>OZ004315.1:19516667-20806667 GCA_963924455.1 Pelagia noctiluca
TCCATTGATTTATCAATTAATCCTTAACACAATCAACAATCAATTGCAACATTATTTAAAACAAACTTTATGTTGTTTAACATTAATCATAAGATACACAAAAAAGACAAGAACATATTATAAGATTGTATTTAAGATTAATTGACTAAGGAGGAACTCTCTAAATGAATAAACTAATCGAGAGAGAAAGTCCCCTTAGAAGAATGTGCCAAGGAAAGACTCCAACCCCTTGTATCTAAAACAGACGATCAAGACTAGTCATGGGTTTTAGGAACAAAAGCTTTGAAAGATAACAGAAACAAAGAACATAACGAACTTTTATAAGATGCAAGATATGAATTATATTTCTCCTGTCATCAGGCTAAGCAATGGTTTTCGTTAAGACAATTACTCGTTCAACTGACCACAAGAATTACGCTTATGATCCATGGATAAACACCTTAAGATACTAATTCAAAAGAAAAATCAGGTGTTGTCTCTTTTAAAAGTATAGAGTTGTTGACAAAGAATAAAAATGATGATGATTTTAATCCTAGCCTATTCTAACCTCGAATTAAGAACGAACTATGAATCGTATAAGGGAGGGTGGCAGTGAGGCAAGAGTCAAATAACCATTACATTGTCACACGCGTGTCTGTAGGCAATAGGGCCATTTACGAGTGGACCAATATAAGTATAGGTAATGGACATAGATGAGAGACAAGAAAAGAGACTGGCTCTCTGTAACTCAAAGTTTCATGCTCTCACAATCGTCCAATAGACTATAGTTATAGTCACCCCATAGATATAGTCTGTTTGATGATTGCGAGAGCATCAAATTCTTAGTTACAGAGAGCCAGTCTCCTTAATTGTTTCTTATCTATACCGCTTTTTACCCGTCGAGCACTATGATGAAGATATAGGCAACAAATTAATTATATAACTTTAGTGACAATGGTAGGAAAACTTACAAAATGAATAAAAACACATTTCTACAAATTATAATTATTTACATGCAAAATACTTTCATTTTATCTAAAAAATCATCAGTGCAGTACAATATTTACAAATAAAACGTTTAAAAAGGGAATTTGTGCAAAAAGCTGAAAACCAGAAAAATTTGCATCAAAGCACATGAAATCGATCATGAAATTGTTGCATTTCTCCCCATATAACCCCATTTCTAAAAAGTTGTTAAGTCATCGTCTCGATTTGATTGTTAAGGGACAGTCTTTTAATAGCGATTATCGATGCTTCGAGATTTCTTCTTTCACGGTAATTCTTCGGTACAGATGAAATAATACTCCAGGCGAACACGTGGTCACTGTTCTCTTGTAAATATATGATGGCTCAAATTGCCCTTTAACGAGTCGAGCTTATTTCCACATTTCTGGTTGTTTTCCCGACGTAGGTTTCACAATAGCTACATTTTCCGAAACGCATGTTACACGAGGGCTAGGGATCCGTACTTATGACTTTGAATAAACTTGGAGCTTTTTGCGTTTGCCATTTAATTAGGAGACTAAATTTGTCGTTAGTAAAAGCATGAAACTTTTCTATAAACTTTTTGGACTAGGCTTCATTTTGTTGGCAAAAAAGTACAGATACAGAAAAAAATCTCTTTGGTAATTCAAATGAATTTTCAGGTGTAACCATATCATCATTTTCCTTCTCATCAAAACTTTTAATAACACTGGCTGTAAAACGTTGATAACTTTTGCATTTAAATGATTATAATTAATAATTATTATTAATAATTATTATTTATGATTAATTATTATTTAAATTATTAAATTATGGTTCGGAGGTCTGGGGTTTCGATGATTGGTCAAATTTAGAAACATTACACCTTAAAGCCTGTAAATACGCCTTAGGGGTAAAAACAACAACAACTACTGATGCTGTGTATGCTGAATTAGGTAGAATAAGCCTTCAACAACATCGTCATGTAAAAATTCTAAAATTTTTCTCTCGGCTATGTAATTTGGAACCTGAAAGATATGCCTCAAAAGCTTTCAATACGCTGACTCGTGATGCAGATTCCAATAAGGTAAACTGGGTTTCTAAGGCTCGTAATCTTCATGATATTTATGAACTCAAAAATTCGGATAGCAATCAAACAATTAAACTCAAAATTACACGGCATTTTGCATCTAAGTTACGCCAAAAATTAAATATACAGATAGATGAAGATAAAAAACTTAAACTGTATGCAACCTTTAAAACATCTTTCAAATTCGAATGTTATCTGGATATAATACCTGATTTTAGAGTGAGAAGCTCTTTGGCAAAATTGCGCTTAAGCGCTCATAACCTTCATATTGAAACTGGAAGGTTTAGTAAAAATAAAACACCAAGAGATGAAAGATTTTGTTTGTATTGCAAAAAAATGGAAAATTCATTGAAAGTTGAGGATGAAATGCATTTCGTTCTGGTATGCCCTCTTTTTAAAAAAGAAAGACTAGACATGCTTCAAATCATTTACAGAAAATTTCCAAATACTGAACTGCTAACCAATGAAAATTTGTTCTTTTGGATTATGAGTCAAGAACAAAATGAGCTTATAAAATTATTGGGAAAATTTTGTACTAAGGCATTCAATGCCAGAAAACGTTATCTCAACAACCCAAGTGACTAGTAACTATTTTTTATTAAACAATTTCGTCAACACGTTTTTGTATGTATTCAATAGTTTAGTTTATTGATGATTTCTTACTCTAATTACCTTTATAACTTAGATTAATCTTTAATACTCGTTTTGTATATATTTATTATTTAGCCATATCTTTATATTATACAGTTAAGGGCCATCTCGGCCTAGATACTTGTAATGAAAAAAAAAAAAAAAAAAAATAATTTGTCCAAATGTTGGCATTTTGATCTAAAAACGTACATACAACAATTTGAAATCAGCAAGAGCTTTTCGGTTAAAAACCATCATCAGTGCTAGGTGTTAAAATGATTTTTACATTTAGCACTGATGATGGTTTTTAACCAAAACACTTTTGCTTATTTTAAATTGTTGTATATAGGTTTTAATTTAATTTTATGAATTTATCTGGTGAAACACAATTACAGTCGGTAGGGAAATTGTTAGAACGATGCAAGATGCTAGAGAATCTGTCAAAACCATGTATCCCCGATAACAATTGATTGCATGACTCAGCCAATTTCACATTCCTATTCTTCTGCTCGAATCATTTGAAATGCTATATTGGATTAAATGCTTTAAAGTATTATGAAAACTAAAACCTTGGGAAGAGGCAGGATTTGGAAAATCAATTGAAATAACTAATAACCAGATTGCCAGATTGCGAGAGGTTTAAGATAAAGTCATTTTCCAAACCTGATGTCAAAATCTTTGAAACTTTTTATGAGATAAGCTTTGATTTGAACTTATATCCTGGCAGTGGCTCGACATTTTCTATTCTTAATGTGCAGCCCGTGTGGGTTTTTACCTTCTCTCTGGCAAAAAGTCCGAAATTTTCAGATTGCTAGATGCATGTGTGACTATCAAAATCAATGAGACATTAGGGGTTGAAATTTTCTGATATTCTTACCAATAGTGACAATCTCTCAAAAATCTGTAATCTCAGTGAAATTCCTGTTTGTACTGTGTGTTCGAATATCTATTGTATTCTGAGAACAAAAGAACCAATCAGATCACTTCTCACTAACCCTGATCCCCGGATGAGGAAATTACAATATGTATGAACCGAACCTTCGACTGTTCACCAACCTACAGATAGAAAAAGCTTCATAACAATGCCACTCTGTTGAGTATGATTTATTAACAAAACACGTGGTGCAGTTTTAATCAAATAAATACGTTATATACATCATTTATTTCATCTCTGTTACGTTAACCACTCGAAGCCCGTTTTGCAGGAGAAAAATATTCTTTTGATAAATCTTCGCTTAATCTCAATTAAAAAAGGCAAAGAAACTGTGCGCCCTTACTCAGTGGCAAAGCAAGCTTAGAATTTTTCTTAATGTTTAACACTTTACGTTATGAATATTTCATAGCTAATCAATTATTCTTTGTACCTGAACGGGGCTTTCGGGTTCTTTGGGAATCCCTTGCTGCCTAAAATCAGTCTTCTCAACGGTCTTGTGTGCTGTAGAATTCGTAGGATGTAAACAGGGCGTAAAATCAATGGTTATTTTACCTGCCTGTACTGTATGTTTAGGAGGACAATATACGAAAGTATGTACAAAAACAAGCTTAATCTATGTGTATAAGAAATTTTAATTCCAGGGTGCTGTGTCTACCTTATGTTGCGAGTCAGTGAGTTTCTGTTTAACGAGCTTTCCCTACTGTACCCGATATTGCTTCAAGCAGGAGTACCGTTGCACGCTCTACAATCACTGTACCTAGTAGTAAGAGGTCATCATGCGTTTCAATGCACCGATTTATGCCATGACTCTTTCCGATTCGACAGCAACTACCGACTGAACGACCATTTGATTTCAAGTTGGGGTCTTTTATTTTACAGGTTACAGGTCTTTTATTACGTCACTTGTTAGCTATTGATCTTCAATTTGGATGTTTCATGACAGAGCAACAAATTTTTGAATAAATAAAATTCATGAAAGAGCTTTGCGAATGGTATATAAAAACACCGAATCCTTTTTTATCGACTTCTTGCAAAGGGTAACTCAAGTTAGCAGCCTGCTGGCTCAGACACCATGCTGTCTAAAATCTCTTGCAAAAAGCAATTGATTTAAAGATGCGCAACATACCACTGCACCTGCTGAGACGAGGCATTTGTGTTTTGACTCTTGCCGTGCAATAACGATGAGAACATTGAGCTTTTATGTGTAATATTGCATGCAGGTTTTTATGACGTCGGAAATGGCAGATTTTGTTCAACGCTTAAAAATTATTCTTTTTAGACCAGATTTGGCCATTTGAAGCCACCAGCAGTGTTTTCCTACAAAGCTCCACTAACATCGAGTTGTTGTTTGAACGCTGCCGTGACGTTTTATCAACAACCAACACCGAGGTGTGATTAAGCGTTTCCATCCCTGCAGTGATATCTGTCTGTTTTCTTACGTGTAAGCTTTAAGTTAAGCGGATGATATGGTACATGACGTGTGATGAGGTAAAAAAACGCAAGTGTTTATTGTTATGAAGTGAATGTGGAATATGACTTTTCGATCAAGCGTTAAAATGATAGTAAATGCTTAGAATCGCATCTGATGTAACATCTCCAACAATTGTATGTAAACGCTATATTGAAGTGAATGCTGAGTTTGATGGTATTTATGCGAGGTATTTGTTTTCATGATACCTGCTTGAGCAGATGAACAGGTCGTTTAAGGAGATATCTCTTTTATCTTTACTTCTGTACCAACTTACGCGAACACCAAGTGTGACTGCGAAATTCCGAGCAAACATGATCAGATACAATGGTTACTTTCTGTCTAAATCTTTGTTCAAATCACACTTTTTGTTTGCGTTCGTTTCGGTTTTGAGCCGAGTAGATTCCTGGTTGCTTTTTGAAGATGACTTTCGTGTTTGTTGAGAGAATTCGATTCCTCTGCCTTATTATAGTTAGGAGCGGAATCGATTGTTGGCAAATACGTGATTTGACATTTGCTGTCGTTTGCAATGACGATGAAGCAATTGCTTACGAAAACTTTAAGTGAAATGATGTGAGGTTTGATGTGTGAATCAGTTAGCAGGCTGCATAATCTGAACTTATGTCCCTGATTACAAGTCACCCGGCTTAAGTCAACTACTCCCCCGGAACAAAAACCTGAATCAGTGATGTTATTTGACAGAATCCCCTGAAGAACAGCTGAAACTCGAGGCGTTAGCCTTTGCATGTAGGATGTTGGAAAATGAACGCATTCCTCATGTCGAGCATACGTAATCACGAATAGCCGTGCTCAGCTTGAGTTGAACGGGTCTCTTCAAACCAAACATTAGTAATTTGATCCTGAGGTTAGCGAATTTACAACCTGGTCACAGATGTTTCTCTTTTATGACCGAGAACAACGCAAGAGGGATCAGGTGAAATCATTAATTTTTCTCTATCTTCCCAGACTCTCGTTCTCAATAACAAGTTGTAATGATGTGAGTTGTAAAATGTAGGAGCTGTCCTTAGCTCTTGATTAACTGTGATGTGTTAGACTTTTATTTGCCAAACCTATGCATAGTGCTTATTCTAATTACAAAGCTCTCTTAATGATTGCTATGAATTATGAATCACGAGAAAGCATAGCACCACAGCTTGTCGGCGTACAGCAAACCGATATCAAGAGATAGGAAGACCAAAACCCTCGTGGCTTTTCTTGTATATCTTAAAAGCTGGTTTATGAGTTATATCATGGTTTATAGGCTTTTCGTAAGCTAGCTACTTCGGTTCTTCGACATGCAACTAATGAACATGAAGGAGTCATTTATTCTACTCTCTTTCTACTTCAATGATACCTGAAACTTTTCAAAGCATCAATCTTCCTTATTATTTATTCTAAGATTTCTGTTATTTTTTTAGAGATTCAACATATCTGTTTCTAATTTCTAAAGAACCTCAAATTTCCATCAGTTCAGTCAAGTTTCGTACAATTTAAGTTCACCTAATAAAATTTTCAGGATTAGCCAAAATTGCAGGTAGCGTCATCGTTTTTCAAAAATTCAAAAAATTAATTCAAAATTTCTAAAAAGCCTTCCTGAAATTGTTTTTGTCTTGTTACGGTAAGTTTCAGTAAGACCGTAATGTTTCCCCAACTCTGTGTAATCGATGTAACAATCTCGGTCTGAATATTCCATTATGTTTACGCTTAACAAATCTTACTTAACAAATCTTGCTTCAAATATTTAGTAAGAATTCCCTACTGCAAAGATTGTCATATGAAGCATTCAATAAAATGATTCCCCTCAACGGGTGGCGGATTATGTCGGATCATGTCGAAGAAGCATATTTATAGAAAAATGTCCTTCTGCTAAGACATGTGCAACTGTATTTGTTGTGAAACTCAACCGAACATCAGTTAAAGTAGATCATCGTTCCGTCGCCGTAAGCAATTATGCCTACTTCATTGAATTAGCCATCGACCAGCCACTCGGCTCGTGGCCACCTGAATTCGAACATATGATCGATCGAGGTAGACGTTATCGAGATTACGCACGACTAAGAGAGCTGGGAACTTCTCAATTATGGCGGTTTAGCATATGGATAGCTATCTGAGTGGTTTTTAAACCTTCTTGTGGCAGCCTCGAGGGTTCTTAATTTCTTTTTCAGAGCCTTATAATTCATTATTTACGTGGTTTTAATAGGACTTGGATGTAGGATAAATGCTTTGACATGTGGATTGCTCCATAACTCGTTTTGGAAACCTCTTGTGGATAACTCGGAGATTGGATGCTGTATTTGGGGCTTAAGAATTATGAATTACGTGGTTTTAACAGAACTCGCTGCTTTGATATAAATACAGTGATCTAGCTTGCATTAATACCTCTTGTGGGTGACTCAAAGACTTCAGATGCTGTATTCAGAGCTTAATAACTATTTCGTGGTTTAACAGTAGTTGCCAGCTGTAATATACATGGGATGAGTCAAACTAATTCTGAATGATTCAGAAGTTTCGATGTTGTGTTCAGAGTTTATCATCTATGAATTTTATGGTTTTAACATGATTTGCCACCTATAGTACAAATAAAGCTATCTAAGTTGCTTCGAAAACTTGTTGTTGATTACATGGAGGGTTGTATACATGCTGAAGAATTCCACCTTCTACATTTTGCATGAGCTAGACTTGTCTCTGCTGTATTGTGTGAGCATGCGGATAGCTTTCTCGACTTCGAATACAAGGTGTTGTGGATGATTGAAAGGCTTCTGCAACCTGCACTTAGAATTCTAGATTCATTATTCAGTTGGGTTAATAAGACTATTTTGTGGTCTGGAGTGATCTTTGTTCTTCTGAGAGTGGGTGCTTCGTCGACAATTGCACTGTACTTCATCGATCGATACTTTATAAACATGAGCTGCGTAAAGAAGCTTGGGAATCAAGTCCAGTTTTTGCATGTGGCTTAACTCAGATATGTTATAAAATGTGGCTGGATAATACAGCATAATTTTATAAACAAACGACTTTGGTTGCTAATTCGTTATCCTGCTCGTGGCGATATTTCCTTCGTTATTTTAAAGACTGATATGAAAGGCGTGGAAATCTTTTATGTTCAGTTTGATGTATGCATAAGCAAACACATTCTTAAGTAGGCTCAAGTGTTTAACCTGTTTATATTATTGCTGATGGCTGAGGCTGCGTTGTTTTACAAGCAAGAGACTTTCGTTCGTCATTGTGCCGAGTGATGCTGGAGAGAATTCGCATTATATTTCATGAAGCAACTTGCAACATTTTAGTTTTCATATGATTCACTGGAACTACATGCAAAATTTATGGTTGTTTTACTTATTCATTACTCAAGCTGAATCCTATATAATGCGTTATTATACTTGCTAAATATAACAACATTGTTGCTTCTACCTACTGAAGAGCAAAGACAATATCTCAATTCGGTGTTTTATTGATGCTATGGATCACCGTAAAGTGAAGATCGACCACGATGCCGAGAAGATTATTATCGATGCCCTGAAGCTCTATCGACAACCAAACGTGGATGCATCGCAATCTCCAATGAGGTCCACCCTGCATGACATCAGTGAGGAACCTATAAGCAGCAAGAAGAGCATATACCGGCAGAGGAGTGAGTCCAAAGAGTCGATGGACACGCCGAAGTACATGTCTTCGATGAGGGAGCCAATGGCCACCCACCAGACTATGCAGTCGTCTTATCACCACTCACAGCATCCAGGAAGCAGAGAAAGGAACGACTTGGATCACCATCACGTAAAGAAGATGGATCCACATTCCAGCCCGTCTAGATATCGGGATATGATGAATTCAGTAGGTTGCCACAAATAACCAGTTTCTGAAGAGCAGTCCAGATATTCATTTTCATTTACTCTTGGTTTGTGAGAGAAATCCAGATAATTTGTGTGAATGTGAAGAAGTTCTCATTAGTTGAAAGTAGTTTTCTTTCCCAGTTTGCAGAGAAAAGTAGTTTTCAAGTTTATTAAGAGTCTGAGGAGAAACTTTATATTTATTTTCAGGTTCTTGAAGCCGAAATTCCAATTTTCTAATTTGGAATTCAAATGCAGTATATTAAGCTGAAATTTCAGTTTTTCCAATCAAAATACATATCTTAATTTTCAGCTAAAATTTCAATTTATTGTCTTTACTCAATTTTAAATTTCAAACGACCATTAAATGTTGAAATTTATATATACTTGAAGAACCAGTATTTTCATTGGAAAATTTGCCTTCGAACGAACCTTTATTTCAACTTATAATCACATAATATATAAAATCATATTTCCATTAGTTTGTTTTGGTGAAGAAACCTTGGATTACATAAAACCTTTTAAAATATCATCAGCAGATGGTACCGACAATAGAATGCATGGAAGTTTTATAATTGGTGTACATGGAAAGAACTAATTGCATTTCAGTTGCCCAGTAAGAGATATTATGTTGCTTTTAGTGTTTTGTGCAAAACAGTTGTGCTTTGAAATAGAAAATATTCCAACTTTGCTAGCTGGTAATCCAATTTAGCGTTTGTGTCTCAGGATTCTAACTTGGGTTCTGTGTTGCAGGATTCTGCCCTGATGGCCTCTGCCAGAGAAGAGCCACAACACCGACTGCCGAACCGAGTGGGGGAGGAACTGATTTGTGCGTTGTGTGGGGAGATGTACAATGACCCGAGACTGCTTCCCTGTCTACATTCCTTCTGTAGAAGATGTCTGGAGCACACTGTTAACCCGAGATCAGCCACCATCACTTGTCATAGTTGCAGAAAAGAAGTTTCCTTGGTGGTGAGTTCCCGTCATTTCATCTTTCAATTCTTTTGATTGTTGCTGTACTTCCTTTTTTTTCTAGTATTTCCTCTTGTTATAGAACTTTCGGTTGGTACAGTGTTTTCATTTGCTGCTGTACTTTTGGTTGGCACAGTACTTGTGCTTGTTGCCGTACTTCCAGTTGTTACATTACTTTTGATTATTAACGTACTTCCGGTTGTTACACTACTTTTGATTATTACCGTACTTCCGGTTGTAACAGTACTTTTGATTATTGCCGTACTTCCGGTTGGTAGAGTACTTTTGCTTTTTGCCGTACTTCTGGTTGTTACAGTACTTTTGTTTATTGCCGTACTTCTGGTTGTTACAGTACTTTTGTTTCATTTTGTATTTCCGGTTGTCACACTACCTCTGGTTGTTGCTGTATTTCCGGTTGTTATAGTATTTCTGAGTGCAGGAAGCAGATAGCATATTAACATGAGATTATTAATCTATTCGAGTTCTTACGATCTTTGGTGAAACTAGCTATTGAATGAGGACCAAAACGACATCAGTTCTCCATTTGAGCCTAAGTTTCCGCCTACTCCCTTTCCCTGATACTGAACACTATTTGGTTGATCCTGTGTTGGAGCTTTAGACAAGCTCAAAAACTTTTCATGGGGTTTGGATTCTTTTTGCTTAAAAGAGCTTTTTGTGATTTTTGTAGAAATCAACAGCATTAAATGATCCATTTACTAATTAGAACTGATAAAGCTTGAGATTCTATAAAACTGAGATTTTCATGCCAGTTGCCCAAGGTGACTAGGCCATGTTTCACCACTAGAGGAATATTTAAGGGACAGAATATTTTTCGAAGTGTTATAGAACCTTACAAGGCTTTTCATGAGTTGCAAAAGCTAAAGGCCTAATTGGGTCATTTCCACTACAGCACAGTTAGATAAACTTCAAACAATAAAAATCAAATTCTATGAAATTAAAAAAAAACAGATTGGCAAATTGCAAAAAATGTTCCAGCACTGTTTGAGTAATTTGAGACCTGTGTTTGAACGAAACCATTTGCCTACATACGTGTAAAAGCATTATTTTTGGCTCTTTGTTTGGGTTGCACGAATTCAATTCCCATCGTAGCAACAGTTTTATTCTGAATTGTATGAGACATTAAACATTATACATGTTTTCATCATACAAGCAGAAAACAACAAATTGGAAACACCCTCCTTTGAAAGAGTTGCATGAAATTATAGAAATGTTTAGAGATTTTCATGAAAACAACCAACAATCCTATACACCACTCTATTTGCTTAGCTCTTGTCTACAATACACAACCTGTCAACAAACTGCAATATCATATGCGTTTATCAATTCTAAAAACCCTTGCAAAGGCTGGGGACACGCCCAAATTCAAAATATTCCATTCTTTTGGACAAGGTATTTCAATCAACGCGGTCAATGCCTAATTGACTCTCAAACCGAAAGCTTTCTATCTGCATATTAATTTAACTCGAAAGTTTTGCTTGAGTCACTCAGCCTGTCTTGATGTTTTCTTTACTCTCCTGTAATCAATTTATCTCTGACAACGCTATCTGAAGTTGAAATCAAGTTCAGCTGAATCTCGCAGCTTTGCCCTCGCCTGCTTAATTGAAGAGCCTCATCTCGTCATGAATTATTGATCGCATTTCTAAGGGCTGAACACCTGCTTCGCTGCACGTTTCAGAACTTTCGCCTAATCACCTTTTCAAATATCGCAAAGAACCAAACAAAACTTTCGCTATAAAACACACTGGGCGAGGTCTTTGTTTACTCTTCAATCGAGAATCTTATTGCGTTTCACTTAAGCCCTTCTTCAATCAATCCAACTGTTAACGTCGAGTAATATTCCTGCTCGTGTAAAGGCAGCCACTAATTCCCAAATACATCACCTAAGTTCAATGCTTCCCTGAAGTCGCAAGTGACAATTCATTTCATCCACTTCTTAGAGTTTCAGAAACACGTCAAGTCTTAAAAAGACTACGGCTTTTGTCTGAGCAGATACGAGGGAACCGTGGTACCTACTTCCCTAATGATTTTACAGTAAACAGTAATCGCCGCGATAACTGGTCAGGTTTCGTTTGGCTCTCTTTCTGACCTACTACTCATGCGAGCGTCAGATGCAATGCTTCAATGCTTGCTACGTCCCGCTTGTTTCCCGATTTACCACGCCATCCGTGCTCTTAGTTTTTCCCAAAAAGCTCCCTAGTATCAAACTTTTGAGATATATTTCTATTTGCTTTTTGGATACTTTTTTTATCTAGAAATTGACTTGAACAATGTACACCAGTCTTTTGATGGTACAAAACCTCAAAATAGCCAGAAATACTGGAAACATAACAAAACGAACACATGGATTAGTTAAGCTTTTCGTCTGACGGTCATCAGAGTAATACGACAGAAATATAACATGTATATAAATCAGTTAGGTTTCTGTTTTGTTCTCTTTCTGACGTATTACTCATTGAGTGTCAGAGGCAAAGCTTAAGTAATCCATGGACTCGTTTTGCTTTGTTCCCGGTATTTCTGACAATACACACCATTACCTTGATTCACCGTGTGAACCCGATGACACAGTTAAATCATACGTATGCTTCTGGTTCTTCTCTACTGCAGAGTATGTTGCCCATTTTTAATCTAACACGAGAAGAGAGTGCCTATTCTGGCTAAAGTGCTCAATATACATTAGTATAGAGCAGTTATAAGGCAGAATAGTATAGTCTTTCTGATGAGTGCACAAGCACGAAACTCAGAGTTACAGAAGAACATGTCTGCTTTTTAACGCGTTCATTCTGCCTCGCCCATGGTTTATTTATTTCTACATTTCCAAGCCCGAGGCCTAGAAGAGCCTAGATAAGGCTGGTCCCGGGCATTGAACGATATCGGCTGTTCTAAAAAGTGAAGGCTTACATTTCATCAAAAATCCAGGCAGTAAGACATTATTGTCCAATATTCAAGTCAGGTTTTTGGTTAAAAAACTTGAGGATGAGTACTATAGAAGAAGGGACCCTAGTTCGAGTTCGTTAGGTTCCCTATTTATGGTGATGCTTCGCTATTTTTCCGATATCAGAAGTTTTTGAAAAAAGGTCCACTGTAGCACAGCCCACCCAATATTGAGCTTGTTATTTGTTGATGTTTGCATCCAACAAAATCAAATCTCTTAAGCAGTTACAGTCCTTGAAAGTGAACAAGACTAGTATCTACGTGCTTGAATCTTTGTTTGATCATTCATGAAATGATGCCTGAGGCCATCAAACATGCTTCCAATCCAACTGCTTACGGTATAGAGAGAAAGGTATGAAGATTTGATTGGACTTCTAATCGATGGGTGCTCAAGCCAGAGGAATGTCAAATGAAGCTCGCATTAGGTTTATTGCAGTGCAAAAGAAATATCTCTGAGGTTTTGTTATCGTTTGGCTTTTTGTAAACTGACAATAATAAAACATTGAATTGCATCTTTTTAGGGTGTGATTTTGTATGAAGAACACGCTTACTCATTTGATCAATCCAAAATGAGTTTGATGGGTAATCTAGTTGAAAACAGCTCAAGAGTACTGACCCATGAACCCCCTTATCTGTGTAAATCTATTTTCAATAAGGAAGTTGTCAGAAAAGAGTGGCTTGAAGTATGATTCCTTCCTCTTTGCTTCTCTCCTAACTTTCTTGCATGGCTGTGATAACTTAAGTAGCCACCCCTAGACTCCACCCCTGAAGTAACATTGATCAACCTATCCACCCGTCTTCACTTACAATGGATGTTCGAGCAGGTAGTTAAAACACTTTTCTATGCAGCACTAGCTTAGGCACTATAAACTCTCTGGTTTTTCATTTAGCCTTAATCACAGCTAGGGAGATAAGAGGACAATGCCTTATCGCCAAATCCAAAATCAGAGCTCTTTGTTTTGTTCTATTTCGATCAACGTCTCGCACAATGCTATTGGCAAATAATGCGTATAAAAGAATCTCCGATCGTACAGTCAAGTACCTGCGCTTATGAGGCTTGTTAAATTAGAATGTTTTGTTAACCAGTCATAAATTCTTAATCGAAACCCAGAATTCGTCTTAAGTCGCAATACAGTCGTGGAATATTGACATGGCTGTCTACCCGCTGTGCGTATTTAACAACCATCAATCATGTTGTGAGTAGCTATGCATTCAGAGACACTTCTCATCTCATCGGCCATAGTGAAAAAACGACAAATGTTTTCTACTTTGGGCTTGTTCTTCTAAAGCCAAGAGGTTTTCAAGAGAGTTTAACTTCAAAGTTTGAGTTGGGCTGCCATTTTATAAGTTGCTGTTGATACTTGTCATCAGTGGTACTGGGGAAGAGAGAAGTTCAGTAGTTGGATTTTGTAGTCATAAACTCCGGTTTTGATAACTACTACCCAACATTAACTTAGATTTATCATGAAATCAAATTATTTGAGCCACTGTAGACCAAATCAAATTCATTTTCACATGCAACTTAATTTGGAAGGTGATCTCTTGCATGGCAACATGTCTAAGATTTTGAATTTAATCAAAGACAAAACGATGGGGTTTGGCGCCAAAACCTTGATAATTATCGTAATATTCAACTTAATTTGAAAAATGAGCTCTGGGATGGCAAACTTTTCAAAAGATTTTGAATATAATCAAACATAAAACGATGGGGTTTGGCGCCAAAACCTTGATAATTATTTCAATATTCACCTTAACGTGGGAGGCGAGCTCTTGCATGGCAAACTTGTCTAAGATTTCGAATTTAATCAAACACAAAACGATGGGGTTTGGCGCCAAAACCTCGGATAATATGTTGATATTCAACCTTAGGTGGGAAGCGAGCTCTGACACGGCAAACTTGTCTAAGATTTGGAATCTAATCAAACATAAAGCAGTGGGATATGGCACCAAAACCTTGATAAATATCTTGATGTTCAACCTAATTTGGGAGGTGAGCTCTGGGATGGCAAACGTGTCAAAAGATTTGAAATCCTATCAAATACAAAGGAATGAGATGTGGCACCAAAACCTTGATAATTATCTACCTAATTTGGGAGATGAGCTCTGGGATGGCAAACTTGTCTAAGATTTTGAACTTAGTCGAACACAAAGCAGTGGGATATGGTGCCAAAACTTTGAAAATCATCTTAGTATTCAACTTAATGTGGGAGGCCAGCTCTAATACGGCAGACTTGTCTAAGATTTTGAATTTAATCAAACACAAAACGATTGGGTTTGGCGCCAAAACATTGATGATTATCTTAATATTCAACTTAATTTGGGAGGCTATTTGCCAACAGCAACAACATAATTTGAAACAACTACAACAACAACATTGAAATTTGTAATGCAACGGCGGATGGGCTAGCAATTAATTCTAAGCTCAAAATCACAATTTGCGATTAAAGTGAATGCTAGGGGTGTCTGGGGTTAGTTTTGAATAAGGGTTCAGTGAGGGTTTAGTAAAAGTTCTTGAACGTTGAATGAAAGTTTTTGAAATTTGAATGAAAGTTTTTGAAATTTAAATGAACGTTTTTAATATTGAATTAAAGTTTTTGAACATTAAATGAAAGTTTTGGTACATTGAACAAACTTCTCGAAATTCAAATAAAAGTTTTTGAAATTCATTTAAGTCCTCTTGATCACATACTTTTATTTCACTCGATTTACTTGCAACATCGTATGTACACTATGTGTACCTTGAGACCCATTTTATAACATGTTGGTTTATTTCTTCCAGGCAAAAGGCGTGAAAGACTTCCCTCAGAACTTCATAATCGTAAATATGTTGGATTTCATAGCGGTGAAAAACAGTGACAAAAAACCGATTCTCTGCAGCAGTTGTAACGAACAGCTCCCTGCCACTGCTCGGTGTATAGACTGCATGGATTTCCTTTGTTATGCTTGCCATAGTGCTCATGGCCGAGTAAGAATCACGAAAGACCATCAGGTACGTATTCTAGTCTGATTTTTTTATTTGTTTATAATTCTGGTTTCTTGTTCTGTACCCTGAAATATCTCTGTCCTTCTGAAATATCGGGCCTTTTGTGAATTTGTGGCACAAATTGCTGAGACAGAAAAATGAAAATGGCTAAGAAAATTTCTACTTTTCATTGAACCTTGGTGAAAGGAAAACAAATACTTCAAAATCAAACTAATTGCAAGGCCATACGTTCTTGTGCTTCGCCCTCTCAAATAGCCCCTGTGCTTTACTCTGTACTCTCTGTAGGTGGACCGTTTTTATTAAGACAAAGAGGAGAGAGCCTCGAATATTATCAGCATAACAAGAACCTTATTTTCTAAGCAATAATTATGCTTGCGCAGTTGCGCACTTACGCAGTTAGGTACTTATGGATACTTTTGATACTAGAGGGGCTCTCATTACAGAAGGTCGTACAGGGGTTCTGGGGAACAAAGGAACAAGCCCAAAAATGGCTTAGTGAACAGGGAACATTTGAATGAAGTTATTGGAACAAGGGAACATTATGTACATATTTTTGGGGGAACTGATTCTCTGAGGGAACAGGGAAACTGGGACCCCCTTCAATACGATCCTTATTACTTTTGATAACAGAGGGGCTATCATTAGAGGCCCCTTTTAAAAATAGGATGGAGCAATGTCTCCGGCTTGTGAAAATTTCCAAAGCCTACTCTATGGTTTTGGCATGCTTCCTTGAAAATCAGTCTGTAGGTTCTTAAATTACTGGCTTGTTGTTTTAGAGTGTTACTGTACATGTTGACAGGAGCAGGTGAAACAAGCCTGATATGATGGTAGAAATAACTTCATGTAGCTCATATGGTGGATATCATTAAGTTATTGTTAACTTGAAATTAATCACCAAATCTAATTAGGCTAGATGATACAGAATGTAATCTCATAGACTTGATGTAAAGCTCTGCTAAACAACACCAAAAACATAGGAACTCAATATTAATTTCATTAGAACGTATTGAGTTACAAATAATAATTTCGTTACCTCATTACATTAAACTATTATAAAATTACTTAATGAAATGAAATAGATAACAAATTTTTTAAGTAAATTAATATGTATTTTTGTGAAACTTAATTCTGTTAACTCGAGGTGAAGCTGTTTTGAATAACAGGTGTTTTTGAAGATGAAGGTACCCGTCCGTAATTAGAAGCATGATCGAGTCTACTATCATCTACGATTAAGTTATAACATTTCAAATCTGCGAATTACGTTTGGTGAATAATGTTACTAGTATACAGGAATATTCAGGGCCTTAAAAATTATTTCCTATATTTGACGCACGGTGAACACAAGGGAAACACTGCTAGCCAAAGGTTGGAACAAATACATGTCCTCTTCTCTGGTTTAGCAAGTGTCACTTGAGTCAATGGGTAGAGTTACATTAAGGCTCGCTCTATTGAAAGCAAAAGGATCTACCATTTGTCCCCTCCTTCAAAAGTTTTTCATGAAATATCTAGGCCAAAGTTATGAAAATAAACTGTTAAGTAGTTTTCTTTTGATTCAGGTTTATTCAGTTTACATATGGGTGAACATATTTGTTTGGAATTCATTAAGGAATCCATTTAGAACAGTTTGCTAGGTCCCCCAACATACTCTGTATTTTCAGTCATGGGTGTACTCCATTTCTGAAGATCGGTTTAAAGGGCTTTTCAAATGAATACTAAATGATTGAATTGGATGAATTGCTAAAGTTGCGTTGTTTGATGATTCTGATTTTGAACCTTAGATCGTCACCTTGGATCAGATAAAGATGAGTGAAGACGCTTGGAAGATGCTCCACCGACCAATCATGTGCACGAACCACCCTATTGAAAAAATCACGTGAGTGTTGGTATTCATTATACTTCATGTATATATGTTTGTGGCAGCACATGTGTTACTTGCCTCAGTTAGTTTCAGGCTCAGTTGATACATGCGATATATTGCCAGTAAGCTGTTTACGTTTAAAGTGTTTGATAAACTGTTAGTAGCCAGGGACTGTTTAATGCAAGAAACATTGAAACTCCAGTTAAGGCACTGAAACTGTGGCTTAAGCCTAGACGCAGGTTTTTCTTGTCACCAAAGTTTCAGCCAATCAATAATCGAGTTTCATTTCTTCCAAAAGTTACTTCTGTGTGACCTGTCAAGACACAATATGCGCGGAATGCACGATGACGCAGCATCCCAGCTCCCACCACGACTACCTGGCTCTGCAGAAGGCTGTGGAGGCGCAGAAACCCGACCTAATGAGCCTGCATCGCGCCTTGCAGCAGAAAGTACCACTGCTCTCGAGGGCATGCACAGATATTGATGAAACTGCAAGGAAACTCGATGCCCGTTCTGAAATGATTCGCAATGAGATTCAAGAGAGAACCCCTCAGTTGATGCGACTGATACAAGAAAGGGAAGGACAGCTGCTGGCCGAGTTGGATAACCTCGTCATGAACAAGAAGAAGATTCTTAAGAAACAGCTCGATCAGTTCGATCAAGAGTTCAAGAGACTGAGCACATCCACGAATTTCACCGGTAATGAGATTTCCGTATTATTTCTCTATTCACCTCTGATCATTTCTTTGATTATCTTCGCAACCACTTTAGCCAAATTTGAATGCAAGCTTAATACGAAGGTGTGTAATGAGATTTTAGTTTTCTGCAAATGCAATATTGAATCATCTTCATCATCATCATCTCCGTTGCCGCAACGGCCGTGGATGCATGGTTTTGATAACTAGATCTTTCCAGCGTTCTCCTTGGTCAGCTCTTAAAAACCCCAAAGCTCTTTCTAATCCAGCCCTGTGGAATGCAACGGCTTTTTGTCGAGTTTCCAGACTATTTATCCTCGTATGACTATGATTCGATCGAATAATCAAAGCTAACAATGACAAATCGGTTTGTTTGATCAGAACTAGGTTTATTGTGCATTTAGCATGCCATTGTATCCTTCAACACTAGAACATGACAATGCACGATTTCATGCAGTTTTACTACTGTTTGCACTTATCTATGCATTCGAGCAAATTGATTTGAACATTCCTTATATATTCCTTCTTATATATTTTATCTCTTGATTTCCTATTGTGACTGGCTCTTAATATCACCTTCTACAGATTCGTATTCATCTATGTAGTCTTGCAAATTGCTCTCGAGCATTCCATAGATATTTCTTGCGGGTCATTGTTTTTAGTAAACCGTTTCATCTCTTGATTTCAGAACAAGTCCTGTCCTTCGGAAACGATGCTGAACTACTGTCGATCAAGAAGCAGCTCTGTGAGAACTTGAAAGGTCTTTTGAAGCTGCAGCTCAAACTGGAACCTGACGAGAACGACCAGCTGTCCTGCAACACCAGCACTGATGTAATTACGTCATCAATTCAGCAGTACGGTCAAATCGCCACGAAGGAGATCGAGATTCTGCGGTGTACTCTGGATGGCGATATCGACATGAACGCTGTCAAGGGGAAAGTTGGAAATGTGAATCTAGTTGTGAGGTCAGACTTTATTCACATCATTTTTTATATAACAAGGAGGACATTAGTTACAGAGCTTCAAATAGCAAAACTATGTACCTACTTGAGCTGTTCGTTTGAGTCCCTTTCTGAGTGTAACTATTCTTAATATTGATCGTTTTGGTTTTCTTTTCAACGTACCTCTCCGATTAGTCATGATAAAAAGCTTTATTAAGTAAATCATTGTGTTTCATTATTTATCGATTTTTCTTGCTTAAAGAGGTCATCTATTTATTCTCCAACCCAAGGAGCTCAAATGATTGTTAAAGATGAAGAGGTTGAAAATTTAGGCTTTGTTTTGACTCCTAACGTATCGTCCAGATGCTCTTGGTTTATGCTAATGATGAAAACGGATTATTTTGTTTCTTGCACAGAAATCAATATGGGATTGAAAGAAAATCAAATAAAGACGCGATTTCAGCAGAGCTTCGAACTCCAGATAGCGGAATCATCATTCCAGAGGTTAGTCACTGTCTTGTCGTTCAACCCAGGGGTGGTCAGTCCTTTTATGACGGGGGCATCCATTAGTACCCATATAAGGATTTGGGGTCTTACGAAAGGGATGATTTTGATTTTTTAATTTTCGAAAAGGCAAAAGAATGATTTCGGGTGTAGAAATTCATATATAGGGAGAGGGATACTACAGGGATACCAAGGTAATGTTCTCAAGAACCCTTGGTCGTTTTTCGGTAGCTTCTAACATTCTCCATAAATGGTTATTTTATCTGGTCATTATAAATGTGACAAAATACAGTCCTCAAACCAAGAGAATCCTTGCAAATATTGCTATCAATCATCTATGAAATTGGTTAGTAATTATCGAGCTGATAAGCATAAAGGTTGTTGTTACGAAAACAGATCCTATAATTTCGTCGATAGTTTTGAAACATCGAGTGTCTGAAACTTTTGAAGGAATACACTAAAGATGTTTTGTTTTCGTTTGCAGCTAAAAGAGAAAGCAGATGGTGCATTTTCTTTATCTTACAGAACCTACTCAGTAGGACAACACCAGGTAATGTTCATTCTTTCCATTGTGCTTAATTTTGAAACCACGATGTTGTCAAAATCTGTTACATTTATCACAAGACATGATTTCCAACTACAGTTAACTCGAGGAGAGAGTACCTACCCTGGCTTTAGTGCTCGATATGCGCGAGAATAGAGCAAATATAAAGCTTCTTTTGAATTTATCTAAAAATTCTCTTACTAAGTGTGGATACCACTTCCACTTTCCCTTCTTGTGGAATTATCGTGTTCTCTTATGGATTCTCTTTTGTTATCTTTATTTTTTAATTATAGCCCACATTGCTAAAAATCCAACTATATCTCATCGTCTACAAAACTTAGAAATAGAACGAAAATCCGAGTGCCGTGTTTATAATAGGTCCAATTAGGCAAAGTCTCTCAAAAATTAAGGGAACACGTTTCAAGCTTCTATGAAGTACTCAGAGATTTGTGTAACTTGTCATTGAAAGAGCCGAATTTTCTTCCATCTGAATTTTTAATATGGGCGTTGCTATCATTAAGCCAAACTGATCTTTAGAAGAGCCGAACTGTGTTGAGTAGCGCTGTACATTCATTAGCTATTCATACCAGTTTGTTGAAATAACAAGTGTGTTAGGTGACTTCCTCAAAACCTTCTTGGGGATCGTAAGCTGAGAACTATCATGATGAGATTATATATTATAATATTGGAAGCTACAGCTTTTCTTTCGAGCTCACAAAACTTGGTAGTTAGTTATGGGACAGTTACACGTAGCTGGCTTTACTCATTCTTTTAGCAATTATGTTGTAGAATCTGCACTCGATATACAGACATGTTGTTTGGTTTGTTTATTGAGTGTAGATTGTACTATATAATTTCCCACTAAAATATTTATGAAATTAATGATTTTTCATCTGAAATATCAACGAAATCTATTGTTGAAATTTAACTAATAAAAGTAGGACTACCAGATATATCCTTCATCAGTTTGCTGCCTGGATACTATACTCATTATCGTTGGTTCTGTCATATTGGTCATAGCATGTATCACCTTCGATGGTAGCCTCATTTTCCTCATTTTCGCCAGCTTATTAGTGATGAACGGACGTGTTTTTGCTCGCTCGTACAAGTACTTGAAATCTCGAAGTTTTCGTTTGTAAATCGCGGATCTCTTATCGATAGAATGACAGCTAAATATGTTCCAGAGCCAGAGGAAGCTGAAAAGCTGATTCTTGATGCTATAAGGAAAATAACATCCGCAAAGCAGCGAGCAAACGTCGGAGAAAATTTGCTCGGCATTGTTGAGAAGTCATGGCCTAGAAGAATCAACGACTATGCTCCAGATAACAATGACGTTAGCCACAAACAAAATTGAAAATAAACCCAAAAATGGTCTTGAATCCCTGAAAATTGTGGAAAGTAGTGCTCAAAGTTTGAAAAAACCGAGAAAACTATCAAAAGAAGAGGATAGACTTGCGGATTCTTCTCGCAGCGAAACAGAAAGCGAGGAAAGTATACCAGATTCGGTAGAAAATATGGTTGAAAGTCCTGAAGAAACAAATATGGGAGAAACTATGGTTGAAAGTCCTGAAGAAATAAACATGGAAGAAAATATGGTTGCAAGTCCTGAAGAAATAAACATGGAAGAAAATATGGTTGAAAGTCCTGAAGAAATAAATACACGAGTGCTGGTAATAGAGAAGCAAGTAGCAGAAATTTTGAAACGGATAGCGGAGAAAGATGTGGAAAGAACGAGCACAGACAGCAGCCAAAAAAAGAAACTCCAAGAAATGTTGTCCAAAATATCAATGTTGGAGGGAGAAAACAAAGCTCTACATGAAGAGAATTTGTCATTACGACTGGAAAACCTAGAAATGAAAATGGACAAAATTTATAACAAAAATAATGAAAAAAGAGAAGACGGTGGTTTAGGCCCATGTAATGTTTTTAATAGTGTTTTTGAATCTAAACATTCGAAGAAAGCCAAAAAAATGAACTTTGGGGTGTCTCAGCGGAGGAGGATCATATTTTGCAACAATCCACAGAACATTGTAGCTTAAATGATGATATCTGGCAACTCCCAAAGCGTGCAGTTAAAGCTCCTAAAAGGGTGCAAAAGCAAGACCTATACGAAAATAGGAATAGATACAGCGTACTTGCAGAAAGACCTACAACTGCAGAAAACAATCCCAAGAGGGATCAAAGTTCCTCTCACAGTGCAGTCAGGAGATCTTTTGCAGCGTCCAAAGAAGGATCTAAGGGCCCAAGGGAAGAGAGTTACGCAGAAGAAGTAAGAGAGAGACCTGCTCCCCGGAATGATAACAAACAAATGGAAACAAATCCAAGCAATCGAGGGGATCCAAACATCGCACGCCTTCATGGAAACATAAACCCCAGGGATGTCTCCTTTTCAACTGCCGTACTGCAAGGACAAAGAAGCTCCCCACGGGATCAGCCAACAGCAGCAGCAAGCTTTGAAATGCATGCAGGGGAAACAAACTGAAATACCAAACCAATAGAAAAAGTTTCAAGCAATCAAGGACAAAGAAGCTCCCCACGGGGTCAGCCAACAGTAGCAAGCTCTGAAATGCATGCAGAGATGCCAAACTCTGCATCGTTTGGGCGTTTCAACAGGAAAAGACCAACAGTTAGCATAGTTGGAGATTCAATCATAAAAGGAATTAGAAAGCAGGAAATAAATCGAAGTGTGAGACAAATGAACTCGTTTGTCAAAACTTTTCCAGGTGCAACTTCCGATGATATGGAATCTTATATCATCCCAACACTAAAGAGAGAGCCAGATTATTTGATTATACACTGCGGCACTAGTGACTTAAGAAAAGATGAACCCGATGTAATCGCAAAAAAGATCACAAAAATTGCTAGAAAAAAGAAGAAAGCAGTCCGAAATGTTGCCGTATCCAGCATATTGGCGCGAGGAGACTCGGACCTTATGGAAGGAAAAAGACTTCAGGTGAATTCGCTTTTGGAAAAATCACTTCCAGGTAACCAGATTTTTTTTATTAGACATGAAACATTGGACCAAAACTGGCGTTACTTGTTATTCGAAGATGGCATTCACTTAAACAACCAAGGTACAAATGCTTTAGGGGGCAGTTTTGTTAATTACCTCAACACTATCTGACTATGTAAACGTAATTCTCATCCGAGTAGCAGTATCCCCTTTTCACTTACTATTGTACTTGAACCTTGTCCAAGATCTTTATCTCTAGGGACCGAATGTATATCTAATTCATCAAAGGACAGAAACGAAATTTTCGACCCAGATTTCACTTTTCGTTCAGAATGCTAAACCAACAGCCCAACTGAACTTTCGTATGCAAATCAGCTTTCTGAAACATCCTTAATGTCATCTACTAAGCAAGATGACTTTGAGATAGCTTTGAGTATAAAAACAAATTCTATTTTAAGTCTTTCACAAATGTCTGATACAACATGCCCATCAGGCCTTGGTACTTCACCAGACTCCTTAGAAAAGAGCCAAAATTTATCTTCAAATGATTCCAGTGAAAGTTCTTTGTCTGCATCTTCAGACAGATCCACGCAACCAAATACTTCGAGTGACATTGGGGGGATCTTTAAACTGAGAACAAAAAATCCAAACAATCCTTTCATTGGATTCTTGAATATAAATAGTCTACGAAACAAAATAACTGACTTAAGATTGGTGATGGAAAGATGCTTGCCTGATATTTTGGTAATAGAGGAAACAAAACTAAATTCAGATTTCAAAACTGAAATCTTTCTAGTAAATAACTACCAGAAGCCAATCCGTCGTGATAGGAATGAATTTGGCGGGGGCCTGATGCAATTCGTTAGGAAAGGGGTTGTTTGCAATAGAGTTTCTACTTTTGAGAGTCCCACTATCGAGATAATTTGTTCTGATATGATAGTTTGCAAAAAGAGGTGGGCTATTTTTAGTATTTATAGACCGCCAGATGCCTCCAACCTGGAACTATTTTTCAGAGAACTGTCTTCGTGCTTAAACACAGCCTTGGACAAATATGACAATGTTATGATCATGGGCGATATCAACATTGATACTCATGATATTCACCATCCTGGATATACTATGTTAATTTCCTTCTGTGATGTTTTTGGACTGTCCAATTTAGTAAAGGATAAGACGTGTTTCACAAAAAATCATAGTTCGTCAATTGACGTCATTCTCACGAATAAACCCAGATGTTTTCAAAATACCACCGTTTTTGAAACTGGTCCAAGCGATTTTCATGGTCTTGTCCTAACTTTAATGAGAACACACATTCCCCGTCTCAAACCTAAAGTTACTAGATATCGTAGCTATAAGAAATTTGACCCTGAAAAATTTCAGCAAGATGTAAAGAATATTGATTTTAAAGCTGATTCAAATGATGCGGATTTGTCTTACAGGAATCTTTCATCTGCTTTCCGAAAACTTGTAGATAAACATGCTCCTTTAAAAACTAAAGTCCAGAGGGGAAATACTGCCCCTTTTATGAATCAGCAATTACAAAAGGCAATTTATACCAGATCAAGGCTCAAAAAAAGACTAAATAAAAACCCTACTGCAGAAAATAGAACAAATTTCAAAAAGCAAAGAAATAAATGTGTCTCCATAAGAAAGAAGGCTATGAAAAACCACTTTAAAGAAGCAACTAAAAATGGTACTATGTCTAATAAAGAATTTTGGAATCTTGTTAAACCCTTTCTTTCAAATAAAGGGGGACTTACGAATAGCGATATTTCTCTTGTAAAAAATGATACCGTTATAACTGATGACCAGGTATTGACGGAGATTTTTAACGATCACTATGTAAATATAGTAGAGAAATCCAGCGGTAAGAAGCCTGTTAGCCTTGCTAAAGATACTGGAATTTCCGATGATTGCCAAATTGTTCGCTTGATTCTTGACAAGTATAAAAACCACCCTAGTGTCCTAGCTATTATTCAAAACCCAGAGCAAGTTCTGAACGCTTTCACATTTCACGAAATAGATAATCCAGAAGTTGCGAAACTATTAAAATCCTTGGATGGAAGGAAATCCACCGGTGAAGATCAAATACCCCCGAAGCTTGTATCTCTAGCTGCAAATGAGCTTACAAGCGCTTTAACCACGGCAATAATTTGCAGTATTCGCAATTCCCGTTTTCCAAATGATGCAAAAAAAGCGGCAGTCTGCCCATTAGATAAGGGGGAGCCAAATCGCACAGTAGAAAGGAACTTTCGCCCAGTTAGTGTTCTCAATACCTTTTCAAAGATATACGAGAAAGTCTTAAAACAGCAACTGATTCAACATTTAGATAACACGCTGTCTGTCTTCATTGCGGCCTATAGACAAGCATATGGAACCCAACACGTCTTGATACGTCTGATCGAAGATTGGAGGTCTTATCTCGATAATGACTATCTCGTAGGTACGATTCTAATGGATCTTTCGAAAGCTTTCGACTGTATTCCACATGACTTGCTCATTGCCAAATTACATGCATATGGATTTGATGAAGATGCACTAGTCCTTATTTATTCTTATCTCAAAAGACGAAAACAATGCGTTCGGATAAATAACACTTATAGTTCTTTTCAAGAGGTAATATCTGGCGTACCCCAGGGCTCTGTTCTAGGACCTATCCTGTTCTATTTTTACATAAATGATTTATTTCTTTTCATAAAACAGGCAACGCTTTATAATTACGCCGATGACAACACACTTGTTTATTTTTCTAAAAGCATGCCCGATCTTGTGAATATTTTGGAAAAAGAAACCGGAGCTGCCTTATCATGGTTAGAAAACAATGAAATGATTGCAAACCCTGAAAAATTCTATGCATTATTGCTCAGAAAAAACCAGACAAATACTAGTGGAGAACAGATTAACATTAATGGAAAAATAATCAAATCCGAGGAGACTGTAAAACTTCTAGGAGTGACGTTGGACTATAAACTTGATTTCGACCCACATATTTCGAACCTTTGCAAAAAGGCTGCAACACAATTTAATGTTCTTAAAAGATTGAAGCCGTTTATAGGTTTTAATGAGAAAAAGATTCTTGTTCAGAGCTTTGTATATTCAAATTTTAATTACTGTCCCTTGGTCTTGTATTTTTCATCTTCGAAATCTTTACAGAAAATTGAACAGTTACAAGAACGTGCTCTAAGATTTCTCTATAATGATCATACAAGTTCGTATAACAATTTGCTCTTGAAGTCAGATAAATGCACAATGCTTATTGCTCGCCAAAGAATCCTTTGCATTGAAATATTCAAAACAGTGAAACAGTTAAACCCGCCTTTTATGCAAAACATATTTAGATTACGGTCTTCAAATTATTCATTAAGAAATCCAAACAACTTAGCCCACGTTAGGCCCAATCAAACAACATTTGGGTCCAACAGTCTGATGTCTATTGGGCCACAAATTTGGAATGGCCTTCCAAACGAGCTGAAATCAGCAGAAAATTTGAAAAGTTTTAAAAATCTAATAAAAAAATGGGATGGGGCAGCTTGCAAATGTAGTGCCTGTCAGTGTAGTTTAATATCTTGATTTATTTTCTATCAGTATGATTATGTATATGTCATAATTTATTTAATTTGTTTTTGTAGGTATATTCGATTTTGATTAGTTAACTTTGTGTATGTATGTATATATGTATATATTGTTAGCTACGCTGTTAAATCGAATCAAAATAAATTGACAACAACAACAACAAGCCAGTCGAAGCACAATATATATGGCATTTCACATTTCTGATTCTTGAAATTATACATGTAAACATAGTCTTCATTGATTTTATACAAGATATTCCAAGTTTGATAGATTCCAAACCGTTTTGACGGGGTACTAAAAAGAGCACTATTTTGGTCCAAATCTTTAGGCCATGACCTTCTTCACGAAATAATACACTGCTCGCTTTCATGCTGGAAGAACTTACAAAAAGTCATACAGTAATAACTCGACACTTAAAACTGACGAATAAGAAACTTTACCCTGTTAGATATTAGAGCATCCTTACTTAAAGATTATATTTTTCTGATTGAAAATTCATAACACTTCAGAAAATGATTTTTATTGAAAAGATCCGGTATGGCATGCAAATTCAGTGGCTGCCCTGCTGAATATATCTAAAATTATTCACCTATTTCTTGTCAACCTAAAAGAAACCAGGCGGGCTGGTTTTGCAACATTCAAGTTCTTAGTGGCTGGTTAGTACTGTAGTAATAGGTCTATCTTGCTCCACCCAACCATCTTCCTCTGAAAGCACTAGCCCTATTCAGTATTGACGTAGATGTAGATAGAGGTATAATTTCTAATGCCAAAAGCTACTGATGCTCACTTGATCAAGCATTGATCGAAAGCGTTCACTTCTCTTTCAGCTGTCAATACGTTTCAATGGACAGCACATATCAGGGAGTCCGTTCATGATAAACATTCTCAGCGACCACTCGAGCACGATCAGCCAACACAACCCTATCATGGTACCGAGTTTCACCTCCATGCAAAACTCGTACGAAGTGCACACGAAAGCCAACGTCAACAAAAACGACCCCACTCGAATCTTGTGCAAAACATTTGGAAGACGAGGCACTGATTTCGGAGAATTCAATGGCGTCTTTGATGTTGCTGTGGATACAAGACAGGGTCGTATCTTAGCAACTGATTACAACAACCACAGGGTGCAAGTGTTTGATGAGCAGGGTAATTTCATGTTTGTGGTCGGTGAGAAAGGAATGGCGGACGGGCAGTTTCAGAGTCCGACCGGAATTGGGGTGGGACCGGGTGGAGAAATTATTGTGTGTGAGAGGCTGAAAGGAAGAATTCAGGTAACATTCATCCCCTTCTTCTCTACTTGTTTCTTCAATTAGGTTTAATTGTTTTCTTTGCATTGGATTCGAATAGATAGATCAAGAAAGATTCGATAAAGACTTTATTAATGTCTGATCAAACACATTTGCAAGAATAGTGAATGGAAATGATCTAATGATTATGCCAAATTGTAATTCAGAGTGTTGAAATAAAGGTTTTGTTCTTAGTAAAACTCATGTGGGAATGGAATTAGCAATCGTAGCCAACACTTATCATGTCAAGCTCTTGATGTTTGATCGAGCAAACGTTTCGAGAAGATCAATCTCCCATAAGCAGGACCTCTCCGGAATCATTCCCCAATTACATGTTAAAGGATTGTCATGATAAGAGGTGCCTGCTATTATCTAACATATCACCTGAATCTACCTCGATAAGTCTGAATGCATTCACTGTATTAAACATGCTTAAATGTTCTATAATCCTGCAACTCCCAAAAGAGCGATTGATTTTAGGAAATGAAATTCTTTTATGAGGGGGCTATACGTATCAGCACAATATATAAATGCTATAGATTCCATAAAATTGATGAAAATGTCCTTCGTTTTTTGGATTAAAATGCAATGCTGGTCAGTGAAAGTCAAATACTCCTTTTTTCTTCACTTTGCCTCACTGCAATGACATCAAAGCTTAAAGCTTTCTTCATACTACAACAGATTTTTACTTTCATGATGTAGATATTGCATCCCAACATACTTGCAGCACCCGAAATTCAACATTCAAATTTCATTTAATTTTTAGCAACAATTTCACAAGTTTATTTATCATTAAAACAATTAATATCAAGTACTCTTATAGTTTTAGGACTTTCAAATTTGTAGGTATTTAGCAGTGATGGGACATTTCAACGTCGTTACCTTCTCAATGAATTAAAGGCCTCTACATTGACTGTCGATAAAAACGGCAGAATCATAATAGCTGACTACACTAACTGCTGTATATACATTCTTGATCCTATTCTTGGTAAGTTGAGTTTTATTCAGTACTTTTGTATTCACTTTCATGTGAAGTACCCTATCGAGTAAACAGCTTGATATGAAAATAGAATTAGATTTGCTTAAATTTTCACTTTAGATTCGCAATACTCATTGAAGGTACTCTAGAGCGTCAGAATAAATTTTAAACTTTTCTAGTGAGCAGTGACCGATCTATAGCTTCAATATTTGTCTAAGAGTTCACGGGCAGGCCAAAAATTACCCCCCTCTCTAGAACTCCCCCTTTATTTCATAAATCGAACGATCTAACCTGCCTTCCCCAGTTTTCTTGCATGTGGCATTGTGATGATTAATTGCTATATTTATCATTATTGCTTTTGCATTGATTAGTTACAGTAGTTCTCTCATAAGCTGTCAAAATATGTTATAGAATTAAGAATGTAAATAACGCTTCTGATAAATTTTAAATAATTCAAACTCAATACCTAACAACATCATGGAGATGAACATGTTGGTTAAGTTCATAAGGTCTAATTCCTAAGCTCAAAACTCTGTTTTTTTCAGAACGATGGTCGAAATTCGGTGTCTTTGGGTACGGACCTGGAGAGCTTCAATATCCTTGTTACGTCACAACGAATAAAGAAGGTCATATCTACGTCTCTGATATGCACAGTAGCAAAATCCATGTAAGTAAGTCCAACGGGCAAAAGGGTTTTTTTGTCTTGATTCAATGTACAATTTATGTAATGCTTACTGACGATATACGGTCTAGCACTTAGCTGACAGCTTTTATTGAAAACATAAGGTTGTCCAAATCTTCAGCCTAAAAAAGAATCTCAGAAGTTTGCTTGAAAATTTACATCGAAAAATTAAAAGCACCCTATGTTTTAATCGTTAAACAGGGATTAGAATCAAATTTTTAATGTGGTTACACGTTTAATATTCGTAATGTAAGACCTCTGGTTTCAAGAAAATTTAATATAACTAATGATATCCATTAGTGTTTACAGCTCATCAAAGTTCAGTTTATAAATATTTCATGATTTATCTATTGCCAAAATAGATGCCTTTACAAAGTGGATAGTAAAACAGTTAAATTTGGGTCTCAGCTCATCCATACGTGATGGTCCAGATCTCAAACGAAGTGAACGTAATTTCCTTTGAATCTCATCTTTGAAAGTGTAATATTGTTTACGATGCTTGCAGGTTTACGATTCAGAGGGGTTATTCCGGATGAGCTATGGCAGGAAGGGAGACCAAGAAGGCCAACTACAGAGGCCCACTGGCATAGCTGTGGACCAAAACGGCCGGTTGATAGTTGCCGACAGGGACAACCATCGAATGCAAGTCTTCTTATCGTCTGGGGAATTCTTAACCAAATTCGGGGCTAAAGGTGAGAAGGAAGGAGAATTTAATGACCCTCATGGCTTAGCAGTTTTAACAGACGGTCGCGTGGCTGAGGCTGACTTTAGGAATAATCGAGTTCAACTGTTTAGGATACCGTAGGCGTTTACTCTTCAATTAAATGGAGCAGTATGTGCATTTGGTGTTTAGAGGAAATGCGCTATTGACGAGACTGCAGTATACTAAAAGTCGATGAAAGAATATTAAAAGGTTGGTCTGAAAACAGTGTTAGATTGCTAGCTGGCTCTGAGCTAGCTTTCAAGTCAGGAGTCTAGTTCTTGAAGGAGTTAAAGCTTAGGTTAGTCTATTTGTTAGTTAAGGAAACAGCAGCGAGTCCGCTGAAGGGTATATGATTCATGAATAAATGGCAACGAGCTACTTGCACCTAGGACCATTGAGAGCCGGGTTATACCAGAAGGCCCTGGGCTGAAAGGGGGATGAGTTATACGCAATGCCTTCTTCATCAAAGATAAGGTTTGTCTGGGAAAATATTTTAAAATCCAAAACATCGCAGCCCTGGTTCAGCTGGTCCCAGCACAAAAAGATCAGTATTCATTGGCCAGATTAATTTCTCATAATTTTTTTCACGTTGTTGCTCGAAATTCTTCGACTCTCATACTGTGTTTTTATTGAGGAAATAGCCCCGCCTAGCCGAGATTATTTTCGTAGTTGAAATATCTGCATCCAGAAGGAACAAGAGTTTTTGTAGTTTGCGTTTAAACGAGAATCTTTAGTTAAAGCCTAGGAATAATGAAGAATGAACAGATGAACTGAACAATCAATGCATAAAGGAAATACACAAGCAAACGATAAATGAAAAGTTAAATAATATATGAATAGTTTTACCATGAAATTAACCATTATGGGGTGAGATGAACAATTAACCGTTAATGTGTAATGTAAAAATGTACAACTAAAGAACGAAATGAACAATGAACAATTAGATTTAAAGCAATATTATAAAGAAGTGAACCAATTTGTGATTTTTTCTTCATTATTTTACTACTTATTGGAATGAATGGAAAAGTGCCAGAAATTTGAATATTAGACTTCCTCAGATGACTATGTAGAGATATCTGCATCATTTGTGCCTGGCTTCATTGGGAACGTTCTGAAATAGAAATACGGCATGAAATACGACGTGATAATATGGCTGCTGCATCTTGCTTGAATCTGCAAATAACAGTTAACTCTTTAAACATAAAAAGCTCAAGGTTAACATATTCGGTAACAACTCTTCATTACGGAATATTCATCACCTTTCTATTTCGAGAAGTAATTATAGATACTTTTTGTTTTTGCTTCTTTACTTTTAGTATATTTCAGTTTTTTCTTAGGAGGGCTTTTGATTTTGCCAGTATTCTTACTTGTTGAAAACCTCTCAGTCATGTCGTCTTTGGTTCTCCAGCTCTTCAATATTTCACATTGGATATCTCTTGGAAGTGCAGAAAATACAGTGGAATCAACGCCTTTGGGTAATTCTGGTTCTTTGAAGCTAGAACCACTCAAACTTTTTGTTACAGGCAATTGACAGGAAAAAGATCCCGTATTGGCTGATATTGGCTTTGGCATGTCATCAATCTGATTTCTACATTTAGTTGCCTCTTCCCCCGTATTCCTTTCAAAGGAGTCAGTCAATGCTGATTCTTTATCCTTCGAGGCACAAGCAACAGCCTCTCCTAGTGATGATGTTCTGTTACTGGGTCCAGCTTCATGACTATCGGTCTGGGATGCAGGCTGATGAAACACTTTTTGACTCAAATCCAAACCATTAGTAATTGCGCGGTCTTTATCGTCACCATTATCAGTGGTTTTAGAAGCACAAGATGTTTGATCAGTTTTGAAGAAGTTTGAGATGGAAGAAGTTGACATTTCTTCAAAGTTTGAGAAACCTACATTGATAACTGCAAGGTCAAAGCAATCTCGATTCACCATTTTCTCAAACAGCTCCACCAGTTTCTTCAGGATTCTCTCAACTTTCTCATTCTCATCGGCATGACTCAGCAGAATTGTGCTTATTGGCGCTTGTCGGCTTACCCTGGAGTAATTATCCCCTGTATTGTGTTTCCTCAGTGTGAGCCTAATGGTCTTTGGTAGTCTCTTCCCTCTGTATATTCTTGCAAGAACTTTTCTCAACAAAATTTGCATTTGTCTTTTAACTTCACCGTAATCGGTGAGCTTCCTAAAAGATTCTTCTTCGCTGACTGTTTTGCACATATTGTCCGAGGGAACAACTTCTGTGTTATCAATACCCAGTCTGATATTGATCATGAAAGTGCCAAGTTTAGAACCAAACTGTCCAACTAACGAGTCCTTTGATTTATTATTGAGTTGTTCAACTGTTTTGATTCCCATCTCGTTTAGTAATTTAGCATAGCGTGAACCAATACCTGAGAATACAAAATAAGATGTAGCTTATATAAGTACCATGGATATCTATGGATGGGGCTACATTTATTGTTTTATTTCAGAACATTAAACCTTGGGCTGTATTCCACTGCATATTGTGCCTTCTTGCAAATTTTATAGACCTTGCAGTTCCTATACCCCTGTTAAAGTCACCAATTAATTTAAAAGGTGTGATAAAGATGTTGATATAAGATCTACAATTGAATAAAAAGAAGAATGTCTCTCAAGATCCCTACATAACGTGAAAGAAAAATATTTTCAAAACTGTCTGTTTCACAAAGTTTGTTCCTAGCTGCCAGTTTCTACTGTTTTGGTTTTGCTTTGATTCCTTACTCCATATACAGTAAATTGAGAGTTTCAGCTCAAAAACAAAATTTTCCAAGAATTTTAATCCGATTGATAAATGTGGAAAATGATCACAATTTTGACAAAATTTCGTTTTATGTGATTTATTTACAGCTTCTCAAAATAAGAAATCTTTTTTGGAAGCCCTAATTCTTTTGGCACATCGAGTATAATATGCAAAACATCACAATTAACCTGGGATCTCTTTAACTTTTTTCACGGATAAAAACTCAGCTGCATGGGTTGGAAATATTGTTGTTTGTTGGTTCGGTTTATGGGTCTTGCCAATCAGTTTTGCAAGGACCTTGTTGTGTGCGATTCCAGCAGATGATGTTAGACCAAGTTTGGCATACAGTGCTGAGCGAATGTTGGAGGCAATAGTAGATGCAGCCGCCAGTCGGCTGATGCAACCACAATCACAGAAACATTCCACTCCTGCAGTGAACAGCGCCTCAGTACCCTGGGTGAAAAGGTATTATTGTGTAAGAAACCAATGATAGCCCTATTGGGGGCTTGCGCTTGGATAACATAGATACTTTCATTTATCATCATCGCTCTCATAATTATATAACATGCATTGCTATAATTTTAGGCAGTCAACACAGTACTATACGGTAAGTATTTTGATTTTCTAGTTTTTCAAAAAAAATTCCAAATTACTTGGGTATCATTCATCTTCTTAAAGAGGGAAAGGCAGTCCTTTGACTGGGACCTCTGAAGTGCCTGTTTTAAAGGCATCTGAATAGGCTAAGATATGGGTATTATGGTAAACAATATGAGTGGCGTTCGACCCTGAAATTTTCCCATAAGAACATTTCAAAAGGCTGGCAAATCTAGCAAGGTTTTTGAATGTGTCAACCAGGGGCGCATTGGGGCGGGGGAGTTGTGGGAGTTGCAACCCTGCTGTTGTTGGCAACTCATAAGTATAATCACCATAAATTCACCTGCAAAGAGAAATCTAACAATCCTAAGCAGTTCTAAATCCTGAGAGATGGTAAGATCTCAAGATTTTTGGGGGCTCAGCCCCCTGGACCCTTACCAGAGAAATTTCATGCCCTTTTTGTCGCTAGAACTTTCTGCCTTCCAAAACTTCTAGTTTGGCCCCTGTTAGTCTTTATTTTCCCTTGACCTAATCTTCCAATTCTAAACAATATACTACCATATTCTGCTCTTTGAAACCATAACAATGCCCATTTACTGAATCATGTGACTTGGCTGACAGCATCTCATTGACTTCAGTTGTGACATCCACAAAATTCTCATCCAACCCAAGTCTTTCAACAAGGGGAGAAAAATCCTTCAATAGTTCAAACGTTTTTGCGGAATATTCTCGATATGGGGCTAAGTCTTCACCATTTATCAGTACAAGCTGGGGGCACACTTTTAAACCATCTGCTTTGCTAGACATCTTTTTGACTCCCAAACCCCTTGCCATATAGTTTGAAGTAACAAGTATATACTTCTGGTACACAGCAATAGGCTTATCTCTCAGTGATGGGTTCCTTATCATCTCCACTTGCGCATAGAAGCAATCAAAATCAATGTGTATGATGCATCTTGTATGACACCCTCTTGTACCCTTATTGTTTTGATAAGGACTAGCCAGTTTAGCATTCTGATGGCCTACTGTTACTTGATTTATTTGTTCATCTTCGAATGGTTTTTGCCAATCAATTGATTGCTCGTCCTCTTCATCGTTAACATCATGCTGCAGCATGGCTAAATCTTCTGAGAACTATTCAACGATATGTGCAGCAGCATTAAAATACCCTGAAACTCCCTGCTCCGTCACTCCATGTGACCAGAATATATTGGTGCTACCACAGGTAGGGAGTAACTCACTGCAGGGGACCATACACTCATTCATTGACTCATTTCCATCAGAATTGCTCTTAAGCAGGTTGCAAATGATTTGTTTGTTCAAAGCAGTTTACTCCACAATACCGTCATTCATGCCTATAGTGGTCGTTACCTTGCTCCGTGCTTCAAAGAAACTCGAATACTACCAATGAAACCAAATGGAAAAATCTCATCGATTATCGATTTGAAAAATATTTGATCCCCGAGAATTTTGTCAGCAAAAACAACAATTAGACGATTGATAGTTTGGAATGGATATTCCCAATGCCCTGAATTTCATATTTTTATTCGTACAATTGTAAACGGGAGTGATAGGACAGGTAAAAGTCTGAAACAAAAAGAAACTTTCCAGACTTCAAATAGCTTCTAAAGCTTTGCGTCGGATACTCATTAAATTACCTAACAGAGCATATGAATAACATTTTTCATCCTTTATCAATGCCAGATGCCTACTTACAATATAATGATTGTTTATTTCGGCAGTAAAATGGTAAAAACTACAAATACAAACTGCAAACAAATAATACAAAAATAGTATATGAAAAGAAGCAAGTAAAACTCTAATCTTGATTACAAAGAAGTAAGGTTATGCCATTGTAGTGTTGTCAAGTTGTTATTGTTTTTCGGAATAACCGTTTTTCGAGCGCATAATGAATTGATGAATTATAACGAATTATATAATGAATTCGTACATATCTTTGTAACATTTCAGAAAATCTGAATTTACTAATCATTTTTTGTCGTTTAGAGTAGTATAACAGAGAGAGAACGAAATCTAAACCTAAAAACTGGTAAAACCTGAATGATGACCTATATATGGAATAGGGTAAAAAAGAAACGAAATCTTTGAATAAATTCCCTGACAAGTCTGAAATTAACTTTTTAAAGTGGGAACAATGAATAAAATTAGGGGGACGATGGATGAGTAATCGTAGGGATACGGCAGATGATACGAGAGTTGTGTGGAAGCACTGGAAGCAATACATTCCATTCCACAAATGCCATCAATTACAATTCCAACATGGCGGCGTTTTACAAGCACATCTGTCTCTGGCCTGATTGCGGGAGGAAATGTAGTTCCTTGAAAGAGTTAATCGATCATATTGAAGTGATTCACATCGAAAGAGACCCAATAGAGCTAGAAAAACAAGAAGCCTCGCAGCCTGCCGCCATCGCACTGAGTTATGTCAGTTGTTTCTTCGCAGACAGAGCGGCGAAGAAAATCACAAAGCCAGATTTAGGACTGCAAGGGGGTGTTCATCTGAACACAGAAAAGAAAGTTTCTGCTTTGAAGCTACCGAGAAAGCAGGCATCAAACGAAATAGACATGGATGATGATTTGTGTAGCATTAGCGATGCAGAGAGCGAAGATTCCTGCAACTCTTGGTCGACAAACGCTTCAAGCTGCCAGGATTTTTTCAATTTTTTTTTCAATTTTCATGTGTATTCTCAGCTTTTAATTACAATAATAAGATTTAAGTATTTAAATATAGGATACATGGTAATATAAATTGTTATACAAAGCAAGTATTACAGTATAAATGTATCTAAAAATATTGCTGAATGACACATGGAAATAACCCATGTGGGCTTTCGAGCCATGTGCCATTTAAGATTTCAACTGCTCTATTCATATTTTAAGCGAAACACACAATCAATAAATGAAGAAGTACATTTTTTTATAATTCATAATAATAAAGAAAAGAAAAGAAAAATCTAAATATTAACTACAAATCTATAAGTATACGGGGTTGGGATAAAATAAAAATGGGGATAAGAAATTGGGGAGGAATGCTTTGGAGACTAACTGATTGATATTTTTAGTAGTACAGTGCACTTATAAGTGTGACTTTAGGTACTAGTATTTCAAAATCATGAACTTTTTTAAGGCTTTCGCAAAAGACTTTTTGGTTTCTAGTTGTCGAATATTTTGGGGAATAGAATTCCACACATCTACGCCAACATTTTTGATAAAGTTTTTACCAATGTTTGTCCTGAAGCAAGTTTTTGCGAATTTTCCTGAGGTTGCATTTCTGGTGTTATAATTGTGAATATTGTTTGCCTTTGTAAATAGTTTACTAAAAGTTGTTTCTAATTTACTCTTATTTATGTCATACATGAATTTAGCACATTCAAGTTTGTAACAATCTTCAAAATTTAATGTATTTAAGCATTTGAAAATGGGTTTGCTATGTTCTGTTTTACATTTAAATGTTATTAATCGAACCGCTTTCTTGAGTTTTTTATGCAATGGGCCTAGGGTTGTGCTGGAGGCACTGCCCCAGTTTAAGAGGCCATAAAGAATATTAGGAAGTACGAACGCATTATAGATATTTAATAATGTGCTTTGAGGCACAAAATGTCTTACTCTACTTAGTATGCCGATGCCTTTTGATATTTTTGTATTCACATTTTGAATATGGGGCTTCCAATTCAAATTTTTATCTATCAGAACTCCAAGATATTTTGCCTCGTCTACTACTTTTAGGGGTTCTTTATTCAACATTAGTTCAATTTTTCTAGCTAATTTCTTTTGCGAAGGACGAATTAGCAAAAAGTTGGACTTACTGAGATTTAAGGTTAGTTTATTCGCCATGAGCCAATCTGAGACATTTTCAAGTTCTTTGTTAATTGTATTTTCCAAGTTATTTATGTTTTTATCAGCAAAGAAGATACTGGTATCGTCAGCAAAAAGGTGAAAATTAAGAACTTTTGAGGAGAATCTGATATCGTTAATATATAGTAGAAATAACAGAGGTCCAAGGACGCTACCTTGAGGAACTCCGTATTTTATCTGGAGATCTTTAGATAATACTCCATTAATGCTAACACGCTGTGTTCTATTGCTAAGGTAAGATTTGAACCAATCTTGAGCAGTTCCTCTGATACCGTAGTAGTCTAGTTTCTTTATCAGAATATGGTGGTCAACAGTGTCAAATGCTTTTGCAATGTCTAAGAAGACACAGCAAGATAACTCTTTATTCTCAATCGCAGTTACTATTTTTGTAGACATATCTAAGATTGCTTGAGAAGTTGATTTGCCCTTTTGAAATCCAAATTGATGCTCGTAGATAATTTTGTTTTCATCTATAAAACTTATTAGTCTTTTGTACATTAGTTTCTCACAGATTCTGTTGAAATAAGGCAGTAATGAGATGGGCCTATAGTTGGAAACTTCATATGGTGATTTTCCCTTGTATATAGGAATTACCTTAGCATACTTAAGAAGTTTAGGATAATAGCCAGAGCTGAAAGAGGCATTTATAAGATGGGTCAGTGGAGTTAATATAGACTCTGAGCTTAATTTGATTAGTTTAGGGGGCAGATCATATGAATCTGCAGATTTATTTTCATCTAAATTGTTTATCACTGATTGAACTTCATTTGAAACGACTGGAGTAACGAAAAATGATTTTGAATTTGGATTTTTTAAGTAATTACTGTAATTAGATGTTGTAGTTCCAAGTTTGTCAACAAGGTTGCTTGCTATACTGGTAAAATATCGGTTGAAGTGGTTTGCAATCATATTATCATCATTGATTATGTTATTATTTATTCTTAACTGAATTTTATCCGTGTTTTTACATTTAGATCTATTTATAAGTTCGTTAATTCCTTTCCAAATTTTTTTCGAGTTATGTTTAAAATTTTCGAAGTAGCTGTGGTAGTGATTACGTTTACTTTTACGGATAAGGTGATTCAACATATCTCTGTAGTACTTATACCGTTGGTACCAGAATTTGTCGTTTGATTTAAGAAACTTTTTGTAGTGATTATTTTTTACCTTAATCGACTTTAGGATCCCATTTGTGATCCATGGTTTTGAGTTTCGTTTTCTCTGTCTTTTTGACAGTTTTTCCAAGGGGGCATGCTTATCTACGACACTCAGGAATCGATTGTGAAAAAAAGAATATTTTTCTTCTAGAGTGGAGACAGAGTAATTTACAAAACTAAAATCTATTGATTTTAGATCGTTCAAGAATTTGTTTTCATCCAGGGCTTTTATATTACGCTTTATGACATCGTCTTTTCTCTTCCTGTCAATGTCTAAATCTACTATGGCAAAATTGGGCATATGGTCAGATACTTTAGAAATAAGATTTCCGCTTGTAAGTCTAATATTAACAGAGTTTATGAAGATATTATCAATCAATGTAGGACGCATGTTAACCACATATCTTGATGGTTGAAGAATCAAAGGTTGAAAAAAGTTAGAGAACATAAGATTTACGAAATTTTCAGCAAAAATATTTTTATCAAAGCGCAAAAGATCTATATTAAAGTCTCCAGATATCAAAATGATTTTGTTTTCCTTCATAATTTTTCTTAATATTGCATCCAAATAATTAAGAAACTCGGTGGGGTTTTTTCGTGGATGATTGTATACTGCTGCCAGAATGATATTACTGCCTTTTTGATTATCAATCTCAATCCAAAAAGCATCGAACTCACATTCATTATTTTTCAAGGTCTTGTTAAGATTGGTACGTTTTACAACTTTGAGATTCTCTGAAACAAAGAAGCCTGAACCACCACATTTAGTCTCACTTTTTTGGCCGATATAACTTTGGTAGCCTGGGATAGATAAGCCTACGTCATCGAAGAGGGCGTTGTTTGCTTGATTATGCCAAGTTTCCGTTAAAGCTATAACATCAAAATCAAAATCGAGCTCATTACACAATAGTTCAAGAGAATCTTTATTTTTAAGCAAGGACTGGATGTTCGTATGTATTAGACTAAACGAGGAATTTTTCTCTTTAGTTTTTAAACTTTTGGTCAGTTTATGAAAATCGTGGCTTGTATAGTAATCAAAATTAGTATGGACTTTAGCATAGTTATCGATATCACTATCAAAGATATGTTCATGCTCTTTTAGGTCTAGTTTATTTATCTTCAGTTTATCAAAGAGACGGTAATCTTCTAATATTAGTTCGTTTCCTTTACATGGGCAATTGAAGTTAGAATTGAAGGTCAGTGGGATTAACTCGTGATCTTCAATATCACAGAAGGGAAATTTAGATTTCCAACACGTCTTACAACACCATTGATTCAGAATTTCAAGCGTATCCGTTGTTTGCCAAAGCTGGAGATCCGAACAATTACGGTGAATCAGATGTTTGCAATCATGGCAGGGGATAGCTCTATTTGCGTCACGAATCCTTTTATCGCAAACATTACATTTCCGGACAAAGCCAATGTCTGAGGATATCACAGTCTGAAACAATTTACCACGTTTTTTATTAGACAAAAAATTACGAAACGGGTTATCTTGAAGAGATTGAAAGGGCAAAGCTTCATCTAAGCAGGGTTTGCAATACCAAGTTGAGCTAAAATTTTCAGCTAAAAAATCAAATCTATCTGGATCAATCGAGGAACACTTAAAGTGGTACCACATATCACATTTGTCGCAACAAATGGATTTCTGGTTGTCAAATACCCTTTTAAAACATTTGGGGCATTTAAATATTTCATTCATTGTTTCACCGGGTTTTGGGTCGGGTTTGGGGTGCAAGATCTAGTTTATCTAAGAATATGAGTATGAGTATACTTTATCAAACATGTGAAACTACTTTTTGATCGAGTTCTTTTAAACTTCCAATCTTAACTATAAGAGATTGTTCGTTCATTCGAGCAAAAACCACGCCATTCCTTGTCCACGAAAATTTCCAGCCTTTCTCTTCGCATTTCATGCGAGTCAAACGGAAAAGATTCCTGTTCATCGGGGTTAGAGATTCGTTCACAAAAACCTTACCATTTTTCTTCGCCTCGTCAGTCGTGAGTTTCAGGGTTCCAAGCGTCTTCTGTTTTAGATTCCTCCGTTGCGCCATAAACACATCCTTCATTTTTCTGTTGACAAACTTCGCAATGATGATGGGGTCACCCTTGGATTTTTTTACGCGATGGCAGGCAGAGATATCATTTCTTCCGAGTTGGACGCCGATTTCTTTTGCAATGGTCATGATGATTTCTTCTGTATCTTCATTTTCTGTCACGGGGACGCCACTTACTTCGATGCACTCTCTTCTGCCGTACTGCTCCAAGTCGTTTAGTGCACTTTTCTGCCTTTCTTGCTCGGATCGAAGGTGGTTGATTTCAATTTTTAGCTCCTTATTTTCGTCAGACAGGGAAGTGTGACTTTTCAGCAAGTTCTCGGAGATTCTCTTTTGCGACTCATATTGCTTGGCAAAAAATTCGGCTGACTTCTCAACTTCCACTACTCTCTTATTGAGGCCTTTAATTTGGTCTAGAATTTCAACGTTCACTGCATCTATTTTCTTTTCCATCTTATCCAGTCTTTTGTTTATCACCTTGAGATTCTCTTCTTGTTTCGTGAGTAAGGCTACAATTTTTTCCAAGGAGGGAGAGGAATTCAGGGAAGGCAAGAGGAGATTTGTGTGCCCTGTTCAGGGTTGTGGTAAGAGGTACAAAAATATAAACGGCATCAAGTACCACACTAAGAATGGACACAGCCGAAAGTCAGATGTTAGGCCAAAACAACCAAAGGCCATTCCAAGGCAAATAAATCACGGAGATGAGATTAAAAAGGGTTACAGGTGTCACTGTGGGAAGGTGTACAAGAGCCAAAGTGGTCTTCGCCATCATCAGAATACTCAGCATGGCAAGAAGCTAGGTGTCGGAACAAAAGATGTTGTTTCTGGCCATGATCAATTGCATAAAAAGCAATTGCTTGCACAGGTTAAGCACCTGAACGTGTATTCTACCCCTTCTTCAAATATGACATAGAGCATAATAGCAAAAAGCTCCTACCCCATTTTTTTGGGCATAGTTAAAGCATAAATGCAGTTTTTCATTACAGTCATGTTAACTGAAAGTGAAAAATTCAGCATCTACCAAAAAAATTGATTCCAGCAGTATGCAGCTTGTTGGGCTATTTTGGCATGAACACATGAAAATCAATGCAGTTTTACCTCAAAATGTTCCATTTTTGACCCAAAAAGTGATGAAACACTCTGAATATGATTGATTTTTTCTCAAATTTAACAACTTTTGGTAGGAGCTTTTTGCTATGTGCAATAGGCTGATTCATAAGCTTATATTCATATACGTTGAAATACTTTTAATGTCACCAAAATGTATTTCAGAATGAATGAAAATCAGCCATTGTTAAAGCAACAGGTGTCTTTCACAGATTGGATTTAACTGGTCGTTAGCCAACCAAAATAGAGCAAGTGATCATTGAAACTCAAAATAATCCAATTTAAAAAGATCCTTATGATTTATTCCAAACTACTTTGTCACACTTATCTTTAATTACTTCATTTCTCTTGCACTTGAGCTCTATTTGCTTCAACTGGCAACCTAAAAAAATGCAACCTGTGTCGTGTGACCTGTGAAAATATGATTTACCCATAAAGTCATGGGAAAAAAACAAAGCAATTTACCGTTGATGATAAATAGGAAAATCTTCCTGAAAATCTAAAAGATTGTGGAACTTTTAAATCACTCAAGGCCGTTTTAGGTATCAAGTAACAACTTAGGAAATCAAATTTGCCGTATCAGGTAATTAAGTGCATTTCATTACTGCACAGATGAGGTTATTAACCCTTGAAGGGTATATAATAGGGTATGCACACCCCTAACCATCTTTTTGGGGTCAAATTCATGTGACCACCAAGAAGATTATTTTGCTGACTGTGAGAGGTCTCAAATCTATAATTTTTACCTCTCTACACAAATCTCTACTGATTAAGCTTAATGGCTTTGTTGATTGCAATTGAATCAATTTAAAACAATATTACGAAACTAAGTTGCTTGGTTGATGTTGTTTGAAATTCATGAAATTAAGAGGTACAATCAGAACAAAAATAGCTCAAGTGGGGCAACACATCTTAAACTTAGAGCAAAGGAGCCAAGCCTTTCAAGTTGCTTGGTTTCCTTTAAAAAGTTCCTGGGGGTATCAACAAATTGAAGTGAGGTTCTAAGCAATGTGCAGAGTGCAACATGATTTTCGGTTGAAATCAGTCTTAGGATTGAATTATTGTCTCTGTCTCCTTCGATTTTTAACCTGTTGTTTTAAAAGATGTTGAGATATGTGAGATTCAATGCAATTATGTCATTCTGCTCTCTGTCTTCAAATCCTGGGGTACTATTTTAAAGAAAAAAAAAATGAAATATTTTCTGAATCTTTGAGGACCCCTCCTTTATTTGGTAAAGTAGGCAAGTGTGAATCACGCATCTTGATAATGTAGGTGTGTGGTTGTGTGTTCCAAAGGTCGCTTTTTCATTCATTAGTGGGAAGACACAAAGAAGTCACAGTCAGGCTATTGTTTATTGTGAGGCCAGAATAGAACAAAGTTTATAGGATCAAATTCACTATGGCAAAAATATAAAACATTCAGAAAACATAAATTGAATGCAGCAAAAAGGAAACAGTAATGGGTGGTTAAAAACAACTGATATGAAAAAATCATTCATTGCAAATCTAAAGGTCCCTGTCCGTTCTTAAATTCTTGGTGCAGGAGGAATACTGTTAAAGCTCTATTAAGCCTCTGGGGGTAAAAGAGGATTTGAAAATGTATAGAAGTTTGTCACTCTCAAGCAGAAGCAGGTAAAGTTAGAAATTTGCAATACATGTATTTCTTTTTATAAGCAAATGCTTTTTATAAGTGCCGCCTTGCTTTAAAGGCACGACAGTACTCGACAAGACAAAAACTTATAAGCAATTCTAGTACTGGATAGAGGAATGCTAAGCAATTTGAAAATATTACTTCTGATCCAATTGGCAATGATACCATTGACATTTATTGTTCAACAACTTGCGAGATAGTATTCTAAGAAACAAATCTTTAGATAAAAAAGCTAAGCATTTTTAAGTATTCAAATTTTGCCCACAAGCTAAGCAATTTTTTAGTTCTGAACTCAAGCTGAAATTACTTATAAAAAATGCGTGTATTATCTTAGAATACATGTGGCTGTTCCTTCTCTGTATAGTCTTTCTTGTATGAAGAGAGGGGGCTTGATAGAGCCTTTTCGATAGTCACTATAATTGTTTAAGAGCAATTTGTGCTATTTGTGCTCTGTATCTGTTGATTGCTAATCCGCGATTCTAGAGACTGGGCATGGTGAGTCCAGTGACGTCACCAGAGCTGTTGCGTCAATTCTTGTACTTTGGACTTTCTGGATCTTTTCGAACATGCTGATATTGAGGGTGTTGCTCAAGTCTAACGCTCTGAGGAGACGCAGATAACATTTGCCTATTCGTGGAAGATTGTTGTTGCTGAATCCATAAAAAAGACAAAATGAAGCTTTGGTCTTCAGAATATTTATTTGGGTAAGTTACTTCGTGCGCAATTGATCGTGCTTTCTGATTTCGTCCCTTGCTAAAAGAGCCTCTCACTATTATAGGCCTAAAAAGAAATTTCTTGATGGATGTAACCAAGGGATGAATCAGGCGATAGACCGAGTTTTAAACTTGTTTGTATTAAATTTTACAGATACTCTTTCCCTCTTCAATAATAATTCATCCTCTTAGTGTACTTTTCTCTTTCCTTCATTCTCAGGCTTATGTCACATTGCATCTTGCATAATCTCCTATCTGTTGATTCATGTCTCTTCTATTTGCTCTGTTCGATATATTTTACGATGATAGCAGAAAACATATATTATCCTAGAAAGTCAGCTGATTTTTCTTTATCATATATAGCTACCAGACTGCAGAATTAGTCAATGGTGCCCCCAAGATCTAAAGCCTAGGGCACCCCTGAGTGCACTTTGCCATTGTTTTCTATCCCTCGGGGCACTTAAGATCTGGGCAAAAAGGGCCTTTCTCTACAGTCTGGTCTAGCTAGAAGCGTAAAGAAAGGCCTTGTTCCTAAACTAAATCAGGGTGCATTTATGTGGTCTACGCTACACACTGGATTAAATCTGAAAAGCATGTCCTTTCCTGACAAGATCTTGCATGTGCACAACCCACTTCCTATTGTTTTATCATATTTTTCTATTGTTTAACTTGCTTGTGTAAGTTCAATGCTCAGACTTTGGGTCAAAAATGGGCTGCATATATTTCTATTCTTCTTTGGTCGAATGGCATAACTGTCTCTTGCAAGGACTTTGCACCTTGGTCTCCCTCAAAGCAGTAATTTTTGGAAGAGGCAGTAAATTTGTACCCTTTCCCCAGGATAAATTGTAACCAGAATTCTCTAGTTTTTCTTCTTTCACTTCAGCATTTCATATAGTGGCGGTTTTAGACACTTCAGGCCCTGGGACAACCCCCTTCTAGGCGCTTGATTTGGACAAATTGATGTTTTCTGTATGATATTAGGCATTTTTGGTTCTTTTGGGGGCACTTATCTCCTAAAAGAAGCACATGGCAGCTTCAAGTTCTTGCTAGATGAAAACTATATCAAGAAATATGGAAACAGATGTTTGTTTGCCTTACCCTTCATTGTTGGTTTCCGAGTCACATATCACACCTGGAGAGTTCTAGAATTTGGTAGATTTATCCACATTTTATTGTTGACTAAGAAGGTATTGTGTAATAATGATTGTCTGATTCAGACGCTAAGATCTTTCTGAACCCAGACTTTGAGAACAGACCCTGAATTAACACACTTTGCATGTTTTCAATATGCCTTATGGTCTGTTCTCAAATTTTGGTGCAGAAGGTCTTCATCTTTGATTAGAAAGCCATTATATAGTTGATAAATTTATCACATTCTCGGCCTCTCTATAATGAGTTAGGAACAATATGCAACTTAACAACAAATAATTGTTTGTTTCTATCCAAGCAATTTGGACTTACATTCACAAGGCCTCCATTTGCCTGCCACTGTAAGTTATTAATCAAAATGTAATATGTGATACGTAATTTATTCATGTTTCAGTCACTCATGGGAAAGAGTCACTCAAGCATTATGGAGGAAATATCCAAACAAACTAAACCCAAACGTCGTAGCTGTGGATGTAATTGATCGCAAGGTAGCTGAAGACGGAACTCTGCACACAGTGCGAGTGTTAGGCACGAACTGGAATCTACCTGTCTTTGTCTCAGCTATTTTGGGTATTCCTGATATGATGTATGCTATGGAATACTCCATTGTGGACCCTGCTTCTAAAACAATGTCCATAAAGAGTGTCAATTATACCTTCAGCAGTGTGGCAGAGGTTCAAGAGTCGATTAAATACTTTCAAAATCAAGATGATAGCAGGTAAGGCCATCGGCTGCTTTTCTATTTTCCTGCTGAATGATCTTTCGTGCTCACTCATTTCAATTTTTCAATTCCTTTGATTCAAATTCTGTCAAGGTAAATTTTCTTGCTTCTAGCCTGGGGCAGCTCACTAAGTGAAATGGAATGCTATCAGTTCCTTTAAAAGATTGGCGTGGCCTAATAATATTTTATAAAGATAGCAGGGCTTTCACGTTCAGAAATTAAGGCGCGCGACCAAGAACTCGCGTGATCAGATTGGGGCGCGCGAATCAAAATTATTTGATAAAACAAAAGAAGGAAGTTTTTATTGAAATATTGAACTGAACAAAACTTTGCTTTTATTTTTCGTTAAGCTTTAACTATCGTAAAGATAAAAATTCAACATAGTCTTCTCAAGTGCAACTTCCTCTCAAAAAAAGGTCAAGTTCGTCGATTTCATCAATTTCACTGTCTGACTCTGTCGAATCGTCTGTTGACGGAGCTTCGATTTCTTTTGACGTTTGGATGCTTGCGTCATTACTAATTTTCATTCTCCTTTGCGACTTGAGGTACATATCCAGAGCTCTCTCAATGATTTCTTCACTTTCATCTTTATTCCAAAGAGAGTGGTTTCCATAAACGATCAAATTATCGTTAAGGGTACTGTGCGGCATAGAGAGGCGTTTGTCAGAGAGTATGTTGCTCACTGTGCTAAACGTTCTCTTGACCTTTGAATTTGAGTCAGAAATCTTTGAAAAACTTTGCTTCCTTTGTGATCCTTAGCCATTGCGACGAACTTTTTGCAACTACTGAAAACTTAGAACTGAAACTACGAAACTTTGAATTGGAGCATATGAAGGGTTTCAGTGACTTGACAATATTTACGGGGGTTTCAATTCTGTTCTGCCAAGTAAAAGTCAAACAGGCAAAGACATTGTTAGCAAATGAAAACAAAGAAGCATCCCCCGTCTAACCAACAAATAAGAAACGACAATTAAACGAACGTCAGTCCAATCAAAATCAATTCCAAAGCTCATGTTTCGAAAAAGAATTTCTCAAGTAGATTGGCCTACTACTCAGGAATGGGTCATAACAATTATCGGATTCTATTTTATCCAGTAATTTGTTGCTGAACATCAATGAATTTAAATTTGAAATTTGAATTTAATTTCGCTCTCAACAAGAGCAATATTTATCACTGGACGCGTGAAGCCCTGGGCGAGCTGTCGCGCGCCCCCCACCAAAATCCCTGAGACAGGGCAAATTTGATTGCAGTAAAATGATTAACCAAATCAATCTTATTGTATTGTACTTTTTGACAAAAGATTTGCTAAAAGCCTTTCTTCACTTTGTCCAAACCCTAACCCTGACCTTTATCCAAATCAAATAGATGATTCAAATATATACTGATGAACATAACTAAGGCTAATGTTTACGTTAACATTGAGATGCCCATGCCCTAATCCACAAAGGCCAGCCAATAATTTCAAATTCTATTTTCAAAACTTTGTTTATTTAATCCCCCAAACTAATTACTACTACCCGTGACATAAAACTTATTCAAGTGGACAAAAAAAAATTAGTGATTAATGATTAGTTGTCAGTGAGAAAATCCTAGTCCTTGTTGCCTAGTTTGAAAGTTTTCATTTGTTTGGTTATGACTTTGGTATTTCTTTTGATAGTACGACAATGACGCATGATGCAGTTATAAAAGTCTCTGGAATTAGCTTCAAGGATTATTGTGAGGGTCTGATAGCCAGTGGGTTTGATGTCAACGCCATGAAGGTAATTCATATTCAAAGTTAATAAATCTAATTATATCTCGACAGCATTGTGTTGTCTATAACAGCATCTGTCACTGTAACTGTATTTCCATAAAGTTAAAGTAGAATGAACACATTAAAAAATAGACATGCTCTTCTGTGACTCTGAGTTTCGTTCTTACGCACTCATCAGACAGACTATACCTACTTTAACTTTTCTCAAAAGTTAAAGTTATTTGAGGGCTGGTCTACTAGTCTTAGCATTTTCTAGACATTAAATTTCATTCTGCTTCCTGTGGAGACACAGATTGTCAATCTCTGGCTCTGATTTTCCAAATCTCCATATGATCACTTCATCATTGTGCTCGATATGCGGAGGTACAATATAGATGAGAAACAAGGAAGGAGACCGACTCTCTGTAACTGAAAGTTTCTTGCTCTCGCGATCTTCAAACAGACTATACTAAATCTTACTGTAAATCCTTGATCAAGCAAGTTTTGACTATTTTTTGCTTCAATTAAATCATATTATTCTCATTGAAGCTCAGTAAGCAGTACTATGAGAAAAAGTCATGTTTTAACCTTACCAGCCTTTTACAGGAGTAGATATTTGTCAACATGATCAGGACTTTAAGCTTGTGAAATCATATGGGTATAAATATAAATATCATATGGGTAAAAATATGAATATTTATTTGATTTCTTTAGGGAAGACAAGCAATCGAACAAGTCATTGCAAAGATAAGTCTAGAAGGAATTCTGCAATCAATTAACGAGGAAATGGATGAACTTTCTAAAGAACTGGATTCAGTCACATCAAAATTCAACCATGAAATTGGAGAAATAAGCAGTAAATTGAACTCAGAATTCATGTCATTCGTGCAGAAACTTTCCCACCAATTAGACCATTTAAGTATCAGTGTGAATACAGACAATCAAACCCAAATGTCAGAACATTTCATTGCTACACCAAGTTTGACTACTGCAGTGAAAAATGCTGGATTTGCCGAAAGTTGTTGAAAATTTGATATACTAATAGTGAATCAAAAATTACCTGAATTTAAAGTTAAGTTGTGATTATATCCCTGCCTGGTCGAAAATGCACATACATATTTATCTTCATTCACTTTTATTCTGTACTTTCCATCTATTGGTATTTCAATTAGGCCATTTCTCCCTGTTCCGTAACCATTTAATTATTCTCTGGCCCTTTTTCCGTACCCGTCTGGCCCTGAAGTATTGTCATTGATATTTTGTGAACCACTTACTTACTGCCAGAACGTTTAAATGACATCACTTAAAGACATCTAAGGTGTTGCTGAGAATGGATAAAGTAAGGATGAGAAGTTTGTTTGCTGATCCTTCCAACTCTTAACAATAAATCCTTGGCAAACTTAGCCCTTAGCCCAAAGCAGTGGCATGAATATTAGTTCACGGAAAAGTTCGAATGGATTTGGCAGATAATGACAGATTTGAGACAAATTTGCTTCCCATACTTTTTTCAATAACCAACTGGGTTCTAGTCTCAGCCCTTGGTAAGGTTAGGATGGTTTGTGGCCTGTGTATCTCAGATTTGAGAACGATACGAAAACTCCCGATTGTTTGAATAAGTGATGGTTGCTTTTGCATTATTTAATATCTTTCTGAATTTATGCCTGGTAGTTAGTTTTTATATTTATTGTAGTTTAATATGTTAATTATCCTTTAAGACGTATTTGTTTGGGAAAAATGAAAAAACCTGCAACTGTTCACAATGGTTGATTTTCATGCAATGTAACAAGCCATAATTTGGTGGTTTCAAGTAATTTTATTTGAATTGATTTTGCATCATTTTCCATAGGCTATAGTTATTGGCCAATTTTGTAGAAGAACGTTGGACTAACAGTGCTTTTTCAAATTTTTGGCCCATCGAAAGAGAAAAATTTTGTGGTTTTCGATATTTAATGGTGCTAACTGCTATTATACGTCCCCAATATTGTTCCCAGGGTTGATTTCAAGCTTATTTTTAACCTTGTATTTTTTCCAGATTTTGCCCTCGAAAAACTAAGGAATGGAATTTTGATCGAAATTGGCAAAAATGCATTGTTCCAAATAAGTGCCTAATCGATTCGGAGAGTAATTTTAGGTCTTAATGGAACGAGTCAGGGAAAAGACTTACCCCAAAATCACCAAGAAATTGGAAAAAGCATGCTGTTTAGTCCAAACATTTTGAGCAAGATTGGCCAAAAGTAAAAATTCTTAAAAAAGCTTTTATTACATAATGGCAGCAACATAATGTCATAATAGAACTAGGAAATGCACTAGGAAGGGAAAAATCAGCAACAAAATTTTGTTTCAATATCAGCCAAGAAAGAGACAAATCATTCTTTTGGGTCTATTTTGTTAAAAGATAATTGAATAACCATCGAACTATTTCCCAATTTTTCCCTAATTATGAGGAGGAAAATATTTATATGATTTTATGTATTTTCTTGGGGTATTATGGCCCTAGATGTGATCCCTGAACAGTCCTGAGTTGATTAAAAGCCTATTTGGAAGAATTTACTTCGGACCAATTATGACCAAAAACCATGGGCTAACCATCAGGCTTTTTTCCAAATTTGCCTGATTTTGAGGGAATTTCTTTTGGTGATTTTAATCCTTTCCTGGGGCTATTATAGCCTAATCTTCCTCCCTGAAAAGACATAAGTGCATTAAAATCCTATTTGGAAGAATTTACTTCAGACCAATTATGACCAAAAACCATGGGCTAACCATCAGGCTTTTTTCCAATTTGCCTGATTTTTGGGGAAGTTTTGGTAGTGATTTTAATCGTTTCTTGGGGCTTTTATAGCCTAATATTACTACCTGGAAAGACCTGAGTGGATTAAAAGCCTATTTAGAGGGATTTGTTGTGGACCAATTTTGACCAAAAACCATGGGCTAACCATCAGGCTTTTTTGGATTTTTCCTGATTTTGGGGGAAATTCTTTTGGTGATTTTAATCGTTTCTTGGGGCTTTTATAGGCTTATATTGCTCCCTAGAAAGACCTGAGCGGATTAAAATCCTATTTGGAAGGATTTGCTTTGGACCAATTTTGAGCAAAGACCATAGGCTAACCATCAGGCTTTTTTACAATATTCGCCTCATTTTTGGGGAAATTCTTTTGGTGATTTTAATCGTTTTTTGGGGCTTTTATAGGCTTATATTGCTCCCTAGAAAGACCTGAGCGGATTAAAATCCTATTTGGAAGGATTTGCTTTGGACCAATTTTGAGCAAAGACCATGGGCTAACCATCAGGCTTTTTTACAATATTCGCCTCATTTTTGGGGAAATTCTTTTGGTGAGTTTAATCGTTTCTTGGGGCTTTTATAGCCTAATATTGCTCCCTAGAAAGACCTGAGTGGATTAAAAGCCTATTTAAAAGGATTTCCTTTGGACCAATTTTGAGCAAAAACCATTGGCTAACCATCAGGCTTTTTTGGATTTTTCCTGATTTTGGGGGAAATTCTTTTGGTGATTTTAATCGTTTTTTGGGGCTTTTATAGGCTTATATTGCTCCCTAGAAAGACCTGAGCGGATTAAAATCCTATTTGGAAGGATTTGCTTTGGACCAATTTTGAGCAAAAACCATGGGCTAATCATCAGGCTTTTTTCAATTTTTGCCTGATTTTGAGGGAATTTCTTTTGGTGACTTTAATCGTTTCCTGGGGCTCTTATAGCCTAATATTGCTCCCTGGAAAGACCTGAGTGGATTAAAAGCCTATTTGGAAGGATTTACATTGGACCAATTATGACTAAAAACCATGGGCTAACCATCAGGCTTTTTTCCAATTTTTGCCTGATTTTTGGAGAAATTCTTTTGGTGATTTTAATCGTTTCTTGGGGCTTTTATAGCCTAATATTGCCCCTTAGAAAGACCTTAGTGGATTAAAAGCCTATTTGGAAGGATTTGCTTTGGACCAATTTTGACCAAAAACCATGGGCTAACCATCAGGCTTTTTTTGCAATTTTCGCCTGATTTTTGGGGAAATTCTTTTGGTGATTTTAATCATTTCTTGGGGCTTTTATAGCCTAATATTGCTACCTGGAAAGACCTTAGTGCATTAAAAGCCTATCTCGGAGGATTTGTTTTGGACCAATTATGACCAAAAACCATGGGCTAACCATCAGGCTTTTTTACAATTTTGCCTGATCTTTGGGGAAATTCTTTTGGTGATTTTAATCATTTCTTGGGGCTTTTATAGCCTAATATTGCTACCTGGAAAGACCTTAGTGCATTAAAAGCCTATCTCGGAGGATTTGTTTTGGACCAATTATGACCAAAAACCATGGGCTAACCATCAGGCTTTTTTACAATTTTGCCTGATCTTTGGGGAAATTCTTTTGGTGATTTCAATCGTTTTATGGGGCTGTTATAGCCTAATATTGCTACCTGGAAAGACCTGAGTGGATTGAAATCCTATTTGGAAGGATTCGTTTTGGAACAATTTTGACCAAAAACCATGGGCTAACCATCAGGCTTTTTTCAAATTTTGCCTGATTTTTGGGGAAATTCTTTTGGTGATTATAATCGTTTCTTGGGGCTTTTATAGCATAATATTGCTACCTGGAATGACCTGAGTGGATTAAAATCCTATTTGGAAGGATTTGTTTTGGACCAATTCTGACCAAAAACCATGGGCTAACCATCAGGCTTTTTTCAAATTTTGCCTGATTTTTGGGGAAATTCTTTTGGTGATTTTAATCGTTTCTTGGGGCTTTAATAGCCTGATATAGCTACCTGGAAATACCTTAGTGGATTAAAAGCCTATTTGGAAGGATTTGCTTTGGAACAATTTTGACCGAAAACCATGGGCTAACCATCAGGCTTTTTTCCAATTTTGCTTGATTTTTTGGGGAAATTGTTTTGTTGATTTTAATCGTTTCTTGGGGCTTTTATAGCCTAATATTGCTACTTGGAAAGACCTAAGTGGATTCAAAACCTATTTGGAAGGATTTGTTTTGGACCAATTTTGACCAAAAACCATGGGCTAACCATCAGGCTTTTTTCAAATTTTGCCTGATTTTGAGGAAATTCTTTTGTTGATTTTAATCGTTTCTTGGGGCTGTTATAGCCTAATATTGCTACCTGGAAAGACCTGAGTGGATTAAAAGCCTATTTGGAAGGATTTGTTTAGGACCAATTTTGACCAAAAACCATGGGCTAATCATCAGGCTTTTTTCCAATTTTGCCTGATTTTTGGGGAAATTCTTTTGGTGATTTTAATCGTTTCTTGGGGCTTTTATAGCCTAATATTGCTACCTGGAAAGACCTGAGTGGATTAAAAGCCTATTTGGAAGGATTTGTTTAGGACCAATTTTGACCAAAAACCATGGGCTAATCATCAGGCTTTTTTCCAATTTTGCCTGATCTTTGGGGAAATTCTTTTGGTGATTTTAATCGTTTCTTGGGGCTTTTATAGCCTAATATTGCTACCTGGAAAGACCTGAGTGGATTGAAATCCTATTTGGAAGGATTCGTTTTGGAACAATTTTGACCAAAAACCATGGGCTAACCATCAGGTTTTTTCCCAATTTTGCCTGATTTTTGGGGAAATTCTTTTGTTGATTTTAATCGTTTCTTGGGGCTTTTATATCCTAATATTCCTACCTGGAAAGACCTGAAGGGATTAATCCTATTTGGAAGGATTTGTTTTGGACCAATTTTGACCAAAAACCATGGGCTAACCATCAGGCTTTTTTCCAATTTTGCCTGATCTTTGGGGAAATTCTTTTGGTGATTTTAATCGTTTCCTGGGGCTTTTATAGCCTAATATTGCTACCTGGAAAGACCTGAGTGGATTCAAAACCTATTTGGAAGGATTTATTTAGGACCAATTTTGACCAAAAACCATGGGCTAATCATCAGGTTTTTTTCCAATTTTGCCTGATTTTTGGGGAAATTCTGTTGGTGATTATAATCGTTTCTTTGGGCTTTTATAGCCTAATATTGCTACCTGGAAAGACCTGAGTGGATTAAAAGCCTATTTGGGAGGATTTATTTTGGACCAATTTTGACCAAAAACCATGGGCTAACCATCAGGCTTTTTTCCAATTTTGCCTGATTTTTGGGGGAAATCTTTTGGTGATTTTCATTGTTTCTTGGGGGTTTTTTAGCCTAATATTGCTACCTGGAGGGACCTGAATGGATTAAAAGCTTATTTGGAAGGATTTATTTTGAACCAATTTTGACAAAAAACCATGGGCTAACCATCAGGCTTTTTTTGAAATTTTGCCTGATTTTTGGGGAAATTCTTTTGGTGATTTCAATCGTTTCTTGGGGCTGTTATAGCCTAATATTGCTACCTGGAAAGACCTGAGTTGATTAAAAGCCTATTTGGAGGATTTACTTCGGACCAAATATGACCAAAAACCATGGGCTAACAATCAGGCTTTTTTCCAATTTTGCCTGATTTAGGGGAAATTCTTTTGGTGAGTTTAATCGTTTCTTGGGGCTTTTATAGCCTAATATTGCTACCTGGAAAGACCTGAGTGGATTAAAATTCTATTTGGAAGGATTTGTTTAGGACCAATTTTGACCAAAAACAATGGGCTAACCATCAGGCTTTTTTCCAATTTTGCCTGATTTTGGGGAAATCCTTTCGATGATTTTAATCGTTTCTTGGGGCTTTTATAGCCTAATATTGCTACCTGGAAAGACCTGAGTGGATTAAAAGCCTATTTCGGAGGATTTGTTTTGGACCAATTATGACCAAAAACCATGGGCTAACCATCGGGCTTTTTTCAAATTTTGCCTGATTTTGAGGAAATTCTTTTGTTGATTTTAATCGTTTCTTGGGGCTTTTATAGCCTAATATTGCTACCTGGAAAGACCTGAGTGGATTAAAAGCCTATTTGGAAGGATTGGTTTTGGACCAATTTTACCAAAAACCATGGGCTAATCATCAGGCTTTTTTCCAATTTTGCCTGATTTTTGGGGAAATTCTTTTGGTGATTTTAATCATTTCTTTGGGCTTTTATAGCCTAATATTGCTACCTGGAAAGACCTGAGTGGATTAAAAGCCTATTTGGAAGGATTTGTTTTGGACCAATTATGACCAAAAACCATGGGCTAACCATCAGGCTTTTTTCAAATTTTGCCTGATTTTGAGGAAATTCTTTTGTTGATTTTAATCGTTTCTTGGGGCTTTTATAGCCTAATATTGCTACCTGGAAAGACCTGAGTGGATTGAAATCCTATTTGGAAGGATTTGTTTTGGACCAATTTTGACCAAAAACCATGGGCTAATCATCAGGCTTTTTTCCAATTTTGCCTGATTTTTGGGGAAATTCTTTTGGTGAGTTTAATCGTTTCTTGGGGCTGTTATAGCCTAATATTGCTACCTGGAAAGACCTAAGTGGATTCAAAACCTATTTGGAAGTATTTGCTTTGGAACAATTTTGACCAAAAACCATGGGCTAACCATCAGGCTTTTTCCCAATTTTGCCTGATTTTTGGGGAAATTCTTTTGATGATTTTAATCGTTTTATGAGGCTTTTATAGCCTAATATTGCTACCTGGAAAGACCTGAGTGGATTAAAAGCCTATTTGGAAGGATTTGTTTTGGACCAATTTTGACCAAAAACCATGGGCTAACCATCAGGCTTTTTTCCGATTTTGCCTGATCTTTGGGGAACTTCTTTTGGTGATTTTCATCGTTTTATGGGGCTTTTATTGCCTAATATTGCTACCTGGAAAGACTTGAGTGGATTAAAAGCCTATTTGGAAGGATTTGCTTTGGAAAAATTTTGACCAAAAACCATGGGCTAACTATCAGGCTTTTTCCTGATTTTGCCTGATTTTTGGGGAAATTCTTTTGGTGATTTTAATCGTTTCTTGGGGCTTTTATATCCTAATATTCCTACCTGGAAAGACCTGAAGGGATTAAAATCCTATTTGGAAGGATTTGTTTAGGACCAATTTTGACCAAAAACAATGGGCTAACCATCAGGCTTTTTTCCAATTTTGCCTGATTTTTGGAGAAATTCTTTTGGTGATTTTAACGTTTCTTGGGGCTTTTATAGCCTAATCTTCCTCCCTGAACAGTCCTGAGTTGATTAAAAGCCTATTTGGAGGATTTACTTCGGACCAAATATGACCAAAAACCATGGGCTAACCATCAGGCTTTTTTCCAATTTTGCCTGATTTTGGGGAAATTCTTTTGGTGAGTTTAGTCGTTTCTTGGGGCTTTTATAGCCTAATATTGCTACCTGGAAAGACCTGAGTGGATTAAAATTCTATTTGGAAGGATTTGTTTAGGACCAATTTTGACCAAAAACCATTGGCTAACCATCAGGCTTTTTCCCAATTTTGCCTGATTTTTGGGGAAATTCTTTTGATGATTTTAATCGTTTTATGGGGCTTTTATAGCCTAATATTGCTACCTGGAAAGACTTGAGTGGATTAAAAGCCTATTTGGAAGGATTTGCTTTGGAAAAATTTTGACCAAAAACCATGGGCTAACTATCAGGCTTTTTCCTGATTTTGCCTGATTTTTGGGGAAATGTTTTTGGTGATTTTAATCGTTTTATGGGGCTTTTATAGCCTAATATTGCTACCTGGAAAGACCTGAGTGGATTGAAAGCCTATTTGGAAGGATTTGCTTTGGAAAAATTTTGACCAAAAACCATGGGCTAACTATCAGGCTTTTTCCTGATTTTGCCTGATTTTTGGGGAAATGTTTTTGGTGATTTTAATCGTTTTATGGGGCTTTTATAGCCTAATATTGCTACCTGGAAAGACCTGAGTGGATTAAAAGCCTATTTGGAAGGATTTGTTTTGGACCAATTTTGACCAAAAACCATGGGCTAACCATCAGGCTTTTTTCCGATTTTGCCTGATCTTTGGGGAACTTCTTTTGGTGATTTTAATCGTTTTATGGGGCTTTTATAGCCTAATATTGCTACCTGGAAAGACTTGAGTGGATTAAAAGCCTATTTGGAAGGATTTGCTTTGGAAAAATTTTGACCAAAAACCATGGGCTAACTATCAGGCTTTTTCCTGATTTTGCCTGATTTTTGGGGAAATGTTTTTGGTGATTTTAATCGTTTTATGGGGCTTTTATAGCCTAATATTGCTACCTGGAAAGACCTGAGTGGATTAAAAGCCTATTTGGAAGGATTTGCTTTGGAAAAATTTTGACCAAAAACCATGGGCTAACCATCAGGCTTTTTTCCAATTTCGCTTGATCTTTTGGGAAGTTTTGTTTGTGATTTTAATCGGTTCTTTGGGCTTTTATAGCCTAATATTGCTCCCTGGAGTGACCTGAGTGGATTAAAAGCCTATTTGGAAGGATTTGCTTTGGAAAAATTTTGACCAAAAACCATGGGCTAACTATCAGGCTTTTTCCTGATTTTGTCTGATTTTTGGGAAAATGTTTTTGGTGATTTTAATCGTTTTATGGGGCTTTTATAGCCTAATATTGCTACCTGGAAATACCTGAGTGCATTAAAAGCCTATTTGGAAGGACTTGTTATGGAGCAATCTTCCCATAAACCATGGACTATACATCAGGCATTTTCTAATTTTTTGTCTATTGTGTAGGAAGTTTTTGTTGAGTTATGTGTTTTATAAGGCTATTATAGGCTAATATTGCTCCTTGGGTAGTTTTGCCTATTTTGGACCATTCATTTTTGGCTAATTATGGTCAAAAACCGTCGGTGTTTTCCAAAAATAATCAAATCTATTAAAAAGCCTTATTTATGGTTGTTGATCAAAATTGGTCACAAATTAATGGTTCTAAATAGGCTTTTGATCCAGTTAGAACTTGCAGGGAGTAATATTCTTTTATAATAGCCTTAAAAAATGCAAAAAATCACCGACAATATTTCCATTAAAAATAAACCAAAAACTGGAAAAATGCCTGATGGTAGCCCATTATTTTTATAGGTTTATCATCTACTCATTTTTTTTCAGAGTGCCATATTAGGCTTTAATAGGCTCAGAAGACTGAAAGAATTTTTAATAAAATCCTCAAAACAAGCCAAAAATTCGAAAAAACGCAGATGGTTACCCTTTGGTTTTTGGTCAAAATGGACCCAAAATAGATTCTTCTAAATAGGCTTTTAATTCACTCAGGAATTTTCAGCTTTAATTCCTTGCATCCTTCTCTTTCGTTTGAACTAGAAAAAGGGAGGGATTCCTGTATTCTGAGTTAAGAATCAAAATTTGAATCTTTTGGCCATACAGTAGATTCCCGCATTAAGAAACCAATTTTTGAATTCAGGCCTGATAATGTTTCTTATTGGAAGGCTCCTTTCTAGAACTAAGTGAAAGTGACTTATACATAAGCTATATATTGTCTTAAGAGGCAACAATGCTTTCATTGTATAGCAGTATCTGGTTATGCCAGTTTATGTTATTTGTTGTCAAAGGAACCTTCTAATAATTAATTTCTCTGCAGAGGATGCTTTAAATTTGTAATTAAGTGCACCTATACTGAGTCTACTGTAATTTGAGTTGACTCCTTCTAAAATATGTGCAGTCGTCAGGCTGACATCAGCAAAAATCTTGCCAACAGGAATGGCCTAAATTATTGTGTAATGGCCGCCTCATGACTGTCATTTCATGTAGTCATTTCTCGTGCATATATCACTTCGAGAGAAATCAAAGACAGCATGTCATCAAGTATCTATTCACTAAAGCGAGCTCTTCGTAAGGATTTGAAATCAAGGCTAAAATTTCTGACATGCGAAGCAAAGATGAGAGAAGCAAGGAATATCACTGCGAAGCTTTTGGGTTCGATAGTCTACAAAGAAAGTCAGAAAATATCTGTCTATCTGAGCATGCCTTCTGAGGTAGACACCCATGGCATACTGGAAGAAATTTTCAAAGCAGGGAAGCAGTGTTTTATACCTTTGTATACTGAAAGTGACATGAAAATGGTTGTTCTTCGAGGAATGGACGACTACGAAAATTTGCCCCTCACTTCCTGGAACATCAAACAGCCCCACGAAGATGAAGGAAGGGAGACTGCGATTGAAAATGGTGGCCTGGACCTAATGCTGCTTCCTGGTCTTGGGTTTACTGAATCTGGTCTTCGAATTGGACGGGGGAGAGGTTATTATGATAACTATTTACTGAAGCACCAGGAAATGATAGGCAGAAAGCCAATTACTGTGGGACTTGCCTTTTCGGAGCAGATTTGCGAGGACATCCCATGCACGGATGATGACGTTAAACTTGACCATGTGTTATTTCCATGTTGAAATTCGAAATTGGGACATTAGATGGATAGATTCCTGTGGTGATTGGACATGTTTATTGAAATAAAGCATTTAAATATTCTCTCAAATACAATATTGCTGTAAATCTCTCAGCACCTCACCTTAGTATTGTAAGTTGAACATTAGTTGGCAATCCAGTCATACCCCCTAAAATATAAGATATGCCAGGGTGCATCAGACTATAGGTCGAGTCCTTCTAAGGTAATTTTGATTGCTAAGATCTATAATGTTTGGTAAAGTTGATAAAAAACTAATACCTCTCTCGTTAATAAAGCTTGTGTGGCCTAGTGGACTTTCCTAAGGTCCTAAGGGCTGTAGTGATAGGGACTGTAGTACGACCCCTTGCTAGGCAAGACTTTTGATTTCTGAACTCTTAATAAAAATGATATCAACTACAAAGCAAAGAGACTCTTTCAGACTGTATTTTCTACATTTTTTCTCCTGTTCTTGAGACACGTTACAGGCTTTTTTCCTGATTTTGTCACCTGTTTAGAAGATTGTCTCTAGAGTAGTAAAGGCATCTGCAAACGTTCTAGTTTCTCTTACAGGTTGTTTAGTGTATTTCATTGATCGAGATAATTTGTGAAGTGGAAATTACCTGAGTAGGACTTGAACCTACAACATCTAGATTTTTACTCTAGGGCGCTACCACTGTGCATCAGGGCTTCAAGAAACCCAGGCCAGTTGATTCACAAAAATTGCACCACCACCACTCACTGCATGCAGAGATGAACCTATCTGGGTTCTTAAACAAATGCACAGGACATGCTGAAGGGGGATGAATTTCTCACGCCAGGCGGACTGTCGCAGTCCCACCCTAGATAGAGTTGTAGGAGTAAACTAGTATTTGGTAGACTGGATTGTAATCTTTTTTTGAAAGTAATTCAAAGTATACTCAGAGTTGCCTCTTTCAAATTTTTTCTTGTTAGGGAAAAATATACCAATCTAAACATTTTAGGCAAGATCTAAAATGGTTGGTTGAGGTAATTAACAATTCTCATTACATTTGGACAATTCATCAGTTAGGAATTCAAATTGATAAAGGGCTTTATGTTGGTAATCTTGTGTTGTTATTTACCTTATAATATTGTTCTTTAACTTCTTCAAATTATGTTGGTGAGTTTGTGTTGTCAAAACGTTTTGGAGCAAACATTTCTGACCAGAATTTAAGACTGGTAAATTATTTGATTACCCCTGATTCTTTCAAAATTCAACAAAAATCTTGCCCAAAGTTGCAAAGACCCGCCAGGACAAAGAAATGGAAACAACTAAGGACAATTCTCTTCATTCCCTTTAATCAAAAATTAAGATAAGAATCTGCATTTCAACTATTGAAATTATCATTATTTGACTTGTAAATTGTATTTTATAGGAGACATAAATTTATTTGTTTATTAAAAGACTTCATCAAATGACGTCCAACAATTATTAATTTTATGTTTTATTCAATACTTCATTATCTTGCTTTTGCTCCCTTGATTGATCGGAAACGAACCAAAACAATGACAACGATTGATAGACTTATTAGTGTTGTCGACATTCATTTAGGAAAAAGTATTCTATTTTCGTGAATGATCAAAAGAAATGTATGTATATTAAATCTTGTTCCTCTTGGGCTAGCTAAACACAATGATATTCAACTTAACATTTTGTTCATATCAGATGCAAATCACTGCGCATGCACCAAATGAACAAATAAGGAATCGCCATTGGTAAAGATAACAGAAAGGTTCAGCACCAGCTCTAAAAATATTCAATGAAAAGTTTTATCGCTGGATCGAGCTTTACTGAGCAAGACTGAACATGGTTAAAGAAGAACATACAAGGTTGCAAGCCCTTCTCAACTTTCTATCATGCTCGAAAGTCGAGCAACGTTCAAATAAATTTTCAGTGTGTTTGGCTGGAAATTCTGAAGCTGAAAATCGAAAAATGACTGAAAGTTCATGAAACACCAGCCTTGATGCATCTGTATAAATCTAAATATAACTCCTATCTAAAGCCTAAACTTCTTTCCTAGGAAAGACCATATCTCATGAAATGTCCAATGCAAGCAGAGGTAGACAACTGTTACAATGGGGGTAGTTGACATGTATCTACAGCAAATAAAAAGAAGATCTTCATTGACCAGAGAAAAATATGGCGAAACCCTGTACTCCAGACAGACACGTGTATATCATAGAAGCTACCTTCCCTTTCGTACCAATAAGAGAATGCTCCTCACTTTATGTAAACTATATAATCAATTTTCTTCTAAAAAATTCTTATTTTTGAAAGTAAAGGCAAAGTCTTTCCTACTTCTACACCAGGGTACTTTCATAAAATCTTTTGAAAATATCTTGCTTCAAAAGCTTTCTTACGACTAATGAGAGGTACTTGATGTCCAGTAGGGGAATATACCTTTAAAAACCTGAAAGGTTTATGAGCAAATCAATAGTCCCTTATTATGGGGGATTATAGTTCTAGTTCTTGGCTTTAGAAGTGACAAAAGAGGTAGGGAAAAAATTCAATCACTCAGAGTCCTTCTCTAGTTCCTGGTTTTATGCTAAATGTTCAGCTCTTAATTTCAATCTAACACTTATTACATGAACCGTACCAGGAAAAATGAGCTGCTCCCTTCAGACCCTAAGGCGAGGATGTACTGGATATAATTACTTCGTTCATTATCCCAAAGTATGAATTAGGTATTAGAGTTGAACATTTGGCATAAAATCCGGCACTGGAAAGTGTCTTTTGATCCATTGAATATTTTACCTACTGTTGTAAAACTGCGAAAATCACTCTGTAATAATGTCACATCAAGCTCTGTTAGGTGTTGGCAAGAATTTTACATTACAAATAGAATAAGTAGTCCTACTTGTTACCTAAAATGTTATTGAATCTCCTTTGAATGAATGCGTATGTTATTTACGTTGCATAATTTCTGTCTAATTTCTTAATCTAGTTCTATGTTATCAAAGAATAAAGGCTAATTTCCACTCTATGATTTTTAAAACGCCACGTTTCAGTGTCGTGAATATGGAGTATTTTGAAACTGTGAGAAATCACTTCGTGGAAATCAGCCCTTAAAGTACATTAAACTTAAGATATCTGGCATAGCCTCCCGATTGTTAATAAATTATTTAGAATCCTAAGCACATCTGTATTACCTTTTCATATCTTCTACTTTATTGAATATCCACTGTTGCGTTTTGCTGTCACTGCATGTTCCCATCATGGCGAATTTCGTGCTTTGGACCTCCATGCATTTCTTGAATCTGATATTCTTTAATTGTTTATTCTGGGGAAATAGATAACATGGTTGTACAATATGAACCCTCTGCTTCAAGATCTCCTTCATCTAGATCAAGAGCTTTACAAAAAGAGCTTTACAAACAAAACGAAGAAATGCGCTGCATCTCTCTGACAAAACTGTAAAATCAACATGCAATAAGAAAGAATAAATAGCACGTAATACATGAGCATATGGGAAATTTACAAAGCTATTAGCAACTACGACAGATTGAAGCTTCCATAACTTGATGAATCTTACAGCATCAAGGATTTTTGTTAAAAGTTTTCATGAAAATTGTTTTTCCCTAAGACGCAGCGAAGATCAATTTCCCTAAGATGTAAGAAGGGAATTCGCTATGATAAGTCATATGTGTCAGACACAGCTTGTCTTGAAAACCCTAAAAATACATATATACTTTATTAACTAAGAAGAAAGAGACTCAAAAGACAAAACTTGCCATCTCCACAAGCCTATTTCGTGGTTACCCACTCATCAGGAGATTCACATGAGGCACTGTACATCTCCTGATGAGTGAATAACTACCAAACAGGCTTGTCGAGATGGAGAGTTTTGTCTTTTGAGTCTTTTCTTCTTAGTGCATAAAGCTTTACTTAACGTATCTAGCACTTTCATGGAAAACCGATTCATAGACTTCGTATATACTAAATTCTACAGCTTTTTGAGACCTCAAAATATGATTAACGCTACAAAACTAATGAAGGTCTGATTTATTTTATCTACAGAGGATTTATTTATCAGATCTTATCAAGAATAACCGTTAACATGAAATCTATTTTCACAAGCTGTCTGTTTGAATATAGTCATCCAAGGTCTGGAAGCCTTTTCTCATTCCTTTGTTATTAAACATTTAGGTGTAGTTGCTTGATTATGAACCTTTTTAACTTTTTTGTAAGTCGAGTGCTGCTTTCTTATAAAGTACTTTCTTACAATAAAAACGTGTATGGTTCAGCCTTGTAGATCTTATCCTGTCGCTTACTCCGTGATAGGTATCTTGATTCTAAACCAGGAAATTTAAAGTAATATGTATTCACATACCGCGTATAGCCATTTTTGATTCAACCCAAGATTGTCACATTCTCTAATATACAAATCATGTCCATTGTAATCGACGCAGTTGTCTTCGCTCCGCAATTCTCCTTTTCCATTGAACGTGAAATACTGAAATGAAGAGAAGAAGCATTTAAAAAGATACATAGGAAAACACTCTTTGGGAACCAAATATTTTATGTATATGTCACAGAATATGCGAACAGTTTGGTATAGTCTATCTGACTAGTGCATAAGCACGGAACTAAAAGTAACAGAAGGGCATGTCTGTTTCTTAATGTGTTCCCTCTGCTTTACAAACAGTTTGATGTTTCAAAATCTGTATTTGGACCAACTGGCTTTCTATATTTCGAGCCATAAAGCGCCGTATAGAGATAAAAACTTAGCTCATTGCATTTCGTTATCCAGCAGTCTTGTGTTGCAGCCAGGTTAGGTTAGGTTAGGTTTTGTTAGGCGCATCATGCTAGTTAGGCATAACAGTTTTGTATGGTTCTTAGCCCAGCCAGGTCAGGTTGGCTAACACTCAATGCAACAACCAGGAAACGTCGAGCTTTGTCTCTCCCACAATCCTCGAAATGTTATTTCTATTTCATGAATAAATCAAAAACTGAACAGCACTGTTCATCATGATATTGAGACAAAAATTACTCATTGTCATGGGAATCTTACCTGATTCCCCCCTTGTCCATGGCAAAGATAAAGACCTAGAGGTGCTCCATCCTGCTTCCCAAGAGTGTCTAGACAGAGACCGGTGTCAGGGTTCTTAACCTTAGATGAAAAAAAGACACATAGTTAAGAAACGAAGAGGAAAATATAATCTATTGCAGCAAACATGACTTGATTCAAGCCTTATCACTGAGGCACTTGGTTTCTGACCCAGGTGACGTGAATTTGAATCTTCCTTTTGTAGAGTAACTATAACTATATGATAAAGAAAATCTATGAATGAAGTAGTATTTCCATCGAGCAGGTTGATATACTTTTCTTAGCTCAGCAGTAACAACCGGTTGGTTTTTTCTCAAGCTTGATGGGTTTCATGCTTATCACTCTTCTAAAAGAAAACTAAATTGTTTGTGCGAGTCGAAAAGACTATAGGTAGCCTAATGACTCGTTCACACGATCAAACAATGCCATACACATACACAACATTATCAAAAAAATGTTGGATGTTCTTTAAGAACAAATGTTTTATCATGTGGACCACTTTATCATACAGCCTTGGACTACTTTAGTTTGCCGATGTTCGAGGATTTTTTTGAATGCAGAAATATTTGATGACTTTCAAGAAATTGTCCAATCAAACATGTAGATTGGGTAGGTATGACGATGCTGTATGATGATGTTTGGACACGTCTTATTTTCATGAACATTTTCAAACAAATATCTGATGATGTTTTATGTGACAATTTTTTATAGTTTGGACAGGTCTTTTCTCTGACCAACTCTTCTCGACTATAGTTGTGCGTTACTCTATAAACTTCAATTGAAAAGTATTGTTCTGATGAGTGTCTTTATTTCTGGTACCTACCTCGCCAGTGGCCAAGTAATTATCATCAGGAATATCCAACTCGGGGTAAATATTGTCCAGATACCATTTGAAGTTCTTGCAACCAAGTCGATTGCGAAGGGCCAACCGATCTGTAATGTCATCGTGTTGCTTTCGTTTCAAATCAAACCTTTCAGATGAAATAAGATGTTTTAATCATATTCAAATATGATTTCGAATAAGATACATAGTCATAAGAGAAAAATAGTCATAGTATATAAAAAGTAACCAAAACAAACATAAACTATAACTGCTGATAACTGCTGATATATCAGCAGTCAAAGCCGTCGAAGTTCGAAGCCTTGTTTCAAAATGATTGGCCATTATTCTGAAGGAAAAACCTGTGAAAATTTGGCTCAATGAAAACTTGTTTCTCCTTCCCCCACTAAGAAACGAAGAATTAGAGGGGGTTGTAATACTGCTACCCAGGCTAGGCCTATAATCTCATACCCTGCCCTCCCTCATCTGGCAGAATATCCATTGTTTCAAATACCTCAGTATCTCCTGTCGTCACCATCAAAACGAGGCCAAGTTGAAGAAAAGGTCCAAAAAACGTTTCTGTACCTTTATCAAGCTACATCTCAGAAGTTTTAGAATCACATTTACCATACCAAGAGTAATTTTTTAAAACGACTTTTTAATGGCACTGAGAATATCATCAAGTGTATTATCGTAATCATTGAAGACAATCAAAGATGGCGTCGAACCTGATATTATAGAAATGTTTAGCGTAGTCATCCATCCACACATCAGCCAGGCGCATTAGATTTCTGCTCACTACATCTCCGTCTTTCCCTTTGCGGTTTGGAAACGAGTAAGGGAACCTCGGTCTGAACACATGGCCAACACGAGAACAAGGCAGCATCTCAATGGAACCGCCACACATCCAGATCTGAAGTAAGGCAAGTTATAAAAATATCAACAAACTATGAATCATGTGAGCCATGAGCACTCAAAGCTTGGTTTTCATACATACACGTAACCAAAGCTCCATGGTGCTGTCGTAAATGGAAATATACCCTGAACCCTGAACAGAAACGTACTTTATTTTGTTCGTTCTTAATATATCAAGTATGAGTTAACCACATCCCGAGATTTGAGAAATGATAAAGTTCTCTTTCTGGCGTATTAATCTGTTGAGAGTCGGACAAAAAGTGTCAGACGTGTCAGACGATCTATGTTTTCGCTATGCTTCTGATTTTTCTGGCTTTATCATCAATGACTTTGCTATTTAAACTTTATATACACAGAAACGAATGAATTCTTTCTGGCTGCTAATGGCAAATAAAATAAAGAGATAGCTGAAGAATATCTCTTATCTAGAAAACAACTTACCCTAAACGAAATTTCGATGTTCTCGCCTCCCCAAATATCCATGCCAGGATCGTAAGTTCCTATTTCTTCAAAATAACTCTTGTCTATCGAGAAAAGACCGCCAGCCATCACAGGGGTCCTGAATATAGAAAAACAACGAGTCAGGCAAACTTCAAACCGGAATGTCAAGCAAACTTCAAACCGGTCACTAATTAGAAATACCTGATTGATTTAAATCCTTAATTCTTACGTAATTGAAATTTGAATTTATATGGAATCAATGAAAGGATGTTACAGTAGAAATTTATTTGTCTTCCTTTTTCTTATTTCTTGTAGCTATCACTGAAGTCTAAAATTCTGTCTCTCTTATAGCTACCATTCAACCTGGAGATTCAAAACAAATAAATGATACATTTGCATGATAACTATCAAACCACGTTCATGTTGATTCAAAACTATATAGGCTGCAGGTATGAACATCATGAAAAGCTATCAAAAGCAAAAAAGGAAATCTCCACGAAGCTCCCTAAGTAGTTTTTTTGCAGTGGTGTGAAGGTTGTGCTGCAATGTGGAAGGATTTTTGCAGCAATATGGATGATTTTCAGTAATGAAGAGGGCCTCCAAATTACTTGAAGATAAAGCTATAGAGCCCTCAAATTTTCATTTCTACGGTTTCAAGCAATATAGAACACCCATTGATAATTATCACGGCAACAGCAACAACATGATAACACCTTTTTATACTCACTTGATTCCCTCCGTTTCATCGTCTCTTCTTTCCATTTCATACTGAGGTATCGGCCTCCAAGTGAATTCCAGCCTCCACTTGAAGACACCTCTCTGCAGGGGCTCTGGTACAGCGTTATAATGGAAATTGGTCTCGCTGATCTCGTCGATAACAGGCATCACCACGCAATTTCTGTCTTGCTTTATTCGTGCTAGAAGAGGCTCTATCCAGCCCACTGTACACTCACAATGGGCGTCGAGAAATGTCAGGACGTCTCCCTTCGCTTCTATAGCGCCTCTCAGTCGAGCTCGAATTAGGCCCTCTCGCTTTGCCAGTCTGATTACTTTGACCTTGGGTAGATTCATTATGTAATCGTCGAGACGCTGCTTTAGCTCGTCTGGAAAAAAGGACGTTGAGATCAGAAAATGCTAAGGAACGCCGGAACTGAAGGGCTTAAAAGAGGCAGTCTTTCATTGCTCTTCTTTCTTCGTTGCTCTTCAAGAGAAGAACACCCTCAAGAGGGGAATTCGTTGCTCTTTTAGAGAAGATCTTTAAGAGAGGAATTTGTTGCTCTTTAAGAGAAGATCTTCAATAGAGGACTTTGTTGCTCTTTAAGAGAAGAACATCTTCAAGAGAAAAATTCGTTGCTCTTCAAGAGAAGAACATCTCCAAGAGAAGAATTCAATGATCTTCAAGGGAAGAGCATATCTAAGAGAAGAATTCGTTGCACTTCAAGAGAAGAACATCTCCAAGAGAAAAATTTGTTGCTCTTCAAGAAAAGAACATATCTAAGAGAAGAATTTGTTGCTCTTTAAGAGAAGATCTTCAAGAGAAGAATTCATTGCTCTTCAAGGGATTAACATATTCAAGAGAAGAATGCGTTGCTCTTTAAGAGAAAATCTTAAAGAGGGGAATTCGTTGCACTTCAAGAGAAAAACATTTCCAAGAGATGTTATCTCATCTCGTTTCACTTTTGAATAGGTTGTGAATATAAGTCTATGCTATTTTATTCAACATGTTGAATACTGTATCTGTTTGACCCTTGACCTATATCGAAAACTGTAATAGTAGTAATCTAGCAAGCAATAAGCAGTTATAATGCAGACCTAAATACCAAATAAGCAGTAGAAGTTACCTCTTGCACTGGCATCATCGATAAGAAGTATTTCTTTCAGGTATCTTGGTGGTGTTCTATTAATCACACTGTGAACTGTGCGCAGTAGGGTCGACCAAGCCTCGTTGTGGAAACATATTATGATGCTAGTCGTTGGCAGATTGAGAGGGTACTTTTTCACCGTACATCTGAAAATGAAAGAAAGAAATTGAGAGATACTTTTCTTCAAACACGAGAAATGGTCAATTTGTTTTGTATTCTTGATATACAAAAGAGTGTAGAGTGCCCTATTTGTAGCCAATAAAAAGATGATTGAGACCACTCATTGTCAAATTTCATCTTACGGACATATTTGCAACTGTCTCCTGCCGTATGTGAGATAAAGATATTCTCTTAGTAGCTACTAGTTTGCCACAATAGTTCTCTCAAAAAGTCCTAGGCCAAACGACCGAAAACATTTTAGCAATGATTTAAAGTCCAGCCAACACTACAAATTTTCTTGAAAAAAATTTTTGCTTGTCATCAGCGACAAATGTTTCAAAAAACTTTAACAAACACAATTAAGATTTTAGCCTAGCAATCGACTTTGAAAAGAAGGCAAAAAAGGTATGTCACAAACGGTAATCAACTGACAGTAGGCCCGGTCTGCATAACAAAACAATACAATCAAATTATAGCACTTCATCAAACTAAAATGATAAACTGCAATTCAGCATAGTTTTTTAGTATGACAGATATTTGGCTCTTTTAGCAACCATAACAGAAAGGGTAGCTATGGGGGTAACTCAAACAGAAACGTCATCTGAAATCGCCATTGCAGCAGATCAGCAGGGGTTATGGGGGGAAGCAGCCCCCACGAAATAAAATCAATTAAGCTGCTATTGCATTGTTTGTATAACTGTGCATGTGATATCATCCCACATAATCTTTATGGACAAACTCAAATTATTTGCAATCTGTTCAATTTATGTCACTCTAATGAAAGCCAGCACCCATGACGGTAACAGTATAAGTCAACCGAAAACTATGGTTAGTATACGCCAAATTGATATTTCTCTATACTAATTTGCATCAAAATTACGCCTTGTAAAGTAAAGAGGCCCTGATGAGATTGACGAAGAAAAACATATACTGCAGAAGCAACCTAACAAATGAGAAAAATATATACTGCAGAAGCAATCTAACAAATGAGAAAAACATGCACCGCAGAAGCAATCTAAAAAATGAGAAAAACATGCACCGCAGAAGTGACCTAACAAATGAGATGAACATGCTCTGCAGAAGCTATCTAACAAACGAGATTGACATGCACTGTAGAAGCAATCTAACAAACGAGATTGACATGCACTGTAGAAGCAATCTAACAAATAAGAATAACATCATAACCTACTTTTTGTTTCTGTAATTTCTCAAACTCCGCTCGACCGAAATCATATCACTCGCAGCTTTATTAAAAGCGTGCTCCTTGTATCCCTGTTCTTCCAACTTCTTCTTATTATAGGGTACCCTTACGGCGTATCCCCCTTCTCCTGGTAGCAGATGACCCCCTGTGGGTGTTTTATCGTAATTCGCCACAACTGTTACGTTATCTCCCGGTTTCTGTATTTGGACAGTCCGAGTTTTATCCGCACGACCAATATAGAAGAATAAAACAGGAATCCAGAAAATCAGGACTAAGGCGAGCTTTTTAGCCCGGCATCTTCTAACTACCATTTTTCCAAGTATCTAGCTTCTTGATTTATCTCGCAAGCTCAAGGGGCCAGTCTATATGTTTCGTAGATATGCTTTTCTATAGAGATATCGATTCTCCTTGCGATGACACAAGAGTGGAACTAGTGAAGAGTTGTTAATACTCCAGCGTTCGAGTTTAGCTCTTCCCATTCGTCTCTTTCTTTATCATCTATTTCATAGTTCTGTCATATATCACGAATTGCCAGAAATAGTAAAACCCTTTTAAGACAACTACCTGATTAAGTTCAGGGAATAGCAGCCAACAAAATTCAGAGTATCGTTCACATAGACCACGAGCAGCAATGCAAGAAATGCAGGTTTGAGTGATTGATTGTATCTTGTGAATGTTTATGAATTTTTCATTAACTGCAGAATGCTTGAAAGGGTCTTAGAAGCGTTGCCACCAGACAAAAAATACTTGCTTCAAGTATTTTCAAATATAATTGACATCCCATGCATTATAAATCGAGTCGGAAAAGGAACTTTTAAACAGGAAGATTTCAGTAACAGGTACTATGGAACACTTAAGCAATCTGTTTTAATCCAATACCATGATGTGCAAGTGTACATTAACTCTTAAAACTCTCCACTTACGCCTGCAAAGGAAAGCTGGAAGAGCTACTAAAAGCCAAGATGTAATCAGTGTGGTCTCAGCTATTTGAATACCGTACCAACTTCAGTCACACAACTGCAAAGAAGGCATGGACTTCCTTCATAGATTGTATGTGAACAATGCTAAACGCTCTGGAGACACACAGATAGCGGCTTCTCTGGAGTTGAAATGTTTATCCAGTAAAAATATTCGCAAATATCATTTGCGATTGAAAATTCTCAAAAATCGTATGGCGTGTAAATCATTTAGTACAAGCTAACATTAGGCCATCGGACAAGTATTCAGGCTAAACTCATTCGTAATAGACATTGACCTGGTTTGTTTCAAATTCCAGATAAAAGCTTTAAGTACAGATCCACTTAAGGTGTAAATAGGATTCTCACAAATAATTTTCTGAGCCACAAAAAAGGCGATTTGAAAAGTTGGGATTAAGTAATCATCCAAAAAGTCTGAGGCCAGCTTGGTGAAACTTTGAAATGAATTTGAGAGTGATAAGCCTGGGAAATAAGTAAAGCAGAGATTTCGAAGGCCACTGGATCACATGGTCATTCTAGCGGCACTGGACGGGCCCGTCGATGTAGATGCTGATATTAACGACGCCAACGTTAATGGAGAAGATGGAAAGAATGAGGTAGCATTGACCACGTCGACGACGACGTTAGTAATCCCAATGTTGACTGCGACGACGCACTTGATTATCTCAATTATTACAGCATGGAGGACGAAAACGTCACGCTCAAAATGATGACGATGATAATGTTAAAAGCAAGAACAATTACTATGATAATAACGTTATTGTTGATGAAGCCGCTTTGGATGACGATAACAAGGTACTGACGAAAATGAAATCTTCGAAGTGGTGATGATGATAATTTCGTTGAATATTCGGCGTTCATCCACCTATTGATGCAAATAACGAACTTTCATAGTCAAGAATCTACCTCACGTTTGTTTCATACAACGGCTGTCACGATTGCAAAGTTACACCGTCAAATGTCACAGAGAAGCGGCAAACCATTCAAGTAAAACCGATGGAAGTCCCAATCATCCGATGATGGAAAGTATTTAATCAAAGTCCAATAAATTTCCTTGAATAAAATGAGATCAAATCAATACAGTTTAGATTTCCTGAGATTAGGCCCAGGTGAATCGAGATTCTTGAATGTTTATAATAAGCATATCTCCAGTCACACTGCTAGGTTTAACTTGATTAAGTCTTGTTTGGAATCGGAGAGTTCTATGAAAAGGTCTTTACCTTGAGATTGTCTCGTTTCCACAGAAATCTCCTGGCGTTGGTTTAGTAGTTGCAAAGTTAAATGTGAAAATGAGGCAAAATACAGCGTACTAGGAAAGTAAAGTATCTCATCTATAAATCAATGATAGTATACATTTGTACTCTGCTACAATATCCTGTCCACAAATAAGGCCAGTTCTGGTAGACTTTCGAAACAAAACCGATGAAGTTCAAGGTTCGTTGGTGCAAACTCTTTCGATTAAGCACTTATGAATATGTTCGTTAAACCATAAGCTAAATCTTCTTATAAACGGTATAATCTAACAAACTGGACACAAAGTCCATGCCATTTCATTTACAATATCCACAAAGAAAGTCAGTTTCAACAGACTATCGAAGCAAGACGGGTTTTAATCTGAAAGCTCATTGCAAAGTCTTTTAATTAAGCAATGTTTAATGTATTCCTTAAACCATAAGCTTATCCTGTTCAGTATAAACTGTGCAATGTAAGAGATTGAACTCTTTGACTACTTTCACAGAGATTCGTTCCTAATCTCCAAAAATAAAAGCCAAATCTAATAGACTATCGAAACATAATAGGTCTTACTCTCAGACTCTTTCCCAAAAGCGATATTTAACATGTTCCTTAGACCACAAGCCAAATCTTCTTCATTGGCTGTAAAATCAACAGATCGCATTTGCAGAAAGACGAGTATGCCCATGCTGATTCACCCATAAATTCCGCGAATAAAGGCGAATTTCAGTAAACCGTCATGACAAGACAGTTCAAATTCTCAAGCAAGTTTACCCTAACTCTAACCAATTATCACGAACCATTAGCCATAACCAAAATCTTTTGCAATAATACACCGTACATCATAATATATCGAATGTGCTGGAAATTATCTATGTACACGACACGTCGATTTGTCAATAATTGGGAGAATTAAAGCCAAAGCTCTATCGAAAGAGGAGAGGTGGGTTTCACGACCCAATTGTCGTTAATTCAAACATCTAGCAATAACAACCATTTACTGTTAGCTCAGCTGAATCGAATGAATATGCTTGAGTGAAATCAGTTGTTCTGAAACCAGGACTTACGATAACGAGGTCAGCTATTTCGAGAGGCTATCCAAACAGAGCAGGCAAGCTGCAAGTGTTGTTGTGAAATCTTCAACTGGTTATTTGCTAATGAGGATTTTAGCTATAGGTTGCGATGTAATGATATCACTTTACGTTAACTGCGTTGTAGCCTGGGTTATCTCATGTGACCCAAATACCCAAGATGCACCAGTTTGTTGCACATATGTACAGTCACACCAGGAACTTAAACAAGATACGAGCTATAACCACGGCGACGAAGCCATAAGTTCGTATTTTCTTCAAACAACAAGATAAGCCACGAAATCACAAGATCTTTTCATTCATCCACTCAACGCAAATGATAGAATGCTTGCTGCTTTAGAACAAAGTTTTTTAATTAACTTTTCGTCATCAATTTTGAATGAAACAGGGTAATAACATAGTCTGCCTGGTTGAACGGGGAGTCTGAAAGTCGGTTTGAATCAAAAGTCGAGTCGTAATGAATTAAACACTCCCTAGTTTCATCAAAGCAAGCGAAAACAAAACTTCATCAACAACTTAACCAATTCATCTCAAGTTCATTGTAGAATGCGCAATGTTTTTCAACGAAATGTTTTGAGGTTCAATCACTTCAGAGATATTTCTTCTTAATTAACCATCAATCATCAATTTTGAATGAGCTAGTTTGCAAAGAAATTTGTGATAGCACCGCTAAAACTGTACTTTTGAAAATGTCTTTATCCATCCACAGCTTTATCTCGTATTGCGAATACATATTGAGAATTCTCAATGGAAGCAAACACAGCTAAGATGACAGAGAAGAGTTTTGTTCATCCATTCACTTCCTGAGGCGGAGGCAGCTCTAAGATATGAATCTTAATAGAGGCAGTTTGGTTTCAGCATCAATGTCTGTATGAAGCCATCTGATGTAACATGAAGTATGACGTGTCTTTCTTTGATCGAGTCTTTCAGCAGAATGTTAGAAATCTTTAAGACATCAGCAAAGTTTGTATTCCTGATTGTAATCGTAACCAATTTCTTGTGTCTTAGATATCAGAGGAATTCTAACTCACAGTAGTTTAGTTTCCATGTGAAGTTTAAACACTTATTAACCCGATGCAACTAGGAGCATGGCCTATCTTTCTGTCTTTCTTTGACTAAACATCAAAATTTGAGCAGCGGTATAGAAATCTTTAAGACATCTAGCAACAGTTGTATTTCTGGTTGTAATCGAGACCAATGTCCTTCAAGAGTTGATGGCCTTCAAGTACGTCTTTTGCTAGATAACATTGCATGCTAGGGTCAGCCCTAATAGCCCAAAGCTATTTATTGCATGTTAGCATTAGTAGGCTGCAATGTCGTCTTATCTCTCGATAGACATTTCAATGATAACCAAAATCCTAAGTAGAAGGTAGTCACATTTTCCGGTATCTTGTACTTTCATGCTTCAGTTACATTCTTACCGAGTGTCAATGAATTTCAAAGTGAATCTTTCTGATAGTAGACGAGGATGTTCTTTTTTCCACTATTCTTGTAGCACAAAAGTTGAATTTATGTTTTTCCTGAGTTGCAGTGTTCGCACTGATAAAACTTGAATAAGGCCTGTAAGTTGCATTCATACTTCGCAATGGCAAGCAATTCTAAACACCAGGCAAAAACAATATCAAATCGTCTTCATCACTTCCTTCTCGAATGAAAACTTCTAATCTAATTTCAATTCCGTCTCATAACTCAGTAAATTAAACGAGATCTAGAAGTGAAACTGCGGCTCCATCCAAAAAACTATATCAAAAATTCATCATAGAGAATATAAACACAGCATTTCTCCACAATGGTGAACCAGCCAAGAATTCTGATGGTGTTGTCATGTTCGGTTGAATATAAACTGAATCTAAATGGATGGTTCTATGTTGAAATATTTTACACTCAAAGAACGTATTCGGGATGAAATGTAAATAATCCTGTTTGACGGTCAAGATTCGTGATTTCAGCCGACTTTACTTCTAGAGAGAATTGAGCTGGTGGTACACACAAGAGCTTGAATCGCAAACCTCTTCGTTCAATGGGAAATAGGCTCAGCTAAACAGTAGCTTACATTCTACGAGCAATTGGAATATTTGCTGGAAACTCTGGTTACCAAGGTTTTACGCCTTCTCTGAATAGTTGCAAACTAGCTGATTAGTGCGAAAGGTTGTGGATGGCTTAGGATCGAAGCTATGGATGGAAGACGAATTCCAGGGTTGTCTAGCCGACTTGAAAAGTGGATCCAGTTGGTGGAGCAATGACGCATTAAAGTCATTGGTCGTGTGTTCGAGTCCAGCTTATTTTTCCTCAACACAAATCATATCGATTGTTATCTAGTGGGCAGTTGTTACTCATTTGAAGAATTCTTATCGACATTCGTTGCAATAAACTCACTGGAGCTAATATACATGATATGCCATGGAGCATGTACTGATTTTCAGGACAGTCTTTGAATGGTACAGAACTTCAAAATAGCCGGAAAAATCGGAAACATAGCGAAGCGAAAACATAATATAATAATCCGTTAGGTTTTTGTTTTCTTCTCTTTCTGATGTATTATTCTGTTGAGTTTCGGACAAAAAATTAATTAATCCATGTTTTCGATTTGCTATGTTTCCGATTTTTTTCTGGCTGTACTGATTTTCATTCCTTCCTATTTAAGGAACCAATTTTTGCAGTAATAATTTTTTTGCACCGTTACAATTTAGGCCACAATACCGACACCCTCTACGATTTCCATGACGTTCACTACCTCCCAGCCTCGACATGGCGTTCATCACAGCCCTACACCCTCGACATGGTATCCACTAACTTACAGCCTCGACACATCGTTTGACAGCCCTTCAACCTCAACAAATTTCGTTTGATAGCAAAAACAGCACTGCGGCTGGAAATGAAAGCTCAAAATACACGATAGCTCCCACTTTTTAGACCAGGTTAAAATGGAGGTAGGTACCACCTTAAGGCGAAGAAATTCTAACTATGATTTTCATATTCCCAGACACTCCGGTATTTAGGAAAATGGCGGTAAACGGGCATCTGTTGGGGTTTAGGGGGTAAATACAGGGGTTTAATAATGAGAGATCAAAGGCTTTGCCTCTGCGGAGGAGGAAAACGCTTTTTCGCCTTTTCACAATCAATAATGACAAAAAAGCCTAATTTTTTCACCATAATGATCCATATCGAGTTTAAGATGTTATTCATATACAAAGCTAAGTCACGTGACTAGCATCATCCCCTTTACCATATATGGCTAATACTTAATTTACTTGAAAATATATTCATACCTTTCAAAAAATCGAGTTCCAAACCTTAGATAATTCCAATAAATCCTATTGTCCTCTTAAATAAGTTTCAACAAGTTTAAAAAGGCTATAAAATGTTTAAATATAATAATTGTTTGTGTTTATGTATGCATTAATCGGATTAGAGATTTTTGCAACCACAACAATTATGAGTAAAACTAAAAAAGTTGCAATCATTTTCTATTCATCGACCAGGATTCAGAATAATTACAGCCGTGAAATTCGGAAATGTTGAGCACTTATTTGAATGAAACTTGTATAATGTTGGTAAAAAACTACTAATGGTTGATAAGCGAATATTATTAAGTATTTCTCCGCTTTCGCACGTATGTGAACAATCTAATGCGAGGCCCACGCGAGGCTAATCGTTTTCTTTCTCGCTCCCTTGGTTATCTTCATATACTTATTCTTCTTCATTTAGAAGCAGCTTTTCTAGCTCATCAGGGAATGCCTTTTCCATCCATTCGATTCGATTGTCGATCTTCCAGCCATGTTGAGTAAGGTCTTGCATTTGAATTCGTCTTTCATCGGAGAGTTCCCAAATTCTCGCTACAACGTTTGAGTGCAATGCGTAAAGTTTCAACGATGCTTGACATTGGAGTAAAAGTGACATGTCTATGCCTTTATTCTTGTTAATTTATTTCGCTTCGGATAATGTATTGCGGATAAAATTTATTTCCTTTTGCCGGTAATCATTAAGGTGGAAAAAAATTCTTCCAAATCGTTTATCAGCTCTTCCATCAGCTTTCAATCAGATCCAAGAGCGGTGAACGTCGATAAAAACTTTTCATTTTTCTCAAAAAGTTTTCCAGCAGGCTGCTTTACCTTTTCGGAAAAACGAGGAAATATAATCATTACCTGTGAAGACATGGAAACCAATCAAGCATCTTTTCTCTCGTTACTCATTTTATCTTTTACTCAACTTAATTCCTTTCGATGCATGCCAGTTCCAGAGTAAAGCTAGATCTGTAGACACGGTGACTCACCCAACAGTATCAAACTGAATGCAGCAGATTCTCCTGCCACTCTCTCTTGCCATGCTTACCGGATTAGATAAGGTTTCTTGATAGTTGTCAGGAACAATTTCCATTCACAAGTGTACCCACTTGGCAACGCCCCTAAAACTTTATAAAAGTATCTGGCAATTTCTTTTTGGTGGCTTTCTCTGGGATGCTGTACCGGCTATCTCGAGTACTTTACGGTGATACTTTGTAATTTGCTCTTTGCAATGCCATTTGGAGAACCATCGGTATTAGCAAAACTTGATGGGACTAAGCAGATAGGATAGCGGAGCGCAGTCTTGAAATCCACTGCTCTCCCATTTCTCGTTGATGTTGCTAGCAAAGTCCAAACATGTTTTTATTTGATTCAGTGGTTTTTCCTTTGTGCCCTTCTTTCTGGTAACGTTTCTTTTTAAATTACCGAACAATTTAGTTAGAAAGAAAAACTGATTTAAAGCAGCTTTTGCACGGGACCTTCTGGAGCCGTTCCGTAAGGAACCAAGTAAACTTACTTAAGGTTCCAAACGGAACTTTATCGACTTCGTAAGTAGGCCCATTTGGCACGGCTAGCAGTTCTCTTTGAAACGGTTCCAGTCAGTCGGTTCCGCATAAACGCAAGGCCTAAACATATCTGTCTGGATACCGTTCCAAATAGGGCCGATCCCGTGTAACCGCTGCCTAAGGTTAATGATCAGAGCATGAATGAGCAAACAATAGAACGAAAAGAAAGCTAAAAGATGTTGTCTTTTTAGGTAGCTTAGCCCTAAGGTTAAGAAAGGTTAACAAACAAACAAAACAAAGCGTAGCAGATGGCTAACTATTGTCAGTTATATTTCATTTTACTAGATTGTACGTTATTGAAAGCAAATAAAAAGCGGATGGGGATTATTGATACCATTCCAATTAATTTCATATTTGCTGGCCCAACATGAGTCATTGACAAAGGTTCTACTAAGGAAAGTCTCAAAAGATACTGTAAAGTAGGTAAAAATGCAAAACAAGCACCAACTTCGTATGAAATTACAAATTTACCATATGTGGTAAAGGGGGCAATAATGGTCACGTGACTTGATTATGGATATGAACAACATCTTAAACTCGATATGGATCATTATGGTGAAAAAATTAGGCTTTTCTGCCAATATTGATTGTGAAAAGGCGAAAAAGCGTTTTCCTCCTCCGCAGAGGCAAAGCCTTTGATCTCTCATTATTAAACCCCCGTATTTACCCCCTAAACCCCAACAGATGCCCGTTTACCGCCATTTTCCTAAATACCGGAGTGTCTGGGAATATGAAAATCATAGTTAGAATTTCTCCGCCTTAAGGTGGTACCTACCTCCATTTTAACCTGGTCTATTTGAACTTCAGGCTACGCCCCTACCTTACAGGACATGTCGTTGTATTTCCGGCTTCTCCCGACGATGATAAATTCGAACTATGGTTGACCTGAGCAGGACACAAATCTTATGGAAAATCCAATTAGGAATTGAATAACAAGTGAATTAATATGCGATCGATAAGTTTACATTTTTGGATAAGCCATAAACCAAGCCCATCTCAATTCTCTCCTAAATCAAACTCTTAGCGTCAATCGAAGATGTTCATCTTAGTATGACGTTTCTCGTTAAGTCTGTTTTCGCCAGGGAACCTCAATCAGATTAGAAGCGGCCTAAATTTGGTTTTCATTTACAGCATTTCGCAATTAGTCGATTATCTCGTACCACATCTGATTATTTTTGAGATAGGAGGATGTTCAGTGTGATAAGAAATAAGAACAAAGGGCCTAGTCTTCGCTCCAATCTCTTGTAGAAATAGTGTAGGGGAATCCTTCTATTTCTAGACAGCTTTTTAGAAAGGCTACATTCTCAACACAAATCTCAGTCGAAGATCTGATTTGAAACTAAAACAAGTCTAGTGTTGAACAAAACTCATGTCTAGGAGTGACCCCACAGACAGGCGAAAACAACATATACTACCAGTTTACGTTTGAAATAAATATGGGCCTAATATCGTGACAATTTTGACGAAACAGCCACAGATTTATCCTGGGTACCAGGCTGACAGTTAAAAAGTATTACATATCTTCTAACCCCTAAAAGTCTCTCAGTCTTTTTCTCAGTCTCTCAACTAAAATCCAAACCCAACTGAACGTAATTGTAGTCTGAATGGTGATAATGGTTTTGTGAATGAAAAGATGGGTGAACAAACTCAATGGCTTGAAACCAAAAACGTAATACTTTAATGCTATCTGGTAACTTTTCAACTAGTGTGGTCACATAAAAATTACTCCAAAAGTGATAAGCATCCCACATATACCACAGCCCTTGATGGCCTGAAAGCTCCAGTCCACACATTGACGTGTTTAACTATAGGGATGGGCACCTCTCCAATCCCAGAAAAGGCCCCACAACAAACGAGAAATGCAGAGTAGGGAAGATAACTTCAATAGTGTTTTTAGGCCCTTGGCACCATGCCCCACCATCTCTAAAGCCGCCACTGTCCCGATCCACAGTTGAAGAAGACATCCAGCATGGACAGGCCTACCAACCATTCACATGTTTAGCCACATGACACAACATCGTGCTTACAACATCGTGCATGAAATATCACATGCAAAGAAATGACCAAGGTCACATCTATACACTCAAAATTTCTAACTCATTGACATACACATACTTCGGACCATTCAGATTCCTCTTATAAATTTCAGGCCTACAGGAAAGTTTCAAATCATCTAGGAATACTTCCAAGTAAAAAATGCGTTTCTTGCCGTTTACTATTTTCGTAAGTTGTCTTTAAACCTATTGCATGGTATCGTATATAAGATGGGTCCCGCAGCATTTGTTCAATCGCAATGCTCGTCATATTCTTCTACACTTGCTTCAAGTGTGGTCCGTTTCCGTTTAGGCCAAGATAAAAACGCACCGAGTGCAGTGCTTCACTCGATCATATAAGGCATGAAGGTTTTATGGGTACACATCTGATGAAGCGAGACTGGTTGAAGCGAGGCTAGCTGATCTGATGGTAAATGCGCACTACCAATTGATTCTATCATTTTGGATGCATGCAATTCTGCCCCTAGGCATCCCATAATGCATTGCGTTACCTTTGAATTCGCATAGGATCCTGGGATAATATCTCCCAGATTCCTTTGCACGAGGGGGCACATTTACATAAATCGAAGATGGTAGACTCAATTGGCAAGCAGTCAATCATGTTAAAATCAGAAAATATTGTTGTGCAAGATTTGATGGTTCCGTAAACTGTCATCTATAGCAACAATTTTGTAGAGGTATTACGTAATCACATACCTGGAATGCCGATAGTCCTTCAAGCTTCGATGCACGGAGATTCTGTCACTGACCAATTGGTTGAATGCGTGCTTCTTGTAACCTTCTTTCTCTTTTTCCTTCTCATCAGGACTGACAGCAACGCCTTGGCCAAACTCCCCGGGCCCCTTCTGATCGCGGAACATAACTCTTTCGTAGTTGGCAGTGACCAGCTTGAATTCTCCAAACGAGGCATTATGTATGTCTACAAAAACGTATTCAAATAGCTTTAAACAGTTTTTGAAATCGTAAGAAAAATCAGATAGCTAGATATGGAAACTCATACAAAAAGTTATTATAAAACTTCTGAAACTTCATGTTGATGGCAAAGGGGAACTACATTAGCAGAAGGAAACTCAAGCAAAACGCTTTCACACTTTGCAAGTGGATCTCTTAGTGTTTAGATACTCTAGTATTACCCCAGCTTATGTTAAAACTCCATACCGTGCAACTTCTTCATGTTTTACGTTTTCATCTGATGAAGGCGTGGGTAATTCTCAAAGTATATGGGTGTGGCCAATTCTTTTTTGTTTTTAGCCACCAACTCCTATTGATAATTTGCTCTACAGTTTCTCCCGAGTGAAATCAAACTAGGCCAAAATCTATTTTGTACGTGGATGGTACCCTAGGGTATTTTGCATCTTTAACCTCAAATCTAGCGAGGATTGGGTTTTCTAACAGAGGAAGAATTTGTCCTCCTCAAGTGAACAGCCACAAGACCAGCTTTGATTTCTAGAATAACCCTGGTGACTTGCTAGTTCATCTTGAATCTCGATAAGACTCGCACTTGTTTATCCATTTCGTCATTCCAGACAAGTAGCTTCGACATATTGCTTGTTGAAAAAGCATTTTAATCGGGTAATCTTCCTTTTAAGTAAAGAAAACAAGTTTCATGCTCTACTGGCTCTTGCAAGGTTCTGCAAGAAACGATGCCACACTATCTAGGTATGAGGGAGCCAGACTTCTAGGCATATTTACCCATTTTCCGAGTCATTCTGACATGTCTTAAGATAACCCTAGCAAAGGATGTGCTTCTGTAGGGTATGCTTACGCATGGCATCCGACGATGGAGTGGCCATGTTAGAGGGCCCTCTCCCTCAAATTTCAGCAAAGTATGTCAAATTGTGTGGTTTTTATCATCTCAATCTGATGAAACATTATTCATATCATGGCTTGCCCCCACACTCTTCTGATCGGTCCCTGTAAGTAGGGTTGCGGACAGTGACCGAGAAGATAGGTCAATACCTATAGGTCAACCTAAATGATGCCTGTCAGCGAGAAAGATTTTGAAACATTTCTTTATAGATACAAATCCATTTCATATTTGATTGTACCTTGTTACTAATAATTTTCCCTTGCTCCAGTCGACTATAGATACGGGAGATAACCGATTCGGAATTAAGAAATTTCAGTTAAAAGTTCTAGCGTGTGAAATAAGATGAATACCTTGGTTCGGTGCCCCAAACGGGATCGCTTTCTCCAGAATAAACTTGGGGTGGGGGTTCACCACCAACCTGCGAGGATTATCCGGAGGTGCTCGCTTGTCTAGCGACTTTAACGTCTGAGCCGCTTCTGTCCTCTGCTGGTCAATGCGACGCTTAACTTGCACGGTTACTTCGATGTCTTGAAAGAACAAGAAAGTTATTGTGCCCGAGATCCATAACACTGAAGCAAGCAGAATAGCATAGTAGATAATTCTTCGTTTAGGATGCATCCAGGCCCATATAGCAGCGAAATGTTTCGATCCTTTCCAGGGCTATGTTCGGGGACTATCCCCACACGGTTTTTAATCAGCAACACGTCGATTTGCACTCCCCATCTACCGGCTAGAAATATCTTCAACGACCATCATTTCATTTCGCATTATTTTTATTCAATATTATCCAGTTTTCCAGCTTCATAAATCTTTCCGAATTCGAGAAGTTAAATTTGTAGATCAGTTGGTTAAGTGTCTAAATTTGTTGATTTTCAAGGATCGATCAACGATCATATAGCACAAAGCGCGGAATCAAAAGCGAGATGCGATCAGGGCTATAAACAATGTCAAATACACGGCTTGCAACCTGTCTGACGGACAATCTTTCGATCGATTAGCCCCTTTAGACCAAAAACTCAGCAGGTTGACTCACTTAACCCACAAACAGTATAGCTTCTCAATAGACATGCCCATAATCCAATAGTGGTGGCAATAAGACCCTTACAATCTCACATCTAGAGTCCAAAACACACTATGTTCGGTTTAGAATCCAATCAATGCGAATTGTATTTGTTTATTTCTGTCTGAATGTAAAGTGCAGCCGATTGCAGCTGGTTTCTAAGCGTCGAAATCAGAACATTTCATTTGGTTTTGCGGATCAACGAGATTTTTTTCAAAAGATCGAATGGTTAGCAAAGATCACATGTTTTCCCTGACTTTTCGATTCGTTAATAATGCAACGCCCCGGGTTCGTCGAGATTACACTGATAAGGTTTAGAAAGATTATAACTAAGACGGGGGATTGAAAACAAGTGAAGCGTTCCGCGGAGCACTCAAGCTCTACTATCGGTAAAAAGGTAGACATTAGGTCATAGCCAAAAGATACAAATGTTGGGTAATGTTTTCCAATCCTAACTTCAACAATACTTTAAACCCAAAATTCAAGAACCAACCACAGAGTAACAATTTCATATAATCACAATTATGATTCTTCCTTGGATTTTGGGTTAAGATAAGAAATCATTATAGAGCAACATGTGCATCTGCAGACTATGGACTAATACTTGCCTTTACAAAGAAGGTATATATTTTAGGTCTGCTTCACTTAGACCCATGGAATAGTCTTTAGTCAAAAGTCGGTATACAATATGGCTTCAGTTTCTATAATCAGATTTATATAGTGTTTAATATTTTGAGCGGTAAATCACTTAAGTGTACGAAACTTTACGATATTTTTACAGATTTATAAGATTTTAAGATATTAGAAAATAGACATGTTCTTCTGTGACTCTGAGTTTCGTGCTTACGCACTCATCAGACAGACTATAGATATAGATATATTAGTCTGTCTGATGAGTGCGTAAGCACGAAACTCAGAGTCACAGAAGAACATGTCTGTTTTCTAATGTGTTCATTCTACTTTATGATTGCTCTATACCCAGGTATATCGAGCACTGTAGCCAGGATAGGCACTCTCTTCTCGAGTTAGATGTAAGATTTTCAGACATTTTTATAGATTTCTAGGATTTGCTGAGATTTATTGAGATTTTTTATAGATATTTGAGATTTTCAGAGATGTTTTAAGATGCTTTCAAATTTTCAGTCCAAATTCGTCAAGATGTTTTAGATTTTTAAGATCTATAGCCTTTTTCAGTAATTTGCCCCTCGTATCGTTATATTCAGGAGTTCATTGACATCAATCCCTAACTGATTAACTAACTCAGAAGCGATTCCTTTGATTTTTAATGGGAAATTTATATCTTGTGTACAGTACCTCTGAACTTTACAAAGAACACGTACAGATTAATATTCAAAAAAATGTACGTACAAACATTACATATAGAGCCAAAAGACCAACACACTCTTTGTGTTGAGGGGTGTCGAGTTTCCCTGATATGACGCCATAATCCGAGATTAGGACTGGCACTAGAAACCTCTTTTGAACGCGGCATTCTCAAAAACCCAAATAACAAAACAAGTCAATTTAACATGGCCGCCATCGGCTCATATTTGAGATGATTTGATCACTTTCAACTCGAAAGATTGCCAGGAAAATGGAGGAATTTCGATCCAATTTCATTAGAAACTGTAGAGAGATAGGTGTAGCTCCCTCAGATCTGATAATGAGTGAGCTGAGAGATCGAAAAACACCCGGAGGAGTCAAGGAAGAGTTGGGCCTAGATTTCTCTGGAAATAACCTGAGCATACAAGACTGTGCCATACTTGCGAAAACATTGTCAAATGATAGAAGCATTGAAGAACTTCGGTTCTCAGATTGTCTGTTGACGGAAGAAGCATGCAGATTGCTTCTAAACTATTTATCATCAAACAGAAGCGTGAGGAAGCTAGATTTGAAGGGAAACAACATTAGGTCATCTGCTGAGCTGGTGGGCCCGATTTTAAAAAGAACCACTGCCTTGACTCATTTGAGTCTTGAATGGAATGGCATTGGGCTCTGGGACACTGGCCTAGCATCAATCGCTGAGGGGCTCCAAGTGAATCAGACTTTGAGATATTTGGATCTGAGAAATAACCAGATTTCACACGAAGGAGCAACATTTCTTGCCAATTCTCTGAAGATCAACAAATTTTTGAAGGTTCTAGATCTCAGATGGAATAATATTGGCTTGCTTGGGGCTAAAGCATTTCTTGGTATGCTAAAAACAAATAAAGATATGATCAAGCTTGAGCTGTCAGGTAAGCAGGACTGATACCAGCGTATATCATTCATAGGGGCCAGACTGGAGTGTTGAACTTGCAAGCAGAAGTTAAACAATAGAACAATAGAATGAAACAAGAGAACCACGTGTTTGCACAAAATCTTGTCGAAGAGGGGACCTGCTTCTTAGACTAGCATAGGGGGGCAAAAAATCTAAAATTTCTGATAAAAAGCATTTTCCAACATTTAGAGCAAATATAGACCTCAAATCTCAGACAACAATGAAAATCGCAGACAACAGGGTAACATTTCTGACAATTTGCTATGCTGCATGTGGGAGGGGGCGCTCTGCTCTGCTATTGAAAGCATGGTGCTTTTTGCTGACATTACATGTGTTGGTATGCAAGAGCCATGTTCTATTGTTCTATTGTAAATCTCAAGTGTACAAGTGCCATATTTCTTACTGCTTGGGCACTAAGTCAATGATTAGTGATGCCACTTTTCCAATTTTTCAGGGGATGTGTCCAGGTTAAGAAATGTTTTCTCAACATAGTGTCTAGATCCACCCATAACCCATACTTAGAGAAATCAAGGCAAGGAAATCTTTCCAGCCAAAATACTGACATTCTTAATTTTGTTCTAGGAAATAATATCCCCAATGACGTGACAAAAGCAATTGACTCTGCTTTGCAACGAAATGTTGACTGCCAGGCATCATGCCAGGAACAAAAGGCACTTTCTGCAACATACAAGCATCAGCTGGAAAGCATAGAGACTGACAAAAATTCCCAAGTGTGTTTGCTTTTTCTTGGGATTAGAATCTGTTTTCAATTCGTTTCTGCTCAAGTAACTGCTCGTATTTACCTTGAAGGTTCCATAAATTCCCTTCCAGTCCCTCTAAACTAATCACTCTATCCAATAAGTACCCCTCCTTTTAATTGTTAATTCATGCACATGCTTTAACCTGAGAGGTTCCACAGATTTTTGCTATAAATGACAGGTACTCAAAAGAGATGTTTGCACAATCCTGCAAGAAGAGTATATAAAAGTATATACCCAAACTATCAGTTTCTTGGTAATGTAAACTGTGAAAATCAACACCTGAGGTTTTGTAAACTACACATAATGCCTTTTTCCAGGGGGATGTCCCACCCCTACAACCTCCTACAGCAATGCCTCTGAATGCGCAAACTACCTTCCTTGAAAGGCCAAAGTTTGATGTTATAGCCCCTTAGACTTTTCTTTCTGAATTTTTCAACAATCATTTTATATGTACCCTGATGTTTATTTTGGTCTGATTTCCTTAACAGATATCAAGTCTTGTCGATAAATTAGCTCGAGAGAAAGAAATTTACAGCAACTCTGTGAGATCAGCTAAAGAGAAAACTGAGCAGCTAAAAGAGGCTCTTGAGGAACGAAGATCTGCCTTTTCAACTTTGCAAGAGAAATATGCAGCAGCAGAATCATCACTACGTCTCTCTGATCAAACCAATAAGCAGAAACAAGAACACATAGATAGCCTAAAGTCTGAAAATAGTCGCAAGGAGAAGGAGCATAATTTGCAAGTAGACAATCTTAAGGAGCAATTAGAAATGACAGAGAAGACACATAAAAATGCCATCAGAGTTATTGAAGATGAAAATTCAAATTTGCGCAAGAAGAATAGAGATTTGGTGGATGAAGTTGGTCGATTGAAGGATGGCCTTGAGGATACAGAGAAGAAAATGAAAGATAGAGATGATACGCAACATAAAACATTGAAAGAGATGGAGTGGAAATATTCGAATGAGATTGATAAGTTGGTGAGTGAATCAGGGGCAAAAAAGCAAGCAGATTTTGAAAAGTATCAGAGATTGGAGCAAACAAATTGTAGACTGGAGGAAGAAGTTTCGCAATTGAAATCAAAGGTGAGTCTGTTTATGTTTACCATTACATATTATTACCTCTGCAAGTTTCAGTAGTAGTTGAGAGAAGAAGAGTTTCTTTATACTTTCATAAATCATAAAATTTCTTAGCACCCTAAGGCTTTTTACTAACACACTCTGATGATATCAATAGGTGGAAAGGGCTTCATGTGCTGAAATCTTGTATTTTGATTAAGAATATATTCTCTTCTAACTTTTTTCAGCAGATTATAATCTTGTTCAACCCTATAGATGCATACATTCATTCAGTGGTAATATAAAGACAATAGACTTGGTAAAAATTTTGAATGAAAGACGAGTCGGAAAATAGACAAAAGGACCGAGTAGAATTTACTATTTGTTTTGTAAACATTTAGTACATTTTAGGAAATGTATTATTTATGAAATGTATAAGATGTAGACTTGAAAGGCCACAGTCAGCTAAAAAAGCAATTTTTTTGTCCATCTTCAGCCTTATCTAGTATTTCGATATGTTTACTGAGTTTGCACACATACAAAAATACTTAAACATACATGATCTGTTCTTCCACGTCAAAATATAATAAAAGAGAAAACATAATTTTTCAGTTGATGTCTGAGAAGCTGAAAGCTGAGGAGGAGCTGATGAATTTACGAATGACGCTGAAACAAGAAGAGATGAACAGAAGCAGACAGTTCGAAGAGAGAATTGAACTCCTTCAATCAGCCCGTAATGAAATCCAGATAAAAAATACGAAACAAAATGCAGAATTATCTGACCTACAGAGTCGTTTGAGTAACAACGAAAGAGAGGTATTAATTTATAATGATATACTGATCCATTACAGTTTAGAAGTTTCAACCTTGCTTCAGGCTGAACTCTCCAACAATATACTCATTGTTAAAGCATCCATCCATATCATGTAAATTCCTTGAATATTAACCCCTTATCAGTATAATCTTGAGTATCCAAATATTACCCAATAATCAATAAAATTTCTTCACCCAAATATTAAAGGGGACCTGCAAAGGTAAAACAAGTTGTGTTTAATCGAAAGCCCTTGACGTCCTGAGTACGAAAATGAAAATATTTTTTGAAATTGAAGCCCCGTTTGTCCGTAAGAAGCGATTTAAAGTGCATTTTCTGACGCGCGGGACAACTTTTTTATTTCAGTCTCGTTTTCGATTCTGACGTCAGAGGTGAATAATGAAATTTGGGCCTAAGTAATTTCCATACAGAAGTAACAGTAATCATTGCTCGGGTTACGGCGCAAAGGTGCTTTATAAACAACAAAAATCCGTTTTAAAGCCAAAATATCAAATTTAGGATAAAACTGCGATTCAAAAAAGATATCGGTGTGAGTTTTTACGGAATAGAACGGATTTCAAAGCTCATCTAAAAGTGGTGTGGTGTGCGTGGATTCGACTCGAAGAAAACTCACTTTGCCGGGCGAAATATTTTCGCTTTGCCTATTCACGAAGTTACAATATTACAAGGTAGAAACTTGCTTGTTTAAATATCGATATATAAATTGCTATAAGAGTGTATTACAAATATTCAATGGTAAGAAAAGGCTGGTTAGGGGTTGTATGTGGGATTGTAGGGGGAGTAGGGGGCAAGCTTCGCTCGAAAGAAGTTGAACTTTGAAGAAGGCCCAAAAGTTCAAATGTAAATAATTTTTACATCTAAAGTCTGTAGCCCATAATTGTATTTTACTACTACTAATTTCTGTTTACAATTACTTAATTAATCAGACTTTATTTATGTTTTATTATTATCAATTTTTCATTTTTTTTATCTTTTTATTTCTAATTTCATTTGTACTTATTGGGGTCTACTGGGGTAAAATAGGTAACACGGGGTAAAATGAGTAGTTGCTTAAGCTTACATGCATGGCCTAAGTTGACAATATCTCACTTTTTTTATCAAGTTTTAGTTCTGGTTATTTTTGATCCTCTAAGAGTATTAGCGTAAAAAAAGCAAAATGATCAACATTAAGTTATTTATACAAGATTACAAAACTACTCATTTTACCCCGTGTTACTCCATTTACCCCAGTAGACCCTAGTCTTTATCGAATTTTTTTTTACTTGTAATTATCATTCTATTTTTTGTACTTTCTGCCTATATTCTTATTTTGTTTTATTTGTTTACTTAGCTGCCATACCTGAAAATAGTGTTTTTGCCATATGACAATGATGATGAGAAAACAAAAAACGACAGAAAATTTAAGAAACTTTTGATACTTGGGATCCAGGCAAGTTTCTTATAGAATATGTTTTTCAATTGTTTTTTTTAAGAGTACTGTCTTTTTTATAAGAAAAATTTCATAAGAAAACAAGCCTTAAATTTTACGTCTTATAATTTGGTACCCTAGCTACCCTTGTTTATTGTTGATATTTTTTGAAATTGAAAGAAATGTGTGAGGCTAGCAAATTTGTTCTGCAACCATACTCACGTCTTTGCCAAGACCATTTTACAGAAGAAAATTATCAGCGTGGCCCAAAATTTTTGAAGTCTTTAGGCTTAATGAGAGATTACTTTTGAAAGATTATTTTTGACAGAGGGTCACCAAAAGGAAAAAGGCATGTGAAGGGTTAAAAGAAATTCAAGGCAAAACACAACTGTCCCTCAGCTCTCCACTCAGTCCTAAAAAAATGGCCCTTTGGAGAGGGGGTACAACCTGTCCAATATTCAGAACCAATTCAGCAAAGCTATGTAGCACACTCAACATAAATTAATATTCAAGGATAAAACACCAACTTTATTCTACCATTTGATAACACAACCATTCAATTTGGAGTAATATTGAAGCAACATTGGCATCTGATAACCAAGGATGAAACTCTAAAATACATTTGGGCCACACCTCCTTTCCTGGCACTTAAAAAGCATAAAAACTTCAAGGATGTCCTAGTTCATTCTAGATTCACTAGATAAACCCATAAATAAAAAATAGCAATAAACATAACAAAGATGCAAAGGTGGTCCCGGGCGCGGGTCTGCTAGGGCACCTAACACAACAAGACATTCTGATTTAAATACCCTGAAATGTTTGTGTAAGGGTATCGGCTGATGATTTGCATCTATAAAAACCCAGGATTAATGGCAATTATACTATTTGACAGACGGTTGGAAATGTAAAGATAACCACTATCTCCCTAAGAAACTCTATAATCAGTTAAAGAAAAAATAAAAAATGAAAGTCTAAATGGTAAATGCAATCTTGTTCCGAAATACTAAAATACTGAAATACTAAATCCTTACTACTATGGCATTGCTGAGTTGGTTGGGGCTGGGGGGCTGTAGAGGGGACAATGGCAGGGCTGGCTGGTTGGGACTTCCCTCCCTCCTTATGTAAATATATTTTCATCTTTTTTATGATTTTATCTTTTCCTTGTTTACCCTCTTTTTTTCATTTTTATACATACCTTTAGCATACATATTTTTTCAACTCAAACTCTGCTCTTGAAAGAAATTGATATATAGCTTGTTTCAACGACATCCGGGTTCAGACAAACTGGAGCAAAGTCATAAACTTCTGTAATGCACTCGCAGTTTGATTCCTTTGCTTTGGTCGAAGTTCTTTGCACTTCTTTGCAGCAAAGGCTTTCAATTCCTCTTATCATTCCTCTTAGCATTTACCACAAGTACACCTAAACAATTAAAATCAGTAAACAATTTAAACAAATAGGATTTTGATAAAGAGCAAAACATTTGAATGTTTTGAGTGGATGGCCTAAATTGGGCCTAAATACTCCGTCTTGTACTTTTATAAATATATTATTAATTCACCCATTATTTGAGTTTTAGATAAAGATTTGGTCATATAAGTTTTGTATAAGTTGTAATGGAAACAATTTTACTAAAAAACATACCAATCAACGTTGACAATTCTTTGAATATTTACATCTTCTTCTACCTTGTCTTCGCTGGCGCTGCTCTCATCGGTATTCGAGGACCGTTCTTCTCGTCTGTTTTTAGGCAGCGGTTAGAACATATACGGCTGAATATTTATCTCATGGTTATCAACGGCTCCATATTCTAATCCTTCATCGCTGTATTCCATTTTTTTTAACGAAAAAGCGACGAAAATCAACTTTATATCGAGCGTGTTTCAGTACCAATTCCAGTGTGATCCATCGAGCGTCTTATTTCTTTATTCACCTCTGACGTCAGGGAGAAAACGCGGGCAAACCCGTCCTCAAAACAAAATGGCGTCCAACATGCAAAATCGTCAACTTTCAGCTGTCATAACTCAAAAACTATTCCAAATATTGCATTTTTAATGCCGAATTCGGACTCCCCGTATGTGAATTGACCATAATAGCTTGTTAATAGCTAAACTTTTTTTACCTTTGCAGGTCCCCTTTAACCACTTATCATTAATATCAACAACATGTCAATGTCATATCACATTTCAAATATCATATAAATTCCCTAAATATCAACTAAACATCAAACAATATCAATCACCCAAATATTAACTATGGATCAATATGCTGTCATATCAATCACCTGAATATTAACCACGAATCAATGTATTGTAATATCAATCACTCGATTGTTGACCAATATAATAACCATTACCTTAATATCAACCACTCATCAATATCACCCAAATTTTACCAACTTATCAATACATTATGAAAAACCGGAATATTAACTAGTTATCACTATATCATCATATTCATCATCCGAATATCAACCACTTATCGATATCATATCATCTTAATCACCAAAAAAACCAATGATCATTATCATATCATTTACCCAAATATTAACCAAGGGCCAATAAGCTATCATATTAACCACCGAAATATTTTATTCACAGGGCGAATTGCTGAAACGACAATGTGAGCATCTCAAACAGCAAATCGACAGTAGAGAAGCAGACCATCGGAACGAGGTAACCAGATCAAAATCCGACTTGGACAGTGAAAAGAGGCTAGTCATGCAACTAAAGGACAAAATATCTGAGGTTGAGATGAGAAACGGAGAGTTGGAAAAGCGGAGTAGGGACAGCATTGCTTCGAGAGATAACGAGATATCTTATTTGAAGACTCAGATCGCTAGTAAAGATGAAGAAATGGCCAGAAATCGAGTTGACGAAATAAAAAGAGCAGAGATGCTCGAAAATGCTTTAAAAACTTACATTACGAGCACGAAAAAACTTAGATAACTTGCGTATCTTTTTCTGCAATTAAACCCTATGTGGACATTGTATATAACAGTAAAAAGTTGTTGATGTATATAGTATTTGAACATATTTTCGTATTGAAAATGGTTTATAAATGCATGTTGTCCATGACCGAAAGATCATTGCTTACAGGGAAGGAAAATAAACTTTCTTTATCCATTTCACAGGAAGAAACTGAATCTTGAAGAAATGGAATAATTCATTCACACTAAACGGAACAAATATTTTAGATCCAATTCATCAATTAGTTTACTTCCTCTGCAGTAAATAATCTCAAATGGCTCCAGATCTCAGACGTCACTTTCATCTCAACTAGAACAATCATCACGCCTCTTGCCTCTTATGCTTTTCACATCAATCTTCCATATTTCACTTACACTCATTGATCTGTTTCTTGAACCCGACAATCGGTAACATTGTATGCCAAATTTTACGAGTTGCTCCACGAGAAATTATAACCAGGAAAACTTATTGCGTCTGTTATCAAACACTTAAATGTTGCACATTGAGCCAACCGAGTGGAGATACCAGGCAGAATTTTCTTTTTTTCCATTCTATAAAAAAACTTTACATAGACAGAATTACAAACGGGCCCTCAAAGAGCGAAATATTACTTCGAGGACTTTACATAACACTAAACAAGAAATGCAATGTTGATAGAGGTAATTACACAGAAAATTGCCAACTTACTACACAAAAATTACTTAGAAACTTGCGAATCAATTACGTACACATTTTTCTGTTTTCAAATATATAACTTGTAGATCTGTTCAAATCAACCAGTTTTGCAAACAAATCGTATATTTATTTGAAGTATACTTCCTTTTCGCTTAATTCTACTAACAAAACCCACATAACCGTCTCACATACTAGTTATCTATACCAAGCTCTTTACCAAAATACAAAATACGGATTTGGGCAGCCATTGGAAAGATGGGTAATTTCGATCAGTCGAGGCAACTGTTCCTTCGTTCCCTATGTAAACAGGATTTCTTGACTGAACTTGCATCGAATAGAATTCGGACCTATCCCAAGTTTCCCTTAAAGCCGGGTAGCCCTGGTTAAATGGTCATCACCTCTCTATATATGAACAGATCCTAAGCTTTAAAGGGCTAGCGACGAGATCCTCACCCTTCCTAGATTTCAAACAGCAACAACAACATTTCTTTGGCTGTAGGCGTTGCTGAATTAAATATTACGCTTTGGGAATTCATGCACATAGAGTCGATGGTTCTCCCAAAAAAAAGGTTAAAGCTGGTTTATTTCGTCAAAATTCGATTAACTTTAGGCTCTATCCTTACAAAAAAGAGCACATATATAAATTTTTATTAAGACAAACAAAAATAATCACACTACAGCCTATACGTGTATTGCGGTGGATAAGCTTACAAAGTGGCACTAAACCATCTTGCACGTGTCATCTATTGCATGTGAGATGATATAACGCCCCCTAGTGACATGTGCGTTGAGATGATGCACCGCAATCTAGTAAGCATAATTTTGCATTGAAGAATAACATGCCCCCAATGTAAGCATATCCACGGTAATAAGGGTACAGGGTTGCAAGAGTGATAATGTCGATTTTATATGTTACAGCAAAAAAAGGTTAAACAAAAGATAAACAGGTTAAAACTGATAACATACCTGGCTTTAGACAATCGTTTATTTCTTAAATTGAATATTTCTTCTGCCATTCACCAAGTAATCGTAACATTGAATATAAGGGTATTTCGTCACCGATATTTCAGATGTCTGTGTTAGAAAGGACACCTTAGCAGTCGCCCTGTGAAAGAAATTTCATAATTACAGCTGCACACATAAATACTCTTTATGAGAAAACACTTTATTTTTCTGAGCCCCTTTATCACAGTAATATCTAAAGTGAAACTGAGATTGATTTGAAAAATACGTATATATATTATCCTGCGAAAGACCAGAGCCTATCTTTCTAGCAGGGGGTATGGGACCCCTAGTTTAACCCTCCTTCCGGAGTTGTTGCGTCAACACCATCCAGATGTTGAACTCATACAGTCAAGTTTCACTTCGTCTGCACATAGCAAACTGCTTACGCCACGCGGCCACTCCACCATATTTTTTTTCGCTGCTTGATTAAATCAAACGAATGGAGTTTTTCTAGGACGCGCAGCATATTTAGAACACTTTACCAAAAGCACTTAAGGTTATTCAAAGGAAAGCTATGAATATTGAAAGATCAATAAAAACAATTATAGAAAAAAAAGCAAGAGTTAACTTACACGAATTTTTGAGTGATGTGAGTTTTCCAGCCATAAAGACAGTCATCTCTAAAAGAAAGAAGAGTATATAATTTTTGTTTCTGTTTAAGCTTTTCATCACAACAACACATAAACACCTGGCTTATGAATGGTACTAAATGAAAACCATCATTTCTATCCAGGTGGTTAAATATATCATACGCCCAGTATTATCTATGTAAGTATGGTGAGAAATATTGCAAAATTGTTCAAAAATAATGACTATTTTTGAATAAAAAATCAAAAGAAGCTTTCTTTTCTACTTGTTCAACCACGACTTCGTTGGCGAAAAAATTACAAAGCAATACTCTCTCTCTACACCCTTGCTCCATAAAAACTCACACAGAAAGATAGCTAGCTAATAGGTTTCGAAACCAAAGCCCTCTATAAACTATTATCTTGGAAAGAATATCTTCCAGTGGTGATTGTAGAAATGCAGAGCCAAAGACCTGTATAGGCCCTTAGTCCTGCGATATTTGACGTTTTCTGTTAAGGTGTTTTGGATGTTTTATTGTTGTGGGAGGACCCTCCTTGCATATGATAATTATTATAACGTGATGAGTACCTGATATTTTGCCCAGCTGCTCCTGTGAATCTCATCTTTACTTGTATAGGGTACTATGAAAAATAAAACTCATTACAAAATCGATTTGGAGCTTTCATTCCCAAGAATTCTCTTTCCATACAGTACTATAACATTTATCATAAACCAAGGTTTAAACCTTTTGGAGGGAATTTCAGTTATCAACTTTTCTGGTTTCTTCATATTTCCTAATTAAAACTTAACTTTAGGTTTCTTCTATCAAAATGTTTTTTCCTTATAGTTACTTGACCTATTAAATATCTAGAGGACCATAATATCTATTAATCAGCGTAATAAAGAATCCGCAATATTTGCAACTATGACAGTATCAACTTAAAAACGGCCATAAATATCAAATGAAATCAAAGATAGATCATTGGGTGTAAATATCTGAGCTAGCTGGGAAATAGTAATGAATCATCTAGATGCTGTTTTTCAAGCTATTGCGGGTATATCTCTGTAAGGTCTGGAGAAAACGGTGGCGCCTCTATTGAGAAATCTATCAAGTAGCTCTGGATGCAGCTTCAAATATTTGCTTAGTCAGCCCATTCAACATTCTGGGACGAAATATGTTTAGTAGCCAAAAATTTATTTGTGAAATTTTCATAAAAAAAAGCAAAAACAAGTTTATCAAACAAGTTTTCATGACTTGAGTTTAATCCGTTTGGTTACTTTTCAAAGGAACAACACAAACTTGAGCTTGATTGACATTGAATAGAATGGTTGCCTGAACCCTATCTCAAGACTCCTTTCATTGTTTGTAGCCCCATTTTGCATTTTTAATTTACACCCTCCATAGTATTTTAAACTACGAATAGGCAGCTACCATAGATTGACTTCTTTACTACTGTAGATTCAAGATGTTGAAGATGGATCAAAATTGAATATACCTCCTTGAAATGGCGAGCTGGCACTTCCATGCTTAAATTTTGACAGGTATGTGTGTTCAAGATAAGGCAGTTCCAAGAAACTTCCAATTCCACCTTGTTTATTTTGACTTTCAGGTAGTTATCATTAACAACTTTGATTCCAGTCTGAAAAGAGATTTTCTGCGTTTTTAAATTGAGTTCCTTGCAAGAAAAAGAAAAGTAAATATTATGCAGCTTGATCTCTAATTTAGTACATTAGAAGAAAAATTACCTGATTGCAATACGTTTAATCCTTCATTTTCCCTCCTTTGAGATTTAGACTGTACAATAATGGAGAAGTGCATATATATATCAAAACAATAACCAAAATCACTCCATAGCAAATATGCATTGCTAATATCAATGGAAATCAGAGTTTGAGTCCTTTACACCAGGAAGTTAGCCTGTATCACAGGTGTAGAGTTGTATTTATTCTCTGTTTGATTAGGCCACGGCTCTTTTGAATAACACTGCTTTACGAGTTAGACGTCTTTTGCTGTCTCCTGTTTCTGGTCTCATATTTCCTTGTTGCACACCTGCTACATCCAAGTCCTTCTTAAGAACTTTACATGGCGCTGCGAGCAGGATACTAATAGACAAAATAAAGCTACGTACATCGACTCATCGCTGCAGAAACGTTTGGAAGATCGTCATCCACCTGGCTAAAGATATTACTATAACTATTTCCATGAGAATAATAATAACATGAAAAAACTATGGTCTGGCATTAAAACAATAATCTCTCAAAAGTCTACTACCCCTTCCACTATCAATAAAATTAAGGATGATTTTGGTAACATAACTTCTGATCCCTCTGATATGTCAAACATCTTCAATAATTTTTTTACTACTGTTGCAGATAAAATTACATCCAAAATTCCTAAAACACCAAAATCGCCTCTGGACTATTTACAAAATAGAAATCCTGCTTCATTGTTTCTTTCCCCTGTAACCAGTGAGGAAATTTTGCACTTGATTAATCTGTTGGACTCTTCAAAATCAGTTGGTCCTAATAGTATTCCTATAAAAATGCTCAAAATAATTGGTTCCTCCATCTCCCCATGTCTTGCATCACTTGTTAATAAGTCATTTCAGGTTGGCATTTTTCCTAATAAATTGAAAGTAGCAAAAGTTATATCTCTCTTTAAGAAAGGAGATCCAGAACTACCATCAAATTACAGGCCTATTTCTCTTCTCCCTATATTTAGTAAATTGTTTGAAAAACTAATGTATAAAAGACTTTATAGATTTCTTGAGGTCCATAATATTTTTTATTCTTTACAGTTTGGGTTTCAAGAAAATAGGTCCATTGATCATGCTCTCATTAGCATGACTGAATCAATTAGAAGCACATTGGATTGCAAAAAATTTGGATGCGGCGTTTTCATTGATTTACAAAAGGCATTTGATACTGTCAACCATCAAATATTATTGTCTAAGCTTGAACATTATGGTATCCGTGGTTGTGCTTTCGACTGGTTCAAATCTTACCTTTTTCAAAGAAAACAATATGTGTCAATTAATGGACAAAATTCCAGCCTGCTTACAGTAAACTGTGGTGTCCCTCAAGGATCAGTCTTGGGCCCATTACTCTTCTTGATATATATTAATGACCTACCTCTTGCTTCAACTAAATTAAAATTTTATCTATTTGCTGATGATACTAACATCTATCTTGAAGATGGAAATTTGACCCATTTAGTTAAAACTGTTAACAAGGAACTAAAATTTGTGATGAAATGGCTCAATGCCAACAAACTCTCACTGAACATTGAAAAAACAAATTTTATTTTATTTCATTCTATGTCAATTAAAGTTCCTTCTGACATTAATATTAAAATAGGCAAAAAACCAATTAATAGAGTGAAATTTATAAAGTTCTTGGGAGTACTTCTTGATGAGAATATTAGCTGGAAACATCATCTTAATCAACTGTCAAAAAAACTTGCCAGAATATGTGGAATGTTTTTTAAGATAAGGAACTTTGTGTCATTGAACACTTTGTTATGCTTGTATAACGCTTTATTTTTATCATTTTTGCAATATGGAATAACTGTTTGGGGGAGTACTTGCACAACGTATATTGATCCTATTTTCAAATTACAAAAAAAGGTTGTCAGGGCCATCTTATTTGAATCATCTAATTCGCATTCTTCTCCCATTTTCAAAGATCTAAAGATTCTTAAACTCTCTGATGTTTTCCATTTAAAACTCTTAACTTTTGTCTATGAATCAATTCACAAAATATCTCCTAGTTGCTTTCATAATTTCTTCTGCTTGAGTTCATATGTTCATCAATATTCTACCAGGCAAGCTAGTAGAGGCAATTTATACTTGAATCAAAAAAACACAGTTAGATATGGCTTAAACTCTTTAGGGTATCTTGGAGCAAAACTCTGGAATGAATTGCCAGATCATATCAGAAGTGCTAAAACTAAAAATATGTTCAAAACGAAACTGAAGTCACATTTGATAGAAATTTTATAAAGTGATAAATATTTAAATAACATCCCACTCTTTGTTCATAATTGCTTTTGATCCGACCCAATATTAATATTAATTTCGAACTATTTCCATTTTTTCTAAATCTACAGATCCAATAGGGGGGCTCTCTTCTCGTTAGTTTATCTACTTAGAGAGTTCCTCCTTTAAGAAATTTCACACTCAATAGTTAAGATTCTTGATTTATTTATATTTTTCTTTATTTAGATTCTTTAAAATATTCTGTAAATATTTCTGTTATAATTTAATATTGTATGTGTGAAATTTTAAATCAATGAAACTGAAACTGAAACTGAAACTGCACACCGATCGCCTCCGCCATCTTGTTTCATCAAGTCGTTGGTCTGTGTTCAACAACAACAACAACCAAAAATCAAAAATTCGAAAAAAAATCAGCCAAAAATCAAAAAAAAAATCAGTAGTATTCGCCCGAGCAGTAATCCGATTGCTCACAAGCCCGCTGACCACCAATTATGGCAACACAAGAACAAATTCAACAAATGTTATCATTAATGCAACAACAAATGACCCAATTGCAAACATCACAAACGGAAAATGCCCACCTCAGGGAGAACGCAAATGCTACCGCCACCGCCAACCACCCCCCACCGCAGCATCCAAAAACCAAGGCACCTGACCGCCCCGTGATCAACACCAACACCGATGAACGAGAATGGGAACTGTTCAAGGACTCATGAAGCCGATGCAAAGCCATGGCCGCCATTACTGACACTAACATGCTCTGCATGGAACTACGTGCCGCGTGTTCTCAGGACGTTAACAAACTCTTATTCGAGTATGTCGGTGCCACCAACCTCCATGCAGCAGATGAAACCCAGCTTCTAGAGCACATCAAAAGCGTAGCTGTAAAAGACACGCACAAGGAAGTTCACCGAATGAAGTTCTTCAGACTTTCACAAACAGACGGGGAATCCATCACACAATACGTCGCCCGCCTACGATCACAAGCGGTCTTATGCCAATTCAAAATCAGATGTCCCGATCATGAGCAACAATCATTCGTTAGTTATGCAGACGATATGATCACACAACAACTGGTTTCTGGACTACAAAACCAACAGCACCAATCTCGTATACTCTCCGAAGCCACCGCGTTACCGACCCTCCGCGATGAGATTGAGCGCCTCCAATGTTTAGAATCTACAGAGCAATCCACCGACCTCATGAGATTGACCTCAACACCATTTGGTGCCTCAACATCCGCCCCCGCTAGATCGACTTACAAACGCGGCAAAACAGCTACAGGTCAACAATCGAATCAACACAACCACCAGTGCATAGGATGCGGTCCTACATCACATGAAGGCAAAACAATGGCAAGGACAAGTTCCAGTTTGCACAAGAGGAGGTAGAATTTGCCGGCTTCGAGCTGACACAGGACGGTTACAGACCATTGAAAAAGATCATCGCAGCCATAGAAGACTTCCCGACGCCCAAAAACACAACGGACATCAGGTCCTGGTTCGGCCTGGTTAATCAGTTATCGTATTCATTCGCTCAGGCACCAGTCATGGAGCCGTTCCGTGGCATATTGTCCTCCAAATCATTCTACTGGGACTCCGCTATGGACGAACTGTTTGCAAAATCAAAATCCAAAATCATCAGCCTAGTACAGCATGGCGTGAAAACTTTTGAGCCAAGCCGTCCAACATGCCTTGCAACAGACTGGTCAAAGTCAGGCATTGGCTTCAATCTCACCCAGAAGCATTGTCAATGCCCCGGTCCCCAAACCCCAGGCTGTGGAGACGACCACTGGAAGCTGGTATTCGCGGGATCCAGGTTCACAACCGACACTGAAAGCCGGTACGCACCCATTGAAGGGGAAGCTCTTGCTGTGGTTTATGGGCTGCAACGGTGTCGCATGTTCATCATGGGATCCACAAACCTGGTCCTAGCTGTCGATCACAAACCACTCATCAAAATATTCAACGACCGCGAATTCAGCTCTATCACAAACCCACGACTACTACAGTTGAAAGAAAAAACGCTAATGTTCCGATACAATATCATCCATGCCAAAGGAAAATCAAACATCATGAAGGTAGCGGACATTACTTCCAGGAACCCAGCACCCGACTCAGACCACCCTACAGAGCAACCATCCCACGGTGATGCAGCGGCCGTGTCCTACGCCTATCATCAAGCAGAAGGGATCGTTGCAGTCGATTGGAAGAGCGTTCAACACCACGCATCATGCGACCAAGAATGCATATCACTTTCAGAAGTAATCAGCAAGGGTTTCCCAAGTTCGAAAGAAGATCTACCACCAGAACTTCACGTATACTGGCCAATGCGAGAAGAATTGTACGTTATCGAGGGCGTCCCATTTAAAGGACAGAAGATGCTCATTCCGAAAAGGCTTCGTCATATCGTGCTTGAGGGGCTACATCTGGCCCATCAAGGCGTCAGCAGCATGCTAGCAAATGCTCGAGAACGATTTTTCTGGCCAGGTCTAGGGGCTGCTGTACGTCTTTACAGAGCTCAATGCCGCCAATGCAACGAACAAGCCCCTTCACAACCAAAAGAACCCACCATACACCCGACGCCACCAGAGGTACCTTTCGAACAGGTTGCAACGGACTTCTGCAAAATCTCTGGATTCTCCTATCTAATCTACGTCGACGCGTATTCTGGTTGGATCGAAGTATCTAATCTGACCAGTACAAACTTCAATGCTGTCAAGAAAGTGATGCTCATGTATTTCGCGACGTTCGGTGTCCCAGAGACAATTGCTTCTGATGGAGGACCACCCTATGATTCGGGGGACTACATCGCATTCCTGAAACAATGGAACATTAAACGCAGACTCTCATCAGCCTACTACGCCCAAAGCAATGGAAGGGCAGAGGCCGGAGTAAAGACAGCGAAACGAATTCTTTTGGGCAACGTAGACCCCCGTACCGGAAGGTTGGACAACGAAAAAGCTGTTAAGGCGCTGTTGACCCATCGAAACACCCCTTGCCAACAGACAGGAATATCACCCGCCGTTGCATTATTCGGAAAACCGATCAGAGACCACCTACCGATCTCCGACCTGAAACTACGAAGGGAATGGCAAGAAATCACCAATAAAAGAGAAGAAGCTCTTGCGAAACGACACCTTATTCGTAACCCGTCAATGGAGTCCAAGCAACTTCCCGAACTGAAAATTGGCGACTCGGTGCAGATTCAAAACCAGAATGGCAATCGTCCGAAGAAATGGAGCAGCACAGGTATCGTAGCAGAGGAACTCCCACATCGACAGTATCGTGTCGTCGTGGACGGCAGTCGACGAATCACCTTAAGAAACAGACGATTCCTGAGGAAAATCATGCCGGTGTGTCGACATGCGGACGAGTTAGACATCGCGCCGCTGGTACGAGCACCGCCAAATGAAGCACCATCGGATTACCTGCCAGCTGCTGAACAAATCGACCAGCAAGAGCCCGCCTCCGCTTCGCTGCCACCAGCAGAGATCCATGAGAATGCGCCAGCGCCACCTGATCCGCAGCAGACTCAGCCAAACAACCGCCCCATACCGATAGCACAACTTGACGATCGACCAAGGCGAAGCACACGGACGAGACGGCCACCCCGGAGGTTATCACCCAAGATGACCGGTCAGTCACACGATTGAGAACAGTCAGACATAGAACATTGTATATGAACAAAGACATTAGTATTTTGTGACCCCAAAAGAAAGGGGCATGTAGAGTTGTATTTATTCTCTGTTTGATTAGGCCACGGCTCTTTTGAATAACACTGCTTTACGAGTCAGACGTCTTTTGCTGTCTCCTGTTTCTGGTCTCATATTTCCTTGTTGCACACCTGCTACATCCAAGTCCTTCTTAAGAACTTTACAACAGGTACTGACCTTTTCAAAAGTATGCACTTCTGAAAGTGGTTTGGTCTGTGCACAGGCTACAGGAAGTTTAACATGTATTACTACATTCAAAGATTCATGCGGATCATCTAAAATTATCAGAAATGATCGCTGATATGCAATCACAAACGGCCTATGACGAGTGGTCGTATCTGCACTTTCAGAGTTATTTACTTAAGAGTAATTTACTAGGGACTGATCTACCTTTGGGTAAAAACTTTGTTTGGTTCCATTTACCTTCTCTTTTCCTGAAGTGCTTAACTTGTAAGTGTCAGACGAAAAACGTAAATACATTTGTCGCTATATTTCTTAATTTTTTTGGCTATCCTGAAGTTCAGTAAAAAATAGCTTCCAAATAAAGTATTGGTCTATGATATATTACCCTATTCATATAAGAGAAACATTGTCATTGAAGTTTTTCCCTAAGCAGCAACAAGACAGGATGAATTCATTACCCTTTCAGGATACATAAAAAAAAATTAGAATTCTCCAGGGGTGCCCCTGTTATAATCAGCCTGCAACATTTAAAAAAACCATACCTCAACAATTATAAAAGGAGTCTGCTTTGAATCCAAAGGAATTGAGATATTTCTTGAAGTGCTTTTCAATAATTCCATCGTGACAGATCTCGGAATCAAGAAGAAGCCAAGGGGTACAGCAATGCAAGCGAATGCCAGAAACATCAAAAGGATCTTGTAAAATCTAAAACAAGAAAATGCGCAAAAACCGCAAATTAGAACCTATATTTCAATGTTTGACTACTCAAACAAAATAATCATACCCCCTCACTTATTATCTTTCAATAATTTCTGACTCCTTTGCTTTTATTCTGACCCCCCTTTTGGAAAAGGAAAATAACAGAGAATGTTTCCTAAAATAATTCTTTGGAACGTCTGAAATTTAACATCATAGTAAAGTAGTGCCAAAAGAGAAAATAGAAACTATTGCAATTCAATTTTTCTTGTCTTCCAAACTTCATTGTTCGACTCTCTGATTTCATTATATAAGGAAATTTCCAACCCCCTTGGATTATTCCAGCACTTCTTACAACTTGCATAATCATCACAGATTGTATAGGATATTCTCTGCATACAACATCAAGAAGGCTTATCAACATTGCTGGGGAACCATGCCAATTATCCTTTTTTTTAAATACCAGAAATAAAGGAGTCAGTCTTCAACTTATAATTCTGAACGTTGTACTAATGTAGGTCATCATTCACAATACCATCATTAAGAGTATTTTTTGGGATATTTTTATGTGCATTTTTGGGGTGCTTTTTCTGTGTAATATCTTTCATTCTTTTCTGTTGGTTTTTGATTGCTTGTAGGGTCTTGCATGTTTTTATTTTGTCCCCAAGGCTTATATTACATTTTCAGGCCAATACAGAATTTATTGAGCCATTTTGAACCCATTCTAGGGGTATTCTGCATTTGAGAGTAAAGAGCTCTTAAGGTTTAAGTGAGCCATCTGCATCAGGATCAAGTTACATTTTTTGCATTCAAGCACTCACTAATTACTTGACTGAATCAATGTATTATCAAACCACATGGGACAGAATCAACAAAAAGTTCATTGAGTAAGTGGTTCTTTTGAATAAGTAATATAACTTCAAAAATAAGACTAAAAATTCTCACATTCTTGATGGTTTCAGTCTTTCATCTTTGACTGGCACAAAAGCAACAAGCTTGTTGACATCATCTACAAAGAGACCCATGCTGAAATTCATGACCAAGCAATGATGTCATTATAGATATTATGTAGATTTCCGACTTTAAAATGCGGCCTTTTAATGGGTAGTAAGGCAGCAACAAAAATCAAAACAAAGTAAAACATGATGAACCTCTTAGATAAAAAAAAAAAGAAAGGTGGCTGGCTCCCTCTTACTTAAATTTTCATACTTCTGCAATCACCAGACTGACTATAACTAATAAGACATGGTCTGTCTAATGAATGCATAAGCATAAAACTTTTAGCAACAAAGAGCCAGTCTTCTTTCTTGTCTCTTGTCAATCCTCACCCTGCATTTCTGTACATTTAACATGGTGATGCTGTGATGCAGGTTTAGACCATGCAACGCTATGAAGGTTATATACTATTTAAAAATGTTTTTCTCACAACCACCAAAAGTATCAAAACTATGTTTTTTCTAGATCAAATAAAAAGCTCTTAAAGAGCTAATCACAGGCCTTTTCACTAAGAAAATTGCACCAGACTGGCTAATTGCTCTGGCCATTTGGTTTACCAGTTCTTGCACTTACTTTAGCAGTGTGCTGGCAAGAACTAAGAGTGGTCACTCTGGTAATAATAATAATAACAATAATAATATGAATTACGTAGTGTTAGTATTTACATAGTACAAGGATGACTAATTTAAACCAACATTAGAGCAACAAAACGTGAAGAGTTGCATTAAGTCTGACCACTCCTATGACAGATCATTTCTGACAGAAAGAGCAGCAGCATCTGGTCAAAAGAAAAGGTCTGAGATTACAATGGGAAGTAATTTTAGCAAAATTAATGAGATCTTACTCTGTAAGCCTTCTGCGGATTCCATTGGGAGAAAATTTTTAAGTGACAATCTGAGGAGGAAATATGCCTGATCAATGAGACCTGATCATGGTGCGCTGTATCAGTTGTGCTTTTGCCTCTTTTTTCTACCAACCAGTATTTTTCAGAGGTTGCAGGTCCAAAAGGTTGCACCATAGAGTTATAGAGTTAAAACATTTTAACAACGAGGAGTAATGGATGAATGGATGATCATTAGGATAGAATAACTATCCCTAATTTCTATGTCTCAAAACATTTTACACGTGTTGCTTCAACCTTTGACTGCAATCTGCAAAGCTGGACCAGCAACCTTTGAAAACTACTGGTTGTTTTGCTACCAATTTTTAAGATATTCAGGGTATTGCTGCATTTCTTCATCATTGAGATCTAAAACCATTAGCAATTTTGAGCATTATGCATGATACCATAATTGTATTTACCTTCTAAGACTCTGCCCGAGCCTCTGCATGTCGGACAAACGACTGGAAAATGTTCGTAAGTAAAAGATTCCCCTGGACTTCTTGGACTTCTGGGGCGGATGTCATGGTTACAGGGTGATTTCCCGTTGATGGAAGTTCCATGATCATCCTCGTCTGAATCAACTTCTTCAACATAACCGTTCATTCCCTTCAGCATTGGAGAGATGTTCAGATTAAACTGCAGCTTTTAGAAAACACTGGTGAAGAGAAAATTTACCCATATATCAAATTTCATGCTGATTTCAGAAATATATACTCTGATAACTTATATTATATTATTTCGCTTGTCTATTCTGGGTGAATACAGTGCTCTATGCCTTAGGCAGAGCGGAATACACAGAGGTAGACTTCAGAAAAAAAGGGTTGTCTGATGATCGCATGAATGCGTGAAACTCAGAGTTACAACAAAGATATGCGTTTTTTCTGAAGTCTACCTCTGTGTACTCTGATAACTTATATTGAGGTTTTAAGTGTAATTCATTATCATTGTAATGGCTTTTTTCCAAGGGAGTTCAAAATATACCTAGGCACTGTCCATAAATGCGCATTCTCAAGCCCCAATGATATGATAAGGCCGTAAACGGTGATGGTTTTGAAGCAAAGCAAGTTTTTTGAAGCAAAGCAAGTTTTTTAAAACGCCGTGGCTATCCATACGGCATCCATGCACTGACTTCTATTTGCTATTCATGTGGAAATCATCTGAGCATGGCTAAATCAAATAATTTATACTCAGAAAATATTTCTGACTTTGCGTTATGAATAAACATTGTTTCTAGAGACCCTACACTATCCTCTCCTTGACGAGTGAATCTGTGATTTGATGGATTTCCAAATATGGTTCAACCTAATGTATATTTTTTAAGTTTTTACTCATGTCCAATTGTAGGTACTTGGCCCTATTGGTCTACTCATGCGCAAAATGCCAATAAAACCATGTACAAATAGCATATGGAAGTCATTGTACGGGTGCGGTATTAAAAGCCGCAACGCTTTTGGAAAGAAGAAACAGAGAACCAACTAATCTCAAAGTATTTAATTAAGAGTGAACATAAACACCTCGCTATCTTCAGAGGTATTGAAAGAGTTTTGCTGACAGGGAGGATAGGTTCACCAACAGAGGGGCTAGGACTATGATAGCAAAACATTACATAAGGTGAAAAGATTCTGCATATCTTTGATAGAAATTTCCCTAACAGATCTTTATATTCCTTGAGTGGGGGGTCTAGCATTCCCCGTCAAGGGGGGCTGCTTTTCTGACACTCCTGGCTACCTTTCTGTGGCTCCTTCACAGCACACGTCAAAACAGCACTAGATAAGTTATAATAATCATTTTATGGCTGTAGCAAATGTGACAATAGAACTGTTGCTAATCAAATCCATTACAAACCTACACATGCAACTTTGCTAAATTCAAAATTCTGGTTAGAAATCAGCCAGGTTCGTGTCGTTCAGGTTTACGATGCACCTTTCACCATTGCCTTTTTGTCTCCCTCCTCTGCAATCCTTCTAATCATAGGCCTAGCTCAGTTCTAGGCCCACACAAGCAGTTTCAGGTTTCCTCCTTTCTTCATAACACATGCAAATCACATGCAAATGAATATCCAATTAAAAATTGATCAAATAAGTATCAAATTATAAATCTTTCCTTGTTTCTTTTGATCACTGCTATTGAAGTCTTGAGTTGAAATTCAAAACTATATTCTAGGAACGTTTCCTTTCTAGATCAAATACAATCAGTAGAGAAGTTGAGAAATGCTGCAGTTAGTGTTTTTCACGCAAATCTTAGAGGTAACAAAACAACTGTTCAACAAATCCCACTAATTTAAAGTAGGTTGTCCGGTCCGGTTTTTATTTCAAACATAGGGTTTAGGGTTAAAGTTAGGATTTGTCGTAAAGAATTCGGGGTTGTGTTTTCAGGGCTGGAGTTGCAAATGCTGTGTGGAGCTGTGGAGCTAGGGTTGGGATTAGGGTTAATTTTAGGGATAGGTGTCTCAAAAATTCCTTCAAAAATATAGCATAAACCGGACCAGATAGCTTATTATAATGGGTAGGATCTCATGCTCGTCAAGCCAGCAAAACACGGCACACGGGGAGACAAAGAAGCAACAATTAAAAAAATACTCGCTGCTCCGAAGAAAGAATCATTGCATAATTTTTCGCCCATATCAATTTCATTTGGGGATCTTTATTTAGTAATGAAGCTTTGTAAGCATAGTTAATGATGTAAGATAAGTTTCAGTCCAAGTACAACCAAGTGCTACATACTAAATGTTTTACACGAGATTCATGATTGACATAATTTTTCAATTGTAATTTTCATACTTGGAATTACAAATTACATTCCATTTGGATACATACAAAGCTGCGTCCTAATAAGAGGATACAAAAATAGTGATTTTTAAAGATTAATGGACTAAGGAGAAACTCTCAATATAGATAACCTAATCGAAGGACCATAGAAGTGAAGAACAAATAAAGAAATATGAATAATCTTGATGCAGAGTATTTCTTTTTACAACTTTTTCCTTCTTTGTGATTGTCCAGCTCACACTACTGTGAGCAATCACGCAGAGAAGTAATACCAACACTTTTTATTTACCTACAGCTACATCTATAGGCATAATCAGTAAAGCCTAAACAGGCATCACACTGATGGGGGCAGTTCCATCGTACGCAAGAGTCAGCCCGAATGTGCCATGGCCATTGGAAGGACATGAGTCAAAAATAAAATAGCATATCGAATCAGATATCTATAATTTGTTTTAGCGAAATTTCATTTCTTTTCAATTTCAGATCTTTATCTTACGAAATATTGATCAAGCCAATAATGTTGCGATATAGCTTTTGTTTACTTGAAATATTTTCCTTCTTCAAATGATAGATGTTGATAATGAAGTCCCCTATTGATAGTTCACCATAAATGAACAACAGGTTCTCTTGACGGAACCTTATAAAACAAAACGCAGCAGGCTGGTCGTTGAATCGAAACTTCAGCGTCATTTTGATCCGAATCCCCTGCCTAGAATGGAGCTCTTGACAGAGCAAGACCTTGACTTGTTCACGAAAAGAAGCAAAGAAAAAATCAAGATTTGCTCGAGATTCCTAGAATTGTTATTTCAAGAAGTTTCAGTGGCTGTAAAAAGATTTGGGAATGATTTTGATGTCGAGGGCGAAATTTCAGCGAAATTCGTTATTGTGCAAGAAGGAGCTAGTAAATTTCAAGCTTTTGTCGTGATGTTATTATCGAATATAAATCCTTCGCTGTATTTTCGCAAAGGGATTGGTTGCAAGGTGAAGATACAAGCAGAAGGTGAATCGTTAGAAACATGGAAAGATTGTATAGTAGTACAGAGTGGGACAAGAACGGACATAAGTACTACATTCGTACGTGCTAAACTGTTTATTGCATTACAGAGAGGTCTAAATGCATTGACAAAGATAAACAACAACAATAACTTTGCAGAACTACCAGCAATAGACAAAGCAATACTGAAATACAACAACACGTTGAAGCTTTCAACCACTTCTGGAGAAGTTGAGATCGAAATCCTACCATGTTTTTGCATCATGAAATTAGCAAAACCTTGGTTCAGCAAACATTACACCGCACAGCCTACATTCGCAGTAGCCAAATCTGATGGGCTAGGCCCTGACCCAGAATTCAATTGGAGCTTGCATTTTTATAAAGACGACCACTGTACTCTTGCTAAGCATCCTAGAATATCTAATTTGAGCTTACTTTTTAGAGAAAAGTATAATTTGAGCCTTCTCACCAAAAATAGAACATCAGATATTATTGCTTTGCTAGAGAACCCAGTGGATGAGAGCAAACCGAGCTTCGTAGATTTCTTGAAGCGTCTAGTCCGTGCTCTATAGGAGAAACGTATTTTGTGTCGTTATGAACGTGATACTTGTGATAATATGAACTATGATAAGGACGCAGACATAATTAAAACTATCTACCGAGTGAAAAGATATCTAGTAATGTTAGATGGTTATCTGGTCTCCCCGAAACAAGACCTTTACTCAACAAAATGCTGGTTTTATGCATAGATGCGTTTATATCACGAAATATGAAAATATGATATGCGTTCGGAATACTGTTTGTTATTGATGTACAGGGCGTCTCAGAAAAACAATAAATTTCCACAAATACAAATACTGACAGGGCTCAATTTTGACTTAGACAACAGGGGGAAAAATTGCATTTTATCTTCTACTACTTGGGCCTACGAGGCCATTTGGGCCACCATTCAGTACACCTGTCAGGCTTTCAGCCTCTTGGCGGCGAATATCAAGATTTATTAAACTGGGTTTGCTATCGAGAGATACGAATATCTTGATTTTATTGGCAATAAAGTTGCTAATTTTGATCATCTATATCTTGTCTTTTTTCCTTATCTTTACTTCCATATGCAATTATTCCAATATTTGGATTTTTCCAAAGATCAAGTGTTATTTTAAAAATCTTTTGAAATCACATTTTCCTTAGAACTATTGCAAACGATATGCGTTTGCTCTTTCCAGCCTTCCTTTCTAATAAATTTGATTGAAAGTGCATTTTATTTCTAAATGAAAGCCGCCCGAATATTGTTAAAAATGTCATGGTTTTTATTGAAAACATTTATTTTATTGAGTAATACTTAATTGGATCGGTAAACAGAAAGATGCATAAATATCGATTGCTTTTATTTGAAAACGTTAGATTTCTCACTTGCCAAGATGAGTTTAGCTGCAATTTGCTTTGCTTTGCTTTTTGTTGGCTTAGGCCAATTCGTCTCTGCCTCTGGTACGTTATATGAAAAAGTATCAGACGACGGAAGCCAAGCGGATGTTCCTACCAAATACTTCCATCGATGCAGCATCAAAAACAACTGCAAATACCTAGGAATACCGGTAGGCAATGCCGTGGACAAGGCATACTTTGCTGCCACGATGCAAGAACTTCAGGTAACTGGGGAGAAGCAACAAATATGGAAGAAGATGGAGCTCGAAGATACTGATGATGAAACTGCTAATACAAAAGGTAAACAAGTTTACGTATTGCCAACTCACCTGATATCAATAATGAGAAAAATCCCTAAAGGGCATATGGGGTGCGCCACTAAGATTTTGTAAGCATACACACTTATATACATTTTATCCATGTGAAGTCCTTTTTCACTTATCTGAGTAATGAATTTTTTCCCTCAATGCCAATCAATGTATTTCAGGAAAGCGAGAATAATCGGGAAAAAATGAAACAAGATAACTACTATAAACATTTTCCTCTAACACTTATTTGTTGACATTCATGTTTGTTTATTTGTCAATAGTAATGCAGATGATATGTAATAAAAGCAACTTGCTTAATTTCTCAGGAGCGTTGTTACCACTAAATCAAACTAGAACAAACAGTCATAAAAAGAATCAAAAACTACAGTAGAAAGCCAGCAAGCCAGAAAGACACAATTTTTGGTTCTTAATAGTAAGATAACTACAATCTATATGCTTTTGGTTAAAAACTACTTTTTACGCCTTTCAGGATTTCTACTCTTTTTATTGATCTTAAATGATTCCGGCATCTTTTTTGTTTTTCGTTGGTGTTTTTGTGGTCTTAAAATTGGTCATTCTTGTTGAAGCAAAATGTAAATGATCCATGTTCGTCTATCTCGTTTCAGTGTTCAAAGACTGCAAAGAAGCAATGATAGCTGGCATGCTTCAAAATGGCACGGTGGAGTTAACATTGGCAAATAACAAGAAGGTTAAAGTTTACTGCGACATGGCTACGAACGGAGGGGGTTGGATCGTATTTCAAAAGCGAATCAACAACGGAATTAGTTTCGAAAGAGATTGGCAAACTTATGAGAAGGGCTTCGGTGATCTTGATGGCAATTTCTGGCTTGGGCTAGAGGCATTGCACAACTTGACTTCCAATGGACACTGGACCCTTCGAGTTGACTTGAAGGCATTAGCTGGTGATAGAGGTTATGCTAAATACACAAATTTCACGATCGGGAACAAGCAGGGAAAATATAAGCTGATGTTTGGCACTTTTTCAGGAAGCATAGGAGATGGGTTGAAGAACCAGAAGGGAAAGCCGTTCTCTACCCCTGATAATGATAATGATGATTTTTCATCATTCAATTGTGCTTTTTTTAAGAAAGGGGGATGGTGGTACAACGCTCCATGGGAAGCAGATTTAAATACCTGCCGTTATCCCAGAAATAATGTTTACCTGATGAAGTGGCCTTGGGAATCTGACACATATGTAAATATAGTCTCTTCAGAAATGAAAATGAAGATCGAGGATTGATTTTGCTGTCAATTAATGTTTTTGCACTTGTAGATAGTATGAACTTGACATATAGAACCAGGAACACTTTACAGCAATATCATATGACTTCTAGACATCATTGGAACTGACTATTGTTATATTACTAAATACAATTATGACTATACAGTAAAATGTATTGAAAACACTTATGGTTACTCTTAAATATTCCGTAGATATAGCTAATATGTAAGGTTGTTGCTATTTCACCAACAGATTATATTGAAACTTGTATTGTAGATGTTGATAATACTCATGGTAATATTCATACATATATATCATCGTTAGCTCCTTAGCCGTAGTGACTATGGGTGCACCCATAAATAGACAGCCTTACTCCATCCTTCGGATCTTCTGCTAATCTTGTCGAGGTAGCACCTCCTCAATCCGTTCTCTAAGATTTCCAATCCAATTTCCCCGAGGTCTTTCCCTCCCTCTCCTTCCTTCCACTTCAGGGGTGCAGTGAGACCTACTTTTAGGGGGGTTGGTAAAGATGAATATTCCCGGACAAAATCGATAAGACAGAGATTATTACAGATTAGTCATATAAGGGGTGTCTAGGGCTAATATATAAATTCACATCAAAAGTAATTTAGCCTCAAGGGTCTTGGGGGACTCTGCAGAAGAAATGCTGGCAAGCGTAGCGAGCAAAATAATAGGTTTTTTTTGCATAAGCTTAGGAAAACCATAGAAATCTAAAACACAGTATTGTCGTTGACTGTCTTCAATGATCAGTAGCCAACAGTAAATTCTGGAAATAATAGTAATGTTTTTATGAAAAGAAAAGTTTAAGGGGCTATCCTGCCTTGCAGAAGTGGGACGACATCGATCATAGGAAAACTTTGTTACAGCATTATCATAAGTTCAAATGTGGCAAAACTATACATTTTCTGAAAGTACATTAAATGCTCTTTAAGAATATGATGCTTAAAATACTCTCAAACCAACCAGGTACATTTCCCAATGCTGAGAAAAGAATTTGTCAGAATTTCAGTGGTTGAGCATCAAGAAATGATTCAGACTAGTTGCCAATCAGGAATGATGTAATATATGGTTAAAATCATTTATTGGCTATAATAGATTGTTCTGAATGATTTCAACCATTGCTTATAGCTAGTATTAAAGATTTTGGGATTTTTTTCCAAAATGACGAAATTTGGCAATCAATACCAAGGGAAAAACTTTTCTTGCATAGGATAATCAAACTTTGTTTCATTCAGAACAATCAGGGCCATTAGAAGAGCAAAACCTGAAAATTTCATGCTGATATCATTTTCCTAGGCTGAGTTATCATTTCTTGAACCTGGAAAAACCACGTTCTGAGAAATCGCATGTTTTTCGAATGTACATAGGATATTTAAAATTGTTTGAGTCCTTTTCAGATTTAGGCACATCAGAAATATCTTAAAAGGTTCCTGAGGAGTATGTGACACCTTCTGCCTCTCTAAATGCTTCTTCTCTTGCAGCTTTGAGTTGCTAAGCCACAACTCTTTTCTTCTTCTCCTTTTTGTCACTTGCACGTTTTGTATTTTTTAGTCTCGAAGATCCTTTTTTTGCATTGCTTCAACACCTGTGCTCTTAACAGGTGTTCCAGCACTTTTCATGATTTTTTGCATCATGTTTGTTGAACCTCCATTAAACATTTGAGTTTGACCGTGAAGGCACTAATGCAGCATTCGTCTTTGCTCCGATTGCGAAAAATTGTCTCAATGACTTTGTTGATGCTGCTTTGTAAATTTACATTTTTCTTGTATTTGCTCGTGCCTTTGATTCGTTCTTGCTACCATCAGCAAAAATCATGTACATTTCCTGGGCAAAACTGACAGTTTTGATCATCTTGATCGCCTTGTACCCCCTTCCTACTCAGATTAAACGCGAGTATCGCCTGTAGGTTAACTGCAAGTCTGTCAAGCCCAGGGGTATTTTCGTTCACTTTTGGTGATGATAAAAGGTTAGAACACTATTTGCATTGCTCACAACTAACTAATAGATTTAGAGCTAACCCCAGCTTCTTTTCTTCAATACTGTTTTCCTGAAGAGAAGATCAGCTGTTTCTTTGAAAAGCTCATTTTTGATCAACTGTACCAGTATATGATTGACAATGATCTCTTTTCTCATGACCAATCTGGTTTTCGGCGACTTCATTCAACGCTAACCTGTTTACTCAAAAACACAGATGACTGGTACAGTGGGTTGGACGTTGGTCAGCTTGTCGGGCTAGTATTTGTCGACTTAAAGAAAGCATTTGATACTGTTGATCATGATATCCTATGCGAAAAACTTCAAATTTATGGTGTCCAACAGCAAGAGTTAACTTGGTTTAGGTCTTATCTCTACAACCGTAAACAATTCTGCAAGGTTAATGGTATCTCCTCAGACTTAGAAGATATAGAAGTTGGTGTGCCACAGGGCTCATGTCTTGGCCCACTTCTATTTCTTCTCTACATCAACGACCTGCCACAAGCTGTCCGGGGTTCAACCGTGTCCATGTATGCTGACGACACCAGTTTATGTCACCAAGCTTCTGATATCACTCAGCTGAATGAGGCCATGAACAATGATCTAAAGCAATTGGACATCTGGCTTCAGGGAAATAAACTTTCCCTGAATGTCGCAAAAACCCATTCTATGCTAGTTACAACCAAGCAGAAATCTAATATTCTAAAAGGATCAAATCAAAACTTGGAATTAAAAATCCGTGACAATGAGCTTGATGTAGCTCAGAAAACAAAGTACCTTGGAGTACAAATAGACTGTTCCCTAGACTGGAAAGAACAAATTAAATCTATTTCTGGCAAAGTCTCTAGAGCAGTTGGCTTTTTGAAATATTCCAAAAAGTATCTTCCTAGGGAAACTCTTGTGACTCTTTATAGAAGTTTAGTAGAGCCTCACTTTCGATACTGTTGCTCCGTCTGGGGCTGCTGTGGCAGTACTGGAAAAAACCAGCTGCAGAAACTTCAAAACAGAGCTGCTAGAATTGTAACGAATAGCAGCTTTGATGCCCCAGGTGGACCGCTTATCAAAAAACTGGGCTGGAAAACCATTGAGGAACTCATAGACTCAGAATCTAAAACGATGGTCTTCAAGTCCCTTAATGAGTTAGCTCCACATTACATGGAAAACCTTTTCAAAAGAAATTCGGAATTCTCCTCACGTAGCCTCAGGAACACAGAAACTGACCTGAGGATACCAAAGAAAATATCTACGAACGGGCAAAGATGTTTTTCTTTTAGGGGTGCCAAATTGTGGAATGGCCTCTCAGCTGAGTTAAAAAGATCACCCTCACTTAACAGCTTCAAAAAAACTATCTAGAAGGGTATTTTAATTTTGCTTTTAGTTTTACATTTATGTACATAATTTTAATTATTCTGGTATTTTAAATAAGTAGTTTTTGTAATTATTGTAATTTTGGAGGGCCCCTCGTAAATCAGCATTGGCTGTAAGGGCTACCCTCCCTAAATAAATGAAATGAAAAAAAAAAAATGAAATTCAAAATTTGGACAAACTCAAATATTTTACAGTTCTTCAATCACTCTCATAATCATGAAAAAGAAAAAAGAATATCTCCTTGGTGTAGATCTTCCTCTACCAGATTTATTTTCATCAAGCTGACTGACTAGCAAGTCTATAAACTAGTGCTTTGTTGTGGTGAATTGCTTTCAATTTCTCTGAGATAAACAAGGCCAGGAGTGGAAGTTTCAATGGGCCTAGCTTCCTTCACAGCTGAAAAATATGCGTTTGAGGAGGCTTTATACTACACTGCCACTTCCAGATGTTGGTTTCCTCGAAATTTATGCTTGAAAAGCTTTCTTCTCTTTCTTTTATTCGCCTTCTCGTGAACTGATAACTAATACATGCAATCAGAAAATTTTCAAAAGTTACAGCAAGTGTTGAAGATGAACAAACGATCAAAAAGGATGATATAACCTCGTTCTGGGGCAATTTAAAGCATGGTCTAAGATTATAAACGAGGCCAGAGTGTAGGGCGATCCAAAAAAAGAGAATACCTCAAGATTTAAAGTTTTCTGACCTTTTTTAGAGTCGTAACCTGGTTGTTAGGCGGTTGCTATGCATCAAAAACTATGACATCTCTCCAGAAAATTATTTTTTGTTGGATTTGTGCAATTCCTATAAGAAAATCGTTTCCATTTTCGAAATCTCCATTAAATTTTGCATCTGTGGGAATATTTCATAAAAATTCCAGTTTTTCAACTTATGATGGTATATTAGCCCCTTAAATCAATCTATGAAAGTGTCTTCCACATAGACGAGATGAGATATAACAGGAAGCAAGCAAAAATATTTAGTTTACGTTTCCTGGATGTCTGAGATTTTAATCTTGGAATTGACAGAGTTGCAGGGGAGATTGAATTTACTCTCATTTGCCCACAAGTTCAGGCGGGACAGTCTCCAAAAATCCTTCTATAGATGCCTTGATCGCCCCCTGCCTCCCTGCCACCGCGCTCCCGCAACGCCACAATTTTGTAAATATTTTAGAATTTCTGCTAAATGGAATAGCACATTTATGAATTAGTTTATGTATTATAGATTATTAGTGCAAATGGATAGAATTCCTTCTTTATCTCAAACGCATGCGCAAACAACTTAAATCGATAGCCTGGATGCTAGCCATGTTACCTATCACTGACTTAAATCAAAATGGCGCGTTAGAAGCTTGTCACACAACAAATAATACCCTGGTAGTTGTCGATAAATTGTCGTCAAACGAGCTGATATTTATTTATAAAAGCTACAGCTTAAAAATTGAAAGCCTTTCAAACATTTGGAATTGAAAACGTAAGTAAAATACCGCACGAAGAACAGCCTATTAGCTGCTTGCTGATGGACGGAATTAGGCCTAGGCAGCCTAGAGTCCTTGCGTCCACAAACTGGCCACCTTTCGAAATATTAGTAATAATAAAAACTCTCAAGAATTGTTCCAACCTCCACTTACAATAGAAATACTTCTCATTTTATTGTGTAAGCCCCACCATAATTTCAATATGATCTTTCAATTCGTTTTCTCAAAACAACTGCAACAAAAACAAAAGCAAGGAATGGTCAAAATGGCCTAAATCATGAAATGTGTTCAAATTGGCTTTTTATTGTTATGTTACATGAGCCCCTATTTTACTTCTCCAGTCATCTCTGTTTCCGGGAAAGAACGCTGTAGGAAAGCAAACCAATGAATTTGCGAATGCTTCACATGGGGTGGCCGAGTTAGAAACAATCCAACCATTTGAGAGCCTTTCGAAAATGTCGCCCCCTGTTCAGTTCAGATAAAAAATATTTCAAAATTATTTTCTCATATTTCATGTCAGTCAGTTCTAAGTGTTGTTCAAGTTCATTTAAATTTTGTGAAGCATTAGAAAACGGAAATACAAGCTTGACTAAAAACGAAGCGTGACTTTAAAAAATGAAGGATAAAATTAAGGAATACTCACACTCAGAGTAAAGGTTGGGCCCTGTGTGGTTCATCTTTATTGGATTATTTACGCAACAAAACTAATAAACAAAATTAGGGTTATGGAATCAGCAAACATTTTGGCAGGTTTTCGAGGAGATAACTAGACCCAAACCCATTTGTTTTAAAATATTTCTGCAGACTGCTTGGATTTTTTCCAATTCTGGAGGGTGGCCACTTTAGGCGCAAGGACTCTACCACCAATAGGCAATATGGAATGAGAGTGATGTGATTCTGACTGCTCCCAGAGTGGATCCCAGTTTCCATTTGCACTAAAGATATTTTCTGCTAAAATGGTTCTGAGACTTACTTTGGTTTCAAATTCTCCAATCTTTGTATTTGGTGCCAAAATGCAAGCAGGACTTTGCGCAAAAAACTTATCTGCAAAATTCAATCTTCAATTTTTGCACAAGTTTGTGCACAAACTTAAATTTTTGGTACAGGATTTACACACAGACACAGATACTCCATCAGAGTCCCACTTGACTAACTCTCTTCTCCCGGTGAACAACAAAGTTTGGTTGCCCTTTGAAGCAAATCCTACATTCCATACTGGGACCTTATGTAGAGTTATTATTGGTCCCTGATTCCATACTGGGCCCTGAATAGACTAATGACATCATCATCACCATCAACATTAAACTCAATTTTATAGTAGTGTTTTTAGCATAGCAGCTAATCTATCATCTAGCTGTGCAAGCTTATCTGTCTTCTTTCCAGTCTATTTCTAATATTAGGCCTTTTTCACCCTCAGCACAACTGACTTTAGGCAGAGCAGTGTTACAATGCAATTAAAGTAGGGTAACATTAATCACAGAAAATTCTCTGATTGTTCTGTGATAGCACATGACACAAAAATCGAACATACTATACAACCCCTACAAATAATTGCACCTCACACAAGGCCCATTTGCTTCCATTCGAGTGATTACTGGAATGTATACCCTAAATACATTAGAATTTAGAAAAATTACTATTTTTGGACAGAGGCTGATATGCTTATATGCCAAGTAATAGGGTATGAAGTAAGTCACTTTTCACAATTTCCTACAGCCACAGTCTGTTCCATGATAAACAGCTTTAATACCCTTCTCTGTTTTTTTCAGATGATGTCAATCAACAGACTGATAAACCCACTCAGAGCTTCATTTAATCAAGCGGATAGAGTCCTGTACACAAAGATTTCAGCATTGCAAACTCAGGTAGGTAAAATAAACAGAGTAAAAATGAATGGAAATAGACAAGATTAATTGAGGGTTTTTAAAGAGAGCATTTAAGTTCAATCAGTGTTTGATTATAAGCTTCTCGATAAGTCATGGCCAGCCACAAGAAAATTTCTTAGGGGGTGTACGGACCTGCCAGCTCTTATTAGAAAAATTGGGAGATTCATTGATCTTTGAGGGCGTGTATTCAGGATCCTGTCTACAATCTGGACATTTTATAATTTGACAGATTAATAAGAACAGGCCTTATTGGAATATGCCCAATTAAACAGAGTTTAATTCCTTTAATTTTAGCCAGAAACTTCACCATCCTCCCCTGCTCTGATTCTATAACCACCCCCAGTAGTAATTTGAAAACCTTACGTGTGGAGAGAACGCACATTATGGTGCAGGCTTCCATTGAAAGCATCATAACTATACCGTTTTCATTATTCAAGCCATCAAGAAACTTTATCATTGAATTACGAGATGGGCCTGTAGAGATGAAATTCGAAGACAACAGAGACTACGGAATCTATGCCTTAACATCAGGTTACGTGATAGAGGGAGCCATTGAAGCCACACGTCTTGCCGTCACAAGAGCAATCAAGTCAAAAGACCTGAAGCAAATAACTGCAGATTTTCCAATCACAAAAAAACCAGAGGGAAGTAGGATGGGAAAAGGTAAAGGTAAAGTGTCTTATTACGTTAAAAGAGTTGCTGCTGGAGAGCTGATGTTTGAATTCAATTGTGAAGATGAGACACTTGCAGCTGAGGCTTTCAGACAAGCTAATTTCAAGCTTCCACTTAGAGTGTATTTGAGAAAGAAGCCAGCTATGCCTAGGAAGAAATTATCAATAGCAGAGCTAAACGCAATGTATAAGTTAGGTAATGATAAATCTTTATAAGTGTTTTAAGCGTTGGTTTGTTTAAAAATGTGCAAAGATATTTGTTGAGACTCTCCCTTTTTTCAAACTAAAAGACTTTCACTCATCCCGCTGCTCCACCCTTAGTAATGGATAGCCACAATCCTACTTTTCTTCCAGACTGTAAAGCCCTAAAAATCATGCTATACCTAAGTGGTTCTGAAGAAAGGGGACCGCATCGGTTTAGAATATGATGGTGTAAATGTTTGTAACTTTTGAAATTGTATTTCGAGCTCATTCAGGAATAATTTTTCAGGATATTGCTCTAGTAAACATTGTCGAAATTCTTGCATAAACTCAACAAAATTCTGTGTTAGAACAGTCTTTGAATGGTACAGAACTTCAGTATAGCCAGAAAAATTGGAACCATAATGAAACGAACACAATAGATAACTACTTAAGCTTTCGTCTGACACTCAACAGAGTAATACGTTTTCCTACACCATACCAATCATTCACCTCTTTTCTGATTGGCCTATTTCGATCCACATAGGTGGGTATATAAATCAGTAAGGTTTCTGTTTCGTTCTCTTTCTGACGTATTACTCTGTTGAGTGTCAGACGAAAAGCTTAAGTAGTTATCTATGTGTTCGTTTCATTATGGTTCCGATTTTTCTGGCTATACTAAAATTCTGTGTGCATGATGTGAAGCCTAGATGGTACATTCCTGCAAAATCATAGGTCTAGTCTGATCCCTTTGCAATTAATGTCTTTTATTGGATGGAATTTCACAATGAAAACGGTCTCCCTTTTCACTGGGAAAGGGCTCATTTGGGATAACATACGCATAAGTGTACCCAAATCATGTCCTGTAGGTCAGTGTTGAGGTTATATGGTTTCCGATGAAAGATCTTCAGCCAATGGAAATTCAGTTATGCAAATAAACATACTTAACATAGAAGTATAAGATATATATACAATTTGAAACAACGTCAAAAAATTAACAACTTACTTTAAATGAAATTATTAATTACTTTATACTTGATAAAGGAAGAACAGTTTTTCTTCTTTCACCCAAATAAATTAAAGATAAAGATATATCAACATATGTTGATGATTTAATGTACCTTGTGCTGATAACAATCATTATCTGCCTTGCTCATCTGCGTATTGCTCGTCAAAGATTTGCACGTACTATGAAAGAGGGTTACAAGAGGTTATAATTCACTCTTAGGCTAAATTTACACTGTCCTAGCTTTACTATGCACGCTCCCACTTTTACAAGCTACAGTCTAAAGGCCCTTCAGTATTGAGATTTGATATTTTAGCAAACTCTTAGCTTGTAGATGCTTGTAAGCTTATCGGTTATCTACATAATACCTTGTAGATTATCTAAGTGTGAAAGATCTGCGCATTTGCTCTGCAAATATTAGAGGAGAATGCATGTATTTTTGAAACAAAAGACTCAAAGCTATACAAATAACGCTTAGTGCAAAAAATATTGTACAGAGAATGCAACAATCTCCCCCTAAACAATGTTGTTTCAAATGCTATGCAAAAATGTGCTCCCAACATCTCCTAGTGACTTTCAAACCTAATATCGAAATTTCTTAGGAGGAAGGGGAGCTGAAACTCTTTTATGCATCGTTTACTCACCTTGATGTCAGGAAGACACTGTCCAAAAGCTTCCAACAACAAATTATCTTCTTCCACTGATTTCTTGTAATCATCAAACGAAAGCCTGCCATCTTTATCAAGGTCCTGTATAAGAGATAAAAATTAAATGTTGCTCAATATCCCCTCTTCAAAATCTTATGATTTGACAAAGCAATGACAGTGCCCTAGTCAATTCAAACAAAGGCAACGTAATCCCACATGTGGGAAAATAAATGGGAAATTCACCATGTTCCTCATTTTTATTGGTGGCTCGTCTCGTATTACTGGAATATTACATAAATCAGCTGTCAAAGGGATAATCAGTGGGTTCAAGAAAGGACTAAATCTAGACTAGATTTCTTATGTCTCAGTCATAATCTTTTTGCCGAACTTTTCAGTAGTTCCATTTTTTTTCAGATTTCAATTTATTGTTTATGTTTCTCTGTTTCCGATTTTGCATAATTCAAAAAAATACCTCGAAGATAGGGCTTACAGTCATTTTAGAATGATAAATCATTGACATTAGCAATGCTGCGAAAGAAGCATTGGGAATTATAAGATACGAAGGGTCTTTATATAATGAGCCATGTGATAAATTTTATAAATCTTGGGTTAAAAATATCTTACCATCAACTTTAGAGTAGTTTCAACAAGATCACGAACCCCTTCATCAGGATCCTCTTCTGTGGGTTGCTAAGAAATTAAAAGCAAGGAGAATACTGAAACACAGAAAGAAAGTTGGCACTCTAAAAGCTCACTTTTCCACTATAAAAACCCCTTCAAAGTGAACCCTTTTATAATGAAATATTGCAATGTTTTTAGTTTCGAATTTAAAGGCGAATCAAGCAGATTCATGTGCATTTTGATAGAAATACTTGAACCTCATTTACACATACTTATAATAAGTGATGTGTTGCCGGCTTCTATGCCCATTCTAGGAATAAGGCCACTTGTGACCTTCTGTAGGCTAGCACATAAACATCAACTAACTCAAGATCGTTGAAGTATAAAAATCATTCATCAACCTATTTTTGTTTTTAAATGAATTAGAAAATAACTCACTTTTATCAGACAGTTTTTGAGCATGTGGAACATTTCTTCTCTTTGTATATAGCCATCTCCATTCAGATCATAGACTTCAAAGCAATCTAACGACAAAGATACAAAACTAATAAAATCAAACAAACTAAACATAATGCAATGAGGCGTGGCCGTGAGACTTAAAGCAGGTGGGCAGAGAATTGCCTTACTCACTGATCTCAGGGATGTATATAATGAGTAAATGGGTTGGAATAAGTGATGATTTGCCTTTTTCAACTACTTAGAAATTCATCAAGAAAGTAGGGAAAAGCAAATAAACACATATGACCCAGAAAGCTACTTAATAAATGCATCAGGCCATGGAAATCTATGTTTGCACCTGTGATGTTATGCTTCAATGTCCAGTTCTCTACTTGAAGTATTATCCAAAATGTCATTAGATAGATGGCAATGCAATAAACCAACTAAATCATTACATGCTCACACACATCACATGGGCTGGTGCGTTATTGTTCACATGTTCACTGAAGCCTATGTTTTACATTAATTGTCGATCATTAAAATAAACTTTTATACACAACTCACATTTCATTTTCTCTGTGAGTGACCCCCTTAGAAATATTGAGAGACCAAGTATCCACTCTTTCATGCTTATTGCACTGTCATTGTCCGCATCAAAGGCTTTAAACACTATAAAAAAGCAAGAATTTATATGATGTTATTCTTTGGGCCAATAAAATCTGGTAGAAAAGAGATAATAGAGTATCAAAAATAGGAAATGATGTTTGAGAGCATACAGTTAAAAACTTGCAACTAAGAACCCTGAATTTGAAATTTATGCACAGAGAGCAAATTTACCCAACACTATATGAGGACAATGGAAGAATTTTTTAGTACAGAATGTGTAACTCAACAGCTGAATTTGAACATTCAGCCAGGAAAATCTGAGGACGTAATCATCATAATCAATGTCTTTAAAGTTGTTCTGATCTTAAAATATTTAATCCCGACAGCAGTCGCAGGCCAGAAGACTCACCACCTTAAGCCCTAAAGATAAATATTGGTAATTCTTCAAATGCTAATATTCCTATAACACTTGTGGAAGCCCCTGGAGTGATAGTAATAGCATTTTTTAAATTGAAGAGACTTTCTTACAGGCCGATTGGCCTTATTTGGAATAAACTTATATTAATATTAATATAGGTCTCACCCCTGTCCATGAGAATATCATCTGTCATTTGAAAAGTATTATGTAAGACAGTTCTGAATTTTGTCCTGTCCATCTTCAACTTTTGAGCAGGAACGGTTGCTCTGAATATTTCCAAAAGTTTCTCAACCTCTATTCTAGAAACTAGAGAAGAGTAATGACATGAGTTAAATTCAGCAGCAAATAAGAAGCTGTTCTAGCATAGCAGCAATGGTTTAGGAGGGAATGTCTGAGTGAATATATTGCCCAAAATCTATTACTTGTATTAGATCCAGTATCAGTTATCTATATCTTCATAATTGATTAATAATGAACAAATGATTTTCTGTCTAATCAGGCAGCTCTCCTGGGAATCCCCTTACAAATATACAAGCATACGCTGATACGTCTATGATGTCACAGACTCTTGACGGTATGGCCTAAATAATTCTAGGCCTATTTTTGAAGGGTTTTAATTACCTATTTTATCTAGGCCTGCTAGCTAGGCATCAACAAATGCCAGCCCCATCTATAAACCTGAGGAGGCTGGAGTCCTCTTCTCACTGTTTTGAAGTAAGGGAAATTCCTAGTGACTTACAATGCGTGCTTTTAAATATCTGTTCAGCAAGTTTTGCCTGATTCTTCTTAGCAATCAAGCCCGCCATTGCTGTTTCTTTGCAGAATACAAACTAGCATCACTGTTGCCATGGATATCCACGAAAAAGAGGCCAAAACCCATCTAAAGTCTCGGTTTTAACAGAGGGAACGGGAAAGGAGGTCAATAACAGTCCCTGTAAGAAAGCTTTGATCCTGAATGCGTGGATCTGATCTACACCTCATGTAAATAGTTTCGTTTTCTAGCTGTTCTTACCCATCTCTACTCGTTTCATGTTTTAGTAAAAACTTCTTGAACCTTATTTCTTCTCTTCGTGCTCCAATCCTTATCATGTCAACCCAAGAGTTGCAATCACTTATCAGTTTTCCCAATTGTGTAACCAAGAATTTGAAGCCCATCGAGGATTTGAAATTGAAGCTGTTTATTAACCTTTCTTGAACGTATTTTGAGATTTTGTTCTATGTATTATTCTTTTATTCAAGAAACTTTTATCAAAATTGTAATAACGACAGAATTCGATTGAAGAAAAACAACAGAAAAAAGCATAGCTTAAGAAGACAAAATAAATATATTTATCAGATAAAACTAAAGCTTAAAAGTAAAACATAAATGTCATTCTTAATGAAATTAAAATGTTTAAAACGAAATACAAATTCGTCATATGGATCAAAGTCAACAGAGGCCGAGGTTTGGAAGCCTTTTGTATTACGTCTTCGTAACATTCCACCGTCATTGCACAAAACTTTATTCTTTCATTGCCTAGCCTAAATTACCATGGCCATGCTAAACCCAAAAGAAATTACCGAATCAAAATGTTTCTTCACCACTGCTTGTCTTATATATGTGCCCTAGTAAGATATTTCGATAAATGATTCGGTTGCCATTATCTAATGACTTTGGACAAACTTTCAGCATTGAGAAGACCAATTCAACATCAAAGCTAGAACCAAGAAAAGAATCTAAAGGCTTTCAACCTATTCCTTCTATAGACTATTTATGACCTTCCAAAAGCCTCTATAACATCTTGCAGTCTCAAATACAGTAAAACCCGCGTATAAGACCCTAGATTTTTTCAATTAGCCTAAGCAGGTTCTTATTTAAATGGAGCTTCCTCCTACAGTTTTCTAATAGATTTGTGTTTTTATTTGAAAATTCATATTGAAAAAGCTGTGTAACCATATCAAATCTTTACTTCATGATTATTTTACTTTATGATTGTAGCCTTAATCCAAAATTTGCCTTTATGAAGGATGAAATATTAGCCTAACAGGTTCTTAAAACCCAGGTTCTTATACGCGGGTTTTTACTGCAAACCATCCACATGATCCTAAACATATATCTTGATCTTGATTTTTCAAAGATACATCCAAAGATAAATCTTAAGCTATTGCAAAATTAGCTCGATATGATGTGTAGATAAATCCTAACGCGTCCGTTGCTTTCAAACTTACAGAACTTTAAGCAATGAATAGTGACATCAGAATATTGCTTTGAAAATTATTGAACGATGAAAAAGAGAGTGTCTAGGCTTTGACAATCGAAGTTCAAAGTTCGATCAATAATTTAGAGTTCTATTCTCTAACATACCAGCAAAATGTAATAGCAAGAATAGACCACTTGAACGAATACGTAAGTTCTTTAGAATATTATCTCACAACCCTAGCTTCGACATGATGTACAGTCAATCCCAAACCAATAAGGTAGAAAAAGATAGAAATGTTAATCTGAATTTCCCTTCCAAACTTGCTTACCCCTAAAGATACCTGTAACTTACTGACTACATCTATAAGTTGTTCATTTTCCACTCAAACTGTCCGTCTTGTAAAGTCAGTTTGACAATTGATCCATTTTGAACTAGTGGAGCTTTCTTTATATGATCGAAAGTTTCTTCATCGATTCCATAATTTGACGAATAAATGCTGTTAATACCTCTATCTTCACCATCTTGATGCACTTGAAGGCAATTCAATGCGCTTGATGCCCCATGTGATGCAACAGAGGCCTCGAACCCTTTCTGCACTTGTTTTACAATGTTGCAAATGTTGTAAAACTGTGTCGGAAGAATTGGACCAGTTAACTCGAGTCCATAAACCTAAAAGCGAAATAACATTGATATAGACTTTGATCAAGGGCAGTAGCTATGAAGAGTGGGGTTAGGACTGTACAAAAACACAAACCAAAAATCTGTGAGGCCAGTTGTTGATGAAATTGTATTATACCTGCATAAGTGGTTTTAAATTTCTCATTAATGCAGATGTTCTTTAGCATGTAGAAATGTAGATCTACTCTAGCATCCAGGAACAAAGTATGACAGATCTTAGAACAGACGTTTTTCTTTCAGGCCTACGTTTGTTTCTTATACAAGGAGCCATTTAAGAAGAATTCCAGGCTTGTTTCTTATGCAAAGACGTTTCTTATATTCTGGAGCCTGCTGTACTGCTTCAGACAACGATGTATAAAAAAAACTGAAGAATAGCTCAATTGTAACTAACCTGCTTCATACAGCCTTTATCCTGAAACTTCATCGGCCCTTGAACACACTTCAACATCTTTAGAGAAGCACCTTCGAAGGCAACTGGAGCAACTAATGTTGGTGGCACACCTTCATATGGTCCAGACTGTGCCAAAATCACATCAGAATTGACCAAAAAATTGAATAGAGCATTAACGTTGGCTCCTCTGACAACAATTGTTGATTTTGGTCTTCTGTCTATAGAGTGCAGTCTCGTAATCTCATCTGCAATTTTTCTCTCTCTGATAGAAGAAAAGTTTTTCTGGTTTAGGCCCAAGCTTGCAAGGAAATCTTCATCCTCATTTTCTTTATCAATATTTTCTTTGTCCAAGTCTAGATCGTTTTCAAGTTCAATTTCATTCCTTTCTTTGGCAGGCTCTTCTGCTTCCAATAGTTTTTCTTGGTGCAAAGGCATTTCAAATTCAATATCTGAAATAAACAAAACTGTGTTGGAAAGGCTACAAAACTTTGAATCAAAGTTAAAAATGAAAGTTTTACTTTGAGAATAAACCATAAGAATATCAGGAGAACCCTGCTGTGTGGTGTCGGTAGACTTCAGCAATAAGCAAGCTACTACAATTCTCTAATACCATTACCATCAATGACATCACCAGATCTCGAACCGGGGTTATACCCAACAAAGGCAAGCGTGCTAACCACTGTCCTAAACCAGGAAAAAAAGTCAGCACAGTAGCCTCCGGGTTTATATATAAGTCCAGGTGTATAAAACTTTTTCTCGGGTTGTTGCAACCAAAGAGGAGTGTGCTAACCTCTGTCCTAAGCCACCACAAAATGTTAGCACAATAGCCTTGCTGTGTTCATAACTCCAGGCTTATCCACATTGTATATGAGAATCGTGGTAGCCTCCTTTGATAAAATATAATTTCCTCTGTTGTATGGTGATGTAGCCTAGTGGTTAAGGCACTGGACTTAGTATACTTGAAGGGCAACCTTTTAGGTTGGATTCAACATACGGTCAGAACTAGGCACTGCAAGTAGTCAGCCAACTCAGCCGTCCATCCTTCCGAGGCCGGTAAATGAGTACAGAGGTTACTGGGGTGATGACTGATAGTGACCCCAATTTGTAGAAATGCTAAATACCTTGACACTTAAATAAAGTCAATTACTATTATCATTATTACCATTACTATATCTTTATTGATACATACCATCATTCTGCAGCATTTCTCTGAACCCTTTAGTCGTAGGTGTGATTACGGCCACCATTTGTGAATTGAGCAATCCAGATGTGACAAACAGACCAGTGAACATTTGACAGCAGAAATAGAAATACGGACAGAATCCACATTTCGTCAATGTGAATAGAGATTGAAAACTGTGACTCCAACTTTTCATCAAAGAGCTCTGGATTTTCTCATCTTTACAAATGCTCTGGGCGCCATTCTTCAAAACAGAATCAGAAACTGGGAAGGATGGGATGAATGGTAAATTTGGATGAATCCAGCTTGATAAACTCTTCTTAAAGTCAATTTTCAGTCTTTCTTCATCTTTGCTTTTTTCAAAATTAGATTCATTGCTATTGTTGCAGCGTACAAAATCAACAAGGCCCTGAACAGACTGTTTGGTTTTTAAACTGGTGCACCAGGAAAATGGAGTGTCAGATCTAAATTTTAGTTTGGTTTTCAATGTCCAGTCTGTAGGTATTTCTCCAGCACTACAATTCTTGTTGAGATGTTTTTCAGCTGTAGGTGTTCTTGAATTTTCTTTACACTCGGAGTCGGTTAGAGCTTTAGAAGAACTGAAAATGAAGCTTGATATAAGAAGACAGAAATTATAAAGAAATTCATCATGGTGCAACCTTTACATCAAAATGAGGTGTAGCTATGTTAATCCCAAACCCTGTTGTTGCTTTCCCCAAGGCTAAACAAGGCGACAGCTCCCCATTGACCTCAGTACACCTTCAAAACTTTGCACATGTGTATAATTACTCTTCCTAGCATCCTACAACTATTGCGCGCATTTTTTAAAGAAGTTATTTAAATCTGGGTTTGATTTCTTGTAATACTGCACTTTAGTCTATTGACAAAAGCATAACAGATCAAATATATACAGATTAAAAGATAAAAAAACACAAAATGACATGAATGCTTCTACAAAAAAACTTGACTTGTTTAAGTTCTGCATTTAGGATGAGTTGATGTGCATTAATAGACATTAAAAAGGGAGGACTGATCTCAACATATAATGGCTAATGAATTGTGATCGGATTTAAAGTGAAAAAGGCTGACCTTCTTTCCAAAGTTTGCAACCGCTCCATATCATAGTCTCTGACATTTCCAACAACATTCTCCTGAGAAATTCTAAACAAAGAGAAATCTTTTTTATGCAATTGAGAATCATCTGTCTTCAATCGTTTATTCTCATTTGTTATGGACTGAAATGGGTTCCTTCGCTTGGATGTTGTGGACTTGCATCTTTTAGGCCCTCCATTCAAAATGTTTGTGAGGGGAGAAAGAACCTTTCCTTCCTCTGGAGCCGAGGTGTTCGGTCTATCATTGAAGCTTTTTCGTCTCTTCATCTTTAGCTTGAGTTTTCCTTGAACAGGGGGCTGCCATGGCATTGCTTCCATACTTTTTAAAATCAAGAGGGCCGTCAAACGAGAGCCGTTGACGATCGGAGAGTTAGAAAGAAAGAAAAGGATACAAAAATTGGCGCGTAAACAGTGCTGCTGAGCTGAAATTTCCAAACCAGAATGAAGACGAGACTAAAGCTTGAAGACGAGGCCAGTGTAAATAGGCGATATAAATCAACATGGCAGAATGTAAGGGTCATGCTGCCAGAGTTCTAACCACTCTAGAACGCGAAAAGCTCGAGAAAGAAGAGCCAATATCAAATTTTAAAAAGGAAAAATTGGAAAAAGATGCTCGAAAAAATTGGGATTTGTTTTACAAACGAAATGGTACAAGATTTTTCAAGGACCGCCATTGGACGTCGAGGGAGTTTTCTGAGCTTCTTACTGGTGGGATTTGCGCCAATCCGAATGAAGAGGTCTACCCAAACTTCAAACTTCAAAATTTTTTTATCATAAAATTGATTAATTACAAAATACTGGTTGAATTCATTGATACTGGTAAAATAATAACAATAAACTATAGACCACTTTCAATGTTTACATTTTTGGACAGGCAAATGAGATTCTTTTGAAGTGCAAAATAGGACTACAATAAAAAGTTACACCTTTTGACAATTAATTCAATGCCAATTGTTTAGTGAACAGAAAAACCAACAGGCATAAAATGTAAACATTGAAACTGGTCCATAGGTTAATACAAATATAATGTAGGAAAGAAAAGTAATTAAACAATTTTAAGCTGGTGGTGGCATGGAAAAACTTTAGGCAAGCTATCGAGCCATGCATCCATAAAGACATATTTCTGATGCATCAGTAAAACACGTGATGATGGGCACATAGGATGGCATTGACGGTAGGTTGATTTGACTCAAGAGTATTTGAGAAATAAGTAGTTTGATAGTTCAATGTCATTGTAAAACGTCACCACTCAGAGATGGGCTTATAAGTTTACCCAACCTTCATATTATCCTCCATTCTTACCTGTGTGCATTCCATGTTAAGTCCACAATAAAGAGACTATGCTGAGAACAATAGAAAAAGCATGTGACCCATTATCTTATTCAAAGTCCACGCTTGAGATCTCTAGCATAGATTACGTGTAGTGCAACCTAGCATTTGCAAAATACTTAAGCCCTGTATGGTGCAATCTGTCAATTCATGTTTTGAAATGCTATTTTGAATACGCAAATTTTTTTCATAAGTAATTTCAGCCCAAGCTAACTACTAGAAATTGCATAGCAGGAGAGCAAATTTCTTAACAATTGATTAGCTTTTTTTACTGAAAAATTTGTTTCTTAGAACACCATCTCACATGTTGTTTTATGAAAAATGTTGATGGTATCTTACATACATAGCATTCCTCTATCCAGTACTAGAATAGCTTAAGTGATTGTATTGTCGAGTACTGCCTTGCTTATAAAGCAGTTGCTTATAAAAAAATATATGTAGGCTGGCTTGAATACTGCCTAGGTCTAAGTCTTCTATTGCTTCCCTATAAAGTACTCAAACAATTGTCAAAATTCTACCACATCTCTAATTTATTTTATCACTGAAGGTTATGGAATGCAAGAATTTTAATCATTTATATCTTACCTAGATATAAACGAATCACTGATATCTTACCTAGAAATATTCAAATAGTCCCTTATTAGGAGAATTCCCATCCTCTATTACCTCAATCTGAAGAACTTCAACAATTTTCATATTGGTGATAAATTTCTTGATAAATACCTTACAATTATAATGCAAGTATAATTTTATTCCCAAAGGACATTGAATCCAAGAACGAAAATCACAGTCTCCTGGAGGTTGGGTGCGGTGTTGGAAACTGCCTATTTCCATTGTTGGAAGAAAACTCAAACTTGTTTGTCTACGCTTGTGACTTCTCTCCCAGAGCCATTCAACTGATCAAAGTGAGTTTTTTCAGCAGTAATGTTTTGATTTTGATTTTTTGATTGCTGATTTTGTATTTGCTGATGTCAATCATTTAATTATTTATCAACTTTAAGTGATAATGGTAAACAATCCCATCTTTTAAATGTTGGCAAATCTCCAGCTATCATTCTCATATCCATAAATATAGGTTTGAAAGTACGAAGTCTATAAATACAAAGCATAATGTATATCAAGAAGAAATGAGTCAAGAAACTAAACTCAAAATCTTGGCAAGCCTGTTTCATGGTTACTCACTCTTCACTCATCAGGAGATATGCAAAAACTCTTTCATCAAAGCGTCGAGAGCTGTAAAGAGAATATCATCGTTTAACTATCAAGTTCTTTACCACAAGTCATTTCGTCAAAAAATAGAATTTGTCTGAAATGGGCTTACACTTGGAGTCTTGCTTTCCAATAGCCTGTTGCTTCCAATAAGCTTTTTGTTTTCTTCTTTCAGATCTTTAGTAACCCCCACAAACTACTTGCTATATCTGGTTTCGTTTTCGTCTTTCCATTTCTCTCTTTAATGCTACTGAGGTCAACATGAAATTCACTCATAAAGGAATACTGTGAAAATGAGGAAAATTTCAAAAACACACGAACTTAAAATTGACTAAATATCAATGTGAATTCAAAATAATCTGATTTCGAAACGTGAAGCTTTTACTTTTGATTGCTTCTGTAGATATTATGATTATGAAGTCCTTTTTGCAGCGTTAATGAATTTACCTATTTGACGTTTTGTTTCACCTGTTTCTACTTAAGATCATCGAACCGTTTTCAAATCCTGCTTTCAAAACCGTTTTCAAAATTTTATTCATTTCATTCCAGTTAGGAAATCGTTTGGAAGACCAAGTTGATATAACTCTGTGTCATTTAGAAACTGAATAGTGTAAACAGGGTCTAATATTGGTCCCTTTTCTGCTGTAAAACTTATTCATCTTATAACACTTTTGAATTTAAGCTGCTTGTTCATCTTTGATTTGATGTATCTCTTTCAATGTTACCAGGACAACCCTTCATACAACGAAAGTCGTTGCTGTGCCTTTCAGTGTGACGTCACAACAGATGACCTGATGCAGAGAATCCCAGATAATAGCGTCGACATAGCAACAATGATATTTGTCCTCTCTGCTGTCCTCCCTTCCAAGATGGAAAGTGTTCTACGTAATATTTTCAAGGTATTATGGATATTCAATACTTGGTATAAGTGTCTTGATTAAAAACGTTCTGACCCCAAGGAAGTTCTATGCAGTACTGTGAAGGATGTTCAGTACTTTGGGGGGATATCATCAGCACTGTGGGGGATTTTATCAGTACATTAGGAATTGTGCCCTGAGCATAACCCACCAAAGGCGAGCGAGCTAACCACTATCCTAAATCAGGAGATACTTTGTTAGATTTAGATACTTATAAGCCCTTTTTATATGGGTTCTCTTTTTATAACTTGTCACCTGGGCATAACTTATCTTTGGCTCATTTAATATCATCAAGGGTACCAGTATTATTGTATAACTTATTTTTGACTACTTATAATCTCTTCCTTATTGTAAAGGCCCTATGAGAACGGGTATAACTCTACAACGTCGTTGAAACTATACAATTTTCATAATATACCGCATGCATAAGGAAAAACACAGACACGTTTGGAAGGCTGCTCTGAATACACTAAAATATTCTATATCAATCCCAAATAGGCTTACTCATTTATGTTAAGTTCTCATACGATAGTTTTATAGCTAAGAACTGTTAATCTAGACAGAGAGCTCTATCATGCAAATTTTGAAAAATTAGAGAACTCCATAGAACAGAAGAAATAAGTCCCAGCTTCTTTCTCCTTTGGCCTACAAAGCAACGAATAGATCATTCAAGTAAGCCATCCATCGCTTTACATTGATATAATCTCAGCCAAAATTCTTGATGTGTGTTATAGCTACTGTTACCTACTAGCTAGGTAAGACAAATAAATAAACAAAATTGTTTAGATAGTACCATGTAGTTCATCAATTATAAACACAGACTTTCTTGGCGTATGTCCGTTATCAAAGTGATAGGAAAAATAGTTGAGCAGAACGAGAAGAAGTAGAAAGCGTATTTCGAATGATGAAAGCTAGAGCTTGAGAAACGATCAGACGTAGCATAATTATGTAATGAGTATAGCGAAGCACGAAAAAGGTAAATAGAGTCACGCAAGATCTTTAGTGTAAATGTGAGTATTGTTAGTCAAGACCTTTAGAGTGGAGTGCTTTTAGATTAAAAATCAAACTTATTTGTAAATTTGTTATCTTCTTGTAATCGCGTGGTTCGTACAAAATCTTGAGATTTCGTGTCCCATATCTACGGATATGTATGATGATGTTTTACATTTGCAGGTCTTAAAGCCAGGGGGACTGGTCTTATTTCGAGACTATGGTCTTTACGACCATGCAATGTTGCGTTTCTCCCGAGGACACAAAGTAGATGAGCATTTATATTTCAGACAAGATGGTACTCTCTCCTATTTCTTTAGCACTGGTGAGTTCGTTTTATTTTTGCTTTTGCTAGTTATAATCATTTCGCTTTTACGTAATTATATCATATGATTTGCTTCATAGGTTTGCACCAGAGCATGGGAATATTTTCACCCTGGAAAATGTCTAGTGGGGGTATTCATGCTATGGAGGATGCTCAGTATTATTAGAACTGTGGGGATACCATCAGTACATCGTATGATGTTCAATTTTTTTGGGGATACCATCTACTGTGGAGAGATATCAGTGCTGTAGTGGATGTTCAGTACCATTTTTACTGCAAGGGGATACCATATATACACTCCCATTCAAAATACAGTTTCAAGGATTTCTCAAACTTTTGTAAATATTAGTCTAGATAGATGGTAGAATTAATTCTAAAGTGGTTCATTCTGTACCGGGAAAGGGAGTGGATCGGGCGATAAGGTAACTCTCTCTCCATATAAAAAGATCCTAACCAATTAATTTCAATTTCAGATGCTCTTTCAGAATTGTTCACCAGCTGTGGCTTCGAAGTATTGGAAAACGAATACAACAAACGATCAACAGTCAATAGGAAGGAAGGAATTGAAGTTCCAAGGATATTTGTGCAAGGGAAATTTAGAAAGAAAACGTAATCAACCAGTGCAGGTGGAATCCATCATCATTCGTAAATGTCTGTTCGTCAAGGTGACGGGCAGTTTATTTCTAAGAATCGAAAACCATTTCGAAACTTGGAAATTAGGCCACTGATCTCTAAAGACTGGATCAAGCATTTTGCTGCTTCCAGAATCATGTCTTTCCAGATAAATTTCCAGAATACTTGAAGGTGGACACGAAATCCCACATCAGTCTGAATCACATTCGGTAGAAAATCAGGTTCCATCTTTTATACTATAGTATCTAGAATCCAGATTTTTGCGATTACTGATTTAAGCACGAATTATTTTATGAAACAATACGTGAAGCAGAAAAGAATGACGTAATATCTGACAAGTGTATTGAAGCTTTTTCCTGGAGCCATACGAGAGACTTCTGGACATATCTTGGACACATATCTCTGATTTTAATATATTTCTGAGGATAGCATATTGGCTAGAAAGGCCTTATTGCGCTGGCATTGTAGATGTTTTTTAAGAAAGAAGTAAAGAAATTCTTCACATCAATCTCGACTTTTTGGCTTATCCAAATATTTTTAGTATCATCTATTGAAGACATGCAGTTTAGATATTTGGGGAGGGAACGTCTTTTAACAAATAGAATTGTTTCACCTACTACATCAAAGAAGAATACGATCCTAATATGAAATAATTTTAGTAAATTGCAAGATTTAGGTTGATGTTAATACTAAGGTATCTCATGTGACTACTGTAGGATGTGAACGCCGAAGGTGGGGACATTTTGTTTTAGAGGTGGGACACTATGTTTCGGATGTTCTGCAGCCTCATTTGGTGATTTTGTGTATTTCCTGGTGCTGCAGCAGCCAAGTATTGGTCCCAGAGTGGATATAAAGATTATTTGAAACAATTTATTTCTAGCCAATTTTGACCAGAGCCATAGGCCAAATCCAAATAAAAAGTAAATAATTAGCGTAAAAGAATAAAAGAGTAGAAGAGAAAATTTCCTTTTCTGAGAGGAATTTTGATAAATGTTGATAGGCTAATACACTTACCATCTTTGTAAGGTATTGGTTTATGTGCAAAGTACAAATGGCCCACTGAATAGGTAAACTTATCGAGCAGAGCTACCCTAGTCCTTTCTCTCGATGTGACCACACCTCGTGATTCCTTTTACGTTTTTGCCAAGAATTACAGAGAGCTGGCTAATTCTCTCCTCACACTTTGTGACATGTCTGAAGGTGGTTTTGAACCTGCGACCCTTTGATTAACGGTGAAGCTATCTAACCACTCACTTAGCATTCCCCATTTTTGGGTATACACAAGCAAATGATATATTGTGGAGAAAAAGTTAAGATACAACTTTGGTTGCCAACTTATCAGAAGATTTTGCCTACTCGTACGAGTATCTCTTCTTGATGGACTAGGTAAAAGGACAAAGGGACCAATTATCTATATAGAAATAGTAAAATTTAGAAGACCGTTGAAACTACCCGTTTTTGTTTATTTCTAACCTTGTCTTTGCAGATTTTTATCGACCTTTCCGTTAAATCCTGGCCTAATATGAGTTTAGAAATGAATAATCAAATTTCGTATGATACTTTTATACGTTGACTATAGGTCAGGTATTGAAAAGACAGGACAATAACAGGTTATGATCTTCGAGTCAAAAATCCAATTGCGATTCCTAGGATTAGACCAATTAGTTATGGCATCAGATCACAGAGTTTCCAAGGAAAAAAACCTGGAATTAATTACCAGACTGAATTAAAAAGGAAAAAAATACCAAAGAACTCAAAGGTCTTATCAAAACTTGGTTTTTGATAACAAATGCAGTATGTAGCTAAGTTCATGCAATCCTTGAAGTTGCTCATGTTAGTAGAGATAGGTGTATACTCAAGTCACTATTGTAAATAATACTAACACTACTGACTACTGTAAATGAAACAATGCAACACAATGCGATACAACAAAGTACAACCCTGCAAGGACCTTGTTAGACAGGACCTGGAACCTTTTTGAAAGGACCCTATGGAACAGGACCAGGACCCGTCAGAAGAGGATCCTGTTAGGAAAGATCCTTTCGGGAAGGACCAGCACTGAAGAAATAAGAACCCTTTTAAAGATTACCATGGCCTTACAGGCACTCCTATTAAAAAGTTTGAAGGCCGCGCCCTCCTGTCCTTGTCAATCTGCTTTGCTTTCGGCTTTAGCTGTTACAGAATGTTGGTTAACCACTTCCTTTCGTTCAAGAAAACCATTCTCACGGTTCGTTCACTTTTGATCCTCTTATATTCATAAAACTTTGCTGCAAATATATGTTCCTTATGTGTTCGCTTATGTCTTCGCAGCGTACATATGTTTTCAATATACGAATCCACGAACGTGATTGGCTAGAATTTCAAAAGTATGCCAAGAATTCTTTTATGTGATGAATTCGAAAATAAGTTGATCATCAAGCCGATAACACATTTCGTGTTGTTCCAGTTTTTAATGTATTTTATCAATGCTATCATGTTCACTTGAGTTTAATCAACTCAGGTATTAAATTACGTTTCAGGTATTTTAGCAATCTTTAGATCATACAGAAAGTGGGGACTGGCCTTGCTGAAAAATGCCCGGCCTTGCTCGACGAGTCAGCGAGAGAATCCGAAAGTCCTTCAGGCGAAAACAGAGGCCTGTCGTCAACAGAGCTGCTGATACTGTTGATGCTAGGCCCGTCAAAAAGGGATGTATTCGTTGCAAGATTGCTCTCCTAGATGGCACAGATCTAACGATCGACGTGGAGGTATGATTATATAATTTACGTTTGTTTTCTGTTTTTGCTTCCTAGATTTACGACATGCCTTTTTAGGCCTATTTTGCTTTGTTTATGTTTAACAATGAACGCGACGTGTCTGTCACTTGTCAATTATTGACCTTCTATTCGTATGGTTGTGATACAAATTACACAAGTTGTAAGAATATAAAGTATCAATCGCTGATAAGAAAATTCGACCTTGTAATTCCTTTTAGGATTTAAAACTGAAAGATCAAAATATTTCCTCAATGACTTATCCAATTGTTTATTGTTTTTATCTTACCACACCAAGTCACACCACACTTCTAGAATTTTCTGAATTTTTTGAATTACTTGATAAGCCTGATTGGTATTTCTTAAAGCTGTAATACATATGGCTAGATCACTAAGTTGCGCACATTTAGGAACAATTATTTCTTAGTAAATGGAGATAGTTATGATGATAAATTACGTGATATACTTACCCTAACTCCTCCCTAACAAGAGAATCTGTGATTTCCTATCACATGTGTAATAGTGTTCGACCTACAATCCCCGTCAAAAGCATTTGGAACACCCTTGTTTTTCTTAATAAATAACTACTTTTTTTAGCTTTCCTAGCATTTTATTTCATATCTAACCCCCCTTCCCCCTCAAAAGCAATGTTGTTTGTTAAAGGAACTTTATGAGACTACACCAAACACTAGCTACATACTTATTTGGCTAGTTTTTGTTGTCAGAAGCAACATTGTAAAGTAGGGAGGGGAGGGGATAAAATGTAGAAAACTGTAAAAAATCATGCAAGTGTTCCAAGGATTTTGGCAGGAATGGTAGATCTTAACAGTTTTTAAATTTTCTAAATCTGCAAGAATTCTGAAAAGAAATCTGCAAGGGCCAAAGATAGCTAATGTATGTGTAGCAGCATGAGCAACTCACTGATCTACACACTTTTATTCTATAAGGAACCTACCTCAAGGTTTAGTACTAAAAGTTCCTTAGATTTTCTATTGTTCTCCATTGTTACAGGAAACAGTAGAACAGAAGAACCCATTGTATTTTACAAGAATCTCGTGTTTTAGGTTCCTTATAAACAGTCCCTTATAAGAAAAAAACGTGTAGCACCATCTGCTGGACTCGTTTTTATATTTGTGGTATGATATTTTTCTTGAAAGTGTAAGAGGCGTTTACACGATCGTTTTCATTTCTTATTGCAGAAGAAAGCCAAAGGTGATGCGTTGGTGAAAAAAGTTTTATTGAATTTGGATTTAGTGGAAAAAGATTATTTTGGATTGCAATTTATGGACACAAAGCAAGTTCCAGTGAGTTGTTTTGAATTGAGTAGTTCATTCTTATATTAGTTTCAACTTTTTCATTAACTATTCATTATTGAAATTCAGTGATGTGTGATTCCTTTGCCTGATACTAATCCTGGATTTTTGAGATACTCTCATTATTTGCGTATTCAGCAATTCTGTAAATTGCATTTTTCCTTGATTCTGCCAATCCATAACACTTCCCAATTCCAGGATTCCGCCCAACTGTCTCTGCAACTCTGTGATTCAACTATGGCCATTCCACTATTCAATCAGACAGATAGCGGAACTCTAAAAGCTGGACAGGGAATTCAAAGTATTTTAAGAGTTTAGAAATTAAAAGCAATTTAGATATAAAAAGCCGGGCACTGACCACATTAACTCAAAGAAATTAATAGAACTAAAATTAATCAAGGCTATAGCAATGTATCAATTTCAATTTTCTCATGAAGTGAATAGCCCCAACTCGTTTGGCTAGATGCCTTTACCCCTGAAGTCAAGGTTAAGTAGCTCAAACGCCTTAATTTGAATTTGAATAGAAAACAGAGAAAAAAAATTATCCTTGAGCCATTGTATAATGATAACAATGGTATCAAATTTTCCTTTAAAACTTAGCATACAACTTACACACAAATTGTAAGTGTAGCTCACGTCAAAAAGTGTATTTTCCAGTAATCTGGTATGAAAATTGGAAAAACTGCTCCCTTTGGCAAAAGCCTTGGGGCCTTCTCAGGTAGCTAAATATGAATAATATTGAGTTCTCCTGTTCAACAATTTCATACAAAAAATTAGTCTTGAAGGACCCTAAGTATTTTTTGAATGTGCCCCCCTGTGTCAGATTTCTGTTTATTAGAGATCTGAGAGAAAAATGTTTGTCTGAAAATTTATAGCTATTGCCACAGTCTATATTCATGTATATTCATTGCAGCATTGGCTCGACCCAAGCAAGAAAGTAAAGAAGCAAGTGAAAAGTGAGTGTGTTATTACTTACAAACTCTATACAACAAATATGAATACCAGGGCTGGAGGTTAGGAGTAGTTATGATTTTACGACCCTACATTAACACCTAAAGAATAGATCTTGCTGATAGAGTTATGTTCTGTGTTTGGTGTGCAAGCATAGGTAGCTTGGAAAGTTTGAATTCTTTAGACCGTGTAAGTATGCATTTGTTGTAACCAGCACAAAAGACTCAATCACAATTCATTTCCAAACTAATCATATTGAAGAGTAGCTGCCGGCTGCAACTGGTTACAAACAATATGCACAGAAATGACTGTTTAAATCTATATGTGAAATAAATGTTTTCACTGGTATAAGATTTCAAAATAACAAGAAAAATCAGAAACATATAGCGAAACATAATTTAACCACAAAGCTTTTTGTCCGACTGTCATCATCAGAGCATCACTTAGGGAAGAATATTACGTCAGGAAGAGAACATAAAGTTTTTTACTAACCTATTTTGTATCAAATTAAGTCATTTATTTATTTCCTTTCTTAGTTGGCCCACCATATACATTGCATTTCCGGGTAAAGTTCTATGCAGCAGAGCCTGAGAATTTACATGAAGAATTGACAAGGTAGGAGGTGTCTATATTTATCAAAAGAACTAAATCTGTCTTTCTTACTTCTGTTTGGACATATATGCAAAAATAATCAGCTAAATTCATGCTTAATCATTGCAGCAGGTTAATAAAAAATGAGAATGAATGTTCTATTTCAAAGATTTTGTTCAGTAACATTTGAACATAAAACTGAACCTAGTAGATTTTGATTTGTAGAATTTGCATTCTGAAATTTGTTTTGCTTTATCACCAATCAATTTACTTGAAAGTTTCCATATGCAAGTCAAATGCTTTGTTTTCCTGTAGCGTCTCCTGAGGTCATGATTGTCTCCAATAATTAGAATAATGGAAATTTAGGGATTTTCTTCTAACTAGAGTGTTGTTATGCCTTAGGTTAGGCCTTGAAATATCCCCACTGATAGAAAATCTGAACCATTTTGATTCGTAAAAATAAAACCACTTAAAAATTTAAGATTGATAGGTCTTTAGATTCGTTCTTGCTGCTTATTATGAATTAGGGTTTATATTTCTGGCTTTGCTTACTTTTAGTGTTTGTAATTTGGATTCTATTTTCCAGGTATCACTTCTTTTTGCAAATCAAACAAGATATTCTACGAGGAAAGTAAGTATGAAATCTCATCAAATAACTATTGCTGTTGTATTAGCTTGTCTTATATTTTCAGCATATGAAATTTCAAAATTTCTTTTTGACTTAGTTGTCTTCCTGCAAGTTTAATAGGGAGGTTCAGACCTAGGAGGAGGGTGAACATTGTTTATCATTTACTTGATTTCTCGCAAGACATGGTGATGAGAAAGTACCAAGGTGAAACAAGTTGCCAGGTTGATCTCGGCCGTTGATGCCCTGATTGATTGCAAAGTAGTCTAACTCTTAACTTGCATTCGTACTTATTGTGGCTCAAAGGCAAAGTTTACACTATGCTGGCACAAAATGAATATTACATGATTTCATGCCGGCATAGTTTTCATCGTTTGAATCATGCCTATGCTTGTGGGTATGCGCAAAAATGCTTTTATAGTCAACGTACAGGTATAGTGTCATAGCCTTATTTGTCTCGAAGTGAATCCAACATGGAACAGCTCTGTGTTCGCTGTTTAAGCTATGCGGATATCGTACCATATTCACTTGATGCCAAAAAGAGTTCAGTATTCATTTTGTGCTGTTTTCAACTCATAACTATGCCAAATAAAGTGTTAAAGCAATTCTCTTACTTATATTCTGTCATTGCCTATTGAATCTGATATTTTTCCAAACAAGCAATAGCAGAATAAGTTTTATGTGATACTCCACTTGGATGACCCCTTATATTGATTTGAGGATTCCTTCTATTTCAGATTGAAACCTACGTTTGAGCAGATGGTTGGTATTGGTGCATATTCAGTACAATGTAAGAAACTTATTTGATATTTCAAATCCAAGTATACTCTGATAGCCCCAGAAATATAAAAATTTCAAATAAATGTCATTTCCATGGAAGAATTGAGAATTTAAAAAAGTGGTTTAACCAATTTATGATGACCCTGTCTTACATCACAAAAATCAGTTTCGGGAAAACCCAAAAATTTGTAATATATCTAAGATCCTCTATTTGAGATACATTACAGGTAATGTTTAAATCAACTTGCCTCCAGACATTATAAACCAGTGCCTTGAAGTCACTGTTAGCAGTAAAAACATATCCAAAATATCATGGATATCACTCACTATATTTGATTGAATTGCATGGTTTGTTGAGTTAGAGAATTTCCATTTGCAGCGGAAGTTGGTGATTATGACCATCAGCTTCACAGTGGTAATTATGTTTCAGAGTTCAGACTCGTACCAAATCAGGTGAGGTTTTAAATTTGAAATTCTGATTTTGTGATTTTATTTTTGACTAGAGTAAGGTGGGACTTGATGTCTTCTAACCGATCGTGTTTGAGTCTTTAAAGCTTCATATCCACAAGGCTGCAAATATATTGCTTTAATTGTTTTACAAGCTTCGGTTGCTGGGAACATGCAAATAAACATATTTCTTGGGTAGTGTTGGTAGCTAGTCTGTTATTAAACAAAATTTTAAAATCAACTTTGAGAAGCTGGACCTGAAGTCCAGTTGCTTATTGGGAAATAGTATAATCACTCAGTTCCAATTGTGGTGAGAATAAATTTCACAGAATGCTTTCATTTTCTAATGAATGTCTCTTAGACTAAGACATTTTTTCACAGGCTGTATGCTCTGCTACATGACAGGAGATTTGCTATTTTCTTGCAGGAGAGCCCTAAAACTTATTTCCTTTGTTGTCATGTTGGGCTGTTTTATAGCTTTTATCGGTCCGGGATCATGCTGCTCTAAACTTTCCCTTTGAAAGTTCGAATAAATGCCAACATTATTCTAATAGAGACTTTTTTTTTTAATATTAAGTGACCGGAACTGGATTGGAGCCCATGTTCCTGCGCCTCAAACACTCTACCAACTGAGCACCGGGATAGTGAATCTCCCAAATTGCTCCACCACTTATAAAAAGTATAATTGAGCCCTCCGTGCTGTTTAACAAACCAGTGGAAGGGTGAAAACTTTCATTCACACTAATCATCTCAATTTATTTCCTAAATCCTGCTTTTCCTGGGAAATGATTTCATTGGAATAATTCATTTTAAACAGGGTCTTCACTGTTATTTAAGAATTTATCTTGAAAGGTTGAAATAAATGCAAGAAGTATTCATTTTCTTTTTAATCTTATGTTGCTAACGTATTCATCATTACTCAAAATATTTCCTAGAAAAACTCAAGTCAGCATTATTCCTTTTTCTTCTACAGACTCCACAACTAGAAGCTAGTATTGAACGAAAGCATAAGCAGCTTTTGTAAGTAAAAATTTACTTTCCTGAATTAAATATTGCATAAAACTATCTGTGATGTATCTTAATGGAATTGCTATTTGTGATGAAGGTCCATAATTTGTGATGGGCTTTTTTAAGAACAAGCTTGCAGAAAATCCTTGAATTTTGAAATGATCAATGTGAGTTTTTGCCATTGAGGAGCTTTGCCGTGCCTCTAATATTGGGGGAAGGATGCATTATCTTTTATTACCAGTAGGAAACCTTGTAACTGAAAAAAGCAGCGTTGCTTGTTTTAATAGTCTGGTTTGTCTCCTCATCCCTTCCTAATGCCGCTGATGTATGTATTTACAGTGCGTTTCCTCTGCCTAAGCAAAACCAAACTTGGTATCTATACACATGGGTACTGTATTAGTGATCTATGTGACATCACTATTTCCCAGAAATGTGTAAAAATCATACCTTTAGAGGTTCCACTAATTATCGCTTTTTTATGCACTAATAAACATAATTTCAATTTTGCGAGTTAAAATATAGAGTTATTACTTATATGTTAAAAATCATCATAAGATGTGTACTGACATAGAGCTTTCATTTTAGAGGATTGAACCCTGCTGATTGTGAATTAAGCTTCTTGAAAATTGGAAAGAATTTAGAGAATTACGGAATTGACTTCCACTTAGTACAGGTAAATATCTTTCCTCTGATAGTGGTCGTTTGGCACATGATTTAAGAATAGCGAGGAAAATGGGAACAGCTCGAAACATATCCTGAAGTACCTAATCTTATCATTAGGCTCTTAGCAGAGCAATTTCAGAAAGAGAATAAAATCATGCAAACTTCAAAACTCATCAACATGGTTTTGCTATTGTTAAATATTTGTCAGCAACCTAGACTGTTCTCTAAAGTGCAGTGAGCATTCTTTTGCAAGATCAAGATTTCCTTTTTTAAATCTTGGGAGCTGTCTACATAAACATTCAAACGAAGAAAGTCCACAATACTAGGCTTTGTGCCGGATCCTTTTGATGTTTGCGGCGAAGTAAGTAAAATAAAGCGAGACAGGAACAACGCAAGACGACACACTTAGAAAAAACGTAGCTGGATTAGATATTACATATATAAAAATATTGTCAATTCTTTTATATATATAATATTTAATCCAGCTACGTTTTTTCTGTGTGTGTCGTCTTGCGTTGTTCCTGTCTCGCTTTACATAAACATCCCTGTATAAAATATCAACATAACTTATACATTAAAAAAAGATCCCATTAATTGTGGTGATGACTAAAAGGGCACTCTTGGTCTGATGATCTCATTATACTTCAATTTTGCTCGTTTTTCTGGAGACTTTTTGAGCACTCTTTATGTCTTGAGCCATATGATAATTTCGATGGTAAGCATCGGAGAGAAAGAGGTTGTTTAGCCAGAATAAATTAATGTAACAGTACTAGGTCCGTTCCTGTAATCCGTTCCCAAGCTCAACTTTAGCACTGTTCTCCACACACAAATCATATTTTGAAATTTTTTCTTTTAATTTACAGAACCAAGAAGGCAAAGATTACTACCTTGGTTTGTGTTCCAGAGGTGTTCTTGTTTACAAGGATGGCCAAAGAATTGCTGGACATCCATGGTAAATGATATTTTGTGGCATTGACAAGCACATTTGTTATATTTTGTATCTAGAAAATACTTTATGTTTGATTTGATCCAGGAACCATGATTTTTATTCCATAACTTATTTCAAATTATAGTTTGATGGCCACAAATTATTTATCTTCGTATTTTCTTTTTAACAGGCCAAAAATCTCGAATATTTCATTCCACAAGCGGGAATTCATTCTTGGAGTTGAGGTAAAATTATTATTGTTTATAAGGTTAAACTATTTAGGTTTCGATTATACTTATTATCATCGTATTCATTATAATTCCTTTAATATCATTTTGTTAATTTGTATTTTTATGGATGTTGATTATTTCAGAAAGAGAATGGAAATGATGAATTCCGATATGTTTTAACGTCTGCCAGAGCAAGCAAGCATCTTTGGAAATGTGCCATTGAGTATCACACCTTCTTCAGGTAACTCAATTCAATATCATTCAGAAATTATATGAACCAGGTAGACAAAACCTTATGCACCAAAAAAAATTAACTTTGTCCGGTGATACAAAGTCCCTAATATTATGGGGATATCTGGAACTATCCAAAATAAGCCATTCTATTGGCTGTCAAAGCCTGTAAGTTATTGTTGTATTGACAGCAATTGACAGTGGCTGTCTATTTTCAAAATCGAAATCCCATCTGCAAATTATTTTGTACTACTGTTCCTCATATAATCTCCTATACTTATATGAACTCACTCATTAAATATCTCGTATCAAGACGACTGCAAAGATCTTACCTACTTGATTTTCGTTTCCAAACAGCCAGATGATCAAAACATTATTTTCTGAGCTTTTTCGCAATTTTATTAGTTACCTAGAAAATTATTTTGTAAGCACTTTGTATCTGCCAAATCTGCAAGCAGAAAGATGAATTTTGAAACATGACATCACAAGAGGAAGAAGAAATTTCCATGGCTTAGGCCAATGATTGAGTGGTGTTTTGATGTGTTTTCAGCTTCTTGTTTCAAAATTTCTTGTTGCAAATTGTCCCGTCAAGATTCGCAGATTGTACAGTTTATAATTCTGTGTATTTTATTTTTACGCGGTTTTCAGACTGACTAAAGTTGTGGAGCCAGTGGCAAGGCGCAGCAGTTTTCTTAAGTTTGGTTCGCGATTTCGATATAGGTAAGTATTACTATTCAAAGTTTCTCCTTGAAATCTCTTCACTTTGTATTAGCTCTATTTATCTCATTAGCTTATGTTATAAATACTAATTGCTCATCTATTTTTATATTGGTTTATTGTTTGGTTCTAAGTAGCATGTGTGCAGTACCCGATTCCTCCACTGTAGAGAACAAAATTTGCCGAGGCCTTGTGTACATCTTTATGTGTTGGGGTTACAATCTCTTTACTCACACTCCCCTTGGGAAGGTCCCTGACTAAATGATGAAACTGTTATTTCCATCCTCTTGTCCACCATATTGATTTATGGTTAGGAGTCTAGAAGTTTCCAGAAAATATATCGTTGTAACATAAGAAATGTTATCTTCACTGGTATTCATAGTTAGTTTTGTAAGACATGTTAGGCTTTTGCTATTTCTTAAAAATTGCATTGTCAAATTTAATGTTGGCAATGTTTAATGCGTTTGGCCACCCCATTATTGAACAATTTTAATTTTAACCACTTTAGTCAGTCAAAACTTTAGCAATGCTCACTGAAATGTTCAGCCTGTTAGGCCGAGTCTTTAGAGTTCAATTTCTAGCTTAACTCTAGATGTCTATAGAATATAATTTTTGGTGTATAGTTTGAAGCAATGTTTCCATCCTTATTTTCAGCGGAAGAACTCTGCATCAAGCGACTAAAGATGACAGTGTAAATGCAAGAAAATCACTGAAAGTCAGACGGTTAGTTTTATGCCTTATGTGTTCTATATTTCATTTACTTTGCATTGGTCATAAAGCAATCTCCGACCCATTTACAGGAATCGTTGGGCAGCTTTGCAGTGATTTACAGCTGTTTTGAACCAATTTCGTGTAGTGATCATCATATCCAATGTTCGTTAAGCAATGTTGCGGCAGCTTTGCAGCAATTTACTACGATGGTGAAATGATTTCATAAAGATTTGACAGCAATTTTGATGAAGACCTGATTTTATTCTGATTTGATAAGAATTGTTTTGCGACCTTTTGCAACGATGCACAAAGATTTTGTTACGATATGCAAAAATATGACTTTGATCCCAGTTTTAGAGTGATTTGAGATTTTGGGTGGTAGATCAAATCAATAGTTAGCTTTATTCTGAGATACCCGATAAGTGATCTACTGCGTTTGATTACTTATTCATTCTTTGTTATTTCATTATTTAATTAAACAGGACAAGAAGCGAAAGATATGCCCAGCGTTCTACGATCGGTAAATATTACCGCATTTATTTTTGGAATATTTATTTTTTATTGTTGTATATTGATCTGAATTTCATCTTTTGAACGAGGTCTCAGTTAATCTTATTTCTAGAATAGCTAGGAAAGTTGGAAAATAAATGAAACATGATATAACAACGCTTTCCATCTGACACTCATCAGAGAAAAACTTACCAAAGAGAAGGAAACAAAAGGCAGAAATTCTCATATTTGAAATTTCAAGTCCATCTGAATTTTAGCCAAACCTTCTAATTTGCGTTAAGTTTGCATGATATTCTTAAAATAATCAGAGTTCAATTATGCGCATGCGCTACTTTACATGTATAGGCTAATCCAATTGATGGAATTCTCTTCTCGCTACACTACTGGAGTTCATCTAAAAATATATTTACATGAGAACTTCATGCCGGTTGGAAAAAGTGAATCTGTTGCTCAATTTGATGATGGTTTTTCTAATTAATTGCTTTGCTGTGTTTCGCAATTCTCATTTGTTCGATCTTATTTTATGCAGGGTACATCAGAGTTGGATCTAATGTGTGGGCCAAATCATTCAATGGGGATTACTACAGAGGGCAAGTGACTGCCCTGGCTGATAAAGTCTATATAAAGTTTGAAAATGGAGACACTATTTCCCATGAAAGGTAAATTTATTAGAGGCTTACGTTTAGTCTAAATTGGAGTTCAAGTAGCTACCTTAGCTTATGAAATATAGAATAGAGGCCTAGTATCAGAACTCAAGCCTGTAGATTCTACTCCTGTTACCTAGACTGTATGCCAACTATGATGCAGTAAGGATATTGTATAGTCTGTTTATTGGCTGTTGATAGGCAAATATACTTACTATCGTTGTGAGGTTTTTGTTGACGTGCCAAGTATAAGGGGCCCTAATCAAGTGGTGCAACACTGGTCCTTAGAAATACACAAGACTTACGTTTCATTGTTTCTCTGTCACACTTCTATTGTTCAGATCTTTCCATTTTTCCACTTTTCAACTATTTCATTTACAATTGTAGGTTTTTAAATCACATCTTTAGGCTTTCACTGTTAATGTTGCAAGGTTATTATATTGTTCTGCTGGTTATGTTGGCTAAGTTGTTTAAGTTTTTCCATTACTGCACTGGTTTATATACATATCTAGGTTTTTCAATTGTTCTACTATGTTAGTCTCATTGTTCCATTGTTTTATTTACATTTCTAAATTGCTTCATTGTGCTAAAGTGATGGTTTCATTGTTCCACTTATTTATTTACATTTCTACATCCTAGCCAACTATGATTAAACTGTATTACTATGATAGGTCAGATACGGATAGCATTGTGTTTGACATGGATCCCAACCCGAGCGAAGTAACTGTGGGGACGAAAGTCATTGCGCACTGGAGTGGCCTGTCTGCCATGTTGCCTGGCATAGTGGACCGTCAAGAAGGCAGCAAATATTTCGTGCTTTATGACGATGGAGACAAGGCCTTTAATTCCATCCAACAGATAAGGATTCTGAAACCACCACTTTACTTCGGTAAGTTTGAGCTCACTCAGTAATTTTGTTCAGGAATCGAGGTGTTAGTCAAATATTGTTTATAGAGAATATTTACATAAGGACTGGGACTAGCTTGGTCCTATTTGTTGTTGCTGTTGTTTTCTATGTTTCATTTTGTAGTCGTCCATCATTCTGTTCGTTAGTATTGCAATAAAAACATTTAATCGATGAAATAGATGGAATCTCATCTAGTTTATATGATTTTGGTATGTCTTAACGGTGTCTAGGCAATTTTACTTCATCTTATCTTTTAACAACGCATAGATGTAGTTTGCAAAAGATCACCCAAAAAAGATTATTCACCATCAAAGTTTCAATTGAGGTTTCAATTTTCGTTCAAAATTTGTCTCACGTCTCGAAATCGAATGATTGCGGGAAATTTGTAAAAGTTTGCGGCTATTATAAAGCAACTTGCTGCGATTCGCAACGACTGTAAAACATCTTGCTATAATTTTCAACTATTATAAAAAAATATGCCACTATTTCCACCAATACATGAAGGATGGTTTTCAGCAAATAACTCTCCAATGGTAAGAGGTCTCTAGGAAAGTCAACCTCAAAACAAAATTTTCTTTGTTCTTTTTATCATCAGACTCTTTGGATTCCTGTTTGTACAGGGATACGCTATTCAGTCATGTATCATGGTGGTTCATTGTGTTGATAAGGCAACTTTCAGAACTCTTTGTATTCTACTTGAATTTATTTGCAGGTCCAGGATCGGGATCATCTCGAATCCAAAAGCGTCTGTCAATGAAGGCAACCTCATTATTAGGTGAAGGAAGAGTATCTGCCAGTGGTGATGACAATCTGAGTGCAGGTGGACCAAACAGGCGGGAGATGCCTGTCTCTGTAGACGTTGTGCCCAATACCAGAAGGGTGGCTTCACGAACTGATAAGACATCTGTCAAATCGAACAAAAGTGATACAAGTGAGGTTAGTAATTTATTAGGCTCTGTTGTCCAGTGGAATTTAAGTTCCACCAACAAATTTCCCACCCATATTTTTCTGTATTGGAATAAACACGGAGTAAAACTTAGAATTTCGGATACTTTCAAATCTGGTTCATATTGAATGTGATTTTTTATTGTCGATATTGAATACAGAAATATTTGGACTCAGCTGTATTGTTTTTGAATAGAGCTTTTTATTAAGCTGATGAGAAAAACTGGAAACATATCAAACTAACATAAGCTTTGTGTTTGACACTCATCAGAATAGTACTCAAGAAAGAGAACGAAAATGGATAGATGCAGTGTTGATAGTTTTCGTATTCATAGTGTTTTTATTTGGAATTTGTAGCAAGAAAATACAATGAGGAGATCGATATTTGACTTCTGATTAAATGAATCCTAACCCATTATCTGATAATTAATTTTCAATCATTTATTGTGAAATGAATTCAAATCTACATCGAAAAATCTTATTTTTCAAAGGTGTTCTTCTCGAAATTCGATGCGATCGACTCAGGCAACCAGAGCAGACGTCCAGCTAATAACAGAGATCCGAATTCGAACAGTCGTGCCAACGGCTTCAATGACGAACCAAGGCAGGAGCTTCAGACAGGCGATCAGAAGTGGTACACGCACGTGGAACGGTCACAAAATGTTCAAGAACAACGCTACACAAGAGAAGCAAGGGAAGAGAGACCCAGCTCTGCTCATAAATACAAGGTGAGTAATTATATTTGTCATAAGTTTTGTGTTGTGGCTCTAATACATGGACAGTGCTTAGAAATTCATGAAATTGAAAGAAAGTTGTGTTGATAATGTTTCTCTGCAAATAAAGTTGAATTCAATCAATGAAAGCAGCAAGGTGATTAACCGTACTTAAAATCTGAAGAATGGAATATGGTCTTGAGAGAGTTAGATAACTGGAGTTACAGTAGGAAATATCATTATTAGATGCAGATATAATCGAAGAGGTGATTTTTGACACACGGGAGGCATAAATTCTTTGGTATTATTGATATTGAGAAGTTTAGGCTCGGAAATCATTGGTCGATTTGTCGATGAACTTCGAGAAAACTAACCGTCGTGGCAAGTGGTGATTTCTTATCAGGATTAACAACGGGAATTCTAACAGCAACAACACTAGAATGGGTGGTGTCTCTTGTGACCACGCCCTTTATCTTTATCTTTTTGCCAATATGTAACTGGAGCTGAAAAGAAACAATATTGTGGCAAAAGCAACCAGATAAGACCTTGGGGATAAAAGATGCCTCATGCACTTGACATCAGAATTGCTACAATCTTTCTTTTTCTCTCCAATTTTGGGACCAGTCAGAAACTTTTTGGAGGGGTTCAGCTCCTCCAAACTCAGCAAAAATTTTGACAAAGGGAGGTCAACCCTTCAGCATTCCCCTAGACATCACTGCTCGAAGCTACAGTGCTTTCATTTCAAAGGATCTCGCAACATCAGCAACATCAATGAAAAGTGTCTGTTTTCAACTGGAGTCAACCATTAGTGTGATTTTGATGATGATCGTGATCTCTCTATAAATTTTTAGGTTGTTCAGCGAAACAATTACCCAGAACCTTCGCAGCGAAATCGAAACAACCAGCCAGCCCAGCCAAGATTCGTTACAGAGTTATAACACTTATCACGAGGCAGTACTCGGTACTTCAATTGATATTTTTATATAACCTTTGACGTAGTGATGTAATTTTTCGTAAATCCTTTGGAAGGTCAGGAAGTCGTATCAAATTGTAACAAAGTCGTCTCAACCGCTGTACGTAGACGTGTAGAATTCCACTTTTTTACAAAAAGTTGTGAACATCGGGGCTTAACTATCTGCTCAGCATCCTCACTGAGACTCAAAGTTGTCAATGCCTTGTTATAATGTTACAGCCACGTTATAGAGTTACAAAATTCTATCAACAGAATAATGCAAGCTTGACAAGGTTATAGTTTAAACAGAATAACAGCTTCAACACTTGCTAAATTGCAAGCCATATTTTGGATTCCTCAGAACGAAAAAGCCTACTTTTTGGAAAATAGACTGACTATGACCCTGTGAATGACTATGACCTTACCAGGGTGTGGTTGAATCTCATCACAGGGTTTCTTTCAACTAAGATGTAAAGAGCAATTGCATCTTGCTTGATAGGATTTTTAATTCCAAACTACATTTTAATTTTTTGGATGTCCTTCCTGCAAAATCAGTCTTCAGGCTCTTTTATTTGTAGGTGCTTATGTTTGTAGGTTCTTTTCTGCAGGGCTCTTCTTTCACACCACATTTAAGTTATCATGTATAGTAATGAGCCCCTCGGTGAATTTACGATATTTCTCCATCGTGAAAAATGCAACGTTCAGCTAGCACGAGTGCCAGGGTTACTTCAGAGTACAAGCCTCTATTCCTTGATTAATTGGGCTTTGAACCAATAGACTACATGGTCTCAGGAGAGCTCTGAAGGGTCGTATTACATGTTGCAAGAGAAGAGACAGCAAGGAACATTTTATTTAGAAGTCGTTTTATCGTTTTAAAGTATTATTTTAATGTATCTTAACAGTTTATCTTATTTTAAGCGTAGTAATTTTGGGACTGTTTTGTTATTAGATAGCAGTATGCCCGCAGATATGAGTAATTTAGGCCTTTGCAATTTTGGTAGTTTTGTGTTGCTAAGGGGCACGTTCCTATCATGGAATGCGTGGAATGGAATCGTCCATCTTTTGCATAATTTTGCTGATCTAAAGTAAATACAGTATGGGAACGAAAGTATGGAAACAATAGACCTAATTCTACGAATGCGAAAACGAGGCTGGATAGTCGTAAGGAAAACCACTTTTGTTTACATTCTTATGTTTTATAAAAGATTGCACAGCCTCGTTTCATTTCACTTATTTAGGGGTTCTTTCTGAAATCAGTCAATCTGTAACCCTGGAAGAAGAAACTAAAAAGGGTACCTAGTTGTATTTCAAACATCTTGCGGAGAGCGCTTGTTTCCCCTCGGTTCCTACTACTTAGATTCTTGTTCATAATAAATTCTATGGGTTTTGTTTCTCTAATCTCGATATTAAAACTTTTTGAGCGGCTTTTTTGTCTTAGCTAAGACAGTAAGACAGTAGATAATCTTATTGAGAACCAAATAACGATATTTTTGATTTTAGATGTGGTTTTAATAAGTGAGTTAACAATATACTGTAAGTAGATGAAATTAGAAGCAATGATTGAATAACATCTTTGACAATAACATCTTTCGAGTTGTATGTCTTCGCCTGTCAACTAAAGTCTCTAGTCGAGATAAAGTTCATGATAAGAGAACCCATTATCCAAGTTTATAAGAATTTACACGCTTTTTTTCTTATAAGGAACCGTTTACAAGGAACCTAGCACTAGATTTTATACTAGAATACAATACATTCTTTTGTTCTATTGTTTCTTATAACAATGGAGATCTATAGAGATTTTAAGGAACTTTTAGTTCTAGGCCTTGTGGTAGGTTCCTTATAAAATAAAAAGCGTGTAATAGAGTAATTCAAAAATAAACCATTCTTCTCAAATTTTTCGATTTAGTCTTAATCTGTGAACTTTTGGTGAGAAAAACATATAATTAAGATATAATATAATAATTATAAAGATCAATTTTTGAAAGAGGGTGGGGATGGGGTAATCTTGGACTTGGATCTGCTTTTTTTAATTGGGAAATGTATGAGAAATGAACGTGCTTAGGAGTGGGGTTTGGGAACTACAATTTACCATTTACGATTTAGAAGTATGGTCCGTTCTTGATTTTTGGGTTTAGAATAGTGTTAAGTTAGGATTAGAAAACATTATTGCGCAAGATTTGTTTCTTTGGGCTATAAGAACCCAATGTCTACCCTCTAAACAATTTAATTATTTATTCATTAGGTATTTATTGTTTTGACGATTAGAAACTTGAACAAAAAGCCAAACAATCCCTGAAAGGGGCTGGTGCCAACTACTTCAGTTCTTTTTGTTCATTTTGAGTTTTGCGACCTCAACTAGGTTTGCCATATCGGCTTTTTGTAAGCCAAATTTCACAAATCTGGCTTTTTTACAAAGAGCTTGGCTTGGGAAAAAATGATAGGCTTAACTGGCTTTTTGTTGGAAAATTAGTCAAACTAATCGTTGGAAATCAAGAGTATTATATTTTGAACATCTTCAGTGCGTCCTTAAATCACTGAGAACAAGTAATGCAGAGAAATAGGACTAGATACATCAAAGAAGAAAGGGGGGGATATTTGGTTATCACAATTTTGTAAGGCATCATAACAGCCTCGTTCTAATCTATTGCTCTCTTGTGATGTATCAATCGATCAAAATCTTTATCAACGTGTAAAAAAATTAGCTTACAGGCTTATTGGGGACAATAAAAGAATAAATAAAAACAAGTCAAAAATGCAATATATGACATTAAAGTGAGTCTGAAGTCTACACCCCAAAAAAGTTTCCTTGTCAATTCTTCTTGTACTGTTTTTAAACTTATTGTACCTCCTTTACTGTTCTCTCTGATTCACTTCAGAGATATGAGTCAAAGAATCTTAATGAATTTTTACCATATTTTCTGGTGGGACATTTCGGGATAACAAAGCCTCGTATTCAATTTTGGCTCAATCTGGCTTTATTTCGCTACTCATTTGGCTTAGTAGGCTTATCAGCATCTGGTAACCCTGCTTCATACTCAACGCAAGGCCACAAGAGGGAGAGAAACAACTGTTCACGATGGCCGCCGGACCGGTTTCCGTAGAGTTCCTGATTTCTTTCTCCTTGCTGTTTATGCACATCATCAAAGGAGGTAAGCCCATTTTATTTTCACTCTAGTATCAATATTTTCAAATGACTGACTGTCTTTGAATTTATCCACGAAATTCTTGTGGCAGTGGAGCAACGACTTGGCAACCGGCCTGATAAAAACGCAACAAAACCAAAAACCCTGGCGCATCTTCGGTCCCTCCCTTCAACCTTTTTGTATGATAAAAAACTGCACTGTACAACAGTGTTCCACATACAAGAAACTCTGATTCCAGAAATGCAGACCTGGCTTCCAATTCATAACTACCCTTATTATAAGGAACACCTACTGATGATAATACCTGGAGAGGCATCAGAAAAGAAAACATCAGACCTGATTTTGAAAATTATTTTTCTAATCTTATATGCAATACACTACTGCAGCTGAAATCGGTTGCAATATTCGTTTAACCTTAAAGTTGCTTCCAAGGTAGGCCACCATACAGAGAGAGTTCAAGGTTCATTTAAGAAAAGTTTCAGAATTCTTACCCTCTTTATTTGTCAGGTGTCGTAGCACAATCAAGCTTACGAAAGCTGTATTCAAACTGCACAAGCTTTTACTAGCCTGTAGACGCACTTTCAAAAGGTCAGAATAGGTAGCCATCAAGTGGAAATTTTGGGCTATGTGAAAACTGAAAGGGCTCAGGGGCCTCTTGGGTCGTGTCTGTGATGAGGGAAGGGACGATGAGAGACAGACGCATATTTGTATCACTGACATTGTCACCATGGTGAATTGCCCAAAACTTGCACAGAAAAATTGGGTAGAAATTTTTCGATAATAGAGGGGGCATTGCCCAAAAGGGATTCTGTAGTTTTTTTAAGCGCATCATACACAAGTTAAAGTATGCTTGTCAATGCAGCCTACAGAAAGGTAGAAGAAGGGGGCAGGTTGCTCAAACGTAATCATAGATGATCAGTGAGACATTTATTAGAAGGTATTAGGCTTAAAACTACTTAAAATCTGTCATAAGAACCTGTGAGAGGTTTCCTAGCATTCTCCAAATAATTCCAGTTTGAATGAGGCACAAGGGGCTTGGCAAGGGGTAGTTGCCATGGCCTGAACTGAAAAATCAATTTCAAATTTCCTTTATGCAACGCGTTGTGGTTAAGTAGCAGCAGCACTGTAGTAAGCAGCAGCATAGAAGCAAGGGATTTTTGATGAGACAAAAAAAGGTGTGAAGAGATCAGCCATAGCTGCGGGTAGGAGCAACAAGGGTCACAGCCAAATGCCAGAAAGCAAAATGAATGCGGCACATACATGATAATCTATTTTTTCCAACTGGGTGTAGAATAGTAACAACATCAGGGCTAGAAGCTCACTTGAATGCTCATATGCCAAAAACTTTCAGAAAATAACAAGAAACGAGCAATCAAGTGGCCCACCAAAAGAACTTAGAGGGGTCCCCTGTGTATTTTCAAGACACATCCCAATGGGCCACTATGTCCCTGCAAGGCCAAAACTTGATAATCAATTGTATTTGTTTAAATGCTTCACTAATCTCATTAAAGGTACTACTTACAGGGCGCTTTTGAGACCCAAATTAAGCCCTGGTACCTGAGAGATCTTGGAAAAAATCATCCAGAATTAAGATGTTATGCAATTTTTTGTAATGTTTTTGTTAACCTCAGACCTTTCCTCTCATTATCTTTGAATTTAGGTTCATTGTATGATTTCATTCAACATAATTAACACCTTTCTCACTTTGTCTGTTAATTAAATCATGAAGACATTAAAAGTTTTAGATGAGCTTGAAGTTTAGTAATCACCTGCAACCTAGGCTAATTTCACAAACAGTTAATTCTCAAAGCGAGTTGAATAACCCGCAAACAGATTTATCATGCAAATCTAATTGTTTCTGCAACCTGCAAAAGCTAGAATTTCATGCTAATTGTTTAAAGTTAATTGAATATTCAATGCCATGCTTTTCACTCAGTACAGGTGTTTTCGGCAACTTTCTTTCATAGCTTATCAGATGTAAGGAAAAGTAGTTAATAGTATGATAGTTGGGAATTCTTTGATAAGTCATTTTGGTGAGAGACTAGGCTTCAACCGTGTGACTTAATGACACTTTTTTGATAGGAAACTAGTCAATAAACAACAAGGCCTGGTATGGCCAAATAATAGAGCAGCTCTAGGGATCAATGGAAAAGATAAAGCTCATTGAAAAAAGTAATGCCTTAATTTTGGTACAAAATTCTCTGAGCCTTGTTTTTAAGGCCCACAACACTAAAATAATGTAAATTTCATTAATACTGAAATTAGTTCGCCAATTTCAATTATTATTTCATTGAATCCACTGATTTAAAAAAGAGACTGAATTTAGCAAGTGTTGTATAAATGCTGGTTTAGCACATCCTTTTTATAAGAAATATTACATCTAAGATGAGCCTCAGTGTTTCTTTTTTCTTAAAACATTTTAAACTAAATTTTATGACCCTCCCTACCCTTTAAAACTATGTTTGAAGCATTTTTTGGTTTGGAACTTAATGCTTGTGAAAGTTTCTTGTGATAATTTCAAACAGATGCTTGATATTTTCAAAAAAGCCCTCTTTTTGCTAGTCAGGTCACCTAAGTGAAATAAACTACCAGTTAATCTTTGTGTTAGTTGCCACAAATTTAAGTGACGGGGATGGCCGTGTGGTTATATCACTCGACCATTAATCAAAGGGTCCCGGGTTCGAAACCATCTTCAGAACTGTCACAAAGTGTGAGGAGAGAATTAGCCAGCTCTCTGTAATTCCAGGTTAAAAGGCAAAAGGAATCACGATGTATGGTCACATCGAGAGGAAGGACCAGGGTCGCACTGCTCGATTAGTCTACCTATTCAGTGTGCCCTTTGTGTTTAGCACATAAACCCATACCTTGCGAAGATAGTAAGCGTATGTGCCTATCAACTATCAACTATATAACTTAAGCATAACTTAAATAAGAACCCCTTGTCATAAATAAGATATCAGCGTTGGTCATTTCAGTATATTCAATGAAGTACTGTGGTTATGGCACGCCTAATCAAAGGTTTAATTTGTTTCAGATGTGCAAGTTGAAAGCAATGGATTCACAAGTTACACCCGTACGCAATCTACTGAAAAATTCAATGTCTTCCGAGTGGAGTTCAAAACTCTGCAGCCGACTGGGCTGCTTTTGCATGCCAAAGGAGCTAAAGATTTTGTTACTCTAGAATTGATCAAAGGAAAGCTCAGGTAATATTCTGCAAGTTTCAGTATAAGAAAAATGTTTTTTATTTTTGTATCTATGACTAATGATATTTCATGACATAGGTCAACTCAATATTTATGATATCCTTGCACATTTTCCAAAACTATACCAGGGCTGATTTTGATTATTAAAAAGGAAACTTCAAGTGCGTTACTTGATGAGATGTAAATTGAATTAGCAGGCCTTGGAATAGATTGGTAGCATGTAGACAACAGTATACTCTGCATTCCCAATTTCTCATAGCCTTGATAAGTATCTGCCAGTTGTTAGCATTATGTGTTGTAAGATCATCCATGATTCTTAAGCAAGAATAAAAGTAATTTGATACTTCTGACTTGCACATTACAGGGGCGTGGTTGCCCCAGGGATTAAAGAAGGGTACTGGTAGGATGACCCTTTTATTGGCCTTTGGGTAGCTCAACAAGCTTAGTGTTTTTTTATTTTTTCTTTTCAAGGTATGCAGCTGATTTTGGAAACACGATGGATGCGTATGGAGAGTGGATATCAGGATATCATGAGCATTTTGTTGGGGTAGACCTTGCAAATAATGACTGGCACACTATAATCCTGGCCCACAGTGAACTCACCAGAAGAGTATACATTACCTTAGATAAAAACAGAGAGACTGAATACAAAACATCAAGGACCATACCGCCAATATCTGCTGACTTTAGTATTGAATATGTCCATGTTGGTGGTATGAAAGGCATAGAGTCTCTTTCAAAACAAGAGTCCTTATCACAAAAGGGTATCAAAGGCTGCTTTAGAAACACTACCATCAATGCAAAAAGTCTACTAGATGGAAAAGATGTCACACTAGTTGATGCAAAAATATCAAAATGTCCTTCTCTTCTGCATTTGCCCATAGATTTCCCCGCCAAGGACTCATATATGTCATTCAACTACTCTATGAGTTCATTGGTTGTAGGATTCGGGCTGAAAACTAATGTTCCTGATCAATTTTTGGTATCTTATGACTCCAGCAACAAGCAGCAGCTATTGACTGTGAAGCTTGATGTAGTTGGGAGAGTCATTGCCGAGATTGATGGACAAAAGCTCGTTTCCAGCAACACTCAACACTCAGGACTCCACGATAGCTATTGGCATCAAATAGAGATTTCAGTTTCTGAGAATCCCAACAATTTTGAGCTAACTGTTGATGGTAAGAAGTCCAGCCTAACTTTGAATCGTAAGTTTCTCAATGATGGAATGAAAGTATTTTTTGGAAAAGGGTTTGTTGGGTGTATGAGGAACTTGGTCGTCGGAACCACAAAAATATCTGCTGATAATACCGACCTGTATGCAGCCAGTGATAAGCTGTTGCCGTTGTTTGGAAAGTGTAGTCTGAGAGAGCACTGTGTTCCTGAACCATGTATGAATGGGGGTGTATGTCAGCAGAAGATTGGTCATTTCACATGTGACTGCAGCAATACTGGACATCAAGGACCGGTTTGCAGCCAACGTGAGTTGATGCTTTCTAATCATTCTCTACAATCAGTAATGTACTGCTGTGCATGAGAAGCAAGTACTGGGGAAACTGTTAACCAGATGCAGCACCAAGCTTACATTTGTTAGGTTTATAGTCGTTTTCATTTTAACTCAAGAAGTTATACACTGATAAGTGACAGACATTAAGCTTAAAGTAGTTATTGTATCAGTTTATCTCATAAAGTATTTTTTGTATCTGACTAAGTTTATCTCCATGATTTTTCTTGCTATCCTTAAGTTTTCTAATGACCAAAGACCGTATTGATGAATTTCTATATTTTTGTCAAATTTCACTTAATTGGTATAATTAGCAGAGAATATGCTTAGTGAGATGGTGGTAGAAATCAAAATGACAAGTGCCTTGGAAATTTTGCTATGCAGTAAAAACCTAAGGCTTGGAAGTTACTGTACCAAGGTACTTATTCACTAACCAAGGGGTTGAAAGTTTGATCCTACCATCTGTATACCTTCTATGCAGTCACTAAACTTTATGTTTTGGTTAGTAACCTCACTAAAAATTATTTAAAAGCGGGCAACCTTTTAAGGACTTTATATTGTTTTCATGTCTTGACGAGTTGCCGTTAAAAAGAACTTGACAACACCTTTTCTTTTTAGCGTTGTACAGCAAGTCCTGCGACGCTCTGAAGTTGAAAAGGAAGATAAAAACTACAGATGGAGTAAAAACTATTGATATCGATGGCACTGGACCACTTCCGAAAATGCAAGTCTTTTGTGAGTACAAATCCTCAGGCACTGTCACCAAAATTGCCACAACACTTGCCCAAAATGTTGCTGTGGAAAATCGGTTTGGCTCCAAGTCTTTGAAGATCGAATACGAGGCTGACAAAAGAAGTATCAAGGCGTTAGTGGGTGAAAGCCTAAAATGTAGGCAGCATGTTGAGTATGTGTGCACTAAGTCGGCTCTGTTCCAATCTCCCAAAGGCCCATCAAAGGTTTGTTTTTTTAATTGTTATGACATTTTTCAAAGAAGTTGATCTTAAATGGTTTCGATAACTTAATTCATCAAAACTTCTTTTCACAGTAATGGAAAATCTACAATGCTTGCTGACATTGTTGGAATGCTGCAATGACTTCTCAACGCAACAGCCTCCTCTTACCCTTTCAAACAATGTTGATTCGTAACTGGCCAATGAGACCCCGCCATTACCTTACTTGCATCAGAACATAGATACATATAGTTGGATGAAAAATGGTTGTGAACTGTGTGCTGCACATGATTGAAATAATGACATGTAATCGTTGCTTTTTGTACTTAATCTTATTCCGTCTCTATTAGGTTCGCTGGGTTGGTCCAAATTACAACTACCACTACTACTGGGGTGGTTCTGACGGCAGAGCAATGAACTGCAGGTGTGGGGTGTATAACAACTGCTCTGATACCTCGAAGCACTGTAACTGTGACGCCCGTGCTGCCACTCAAGCTAAAGACGAAGGATTCCTGGTAGACAAAAAGCATTTGCCGATGCATAAAGTTGAATTCTTAGACGTGAACAGCAATGAAGGATCTAAAGGACAGTTTAGTATTGGACCTCTCATCTGCTCTGGCGATGGTAAGGGTTGACTTCCATCTCACTACGTTGGTTCCTTGCCCTATTCCATCTTTGTTTAGAACCAATGTCATCCTCCTAGTTTTACGAAATTTTATAGTTTTTCTCATTTTCAGGCCATTAAATGTGTCTCATCTATATAGATTTCAGAATATAAATGAAATCTCTGGTTTCCAACCGATCGAGACACTTTAACTACATCTCTTTGTATTTACATGCAATAGAACTTGCATTAATTGTAAATTGAAGAGGACTGCGGCTAACATTTTCCTAAAAGATCTAGCAAACACTAGCTTAAAATGCAAACTGTATTTCAGTATGGGGCAGCCTGCGAGAAGACCTGGACTGTATAAGGCTGTATGATAATAATTCAGACATCTAAACACTGCGTGAAATACATATCATGTGTAAACACTGCATACTTGTTAAGGTTAATTGCCATTAGTTTGGAGTTCAGAAACAAATCCTTACAAATGAAATTCAACGAAATTATTTTTAATTTCTCTTGCACGTGCAGTTGTTTCGATTGAGCATATACGAACATCTGACTATAATTTCATTCCTGTTTATAGCATCAAAATCCAATGCAGTATCATTCCGAGACTCTCAAGCACATCTGGCATTGAAACCGACTTCTATCACTGACTACAACAGCGCGATTCAGATACTCTCAGTGTCTTTCACGTTCAAAACAACTCTAGCAACAGGCACCCTCCTTTCTGGCATCGCACGCTCTTCCTCTGACTTCATCAAAATCCACATACAGAGCAAAACGAAGCTGCGTGCTGAATTGAACCTCGGCTCTGAAACAAACTTTGTTGATGTTGATATTGCGGCTACTAAAGCTGTGTTCGACGACAACAAGGCGCATACGTTGGAATTCATGTTCAATCGGGTGGAACTGACTCTAGTTGTCGACTCCATGAAAAAGACCAAGAAGCTGAATCCCCTTTCGAGTACACACTTGAATCTTGATGGCGAGCCGTTCGTACTTGGAGGTGGTTATGGAATTACTCAAGGATTTATTGGATGCATCCAAGGCTTTGTGAGTTCAGTTTTACTATTATGATAGTATGATCCTCACATTGAATTAACGCTCACTCACATAATTCCTATATTATTATATTATGCATTTCATATATCGTAATGTTCAAATCTTTAGATGCTGTTTTCATATATTTATTCAGTGTCTAGCAGGGTTGCTTGAATATTGGTTCATTCGAATTGTTCAATATTGATAATGTCACTATAACAATGACACTCGATTTGAGATATCTGTTAATCATTAATAACTCTCAGTCTATCATTCTTTGGTGGATGAGTATCTGTTTAACGTGCTAGCCTGACTACAGCAATTCAAGGTCTTGTTTCCAGCAGGGGTAGGGTAGCATACTCTACATCACTACGTATAGTAGTAAGAAGTGCTATTATGTTTATTGAGGGATGTGTGAGTATCTGTTTAGAGTGCTACCCTGACTAAGACAAGGTCTTGTTTCAGCTGGGGCAGGACAGCATGCACCAAATCACTACATTAAGTAGTAAGATATGCTAGTGCACCTTTCATATGCTTTAAAAAAGGCTTGCTGATTGAAAATTTCTGCCTACTAGATAGCCCCCCGTTTATGAGTCAGCAACCTTTGTTCTTGGTCCCTCTTATAAGACCTTTGGCTGTGGAGAAATCTCATGCAGCAGATGTAGTATTGAGGGGGGTTTAACTATTATTGCATATATTACATATATGATCTTCTTTAAATCTTACCGGTCATTGTTAAGTTGTAAGCCTGTCGAAGAAACGATTTCTATCAAATTAATAAAGTCTTGAAATTGATAAAATCTTGATATTTCTCAACAGTTCCTCAACGGACATCTGGTTGACATTGCAAAGCAAGGAAGATTCCAGGAATCATATGGTGTTTATGTGGGGTGCGGTATTGGTTGTGCCAGACCTTCATCTTGTAACAGTGGGAAATGTGTGGAATATTACTCTTCCTTCGCCTGTGACTGTTCTTTATCAGCATATGACGGCAAATATTGTCACAAGGGTAGGTTTACTGAATTTCCATTTATTTCATCTTTTTATTTTGAAGTTTAAACTGAGTATTTCTAACAAGTAAGTGGTGTATCCTTATATTCATAAGGGGAGGCGATGATAAAGTCATTAGTTTTTTTTTGTAGGTAATAAAATCAAAGTTTACAAACATAAAATTTAACGGATAAACTAAATATAATATAACTGTGATCTTTATGGTGGAAATAGACACATGGTCATCGAGTCTCCACCATGGATAACACTTGCAATAAGATATCATTTACAGAAATAGTTTATCAACAAAAAACACCAGTAACAGTTCTACGATACATACACTAAAGGCACTACGAATGAGCTGTGATAGTCATTATAGTCATATGTCATAGTCAAAGTCATAACGGGTCGTCCGCATCTATCGTTGGCATTTTGACATTTATTGCTCGCTTACGATTAATTTTTTCACAATTAAGTTTTTAATGTTGTCTGTACACTCTTATAAGAAGGAAGCCGTTGCAGTGTTCACACTCACTGATACTGCATTGGAAAGGGTTTATATCGTGAATTTTCACTTGTGAATGTAAAGATCTTGTGCAATGTAAAAGCAATCAAAGCCCTATTGTGAACATAATAAAATGGGCCTAATAATGTGAAGATGAATATTCCTTATGTCTGTTTTGAATTGCTTTTAATAATTGCCTATTTTCCTTTTAGAGTCGTACCCCCTTCATTTCGGATCGGAGAAAGGTCTGACGTACGTGTTTGATAAACGAACCCAGATCAAAGAAGGCCGCATTATGACTGCGTTCAAAACAGACCACGAAAACGGATTGATTTTCAGCTTGCATGGAGACAATCCAAACTGCCATATTACCCTGGTGATCCAAAATGGCGAGCTGAAACTGCTGTATAATTTCGACATAACGACCTCGTCCTACCAAACCATGAAGATAGCAACAGGCTCGGGAAAGACGCTGTTCAATGATGGTAAACTGTACAGTTTGAGAATAACCCACAACGGCAAGAGGGTGCTGCTTCAGTTGTTGGACGGCAAGTCGAAAATGCAGCAGCAGGACATCAAATCAGACGATACGATTCTCAGTGCTGTCACGCTGTCCGTTGCCAGCATATCGATGCCGCTATTGCCACTGACCGGTATGCCGAATAGCTTCAACGGCTGTATATCAGCATTCAAGTACAGCTATTACACAAATAGTGCCGCCAAGCCTTTGTCACTTGATATATTTGCCATGTACAGCGAAGGCAAGGGCGTTAAGGGTAATGGCGAGCCTGGGAAATGTGGGAAGCCGTTGCCCACCCCAGCTCCTTTGCCAAAATTGTTGAATCGACCGACCAAGGCACCCGACAAGATGTTGCCAATACCCGGCTCTAGCAGCGTGATGGATGATGATATGTCGGTTATTGTGATTGCTGCCGCATGCGCATTGGGCCTGCTGTTGATACTCGTTATCGTCTTATTCTGCCGTCACATCAATCGCAACCTGGGAGCATACAAAACGAATGAAGACAGGAGACCGTTGTCAACAGAACACGAAATGACTGTCATGCCCCCTTCAGAAGCCAAAGATGGAGGAAGGGTTTCGTCAGAGCCTGATAGTCCCAGTGGTGAAGACGGAAAAACTGGCAAAAAGAAGGAGTGGTATGTATAGGTAGTTTGATGCATGGAATTTTGGAATATATGAGATGCTTTTTTATTCAAGTTGGGTAGAGGTGAGGTGTTATTCAGCATATAAGAGTCCGATTTAAGGTGGTTTTATAGACCTGCATTGATCTGGATGGAAAAGGTTTCGGTTGACACAACTTTGAAATAGCGAAAATAATCAGAAATATTGTGAAGCTTTTGCTGAAGGTCTATGTACAGGGAAGTCAAAATTGTTCTTCCCCTTTCCCACCTCGAAAAATGAAATTTAAGACAATTAACATGCCCTCGCAGGATATAAAAAACAAACTGCACAATATTTTCAGATTGAATATTACTTCTGTGTTAATTTTGGTCATTTGTTGCAAAGTGGGTAGAAATCAAAAATTCCTGACGGGAATAGTTATAGCAAATGTCTACGCCCCCAAAAAAATTAAGAAGTGGCAGCCCTGAGTCTTGTTTAGTTTTAATGTATAGCATTAATGTAGATTCTTTGAGTTCTCGTTTGCAAAATACGCAAAGGGAGGTTGGTCAACTGTAGGTTCTTTTATGCGGTCTTCACTCTACTACTCGGGACGTTATTTAGTACATTTTGTTCTTAAATGTTTTTAACTTATTTGAAGTTGAAATAGAAATAGCTTTTTTAAGTTGAATAATTATACTTGTGGAACCAGGAAATTCCTTAAGGAACTATTATCTATTAATAATAGGGAGAAGGGCGAAGTGAAACTCTGAGGAGAGACCTTTAAGAACGCAATTTCAAACGAAAAACGAAAATAGCTTGGTATAGCTACTTCTTTAAATCATTGCTTTTGGCGCCAACCTGCATTTGAATAAATGCTTGGTTTGAAATGATTTTAGAAAGTTATAATTTCTTCATCTGAACATGATGAGAGAAACTTGCGTCAAAGGAGGAACGAAAAACCACTGTTAAAATGTATTCTTCAAAGAAAACAAACGAAAATAAGAAGAAATACTCGGCCACTCGGTTGCACAATTATTGATTCTGATTCCGAAAGACCTGTGTTAAACCCAAAACTGAAGAACAGACAACAATGGTGTACTCCATAACCTTTTTTAACAATGATGTGCTTATCTTTACTGTTATCCAGCAATAACTGTCTTCTGTTTGCCTGGAGTTACAGAGAACTTGCAAATTCCCTCCTCAAATATGATACTTGCCTTGCTATCTTTGTAAGGCATTGTTTTATGTGAAAAGCACAAAGGGCCTCTGAAAAGGTAGACTAATCGAGCAGTGCGACCCTGGTCCTTCTTCTCGATATGACCACACCTCGTGATTCTTTTTGCCTTGAATAACAGAGAGCTGGAAAATTCTCTCCTCACACTTTGTGATAGGTCTGAAGGTAGACTAAGTAAGTCTGGGTAATCTAACCGGACATCCCTGCCACTATGCAATGTTGATGGATAACTAATTTGGTGGCGGGAATGGCCGAGTGGTTAGATCACTTGACCCTTGATTGAAGGGTCCCGGGTTCGAAACCACCTTCAGACCTGTCACATACAGAGTGAGGAGAGAATTAGCCAGCTCTCTGTAATTCCAGGCAAAAGGCAAAAGGAATCACGAGGTGTGGTCACATCGAGAGGAAGGACCAGGGTCGCACTGCTCGATTAGTTTACCTATTCAGTGGGCCCTTTGTGCTTAGCACATAAACCCATACCTTGCGAAGATAGTAAGCGTATGTGCCTATCAACTATCAACTATCAGTAACAATAACAGCGGAGTCCTGCTTCAATGATGCTAGATGTGTTCAGATTTCAGGACGCTTTTTATACTTAGATGTGCACTAGCTATAGTCTTTGTAACGAGCAATATGATTTGAATTATTTTAAGCCTAGTTTGTTATTAGAATTGTAGCTTTTAGATTTTTCAAACTTTGTACTCATTGAAAACACTCTGAAATAAAGTTGTAAACTCATCTCACTTGATTTCTTCACTGTGTTGTTCATTCGAAAGTGGGAAATATAGAAACGAGTGAAGCAAGAGGGGAATGTTTTATCAAATCAGAGCATGGTTTACTAAGCTTCGACCAATCAGATCAGTATTAAGACAATAGATGTTTTCCTCAGAACGAGTGATATGCCATTGCACGCTTTTTTATAAGAACACCTGGATTTTATTTCTGCCTGCCTGTTCCTAATTTTTGAAATGATATTTTACTAATTACACAATTCCTTATTCTTCTCAGAAATGTCTTTAAACGCATCACTTGCCATTTAAGTTAGTTAACCTGACTTGTGTTTATCTCAAATAGCTTTGGAGGTTTCACTACGTAAGCTCACACCCAAAAATGAATGGTTTGATGGATTTGGGTCTTTTTTTGTCTTTTTATTTATGTTTGTACAACTAACAAGTAATTTTATATTATTAGTATATTTTATTGTTTAATGTTCCCTTCCGGGAGGTAGTTATGATATTTTGCTCCTCCTGGTATCGTCTTGTAATGTATGGTTATTATATAAAAGTCTGTCTATTATGTTGTAAAATTTTATATTATATATAGAATACAAAAAAAACCCAAATCCATCGAACCACCCAACTGTAGTAGACCGTAATTTTTCAGCTGTAAGTCATGGAACTTCGTTGTTATATAGTTTATTACTGATTGTTGCTGGCTGGTACTGCTGATGAGGGCTGATTTCTGCTGTTACCAGTGATGCCTGTTAAAAGTACTAGCCCATCATCCAAACCATCGCTAAATGTCATGCTAGTTAAAAAGATTTCGGTTTCAGTGTTTTGCAAATAACATATGCGATCTTTAGGGATTAGATTTGAGGCAAGGGTTCTGGGGGGTCAGGGTATATTCAGGGTCTCGGGAAGGGAACGATTTAGGAGGTTGTTACTGGAGTTTGGGAGGCTTTAAAGGGTATTTAGAAGGGCTAGGTAAGAAACCTTATACAAAGGAATCTTCTCGAGAACCATGACAATTAGCGGTTTCCAGTTAGGTCCTGCAAATATTGCGCATGCGTGTATTGAAAACAATGCGGAAGTCAGTTTCATTTACTAATTGGCCTAGATCCTTTTGTTGGATTTATCCCAACTTTTGAATAGTGGCTTTCATTCTGAACATTCTTCAAATTGTAAGTAACACTCGTACGGCAGAAGGGTTGTGGAAGAAGTGCTCCTCAACCGACCATGCAAGAAACTGTTAGAGGAACGCCCCTGTTTTCTATTCTTGCTATCAAAACTGTAATAATTTCCGATAATTTCACTGAAACTGTGATAGAATTAGCCAGAAACATAGTTACATGTCATGCCTTTCAATAATTAATGATCGAAATTCCTCCACCCACGTTTGTTATTATTTGCAATCAGCTGTCTACACGTATTTTTATAAGAAACCAAAATAATCTGCCCGATACTAGCAGTTTCATAGATTCTCCGAATTTTGAGAACTGAAAGTTCCCTTTGAGTTTCTTAAATTTACACAGGGTCAAGATGATCTGAATATCCGATCCGTTCAAGAGACTTGAGTTTCTTTGAACGAGTTTCATATAAAAATACGTGGATCAGTTTTCTGTTCAGCAACAACAGCCAAAGCCATTGATCAGCAATTCTGCAGAAACAAACGTTTCTTCGAATGCTTCAATGCTTGCTTTCATCAAATCGGCATCTCATTAATAAGGGATGAAATGAGCTTCCATTCTCCAATTTCTATGAATCACGCACCAGCAAATGAAAAGAATTCGATGAATTATAAATCTGTCTGCACAGCGTTTGGTTTATCACAGAACTGTTGATTCGCTTTTAGGACAAAATATTAGTCGAAAGTTTGGGATTATTGGTTTGTGAAGCTGGCTGATATTACCTCGTGAATTGGATCTGATATCCGTACTGATGATTTGAAAGCTACAGTGGAATAATATTTCCAGACCCTACTTCAATTCCACAATTTGCGTAATACAATATCGCTGACTTTGAGCATACCAGAAAATCGTGCAACAGCCAAGTATGAAGGAGATAAAAAGCATATTCTTTTGGCGAGCTATTCTCGCTGAGTTTCTTGGAGTGACCCTTTACATAGCGGTCGTAATTGGTGTCGTTTTGAGCTGGAATGTGAATAAAGTCGATGAGCAGATAAGAATTTCCCTCTGCTTCGGCCTTGCGCTTGCAAGCATTTCCTATATGTTTTACCCGGCGAGTGGCGGGCAGCTGAACCCGGCTGTGACGATTAGCTGTTTGATTTGTCGAAGGATATCTGTGCTGAGAGCTCTTCTCTATCTGATCGTGCAATGTGGAGGAGGTTTGTCATATTTTCATCAATTCACACTTACAGTATGTAGCCAGTTATTCGACACGTGCAGTGCTGGTTTCAGGGGTTTGAGGGGCCTAGCCCTAAAGTGACCCAATACGGATTAAAAATTACGTATATTTCCAGGCCGGATCCAGTACCCATAGAAAGGGGGGCGTAAAACACATATCAAAGGATAATGTAAGGGAAATAATGTATTATCAAGCTAATTGTATTGTTTTTCTACCAAAATAGGATGGGTGTACGCCCCTTATACCCCCCCCCCTTTGGATCTGGCCCTGATATCCAGGAGCGGATGCATAGAAAATACTGACTATAGCTTTTGGGGGTCTGGGAGTTCACTTTACAAAAAGGGTACTAGACGACGCCCTTCAAAACCTATAATAACGCTAAAACTCTGACTGTTGCTATAGCTACAATAGCTATAGTCTAGATCCGCCTCTGGATGTCGTCTAATAACGAGCCTTGTAAGGGTTTTTGGCCCTAGGTTCCGCACCTCATCTCTAAAGTTGACATTGGACGTTTGATTATTTGTGGAATTGGTCTAACGAAAACTAAATCTTCCCTGTGCATGCATGCCTACCCAATTTTCGAAAATAAACTGGAGTTTTGTTGAAAGAGTAAAGTGGCAAGAATAGTTTCTGCCAGCACTGTGAGACTGTTTCATAGGTGGGAGGGGTGGTGGAGGTATGCTAGGATGGGAAGGAGAGCTAATGCCTGAATAGGCTCTAGAAATAATTTAGGTGTGGCCTTCTACTGGCTACTGAACTGTTTTATTTTATCGTATTAGTATTACTCTTCCTCGACGTTGATCGAGTTAGGCGTATTACATTACCCCCAATTTGAGGAATTCAATTAATTCATTCACTCAAATTCATATGAGAACGAGACTAGCACCACTAAGAGATTACTCAAACTAGTTTCGAGCGTCCAGCTTATTTATCAAGAGCGATAAACTTCTGCTCGTGCAATGGACCACTTTCACAATGACGTCATTTCTTTTGAAATTCTTCTAGGAACATCACTATCCTCGATATCATGTTGATCCAAATCCTAAAGGCGTGCATTGCTGTCAGCAACGCATAGAGTTCTTTTGTATTTGTATTGCTTGCATAATGATATGATGAAGAATTCTTCCTCAGCGGAAAATCACATCACTTGCCTCACTTTCAAACATATTCTACGTAATTGTGAAAGGGGTCTATAAGTCTATGATTGAGCTAGAGAAGCTAGAGATATCTTTTATTGATCCCAGTCTCCTTTCAATTCATCGTATCGTGAAAATACTCTCTGACGCTTGTATTTCCATTTGTGCACGCTGACTAATCAACGCCGAGACAGAATGCATTGAACCTATATTTATTACTCTAATATCGTTACAGGAATAACTGGGACAGCCATTATTTACGCAATCACACCATCGAGCATGCGCAAAGAGCTTGGTGTTCTCTACCTGCACAATAACACCACTCAGTGGCAAGGCTTCGCATTGGAGGGTGTGCTGGGATTCCTTGTCTGTTTTCTTTACCTGTCTGCGAGTGATCCTAACAGGCAATTGGACCCCACCAGAACAGATCAGAGTTTCAGCCCCGGACTGGCTTACGGCTTTGTCACAGTTGCTGGACACTTGCTTGCAGTGAGTAAATCCTCTTTACTGCCAACTATCATTTTAAAAAATCTTCCAGTCCCACTTTCGAGATAACTTGCGTTAATGAAAATAACCGGAGTTGGACTTGAACCCACGAACTATGTTTCAACACTACACGCATTTCTTTTTATAAGCAATTTTAGCTCGAGCTCAGTACTCAAAATTGCTTAGCTAGAGGGCAAATTTGAGTACTCAAAATTGCTTAGCAATTGCTTAGCTTTTTATACTTGAAGATTTGTTTCTAAGAATACTATCTCAAAAGTTGTTTTACAACAAATGCTGATGGTATTTTGCTTACAAAAGTGTGACAGGGTACTACTGATATCCACTATAACCTACTTCTTAATAGCTGCTGCACGGTTTTTCTTGACATTTGGATCAGAACTGAATTTCCAAATTGCTTAGCATTCCTCTATCCAGTACTGGGATTGCTTAAGTTTTTGCCATGTTGAGTACTGACTTGCTTATAAAGCAATTGCTTATAAAAAAATACGTGTATACCACTAACAATAGCCATAGCTATCAACCACACAAGTTCAACCCTTCTCACCATTCTGCTGAATCCATCCAGGTTTACTCCTCGACTACTCGGATCAGCTAAAAAGTGATGACTTTTCAACATCTTGGACCATCGTAGTTAAGTCAAATTTTTAAAGCGTCGTAGATCGTCAACGCAAAAAGTTATTGATTTTAGGTTCGAGTCCGTCTCGGTTATTTTAATACAAGCAGATTATCTCGATTGCTTTTTCAATCCCGCTTCTTTTCAAGTTTACTCCTCACATTCCTTGTCGACCCGTTTTGATTTTGATTTCCCTAACAAAGATTTTGCATCAAAAAATGTTCGGTTGCTCGACTTTGAACGATTAGATCCTAACAAAACTTGTGTTGGTTGCTAAGCAAATTCATCGTTTTCCGTTTCAGATTCAGTATACTGGTTGTGGAATGAACCCAGCTCGAGCCCTTGGGCCAGCGGTTCTTCAGAAGCACTGGCCTCATTACCACTGGGTGAGTGACAAACATTTAAACATGGAGGTTATTGATATAGTTTGGGGGAGTCTTACCATGGAATAGCAGGCAGGAAGGGAGGAATATGACCGTAAAAGCTCTAATAAGCAATTGAGGTTCTAGAGGGGGCTTGTTAGAATGGGTGCTTTTTAAACAGGGTTTTAGAGAATAAATTCTTCACACTCCACCATGTTAAGTTAGGAATTCACAATATTACGATGCAACACATCTATTAGCTATCACTTACTCATCATACTTTACTCTGTAGTCTTTCTTGTATGGAGAGGGGGGACTTCAAAGAGAGGAGGGGCTTAATAGAGCTTTTACGGTATCTCAATTTCCACGGGTCCCTAACATCATTAGTTGCTGAAAGCTGTAAAACAGTTCAAATACAGTTTTTTAAGCTTTGGTAAAATAAAAGGCTCCAATCTTTACAGGCCCCTTAAAAGGCTCGAATAACTTTTGTTGATTCAGCCGTGACGCAAACTCGATGTATCACTCAGATTCATCTTTGCTTTGTTTGACCACTTTGTTGAGTTTTTTCAAATGGTAAATAACTCCATGCATTGGTTGTTGAGTCAAATTTCAAGCTGGATCATTGTCTAAATTATCGAGCAAAGTACTGAACATCATATTGTTAGATTTGTTGCTAAGAACAGTCAAAAACTATTGCCTTAAGCCTGACCTATGGAAAGTTTCGTCACCTTCTGCTTGACTATGACCAGCAGTGCTAAACATCACTCTATAAAGCTCACACACTTTTGAATTAATAGAATGGCTTTTAAGAGATAGCGGATCGAATCCCAGCCCTACAAACTTGACATTTTTACTGTATCTGTCTCGGGTTTTTATCTGACCAATGTTGTTGTACAGTTGTGGATGCCAAAAACATGAAACTTGATAACTAAAAGCATTGCGTCTGACACTCATGAGAGTAGTCCGTTTGAAGTTAAACGAAATGAAATCTAACGAATTCGTCATACTCCTGACTGAACAATACTGAGTAGGAGAACATAGCAAGTTGGTCACTCTTAGCTTTTATAAACATGCTCTAGTTCTTATGTTGAGTTTTTAGCTTCATTTTCATGATTCTCGTCCTTCCCTTTTTCAGATTTACTGGGCAGGCCCAATGGCTGGGGCGTTAGTTGCTGGTTTGCTTTACGCATTGATATTTGCCGTATCTGAAGATGCCACCAAGGCCTCCGCAGACATCTCCGACTACATCATCGAACGGCCGCCTGGATTGGAAGCCAAGAATCAAAACAAATACGCATATGGAGAACACAACGATGGTTATGCTAATACCAACATCTAATATCGACGAATAAACCCCTTTTTAATGGTTTGGACTTATCAAGAACTTCCAAATAACAATGCAAAACTATCAGAATGACCTAAACCTTCACGAAAATAAAGTTTCTTTGTTTCTGTGTTATGTAGTTATGATATCTCGATTTACACATTTTATTTTGAAATTGTATTCGGTGTCCAAAACATTCTAGTGGGACCAGGTGTAAACTGGCTCTGACTTCAATATGAGCCAGGTTCAGTCCCTCGATTTAAGTTTCTAATAATACAGTATACACAAAATCAGCTGATGCTAAAACAGACTATAACTCTGTCAAGTTGCCACTCAACTGCATGTACATATGACTACCCTTTTCCATGCCGTGGTAATCTGGGTTTGGCAGCATATAGTTGTTGTTATAATTGTTGTTGTTGTTGTTGTGGTCTTGCTCTGTCTTGACGATGGTGGAAAGCTCCTCCGCAGAGAAGTGGTACGGAGAGTGGACACAACTCATATTGTTCATTGAAACTGACTGAAGACTGGTCATATTGTGTGCAGGTTTCATTGCCTCGCAACTGCTCTTTGTTTCCATTACATCTTGGTATTTAATCATCTTATGGTCGAAGTTCTCGCTAGAAGGTATCAAGAATAACAACATGAGTATTGTGAAATATTGTTGACTGGCATTATCCTGGCAAAGCCGTTCAAATCACAATTTTATTGCCCAGCAACATGCTCTTTTAAAGAAACCTTACTTTGGACCTAGGTGTTCCTAATTTTTGGACTTTTTTCACACTTTGGAGCACACGTTTTTCATTAGAAAATTCGGTAGTTCTAAAGCCTTTGAATGTTCTTAAAATGCTCTTTATTTGAATCATATACTAAATAGATAGAATACCATATACGTTGTTAATCTATCTTTTTAACCTTTCCGACTTGGTCGTTTCGTCCTAACAAAGATTCAAAAACGGGGTTAGCTTTTAGCATTCTTATACTGTATAGTGAATAAAGATTGGTACACTTGCAGTGATTAGATCTTCTACTACGTAGGGTGACCCCGGTTGGGAAGACCCCGGGCATGCGCAGTTAGTTTAAAATGGCTACTAGTGTGTAGGGGGCGTGGCGTTGACAGAGATAGGCCTACAGTCTGCAGGAATAGTGAATAGAACTGGTTCTTGTCAAATCCTAATGCTGCATAGATCAACTCCAAATATTGGAAGGGCATTTGCTAGAGCTCAATGAAGAATGATTGTTGAAAATCTACTTTATACACTCAAGAATGCCGAATGAAGCAGGCGAGCCTTTATTTAGGCCCCCTGGCTGGGAAAAGGGTATCTAGGCCCATGTATGCCTGACACAACTAGCCAGTGATATAACCAAACCCAAATGCCGCGTAACAAAGCATCAATCATGGCCTAGTTGGACATCAGGTATGAAAAAATCCACAATGCTTACGTTTACTTTCTAATTATATCATACGTGCTTTGGAATATTTGGAATATTGTCCCCCCTGTTATGATTTTCCCCCAAGCCAAAATAGCATTTCCCAGCATGGCCAACCGAGTTCATCTACACTCATTTTCTATAAGGACAACTTGGTAATAGACATGCTAGTCATTACAGTACTTTAGCCATTTACAAGCTTTTTATTTTATAAGGAACCTACCTCAAGGCCTAGTACTAAAAGTTCCTTAAATTTTCTATTGTTCTCCATTGTTACAGGAAACAATAGAGCAGAAGAATCCATTGTGTTTCACAAGAAATCCTAGTTCTAAGTTCCTTATAAACAGTTCCTTATAAGAAAAAAAGCGTGTATCAGGTAATGGATTTATAAACAGTACAGTAGAAATGTTCTGAAGCTGGCTCTCCTTGATTCACATTTCTTTTTGTGAGAAAGTACTTTATTAGAAAGTAGCACTAGAAGGTCTGATAAAGAGAAAATATCCTTTATTCTATTGTTTTCTTAAACAACAGAAAACAAAAGAAAACTTAAGAAAGTTTTTTGGTACTAAGGTAATTTGAGACTTTCTTATGAAAAATGTGTTAGGGATTAAATGTACTTCAATTATTTCTACTTTTATAATTTTATGGGAGCTTTTCACTTTGGGTTTCAAAGATAAGGGCTCCCTTGACCTTCTTTAATATCCATTGTGCTTCAAATTGCTTTTTTATCCTCTATTTTTATTCTCTTGGTAAAAACTCTTCACTTGAGCAAAAATTACAAGCCTTGACATGTTCTTAGCTTGTTGTCAAGTTTTGGCAAACTCTGTGGCTCTTTTTTTCTAGAATTGTTCTCATGAGCTCAAGCTGAAATACAAACCAGTAAGGCTATGAAAATGTATAAAGGTCTTATCTTTACCAATTTTGACCCATTTTTGAAAGAATCTGGGAAATAGTACTCAGTTTCTTAAACCTCATGGCTGTTTCATTATCAAAAGTTTCTTGAAAGTTTCTTGCTAGATTTTAAGTCTAGAAAGTACCAAATCCATGCAAATTACCAAAAATTAATCAGCAGCCTTTCACCCGAGCAAATGTTTATACATATATCAAAGTGATTAACTTGAGAAAATAGATGCAACCATACTAAGGACAGACTTTAGAATGAACCAATTAAATTACTTTCTGGAAGATTTAGAATTGCTCCCAAGTGGTGAAACTAGCAAAAGTACTCGTAAACCCCCCAGAATCTCCAAATAGAGGTGCACTTGTTGAGTGATAGGCAAATAAATCGCTCCTTGTCTGCCAAATCTGCAAATAGCTAAAGTAGCTAGACAAAGTTATGAGAAGAATATCCCTTAATTCATACATCTAAATTTGCAGCAGACTTGAGAGGAATAAGATGCCCAAAATATCAAGAAGGAAGCAATGGAGCATTATGATCAGAACTCTGCAAATCAAGTCAAACTGAATTGAATATCAGTGCTACTCTGTGAATTAAGTGAAAGCATCCTTTTTGGGAAAAAGGGCAACATTGATAACATAACATAACAATAAATTGAGAACAATAACAAATAATTTAAAAAAAACATCAACTCAATTAAAGGTAGACCACTGACCAGCCAAAGTGATGAGTCAGACAACTAGCCAAATTAGAAGGATGATTTGAGTTCAGACAGTGCAAAAGAACTGACTCTAATTAATTGTCAGAAGTAGCAACTCTAATTCATAAATAAAGCTAGGCAGGGATGAATTGATAATAGAATTTAGCTTCCACCACAGTGTTTGCTGTTAACTAGGAACAATGGTTGAGGGAAAAATGATTATTGCTAACTCAAACAGAGGCTGGATATTTAGGTGAAGGTGGATTAGGTAGAACAAGGACCCAGCGTCGTAAGCTGCTGACTTTGTGACCCTGAGCATGCACAAATGATCTGATATTAATCTCGAGATTTCAGTGTTGGCAGAGATGAGGTTTTCTATTCTTCAGCCCAAGGCCTAGCGACTCTTCAAAGCCTGAAGTTGATCCTTGCAAAGAACTTGATGGGAACGTAATTCATTTTGTCAGTGCAAGAATGTGGAGCTTTTCATGGATAAAGAGCCGCAGTAGACTACGGATTGCTAGGGATAAACGAATAATAGAATCTGTTACATGGACACAAACAAACTGCACCAGTCTCTATAAAATGCACCTGTTTAACTAAGATCATACCACTTAATTCCTTTTGCCTTTTGCTGGAATAAGAGAGCTGGAAAACTTGGGAAAACTATCTGCTTCCACTCGATGTATCAGGTCTAAAGTTAGGCTCGAACCCACGACCCTTTTTAACCCACGTGCCTTTAAAAACGGGAGTGTTATCGAACAACTCCAGCATCCCCGTCAGTCGTCACAAGTAACCAGTACCGTTGAGAGGGAAGGGTAACCAGAGTAATTACCAGGGGGCACGGCCGTACATAGCGGGGGGGGGGCAAGGGGGGCTGCTGCCCCCCAAAAAATTCCAAAAGTATATGCTTTCCTATAGAGGATATCCTCAAAAAGCTCTTCAAAAGGGGTTTTGCCTCCCGCTAAAAATGTTCTGTGTACGGCCTTGCCAGGGGGCCGTGGCTGTAAAGTTTATGTCGACGGCCCTGCAAGTAATGCTTGAAATGCTTCAATACTGTAATGCTTCGATTGACTTCGAGGGGCGACAAAGACATTGTTTCGGGGTATTTTTAACTTGGGTCTTCCTTAAATTTTAGATCTAGGGCTATTCTTTCCTGGTCTAAGTTGTTTTTGAATAGGCTTTAAACTGACAAAGGTAGTCTGTAATGGTCAAGGTCCGGTTTTGGAAAGCAAAGTTCAAATTTAACAAGCTCCTGGACCCTAGCTCCTGGCTCTGCCTGGGCAAATAAAAGCACCACCCACAGGTGCAAAAATCTTCGAGTAAAGGGACCAGCCCAAACGAGAACACGAAATTCATCCGAGGACGTCTCATTGCTGACTAACATATCCTCCTGCTATTTTAAGATCTGGTATAAACCAAAAAACCTTAGTAACCACAGCTTGCAGTCGTTGACAAATCTAAACCGGACGGTGAGGTCGAAGTGAAAGATGAAGTATTCAAGTTGAAATTGCTCTGAGTGCTGCGGTTAATTTTCCTGCCTCCAGCCAACACGTCGTAAAATCTGTCGTTCTCTGGCCAAGCCAGCAGTGACCAAATTGTAGGCTGGCTCCATTGTCACACTAATAAGGCTTCTGAACCCAGAAAGCTCGCTCAAATTACGACTCCAAAGGTGCTCTACACCAACAGAAGCTTGAGATTTGGAAAGTAGACAAAGCATAGTCATATAGCTGGGTAGCAATGTATCACAGATTGATTTTTTTATGATCCACCGGTTACCAAAACCCTTAAAAGCAAAACTTCCCTTTTGAGAATGGAACTTACATAATCAAGCAAGGCCTGGCCTTTTTACCATAGTAGCTGCACTAACTGTTGCTTCATTTATTTCATCAAAGCCAGGAGTTGTTTATTTGTTTAGTCATTCCATTCAGTTGCTTATTGAACAAAAACAAAGTTTATCATCAATTTTGCATTGGGATAATCCGTCATGAATCCCTCGAAGGGAATCAAGAAATGATTTTATTACGTGTATTGATTATTCATTTTTCATAATCAAGTAACTCCGTAACTTTTAAAAGTTAAGAAACTTTCAGTACTTAGGGTTCAAGCTAGTTGTCTTATAAAAAACCTGTAGAAGTTTAAGTGTTGGAAATTTAACTAATCAAAGGGGTCTTATTCACTTAAACAAATACAGTAGAAGGAGAAGCACTTAAAACGATGAAGATGATGATTTATAGACATTAAAAATAGTTTGCTGCATTTGAACCCCTTAAATCATCCGAGTTAACATTTAAAGCAGATTTATTTGATTTATCAACCTCAGCTTTCAGTTTATAGAACAGAGTGGGGGGTCGTGTTATCAATTTTATTTCATTAACAAGGGTTGCTAAGTGTGCAGAGAATCACTTACTGCATTACTGGAAAAATAATTTAGGGCTGGGGTTAGGGTTATGATTTATGGATTTAGATTCAGGATTGAGTGTATGGTTGGTGAAGGTTAGGATGAGGGTAAGGGTAAGGATTAGGGTATAATGGTGATAATACCACGCGAGTACTGGGTGATTGAAGCCAGCAGAGTCATTGTTTTTAGTCGGTTTATCTTTAATTAATTACCATGACTGTTATTGTTTACTTTGTTAGTTGTTTAGTTCATCTTTTCAATGGCTATTATTACTATTCTAGCTCCAAATAAAGTATAGGAACAGAAATAACAATGAACTATTTAATATCCATTATAGAAAGATACATTACACCTAATCAAGCAACATCCTGAAGCATAATGAGAGCATTGTGGCCCTGTGTCCTCTACCAGTTATTCCTATCTGCCATATGAAGTCAGAAAAAGCGGATGGTAACCAATAGAGGGATTATATCTGCTGTTTCTATTTTAAACTAAACGTTCTAATAATCTTCAAATTCATCAAAGTTGTCGAATTGTTTGAACTGAAACATTGTTCACGACTGAGTAATAAAATCCCAGATGGTTACTCTTGTTATTGTCTGATCGGGGGTATAGTCGGTTTTTTTAGAGTCTGATCAAAAGACTACCAAATTTAGGGATGGACACAAAGCTTATGTTTGTTTGTGTATAAATACTTTATTGTTTTTTCACCTTGTTTACCTATTGCACTTAAACATAGTAATGTCTTTATTTGAACTTTGGGTTACTCCTCTTTGTCAATTTAGAGTAAGCCCCCCTTCTCGAATAATCCAAAGCCCCCTTTTGGATATGTAAACACAGTGTCTCTTTGTGTATATATCATTTATGTAAACATAGTTGTCTCCTTGTTTATGTTTCGTATTTGTAAACATAGTTGTCTCCTTGTTTATGTTTCGTCTATGTAAACAAAGTTGTCTCCTTGTTTATGTTTCGTATTTGTAAACACAGTTTTCTCCTTGTTTATGTTTCGTATTTGTAAACATAGTTGTCTCCTTGTTTAGGTTTCGTATATGTAAACACAGTTGTCTCCTTGTTTATGTTTCGTGTTATTAAACACAGTTGTCTCCTTGTTTATGTTTCGTCTATGTAAACAAAGTTGTCTCCTTGTTTATGTTTCGTATTTGTAAACACAGTTGTCTCCTTGTTTATGTTTCGTATTTGTAAACATAGTTGTCTCCTTGTTTATGTTTCGTATTTGTAAACATAGTTGTCTCCTTGTTTATGTTTCGTCTATGTAAACAAAGTTGTCTCCTTGTTTATGTTTCGTATTATTAAACACAGTTGTCTCCTTGTTTATGTTTCGCCTATGTAAACATAGTTGTGACCTTGTTTATATATCGTATTTGTAAACATAGTTGTCTCCTTGTTTATGTTTCGTATTTGTAAACATAGTTGTCTCCTTGTTCTTGTTTCGTCTATGTAAACAAAGTTGTCTTCTTGTTTATGTTTCGTATTTGTAAACACAGTTGTCTCCTTGTTTATGTTTCGTATTTGTAAACATAGTTGTCTCCTTGTTTATGTTTCGTATTTGTAAACATAGTTGTGACCTTGTTTATATATCGTATATGTAAACATAGTTGTCTCCTTGTTTATATATCGTATTTGTAAACACAGTTGTCTCCTTGTTTATGTTTCGTATTTGTAAACACAGTTGTCTCCTTGTTTATGTTTCGTATTTGTAAACATAGTTGTCTCCTTGTTTATGTTTCGTATTTGTAAACAAAGTTGTCTCCTTGTTTATGTATCATATATGTAAACACAGTTTTTTAATTGTCAATGTATCCTTTACGTAAACATAGTTGTCTCATTGTTTATGTTTTAATGAATATGTTAACCTAGTTGTTCTCTTCATTACCCTGTAGTAGAGAATCGAAAATTGTGAGAGATGTGCTTAAGTGAATTTCTTGAATTTCACTATTTAAGAAGTGTCAAATTTATGATATTTTCACCTTTAGATATGATATTTCCAAATGAAGATTAATATAGATGCTGTGCTAATGATCTCATCCACACAAAACTTGGTATGTTATTTCAGCATTGCTTTATTTTCCATGGCTTGCTTACCAAAGTAATATTTTTTATTCTTCGCAGTTTATGGATCGTTTGCTATCGTTGATGAAACAAATCTTGCAGGCCTCTCTATAAGGATCTCAGACAAGTAGTGCCTCGTTATGGCACTTTTCATTGGGTTTCATTTTAATCAAGAGGCATCTTTCTTTTGTAGTTACTTGGTTTACTCAGACCTTTCAAATCGTCGTTTCTATCCGACTATGACTTACAATAGAAACTTTTATGTCACACTCTGATGAAAACGCAGTTTTGAAAGGCCTAAGTTTGCCATAATTCCGTTATTTTTGTTTCAGATTCTTATTGTATATCATCTTACCGTACATTTCTTACCAAACATGAAGTTTCTTTAGATGTTTATACCTTTTCTGTTCTCCTATTCTCTAGTTATTATAGTATAGAAAACACCCATTTAAATTACAGTAAACCAAGTTGTTTATACCACCAATGCTCAAGTGCGTCTCTTTTCCTACTGCAAGAACAATTGTTTTCTAATTGCTGTGCAGAAAAAAATTGTTCTGATTCTTTGCCATGAACCGAGTTATTTCAATCGTGCTGCATCGTAAACATACACTCATCTGCTAGGCCCTTTATGGCACTGTCCTCTCTCCTTACGAATTTCTGTATGAAGAACGTTGGGTAGTTGTTTTTAACAACTGTGCAGTAAATACGATTTCTCTTTCCAGTAAGCAAAGCTAGCAGTTTATCACTTTTCAGTGAGCATTGATGCTTCTTTTTATAAACTAAGTTGTCCCCTTTTGGGTGGGACTTTACAGTATACACGGTTTTCCCTGCTTTTCGTATCGTAAGCACTTTTCGAAGATCAACATCAGGTTTCTTTCCGAGAAATCTACTACAGCTTGTCAGAAAATTGAAACATGAAGGTAAAGCAAACAAACTGTCCTAGAGTCCAGACGCTGCTCAAAATGTCCAAACTCTGTAACAGCTTCGTTTCTGACAAGGGTAAAAAACATAGAGTACTCTTTTTTATTAAACTTCAGCCCTCTTGACAAAGTAGACTTTAGGACTCTTAATGACCCACTCTTGACAATACAGCATTCAACTAAGGTAAGTTTGAAACCCTGAGATCAGAGCTGAGGACTCAAGAAATGCGATTTTCATTCCAAATTCAAGAAAACGGTACCTAGGCCCTAGGCTTACCTTGTAGAAAGTCCTGAATTAGGTGTTGTGATAAGTAACTCTTAATACCAAACTGGTACGAAACTCTTAACTGGATAGATCGGAGTAGGAGTGTAGTATCCAGTAAGGTATGGGTAGTGGGTACTTAGTTCACAGTGGATGCCAAGTAAATAGTACTGGTGGTGGTAGGCAGATGACAAGTGGTAGGTGATAAGTAAATAATACCACTCTGAAAAATTATTCTTTACTATGCTACTTCTATAAAGGCAAGAAGTTTAAGAATTCGCTTCACGACAACACTTCCAAGACCAGGGCAGAACTTTGCGAAAGAATCACCGAAGGGGAGCTTAATTGACCAAGCATTCCCTTGAACCTTGGTGCAGAATAGCTTAAGTTCTTCCTGTCCTTGGCACCAATTAATTTGAAATACATTCATAACTATTTACAACAATTTGCCATCATTTAATAAGAGGCTTTGCATTTCTCTAATCTTGTTTTATATTTATTTCGCTGGACAGCACAAATTTGAGGGGCAAAGCACTCTCGCATCCTAGTTAGTAGTATCCTATACAATGCTCGCAGTATGACTTTCCTTACTACTTTATCTGAATACTGTAGAAGAAATCCGTGGAAGATCTCTTGAAATTGCTCTTCCCTCACTCATAGATTTTAGTGCGTGCAAGTTACTTAAACGAACTCACCGATCCTTGGCTTCTGCTGCTCGGTCCCTCTGCCTTCTGTTTTTGAACCAATTGCTGACTTGAGTCGTTGACAACCCGGTCCCATCAGCCAGGTCCTTCTTCTCCCTGGGTGAGGGGTACGGGTTTCTGGTGTACCACTCTCTTAAAATCGCTCTTGACTTCTCCTTGAAGCAATAACTCGTTTCTTCACCATCCCATATAGTTCTCGGTAATGGGAACTTTCTCCTCACTCGATATTTGCCAACAGCCCCTAACGACCGCCCCCTCACCTTCTCCGCTTCTATGTAATGAGCTTTCAGCCATAAACCTTGCAGTTTTGGGTGCGACGCGATCGAGAAGCTGTTGTTTTCGATGACGTTATACAGTTCTTGAAAATTCCCATGGTGGAATGCAACAGTTGCTTTAGCTTTGAGGACGCTTTCGTTGTTGCAAATCTCGTCACAACTTGGTAAGCTCCATAAGAATCTTGCCAACCGATCCACACTCCCCCCTTGCTGCAGCACCTCGCAAACGCAAGCGATCTGCTCCGGGGTGAAACCGACCGTCGATACGCCAGCCCCCTCCAGGTAGCCGCTCATGCTGTCTCTTGTATATCGATTAGGTCCTGGTGTGGCCGACTAGATCCTGGAGCTATTACTCACAAATGACATTACTTAGCATTTCACAGTCAGCTTCGCTACTCAATAAATGAATTTGACTAAGTTAGTCTGCGCGGCTTAACGGCATTCCAGCAGACAAACGTTTGTGGTTTCGGGGTAAGCCGAGGCATTCACACCTCGGTAATCAAAATCGAACAGTCAAATTAGGTGAAGCCGAGAATAAACAATTTATGTAATCAACTGGGCACAAACTTCGGCGCTCTGGTTTCGAACGAAATTTGATCCATATTTGGCAAACCTAAAGAATGTGTTTCCATAGCGATTAGGGCCTAGAGTTACAAATCTCCCGCTCTTGATCAGGCGGCGAAATGCGAGCGTCTCGAGGTTAATTAAAAGATATTTGACACGAAACCAATAATAAACGTAACATTAAACGGTATTCAATTGATACATCTACCGGGCTTGCTCGATTGTTCCGACAAGACTGCAATGTGGGGCGTCAAACTGTGGGTTACCGTGTGAATATTCACTGATGCGATCTACTTTAGAAGTACTCTACTGTGTACCCCTATTAACAAGGTTTCTTGTCCAAAGCTGCACGGACCCTTCAGAACGGGAAAAATATTGAAAAATAGTTTCAGTCCGCCCTTGAGCTGTGGTAAGCTCTGCACCTACGTAACAGTACAAAGGGACCAATCGCTGGCTCCGTTTACTGTGACGTCTTAAATCCTTTGTTCTTTCGCCAGGGGAGTAGCATTGGCAAATGGATTTGTTTTGCTGTGGAAGAGAAGTGGAAGCCTTTCTGATCAAAGCTGCTTGCCAGGTCTTAGAAGGCCTACTCAAATTATTATTGTCAACTACACTTGGGATACTCAAAATTCCCCATTTTTCAAGCACAAAACACATGAATAAAAATCATATCCATTTATACCATTATGAGTTCACATTTTCCAATATGTAGCCCTATGTCATGTCATGTATGTATGTATGTCACATCAGGATATTCAAAATTATCAATTTTGTTGCTGTTGAAGGTTTTCTTCCTTCATTTTTGATTATATGAGCTATGTTTTCCTGAGCTTCTGTTTCATGAACTCTCAAAATGTCAGCACTTGTTTGAGGGACTTCAATGTGAAATTCGTAGGGAAGGGAGGTCTAGTCGAAAAACGTCATTTTAGATTTCGAACTATTAATATGCAGCTATGACCTTTTAGTTCAGTATCTATAAGATTGTAGTGCAGTACAGTACAGTAAGATTGCAGTGCAGAATATACACCTTGTTCTTAAATTAGATTTTGGAAATGTTGAAGCTCGCGTTCTTAAAGTATTTTTCTTATAAAAGAGAGTGAAAGAGTTGAATGCTTTGCTAGGGAACTCTTTTATTGCATGAGCAACTTAACCATTTTTATTGTATGTAATACGCTTTTAATAGGGTAAGGAACCTTTTATAAGGAACATACATGTAGAAGGTCGAAAAACTTGAGGAACTTCTACTACTAAAGGTCAAACAACTAAGGAACTTTATACTCATAATGTTACAATCAATGTTACAAACAATTGTGTAGAAATGCAACTTCTTTAATGACTCTCATAAACTTTAACGTTATGCAGGCCTGACCTAAGCTTCTTTGTGTTGTGACATGTTTTCTTATTTTTTTGCAAAATGTTGAATTCTAAAATGTTCTTCCGTCTGTACCAATTTTATCAACCAAATGCACTTAAAAGTAAGGAACAAATAAAGGAACTTTTAGAACTACAAAGTGGTCAAAAGAGGCCTCAAAATAAGGAACTTAAAGCTAGGCCCTGAGCTACGTTCCTTATAAAAAAGCATGTAACTCGGTATTTCTGTGTATGTTATCATTTTCATATTGCGTAAGTATTGTAGTGGACGATGTTCTGTTCTGTGGAAGCAGCAATTTGTATTTCAAGAAATGAAATGAAATGAGGAAGTGGATGGTCTTGATGGACTGGAGCCGGGGAAAATTATCTATCACAAACGGATTTTGGCGCGGCAGTGTTTCAACATAAACAGCAGAACGGCATCAAAAAGCGTTTTTTCCAGGGCTAGTCTTGACGGGAATGCAATAATCTTCAATCGGTATTCACAAGTTAGATTCTTTATTCATCAAATCGTTACTCGCTATTTTTAGGAGTCGATGTTAATCACCGATTGGCCTATTTCTCAGACATTTGTCCGAAAGTTACAGTGAAATTCCTGAAATTCCAACAAGATTTTCGAGAATTTCCTCAAGACTGTTCTTGGTGACTACATCATTGTAAAGGTAAGTTCTCATTTCAATCACCTTTAAATAGGTCACAATGATTTCTCGTCATGATGTACACGTTTTTTTCATAAGAAACTGGTTTATAAGAAACTTAGTACTAGGGCCCCAAAAATTTAAGAAACTTTTAGAACTACATCAATATCTTTAAGAAACTCCTAAAGAAATAAGAGGACTTTCTGAGCCGGAAGGTAATATGCCAATAAAACATTTTTGCTTGATTTGAAAACTTTTAAGAAACTCTTAGTTCTAGAAACTGGTAAAGAATTAAAAAACTTTTAGTACTAGGACCCAAGCTAGGTTTCTAATAGAAAAAATTGGAAATTTTCGATTTTGACCAAATCCAATGGGCTAACTTACCATCAGGCTTTTCCCAAACTCTTCGGTGATTTTGAAAGAAAAGTTTTTGGTGATTTAACCAAAGTGTATCGAAAAAGATAGTGTGGAAACCTATAAGAAGTTGGTTGAGAAACACCGCGACGCAAAAAACACACAAATAAGTTTGGTTAAATAATTGTTTCTAATATTTCGCCCTGCTAAGCAGGGCTTCCTCAGAGAATGGTTAAATGTGATCGAGAAATGAACGGTTAAGTAAAATAATTTGAATTTGGTAGGTAAGATATCATTCAAATTCAAATTATTTTACTTAACCGTTCATTTCTCGATCACATTTAACCATTCTCTGAGGAAGCCCTGCTTAGCAGGGCGAAATATTAGAAACAATTATTTAACCAAACTTATTTGTGTGTTTTTTGCGTCGCGGTGTTTCTCAACCAACTTCTTATCAATTTCTTCGTCGTATTAACGCAGCAGTTAGTGTAAGTGGTTTTTTCTTTCCTAATAATGGAAACCTATTGTTGGATGTCTTTGTTTCACAGTTGATGTTGAGCAGTACTTCACCGTGCACAACGAATAATTCTCTCTCTTTACTATTAAAATTCGCGTCAATTTCGACCATAAACCATGGGCTAACCATCAGGCTTTTTCCCAACTTTTGGTTGATTTCGAAGGAAAAGTTTTTTGATGATTTGAGGGGTTTTCTGGGCACATTATGGCCTGTTATTGGTCCCTAAAGAGTTTTGAGTTTATAGATTGCCTATTTGGAAGCATTTATTTGTTGGTCAATTTCGACCCAAAACCATGGGCTAACCATCAGGCTTTTTCCCAACTCTTGGTTGATTTTGAAGGAAATGTTTTTTGGTGATATGAAGGGTTTTCTGGGCATATTATGGCCTGTTATTGGTCCCTGAAGAGCTCTGAGTTGATAGATGGCCTATTTGGAAGCATTTATTTCTGGGTCAATTTCGACCAAAAACAATGGGCTAACCATCAGGCTTTTTCCCAACTTTCGGGTGATTTTGAAGGGAAAGTTTTTTGGTGATTTGAGGGGTTTTCTGGGCATATTATAGCTTGTTATTGGTCCCTGAAGAGCTCTGAGTGGATAGATGGCCTATTTGGAAGCATTTATTTTGTGTCAATTTCGACCAAAAACCATGGGCTAACCATCAGGCGTGTTTCCCAACTTTTGGTTGATTTTGAAGAAAAATTTTTTTGGTGATTTGAGGGGTTTTCTGAGCATATTATGGCCTGTTATTGGTCCCTGAAGAGCTCTGAGTTGATAGATTGCCTATTTGAAAGCATTTATTTTGGGTCATTTTTAACCAAAAACCATGGGCTAACCATCAGGCTTTTTCCCAACTTTTGGTTGACTTCGAAGGAAAAGTTTTTTGGTGATTTGAGGGGTTTTTGTGGGCATATCATGGCCTGCTATTGGTCCCTGAAGAGCTCTGAGTGGATAGATTGCCTATTGAAAGCATTTATTTTGGGTCAATTTCGACCAAAAACCATGGGCTAACCATCAGGCTTTTTCCCAACTTTTGGTTGATTTTGAAGAAAAAGTTTTTTGGTGATTTGAGGGTTTTTCTGAGCATATTATGGCCTGTTATTGGTCCCTGAAGAGCTCTGAGTTGATAGATTGCCTATTTGAAAGCATTTATTTTGGGATAATTTCGACCAAAAACCATGGGCTAACCATCAGGCTTTTCCCCAACTTTTGGTTGATTTCGAAGGAAAAGTTTTTTGGTGGTTTGAGGGGTTTTCTGAGCATATTATGGCCTGTTATTGGTCCCTGAAGAGCTCTGAGGTTGATCGATTGCCTATTTGAAAGCATTTATTTTGGGTCAATTTTGACCAATAACCATGGGCTAACCATCAGGCTTTTTCCCAACTTTTGGTTGACTTCGAAGGAAAAGTTTTTTGGTGGTTTGAGGGGTTTTCTTGGCATATTATGGCCTGTTATTGGTCCCTAAAGAGCTCTGAGTTGATAGATGGCCTATTTGGAAGCATTTATTTTAGGTCAATTTTGACCAATAACCGTGGGCTAACCATCAGGCTTTTCCCCAACTTTTGGTTGATTTCGAAGGAAAAGTTTTTTGGTGATTTGAAGGGTTTTTGTGGGCATATCATGGCCTGTTATTGATCCCTGAAGAGCTCTGAGTTGATAGATTGCCTATTTGAAAGCATTTATTTTGTGTCAATTTCGACCAAAAACCATGGGCTAACCATCAGACTTTTTTCCAAAATTTAGGTGATTTTGAAGGAAAAGTTTTTTGGTGATTTGAGGGGTTTTCTGGGCATATTATGGCCTGTTATTGGTCCCTGAAGAGCTCTAAGTTCATAGATTGCCTATTTGGAAGCATTTATTTTGGGCCAATTTCGACCAAAAACCATGGGCTAACCATCAGGCGTTTTTCCCAACTTTTGGTTGATTTTGAAGAACAAGTTTTTTGGTGATTTGAAGGGTTTTCTAAGCATATTATGGCCTGTTATTGGTCCCTGAAGAGCTCTGAGTTGATAGATTGCCTATTTGAAAGCATTTATTTTGGGATAATTTCGACCAAAAACCATGGGCTAACCATCAGGCTTTTTCCCAACTTTTGGGTGATTTTGAAGGAAAAGTTTTTTGGTGATTAGAGGGGTTTTCTGGGCATATTATAGCTTGTTATTGGTCCCTGAAGAGCTCTGAGTTGATAGATGGCCTATTTGGAAGCATTTATTTCTGGGTCAATTTCGACCAAAAACCATGGGCTAACCATCAGGCTTTTTCCCAACTTTTGGGTGATTTTGAAGGAAAAGTTTTTTGGTGATTAGAGGGGTTTTCTGGGCATATTATAGCTTGTTATTGGTCCCTGAAGAGCTCTGAGTTGATAGATGGCCTATTTGGAAGCATTTATTTCTGGGTCAATTTTGACCAAAAACCATGGGCTAACCATCAGGCATTTTCCCAACTTTTGGGTGATTTTGAAGGAAAAGTGTTAAGGTGATTTGAGGGGTTTTCTGGGCATATTATGGCCTGTTATTGGTCCCTGAAGAGCTCTGAGTTGATAGATGGCCTATTTGAAAGCATTTATTTTGGGATAATTTCGACCAACAACCATGGGCTAACCATCAGGCTTTTTCCCAACTTTTTGTTGACTTCGAAGGAAAAGTTTTTTGGTGATTTGAGGGGTTTTTGTGGGCATATCATGGCCTGTAATTGGTCCGTGAAGAGCTCTGAGTGGATAGATTGCCTATTGAAAGCATTTATTTTGTGTCAATTTCGACCAAAAACCATGGGCTAACCATCAGGCGTTTTTCCCAACTTTTGGGTGATTTTGAAGAAAAAGTTTTTTGGTGGTTTGAGGGGTTTTCTTAGCATATTATGGCCTGTTATTGGTCCCTGAAGAGCTCTGAGTTCATAGATTGCCTATTGGAAAGCATTTATTTTGGGATAATTTCGACCAAAAACCATGGGCTAACCATGAGGCTTTTTCCCAACTTTTGATTGATTTCGAAGGAAAAGTGTTTTGGTGATTTGAGGGGTTTTCTGAGCATATTATGGCCTGTTATTGGTCCCTGAAGAGCTCTGAGGTTGATCGATTGCCTATTTGAAAGCATTTATTTTGGGATAATTTCGACCAACAACCATGGGCTAACCATCAGGCTTTTCCCCAACTTTTGGTTGATTTCGAAGGAAAAGTTTTTTGGTGATTTGAGGGGTTTTCTGGGCATATCATGGCCTGTTATTGATCCCTGAAGAGCTCTGAGTGGATAGATTGCCTATTGAAAGCATGTATTTTGTGTCAATTTCGACCAAAAACCATGGGCTAACCATCAGGCTTTTTCCCAACTTTTGGGTGATTTTGAAGGAAAAGTTTTTTGGTGATTAGAGGGGTTTTCTGGGCATATTATAGCTTGTTATTGGTCCCTGAAGAGCTCTGAGTTGATAGATGGCCTATTTGGAAGCATTTATTTCTGGGTCAATTTTGACCAAAAACCATGGGCTAACCATCAGGCATTTTCCCAACTTTTGGGTGATTTTGAAGGAAAAGTGTTAAGGTGATTTGAGGGGTTTTCTGGGCATATTATGGCCTGTAATTGGTCCCTGAAGAGCTCTGAGTTGATAGATGGCCTATTTGAAAGCATTTATTTTGGGATAATTTCGACCAACAACCATGGGCTAACCATCAGGCTTTTTCCCAACTTTTTGTTGACTTCGAAGGAAAAGTTTTTTGGTGGTTTGAGGGGTTTTCTTAGCATATTATGGCCTGTTATTGGTCCCTGAAGAGCTCTGAGTTCATAGATTGCCTATTTGAAAGCATTTATTTTGGGATAATTTCGACCAAAAACCATGGGCTAACCATGAGGCTTTTTCCCAACTTTTGATTGATTTCGAAGGAAAAGTGTTTTGGTGATTTGAGGGGTTTTCTGGGCATATTATGGCCTGTAATTGGTCCCTGAAGAGCTCTGAGTTGATAGATGGCCTATTTTAAAGCATTTATTTTGGGTCAATTTTGACCAATAACCATGGGCTAACCATCAGGCTTTTTCCCAACTTTTGGTTGACTTCGAAGGAAAAGTTTTTTGGTGATTTGAGGGGTTTTTGTGGGCATATCATGGCCTGTTATTGGTCCCTAAAGAGCTCTGAGTGGATAGATTGCCTATTTGAAAGCATTTATTTTGGGATAATTTTGACCAAAAACCATGGGCTAACCATCAGGCTTTTTCCCAACTTTTGGTTGATTTCGAAGGAAAAGTTTTTTGGTGATTTGAGGGGTTTTCTGGGCATATTATGGCCTGTTATTGGTCCCTGACGAGTTCTTAGTTGATAAATAGGCTATTTAGAAGCATTTATTTTGGGCCAATTTCGACCAAAAATCATGGGCTAACCATCAGGCTTTTTCCCAACTTTTGGGTGATTTCGAAGGAAAAGTTTTTTGGTGATTTGAGGGGTTTTCTGAGCATATTATGGCCTGTTATTGGTCCCTGAAGAGCTCTGAGTTGATAGATGGCCTATTTGAAAGCATTTATTTTGGGATAATTTCGACCAACAACCATGGGCTAACCATCAGGCTTTTTCCAAACTTTTTGTTGACTTCGAAGGAAAAGTTTTTTGGTGATTTGAGGGGTTTTTGTGGGCATATCATGGCCTGTAATTGGTCCCTGAAGAGCTCTGAGTGGATAGATTGCCTATTGGAAAGCATTTATTTTGGGATAATTTCGACCAAAAACCATGGGCTAACCATGAGGCTTTTTCCCAACTTTTGATTGATTTCGAAGGAAAAGTGTTTTGGTGATTTGAGGGGTTTTCTGAGCATATTATGGCCTGTTATTGGTCCCTGAAGAGCTCTGAGGTTGATCGATTGCCTATTTGAAAGCATTTATTTTGGGATAATTTCGACCAACAACCATGGGCTAACCATCAGGCTTTTCCCCAACTTTTGGTTGATTTCGAAGGAAAAGTTTTTTGGTGATTTGAGGGGTTTTCTGGGCATATCATGGCCTGTTATTGATCCCTGAAGAGCTCTGAGTGGATAGATTGCCTATTGAAAGCATGTATTTTGTGTCAATTTCGACCAAAAACCATGGGCTAACCATCAGGCTTTTTCCCAACTTTTGGGTGATTTTGAAGGAAAAGTTTTTTGGTGATTAGAGGGGTTTTCTGGGCATATTATAGCTTGTTATTGGTCCCTGAAGAGCTCTGAGTTGATAGATGGCCTATTTGGAAGCATTTATTTCTGGGTCAATTTTGACCAAAAACCATGGGCTAACCATCAGGCATTTTCCCAACTTTTGGGTGATTTTGAAGGAAAAGTGTTAAGGTGATTTGAGGGGTTTTCTGGGCATATTATGGCCTGTAATTGGTCCCTGAAGAGCTCTGAGTTGATAGATGGCCTATTTGAAAGCATTTATTTTGGGATAATTTCGACCAACAACCATGGGCTAACCATCAGGCTTTTTCCCAACTTTTTGTTGACTTCGAAGGAAAAGTTTTTTGGTGGTTTGAGGGGTTTCCTTAGCATATTATGGCCTGTTATTGGTCCCTGAAGAGCTCTGAGTTCATAGATTGCCTATTTGAAAGCATTTATTTTGGGATAATTTCGACCAAAAACCATGGGCTAACCATGAGGCTTTTTCCCAACTTTTGATTGATTTCGAAGGAAAAGTGTTTTGGTGATTTGAGGGGTTTTCTGGGCATATTATGGCCTGTAATTGGTCCCTGAAGAGCTCTGAGTTGATAGATGGCCTATTTGCAAGCATTTATTTTGGGTCAATTTTGACCAATAACCATGGGCTAACCATCAGGCTTTTTCCCAACTTTTGGTTGACTTCGAAGGAAAAGTTTTTTGGTGATTTGAGGGGTTTTTGTGGGCATATCATGGCCTGTTATTGGTCCCTAAAGAGCTCTGAGTGGATAGATTGCCTATTTGAAAGCATTTATTTTGGGATAATTTCGACCAAAAACCATGGGCTAACCATCAGGCTTTTTCCCAACTTTTGGTTGATTTCGAAGGAAAAGTTTTTTGGTGATTTGAGGGGTTTTCTGGGCATATTATGGCCTGTTATTGGTCCCTGACGAGTTCTTAGTTGATAAATAGGCTATTTAGAAGCATTTATTTTGGGCCAATTTCGACCAAAAATCATGGGCTAACCATCAGGCTTTTTCCCAACTTTTGGGTGATTTCGAAGGAAAAGTTTTTTGGTGATTTGAGGGGTTTTCTGAGCATATTATGGCCTGTTATTGGTCCCTGAAGAGCTCTGAGTTGATAGATGGCCTATTTGAAAGCATTTATTTTGGGATAATTTCGACCAACAACCATGGGCTAACCATCAGGCTTTTTCCAAACTTTTTGTTGACTTCGAAGGAAAAGTTTTTTGGTGATTTGAGGGGTTTTTGTGGGCATATCATGGCCTGTAATTGGTCCCTGAAGAGCTCTGAGTGGATAGATTGCCTATTGAAAGCATTTATTTTGTGTCAATTTCGACCAAAAACCATGGGCTAACCATGAGGCTTTTTCCCAACTTTTGATTGATTTCGAAGGAAAAGTGTTTTGGTGATTTGAGGGGTTTTCTGAGCATATTATGGCCTGTTATTGGTCCCTGAAGAGCTCTGAGGTTGATCGATTGCCTATTTGAAAGCATTTATTTTGGGTTAATTTCGACCAACAACCATGGGCTAACCATCAGGCTTTTCCCCAACTTTTGGTTGATTTCGAAGGAAAAGTTTTTTGGTGATTTGAGGGGTTTTCTGGGCATATCATGGCCTGTTATTGATCCCTGAAGAGCTCTGAGTGGATAGATTGCCTATTGAAAGCATGTATTTTGTGTCAATTTCGACCAAAAACCATGGGCTAACCATCAGGCTTTTTCCCAACTTTTGGGTGATTTTGAAGGAAAAGTTTTTTGGTGATTAGAGGGGTTTTCTGGGCATATTATAGCTTGTTATTGGTCCCTGAAGAGCTCTGAGTTGATAGATGGCCTATTTGGAAGCATTTATTTCTGGGTCAATTTTGACCAAAAACCATGGGCTAACCATCAGGCATTTTCCCAACTTTTGGGTGATTTTGAAGGAAAAGTGTTAAGGTGATTTGAGGGGTTTTCTGGGCATATTATGGCCTGTAATTGGTCCCTGAAGAGCTCTGAGTTGATAGATGGCCTATTTGAAAGCATTTATTTTGGGATAATTTCGACCAACAACCATGGGCTAACCATCAGGCTTTTTCCCAACTTTTTGTTGACTTCGAAGGAAAAGTTTTTTGGTGGTTTGAGGGGTTTTCTTAGCATATTATGGCCTGTTATTGGTCCCTGAAGAGCTCTGAGTTCATAGATTGCCTATTTGAAAGCATTTATTTTGGGATAATTTCGACCAAAAACCATGGGCTAACCATGAGGCTTTTTCCCAACTTTTGATTGATTTCGAAGGAAAAGTGTTTTGGTGATTTGAGGGGTTTTCTGGGCATATTATGGCCTGTAATTGGTCCCTGAAGAGCTCTGAGTTGATAGATGGCCTATTTTAAAGCATTTATTTTGGGTCAATTTTGACCAATAACCATGGGCTAACCATCAGGCTTTTTCCCAACTTTTGGTTGACTTCGAAGGAAAAGTTTTTTGGTGATTTGAGGGGTTTTTGTGGGCATATCATGGCCTGTTATTGGTCCCTAAAGAGCTCTGAGTGGATAGATTGCCTATTTGAAAGCATTTATTTTGGGATAATTTCGACCAAAAACCATGGGCTAACCATCAGGCTTTTTCCCAACTTTTGGTTGATTTCGAAGGAAAAGTTTTTTGGTGATTTGAGGGGTTTTCTGGGCATATTATGGCCTGTTATTGGTCCCTGACGAGTTCTTAGTTGATAAATAGGCTATTTAGAAGCATTTATTTTGGGCCAATTTCGACCAAAAATCATGGGCTAACCATCAGGCTTTTTCCCAACTTTTGGGTGATTTCGAAGGAAAAGTTTTTTGGTGATTTGAGGGGTTTTCTGAGCATATTATGGCCTGTTATTGGTCCCTGAAGAGCTCTGAGTTGATAGATGGCCTATTTGAAAGCATTTATTTTGGGATAATTTCGACCAACAACCATGGGCTAACCATCAGGCTTTTTCCAAACTTTTTGTTGACTTCGAAGGAAAAGTTTTTTGGTGATTTGAGGGGTTTTTGTGGGCATATCATGGCCTGTAATTGGTCCCTGAAGAGCTCTGAGTGGATAGATTGCCTATTGGAAAGCATTTATTTTGGGATAATTTCGACCAAAAACCATGGGCTAACCATGAGGCTTTTTCCCAACTTTTGATTGATTTCGAAGGAAAAGTGTTTTGGTGATTTGAGGGGTTTTCTGAGCATATTATGGCCTGTTATTGGTCCCTGAAGAGCTCTGAGGTTGATCGATTGCCTATTTGAAAGCATTTATTTTGGGATAATTTCGACCAACAACCATGGGCTAACCATCAGGCTTTTCCCCAACTTTTGGTTGATTTCGAAGGAAAAGTTTTTTGGTGATTTGAGGGGTTTTCTGGGCATATCATGGCCTGTTATTGATCCCTGAAGAGCTCTGAGTGGATAGATTGCCTATTGAAAGCATGTATTTTGTGTCAATTTCGACCAAAAACCATGGGCTAACCATCAGGCTTTTTCCCAACTTTTGGGTGATTTTGAAGGAAAAGTTTTTTGGTGATTAGAGGGGTTTTCTGGGCATATTATAGCTTGTTATTGGTCCCTGAAGAGCTCTGAGTTGATAGATGGCCTATTTGGAAGCATTTATTTCTGGGTCAATTTTGACCAAAAACCATGGGCTAACCATCAGGCATTTTCCCAACTTTTGGGTGATTTTGAAGGAAAAGTGTTAAGGTGATTTGAGGGGTTTTCTGGGCATATTATGGCCTGTAATTGGTCCCTGAAGAGCTCTGAGTTGATAGATGGCCTATTTGAAAGCATTTATTTTGGGATAATTTCGACCAACAACCATGGGCTAACCATCAGGCTTTTTCCCAACTTTTTGTTGACTTCGAAGGAAAAGTTTTTTGGTGGTTTGAGGGGTTTCCTTAGCATATTATGGCCTGTTATTGGTCCCTGAAGAGCTCTGAGTTCATAGATTGCCTATTTGAAAGCATTTATTTTGGGATAATTTCGACCAAAAACCATGGGCTAACCATGAGGCTTTTTCCCAACTTTTGATTGATTTCGAAGGAAAAGTGTTTTGGTGATTTGAGGGGTTTTCTGGGCATATTATGGCCTGTAATTGGTCCCTGAAGAGCTCTGAGTTGATAGATGGCCTATTTGCAAGCATTTATTTTGGGTCAATTTTGACCAATAACCATGGGCTAACCATCAGGCTTTTTCCCAACTTTTGGTTGACTTCGAAGGAAAAGTTTTTTGGTGATTTGAGGGGTTTTTGTGGGCATATCATGGCCTGTTATTGGTCCCTAAAGAGCTCTGAGTGGATAGATTGCCTATTTGAAAGCATTTATTTTGGGATAATTTCGACCAAAAACCATGGGCTAACCATCAGGCTTTTTCCCAACTTTTGGTTGATTTCGAAGGAAAAGTTTTTTGGTGATTTGAGGGGTTTTCTGGGCATATTATGGCCTGTTATTGGTCCCTGACGAGTTCTTAGTTGATAAATAGGCTATTTAGAAGCATTTATTTTGGGCCAATTTCGACCAAAAATCATGGGCTAACCATCAGGCTTTTTCCCAACTTTTGGGTGATTTCGAAGGAAAAGTTTTTTGGTGATTTGAGGGGTTTTCTGAGCATATTATGGCCTGTTATTGGTCCCTGAAGAGCTCTGAGTTGATAGATGGCCTATTTGAAAGCATTTATTTTGGGATAATTTCGACCAACAACCATGGGCTAACCATCAGGCTTTTTCCAAACTTTTTGTTGACTTCGAAGGAAAAGTTTTTTGGTGATTTGAGGGGTTTTTGTGGGCATATCATGGCCTGTTATTGATCCCTGAAGAGCTCTGAGTGGATAGATTGCCTATTGAAAGCATGTATTTTGTGTCAATTTCGACCAAAAACCATGGGCTAACCATCAGGCGTTTTTTCCAACTTTTGGTTGATTTTGAAGAAAAAGTTTTTTGGTGATTTGAGGGGTTTTCTGAGCATATTATGGCCTGTTATTGGTCCCTGAAGAGCTCTGAGTTGATAGATTGCCTATTTGAAAGCATTTATTTTGGGTCATTTTTAACCAAAAACCATGGGCTAACCATCAGGCTTTTTCCCAACTTTTGGTTGACTTCGAAGGAAAAATTTTTTGGTGATTTGAGGGGTTTTTGTGGGCATATCATGGCCTGTTATTGGTCCCTGAAGAGCTCTGAGTGGATAGATTGCCTATTGAAAGCATTTATTTTGGGTCAATTTCGACCAAAAACCATGGGCTAACCATCAGGCTTTTTCCCAACTTTTGGTTGATTTTGAAGAAAAAGTTTTTTGGTGATTTGAGGGTTTTTCTGAGCATATTATGGCCTGTTATTGGTCCCTGAAGAGCTCTGAGTTGATAGATTGCCTATTTGAAAGCATTTATTTTGGGATAATTTCGACCAAAAACCATGGGCTAACCATCAGGCTTTTCCCCAACTTTTGGTTGATTTCGAAGGAAAAGTTTTTTGGTGGTTTGAGGGGTTATCTGGGAATATTATGGCCTGTTATTGGTCCCTGAAGAGCTCTGAGTTGATAGATGGCCTATTTGGAAGCATTTATTTTAGGTCAATTTCGACCAAAAACCATGGGCTAACCATCAGGCTTTTTCCCAACTTTTGGTTGATTTCGAAGGAAAAGTTTTTGGTGATTTGAGGGGTTTTTGTGGGCATATTATGGCCTGTTATTGGTCCCTGACGAGTTCTTAGTTGATAGATTGCCTATTTGAAAGCATTTATTTTGGGATAATTTCGACCAACAACCACAGGCTAACCATCAGGCTTTTCCCCAACTTTTGGTTGATTTCGAAGGAAAAGTTTTTTGGTGATTTGAAGGGTTTTTGTGGGCATATCATGGCCTGTTATTGATCCCTGAAGAGCTCTGTGTGGATAGATTGCCTATTGAAAGCATTTATTTTGTGTCAATTTCGACCAAAAACCATGGGCTAACCATCAGGCGTTTTTCCCAACTTTTGGTTGATTTTGAAGAAAAAGTTTTTTGGTGATTTGAAGGGTTTTCTAAGCATATTATGGCCTGTTATTGGTCCCTGAAGAGCTCTGAGTTGATAGATTGCCTATTTGAAAGCATTTATTTTGGGATAATTTCGACCAAAAACCATGGGCTAACCATCAGGCTTTTTCCCAACTTTTGGGTGATTTTGAAGGAAAAGTTTTTTGGTGATTAGAGGGGTTTTCTGGGCATATTATAGCTTGTTATTGGTCCCTGAAGAGCTCTGAGTTGATAGATGGCCTATTGAAAGCATGTATTTTGTGTCAATTTCGACCAAAAACCATGGGCTAACCATCAGGCGTTTTTTCCAACTTTTGGTTGATTTTGAAGAAAAAGTTTTTTGGTGATTTGAGGGGTTTTCTGAGCATATTATGGCCTGTTATTGGTCCCTGAAGAGCTCTGAGTTGATAGATTGCCTATTTGAAAGCATTTATTTTGGGTCATTTTTAACCAAAAACCATGGGCTAACCATCAGGCTTTTTCCCAACTTTTGGTTGACTTCGAAGGAAAAACATTTTGGTGATTTGAGGGGTTTTTGTGGGCATATCATGGCCTGTTATTGGTCCCTGAAGAGCTCTGAGTGGATAGATTGCCTATTGAAAGCATTTATTTTGGGTCAATTTCGACCAAAAACCATGGGCTAACCATCAGGCTTTTTCCCAACTTTTGGTTGATTTTGAAGAAAAAGTTTTTTGGTGATTTGAGGGTTTTTCTGAGCATATTATGGCCTGTTATTCGTCCCTGAAGAGCTCTGAGTTGATAGATTGCCTATTTGAAAGCATTTATTTTGGGATAATTTCGACCAAAAACCATGGGCTAACCATCAGGCTTTTCCCCAACTTTTGGTTGATTTCGAAGGAAAAGTTTTTTGGTGGTTTGAGGGGTTATCTGGGAATATTATGGCCTGTTATTGGTCCCTGAAGAGCTCTGAGTTGATAGATGGCCTATTTGGAAGCATTTATTTTAGGTCAATTTCGACCAAAAACCATGGGCTAACCATCAGGCTTTTCCCCAACTTTTGGTTGATTTCGAAGGAAAAGTTTTTTGGTGATTTGAAGGGTTTTTGTGGGCATATCATGGCCTGTTATTGATCCCTGAAGAGCTCTGAGTGGATAGATTGCCTATTGAAAGCATTTATTTTGTGTCAATTTTGACCAAAAACCATGGGCTAACCATCAGGCGTTTTTCCCAACTTTTGGTTGATTTTGAAGAAAAAGTTTTTTGGTGATTTGAAGGGTTTTCTAAGCATATTATGGCCTGTTATTGGTCCCTGAAGAGCTCTGAGTTGATAGATTGCCTATTTGAAAGCATTTATTTTGGGATAATTTCGACCAAAAACCATGGGCTAACCATCAGGCTTTTTCCCAACTTTTGGGTGATTTTGAAGGAAAAGTTTTTTGGTGATTAGAGGGGTTTTCTGGGCATATTATAGCTTGTTATTGGTCCCTGAAGAGCTCTGAGTTGATAGATGGCCTATTTGGAAGCATTTATTTCTGGGTCAATTTTGACCAAAAACCATGGGCTAACCATCAGGCATTTTCCCAACTTTTGGGTGATTTTGAAGGAAAAGTGTTAAGGTGATTTGAGGGGTTTTCTGGGCATATTATGGCCTGTTATTGGTCCCTAAAGAGCTCTGAGTTGATAGATTGCCTATTTGCAAGCATTTATTTTGGGTCAATTTTGACCAATAACCATGGGCTAACCATCAGGCGTTTTCTTAACTTTTGGGTGATTTTGAAGGAAAAGTTTTTTGGTGATTTGAGGGGTTTTCTGGGCATATTATGGCCTGTTATTGGTCCCTGAAGAGCTCTGAGTGGATTGATGGCCTATTTGGAAGCATTTATTTTGGGCCAATTTCGACCAAAAATCATGGGCTAACCATCCGACGTTTTCCCAACTTTTGGGTGATTTTGAAGGAAAAGTTTTTTGGTGATTTGAGGGGTTTTCTGGGCATATTATGGCCTGTTATTGGTCCCTGAAGAGCTCTGAGTTGATAGATGGCCTATTTGGAAGCATTTATTTTGGGTCAATTTCGACCAAAAACCATGGGCTAACCATCCGACGTTTTCCCAACTTTTGGGTGATTTTGAAGGAAAAGTTTTTTGGTGATTTGAGGGGTTTTCTGGGCATATTATGGCCTGTTATTGGTCCCTGAAGAGCTCTGAGTGGATTGATGGCCTATTTGGAAGCATTTATTTTGGGCCAATTTCGACCAAAAATCATGGGCTAACCATCATGCGTTTTCCAAACTTTCGGGTGATTTGGAAGGAAAAGTTTTTTGATGATTAGAGCAGTTTTCTGGACATATTATGGCCTGTTATTGGTCCCTCAAGAGCTCTGAGTGGATAGATGGCCTATTTCGAAGCATTTGTTTTAGGTCAATTTTGACCAAAAACCATGGGCTAACCATCAGGCGTTTTCCCAACTTTTGGGAGATTTTGAAGGAAAAGTTTTTTGGTTATTTGAGGGGTTTTCTGGGCATATTATGGCCTGTTATTGGTCCCTGAAGAGAGCTCTGAGTTGATAGATGGCATATTTGGAAGTATTTATTTTGGGTGAATTTCGACCAAAAACCATGGGCTAACCATCAGGCTTTTTCCCAACTTTTGGTTGATTTTGAAGGAAAAGGTTTTTGGTGATTAGAGGGGTTTTCTGGGCATATTATGGCCTTTTATTGGTCCCTGAAGAGTTCTTTGCTGATAGATAGCTTATTTGGAAGTATTTATTTTGGGTCAATTTCGACCAAAAACCATGGGCTAACCATCAGGCGTTTTCTTAACTTTTGGGTGATTTTGAAGGAAAAGTTTTTTGGTGATTTGAGGGGTTTTCTGGGCATATTATGGCCTGTTATTGGTCCCTGAAGAGCTCTGAGTTCATAGATTGCCTATTGGAAAGCATTTATTTTGGGATAATTTCGACCAAAAACCATGGGCTAACCATGAGGCTTTTTCCCAACTTTTGATTGATTTCGAAGGAAAAGTGTTTTGGTGATTTGAGGGGTTTTCTGAGCATATTATGGCCTGTTATTGGTCCCTGAAGAGCTCTGAGGTTGATCGATTGCCTATTTGAAAGCATTTATTTTGGGATAATTTCGACCAACAACCATGGGCTAACCATCAGGCTTTTCCCCAACTTTTGGTTGATTTCGAAGGAAAAGTTTTTTGGTGATTTGAGGGGTTTTCTGGGCATATCATGGCCTGTTATTGATCCCTGAAGAGCTCTGAGTGGATAGATTGCCTATTGAAAGCATGTATTTTGTGTCAATTTCGACCAAAAACCATGGGCTAACCATCAGGCTTTTTCCCAACTTTTGGGTGATTTTGAAGGAAAAGTTTTTTGGTGATTAGAGGGGTTTTCTGGGCATATTATAGCTTGTTATTGGTCCCTGAAGAGCTCTGAGTTGATAGATGGCCTATTTGGAAGCATTTATTTCTGGGTCAATTTTGACCAAAAACCATGGGCTAACCATCAGGCATTTTCCCAACTTTTGGGTGATTTTGAAGGAAAAGTGTTAAGGTGATTTGAGGGGTTTTCTGGGCATATTATGGCCTGTAATTGGTCCCTGAAGAGCTCTGAGTTGATAGATGGCCTATTTGAAAGCATTTATTTTGGGATAATTTCGACCAACAACCATGGGCTAACCATCAGGCTTTTTCCCAACTTTTTGTTGACTTCGAAGGAAAAGTTTTTTGGTGGTTTGAGGGGTTTCCTTAGCATATTATGGCCTGTTATTGGTCCCTGAAGAGCTCTGAGTTCATAGATTGCCTATTTGAAAGCATTTATTTTGGGATAATTTCGACCAAAAACCATGGGCTAACCATGAGGCTTTTTCCCAACTTTTGATTGATTTCGAAGGAAAAGTGTTTTGGTGATTTGAGGGGTTTTCTGGGCATATTATGGCCTGTAATTGGTCCCTGAAGAGCTCTGAGTTGATAGATGGCCTATTTGCAAGCATTTATTTTGGGTCAATTTTGACCAATAACCATGGGCTAACCATCAGGCTTTTTCCAAACTTTTGGTTGACTTCGAAGGAAAAGTTTTTTGGTGATTTGAGGGGTTTTTGTGGGCATATCATGGCCTGTTATTGGTCCCTAAAGAGCTCTGAGTGGATAGATTGCCTATTTGAAAGCATTTATTTTGGGATAATTTCGACCAAAAACCATGGGCTAACCATCAGGCTTTTTCCCAACTTTTGGTTGATTTCGAAGGAAAAGTTTTTTGGTGATTTGAGGGGTTTTCTGGGCATATTATGGCCTGTTATTGGTCCCTGACGAGTTCTTAGTTGATAAATAGGCTATTTAGAAGCATTTATTTTGGGCCAATTTCGACCAAAAATCATGGGCTAACCATCAGGCTTTTTCCCAACTTTTGGGTGATTTCGAAGGAAAAGTTTTTTGGTGATTTGAGGGGTTTTCTGAGCATATTATGGCCTGTTATTGGTCCCTGAAGAGCTCTGAGTTGATAGATGGCCTATTTGAAAGCATTTATTTTGGGATAATTTCGACCAACAACCATGGGCTAACCATCAGGCTTTTTCCAAACTTTTTGTTGACTTCGAAGGAAAAGTTTTTTGGTGATTTGAGGGGTTTTTGTGGGCATATCATGGCCTGTAATTGGTCCCTGAAGAGCTCTGAGTGGATAGATTGCCTATTGAAAGCATTTATTTTGTGTCAATTTCGACCAAAAACCATGGGCTAACCATCAGGCGTTTTTCCCAACTTTTGGGTGATTTTGAAGAAAAAGTTTTTTGGTGGTTTGAGGGGTTTTCTGAGCATATTATGGCCTGTTATTGGTCCCTGAAGAGCTCTGAGTTCATAGATTGCCTATTTGAAAGCATTTATTTTGGGATAATTTCGACCAAAAACCATGGGCTAACCATCAGGCTTTTTCCCAACTTTTGATTGATTTCGAAGGAAAAGTTTTTTGGTGATTTGAGGGGTTTTCTGAGCATATTATGGCCTGTTATTGGTCCCTGAAGAGCTCTGAGGTTGATCGATTGCCTATTTGAAAGCATTTATTTTGGGATAATTTCGACCAACAACCATGGGCTAACCATCAGGCTTTTCCCCAACTTTTGGTTGATTTCGAAGGAAAAGTTTTTTGGTGATTTGAGGGGTTTTCTGGGCATATCATGGCCTGTTATTGATCCCTGAAGAGCTCTGAGTGGATAGATTGCCTATTGAAAGCATGTATTTTGTGTCAATTTCGACCAAAAACCATGGGCTAACCATCAGGCGTTTTTTCCAACTTTTGGTTGATTTTGAAGAAAAAGTTTTTTGGTGATTTGAGGGGTTTTCTGAGCATATTATGGCCTGTTATTGGTCCCTGAAGAGCTCTGAGTTGATAGATTGCCTATTTGAAAGCATTTATTTTGGGTCATTTTTAACCAAAAACCATGGGCTAACCATCAGGCTTTTTCCCAACTTTTGGTTGACTTCGAAGGAAAAATTTTTTGGTGGTTTGAGGGGTTATCTGGGAATATTATGGCCTGTTATTGGTCCCTGAAGAGCTCTGAGTTGATAGATGGCCTATTTGGAAGCATTTATTTTAGGTCAATTTCGACCAAAAACCATGGGCTAACCATCAGGCTTTTTCCCAACTTTTGGTTGATTTCGAAGGAAAAGTTTTTGGTGATTTGAGGGGTTTTTGTGGGCATATTATGGCCTGTTATTGGTCCCTGACGAGTTCTTAGTTGATAGATTGCCTATTTGAAAGCATTTATTTTGGGATAATTTCGACCAACAACCATAGGCTAACCATCAGGCTTTTCCCCAACTTTTGGTTGATTTCGAAGGAAAAGTTTTTTGGTGATTTGAAGGGTTTTTGTGGGCATATCATGGCCTGTTATTGATCCCTGAAGAGCTCTGAGTGGATAGATTGCCTATTGAAAGCATTTATTTTGTGTCAATTTCGACCAAAAACCATGGGCTAACCATCAGGCGTTTTTCCCAACTTTTGGTTGATTTTGAAGAAAAAGTTTTTTGGTGATTTGAAGGGTTTTCTAAGCATATTATGGCCTGTTATTGGTCCCTGAAGAGCTCTGAGTTGATAGATTGCCTATTTGAAAGCATTTATTTTGGGATAATTTCGACCAAAAACCATGGGCTAACCATCAGGCTTTTTCCCAACTTTTGGGTGATTTTGAAGGAAAAGTTTTTTGGTGATTAGAGGGGTTTTCTGGGCATATTATAGCTTGTTATTGGTCCCTGAAGAGCTCTGAGTTGATAGATGGCCTATTGAAAGCATGTATTTTGTGTCAATTTCGACCAAAAACCATGGGCTAACCATCAGGCGTTTTTTCCAACTTTTGGTTGATTTTGAAGAAAAAGTTTTTTGGTGATTGGAGGGGTTTTCTGAGCATATTATGGCCTGTTATTGGTCCCTGAAGAGCTCTGAGTTGATAGATTGCCTATTTGAAAGCATTTATTTTGGGTCATTTTTAACCAAAAACCATGGGCTAACCATCAGGCTTTTTCCCAACTTTTGGTTGACTTCGAAGGAAAAACATTTTGGTGATTTGAGGGGTTTTTGTGGGCATATCATGGCCTGTTATTGGTCCCTGAAGAGCTCTGAGTGGATAGATTGCCTATTGAAAGCATTTATTTTGGGTCAATTTCGACCAAAAACCATGGGCTAACCATCAGGCTTTTTCCCAACTTTTGGTTGATTTTGAAGAAAAAGTTTTTTGGTGATTTGAGGGTTTTTCTGAGCATATTATGGCCTGTTATTCGTCCCTGAAGAGCTCTGAGTTGATAGATTGCCTATTTGAAAGCATTTATTTTGGGATAATTTCGACCAAAAACCATGGGCTAACCATCAGGCTTTTCCCCAACTTTTGGTTGATTTCGAAGGAAAAGTTTTTTGGTGGTTTGAGGGGTTATCTGGGAATATTATGGCCTGTTATTGGTCCCTGAAGAGCTCTGAGTTGATAGATGGCCTATTTGGAAGCATTTATTTTAGGTCAATTTCGACCAAAAACCATGGGCTAACCATCAGGCTTTTCCCCAACTTTTGGTTGATTTCGAAGGAAAAGTTTTTTGGTGATTTGAAGGGTTTTTGTGGGCATATCATGGCCTGTTATTGATCCCTGAAGAGCTCTGAGTGGATAGATTGCCTATTGAAAGCATTTATTTTGTGTCAATTTTGACCAAAAACCATGGGCTAACCATCAGGCGTTTTTCCCAACTTTTGGTTGATTTTGAAGAAAAAGTTTTTTGGTGATTTGAAGGGTTTTCTAAGCATATTATGGCCTGTTATTGGTCCCTGAAGAGCTCTGAGTTGATAGATTGCCTATTTGAAAGCATTTATTTCTGGGTCAATTTTGACCAAAAACCATGGGCTAACCATCAGGCATTTTCCCAACTTTTGGGTGATTTTGAAGGAAAAGTGTTAAGGTGATTTGAGGGGTTTTCTGGGCATATTATGGCCTGTTATTGGTCCCTAAAGAGCTCTGAGTTGATAGATTGCCTATTTGCAAGCATTTATTTTGGGTCAATTTTGACCAATAACCATGGGCTAACCATCAGGCGTTTTCTTAACTTTTGGGTGATTTTGAAGGAAAAGTTTTTTGGTGATTTGAGGGGTTTTCTGGGAATATTATGGCCTGTTATTGGTCCCTGAAGAGCTCTGAGTGGATTGATGGCCTATTTGGAAGCATTTATTTTGGGCCAATTTCGACCAAAAATCATGGGCTAACCATCCGACGTTTTCCCAACTTTTGGGTGATTTTGAAGGAAAAGTTTTTTGGTGATTTGAGGGGTTTTCTGGGCATATTATGGCCTGTTATTGGTCCCTGAAGAGCTCTGAGTTGATAGATGGCCTATTTGGAAGCATTTATTTTGGGTCAATTTCGACCAAAAACCATGGGCTAACCATCCGACGTTTTCCCAACTTTTGGGTGATTTTGAAGGAAAAGTTTTTTGGTGATTTGAGGGGTTTTCTGGGCATATTATGGCCTGTTATTGGTCCCTGAAGAGCTCTGAGTGGATTGATGGCCTATTTGGAAGCATTTATTTTGGGCCAATTTCGACCAAAAATCATGGGCTAACCATCATGCGTTTTCCAAACTTTCGGGTGATTTGGAAGGAAAAGTTTTTTGATGATTAGAGCAGTTTTCTGGACATATTATGGCCTGTTATTGGTCCCTCAAGAGCTCTGAGTGGATAGATGGCCTATTTCGAAGCATTTGTTTTAGGTCAATTTTGACCAAAAACCATGGGCTAACCATCAGGCGTTTTCCCAACTTTTGGGAGATTTTGAAGGAAAAGTTTTTTGGTTATTTGAGGGGTTTTCTGGGCATATTATGGCCTGTTATTGGTCCCTGAAGAGAGCTCTGAGTTGATAGATGGCATATTTGGAAGTATTTATTTTGGGTGAATTTCGACCAAAAACCATGGGCTAACCATCAGGCTTTTTCCCAACTTTTGGTTGATTTTGAAGGAAAAGGTTTTTGGTGATTAGAGGGGTTTTCTGGGCATATTATGGCCTTTTATTGGTCCCTGAAGAGTTCTTTGCTGATAGATAGCTTATTTGGAAGTATTTATTTTGGGTCAATTTCGACCAAAAACCATGGGCTAACCATCAGGCTTTTTTCCAACTTTTGGGTGATTTTGAAGGAAAAGTTTTTTGGTGATTAGAGGGGTTTTCTTGGCATATTATGGCCTGTTATTGGTCCCTGAAGAGTTCTTTGTTGATAGATAGCCTATTTGGAAGTATTTATTTTGGGTCAATTTCGACCAAAAACCATGGGCTAACCATCAGGCTTTTTCCCAACTTTTAGGTGATTTTGAAGGAAAAGTTTTTTGGTGATTTGAGGGGTTTTCTGGGCATATTATGGCCTGTTATTGGTCCCTGAAGAGTTCTTTGTTGATAGATGGCCTATTTGGAAGCATTTATTTTGGGTCAATTTCGACCAAATACCATGGCCTAACCATCAGGCTTTTTCCCAACTTTTAGGTGATTTTGAAGAAAAAGTTTTTCGGTGATTTGAGGGGTTTTCTGGGCATATTATGGCCTGTTATTGGTCCCTGAAGAGCTCTGAGTTGATAGATGGCCTATTCGGAAGTATTTTATTTGGGTCAATTTCGACCAAAAATCATGGGCTAACCATCAGGCTTTTTCCCAACTTTTGGGTGATTTTGAAGGAGAAGTTTTTTGGTGATATGAAGGGTTTTCTGGGCATATTATGGCCTGTTATTGGTCCCTGAGGAGAGCTCTGAGTTGATAGATGGCATATTTCGAAGTATTTATTTTGGGTCAATTTCGACCAAATACCATTGGCTAACCAGCAGGCTTTTTTCCAACTTTTGGCTGATTTTGAAGGAAAAGGTTTTTTGTGATTTGAGGGGCTCTTTGGGCATATTATGGCCTGTTATTGGTCCCTGAAGATCTCTGAGTTGATAGATGGCCTATTTGGAAGTATTTATTTTGGGTGAATTTCGACCAAATACCATTGCCTAACCATCAGGCTTTTTCCCAAATTTTTGTTGATTTTGAAGGAAAAGTTTTTTGGTGATTAGAGGGGTTTTCTGGGCATATTATGGCCTGTTATTGGCCCCTGAAGAGCTCTGAGTTGATAGATGGCCTATTTGGAAGCATTTAGTTTAGGTCAATTTCGACCAAATACCATTGGCTAACCATCAGGCTTTTTCCCAACTTTTGGGTGATTTTGAAGGAAAAGGTTTTTTGTGATTTGAGGGGTTTTCTGGGCATATTAGGGCCTGTTATTGGTCCCTGAAGAGGTCTTTGTTGATAGATGGCCTATTTGGAAGTATTTATTTTGGGTTAATTTCGACCAAAAACCATGGGCTAACCATCAGGCTTTTTTCCAACTTTTGGGTGATTTTGAAGGAAAAGTTTTTTGGTGGTTTGAGGGGTTTTCTGGGCATATTATGGCCTGTTATTGGTCCCTGAAGAGAGCTCTTAGTTGATAGATGGCCTATTTCGAAGTATTTATTTTGGGTCAATTTCGACCAAATACCATGGGCTAACCATCAGGCTTTTTTCCAACTTTTGGGTGATTTTGAAGGAAAAGGTTTTTTGTGATTTGAGGGGTTTTCTGGGCATATTATGGCCTTTTATTGGTCCCTGAAGAGCTCTGAGTTGATAGATGGCCTATTTGGAAGATTTTATTTTCGGTCAATTTTGACCAAAAACCATGGGCTAACCATCAGGCTTTTTTCCAACTTTTGGGTGATTTTGAAGGAAAAGGTTTTTTGTGATTTGAGGGGTTTTCTGGGCATATTATGGCCTTTTATTGGTCCCTGAAGAGTTCTTTGTTGATAGATAGCCTATTTTGAAGTATTTATTTTGGGTCAATTTCGACCAAAAACCATGGGCTAACCATCAGGCTTTTTTCCAACTTTTGGGTGATTTTGAAGGAAAAGTTTTTTGCTGATTAGAGGGGTTTTCTGGGCATACTATGGCCTGTTGTTGGTCCCTGAAGAGTTCTTTGTTGATAGATAGCCTATTTGGAAGTATTTATTTTGGGTCAATTTCGACCAAAAATCATGGGCTAACCATCAGGCTTTTTCCCAACTTTTAGGTGATTTTGAAGGAAAAGTTTTTTGGTGATTAGAGGGGTTTTCTGGGCATATTAAGGCCTGTTATTGGTCCCTGAAGAGTTCTTTGTTGATAGATAGCCTATTTGGAAGTATTTATTTTGGGTCCATTTCGACCAAAAACCATGGGCTAACCATCAGGCTTTTTCCCAACTTTAGAATGATTTTGAAGGAAAAGGTTTTTGGTGATTTGAGGGGTTTTCTGGGCATATTATGGCCTGTTATTGGTCCCTGAAGAGCTCTGAGTTGATAGATGGCCTATTTGGAAGCATTTATTTTGGGTCAATTTCGACCAATAACCATGGGCTAACCATCAGGCGTTTTCTCAACTTTTGAATGATTTTGAAGGAAAAAATTCTTGCTGATTTGACAGGTTTTCTGAGCGTATTATAGCATGATATCGGTACCTAAAGAGTTGTTGTTTTTAAAAATGTTCACCTCAGAAATATGTTTGTTTGATATATTTAACATTATTTAGTTAGGTTGGCTGCTTTGTCAGTTTCTATGGTTGTAAGCTGAAATCCAATCGTTATTGCATTGGCTTCAAGACCAAGGGGTTTCTTGTCCTTCCTGGTTCATCATTTTACATACTATTCTCTGGTACTAGGCGTTCCTATGCCCTAAAGGCTGTACTTTAGAATGTGAAAGTTGAGAACAGTTGTCATAAATGTTTCCAAAATATGATGCTCACTTCATACAACTGTCAGCTTACTTGTAATTTGCATCACATTTGGATACATTTTCTCAACTTCCTCACTGAAGTACGGCTCTGTTGGGTTCGTACGATCACAGCATGGACCAAGCTTCGACATACGGTTTTCTGCTAAGAACTTTGCATGTAAGAAAGTTGATACAAGAAAATCGTATATTTGATTCGAAAATCTGAAAGAAATCCATTATTTAGGAAGTCAATGTCCATGTGTATTATGGCGCATGTTGTAGATTTTGCAGATGCAAGAGTCTAACTTCTCTACTGTGTCTAGCAGTAAGAATAAACCTTTGTAAGCGCCAAGAATACCAAAGAACGCCAATCAAGTGTCAAAGGGAGAGCATTATCTCGAATCCGTTTACATTATACGCTGATAAATATCCTAATAATCTAATAATAATAACGCAGCAACAACGAATGCAGAAACTGTTCTTATACTTTCAAAAGCAGTTTGCAACAGATATTTCCTTGCTTTATTCTTAACTTCACTTGTGATAGTATTCAAGGAATGAAAATAGAGAAACACAAGTGGACTCTTACATTGATTCATTTCGAAATTTGCAGCATAAAAATGTTGGCCATTTTACTTGATTAATGAGTGTTCGTATCTTCATGGAGTAAGCCTCTTGGGATCTCTTGGGAACATTGAAGTCTTTCGAATGTTATTCAGACCCAAATACAGCATGAGAACTCTCTCCATTCCTGCCAAAATACAAAATATATTAGACGGAGCTGCAGATTATTATGTCTTCATACATGATGGGGTAATTACGAGGTCCCACCCTCTCATTCCGGACATATTCTATCCAGCTATTTTGGTTTTATGATAGACTCAATCCTTCCTTATTATATGTAGTCTAAGAACGAATCAGCATCATTTCATGAATTTCTCTACAAAATAAATTATTTTAGAATACAAGAAATCAAGCGGCTTCATTTTTTCAGGGCCTACAAGAAATTGCAAGAGTGCCAAGTTAGAGATAAACCAGATATCAATGGCTTCCTAAAATCCTCACCAACCAAAACCTCTTGAGACAAGCCAAAAAGATAGGCCCAATATGTAATACTCTTTCTAAAAAAATAGAGGAAAAAGCCCTTCCTCCTTTTCCCTTGTGAAATGTTGGCTAAATTTGTTGCCTGGGCATCAGGGAACAAAAATGCGACTGAGTTGCCCAAACAACATTGAAATGGGGGTGAGCGGGAGAACTGTAAGTCAATAAGTTGTGTAATAAAGATTTGACTCAACAGTTTTGGTGAGGATTTTAGTATTAAACCCTTTAAAAGCAGTGACTTATAGTTAAATACGAGACTTACCAATGCCTCCTCCGCCATGCGGGGCACAACCGTACCGGAAGGAATCAATATACGCCTTGATCTTCTCTAGGTCTGCAATGAAACCACGAAGTTGAAAAGGCAGAACAGAAACGAACTAAAGATGGAGCTCACTACCCAAAAATAAGCTGATGGCCGACCTTACTGAAGCAACATTCCCTCAAGTAAGGATGAGACATATACCTGGCCAAGGGGATCATCGTGGTTGACAAAATCATATAGAATTTGTTTTTCTCTGATTTTGCCAGCAGGTCAGAAGAGTAATGCCATTCTTTAGAATGTGATCTAATTCGATTTTATATTTCTATCATAAAAAGACAAACAAACGCACGGTTAGGCGTTACAAGTGATATAATTCCTGTAGCTGGGTGGCAATGTAAGCTACTGACCCTGGAACTACAAAATCATTTCTAACTCTAAAATCATTCATAAAAATGTTTCTGCCTAGATTACTTATTACTCTGTCTATTTCGAGAATATTAAGTTTCACATTCACTTGTTTTTCACTAAGCTCACTAAATAATGAGTTAAAAGCCCCCAGTATGAATATGTATCTGAAACATCTTACCAAGACCATGATGCAATGCTCTCTCTGTCAGCAGTTGTGGGTCGTGGATTCGCTGAGCTCCTGACAAAATTTCTTCGCCGCGCATAAACATGTCATACGAATTGCTGTACATCTGAGTCGAAACGAAAATTAGAAAACATGAAAATATAACAAGAATGAATTTGAACCAACATGTGCTTGTGTCTTGAAATTAGCTGCCTTTTGAAAAGTATTTTCGACCCGTTTTGCAATGTTTACATTTTAGAGAGCTATCAAATTCAAACGTATTATCATCATTGGTAAAAACGTAAAACTACTTAATATATGAAATTGAAAAGTAATAAGAATTTGTATTTGAATCGTCATCTTTGTAAACTATCAATCTTTCTAGCATAATCAGATTCAAAATAAACATACCTTATTGTGTGGGTCTGGCATTGTGTAAAACGGCCTCACTGCTAATGGGTATTTATCAAGAATGTAGAAATCAGTTCCGTATTTTGCTTTCACCAGTTTACCCAGAAACTTTTCGTTCGGAGTGCTAAAAAAGCAGAATAAATTTTCAGTTCTCCAGTATTCCCAAGCTTCATCATGTTCTTATTTGACGAAAAAAGAGTAATATCATATTTGAAGAGATAAAGCTAGAGATGAGATGCAATGATTTGTCCCCCTCCATTTTGCATGCCCAAACTGATTAAATCTTTGCTACCAAGAACTATATTCCACTTTCGTGCCTAGTTATAGCATAACTATTATCCAAATTAAAACGATTGCAATCGCTTCCATCGACGATAACAGGCTCCAGGCTAGTTGAGAACTAAAGTCAATAGTACAAGAAACCCGAGGTTAGCTCAAGCCACTGTGATTTGTACGAAATCTGTTCTTCGGTCTTCTCTTACGACATGAAGTAGAGTGTAATATATGTTTTTGAGGAAGAGTCAAGAGACCAAACTCTACAAGCCTGTTTCGTAGTTGCCCACCCATCAGGAGTCCTAATCTCTAAGTGTATTTATGTATGTGCATCTCATGATAAGTTGAAAATTACGAAACAAACATATGAGGTTGCAGAGTTCAGTCTCTTGACTCCTTTCTTGAATATATCACTCACAACAAGCCTCAAAGAGATGTCAATCAAAGAATAAATCACTGGCTCGAACGTACCTTAAGTCATCTTCGTCTCCCATTTCGATTCCATTTTCTCGCAGCATTTGAACACCGTCTTTGTAGTTCAAAACAAGGCTAAAGTGAAGAAATTCAAAACATTTTAAAGTACTGGAAACGCTGCAAGCTAAAAGTCGTTTAATGTTCCTCAATCTACAAAATATAAAAATCGGTTTTTCATTTCAGATATAAGAGAAAAGTCAAGCATCTTCTGTTATTGTCTTATAATCACGAGAGCGTCAACAAATGATTGTTAATTGAAACAAATTGTAACGGTTCTAAAACGAATTGTGATTATTTTCTAGCGATTTTCTGAGATTTTGAAACAGTTGGAGACGACTCGCAACGATTAAGAAATGATTCGTGATGGCCTAGAAACTGTATAACGCGATTCAAAGTGATATTGCTATGCCTCGTTGGTCGACTGTATGGTTTTGAAGTTTCATATATATTCCTGGTGCCTCCTCACAATCATGATGCCCTTTTTATTTCCTTTCTAATCATTTTTTCTCTTTCAATTATTTTCTTTTGCTAAGTTGTAAATTATTGAATTGTAAAAGCTACTTGCATTAGGGCTAGATGACGTTACGTCTTTTCTCAATGCCAGTGGCATACTTCAATTGTATTTGTTATTTCCTGTAGTTTATTTCAAGTGATGATGTCAAATTAATAAGTGTCATATTTGAATAAGTTGAAAAACGTGCGTGCTCACAAAAAAACTACTCCCAATCTGCTGTTGTTGCTTTTTGAGGCCTTCTTGTTGATTTCCCACTGCTAATGATTTGCATGAAAAAACGATCTGGGAGTACTTGAGTCCACAATTGCATGGGCTATTTCACATTAACGATCAGCTTTACTCACTACCAGATAAAAACAATCTGGCTCTGCTACTAATACTTACCTTGGTTCCAAAAACTGAAAGGGCTCAGCAGGAAATTGTTTTCCAACAGTGTTAATCAAGTCAGAATGCCTAAAATAAGTAAATTCAAATCAATGGAGAACTTGTATACCGCAATAACTCAATCAAGTAACCCTCTTTAAAGTCTTTCTCGGGAATAAAACCCCCTTTAAGCATGAATTGTTGAAGGAAACCCCTTTGATATCATTCCAGGCAGTCATGACAATTGAGGGCTCGGGGTTACGGGGGCGGTTGCTTCCGCAAAATATTGCCAAATATTTTCATTGGACACTGATCAGAGAAACGCATCAGAACGAAAGAGAAGCGGAAACATAGAAGCACATTATGCAAATAATCTTTATAGATGAGGACTTCCAAATAGCGGGTTGCAAATATAGGGAAACTTTATTTCCAGCACCCCAAAATTTAATCGAACGGAAGTTACCCCCCTGGAACTTAAACCAATGCCAAGCAAGTTAACAAAAGTCACTGACCTGTCTCTCAGACCTTTGAACATGTGAACGAAAGTATCGCCAATCATTCTTATCACCTGAATCAAACAGAATCACAAAATAATCTTAATAGACAACCTGTGTTTCTGAAAGAACTTGATTGAGTTATCTGATACTCAAAGGAGTATCCGAGAACCATCGTAGCAAATTAACAAGAACGATTTTCGGAGGATTTTGATGTGATTTGAGAAATTGAGGAGCAAAATACAACAATCCTAAAATGATTTTATACGAATTAGTTTGATATGAAAATCATGAAACAATTTTCAACGGTACTGCTTACGTTTATGAAGTCTGAAACTAATTCACAACAATTCTGTCCACCATTCCTAAGTCACATGCAATTTCGCCAAAGAAAGCCTAGCCCAAAAAGAGGATGGAGCAAAGCCATTTTGCAATCTAATTCAATTTATCAACTAGATTGTAGCAGAAGGAAATAACAACCAAAATCATTATTAGTTGCGTATTTCCTACATTAAAGTCAAATTCAAAAGACCGAAGATATTTACCCAATGAAATCTTCAAATGCTCAATTTTTACACCAATATGGGTTGCTACTGTTGATAGCATTGTATTCACCAAGGAAGGCATGTTTGGATAGATTAAGGCGAGGCACAGGCTAGTCATTCACTGTCAGTCTGGGGGTCATGAAGATGTAGTTTATATTATATAGAGGTTAATACAATTAAAGAACTGATTCAATATAAAGCCTTGTGATTCTTTCCTGGAGAATTCCTTACTGGAGAAGTAGATAGCCAACTTACTCTGGCGTTAAGTCTTAAAACTCGTTCATACAATTTCTATCAATGGGATCCCCTTGAACTTCTTATCGTCCATCTACGTCAAAAGATGTTCAGTATCAAGCTAAAGGTTACCTCGTGGTAATGCTCATAAAACGTCATCTCCAGATCCATGCCAACAAACTCACAAAGATGTCGATGGGTGTTGCTGTCTTCTGCCCTGAAAACTGCAAACGAACAAATTAAATGAAAATACCCCAGAAATTACCAAATCTAACGAATATAGAAAACAAGTGAAAAGGCTTTGCTAAACGCAATTGCTCCTAACATCAGATTGCAAAAACCCCTTGAAAGAACTTCTTGGATACGGATATATCCCTCCCTCTACAGTTTACAGGGTTCTAATATTCTGACTCCCAGAACGGGTACACTTTTATTCCATAATTCTTTAGACTTTCTACGGGCACATGAGCATTTCAGTTTTCAATAATGGATCATTTTGCCAGCCTTTACTCTCCTTATTTTAAATCAATGTGCTAACTCTACTAGGCCCTTTATCTAAAAGTCCCTGTCTTGAACGACGTTCAAGTTTTCTTTTTCCTGTCTGGTTAACAGGTATGTTCGTAAAATTTCAGTATATTCAGGCAGTATAGGAAGACAATATAGTAAGGTAGACTATTCTTAGTTGTTCTGAACTTCAGCATATTAAACAAAGTTGGTTCCAGGCCAGTATTTGAGCTCCTGTCTCCTCAAGGGTCATTACCATGTCGAAGCAAGTCAAATCACACTTACAACTAGTTTTGCCAGCTATTCTGGCTAGTATCGATTTATGAAACGTTGTGAATTTTATTCATATAGCTATGATAGTCTATAGAGTAATAAAGAACAACCATTATATGTGAATTGCAAGGACCTCGACCACACAGAGGGTACATAAGAGTATATTACGACAACTAGATCTCAATTTGAGCGTCGTAAGAGGCTGTTTACTTCGAAAATTGAAACAGTAGAAATAAAAACAGTACCTGCCCCTACAGTATAAACCCTATCGAAATCGGCAGCCAAGGCCATCTGCTTGTACAGCTGTGGAGACTGTGCCAAATACGCATTTCCTAAAATGGAGATGATATTCAAATATTACATATTTCTGCAAATGTTTGGGCATCAATAGTGTAAATGAAGTTAGATTCAAGTCATCAATAATTTCAATTAAGTTGAGAATTGAATCAATTCTGTTACTCTCGGTTTTTCTTTGAATTACTCGAGGAATCTTTCTGTTATGTAATTACTTGAAATTGGAAAATTAATGACGAGTTTCCCTTCTTGCAGACCTGTCCCCGTGCTTAGAATTCAGATGCGTTTTTCTAGAGATTGGGGGACAAAAGGGATTCAACTCCAAACTGGGTTTATTCATGGATAATATACTTTGTTGGAGCCTGGAAACCACAAAAAGTAATATCTTTGGAGTAGCAAGTTTAGACCAAACGCTCAAACCATTATTTTATATTTGCCTGATCCACGTTGGCATATCTTATTCTTTGTTTTCCCGCTTAATGATACAAGGGGATTCCGATTCATGTTGCCCATATGTTTAAGGTAGTTTAATATCAATATAAGGGGAACACAGTGACTATTTGATGGTTCATTTCTTGTAGCCTGCCAAACAAAGAGGATCTTCTCACTCGCTGGTCAATCAACAGAAAGGCTGCAGTGTAATGGGGGTTATGGTAGCTGTATGGTTTTCTGTCATCTTTCTTCAAGAAATATTATCTGCTTCCTACAATTAATGAGGACAGCCCATCCCAGTCCTTAGTGTCTAAGGGCCTGTTTATATGGGCAAAATTACTTCAACTGTCAGACGCAGGGCTGGCAGGCGAAGTAAACTTCAAGCACTGTTTATATGGGAATTTCATGCCGGGTCTGAGAGGTGAGGTAAATCCGTAAACGTCATTAATCGTCAACGCATCATTGATTTTCCATCGTTATGAGGTCGAATTTACTCCACCTCACAGGTAGTTTTGCGTTTATATGGGAAAACTTCACTTCACCTGGGTGAAACTTCACCTCCTGAGAGGTGAAACTTCACTATACCGGTAGTGTGGAGTGAAGTTTTATCTTTTATATAAACGCAAACTGAGATTTCAATAGTTTTCCATAGGAGGGTGAAATATCACTTACCAGCCCCGGGTCTGGCAGGTGAAGTAATTTTGCCAATGTAAACAGGCCCTAAGAAGATAACCATTTGATGTGAATGACTGAAATCAAATAGAGTTAAAGAACAGTGAAATACCTTTGAAGTAGGACACAGTGAAAACATTTGCACCACCCTCACTTGCAGCTGAAAATTAATAATAAACTACATTAAACGGCATGAATATCGTACATTTAAATGTGTGCTATTTTTTATCACAAAAATAAGTTTAATAAGAATCAGCTTGTATCTGGTGTAACCTGGTATAGTTCCTTTCAAAAACAACATTGTTCAAAGGGAGAGGGAGGGTTTGATTGGAAATAATATGCTAGGAAAGATAAGAAAATAATTATTTGCTAAGAAAAACAAGGGTATTCCAACTACTTTTGGCGGAGATCGTATATACAAATAGCCTTTATTTACATAAAAACTAGAAAATCCAAAACCCTAACGCTAATGAAACATAAGTAATATTTAACTAAATCAAACATGAGGAATGTAAGTCATACAGTCATCAACTCACCAGAAATAATCTTTGGGGTGTGGATTTCGACGAATCCTTGAGAATCCAAGTATTCCCTGAATAATCTACAAATCGCAGCTTGGAGCTTGTATAAAGCCTGGTTGGTAATCGTCTAAAAATTAAATTGTCTTGAATCGTCAGAAAAATAGATTTTATTCAGTACCAAGGTCACAGACTAAGATGCTATGGGATGGAAAGTACTACCACCACTCGTGATTTACTCCTAGAAAACTTATTGCTGAAGTCAAAAATAGTATGACGATATGCACGATGGCCTTATCTTCATCAGTAATGGGCTAGGCCATAACAAGTAGCCCTTATTAAGTTCTGAAAATAGAAGTACATGACACTCCCAGTTTATGAGCGACCAAGAATTAGAAAATTTTCAAAAGTATCCCTTATTCAATTTTACGTTTAGTATTTCTAAAATAGGGGATAATATCAAGCAGCCATGGAGCAAATTTAGACCTAGGGTCTTGAAAACAATGAACTAAATGGGTCAATCTTCGATTGGTACAAAACTTCATGATCACGAGAAAATTTAGAGTACATAAAAGGGGAACATAATAACTACTAAATGAATTTCGGTCTGACACTTATCAGATAAGTACCAAAGAAAGACATCTAACCAACAAGTTTTAGTTATCATTATTCAATCTAGATTTGTAAGATTGGAAATTACAGGAGCATTCATTCTCACAAACTATAGTCATTCATTTTCCACATTCAGCTTCTCTTCTCGAGTTATCTTGTCTCTCTATGTTTCCTTTTTACCTTGTTTTTCTGAAGAATAGGGATCTTGTTCGATTGTAAGTTTCTGATGAAAAAGTCTTTCAAACTTACTCGAAGGTCAATTATTCTGTTATCCAATCTTGTATCTTGGTTGACATGTGCCAAAGCCTTGTAATAAGATTATATATCAAAGAAATATCAGAGAGCATGAAATAGCTATATAACAATTTAGAAGAGAAACAAGAAAGGAGATTTGCTCTCCATTACTTAAAGTTTCATGCTTTCACTATCATCAGACAGACTATAATCTAGAGATAAAACTTAAATAGATGAAGCTTTAAGTACCAAAGAGCCAGCCTACTTTCTTGTTTCTCTTCTATATCGCTCTGTACCTTTGTACATCGAGCGCTATGATGCGGTCTCAAACAACACAATTGCTGTAGAGATATAATACAAGTTAAAGTTTGCTAACAAAACCTAATTAATGAATTAAAATCATAACACAACCAGGACAGAAAGCAGTAATCAATGCTATTTATCACCTATCTTGATCAGTCATTCATAAAATCTTTACTAGTATTTACACTTCTGTCATAACTAAATAATATATTACAAATCATTCAACTTTGAGAAGTTACGAAGCAATTTAAGACCTTGCAGATCAAGATAGTAACGATCAAGGCCAAGGTTTAGAAACAAGTTGAGGCCACAAAATTTACCATTTTTTTCAGGAGTTTCTCTAACATTTAGTTATGCTAGTTAAGCTTGAAATAGATTTTCACAAGTAATGTTTCTCATGAACAAGGGTGTCAAACGAATTATTAGTTTTGTTGTGTCAGCTCAGACTTACCTCTGCAGTTTCTGGTCGAGAAGCGTCTTCGATTTGTAGAGGCAGACGAGGATCCGCAGAGCTAATGACGAAGATCTGTAAATCAATAAATTTAAATTATTTTAGTCAGTTTTTTATGTTGTTCTAGATCAATAGAAATAAAAACAAGTGATGAGATGGAAAATTTATCTATATACAAGATTATGTGATAGATAAAGAATAGTAGCAATGGGTGTAAAACTTGCCTTGAATAGACAAGTCCCTGTAGGTTTAGTCAGTTATTGACATAAATTAGGTATAAAAGTAGGTTTTCAAAGTTAAATGGATAGAGAAAAACGCAAACTGTATTGACTAAATGTTTTCTTGGCTAAATTTGCCTAATATATGTAATGCAGGTGGATTCACCAATAAAAACTATCAAGAAGTAAGGATGTATCAAAGGAAATATTCCGTATTCCTTACTTATCAATTAGTAAGATGAAATCAATCAAAAATCACATAAAAAAAATCTACACCTCGACAATATGGCATATAACATGTTCGTCACAAAGGTCCTTAGTTTCATACGAGGGGTAAATAACTCTCTAAAAACTTGCAAACTTTTTCCGAAAATCCTATTGTTCTTATCAGAATCCTTTAAAAAATTCCTGGAAATCCTTTCATTCTCATCTAGAAGGGAAGTGAAACATCCCATCGACTTCATAGAGATAACAGAGATAACTCATACCTTGTCAACATGTATTTCAACATCTTCTTGTGAACAGCTTTGAATCTTTGGGTCAACTGTTTTGACAACACCTTCGACATCAATTATTGATTCTTTGGCTATGCTGTGAAAGTAGGATGATACAATCACATGAAGCACAAATCAAATTTTTTTCAGTAGTTTTTCACTATCTACTTGGTCAAAACGTTTTACTATCTTAATGGCCTTTTCTATGCATGCTGTCGTAGCAAAAAGAAAACAAAAGTTCATGTAATTAAAACATGAGTTTCCTCTTTTCAGTCAATGGGGCATGGAGGCAAGATAATAATCTTCAAGTATAGTCTTACTTTGAAGAAAACTTGACCATTGGTTTGCTGACAGTTTCATTAGCTGCAACGATTGCTTGAATGCTGAATTCTTTCTGTCTTATGACAATGAAACACTGCTTCCCTGAAAATAAAAATCATAACAAATGCTGTTGGATGATAATTATAACATTTGAAAATATATATAACAAATGTAGCATTCCATAGGTTTGTTTGAAGCGCCTGTTGCCTTTTAAGATTGTAAACAGTGACATAGAACCAGGGTAATCATACTTGTATACAACAACAACGACACCTCTCTTTTAAGTCAGCCCCCGGTTAGATGATACCGCAAATGACATAATTTTGGGAGAAATGCTGCGTTGCTTTGCTCAACTACAGGGTCAAGAAAAGTTCTGATAGCTTTGAAATCAACTGATTTTCGACCCATTATAGTTTGGAGATAGCAGGATCTTGTCCATAACTGATTTTCCATCTGTCATTTACACGCTTTTTTTATAAAGAACCTAGCTCAGGGCCTAGTTCTTTAAGTTCCTTATTTTGAGACCTCTTTTGACCACTTTGTAGTTCTAAAAATTCCTTAGTAGCTCCTTAATTTTAAGTGTTTATTTAGTAGATAAGAATAAGTATCCCCACTAGAAAAGCATTAAAATTCAATATTTTGCAATAAACTCGTGATAAGGAAACATGAAACAGATCATAACACAAAGAAGCTTAGGCTAGGCCTATAAAACGTAAAAGTTAGTTACATAGTCATTAGAGAATTTGCATATCTACACCAAATGAATATATGCAAAATTATAAAGTTCCTTAGTAATTTGACCTTTAGTAGTAAAAGTTCCTTAAGTTTTTCGACCTTCGACATGTAAGTTCCTCATGGAAGGTTCTTTATAAAAAAACATGTATTTGTCATTTATTTCCATCTTTCATTTATTTCATTTTCCATCTGTCATTTTCAACCTGTCATTTATCCGTTTTTCATGTGTTAAAGGTATTAACTAATGTGCAAATTCCAGCTGAATGCATTTTATTCTACGGGGATGACCAAATGGTTAGATCACTTGACCCTTGCTTGAAGGGTTCCGGGTTCAAAACCACGTGCAGACCTATCACAAAATGTGAGGAGAGAATTAGCCGGCTCTCTGTAATTCCAGGTAAAAAGGCAAAAGAAATCACGAGGTTTAGTCACATCGAGAGGAAGGACCAGGTTCGCACTGCTCAATTAGTTTACCTATTCAGTGGGCCCTTTGTGCTAAACACATAAACCCATACCTTGCAAAGATAGTAAGCGTATGTGCCTATCAACTATCAACTATCAACAACTATTCAAAACAAACCTGCCCCTCTGCTGGTGTGTAATCTTCCTCTTACTAACACTCTTTTTTCAGCTTTTGATAAGTCAATCTCATTCACCTTGGTCCATACTCGGTCTTTGCATGAAAACAAGAGAAAACATATCAGCACATATGTGATATAGTCATTTTCAGAAAATTAATAAAGCTATCAAAGAGCACTGAAAGGCCCACAAAGAAGATGTGTTGGCTACAATGAATTGCATTTTTATGGACTCTCTTACGAATATCGGATCTTCTTGCAAACAAATCTTTGCTGAAGAACAAGTTTCTCTAATCAATTCTTACAAAACCCTCTATTAGAATAATAGTGGGAACGGGAAAGGATTAAATTCATTGGCGACTAATGTGTCCAAAACTTAGGTTTTTTCAATAAGATAGAAAATAGTTAGAGTTAATGAGTGAGGTTCTTTTTAACGTGCTAATATTGACTATAGCAAGGGCATTTTCATACACTATATCCCTACATATAGTAAGAAGCTAGGTCATTTTGTGTGAATTGCATCCAATTGCTAAAGAAAATTTCAAATTTAAATCACTGCCAACTAGACAAGAAATTTCTAGAATCCAACAAAAACAGCAAGTCCTCAATCTTCTGACTAGGCTAGGAGGCCAAAGTGGTACTGCCATTGAATCAAAAGGGAGGTGGCATATCTAGGTGGATTTTACAAGTAATGACACATCAGAAGTAAACCTCTACTCTATCTGGGGCTGCAAAGATAAGATGAAAAGGTATTTTAGTCCACTAAGCTGAAGTAATCAATGATTGACAAATGAAGTAGCTACCTGTCTTATCTTTTGACTGGATCAGAGGAGCTATTCCATAACAATCCTTTGCAAAATCCTGTTCAAAGAAAAAATGGTAATCTTTATATATTTTCAATCAACTCATTGAACAAAATAATAACATCAATACAGTAAGAAGGGAAAAACATAAAGAAGGCAATTTTCCACCCTTAGCATACTTATTGAATGTACACTATTATAGTGACAAGACTTACAAAGTACAGAAAATAAAACTCTTAGAAATTTCAGACTAAGAGGAAGATAGCTAAATACAAACCTCCCCCTCTGTCTTTGCATCCAAAGCAGCCTGAAATTATAAAACAAATAGTAAAAATCAAGCAGAAAGAAAGCTATCAGAAAATTAAGTCTATTGCATAATAAAAATACAATAAAATTTAATCATTTCGAAAACAGAGAGACAAAATATATCTACATATTTTGTTGATGCTTAATGTTTGGCTTAACTGGGTCTATTTTACAATCAAACCAATAAATTTGATAAAAAATTTAGTTTTTCTCTGAATTCTTGTTGAGCACTCTTCAAGGGACAATTATGAAGATAAGCAGTGGCGGAAATTGGGCATTTTGAGTGGAGGGGCAAGCATGGTGAATTTTCCGAGTCATTTTCTCGCCTGAAAAAGGCAGGAGCCCAGGTGGCTGGGGGTCTGGGGACGCTGCAAGCCCTCTTGTAGGTCCAGGGCAGCGCCAAGGCAGAGGTCCAGGGGGCAGAGCCCCCGGAAGCTCTTGAGATTGTACCTTTTTTGAGGGTTCAAACTGGCTTAGAAGAATCCTCCATATGTTAGAACTACAGTCGACTCCTGCCATCTCGAACACTGTTATCTTGAACTTCCCTCTATCTTGAACAAAACCTATCCCTTCGTTTTCCTATATATTTAAGTACACAAATAAGACCCGTTCTTGATGAACACCGTTATCTCGAACGTTTCTCAAACAAATTTTTTTTCCCGTGAGCAAAAAAACCCCTTCGTCTCGAACATCATGACTCAAAAATTTCAATGAGGTACAATCATGCGCCAATAATCCCTTTTTGTAAACTTACACTAGACTTCTAACTTCTAAAATTAACAATGCCAAAGATAACTCTGTCCTTCTTAAAAAAGAAATATATATATTCCGATAAGAAGTATTTTGCAACGAACTCTGATCCTATGACCATCTCCAGAGTTTAATCGGTTGCCTATAACAATTCCCGTGCAGGAACTAAACTCTTCTGACTCTGACCTGAGAAATAAGAAGATGGTCTTTGCATATTTGGCATTTGGCCCTTTAGGTAGATGGCTTATGATTGGGTCATTTTCCTTTGTCGACTAGGTTATTCGGTTCCGTCATGGCAACCAGTTTTTTCCGATTCTTGGCTGCCAAACTGAATGAACATTGTACCCTTTGATAAACTTTTATTAGCTAAAATTTATAGATGTTTAGTGGTTTTCAGATTTGTGATTTTTAGAAGTAAACAATCTTTTCATGGTTTATACCCTATTTTTACGTATGAAGGCCCCCTTTGGTCGAGAAAAATCTCAACTTCCGTTATCTCAAAGCCCCGTTAGGTCGAACAATTTTTAAATTTTCTGTGAGAGTTTGAGATAGCGAGAGTCGACTGGATTTAAATACACACCATGTAGAAATAGTACAAATACAAACCATGAACAGTAAATGAATAAGATACTATATTTGATATTGAATAATAGTCTTAAAAGAGTCAAGTGTTAAAAAGAAATTAATTCGGCTCTTTCAAAATAAATTGTAAAATCACAGGTATCAAAATTCTCCAGTTGGAAACCTAATTGAACTTCCACAGGACCAAAATTTCCGACTTTTCAGAGAAATTTCCGACTTATTTTGAAATGGGGGGGCAATTGCCCCCCCAACCCCCCATAATTTCCGCCACTGAAGATAAGGATACCTTTACCTTCTTATACCATCTCCATCACAATATCACAGGCTATGTCTTTATTTTTATATCAAATGGACAAATGAACAAATGTGCAATGAACTTATGAACAGAATAGTTATAAAGTAGAATGAACACATTAAAAAGCAGACATGTTCTTCTGTGACTATGAGTTTTGTGCTTACGCACTATTCAGACAGTCTGTCTGAAGAGTGCGTAAGCACGAAACTCAGAGTCACAGAAGAACATGTCTGCTTTTTTAATGTTTTCATTCTACTTTATAAATGCTCTATACTTAAGTATATCGAGCACTATAGCCAGGAAAGGCACTCTCTTCTCGAGTTAGATAAACAGATAGTTATTGGTTTAGAGAATAGTTTTGTAAGGAAGACATTTCCGAATGGGCAACCACTTAGAAGGATTCATGATTTTCTAGCAATACTGCGGAAAAAATAATATTATGTAGAGGTGGTTTCACCTGCAATTATACAGCATCCTAAAATGGTAAAAATTACTAGGAGGCCACTAATGGTCCCAAAACATTAGAAATCCCACTGCCCTCTGCTTCCTACTGGCCTGAATGTCATGAAAACATCATTCACATTCTATTAATAGAGGAAGATGGGCTTAAAAAGATCTCAGCAACAAAAACAGTGGAAAAGGCCAAAATTGCATGAAATTACCTGCTTGGCTTGCTTTTCTGCTTTCATTTCTGCTTTCTTTTTCTCTTTTTCCAACTTCTTCAGGGCATTTTTTGATAGAGGCTCCCTGTTGGGCAAAATTCAATAATACAATCTTGTAACTTTATGACTTACATCATGGCACGTGATTTGCATCTTGAACCAGTTACTTAGAAATGGAAGTCGGGCTTTATGAAGTCAGGAACCACCACATAGGGCAGCCAATAAGAGGCTGACAAGTGGTCAGGTGCAGTAAAATTGATGACTGATAGAAGTCTTGAATGGGTTTATTGAAAATACTTATAGAGACTTCAAAGTTAAGAATAAACCCTATTACAATACATAGAGAGAGAATGGAAACATACCTTTTTGCCCTGACCCTGGATTTTTTTCATTTTTCATAATGGTTTACCACTTTTTCATTGTCCCCACATATCTGTTGCATATCTTTTCAAATTGCTTAAAACAGTTTATTCAAATCACTTAAACTTTATGGTCTTGTCCTTAATTTACCTCAATCGATTACTTCTGAAGAGAGCAGTGAAAGGAAATTTGCAACAACTGCCAACACATGTTTGCTTCCAGAGCTCATACAAAACGTTTTTACGAATTGCAGACTTTACCAATTTTTACCACCAGGGTCTGGATTTTCTCCAAAAAAAGATGTGGATTTTGAAGTTTGACACAGTCACAGATCTTGCTATTCTAAGCTTAGTCTTTAGGCATTGCTGTGAGAGGTGCAGATCAGCCAATTTTCTTGGTTTCACTAAGAGACTCCCAGTTTGGCACTTGAAGGAAGGAGGTACCCTTAACGAGAAACAATAAAAGACGGCAAAGATCAAAGAGTTTTTATCCTTAGGAAGTAGTTAGGTCAGGAAGTGTATTCTTCTTTTGCAAATCATACTACTTGGATAATGGATCAATCATGCAATGAAGATAGAGTGGGCTTTCCCAAACTTATGTTTGTATGGGCAGGAGGGTAAACATTCTCAAGGAAAATTCTGTGATTGTTCGTGAATTTTTGTAATTTACGCCCCTCAAAAGCAATTTTTACACCCAGCAAGGGACAAAGAAGCACCCCTTCACACTTGTATCTAACTTGTTCGATAATCTTACCCAGAAGGATCACTTGCAGGTTTTTGTTCTTGATTACTGCTCATCTTGCGAGAAATTGACTTCAGAATTTCACTTTTTTTCAGCTGATGAACTGCAGTGGTCTTATTAGGCCCTTTTTGTCCTGAAATCGATAAAGCTGACGTAGCTCGACGGGCCTGGCCTAACGAAACTCTTGCTGTATTTCGTAAACAAATAAACTTGAACTGAACAAGCGGTCTTTTAAAACTTTTCAGGCTAGACATATAATGCTGGAGCCACCCAAGTGCACCAAAGCAATAACGAATGTCCCTACTTTCCCTTTCCACTTCACCACACGAGCTCCGCTTCACTTCAGTTCAGTTCAGTTCAGTTCAGTTGATTTTTAGGCTGTTGCCTTTGTATCGGCAGCCTCGTTTTCTTGTTTCTTCCTTTTCCTGTTTTTTTTATAGGTTGTCCATTTCTTGAATTAAGGATTTTCTTTTTTTCCACATTTTTTGAATCATTTCCTTTTTCTCTTCAATATTACTTACTTCAAATAAGAACTTTCCTATTGCGTCATCTTTTACGTCTTTTTCCTCGATGTATTTTTGGCATCTCTCGTTTTCCAATTTCGGGCAGTCTAATAGAAAATGCTCCAAGTCTTCATTGACGTTCATATCGCAAATGTTGCAGTGTACTTTACCATTTGTATGTCTATTTCTAATATTTAGTGGTAAAGAATTCGTTCTTGCTAAAAATAATAACTTCGAGCTCCATCTATTATCGTAAAAGGTTTCCTCCTTTATTTCTTTTTTCCAATATCTGTAAATATTTAGACTTGATTTAGATTCGATTTCTTTTCTCCAATTTTCGCTGTCCCATCTTCTTAATCTATCTTTTATTTCTTTTTTGTTTAGCTTTTCCGTTTCTATCGATGTAATATTGATCTCTTCGAGGTATTTATCTAGCGTAATTGTCCATCTATTCTTTTTGTCTGCCTTGGTTTTCCTCAGGATATCTTTCAGTAACTTATTTTTTCCCGTCGAAATATTTTTGGATAAGTTTATTTTGGACTCTATTATCCTTGTTTTCATTAAGGACGCTCCTATTTCACTCCTCATAGCAGAAACTGGTGTGTCTTTCCTTCCACCTAAAATCTTTCGGTAAACACTATTTTCTATTATTTGGAGTTTCTGGATCTCTGAATTAGTAAAATTAATAACCCCAGCTCCATATAAAACTGAGGGTAAAACTAGGCTTTTCCAGTAAGTCTTGCCAATCAGGACTTTATTACAACATTTTTCAATGATGTTGAATGTCATATTTGCTAGCTTTTGAGCCTTCTCAATCATATTTTCTTTTTGTTTCTTAAACAAATCTTTTTTATTGATAATAGTTATTCCCAGGTATTTTATGCTGTCTGTCACTTTAATTCTGCAAATTTCTTGAGTTTTCTCTTTATCATTGAATATTAGCACATTGCTTTTTTCCTTGTTTATCTCCAAACCGAATTTTTTGCTTATTTCAATTAGTAGCTTCAGATTTTCTTCTGCTTCTGGTATTGAATTGGCTAACAATAAACCGTCGTCTGCGAAAAACAGTGAGGTTAAATGGAAATCTCCTACCCTTAGTGGTTTTCCTTTCTTTTCCAGCTCCTCGATTATTAAGTATGTTATAAGCTTAAATAATGTTGTAGAACCAGTACATCCTTGTCTTATACCGCTTGTAATTTCTATTGTCGTTGATGTATCGGAGTTAAGATTTATTATTGTTTTATCACCTTGGTATATTTCAGCAATCGAGTCAATAACACTTGGATGTATCTTGTATTTTATTAATGTCTCGATAATCGTCTTTCTATCTATAGAATCGTAGGCTTTAGTATAATCAACCGCTATCACTACTAGTTGTTTTTTTGATTTGAACGTTTCTTGGACGCAATATTGTAATATGAATAAATTGTCTTCTGTCCTTCCCCCTTCCGTAAAACCTGCTTGCGTTTCTTTTGCCTCGTCATTTTCTTTTATGTGTTGCTCTATCTCGTTTTTTATTAGTGACATATACATCTTATAAGAGATATTTGTTAATGATAACAATCTCAGATCTTGAGCAGTTGGTTTGCTTTTCTTCAATAGTATAGTTGTTACTGATTCTTTCCATTCATCTGGTTTGTCTAAATTGTTAAGCTCATTGTTGAAGCATTTTGCCATAGTACTCATGCAAGTTTCGCTTTTGGCTAGTGATTTGTACATTTCCGGTTTGATGTTGTCTGGTCCAGATGCTTTATTGTTTTTCAGTTTGTTTATTACTTGCTTTACTTTTTCGGTATCTATATCAGGTTTTGGCATAAGTGTTAAAGGACATTCAACTCTTTGTACCATATCTAGATGCTCTCTCAGATATGTATAGTCTTCATACAATTCACTCTCAATTTTTTCAAACAATTCTTTTCTTTTTCCTTCTGTCCAAACATCTTTGATGCCATTTTCGTGCTTTCTGTATATTTGCCCCCAGAACTTTAATATTTCCTCTTTTGATTTTCCCAGGTCTAATTTATCACCATCCTTGTCGTATAAACTTATAACTTCTTTCGATTTTTTCTTTTTCCCTTTTAGCTTGTTGATGTTTTCCCATAGCTTTTTGTTTCTATTAGAGTCTTCCTTTATTTCTCTCGTTATCTTGATTTCATGCTCACTCATTGCTTTTCTTATCATTGCCTGTGTTCTCTCCTTTTGATCTTTCCATTTGTCGTTAAGTTCTTTCTTCTCTTCTTCTGACTTGGCGTTTCTTTTCATTCTGTTTAGCGCTTTCCTTTTCTTTATTTCTTTTCTTATGTCATTACTTATCCATGGCTTCTCTTCAATATCACCTTCTTTATTCGCTTTCTTTTTGTATGTTCTTTTTAAGATTTCTTCTGCTATTTCTTTAATCGATGAATTCATTTCTCCAATATTTTCGATGTTCTCATCTTTCCATCGGTCTTCAACTTTATTCTTAAATTCTTCTAAAGCTTTAGGATCTTTCGAGTAATATTCCCTAGTTATCCATTTGTTACTTTTGAAATGTGTGCCTCCATTGTTCTTAAATGTAAATTTTGTAGAAAGTAAGTTGTGATCACTTATGTCTACAATATCATTTCTTTCGTCTATTGACATCTCTTCAAATAGTCGATACATTGCTTGGTTGACCAGAACAAAATCTATAGCACTCTTTTGGTCATTTCTTCTCCAAGTATATGTTCCATTGCATTTCTCATCCAGGTTTAGCAATGTTAGATTATAATTATTGATCCAATCTAAAACCATCTTTCCATTATTATCACACTTTTGGCTGCCTAGAAAACCAAGGTGCCCATTGAAATCCCCTTGTATTATAAATGCTTCATCTTTGATGCTATCCATTTTTCTTTCAATATCTGATCTAAGATTCAGATTTCTTTCTTTATCCTTTGCTTCCTTTTCAACTGAGAAGTATACCAAAATTATTGAAGTTGGTACTCCAAAACACTTTCCTTTCATTTCTAAGAAATCTTTATTACTATTTATTATTTTTGTTATCTCAAAGCTTTCATTTTCTTTAAATAATATCATTATTCCTCCGCCTTTTTTGTCATTTTTGTCTCTCATGCTATTGTACATTCTTATTCCATCAGAAATTAAAATTCTGTCATCTTTTAACTGTGTTTCTGTTAAACAAACAATATTAAAAAAATTTCTTTCTCCTTTCAGCAAATCTTCTACTTCAATCATTTTTTCTTTTGTTAGACCTTGTACATTTAGTAAATGGAAATTTATTTGAGTTTTTCCACTTTCTTTTTCCACTGCACAGGCTAACAATTATTTCAAAGCTTCAAAATCACTTTTGCTACTTTTATCCAATTGAAGTGAATTGAACTGAACCCTACTCAACCCTTCTAAACCCTTCTAAACCCTTCTAAACCCTACTTATTCCTACTTAACTCTTCTAAACCCTGCTAAACCCTCATTGAACCCTCATTAACTCTTAAATCTAGTGAAACCTTATGAACCCTTATTCCAAACTAACCCCAGAAACCCCTAAATTCATTTCAATGTTAAAAGTGATTTTGGAGCTTCGAAATAATTGCCAGCCTACACGACAGGAAAATGACCAGGCCCATAGCCTCGTTTCAGTATTAGCACGTGAACAGGCTGACGAAAATCACAGTGACAACAATGAGAGTCTACCATTAGAGTCTACTGTCTACCATATTTACCATCAAAGCCAAAAGTTATGATATTGATTGGGCTTACTGGTGGCATTGCCACTGGTAAAAGCACTGTTGCAGGGATTTTCCGAGAACTTGGCTGTCGAATTATTGATGCAGACGTAATAGCAAGAGAAGGTATGCACAAGGAGGGGCAGCAGAGCCCTAGCTAGAGGATCTAGAGACTAGCACCCTGTAGATTGGGGGCCCCCATAGCGGAAAAGGAGGGAAAGGAATTACTGTTTAATATTATTACTTCATAACAATATCATGCACAAGGCACCATGCTGGGAAAATTTTGTTTTGGGAAATATTTTGGAGGGGCAAGCCTGTGTGATGCTGATGACAGTAGTATTACCTCCTGGGGTGAATACTTTATCTGCTATCACACTCAGAAATGTCAATAATCAGGAGAGGAGAGTAGCAACAAGCAAATACAATTTGGTCTTTTTGTAAAGATTCTTTTTGTCGCTAGAATAAAGTATTTTTACACCTCCAAACAAATGTTTTAGTTTTATTTCTTTTGGTCGGATATGCTTTTTCAGCAGTAATTTGGGACTTGATCCCTTGAATCTTGGGAGGTGACATAAACTGAACATTATGCCTCATGGACGTACTGTGGTATTTTCAAATGTGTCTCAATATATTCCATAACCTCTCCAAATTACTAACAAACAAGCATTTCCCAAAGAACAAAGCTCTGCAAAAATGTTTAGGGGGGGGGGTAACTATTGCATCGTAAGAGAACAATAGAGTCACTAGCTATCATAATCAGAACAATTGATTTCAGAAGCTATAAAGGGTAATTGCACCCCCTTCACCCCCCTTCCTAATCTGCAAAATACACCCTTCAATTTTTTCTTATTCATGAACTTGCCAGAACTTTAATCTATGAAATCATCTAAAAAAATCACCCAAAACGAATAAGCTACTGTCTCTAAATGTTTCCATTGTTCTTGGAGAGATTCTAAAATAGTCACTTTTATTGATTTCTAGTGGTACAGCCTTTGAAGCCTGCATGGAAAGACATTGTTGCGCATTTTGGTAATGAGATTTTACAAGAGAATGGAGAGCTTGACAGAGAAAAGCTGGGAAACATTATTTTTTGCAATGAAGAAAAGAGGAAACTTTTGAATAAATTTACCCACCCACGCATCTTCAAGAAAATGGTTTTTGATATTTTGTTTGCTGCTTTCTCAGGTATTTTTTAGCATTTCTGGAAATAGGGATATTCAACATATGATTTCTCATTAAACAGATAAATATTGTTGTGTATTTCTCATAATATAGCGTGCCTTCCTGGTTATAACCCCTACGCAAGCAATCGTGTCAGTCAAACAGAAAGCTGAAGAGAGAGAGCAATCGCATAGTAGAATTCACACTAGATAATCAGACATATTCTTCTGTGACTCGGAGTTTCAGGCTTGCGCACTCGTTAGACAGACCTCTATCTGAGGAAAGATTTCTTTCAAACCTTGTAAAAAGTGTAATACACATTTATCATTAAAATAAATTTGTTTTCCAAATCTTGCATCTTCTCGTACAAATGTTATTTTTCACTCAAGGATTCCATTGAAAATACAGATTTTCCTTAATGGGTACAGAACATGAGGATCCGATGTTGATAAAATCAGGACAAAGCCAAACAAAATAGCTACAGATTTTCCTTAACCTGATAGAAAATGACTTTTGATTAGAAAATGACAACATCAGTAACTCATAAGGAAAGCAAATGAGCTTGGCCGTAAGGAATCTTTTGGTATTGAGCCTCTGAAACAACATTAGGTTGAAGTTTCTGTTGCCATCCACGATACAAAGGTTATTCATGACTGGATTTCACTTTATTGACAGGAGAAAGGGTTTTGATTCTTGATCTACCCTTGCTATTTGAAAAGAATTATCACAAATCGTGGTTGGTATCAAAAACAATCGTTATTTCATGGTGAGTATGGCATTTCATTATTTGAATTTCATTCATTCTTTTCTTAATGATTCAACTCCTCTTATCTTTGCTACATTTTCTAACCCCCTCTTAGCTCTGCTTGATATCTAGTAGCAGTCTAATGCAGTAGTGGCTCAATTTGATGATGCTGATGATAATTTATGTTTTGTAAATTTCATTTTAAATGTTTCTTATTCATGAATAAGTCAGTTTTGAATCATAACTTGGGTCAGACAAATGTTGGTTATCACGTTTTCTCACAAAGGCTCTGACCTACTCTTTTTCTGCAGCACAGCCTGTTATACCAGGTGTCCCTTTTCGTTTATTCATTGTTATATTATCTATGAGAATTGAACCTTCCCCTTCACCTATCTTTTTCCCATCTTGTAGCCCCTCACTCCATCCCTGTAATAAGGGCCAAAAGTACTCCTGATCTTCTTTTTTTTGAAGTAATGAGGCTCAACAACTAGAGAGGCTCATGAAAAGGAATAATCTGGACGAGCGCAAAGCAACTGACAGAATCAACAGCCAAATGCCCCTCAAAACAAAATGCAAATTGGCCGATGTGATAATTGACAACTCTCAAGAGATCAGCAATACTAGAAGTCAGGTGAAAAACATTTTTGATATCTTGAATAACTCAACTATTTTTCGGAGAAACAGGTTGTTATTGTTGATTCTTGGTTCTATATCCATTGGAACGGTATTCTACATACTTATGTTAATTTTCTCTAAATTAGTTTAAGCTGTGATATCTTTTACTGTGGAATAAACTGTTTTTGTTTAAATCATTTGAGATACATTAATTGGGCTATTGGCAGCAAACCCCCAATACCTATTCAGAGAGCAAAGGCTTAGCTTTGTAATTATGCTGAGCCAAAACCTAACCTTATGGAGGCTTCGTTGCTGATTTCTATTAAACAACAAGTACTGGCTATAAATTGACTTGCAGAAAGAAATTGGGTTTGCATTATTTACGCTTAAGCCCGGTAAGACGGATTTATGAGATAGATTCCATTTCCCCACTAGTAGCTTGAATTGCAAAATCATTTTTACTGGAACTTATTAAGTCTGTAGAAATAAGCTTTGAATTCCTTAGCTTTTCTTGGTTCAATATCAACTTTAATCTTAGTAGTACACTAAATGCAAGATTTTCATAGGCCTATGTCATAATGTTGAACAACACCACAGACTCATAAAACTCTTCAAACCTATTTACAACAATATTAATCTCCAAAATGTATTTTCACCTTCCTTCAGATACTTTCAACAGACTAATGCATTAGGAATTAATTCCACTTCATTGCTTAATGATAGGAAAAGATATAATTTATCTCTCTGAACGCTGATCTGAAATACCATGTCTGATAATATTATTTTTCTCTGATTCATCCTGCAAGTTCAAGCAATTATAAACAACAATTAAATTGTGCTATAAATCATCTCATTAATCATTGTACTCAAGTTTTAAAAAATATTGCATGAAAAAGTAAAAGTTGAATTGGAGAGAGCCCTAAAAGCCTGCTCCGTAGCTCAAGCAGAAATATTTCTATAAATGAGAATAGGTATATACATTTATAAACATTTGCAGGTTTCCATCCTTCATCAGTTATAATTCAATGTCTTATTGTCAATGTGAATAGAAAAAACTATATTCGATTACCGCTAGCTGTGCTGGAAGCGGATGGCTGTCTTTTGTTGAACGGGTTAAATGGGTGAGTTAATGTTACCATTTTCGATAAAGGTCCTTCATGTTTGTACCCAGATTGATTTGGAGGATATGTGAGGTTCCTGAGACAAAAACGACAAATGATTAGTTTCATAAAAAGGGCATTATTCAGGAAAGTTTTAGAGGGCATTTTTCATTCATTAAGATTCTAAGCGGTGTCTTTTATTTTGAATAACCCTGTAAATTGGAACGTACCTATGAACAGATGCTGTAGAAGATGGTCGAGGGTTCCTATCGGCCGACAGAGGGGGTTTGGAATTCGTCCATAACACGCAACCAGTATAACCAGGAATGTATCCTCTCCTTGAAAAGAACAGATGTATGAACAAAATGAAAATCAGATTTAAGTAAGTTAAAATCTTGCATAATTTGCGTAAGCTTATCGTAACTTTCATCTTCAGTGCTATTCACAGTGTTGAAAATTAATCCATGGATATATGTTTCTATCAAAAATTTCAACAACGTCATACGAATTCATAAAGCAACTCTGTTGTAAATTCTTTTTGTAAATTCTGTTGTAAATTATTTTAATAAACTTTGATTTTTGAAGATATGCTTTACGATCAACTGCTGGAATACAAAGAAATGAATCATTATCTTAAGTGCATTACCTACTATCGTTGCCACTTGCCTCGAGACTGATTGGCAAAAGCTATGCAAGACTTCGACCCCCCTTCTCCCCCAATCAATATTGTAAAATAGTTGTAGATCATTTGAAATCTTGCTCTTGGTATCCACACCAATTCAAATTGGAAATATAAATCATTGAAATTACATCTCCGGTGAAAATACTTATCCCTCATATTTTCTAAGACATGAGTACTATATCTACACGAACCTGGGCAGTCTCTTTTTCAAAGGAGTAGGTTGTTGTTTAAATTGTTTTTACTGCCATGAAATTGGTTTGCAAACTATTAATCTACTGTAAATTAATCGTTTTTTACCTTGCAGTAATTGTATAGCGCGGTTTTGAAAGTCGAAGTTGAGTGAGGGCGGTGTAAGGTTCACCATGTACATCTTTCTCACCCTCTCCCGAAACTTGACCCCTGAAAAGTAAAAGTAAAAGTGTTTGCAGAAACATAAAAGTGAAGGGAAAGCAGAGGTTAAGATAACACTAGTTTTTAGATGCGGACTTTGCGGAATAAAATGAACCAAGTAAATTCAGGAAAAAAACAGATTCCCAGAGGATAGCTAAGTTGGGATCTTACTCGAAATCATCCTGATTTCAAAGTGAGAATACCTGTCATGGTACGATGCATGTCCAATCGTAGTATTTATGCTAACATCAAAGCAAAGAGGCATACTGACTTTTCTATTACTTTCAGTGCTACAAACCCCGCCAAAAGTCTTGGAACACTTGCAAGATTTCCACATTTTTCTACATGATACTCTTCCCTCCCCACTTTATATTGTTGTTTATGATACCAAAAATTAGCCCAATGACATTCTACTAGTGTTTGGTGTAGTCTCATTTCTCATAAAGTTCCTTTTGAAAACAGCATTGTTTTTAGGGGGAGGGGTTGTTTAATTTGAAATGAAATGCTAGGAAAGCTAAACAAAGTGAAGAAAAACAGGACAGGGTGTTCCAACTACTTTTGGCGGGGATTGTAGCCTCGGTTATTTCTTTCATGTTGGTGGTAGTTGATTTGCACTTTCAAGCAAAGCTGCTACAGACCTTAATCGATCTAAATCAGCTTAAGCGTTTAGAAATCTCGAAATATGGGATAGCAACCAGCAAAAATGTAATTAAGCGTTACTCACGTGTAGTTTGGTATATGTCCAACTTTGTTACAATGCGAAGAGCTACAAAATGAGAAATTTGAATAGATATCAGATGATATACATGTCAGATAATAGCCAACTCATTAATTACTCATAACAAACTCACAGCAAACTCATTATAAACTCATTGAATCTTACTTTTTCGCATTTCTTCATTGAAGGCAAGGGCTTGACAGAGAGAGGTCTTAATAGAGCTTTTATCGTAACACCATCCTCCCGTCTGTCACATTGCTAATCAAGGCTATGGTCCTTACCTTATGTTCTTTATTGTCAATTGCAAACAAATGCAAAAACGTGAAATAATCGAAGACATCCATATTCGAACAGTTTTGAACCCACCACCTTGAAGTTATTAGCATGATACTTTACCAACTAAGCTCGTCAGCCTTTATGGTGCTATTCTTATGAACAAATCCAAACAATTAAGAACGGCTTTGGTTCGATAATCGTATAAGAAACCAGGGTGCATTGAGTATACCTGCGGACTACCTGCTTGGTGTTAGAGGTTATAGAAGGTAGGGGTTTTAAAACGAGCTCAAAAACACCATGTATTGAGCTTCAAAGCAAACAGTTGTCTAATGTGCAGTAGTTTCTATTTGAAAACTTGATTAGCACAAATGGATGTCGATTAAACAAACTGGGTATCTCGTAATACAAAAATGTGATGGTAACAGTGTCTTACACAGGACCCAACCTTAGTCATTCCAGCACATTCAAAGGAGCGCACTCCCTCTTAACCAAATCGACTTTTGTATCCAAAACTTTTGCATAATTAGCACCACGTGCCATCACCGACAGCCAAATACTCTTCTTAGAACACGCAATTGGATTTGAAGGAGGAGAGTGTCCAAACCTGCCGAATATTCGCCTTAAAACTCCCCATTCCGTGTGAAGCCTCGACTCTAATTCATACTTCGACGAACAGTACCGAGCTTTTTTTATTACTTCTGTTAAGAGGAAATCAAGGTGCCCAAACAAGAAAACCCAAGATCACATGTTAACTTACAAAGAAACTGGTTTGTTGATGTAGTGTCCGTCCCTTGATTGCAAATAGTCCCATGTCAGCGGTTTCCCACTCAATTTCTGCAATAAAAGAAATGTTGAGAATAAAAACTTATGAGAAAAATAATCCTGAATAAATGCTATGTTCAGTAAGAGATTTATACGGTACAGAAATAAATTCAAAACAGTCAATTAGAAGAGTGGGGTTTGGTCTATTAATGAACTACCATCACCTATTCTTCAAGTACAAGATCTTTTACTGCATGCGTAGAAATAATTGTCAATCACTTCTCAATCAAAGGTATTAGCTACATATTACAAGCAATTTGCAAACTTGGGCATATCTTGTACGGTTACACATTGTTGGTGTTCAAGAACCAAAGAGTGTTCTAATTGCTTCAAGAACCATTAGCAAAAATTACATTACTGAATTACGTATATCCTAAAGGTGCGATGAGTGCCTTTTTATCAGCTCCGTCACTTTGAAAGTCAGTCTGTTAAATTCTAAATACCTCTACGTTACGTGGATGAGGTTTCAAAAGTTTTTATTTAGAATTTGAACCATGAAACCAGGTACAAAGTTACGGGGGCAAGGGGCAGATAGGAAAATTTCCCCCCAACAAATCCTGAAATTCTACACCACACAACAGCTATTTAACATATTTGCCTTGAAACATTTTATGCTCGCTACGCCATTGTTTGAAACTCATTGTGGAGGAAATGGTGAGATTTCTAACATTGACAACATATTACCTGCCAATCCTCTGGTTTGTCTTCGAACCTTCTGACTCTCTGGGTAACCATGTCTGGTCTACGTTCTTTTACTGTTGTTGGGGGGTCACGTTTTTTCATTATTACATTTGCCCAATCAACGCCTTCATATAACCTGTAATAAAATCATATGACATGGTTATAGCACAAGTAAAAAATAAAGTAATAGTTAAATCAGGAAACACAACAATCTGGCGGTGATCTCCTAAAATCTAAGCTTCAAGAAGAGAGCACAAAACCTCAAGAACAAAACCCTACAAAAAGCCATTTGGATGGATACATTGATTAAAGTATTTGTGAGCAATAGTTTTTCTAGTTACCAAAATCAAATTGACCCCAGTAATTTGAAGTATTGGTTATTCATTTCGTTTTCTCAATCACAAATTCAAGGATTAAATATGAGCAATGAGTTAATTGCCACCGAATCGATAATTTGAGCATTCAATAAGCCCAATCTTCATCAAGGGTTTTAAAGAAGTAAATTAAGAAATGGGATTTGCCTCTTTACCAACTGGGAAAATGGGATTTGACTTAAAAGTTGATAAAAAGTAGATTGGGATTATTGAACATGTCAATATTGGGAAATTCTATATTTTGCTCATTGGGATTGGGATTTTTGATAATTTCAGTGCTGGGAATTGGGATCAGTACATCTTCAGAACCCTCTTCCTCTTAACAAATAACAAACAACACTGCATGATTTCCAAAGGCTGTCAATCACCTAGAACTAATCAAAATGACCTAACAAGATTTACTTTTGTGTTGTTGATGTGTAGAAAGCTCTGGTTGCAATTTTTTCACGAAGCTCTCTGTTGCTTAGAATATCCATCTGCATCTGAAAACACAAAAATATGATATTATCCAAAAGACAATGCACCTAGCAGATCAACTTATCTCTGCTCACTTTTGATGCAAGTAGGAGTCTCAGTTGAACTTCAAGAAGCATGAGACTAAGACCCCGTTTACACCCCGTTCGTTATCGTTCCAGGTGTACACCCTGTGCCAGTGCACCTTGGATCCATAATGAATCAAAACTGGTTTGCTTTTGTAGCAGGATCAATAGTATTATGGTTTACAGGATCAAAAGTGTTGCAGATCAAAATCACTAGTGTAAATGTGGGATCAATCTGTAACACTCCGGTACAGTGTGAACGAGGTCTCCGTTGAGCTTCAAGAATCACAAGGAGGTAAATCATTCTCAAAAACTATAAGAGCAAAATGTTTCTAAATTTCTTGATATTTTTAGGATGCAATTTGTAGATTTTTTTTGGGGATTTTCAAGATTTTTCAATACAAATCTTGCAGTAATGTGTCAAGAAAATCACATATATATGTTTTTCAGTCAGAAAACGATAATTAGAGGCCTCTGCAAGATAATGTTCCATGAACGAAAGGCTTTGTGGAAGATTCCAGTGAAAGCAACAACTATTATGAATGTAACTACAACTATCAACTTGATAAATTGAGTGGTTGATTAATCTTGAATTAAAGATTATCTACTTTCATTGCTACTAGACAATTAAAGCAATTAAATAGTCTTACTTGATTTTGTTTCTTCCTAATTTCTTCATCTTCCCAATCTTCATCATTATCTGATTTCAAGGGTTTGTAGTACTGCATTAACTCTGAGGAAAATATATAAAACTAAATCCATCAGTGGTTGATCACACAATTGAAAATTTATCATTATCAGTGGGCTAATTTATCAATAGGCAAATTTCAATATGCCACAGTCAAGTCTCAAACCCAGATCCTTGCCTACAAGCCATTTACCGTTTCAATACTATTTTGCCCTAAATAAGACAGAGAATTTCCAGTTAGGGTATCCAGCTACAGGCCTTATCCAAAGCTTGAAGTAGAACTCTTTCATTTTCAAAAGCTTAAAGTAGACCAAACATAGACGATTGCTATTAGTATGTTGATTATACAAATTTTTGGATTTGTATTTTTCCCCAGAATTTTGGTACCTTTTAAAAAACAGTTAATTTTCATTTTCTACTTCAAAACAGGTAAGAGATTAATTGATAACAAGCAAATTTTTTTCTACTTAACTCCTAGAGGGAGAAGTTAAAAAACCAGAAATTGAAAAATTGTTTTTGATATCCTTCTTCATGTATGATCACATAATTCATCAAATGTGATCATATGTTGAAAATACATGCTCTTAAGTGGCCTACTACAATAATGATATGCTTCAGCAAGAATTCAAGTCGAGAACCGTGAGAAAAATTGCCAATTGGGAAAAATTGTACCAACCACAATCAGAGTCCTGATCAAAGCTTAATAAGTCTTGCAGCACACTGTTGAATCTCTGCAATAATCACCTAGTTATTGCTATTAGTTTAAAATGCAACATGCTGCTTACCATTTTTTCTCTTTTCCCAAGGAGGAGCATGGCTACCAGCGCTGCTCGGAGCTGAATTTGTCATGATTTTATCTGGCTCCACTGATCCGGGTCGTCTGTCTTCTTCTTTATTCACTAAAATGCTGTGAGGTTTGAACTCCCCACTTTCAGCCTCAGCACCAGCGCTTGGGAATGAACTGAAATGAAATCAAATAAAACTTGAGAGATTCTGAGAAAATTTATAACCCTATGTCTAATTGTGCATAATACCACGGTGGGGTCCTGTACATTATCAGATGGCTAGGAAGCATGTACTGGGTTTTTCTAATAGTTATTCTGTTATTCTATTGCTACAGTAATTGATATGAAAGCAAAGTCACCCTCTACTCGTAAAGAGTAGAGTATGTTTTTTATAATAAAAAAGGGGATAGAGAAGTAATTCAACTTGGTGGGAAGTCTGAGGAAGTACTGGAACATTTTTACCACCTAATTCTTTTGGGCTGGCTTCATGACTGAGGAGGACCAAAAGTAGCAAGCATGGAACGAGGGATACATTGATGGTTCGTTCTTAAATATAATAAGCTTAAATCTTAAGCTCATTGGTCCCTCTCCTCATTTCCTGTTTACCAACATCAAAATATTGGGCTGATGAGTCTCATTGGTGAAAGTAGTCAGCTGGTTCAAATTCATGGGACGATTGCAGTTTAGCGGGTAGCAACCACAGGGGAACGAGATTATCATGAATATAATTAGTAATTAGCATTGAGTCAATTTCGAATACAAATTCCCAATTGGAACAACTTTGCATTGTAATTAGCGCCAGTAATATCAGTAGATTTCTTCTTTTCTCTTGTTAGTTGTTTGTTCTACTGTCCCCAAACCCCTGTTATTTATCATTCAGTAGTAGTTGTGTGGTGCTTTTGCGTGAAGGTAAAAGGATCGAGAGCATGTTATTTTTTATTGTTGTTTTCGACTATGTAATTGCGGAGGGAGGAGACCGCCCGCTAAAACGCAATCTAGCCAAATCATTAAGGCCTAGATACACACATTTTCATAGCTGTATGAATCACAAAGTAAATCATGTTAAGGCAGCCTCCTGCTAGGTTTTCCACTCAACAAACCTCAAAGTATCAGCTACTGGCACAAACTCCGCAAGGTTTTGCACAACTCTTTCTTCAGGCTGACCTTTTATGAACTGAGTATTTGTTTTGTCCTTGAAGGAAGTGAATTCATGCTTCCCACTCAGTGCAGGAATTCGTCCGAGCACCCTCTGTCTTCTTGCTTGTTCCTCAGCAGTCAAAAAATCGTCTGGATGACTGGTTTGCAAAATACCAGAATTTTGACATTTATTAGGCCTTATTGCGTCAAATGAAGGCATTTCCACTGTTTTTTAATAACCACGTAATAACTACTTAAAAACATGGATATTTCTGTGTGAAATTAAGACGTCAGATCAATTATTCATCATGTTTCCTGAAGCAAACAGGAGTTCTCCATCCACCATTATTGTGTTCTTATCTCCGGTTGCTCCTGGTAACGGAAAACTTCAGAAAGAGGCCAGTGGTAACAGGGAATTCGAGAATGGAACCGGTGGTAATTCATCCTTTCTACAACACGAGCAAGGGAAACCAAGTACTTTGACGTAACCAGGCCATCAAAAAAGGGGAGGGGAAAGGAACGGCCGTTTAGCTTATTTAACTTTTTATATAATTGTTTATACTTTTGTTTACTAGAATCTGTTCTTGTGCTACTGTTAGCTTTATTTCTTTTAGCTTCGTAGCTACCATGCTACACGTTCAATCATTTCAATATTGAGGAAATGAAAAAAAATGAAAATGTACAACCTCCCTGCCTACTCCACCCATGACACCGTCTCTCCCTAGGACTTCTCATTTAAAGATAATTGACTGGAAAGAAAGAAACCTACTAATGATCATGGCCGTACACAGCGGGAGGGGGGGGGGGGTAAGGGGGGGCTGCTACCCCCCCAAAAAATTCCAAAAATATATGCTTTCCTATAGAGGATATCCTCAAAAAGCTCTTCAACAGGGGTTTTGCCCCCCCTGCTAAAAATGTTCTGCGTACGGCCTTGCTAATGATTAGTTTAACTATGTCGGGAGTTCCTTTTCAGTCAATGATTTCTAAATAAAATTGTGTCGTTTATATCAATTCCTATGCCATTATTTTGTATTGCGCAGAATTTAATGGCCTGGTGGGTGAGCTTGAACGTTTGAAGATCTCCTGGCGTGAAGAAAATATAACTTTTACACTACTTCTAAAATTCATGATAGATTTAATCATCAATGTAAGTGAAATTATTATATTAAGGAATTGTCCACAAATCATCGATAGAGCTTCGTTAAGAAAAATCGTGGGAATAAACGGATTTAAGGCGTAAATAATCAAAAACCGTATCTTTTTCGTTGAAAAGAGTTTGAAATCGTGCCCAGATTGTTTCAAATCGTTCCATAACGTTGCAGATTATCCAGCAATTCATCATGTCGTCATGGTTTGAACATCTTTGTGAAATTTCTACAGATCGTTTCAACTCGATAATTTGCGGACACTTCCAAAAACCCTGAGACATCTAGAATTAACTTTCGACAAATGATATAGAATCAATAACGGAATGTATTTACAGCTTGCAAAAATAGCTTAAAGGACTTTGGTCGACTGAATGCATCTCGTGGCTTTCTGTCAAATAGTCTAATTTTCAAATTGACTAAATGTCAAACATACCAGATTAGAAAAGTTGCTTTCCATCAATTTGACAGAAATACTGTAAAGGTTTCTAGAAATTTCCCTGCAGAAAGTCTAGGTATCAATGGAGTATTCCTGTACAATAGATTTTAATGTATTCCCTCATAAAGGCGTCTATCTTATGGCTATCGAGGATAGGCTTAAAAGTATCCGAATAGGTCAAAATGGGTTTATCAACAATGGGCTCACAGTTTTGGTGTTTATTAACATCTGCCCAATGTGAAATCAGCTTTCCAGTAAACAGAATCTATGTCCACTGACCTTACAAGACCAAGTTAAACTTAAATCGCACATCGCAAACTCCTGAAGTCACTCTTTCACTCTACCCCACAAAGGATCGAACCCCTATCAGTAAAAGCCTTGTGTACCAGACAATTTCAAGAAATAAAATAAGAATACAATTCCGAGGAATATCTTTCCGTTTTTAATATTTAAAAATCGAGAAAGAGCAAGAGAAATAGGCGGTGTTTATTCTGAATATTTCGACAATATATTATGTCATTTTCAACAGTCATTTTCAACATCACTGTTGAAAATGACATAATATATTGTCGAAATATTCAGAATAAACACCGCCTATTTCTCTTGCTCTTTCTCGATTTTTAAATATTAAAAACGGAAAGATGTTCCTCGGAATTGTATTCTTATCCTATCAGTAAATGTCTGGATTTGCAAATCATATTAAGGTGAACAATCATCTTTGATCGGTACAGAACTTCAATACACAGAAAAATCGGAAGCATCGCGAAAACATTGATTACTTAGGCTTTTCGTCTGACACTCAACAATAGAGTAATTAGTCAGAAAGAGAACGAAACGAAAACCTAACGAGTCATTATACCCAGATGTGGATCGAAGTAGGCCAATCATTCACCTCTTTTCCGAATACGTCCAAAACCATGTCCTTTAACCTGGATATCAATCTATGTTACATCACTATTCGTACGAAATCACGATCATAGGTGTGTGGAGTATAATCACACAGTATCAAAATCAAATCAATGATCAAATGGTGAAGTTTGAAAACGGCTTAACAGTTTTTCAAGCGACATCGAAACGTTGATACTTCCCATCTTCTCTGTCCTCGTCTTTGAACAAGCCTAAAAGAAGACGAAAAATACACCACGTGCACCGAAAAATGAGTTACGTATATCGTGTTAAGTCAACTGCAATGAAAGAAAAAGCCCTTCTGGGTGTAAAACATAGCAATGTTCTGTCCTTGTTTTTATACTAAATGTCCCAATTCCAATATCAATTTAAAGTGATTAAAGAATGAAGCGGCTCTAAAGCCATGGTTTTGAACGTAGAGAAATAGATCAAAATAACCTGATTCGTTCTTAAACTTACTGACATTAGGAAATTGGGACTGACACTTAGCATAAAAGCTGGAACAAAATATCATCCGTCATTGCCGTTCTTGCAATATCTCGATAGGTCTGGTTTTCTTGTCATGTTGTTTTGACCTGTATTGTTTTGTTTAGTTCCAGTCCTGGGTTTGTCTTTGTGCTGAAGCATGTCTCGTCTCTTCCCCTGTTCCTTACCTCGACAAGCACTACCAGGCCTTACATGTGGCGCACCTCACCCGTATTGCCGTTACCGTTGTCGAGTCGTGTTTGATCGTGTTGTTCAGTATCGTTCTGTTTAGCTTTACCTTGTCTGGTATAAAGAAGTCTTGTCTCACTATGTAATCACGCTTTCGCCGTCTTTGAACAACCCTGGAAAGAGAGGTGCATCAGTGACACGGGCAAAACCACTTTTCATTGCCTTGCCGGCTTTAGTAGGGTCATTAATACTGGAAAAGGCGATTTTACTTTGCACTTCATTTGCCCTGTAATCTTCCATGGCTGCATTCCTCGTATGTCTTATGGTCTAATCCCAATAGCCTTCAAATTTTCTGATAAGCCTATTTTTCAACACATCTTTCCCGGTGAAGAAAAACGTTGGATTTACCGTATTTTTTCCGTATTTCATCATGTTTGGCTCTTCTCTCCGCAGACCTAGGGAAGAACAAAGTGCACCGTTTGGTAAGAAATTTGAAAAATAGCGTGTGCTAAAAAGAAACACGGGTAGCTAAGATGTTTTGTTCGGAAAACAAGCAGTCCAGGAAATAGATCCTGCTGACCAGGTAGTCTCTACCCTGGCCCAATCAATGAAATATATTTCTAGCAGCTGGAGATTGGCAGTTATGCTCAAACTTGACTGCAAACGTCTTGAAGGTCTCGAGGAACCATATCTGATTTTGATGGTAAAAGGATTTGAAGACCTTCACACTTCTGATTTCTGAAACACCAATTCGAAACAACACTTGTAACGAGCAAGGGTTTAGCGATTTGTGTTTGAATTTACTTGTTTGCTCATCGTTGCATTGTGTTTGTCAAACCCCTTCTGAGCTGATTGTGTCATTGCCGATGTGCTAGGCGATGTTTTTCAGTGTTCCTGTGTCTTGTCATAATATATCATTCATATTGGTTGTAAGATTATTGGCGATTTCATTACAAGTGTTCACAACAAGACGCTGTCAGATTGTTGCTGACTGGACCGGTGTCTATAATAGACCAACTCCCCAACTCCCATTGTTTAGGGAGGTGATAGTTTAGTTTTTCATTAATCAAAAAAGCTACACTATCACATTCCTAAACAATAAATGTTTGCAAAAGAAGTTGGTTGGTTGGTTAGTTGGTGAGTTGGTATATCAGAGACACCTCTGACTAGGCCCATTCAGCCAAGGCTTCGAGTCATGTTTACTCAACCGTCATGAAAAGAAACCCAAGGATTAACCTTTGAATGGTTAAACATCGTAAAACTTGAATTGAATGGTTATTTTGGGGGTTGAGAAAACTTTAAGCAAAAAGGCGTCCCAAGAAACCTCCATGGAAATTCCTTGTAAAAAACATCGGAAAGGGCCTTCAAAACATGGAAAATAACAAAGTTAAATTCATTTCAAGAAGAAAATGAAAAACTGGCAAGTCATTCACCTTTCTGCGTGTCTCATTTCTCTTGATTCCTTTTCAGCAGCTCGTTTTGAGTCTTCTTTCGCATACCTACACAATATTAAGACATGAAGACATTAATAGGGGCTATTATAGTTTGGCAATTGACGGTTTAGAACAAATAAATTTGTAGGTTTGGTGGTATAAAGGCACCATATGATTGCACTCTTTTACAATGAAATACAACCAAGCACTAAATGTAAGCAGACTTTATTCTTTGGCTTTTTTTCTTTATAAAGCACAAACAACATTCAGAATAGAAAAACAACACTATTAAAAAGCAAACATTCAGAATAATAATAAAAACTGACGTAAATGATCAATGAAATTACTTAAATTGTTTTTCAATGATTTGAATAATAATGAAAGCAAACACATCCGTGTGTTAATCTCTCTCCAAAGTTCAATGCATTGGTGGTCCTTCCAGCATGGTGGTTAATCATTCTACTTTGAGCCTTGTTTTGAGCCATCGATACTGGATCTAATCTTTATTCTAAATTAGTGAACAAGCAGATTATACCAAACGAGAACATACAATAGGTACGCTATAAAAAGTGTTTATCACGAATTTACGAAAACTGTAGGGATATATCTGCGTGATTCATGTCAGAAATAATCCTCTGTAATCTGAAACGTTTCTTCTAAACTTTAGATCATATTGAAATTGAATAACTGCATAGAGTTTTAACCTTGGCTTTACATTTGTCGGCAAGTAAGTGACTTAGTTTATATCAGAGGCACTGCAACCATATTAGAGGGACAAAATTGGCACTAGACTTCTTGGTTTCAGATTCTAGAATCAGGTGAAAATTCAATCCACTCTCGACCTCATTCGAAATTATTTAGAAGAAAGGGAGATGAAAATAATTTCCGTACCTTTTATTTGCTCGGCTTTTTGATATTTTTCGACAGCAGCACCAGTAACAGCAGCAACAAAATATCAACAGAAGACCTCCAAGCACACTCGGCACGATTATCAAAATCAAATTGCCATTAACTGAAATAGAATTTAGAAAATGATTAGAATGGAAAGACAGGTATCTTGCAATGATTTGAGAAATTGTTAGACAATTTGTGTCAATTTTGATACCATTCTCACAAGATTTGGAAACAATTTTGCCACAATTTCAGAAATTGCTAGACCATTCATGACAATTTAAATACCATTCTTTTAGATACGATTTTGCGAAAATTTGAGAATTTGGCTCATGATACATAACATCTTAAACTCTATGCCATAGATTACACACAACCTCTTTTGCCAATTTTGAGATGCACCTGGGTTAGGGTTCCATTATTGCTTTCTTTCTGACGTACTTCTTAATGAATGTCAAAAGTAATGCTTTATTTGTCATTGTGTTTTGCTGTGTTTTGGGTCTGTTATCAAAAGTGCGCATTTTGTTGAATTTGAAATCAAACAAACATACCTGTACATTGTTTGTAGGAATACCAATCTCCACTGCATTCATCTGATGAAGGCTTGATCACGGGTCTTTTTCCACAGAGTTTGGTTTTTTCACAATAATAACACTGCAAATGTAAACAAACAGAAAACTTCATATCCTCTTGAATGACGGTGCAATAAAGTGCACTTATCAAACAGCTGCTGAGAGGGCAATTCAGAATCTAAGGGTTATCAAGTGGGCAATACCTTTTTATGTCGACATTGAATATTTCTATACCTCCGTGTGGTTGGTTTCCCTGAGGTTGGCTCCCTGTGGTTGGGGGTCAGAATTCATCCATCGTATCCCTTCATGTCGTAAGAGGCAACTAAAATGGTTGGCGTCAAGAAGGGCATCCTGCCATAAAACTTTGCTCCAGGCTAAAATCATTGATTCGTTCCCTAGCCTGAGGTGCTCCTGCTAAGAGTCAGGAAGACATTAAGATTGCAAGTAGTTGACCAGGAAGGTTTCTTGTTAAGTGTTTGTTAGAAACCATTCATTATGCAGCTATCATTTTATTGCCCCGACCCCCCCCCCACCCCGGGATGGGCGGGCTGATGCGGGGTCATTCACTTTTTTCTCTTGTGAAAGCAAGCGATGTCCCCACCCATCGGGGCAATTTTGTTCTGTGAATGGAAGACGATAGCGCATGTTCGACCCTGCTCAAAGCCCCGGTATGTTATGCGGTGGATACCGTGCATGACAATAAAGAATAAAATACTGAATAGGAAAAAAGTTATAATTTAGAAAACAAAGACTTGTTTCTTGCAAAGAAATACATTTTACATCACTGTCTCAACTCAAGATCACTATCAATAGTCCTGGTACAGGGTTGAAACATAAATTTAGTTTCCAAAACAACATTCTACTACCTATAGAAGGGGCACAAATTATAAACAGGGTATCAGGTAATTTTGCTGTTTGGAATCTATATATCATTTACAATTGCTAAGAAAAGGCTAAATATCAAATAAAAGTTCATTACTAACATCAAAATCAGCAACGCAAGTACTGCAAGACCCGCCTGACTTTGAAGAACAGGAAGCTGCAAAATATGAATAAACTATAATATCTAACAATGTTCCAGCCAGTACCAATAAATTGTAGTCACCCTCTCAGTTTGTAAATTCTGTTTTGCTGTATGGAGGAACCAGTTGAGTAGAGGGAGATGTTTTAATCTGATTGTTTTTGGTCTTTGATTTTTAGAAGGATGGTTGACCTGGCAAAGAGCTGGGATGGTTATCCATAACCCCTTTGATTACATTATTAAAGCCAAACTCTTTTTCTAAGATGCCTCTGAATTTAAGAGAACCAATCTTGATTTGCCTGATTTTTGTTTGGTATTTTTAAACTTGTGTTTTTTGCTCTTAATCACAACCAGATCCACCTCATAAATTATATATTGTTCCTTCTCTTTCATGTCTGAAATCAACCATTAAAACAAAATTTCACATCAGAAGATGTTTACAAGGACAGCCCCCCTTGGTTTCTTATTATTTACCCTGAGTTTGCACAACAAAACTGTTTTTTCTACAATAATGACTAAAACTAAACGACTAGGTTTTTTTTGCTCCTAATCACCACCTGATCCACATCAATACATAACTTATAAGTTTTTCCTTCTCTTTCATGTATGAAATCACCTTATTTGTTACAGATCAGTAATAGCAGGTTATGAGCAAGTTTTGATGTGTCTAGTCTACCAACATCCCTTGAGAAAAAGCTACTGATCTCTATATTGCATTCGTATAATAAATCATACTAATATCATTAATGAAAATTTAGAGATTTACTCACTATTAGCAGCCCCTGTCATTGCAGCTAGCATTGCCATCAACACCAAAAACACCAGTTTCAAATGTGGCTTCATTTTGAGCAGTATAACTTCCTACAATCCAAAACTACAAATTTTACGACATGCTAATTTATTTGAAAGCACACCATCTGCGACTATTTTGCAGCAGATGTTGAAAACTATTTGAATTTCATTTCAAATTCTTAAAGAACTAAAGCGTCTTCCACATTTTCCGCCGGATATAATCAATTTGCTATCACATGTGCGATTTTCAGCCTTTTTTGATCTACTGGAACTATCAACTGTCTTTTTATAAGGTACCATATTTTCAGCTGGAGCCCGGAATGTTCCTTTCAGAACAATTTTAAGAGATATTCACTCTGGATATTTCCCCTAAAAATCAGGTTTCCTCTGACAGGGAGGTTAGAGCCTCTGACACGGGCTATTTCCATAAAAATTCAAAAATTGCTTCCAGACAATGGAGATCTAAGTTGACCCTCACCCTGTTAATCCATGGGCCCCCTTCTGACTCCACTACTGCAAAGAAATCTTTTTATGCTTCATATATTGTTTGAGGGCCTTTTTGTGAAAAATATACCACAAGGGAGGCAAATTGCCCAGATATACAACATTAGGAGGGGGCCTCACAACCTTTTTTGTTTTATGGGTTCATACACAATCTACAGAGCAAATGGGCGCAATGATTATTTCCTAAACTTGGATTATTTCCTAATTCTAACATTTGTTTCAAAGTTGTTTAAGTACAACATGTTTGTTTAGGATTGTGGTAACACCAAACTCAATGCTTGCAACATTTGAAATCCTTTCTTTGGAAGAATTGGGTGACCAGTAATTATTCTATGGTGTGCAAAATAACTTTATTATTTCAGGAAAGAGAAGTGCTAAATAAAAGTCAGATAAGAACTGTGCTGATTAAATATTTTATCACGAATTTTGCGGAGAGGAATCACAAGGTCCATAGTGGAATCAGCGTACGTTACGCCACAGATCTGTGGCATACAGCCTCTCATCTTTTTTACGCCGGCGTATTTCTTCCCGCTCGAAGAATGGCTGGCGTAAAATTTGGCGCAAAAAAAGTCAAAATCCGTACTCCGAAAATGGTTGGCGTAAAATTTCAAAATGCGAAGGAGCGTTGCATGCACTTTCTTCTGTTACCCTTTCTTCTGTTTGTCTTAGTCATTCCAATAGAGGCCCAATATCAACGTGGGAGACTCAATAAAGACTTACGTCTGTAAATTTGTTTGAAAATCTGTGTTGCTGCTGCGGAGGAGCAGTGGATTCCGCTGCTATGGAGGAGTACACTATTTCGACTTATACTAGGCATATCACTCTTCGTAAAACAAAACGGTGCTTGGCGTACATCTGTGGCATACGGAGTTTATCGATTCCACTATGGCACAAGGTCAAACACCTGATAACTGATTTTTTTTATGGTGTTGGCCAGGGCGCTTCTTGCCCTCATATAACGAAAAGGCCTGACTTTGGATAGGATGAATCATTAAGGTAGTAATCGTTTAGATCAAAAAATCATTCTTGAATCTATTTGATTTTCTTTCCCTTGTTGACAAACGCAGTCAAAAAATATTTTGAGGGACGGGCCATGCTGGAAAGTAGGGGGATTATGTCTGATATCTCAGCGTGGAGCACAACATCAAGAGCAATGGCAAAATTATGATTCTATATACTTTAGAGAATTGGTGTGGGGTAGACCTCTACCATAAAAAATACAAATTTCAGGGTCTCTAAATATTTCCTTATCTTGTGTTGTTTTTTATCTTATTTTGTTAACATTGTGCTGATCAATGGATAAACCAACCAGCAAAGTAGCTACACAAGGTAGTTTAGAATATTTTGGAACATTTTCAGGGGAGGTACCCCTTCGAGATTCTACACCCTCTTACAGCCCTGCTCGTTGACCTAAGCAACTTGTCAAACCGCTTAACTGAATCCTTTCCTAGTTCAGCCGCTTTAGGCCATCGTCTTTCGACGTTGCTAAGGCAAAGACTGATTAAGGTCCATTTTAGGCAATGACTCTCAATGAAGTCAAACAATAATGAACAGATATGCAGTAACCTCCTAATTATATCACTTACCACATGAACTTGGCTGATGTAGAAGGTAAAATTCTTATTTTTCGATGTCGAAGGAGGAATCCTGCTGATTGCTAAGTAAGAGATTTAGTGGTCCTACACTTCAGGGCTGCCAGATTCTGGTAAGCCCGCTATGCCAAATGGGTAGTAGAATAAAGCCAGAAGAAAGCTAGATTAAGCCAAAATTGAACACGAGGCTTATAGAATAGAGGAAGTCAATAGAGAAAAACTAGAATAGGCTATAGAATGAAAGAAGTCAATAGATAAAAACTAGCCTTTTATGAATATGATATTCATCATAATCATTAGCTCCTTAGCCGCGGTGGTCGTTGGTCGTGAGTGCACTCATAAATAGACAGCCTGTCGTCTTCCTTTCATTCCACCGAAACACTCACGACACTCATGAAATAGATATGATGGAATAGAAACAACTGAGTACCAAATATCCCTCTTTTTCTGTTTTGACACGCTTCCCTCGTTGTTTAGTTTTCATCTTCCGCACTAATTAGTCTCAATGATTTAGAAACACACTAAAGATGGCTCATTTGTTATTGCCAACTATTAGATTAGTTCATTAAGTGTTTAGCTAGACAGGGGTACAACTACACATTTTTGAGGAGGGGCTTTTTAGCCATAACATGAGAGAGGAAAGTGCACCAATGGTTTGGGTCTAGAGGGCTTAGCCCCTAGAAAATATTGAGTTTTGGCATCTCCAAGGCTTTTGTAATGGCTTAGTGTCCTTCAATAAAAAGCCAGATTGATCCAAATTTCAGCTAAAAGCAAAATAATTTTTTCCAAGCCAAGTATTTTTTAAAAAAGCCAGATTTGTGAAATTTGGATTAAAAAAGCCAATATGGCAAACTTGGTTCACTTTGCTTGCTGTGTTCCGTTTTCTTCCTTGTAACGCTGCGGGGCAGGGTAGTCAGTTTCTTAGGAGATATCTCGACCAATCAGATTAGACCCTGCTGCAGTTGCAGAAGTAAAGGTAATTGGATTTGGAGCTGCGGAGGAGAGGAAAAATGGAGCACGGCCTTTGATTGACATAAACATTTCATAGTTGGAACAAGGAAGGAGACACTGCTGTTTGTGACGGCTGGCCTACAACTTATTTTTTGAATGAACTCATGTCTTGAGGAGCTGAAAGATGGAAGGTTCGGATGGTAAGGCTTCTTATTTATTCAAAATATACAGAAAGTCTAGACTGAAACGAACTGGCTGATAATGGATGCGTGGAGCACCAGCACACTGCAAGCCTGTCGTGATGATCAATAAAAATAAACGATAGTCTGGCAGTATTAGCTATTATATTATATTAATATTAGCAGTGACAGTTTTAGGTGAGGGCCAGGGGGCCATGGCCCCAAGCCCTACACTTCATACAGTACTGATAATCCTCTCGAGAGGGGGGTAACCAGGGTAGTTACCAGGGGGCTTGGGGCTATGAGGGGCCCTAAAATCTAAGCCATCCATGTTAATTCATTATAAGTTCTCTTTCAGATGAATTTAGGGTGGTCGAATTACTCTGAACCTGGGGCCCCAGCGGTTCTCTCAACAGCCCTGGCTTCATATAGAGGAAAATGGCCCCCTATAATACTGAAAGTGTAAAATAACTCATAGAAAACATTAAATTCATTCAAATCAAGCGTTTAGCCATGGGCCCCGCATTCTCTAAATCTGGCACTGCCGATACCCCCTTAACCATAAGTAGAAATAATTAGTTGATGGTTCCATTGCTGCGAGCATTTTCTCCAAATGGATGTTGTTGATTCCTCTATATTTTTCAGATAATGCTGATTACCAATCAATTGAACCAGGATGGAAATCTTATCGTGAGTATTACCCCTTCCCAATCCCCTCTTATCACTTTTATATACCTTAGGAATTACTGGCAATTTGTAAATGGCTGAGATAAAACTCATTTTCAATTACACCATAGAAAGTTGCAGCCCTATGTTGCATTACTTTGTTCTAGTTTGGAACTTCAACGACATCTAAATCTCTCATCTTTATAAACTCGGAAATCTCTAAAAATTGGGCTTTAGCAAAATTTTAATTTCATTTTCTCGTATTGTTATTATCGTATATCTAGAAATTTACTTTTTGACTTTCAGTCTATCAAGTTCAACTAAGAGCTCCAAATCCTCAAAAAGTTTTATGTAAATACCAGGTATTGCGATCTACTTTCTATTGATACATATTATTCCAGTGAGTTGTTGGTGAATTCAGCATTAACATATGATATAATTAGAGTTATAAATGAAATCAACTAGCTTTATGCAATCTTTCACTGAAGAAAAACCAATTGCAATGGGTCTCAATGAAATTTATCTACTAAAACTTTGAAAGCTTGGACTCTGATATGGAGCTGCTCTTCTGTAGCAGTTCTTCAGACAAGAGTTAGACATATTGGAGAATCCTCATAAGACCACTCATTAAACTATGCCTCAACCAAGTCTTAACCTAGAACCCTTTCCGCCTTTTAGACAAACACACAAGCCTGATACCCAGTGCAAAATGTTTCTATTGTCTCCAGGATTCAGGCCCTATCCACAGCCATTTTTAGTATTTATCCTTTCACCAAAGTCTAACATACAGTATTGAGGCAGAGGGACATTTGATTTCAAATATAATAATTTCAAATCGAATATCTGTTTGTTGACTCAATCAAATTATTTTTGTTTTAGGTGCAAGCACCAGCTTACTTTGGAGAAGAGTGAGTAGTATTGTAGTTGATAGTTGATAGGCACATACGCTCACCATCTTTGCAAGGTATGGGTTTATGTGCTAAGCACAAAGAGCCTGCTGAATAGGTAAACTAATCAAGCAGTGCGACCCTCCAGACTGGAAAGTTGCCATTTTGCGCGGGCAAGAAAAGTCACATGCCCATTGTTTTCTATTGTTTCTTCACGCATGGCAAACTTTCCAATCTGGGCGACCCTGGTCCTTCCTCTCGATGTGACCACACCTCGTAATTCCTTTTGCCTTTTTGCCTGGAATACGAGAGAGTTGGCTAATTCTCTCCTCACACTTTGTGACAGGTCTGAAAGTAGTTTCAAACCCAGGACCCTTTGAACAAGGGTCAAGTGATCTAACACCTCTGCAATCCCTGCTGCATAGAGTGAGAAATACTAATATAAAGCCTTGATAAGGCAGGGTTTGGATAGGGTTCGAGTATCATGTTCATACGTTATTTTTTTGCGTTCTTTTAAAATCTTTGTTTTGTAAAAATCGCTGTTATCAGAGTGCGTTTTCAGAAGTCTCTCTTTAAAGTTTGAAGAATGTAAATTGAAGGAGAGAATTTTTACGTTTTTCAATTGACTTAAGCAGTCTAAGTAGGGCTCTAGTGCACCAATTCCTCAGTTGTAATTAGCTCTTAAAGTTGTATTCTAGTAATCCAAATTCATTAAACCTTGTGCCTTACTGTCTCAAGTTTATGACATTTCTATTGCAAGCACTTAGGGCTTAGATCCACTCTTCTGCATTTGATACCTACCTGAATGTTATATATTTGTCCTTGTGTCGTATGTCTTCAATATATTTGTTCTTGTGTCATTTGTCTTTATGATGTGTCACAGGTTCCATGGAAGTATATCTCGTGCAGAGGCAGATGAACTTGTGTCCAAGAAAGATGGTCTGTACTTGACGCGAGAAAGTCAGAATAAGCCAGGAACATATGCTCTCACTTTCAGGTAAGACTTTAAATACCTTTAGTTCCATAAATGGTAGAATATTGCTCAAGATACACAAAGAATGCTCAAGAAGTTGTAAGAACAACCAAGCTTATACGATCAAGAGACACAATTGGCCTTCCTAGTTATCACCAACACGGGTAAACTGCAACTCATAAACTTGGGCATACGATATATGGTAGTACCTCTATTATTCACTGGTAACCTTTAAAAGATGTCATTTTAAAGTACTTTAAATGGTAGAATTTCATTTTCAAAGATAAATCATTTGATGAAATAACTGAGGTTGAAGCTTCAAGCTTGGGAAATTGTGACAATGTAACAACATCCACTGAATATAAGCAGTGGATTTTTGGCAAAATACGGGATAATGAACCAAATGCAACCAAATACATGATGCCGTTTTATGTACACATATCTAAAATTTTGTCACAAAGTTATTGTTCATGATTAATGAACATCGTTGTGCTCTTTCATCATGAAATACATCAGCAATGCCAGAAGACCTAATCCTAACTATTTTCTTTTTAGCTTTGGTGGAATGGCCAGAAACTATCGACTCTACTATGATCCTACTGAAAATACACATTTTGTTGGTTTGTAGGTTTACTTTTTTCAAAATATTCACATTTGTATGAAGCTCAACAAATTTATCAAATGTGAATTGAAGTTCATCGGTATTGATAAATTTGCTGACAGACTACCAATAGTCTGTGATGTCTGGATATCTATTTCCTTCCCAGTTTCCCATTCAGTAGTTTATTATAGATTAGAACATCTTAGTAGACAAACTACCTTTCAAGTTAGCAATGCTGCTAGATTCCCCCTTAAAATTCCCTTCAAATGTCTTAAAAGCAATGTGAAAGCTGAATTCAAATTGTGATCTTTACTTTACAGGGGAGAAGCGTTTTGAATCTGTATTCGATTTAGTTGCTGATGGCCTGATCACAATGTATGTTGAAGCGAATGCTAAGGACTATATCGACCACATGTCGTTTGATGTACCAACGTCGCCCATGTCATCAAGGGAAAACTCGTACAAAGAAGTTTCAACAGTTGAAAGGAAATTCGAACAGGTAGCACTATTCATTTTACTTTTTTCTTTGAAATGATGATAATAATTCATGAAACTTATTTAATCATAACTGAATACGATTTATTTAACCCAGAAATATGAAAAAGAGTTAACCCCCTTAGAACCAAGGCTTACCCTAGTCAACAGGACTACACAAATCTTAGTTTCCCCATTGAATGGAATTTTAATTATTGCTTCAAACATTGAGTTAGCATGTACATATCAGGTAGAGGAATGTTGAACAAATACAAGGAAGAACCTAGATTTTCCAGTCAGCCTAATAAGGTTTTTATTGAAATTTAACTTGCTCCTGGAGTTCTTAAATAGATTCTTGTCTTTGTATTGCTAAATCTTAAAAAAACAGTGTATAAAAACCTGAACAAATCTTTAGGAATTCAACTCCCCTGATAAGGGCCGTAATTTAAAAATTTCCTTTCATAAGTGATGAATTCTTAGGCCAAAATGTTTTTATAATTGAAGACAAATATTTGATTCGTATCTTTCGCAGCTTGGTTGGAACGCCAGTGACTCTTCGAAACGAAAGAGTATGAAGCCGTCAGAAATTGTGAAGGTCCATAATTTTAAGGTATTCGGATTCCCAATCATTTCATTTCGTAAATATTCCTTTGAAACTTAGCTTGATGATTGATATCCTTAATTGCTAGGTATTTGATATTCCTATGTGCGGATTTGAAGGGGGTCAAATTAAGAGAAGATTTTCATATTGTTGAAGGGTCATGATGAAATGAAATACATAAATGGGAGGAGGAGAATAAAAAGTTGAGATATTGTGTGCATTTTCACACTAATTTGTATTTCGTCAAAAATTAGGTTTTATGGTAGATGTGATGCGATGTTGCAAGATAATGTTATTTCAATGCTGGTTTTATGAAAGGAATCAACAGATAAAGATTTTGTTTCCTCACTTTGTCTCATTATTGGTTCAAATAATTCATCTTGGATATTCAAGGTCAACAATTTCTATGGTCCTCACTGGTGTGATTACTGCAAAAATTTCATGTGGGGGCTCAAGGCACAAGGCTCCAAATGTTTAGGTTTGTGTTTTCTATTCTTTTTTCAATGGTGCAAGTTCTTTAAAATCGTATTTCATATATTCATTCGTTAGTATCCTTTTCGCAGACCTTGTAATTTGAGGTGGGGAGGGGTTGGTCTGCACCATAACAATATCCCCCTCAGGCACCCGAGGTAGATGATGAGCTGCCCTCCACATTTGTGAAATTTGAAGAGAATCACCCACCTCAATGTGCACTTTAACTAAGGGATAGCCCACCTGGGAGCAGTGAGGAGCGTGATTCACTGCCCACCTACTAAAAGTGTCATAGCCAGGTCTGTCTTTTCTCATTCTATCTTTTGATGTATGAATGTCTTAATGGCTTGTTCGGAGTGTATGGGTCAAATGGTCAAACACAGCTTAAAACATCAGTTTGAAAATAGTTTTAATTTTGCTCTCTGTCCATATATATGCAGTAAATTTGTTAAAAATTCTGCAATTTTTGGAGAGCAGTATTTCTAGTAATGAACTTTTCTGCAGCTATAGTGTGATTATTTCAAATTTCATTGATTGCAGACTGTGGTTACAACGCTCACAAGCAATGTTGTGATAGTGTTCCTGCAGATTGTGTCCCAGACAGAAAACTTGTCAAAAGAGGTAAGAAATCGTTCCAAAATCATTGTCAAAAATCTGTTTAGAAAATCACAGTGTTGCATTCTCCACTATCAGTGCAACTGTATGAATACATTTGGAATCAAGGCAGTATCTGACTTATATTTGAAATGATAGTCACCACATATCATAACAAGCCTGATATTTAGTAGGATATAACCCTGTAAATATGTAGAAATCTGTCTACATCCGGGAAATCTATAACTCATCCACTACATACGGGAACTGAACTAACCGAACCACGTTTTTTTGATTAGCTGTTTTAGTTTTAGATTGAGTTAAAGTTTTTTGTGAAGATGAAGCAAACATGACCGATTCGTTCGTATCATCAGACTTCCAGGGCCCATTTAATCTCTAATTATTACAAAATACATTTGGTCTTATCAAAGTTGTTTCAAACACAATATTTGACATGATAGTCACCACTTATCATGGCAAGCGTTTGATATTTATAAGGGCAACATTTGGTCTTATCAAGGCTGTTTCTGACACAATATTTGACATGATAGTCACCACTTATCATGGCAAGCGTTTGATATTTATAAGGGCAACATTTGGTCTTATCAAGGCTGTTTCTGACACAATATTTGACATGATAGTCACCACTTATCATGGCAAGCGTTTGATATTTATAAGGGCAACATTTGGTCTTATCAAGGCTGTTTCTGACACAATATTTGACATGATAGTCACCACTTATCATGGCAAGCGTTTGATATTTATAAGGGCAACATTTGGTCTTATCAAGGCTGTTTCTGACACAATATTTGACATGATTGTCACCACTTATCATGGCAAGCGTTTGATATTTATAAGGGCAACATTTGGTCTTATCAAGGCTGTTTCTGACACAATATTTGACATGATAGTCACCACTTATCATGGCAAGCGTTTGATATTCATAAGGGCAACATTTGGTCTTATCAAGGCTGTTTCTGACACAATATTTGACATGATAGTCACCACTTATCATGGCAAGCGTTTGATATTTATAAGGGCAACATTTGGTCTTATCAAGGCTGTTTCTGACACAATATTTGACATGATAGTCACTTCTCATCATAAAGCTTTGATTCCGTAGTAAATTTATTCAAGCCTGATGAAGATTGTTTTTAATTCCAGTGTTTGGTGTTGACTTGACGACAGTAGTGAAAGCATACGACTCGAAGAGACCCGCTATCGTGGACGCTTGCATAAGTGAGGTGGAGAAACGAGGTGAGGTTAGGGCGAAGGTATTTCAGGGTTGCAATGACATCCCTGTGGTTTCAAAACACTCTATGCGTTCTTCATAAGTCGTTGATTGTTTTATGTTATTGTTTTATGTTAACACAAAAGAAAACGGTTTGATAAGGATTGACATATACCCCAATTGTATGGTTGACTGTATCTCATCTTAAAAGGGGCATAATCACGTGATATCCACTCATTTGCTTATTACTCTTTATTGAATCCAGACCTATCTTCTTTTTAGGAATCAAAACTGAGGGAATATATCGAGTTTCAGGGTTTGCGGATGATGTGGAAAATTTGAAAAATCTAATTGATAAAGGTATGTATTAAAAATCGGTTTCATTTGGCTTTTTCATGAAATAATAACATTTATATATGCTGTTGAGGTGAATGGTTTTTATTCTAGTTATCTGAGTGGTCGGTTATCTGAGTGCTCGGACGCGAATCTCGTTTCAAACGACAGTTTACCACACAGCCTTAAAAGATCTGTCAGTATTGGAAGACCACGAATCAATATTTTCCGAATCATGATTTCTTCCACACGGATCAATTATGTGTTTGTAAGTTGAAATTGAAATTCAAGTTTGATACCCATTGACAAATTGAATATTTTCATCTAATGGAGGAATGACCAAGGAAACGAAAGTTCTCTATGGAAGATGAATAATTTCTGAAAAGTTTCATCAAGAACTCTCCTCTATACTGCAGCTTGGTTGAAAATGAAGCTGGCACTCAAATTGACAATTACAAAATTGATAAATATTTTCTAGATGGCACTGTTCCTGATCTGGGAGCAGAATCTTGCCAAGATATTCATGCGATCACTGGCTTGCTGAAACTCTACTTCCGGTCTCTCCCCATTCCCCTGATCACCTTCGAAACTTACGGAGATTTCATCGCGGCGTCAAGTAAGCATTTCACTTTGTTTTGTATCTTATTCGTTAATTTTTGAAACATTTTGTGTGACTGAAAGAGCATTGATGACTGCTTAAAAAACTCATAGGCGTAAATAAAGGAGGGGTTTAGGGCTTCAGAAAAATTTACTGGGAAATTCATGGGCTCGAGAAAATGAAAAATATAACATTTCGATAATTTTGAAGCTTTTGACGATATTTTACCATCCTAATATATAATTCCTTTAAAAAAAATTGATAAACCACAAATTACAATTGTCCTTATATCTGTTGCTATTTGAAAAACAAACCCTTATAAAATATGATTTTCATCAACCTTTGTGCATTTTCTGGCTCTTCATCCCCTTGGATATCAAGTGAGTTTAGCCTACGCCTAAATGCTGGTTAGAAATAATTGCCATAAGACCCTCAAATGATGATTCGTATGAGATTTCAATGCGCTGTAAATAATAATAAAACTCAGATAGTAACAATAAAATGCCCAGATTTCAGTACTTGACTTGATAATCATTTTGATGTTGGAGAAAATGAATCAAAAAGATAAAGCAAGTTTAACTTCAACGCACGGCAAATCAGATAAGTCTTAGATTGCAGAATGACTGCTTAAAACTCCACTTTACAATAATCATGAAAAAGTTGACGAATTCCTTTATGGCCTCGTCAAGATTCAGCATTAATCATTATCTAGTATCGGGCATGAATTTTGTTTTTGAGTTTTGTTTTAGTCTACGCCAATATGCTGGTTAGAAATAATTTCCATAAGACCCTGAAATGATGATTCGTATGAGATCTCAATGTGCTGTAAACAATAATAAAACTCACAAATCTCAGAAAGTTACAATAAAATGCCCAGATTTCAGTACTTGACTTGATAATAATTTTGATGTTGGAGAAAATGAATCAAAAAGATAAAGCAAGTTTAACTTCAACGCACGGCAAATCAGATAAGTCTTAGATTTGCAGGATGACTGCTTATGCTTAAAACTAAACTTTACAACAATCGTGAAAAAGTTGGCAAACTCCTTAATGGCCTCATCAAGAGTTAGTTTAAATCATTATCTAATATCGGGCATGAATTTTGTTTTTGACGCGATTTTGATTCTGGAGTACTCGCTGAAAAGTTCTTTCCATTGACAGAGATCGAGGACAGTGTGGAAAGCATCAAGGCATTGCACGCGGCAGTCACGAAGCTGCCAGTGGCACATTACGAAACACTCAAACTCTGCATGCGACATTTACAAAGGTATGTGCCAAGTCTTTGTTTCGACATCCTTAAGACGGTGCTCAATATACGAATGTAGAGCGTTATAAAGCGAAAGACAAAATTGCTCAATACTCAAGTACATCGAGCCCTATAGCCAGGATAGGCTCTCTCTGCTTCAGTCATATGTAGTGTGTTATATCTTGCATGAAGAAAAGAGTCGAAAAAACGTAACTATGCAGACCTGTTTCGTGGTTCCCAATCCCAATCTAATGCGTTTAAAATATCAACTAACCTACCACTAACTTGCGCCTTATTTTCAGGGTCACACGGTTTCAAGACAAGAACCTGATGACCACGCTGAACTTAGGAGTGGTTTTCGGGCCTACTTTGCTACGAGCTCCCGACTCTGAGGTAATGGCTTCCATTCAGGATCTTCCAAATCAAAGAAAAGTTGCCGAGATGTTGATTAGTGAACAGGACATTCTATTTTCTAGTTGATACGCAGGCGTACTAAGACTTAGAAGTTCTTTACCGAGAGAAATTCTAATCAAATGGTAATGCCTCCCCACTTTAGTACATACAATTGTTTTGCCCAGAGAATTCAAATTAGAAAGTATCGAAAACACTCCGCACAAATTCAAAAACAAATGAACAAATAGCGTGTTTGAAAATAATGTGGTTGAAATATATAACTTTCTCTACATCCAATATTTTGCACACAATTTGGGAACAGATTGACACAGCAAATGAAACCCTACAAAATGAAGTGGGTTGGGTGGTGTAGCCTGGTGTCCCAAATTTCTACAAATACTCAGGAAAAAATATTTCAATTTTCATGGTTTAAAAGTTTTCTGGTTTAAAAAGATAGGATATTGGTAAAAGAACAGAGTTCGAGAAATGCTTAGGGTAAACGTTACTGACTTTGAGAGGAACAAATCACTCAAAAAAATGACGGAAAATCTTGACGAAAAATCCCAAAGAAACTTAGAAACCTCTCGTACACTTAATCTTGAAGTGACTCGCCTCACAAGTCATCAAATGTGAGCAGATAAACACCCGGAGAGCATAGTTCTAATCAAATTAGTATATAACAAATTTAGAATTTCATCTTTTCTAATTCAATATTTTGATATTTTATATTTCTGTAACAGAAGTTTGTGCTGCTGACTTGATGATTTTCCTTATACATTGAAATTATTTTTATTCTGGAATTATCATTTTTATTTTTCATCATTTTATGTACTACATAGTATATCCTAAAATATTCCTTTAGATAATTCAAATATTCTGGGAACTGTTAAGGGCGTATGCTAAGCTGAAGGGCACGTGGCAGTAACTTCAAAGATGTATATTCCTGGTTGTTCGTCTTCCTATCTTAACGGGCTTGCAAACTAACGAGCAGATGGAAATTGGCAAACTGAGTTTCGATGAAAACAAAATAATATTACATAAATATTAAGAATATTCATTATATCCATCATTTATCAAAAGTCTCAATTATGGTTTTATATCATGACCGTTTGGTGAAATTGTTCTCATTTGAAGGGTAGAGAGAAAAATATATAATTTATGAAAATATCAACCTGATTGTTAGTCTTCTTCATTTCCCGAATCTACGTCATCTTCATCATCGTTGGCCAATACGGAGAAAAGGCTTTTCTGGCCGAATACCTGAAAATCGTGAAAAAATTCGTTAATAAACATTGATAACAAAATAAGGGTCTAAGAGCAATAAGGAAGATAGCCTCTCGGCCATTTTGACAGAGTGTAACTTCAATGATTTACATATAATAGTACCTAAAATTCCAAATTCAACATCAATTTTCTTCTTATGGTTAAAATTTTCAGAAAATATTTTACTCAACCAAATCCCTTCTTGCTTCCGTTGAACAATCCTCATAACAACCGTTTTAATTCCCATTGGGTAGAAAGCGACAACAAGGATAATATATAAATCACTTTGATTGGTTTCCCATTTTGCATTGTGTTCTATTGGTTGAAAAATGAATTAATTTTGTTATTTAAAGTAACGCTAAAAACGATGAAAAACGAGATAATTAAATGATAATGTAATATGACAACAAAGCAATAAACTGTATTAGGTCCATGAAACTTACCGGGGCCTTTGGCTCTTCATATACACGTGGCGCGTGGTCTCTTCGTTTCTCTTTCTTTCCCGAATCTTTTTGGTCTTTATCGTCAGGTGTTGCATGGCCGCCTTTCTCAACCAGTGACATCTCTTCCTTGTTCGGAGAAATCGGCTCTTCTGATGAAAAGTCTGGTCGCATAACACGTGTCCGGTCCTTTCGCACTTCTTCTTCCGGATCTCTGTCCTCATTTTCTCTATCGGTCGATGGACGGTCAATTTTTTCATCTTCCTGGCGCTTTTCTTTATCACTGCGACCAGTCGCATTGTGGAAAGCTGAAAAAAGATCATTCAACTTCAAGAAAGTTATAATACAGGTTTTAAACGTCATTTACGTGAGGTATGAACAAAAAACTATCTATACAAGAAAAGGAAATGAAAATAAATTTCTTTGTTTATAAAACTGCTTGATTTTTCTGCAGGCCCACAGCCTACATATTTCAGTCTTCTCAACCTACGGTTGTGTTCCTAACTCACTAATCTTGATCAAACATTGTTTTAGCCAACTCAGCAGGTTTCTGCATTTTACCGGATAAATGAATTTTTACCCATCTCCTATCTCTACATTTAGTTCCATTCTCCTAGGCGAAAGTAAGAATTTGACAGGGATGAACCTTTGACTTTCAAACAGAAGTCTGTACTACGAGAATCTTCTTCGAAAACCCGTGAGTGGTTATCGACTATATCTTTTTTGAGGAATTCTGTTAAGATCCTAGTTTCATGGGAATTCCACTGAATCAAAAGTATTGGAACAGCCGGGAATACGAGAGTCCTTGATAGTTAGAAGAATTAAGATCTGCATCCGAAAACCCGAAATAACAACAGCAAATTTACAAACTAAAATGACTAACCCTTTTCTTTCTGAAGTCGTTCTTGGATAAGTTTTTCCTCTATTTGTTTTTCCTTTGTCGCGGTGTCTACTGGTCTTGCTCCGCCAAATATTGATGAGCTTGTGTTTGTATCTGTCTTTGTTGCTTCTACTGTTCTTGGTTTGAGATTTAATTTAGGCCGTTCTTTTGGGATTTCTGTCAAAAAAAGATTTAAACAAATAAAATATAAATGTGGTATGGACACTTCCGCGAGAGACCTGAACTTAAATTAGAACCTGCATCTTCAGACTTGTAATGAACTTCCAACACATGAATACTATTTCCCTTATAACATCAAATTAGCTGAATTAAGCAACAATTAAAACGATATAATCAAATCATTAATATCAATGTAACCAGAAACTTCTTTTCAAATAATAGATGTTGCTTTTATTCAAAAATTGAGTTTCAAACTTTTACCTGAGTATAAAGAAATAGCGAATAGGTCCAAAGAAAAATAAGGGAATATGTCCAAAGCCATTGCTTATAACACATTTTTTGGTGCAACACAATGCCTTTCCTGGGGACATAAATTTCCTTTGCAACTTTTCAATTTTTTGTGTTCATGTTTCAATAGGTGAGAGAATTCAAGTTGTGACATGTGAGGCAATTAGAGTTTTGACATGTAAGACAATAGAAGTTTCCATAGGTGGGACAATGCAAGTTTTGATGTGTGAAACAATTTTCCAGATTCATACGTTCAATGAAGTTTTAAAAAATGATGATCAGTTGTGATGACTCACCTCGAGTTTCCCTTGCATTAGATTCTTCGCGAGGTCTTTCCGAGGGTTGACTGGTATCAACGTTAGCTTCATTCCGCCAGCTTGAAGATGTGTCTGATTCTGCAACATCTGTGCCCCTGTTCCTCTCAAAACCACCTCTGTCAAACCCGCCTCTATCAAACCCGCCTCTACCCCTGTCGAATCCACCTCTTTCTCTATCATAACCACCTCTTTCTCTATCGAATCCACCTCTTTCTCTATCGAATCCACCTCTTTCTCTATCAAATCCACCTCTATCTCTGCCGAACCCCCCTCTTTCTCCATCAAATCCTGTCCGTTCGAAGTTTCGACGACTTTCCTCTGCAGGTTCAGAAGGACCTCTCCGCCATGTAGACGCACTATCAGCTTCTGAATCACCAGGTGGTCGACTTCCTTGGCTTCGGATAACAGGATTCCTTCTCTGATCAGTAGCAGGTTCCACAGGACTATTTCGTCGCCATGTTGAAGCGTTGTCTGCTTCACTAGGATCCCGCTCGTCTCTTCTGTCACCTCTACCCATACCATCTCTTGATGGCCTTAGAAAAAATTTGACAGCTATGGTAAGCAATTTGCAACCATTTTGAAAAATTTAGAAAGGATTTTGCATTCAGAACAATTAAAGAACAATCTGCCACAATTCAGAATTTATCAGAAACGATAAACATCAAATTTAAGAGTTTAGCAATATGAAACAATTCTCAACCATATTGAAAGCCTTGGGTCTTTCTTGTAAAAAGTATGTAACAATAATTTTGCGACAATGCTGAAGCCATCATGAAGCAGGTTATTATGAACAGAGGCTTTGTTTACATTTTTGAGTAATATTAGTTTTAGTATTTGAACATTTAATGGGACTCTAATGGACATAATTATCTTGGTTTCGGTACGAAGGCTGCTATGCTCAGCCACGAGGCCTTGCGGTTTTTTATCTTTTTCATATGTGAGTTTTTGCACAAGGCGCAGGCATCGAGAAAGTGTTAAGCGTGAGATCCTTGTACAGCACAAGCCTGTACAATCATAATAATAAAGCAATTTTCTGAGTCATGTTATAATTTTGCATGGCTTCAAACATTTGAGCATTAATACAAAATAGAACATTCGATACTCAGTATCAAAGAATACTGATAAACATGCTTGCAAGAAGCAGACAGAAATTAGTGAGTTCTAGTGAAATACCTATCAAAAGGACGCCTTTCTGGTTCTCCTGCACTTCCTGGTTCTTTCCTTCTCCAGTCACTTGATCTGTCTTCTCTACTGTCCTCTCGACCTTGGCCATCTGCAAAGAAACAAATATTCTAAGAATAAGATTTTGACGAGACAGCCTTCGCGAAAGAGCCCTCCAATCTCTGTTGAAAATAGAGAAATGAGGACAGGGAGACCATGGGTAAGTCACACACTAAGCACTCATTTACTTTTCCAGAAAATCCTATTGTTAAAAAACCCTTGAAAATATGTGGAAATCCTTCTGTTCTTAAAGATCTCCTACACTTTCAATAGGAGTGAAATGCCACAGGGGGCCAGCCTACTTAGAACCCTTCTTGCAGTTATACACTTACAGTTTCACTTTATTTGACTTCAAGCCCGATTCACCATATGACACATGCACCGATTCATGATATTCATGATATGAAATCAAAAAAAACGTAAAATGATAGAACATGGCTCAGGATATATCTAGAAAGTTCAAGAAGTTACAACAACACCATGGGAAATATAAAATGCTATTGAGGGACCTAATGTGCTGAGCAACTCTTATACTTGGGCATACATCTTATCAGAATTATATCAACATGTACAAACCACCACCACCAGAATGTTCAGCAATGTCAACTCTCATATTTCTGCCTTTCAAGGGCTAAAAAAGAGAAGAGTATTCCTTCAACCTTAATAGATGACAATCATTCAATTAAATATTGAAATGAGGGTTATTAATATTTTGATATCTATCATAAATATTATATTAGGTGTTACAATTATTAAATTTGAATTCATACTAATATCTTCTGATGAAATATAATATCTAAAAATCATCCTCGCTGTATGCAAGATAAACCATTATCAAGGAAACATTACTAAAGTCTCAGATTTGAAAATTACTGCTTATTGCAGCTACTTGATTTAAATTTGACATGTAGTAGTTTAGAACCTAGGCTGTTAATGATATCTGTCAGAAACACAACGCAACAGGTTTTAATTGTACTCACCCCCCCCCAAACTAAGGAAATATTGTACAATGTCAGAGGTTGCGGATCAAAATCTTTTTCAGGTCATGTTTTTTCACAAAATTATTTCAATCGACTTTCAAAATCCTGGTTCTCCTGGAGTTTTGTTATCTTCAAAACGTTTTGAGACCTACAGTCACAAGCCTGGAGTCCTTGGAAAAACGCATTTGGACACATTTTGGAAAAGGATGAGGTCATAATATTGTGAGAGATGTCTTATGGATAAGAAAAAGTCAAGGGCTCAATCAATTTAATACTTCTAAAAAAGTAGATTCCAAGTCCTAATATTTTCAATTAAAACTTTATCAAAATTTGCTGATAACACAGATGAAACCTTCATGATGACTGAACCTACCTCATTATTCAGTTTTATTGCCTTGGCTAATGACTCGACATTGTAGAATTCAGCATACCCAAATCCTCTTAAACGTCCCCCATCTCTTGGCAATCTAACTTTTTCTAGCTGAAAAAGATGGCCGTCATGAGGAATGTTGATAACATTTCATAAGTAGGTATTCACTTATCAGATTTAAATTCTTAAAAATATCATGTCTGAAAATACGAGAATTCAAAACTAAAGAGGCTGTCCTGGAACTTTTGAAGCTCAGAAATTTGTGGTCCTAAAATCATGTTCAGTGTTATTTTCTTTAGAAAAAAGTTTCTTTAGAAAAGACTTCCAGGACTTAATATGCTTTATACATAAGGTTGATAGAACTGAGTGGAGACTTCCCTTACAGAGCATCCTTTACAAGTTCTTTATTGCCTGGGTTACGGATCGCTTGAAGAATATGAATATGAATGTTTTTTTCTAAATCATGACAATACAGTTTTAGAAAAGAAATTACAAGGAGAGAGACATTCAATTTCTAAACACCTAAAATTATTAACTTACACTAAGTTCAGCAAAGAATTCATGAATATCTTCTTCCTCAACATCGTATGCCAAATTGCCAAGAAAAGCTGTGTAAGGCGGTTCAGTGGGAAGAGTTTTCACATCAGTGCTTCTTGAGGATCTTGGAGCAGTTGGTAACTTACTGAGATCAAAAACCTGTTTCTTTGGCTCTTCTTCCCACACTAAAATTTGATTAAAAAAATAATGAGGACAAATTGATGAAGTTAAACTTTTCAACTTTGAAGCAAAGATAACATCATTAATCAAACTCTCAAAGCTTCAAATTCTTAAAAACTGTAGGATCCATTCAAACTCTCAGATGGATTTCTCTGCATAAAAAATTAACTTCAGGATGGTGACAAAAATTGGAAACAAAGCAAAACATAAAATCTACTAACATTTTGTATGATTCTCATTTGAGTAGTATGTTAGAAAGGAAACAAAAATTAAACTAAAATAGAGTTATACCCCTAGTTGAAATGCAGACATAAAATCCAGAGACCTACCATCATTTGAAGCAGGCTCATTGTCTTCAATGTCTATTGTCTTCTTGGTAGCAAAGGAGCTTACTACATTCCCACTTCCACCAGAAAGAAATTCGTTAAGATTAAGAGTCTTTCCCTTTCCCTTTTTCTTCTTTCCTTTCTTACCTGAAAATGAAGTTTTGTTTTGCATTTATTTTTAGCCGTGCTACAAAGCAGTCAAATCTAGTTCATCAACCTTTTTCTTTCATGCAGATAACAAAAACGCATCTATCGGCAACCATGGCTAAAGATGATTTCTTTATGTGACCTCTAAATATAACAAATAACTCTAATAGAGCTAATCTTCAGGTTGTGTGCTCGGGTCCTTACTTGTGTTTTTTTCATGCATGCAAATAAACTTGATTAATTTTCCAAACCCTGGTTTTTTTCTCAAGTTTACTTATTAGACCTATCCAGTGTTGGTTAGCTGTGATGGTTCTCAAAGTTTTGGAAAAGCTGTCAGCCTTAGGGAGGTCCCATGATCAAGAGCTTGGATGGATTTCACTCTACATTTGGTGTGTGGTACTGCAATTTGTGGGATTAAAATGACTTGGGCCATTGATGGCGCAGTTTTAGCACCTTAAAATACACTTCTCAACAAAATCCCATGAATAAAGGACCTGTTTCTATTTGTCTAATCATCATTATAGATCTAAATAATAGTTTTTATGGTTTTGTAACAAGGCTCCTTGAAGAATTTGAAAATTCAAAGTGCTGTTTCGTTTAACACAGGTGTGCAATTACTACACTCTGCAAGTGCAGTCTGGCTTCAAAGTGTCTAGTTGGCAGGGGCGGCGGAGAGGGGTATTCAAGGTATTCACTGAATACCTAAATATTTTCAGCAAAGAAAAAAAAACCATTTTCTTTGTTTGAAAATCTCGAGAAAGAAAATAGACTGCAGAGGAGAAAACATCCCATGAAGTATGTCATAATAGCAATGCCTGCGATCAGGCAGGTCCATCACCAACAAAGCAATTAACAATATTTGTTTTTGACTTTGCTTCAAACAGAACGAACAAAAGGTCGTGAATGAGCTGTTAATCCATCACGAATCCTTTCTTTGTCAATTCCATAGGTGTTGAATTTCTGAGGTCAGTCTCTGTAGGGTATTCAATTTTTATTCTGAATACTAAACCTTCCTTTTCTCGAGAAAGTGACGTCAGTACCTATTGTTTTCCACCCTCTGAAACACACTACAAAGCAGAGAGAAGGTATTCATTTCTCATTCAGAATACCCCGCTGAATACTCACGCGAATAAGTTGGTCATTTCGAGTCTATCACATATTTCCCTCTGGATAATCGAACGTATGCTTGGGGGTAGTATTGGTGAGGGGTTGCAGATAATTTTTTACGTTAAGGGCACGACAAGAAGATCATTTAAACCATGAACAACGTCTCAGTTTGGAAAATGATGGGCAACCTTGCCTTTCAGTAAGATATAATAACAAAACTTAACAACTTCACAATTTTTAATTCATGGGAATCAATATTGTTGTAAAATAGTTAAAAATAAAATATTATGAGTATGAGTATAAGAATTCAAGGCAAATTCATTTATTTTTTGGTTTTTTGAACTAAGTTGATCGACGGGAATATTTGCCTCTCAGAGCCCCTGTCCGTGTTCTAGTATTCAAAACGAAGTTTCAATACCACACATTTCTTACAGCTTCCAAGGGCAAATAGCCTCCAAGACGGGATTCACTATCGGCCCTGACCCTTATTGATTGATAGGAAGCCTGCAGACGACAAAAAATTATTTTGTGATGCAGATTTATAAGAAAGCTTTAGTTATAACGAAATGGTGTTATTTTATTAAAACTGAGGTGAAAATTAAAAGGCATATTCTCTGTGATGCAAAATAGACTATACTGCCTGAGGAAAGGGGCGTGGTCGACAAGGGTGTGGCCTCAATTTTTTTTGAATACCTGTTTTCTCAACCTCCCAGCCGCCCCTGCTAGTTGGACATAAAATTTCTTGGTTGGCACTGGAATTTTTTGGTATTCCCTAAAATCATCAAGTCAGTGTATACTTAAATATAGGAAATGTGGCTTTTGTTAGCATAGACTGAAACACTCTTAACATTTTTTGTCTGGCATGAAAACTTCCAACTTTTCAGACTGGCCAACCGACTATTGTAATCTAATTTTCAAAATTTGCTAAAAAGTGGGCCAAAATAAAGTTTCCCTACACAGCGCATGTGTGTTATTGCCTCAAATCCCCCTTCCCTTGAGCCTTTAAGTAATAGCTATCAAAAACTGAATCCCTACTAAGAAACCGAATATTGCATAACCAGGTAGCATAATTTCTTAAAGACCGAGAAGAAAATGGTGAAGAATCTGAAATATATGCATCAGGACAGCCAAGAGCTCTGCATTAAATGCCGAATCTTTTCAATGCTGAAAAATCTAATTCCAAGTAAAGATGAACTGCTATCTGGTAGACTGAAGTTTTTTTAAGTTTCTTTCTAAGTGGGAGGTTAGTGCTGCACATTGAGGATAAGGCTGACTACATATCATTGATACATTAACATACTTGTGATAGCTGCTGAGATTTTGCCATCTCTGGGTCCTTTAAATGGCTGGATCCTGGAAATTCTCTCTAAACGTCAATTTAAAACTCATGTCTCAAAAAGACCGGAAATCCCTTTCCTCTAAATCCACCTCTGATTCGAATTCTTTTCAAAATTATATTGCTCGTATCTTATCTGATTGTTTATATCTATCTGATAAAGAGACCTAAGGTCTGGTTGCTTAGCCTTCTGAAAGTCAGGTTCATATAAAAACCCCCTCGAACTGTTTCTCATTAATGAGGAAATCAAGGTAGTAAAGTAGTGTCCACGACGACACTTTGAAATTCTAAGACCACAAAATGTGGGCAAAACCACACTAAAATAGGCATTGAGTTGGTCTATGAATAAGGGGTACATATCTGAATGGTTGATTGCAAAATAAAAGAATGGAGATGAATCTAAAGGGGGCATTCCAAAATTTAGGGGGTCCCAATTTACTGGGTTGGGGAGAAGTAAATTATTTCGGAAGTGACACCACTATGGATGCAAAAATATTTTTGAGTTGTGTGGGGAAAAATTTGGAAACTTTTGATAAACGTTTTGCATAAGAAACTCATCAATACAAATATATTTTGAATCAAAATATTTACAAAAATTCAACTTCATCGAGTTGAATTTACCCATATGGATTGAATTCAACTTGATCAGCTAAGCTTTGTACAATTATAAAATGAAAGGCTCTATATTCATAGACAAAGACTCAGGCACTGTGAAACAAGAAATAGAAGGTTAACGATTATTTTCAAGCTTCAAAATAACTTTGGCTTCTTTTGTGCGATTGAAGTGAATTGAACTGCACTCGTTATAGGCAGCTGTTAAAAATTTAGGCCAAGAGAACGCATGCGACCGTGTTAGGACCTCCTAGATTTCTAAATTATCATTTCCCCGTTTTCTGATCACAACACCTTAAAAGAGATCTCATGTAATTTCAGTTTTACTTCGGGTAAGATAAGAAAGATCCGAGTCAAAAATCATAAATCTAGGGAACTTGTCGGGAAGGATAATATGAAAAATTCTTACCAGTATCAGCCATCTTCCCGAACACGAAGCACGTAGACCAAAAGAAACTTTCTCAGAGCCCTGTGTTCCCTATGTTAAATTGTGTTTCATCATGCTTGACATCGAGCCTCGCTTCCAAACCCAACTTGGATTTTGTATTCATGATCAAATGGATTAGCGGGCTTTCCTCCATTTTATACCAATTTCGGAGGAAAATATTAGCAATTACACGTTTCTGGTGGATTTGATAGCCCAATATTGCTCCCTAAGTTTGTCTAAAGTTTTTAATTGGAAACACAAGCTTTTAGGTACCCATTAGCATATTATGTTGAACAAGTACTTTCAGGTACCTATTAGCTTTCCAAGGTAAACGAAAGCTTTGAGGTGCCATTCAGTTTTCTATGGTCAACTAAAGATTTTTGGTAACCATTATAATGGTGAACGCAGGCCTTGAAGTACCCGTCAGCTTTCCGTGGTGAACAGGAGATTCGAGGTGCCCATAAGCTTTCTAGGTGAACAAAGGCCTTGAGGTACCTGTCAGCTGTCTATATGAGGCACAGGCTTTTAGGTGCCCATTAGATTTCTACGAGAAACACAAGCTTTTAATGTGACTATAAGTTTTCCAAGGGAAACACAAGATTTTAGGTGCCAATTACTTTTCTATGGTAAACACAATCTTTGAGGTGCCCATTAGCTTTCTATGTTTTTTCTTTCTTTATTTAAAGTTAGTTACGAATTGTAGCTTCTAAAAATTAAAGCTAATTTAAACTAACTAGCAAACAAAGGTGAACACGAGTCCTGAGGTGCCCATTAGCTTCGTAAGTGAACACAGGCCTGTCAGCTGCCTATATGAAACACAAGCTTTTTGGTGCCCATTAGTTTTCTATGGTGAACACAGGAGTTGCAGTCGAATTTCAAAATGGCGGACAAAAGTTACGCTGCAAGTTGACTTTCTTGAAAAACTGCTCAGGCCAACGCTTAATAGTAGACACATATAAAGATAAAGTGGTAACAATAACCGACACTAAAACAAAGACAATCTAGTCTCACAAAAAGTATACTTTTTGACTTCATATTAAGTCGATAACAAAATTTTATATGCAGTATAGCTAAAAGATTGTACATTTTCGAAGATTTTTGTTATGTGATAAGCTCTATCATTTCCCAAGATCTTCTCGTGAGAATTAAAACTCATTTCTATAAGTCAATTATAATTTACGATCTTTCACAAGAAGAATTGAAATAAAAAGCCGAAAATAAACGCAACAACAATATGTATATTGCCATTGCTTACATCTGTGATGCTTGGTTTGAAAACACGTTTCTCTGCTCCTACAGGTCGGGCGTTTTAGAAACTGCTTAGAAAACTGTTTTCTGTAAAAGTAATCGAATCAAGATAAATCTAAAATAAACATTTTCAATTAATTTAGTTGAAATGAAAATAAATTTAAATTTTCGAAATTAGCATGGTACAAGTTCTTGTATAGCCCATTGGTGTCTATGGCTTTTTTTGGTACAGGCGATAAATCATCTATTCTAGCGCGTTTGGGCTGGTACTTTTCCTCCTAAGATTTGTAGGAACAGTATACTTGAATTACTGTGAAATACAAGCAAACCGAGCTGCTTCTACCTCCTCATCTTTTATAGGACAACTGCGTTTTCATCGTCTGAATCTTTTCAGTCAACGATCTGCTCCCGATGCATTTTGAAAGAATCATGTTGAGATCGTCCACGCTTTTCGATTGAAATGCTGTTTCAGCAGCCCTCTCTATTTGCCTACAAAAAGTAAATAATTCCAAATATCATAAAAAAAATAATAATGATAATACTAATAATAATAATAATAATAATGATTGTACAGTTCTTGTAAATAATAATAATGATGATAATAATGTAAACTTTCTCTGAAAATATTTGTGTCACAGACGGTAAGAAAACATTCAATAACTCAGGAACCTCTTTCAAATTTCCTGGTTTTATGCTGAATATTCAGCACGTATGTTGACCACGAAAAACGTCTGTCGAGATGAAGAGTTTATTCTCGCCTTCTTAGTGTGTTATACCGCTCTACTTCCATGCATCGGGGACTGTTTTGGCAAACCGAGATTCAGACTTTGCAACTCATATGTATGTGTTTTGGATTTAAGAACGAACAAATACAATTCTGAGAAAACTTGTCAGTTCCCTAACTACCAAGGGTAGCGAGCTAGAGTCTTTCTACTTTACCTAGTGTAATATTTCCTGGAATCTTGAAATGACATTTCAACAAGAAATATGCACACAAAAAATTGAAAACATGACCTTTGAATTGGTACGCCATCACACTAAGTGCTGAGTAATGAGGGCACATCAGTGGCGAGTTCCCGATTTCTCAGTGTTAAAAGTGCTGGCACACAAATTTAGAGGTCTTGAATTCGAGCCCTGCACGGGTCTATCGTCTTCACACAACTTTTCTCGATAGAAAGAAAGCTCCAAGATGCATGCAAGGTGTAAAAATCTTTGAAATGTAGATATGTATATCTTTTGCATGCGGGTAAACTATAATGTTCGTATGACAATTGCTGCAAAATTTGATTTTGTCGTTAATAATTAGGGAAAGGGAGGACGTTGTTGGTCACCTGTGATAACTTGTTTCTGAGGCATTGGGCATCACCATAACTTTTATTTGCAGTATACCTAAGTCTAACATATGGCAGTATAAAAATGTAATATAAGAATAGTGCACTGCACAGTATAAGAATGCTGCACTGCGCAGTATAAGAATGGTACGCAGCGCAGTAAACAAAAAGTGGGAGCCACTCACCCCATTTTTGTGTAGAGTTTGATTTTCCGATCAACAGGAACTTTCTGAATGTATTTCTCGATTTCCCCCAGACCTGCACCATATTTCATGCACACTTCCACGAATGGCTTGATGAACAAAAACATTTCATTAATACAGATGGAAGTTTCTAACATTGATACACATCGCATCTTCTAAAATAGATACACATGGAATCTTCTAAATTGAAACTCATCGATCTCGTGAACACGAAATAGCCATTCTAACTGCTTATGAAGTCCTGTTTCTTTTCTTGAACCTGGAAGTAAAACTTGTGATGAATGCCCCACTCGCCAATGTTTTACCGCAGAATGCTGAATGCTGAAAACAGCCTTTTTGACAACTTAACAACAACATGGTAGAATTGACTAAAACCGCGAATATGAGATGATAGCATTAGCTATACCTCGTAGCCTATGGGAGATTTTTTACTCTTAGAAAATTTCTCCAACTCCATCCAATTTCTTGCTGCGCCTAGAGCTTGTATTTTCTTCCACCAAAACCTGAAAAACAAGATAGTACATGCATTAGAAACAAACTTCCCCTTAAACCTCAAGTAACCCTCCTCTTCTTCTCCTCACTCCAGGCTACCCTAGGTATCTTATAAAAATATTATTTTTGCAAACGAGAAAAGGTCTTGATGACTGTCTAAACATTGCCTCGTTTTGGGGTCTAGCGATAACCAATTTGTGCAGGAATACGTTTAACCAGTGTGCAGCAATAATATCATCAAATCGTTGAGGATCATCTCTTTGCTACTATACACAAACATTCTTTCACACCTGTTTATACAAATGCCCTTCTAGAGTACAAGACAATATGATTTGAAACCCCCTATCGGCAATGTAGCTTTTTTGGGTAGACCAAATTGAACTCTCACTAAAAATCACCTTTAATTCTAAATCCCCGGCCAAACGATCAAACAATTCTTGACAATATTTGCATTTTGGCTTATCAAGCAGAATTTTTGTAAGTTTGGCCACAAATAAAACATATGTTTAACAATTAAGTTTTGCTTATGATCAGCAAGAAACGTTTTTGAATAGTTTCAAAAACATTGGCAAACGAATCTTGCTTTTCAAGCAATGTTTGGTAACGTTTTGTTGTTTTTGAAAATGTGACCAAGCGATCGACCATGGAAAGGAAAGCAAAAACAAAATGTTTTTTCAAGCATTATTTGATAGTTTGAAGAGTTGGGAGCTCCATTAAACATTTCCATTTTTATGTAACGTCTTTTGTAACACATTTTTACCTACAATTATGTTGCAATGTTTAATTTTTGTTATACAAGGAACGAACAGAAAACGGTACTTTGCGATAGAGCTATTAAATTGACTATAGGTTCAGGAAAGAGGTCGAATTTCAGATTGTTTTTGTACCTCGTATCTGGAATACTGAACTCTTTCCTCAGCTTCTCAGCATTTTTTTGGTCGCCAAGGTAAACCAACTACAAATGTTAGAAATCATGCATGATCGGTAAATAAGGTCAACAAAATAATACATTGCTAGTAAAATCAATATCGAAAATACCAAGAAACATACATAATATGATGATAAACTGAACATCTCCTGATGAGTGAGTAACCACGAAAGAGGCTTGTCGAGATGGCGAGTTTTGCCTTTTGAGTCTCTTTCTTCTCAGTGTATATAGCTCTATTCTATGTATCGAGTACTTTCATGGAAAACCGACCCACAGACTTCGTAATATGATTATATATTTGAATTATGACAAAAAACCCCACAGTTTAAACCAAAACTGTAAGGTTCAGGCTCTTATGAACAATTTTAAGTTTGAGTTCTTGTGTAAACTGTGTTTTTTTATCTTATTCCTCTGATATTCTCTAATGTTTGAGGATATCCAGAACTTTGTATTGAACATGAGATGACTCTGAACAAGTAATATATATGATACTTATATAGACATAAGAAAACCATATTTCATTTTTGATACGAGAGCCGTTCTAAAGGAGCCAAGATATTTCTAAACTTTTCAACGTCAGGCTTGAAATATTTAGGATGTGTCGAAATACTCTTAATTAGAAATGGTCCACAGTTCTGGAGAGCAAAGGCACAGTGGTGATCGTTGGAAAGTGATATCACCCTCTCTATCTTGCACAGCGAGACTGAATTCTAAAAGCAACTCTTCAATATTTCAACAACTGGGAAAGTGACCATTCCCAAAATGAGGGGATTAGTATGGCAAATACTTTGATTGAATAAGGATCAGAATATGAACAGATCACCGCAATAGCTGTGTCGGCTCGAAAGATCTACCAAATTCCACCTACGAACACATGGGACGAATACAACATTTTCACCTGCCACTGAGCCTTGTTTAGATTGGCTTCAAGCACTCATTCTAAATATCGCTGTTAGTATTGACTACAGGCCTATTCAGAGCAATGTTTAGGCTTAATCATCATCATTATTATGCTCCTCGTTTGAAGGTGAGTAATGAACAACTTTGGCTTTAAGAGGCATTGGCACAAATCTGGAGTTTATTTGATTCAAGCCAAGTATAATACCAACAATTATTACTTTGTAAATGCAGATGTGTTTTATTTCTTTTTCTCATCTTTCTTCTTGTTCAATATGAGAGTTTTCAAAGCTTGCAGCCCAAGTTTACAAGTTATGACATAGGCTGTATGGTGATAACCGTGAAGGCCCATTGGCTCTCTTGATCCCATGAAAACGAGATTGAAGATTAGTAAGGTAGAATCTCACCTGATAGAGCGTGTCATTTACTGACAAGTCAAGGAATTTCTTCTTGATTTTGAAGTTCTTCTCGTTAACAACTTCTCGTCTCTCTAAACCATTTTGGAACTCCAGCAGCTTGATTTGCTCTTCAGTTGCCTGATAAATAATGATATCAATGAAAATATTCAGGATAACAATATTAATGATTTAAATCATGGCGATATATAGTAGACGGTCGTTTTCGAATGAGAAGCTTTTGTGGTATGAATTGGTGAGATCAATCACACTAGAACCTCGTTCTACATTAAAAGTAGTGATTGAGTGCCATACAACGCTTTAAGACTTGCAGATAAACCAGACTAAACCAGGCTTTTAAATATGAGACTCTGATTGGTCAATTTAGTGAGTGCTTTTGATTGGCTGTCAAGGAACCAAGGAAGGACAAAAGCAGGGTGAGCGTTGTCAGTGTGAAAGCAGTATCAGTTAGGCCAGCACGTTCAACAAAAACTTGTTTAATCGCTCGACATCACGAAAACAATCGTAAAATGTGATGATCTGCAACCTGAAACTGAGGCTGATACTCAACAATGATAAAAAACACCTTTATGCTTCATTGAAAGCTGATCCGAGGCAAAACAAAACTAAAAGTAAGGTGGGTTTTTATAGCATCGATGACGAAATATTTTGAGGTCATCGATCAAAATGCAAGAGGGTTATGGGAAGAGTCTGGGGCTGCTCATAAGACACATGGTGTTGACGGTGATGATGAAACAGCTAACCACCAGATGTTTTGAAAGAGGAATCAATAATACGACACGAGTGAAGTAGACCTACCTGTACCCCAAAGGTGAACAGTTGCGAGCCTTTGCTATCAAACGATTCCTTTGCTTTGCATAATGATTTGATTCTTGAATCGAGGGCCTCCTCTGCATAACTGTCCTGGATGAAAGCGTTTCCACTGTTTCTGAACTGATCTTCTTGGTAGTAAATATCAACCAGAAGTCGCCGGTCTTGCTGCTTGCACTTCTGAAAATCAACAATCAATGCCACTTCAGTCGGATATCATGAATCTACTTACCCTTCTTTGTTAGAAATTATAATATTTGAAGCAAAACATTTGCTGATAAGGAATGACCTGCGCGGTGAGAAGCTGAACAGGCTGAACATTGATGCAGTCCAGAATGAGAATATGAATATTTCAGTAATTACCTTGATGAACAGATTCAGTGCAAGAGGATAGTTTCTGATTTTCATGAGGAACATTCCAAGCGTCAGGATTTCTCTGATTTGTTCCATTACCAAATAAACTAGACAAAAAACAGATTTACTAGTTCATTTCATTAACACCAGAAATATTCAAGCATTGTTTTTGGCAGATGAAACTTATAATCTGAAGTGACAATAAAGAAAAAAACGAAAGTAAAATAAAATTAAATTAACAAATAACAAGTGATAGAGCCAGAATTATAAAATAAACACAAATAAAGGGCCTTGCCACAGTCGAACTTTTGACATGCGTACCATCCTCGCAAAAGTGTTCAGAATAAGCTGTTTATGGGGTAATTCAATATAGTTTGGTACTCCATTCATATGAGTGAGTTTTTCAAGGTAAAACTCTCTACATTAATTTCTGCTTTTCTTCTGAAAGAGCACATTTTTCAAAATTTCCAGAAAAAATGTACACACTCGTATCAAAATCAATAGAATTCATAACGCAAGGTTAAGATTTATTGATATTCATAAGGATTGGGTACCAAATTGTTGAAAATCTAAAGATGAGAATGGGTTCTTTGGCAAGATTCTAGATTTACATGTCGTCAAAAATCGCAAATACTGGAGTACCCTTCTGTGCGTTTAGACTGTAACCGGATATTAGAGGTCCTACATGTTTCATAATGTATGGCTTTGCATCAGTACAACTTTTTAATTATTACAATGATAATGATGATTGTAAGATGATCAAAAGCAACAACCACAACACTGTTCTTATATTAGTCATCATTTGATACGTACCCAAATCAGTGTCTCCACTATCAACAGCCTTCTGGAGGGCAAGGTCGTGCTTCTTCATTCGAATCAACAGTGGCACCTGGTCATCTGCTTTTGGCTCATAGTCCAACAACTGAAAAGTTTACAAACATCATACACTATTATTCGCTGCAATTCTATTTGCAAGAAACCCCAGATGTAACGAATATCCCGTAATAACGAACTAAATGTCTGATCCCCTGGATATTGCCTTGTAAATAATCGTCTCGGGATAACGAACTCCCGATGTAACGAACAGTTTTCAGGTTGCCTTCAGAGTTCGTTATAACGGGAGCCCACCGTACTATCTAATTTTGAACAGGAAGAAGAAATATCGAAACCAGCCATCTATAGGTCAGAAACTTTAGGCCAGAATGACGTGGTGGCTAAAATTACTGGGTCTTTTTCATAAGGTTATGCATGTTTTAGCAGAAAAAACTTGGCCGTATGAACGATATGGCCGTAAGGCGGGGCTCCACTGTAATCTGACTCTATCATTAGGTATAACGATTATATCCTAATTCAAAGGTTTTCTTCTTTTTGATCTCTTTTATTTTCAATCGTTCTTGTCTAGTTTCGGCCAGAGCGTGGGGCAATGAAAGAACAGGAACTCCTGAGTGGAAAGAAAAGCAAGCTGTGAGAAACCATGATCCCTAAATTCTTGAAAGAACATGGCCGATGCAGAGAGACGTAAACGACAGCCTACCCTGATAGCGAGAGCCGTTCTGCCTTGATCCAATGCGTTTGAAGCAATCTCGGTGTAAGAAATTCCTGGAGTATCTCCAAGTTTCGCGGCGATGTCTCTAGCTAGTTGCTCGTCATCGATGTCGACCTGCTGCACCTAAACAGTTCAATCAAGAATCAAAAATTATGGCATTGAACAGTAACACGAGTCAGCCTTAAGTTATTAAGTCAGATTGCTGAAGACATGAAAAGATAAAATAGGATCAGTAGCTATTAAAAATGATAAACCATCCTTTACAAACAGTTACAAATGGTAACCTGCTGCAACTGAACGGTTCAATCGAGAATCAGAAAAGATGGTATTGAACAGTAAGGCCAGTCAGCCATAGGCCTCTTTCACGTAGCGATCATTGCAGTTTAAAAAGAAGCTTGCGGTATAAGCCTCACTTGCATTGAAAGGTATGAAGACGAGGCTAAGTTAACAAGCGTTTTTTGCTTAACCCTATCAAGTCTAGGGTATTTAAAGCTGCAGGAAGCCTAGGGGGGGTGATTCGGCCCCCCTCTTTACTTCCTTTCTTACACAACCGGGAGACTTGAAACTTTGCATGACTATAGTCCATAGCAAGATGCAAAAAACTGACCAATTTTTTTTTAGAAAAGTCACTTGATCTCTTGATGACGTCATCATATTTTCCTTTTGTGCTGAGAAATTTTAATATTTGATTGTATGAATTCCTGGAAGGGATCTGATAACATAATTTTTTCTTCAAAATGGATGAACACAGGCTTTATAAGTATTTTTAGATCATTTATGTGAATATTACACAAAATTTTGATGGAATTAAGAATATTTCTGAGCGTCATGTCTAAGTGCGCTCTTATCGCCATAATAATGAATCGCTCTTTTTCATATATTTGAGTTGTTTTACCTGTACAGGCAGTTTTGTTGAGTAGAATACATGTGCAGGGTCGGAAAATGTAATTGTGACTATATTTTCTATAGCATAAGGGTCAAGTAAGAGTGCTGACGTCAACATAAATGCGGGGGGGAAAGTTGCTCATGCTCAGTAAAATTTTGCTATTTCTTTTGTTTGATTTGCACAAAATGTAGTTCATCAGGAAGAGCATAAAAAATAGCGTATACCAATAGTCCAAAATGCATTTTCCTTGTCTTGTGTAACTTTTATAAGGACACATTTGAATTTTGATGTTTACTGTTTTTCAAAATGACCTGTGTTGACCCCCTGGAACGAATTCAATTTTTTCAAAATATCACTTTTTAATTATAAGGAAGAAAAAAACTAAAAGTCAGAAAGTTTGAAAGTCGCAGATACAATTTATAAAAATACACAGAAGGAAAACTGCTACCCCCCCCCCCCCCTAGGCTTGATAGGGTTAATGCTGTAATTATAGCTAAGTGAAAGAAGGCTTCAGACCAAAATGGAATTTGAAAGAGGCCGGCTGCTCCATTGTTCAAGCACATTGGCAAGTAGGATTTTCAAACTTTTAGATTTTGGGCTCATAAACAATCAAAAAATAGATTGCAATATGGGAACAATAATTCGAGAACTTAGGTAGCTTTCATCCCTACTATCTAGATTACAATATTACCATCTAGCCAGCTCACTCAATCAATCATTAATCAATCATTAATTCACTGACAGGAATGAATGACACTGCACATCTGAGAGTTGGCTATTGTAATTAAATCTACAAACTGAAAATTTGCAAACCTTATGACAAGCCCAGTGTGCCAAAACTCGACTTGCTCCATCCCTTTTGGGAATCTTTAGATAATCACAGATTTTGATGGCTAATGGATAGTGTCTCCGCAACACCAACCTAGAACAAACCAGATATTCTGCATCAGCAAATTATTTTATAATTGCAATGGAGTTTATGTAATATATCAGCATGCGGAACGTCAAGAGGACTTATATCATGAAAGGAGACGGTTTTTCAATTTCTTTGATCATTTATGTTTTCATTATTGCTTTGGAACGAGTAGTTACAAATTCAAGATTTTGATCCCTATATGAAAGAAAATTAGGTTCCAGACCTCTAGAGACAATCGATTTCATATGTTACCCCCGTTACGTCACGTCATTTCATGTCACGTCACGTCACATTATGTCACGTCATACATTTGTAGGTGTTTGCGTGTTCACAGTACAAGTCATTCTTTCAGTTACTTTTAGACAGACAAGGTTCCGTAGAAGAAGCTTTTTCTAAGAAAAAGTTTGTAGATATAGAAAGTATTAGAAATGGTATAAGTTTGTATGTTCGATGTGGTCACCGTGTCTGTAAGGATAACCAGTAGAAATATTACAAAAGTAGAAGTATTACAAAAACAAACCGGTTAATTGGAGTGATTGAGTGAACGTGGGTGTCCAGTGAAGTTGATTTCTCTAATAACTGAACACTGGATCTGTCCAAGTACTTACCTCTCATGAAATTAAGAAAGCTAATGATAATTACCTGTCGATGAGAACTGATAACGTCAGTCGCTGCAATCTAAAGTCTTGTTAAGTATATTTCAGCTTATGAATTCGTTTCGAAAGGAATACAAGAGGGATAAGAATTAACATCATTTACGATTTCACACGTCTGTGAATGTCTAATAATCAAGCATCGTAAGTATAAGAAGAAAGTAGATATTAATTGAATATTGTCTGAAACACACTACGAATGTTACAAATCCACCCCAAATAAACCTAGTTATTGTTTTAATTATTTTGAGTATATTTGCAACAACAGTTTTTAGGACACAGCTATCTCACTATTTCTCAAAATCGAGAAGCTTGATAGAACTAGGCCCATGTCACTTAGCATCAAGTATTTCCAGTATCAAAGGAAATAAAATAGTGCTTAAGATGCCAAGATCGAAGGTTCGATACCCGAAATGAACAATCAATCAAAGGCGTTACGTTTGTAATTTCAAAATTTCAAGCCTTCACAATTTCTTAAATGTTTACTGATCGAGCAGGAGCTGGCAACATTAACGCCCTTGCGGAGTGATTTCAAGTACAGAGTTACAGTGGGCCTAAATTAGTTTATAGGGCAGTTCACTAAGGGACAAGCAAAACATCATTCCAACAACAGAGGAAAATAACACAGAGTAGCAAGAGCAAGCACATTTTTCAATTTCAGAAACAGAGATGATTGTAAGAAACCTTTTCAATCTTCTGCTTTCATGGTGCCGTGACCAGGCAGGCAGTGGCTTGGGCCTCCACAAAAGATCGACTATGCTTTCCAGAGAATGATAAGAATATATAATTAGGTCAAAGGCTGACCGGAATAGGCAACAAAAGAACCAAAAAAACAGGGGAAGTGAATAAGAAAGGATACTGTTCAAATGTTAACGGAATACCAACTTTATAATCTCTGACATTATTAAGAACTCGCAGCGTTTGGCACATTTCTACAAACGCTTGAGGTCTCATATCTTTCAGGAAACTTTTACCGAAAGATGCGGCCTAAAACAAGAAAAGAGAATTCATAAGTTTGGTAGCACAGTAATAGAATCAACCTGGATAACTGTTAGCTGAAATTCTTTGGGGCAAAGCAGTATCACGCTCAATAACACCAAGTTTGATTGTAATATCAACCTATGAACTCAAGGTACCCAATGACGTAATTAATTCATTTTCGACCATCTTTGGCACCTTGCTTGCATCTCCATCAATACAGAAACTTTGGCAAGATTCGTCAGAGAGATTAGGGATGGCCATTTTTGAAAGAGAAGGCATTTAATGTAACTACGATCTTTTGAAACTTCACACTGGACTCTTACTAACAAGAGTTTATCATCTTCAGTTGTAGTTTTTATTTAGTTTCTTTTTTCTAACGAATGATTTTGAAGAAATAATACGACTTCAATATTTCCGTCTGAAAAAACTACGTCTCTGAACCTTCATGAGATTTCGCTGTTTCTTTGGCTCGAACTCGTGACCAGCGGCCTTAATGCATTCATGTACAGCTTCTTGTAAATGATTTTTTATTGCTCTCATGTAATCGTCCACACGAACTCGCTTGTTCTAGAAAATAACCAATACCGATGAGAAACGGCTAGCAAAAAAAAACTTATCTGACATTATAAAGCGTATGCCACAGTTCAACAGACGCTTGTAACAAGGAGCAGAGCCTAATCCATAACATTATTGAGGTATTAAATTCATTTGTGAAATATTTGCAGACTTCTTCCTAAATACATCGGTTATAGAATACCAGAAGGTCTGGGAAAATATCTGCAACCAATACTCGCAAGAAAATATCAACAAAAAGCTAGCCCCCTCGTATTCAAGCAAATAAACTAGAGTCACCTCGTATTCAAGGAAATGAAATTAGAGTTACCTCGTATTCAAGAAAATAACACCCGAGTTACCTCGTATTTAAGCAAATGAACTAGAGTTACCTCGTATTCAAGCAAATAAAACTCAAGGTTACCTCGCATTAAAGCAAATAAACCAGAGCTACCTCGTATTCAAGCAAATAAAACGCAAGGTTACCTCGTACTCCCTGTTGGCATCATGTAGCATCGCCCCTGGCTTCATCGATCCGAGCTTAAACACATCTTCAACTTCGGCTGGAAGAATATAAACAAACATGGACAGAAATCTTGGAACAGCAATTGCAGCCATCTCAAAAACACGGATACCTCACTATTATGAAAAGCTGTCATATTCAAGAAACTCTTCGGGAAAGACCCTGTAGTTACAGTTATCAAAGCCAAAATTTCCTGCCGATTCCAGAAGATAAACCTATGTTGGAATAGGAATAGAAATGAGGACATTCTCTTTTCATTAAGGATGAAAATTACTTACCCGGTACTTTTTGCAGAAAATTATGTTTTTCGTTGCTGATTATTCGTAGGCCATCTACCTCTTGAACGAGATAAGAGCTGGAGTCAATGTAATATCTGTACAAGTTGTTAAGGAGCAAATAACGAAAGTAATAGCTGAAGAGAAACCGAAGAAAAAGAGAATATATCAAACTAATACCTGAATATTTGATTGAGAAATACCAGTGGTGGCCATGGGGAAAGAATTAGAATCATCATTTCAAATCAAGATTAACACTCATTGGTTGATTATGGTAGTGTGCTATGGTACTGTGCTCCCAAACAGTTGATTATCTCAGGAATTGCAAATATTTTGAATATAGTCAAGCACAAATAACAGGGTTTGGTGCCAATACCCTGATGATCATTTCGCATGCAGCATCGTTTTGGGGGCACATGCTCTTCTATCACTCATACCTTGCCATTGAGCACTGTGATGCACAAGTAGGCTAAACAAAGCTAGGGAAGAGATCTGAACTCAATTCTTATCTCTTTCACAGGGGAAAACTTGATTTAAAAAAGAGATGAAATGGAAAGGATACTTGACTGTGTCCATCGTGGGACCAACCATGAGCAAATGAGTGTCCCAGTAGCCAACAACAGCACCAGATCCGCACCTGTCACAAACAATAGAATCACGGTAAGACGGTTTGTTAGTACTTCACCATACATTCAACCCACTTATCATTATTATTATTATTATCGTTATGAAAAAAATATTATTCATTATCATTATTATAATTATCATTAATAATCTTATTCAAAGTCAGTTAGAAAAGTAGCAAGTATAGCTTATTGAGGCCAGCTATTCATAAAAATCAATCCAATCTTAGAAAAAGATAGTAATTCATAGACATTTTCTAACACATGGAAAATAAGTCCTGCTTAGGCTGCTGACCTATAGTGGGCAAAGTCCGGGTCCAAGACCTGTTTGGGGTATATCACAAAAACAATATTTGTAGTTGCCTATTTGTTATATTAACGATAAAACCTCGTTTAGCACAGAATGATTTACATAACAAGCAGCTGTTTCGGGTCTTGATGCATCTTTTGAAAATCTAGAGGAAGTCTACTGCTCTAGCTCTCTTGCTGATAAGTAGATTCAGATTAAGTTTTGTTTCATCGATTTCTGATGAATATTATCAATTTCCATTAAATGCTCTTCAAAATCAGTATCATTAAAGGAAAGTTCAATCTTATATATCTTTTTGTTTTGAATTGATTAAATTCTGAAAATGATCATAATAACAGGATATAAGAACAACTTGAACAAATCAACCTACCAGACCAACTGTTTTGGTCTTAGCTGCTGGCGCGTGTTGTATTCACAGTAAACATCCTGCAAGAGAAACAAATTGCCAAAAACTACAGGACATTTGCTTGTTGTTGCTCTTAAACACTGCGATAGACGTTCCCGTAAAAGATGGTGACCAATTTCTGTAAGTCCTTTGTTTTGATAAAGGATTTTTGATGGGAATTCTTGGAATAATTTTCTTGGTTACGAATTCAACGTCTGCAGCTATGTGAAGTATGTAACTAAGGAAATTATTCCCAGAATTCCCTTTCAAAATCCTTAATAAATAACAAAGGACAAAGAAGCCGCCATCTTTTGCGTTAAGGACTATAGAAAATAGATCCTACCAAACAAGACAATGTCAACTATTTTCGAAGTACTGAAAAGCGAGAGGGCTTTGAATAATCGCGGAAAGGGGTTGGGAATGGCTCAATTTCGATATAACCTTAAAACCTCAAATATTTTAGGGGGATTGTAAAAGACTAGTATAAGATGTTTCCAACAAGTTAGTTTTCTCCAAGTAAGAAATAGAACGATCAAGGATACCTTAAGATTCGAGGATCCAATCCAAATAAGCCCGGTATCTCCGAGAATCGCAACGTATTTTTGGTTGAACGAAACAGCCATCTCGACGTAAGATGCAACAGTATGTTTTGAAGGAAGAATCTACAAAAGTCAAGAAGGGAAATACATAAGAAAGTGTTAATTGATATTGTAAGACAACACCGTCTGAATTTTCATTTCATAGTTTGCACCACAGCCGAAATAAACAACCTTATAAGGGGTAAAAGTTTAAAAACTTGTAAGGGATTTAACGGTGAAAAACAACTGAGGGTTTAACTTTACAACAGCAATTTTAACATTTGCCACAATATCAACTTTTGAGTGTTCTTTCTGAATCTGGGGTCAAAAGTTGTGTATGAACCAAGTTTCTTAAATTTTGACAACCAGGCTTTTTATTGAAAAGGATAATACAGACCAATTTTGCTGCCCCTGAATAGTCAATAAGAGAATAACTACCTTTGATTTCGCTTGGAAGGCGTCAAGTTCATACATGTTACTGTCAACTGCCATCAACACTTTTGAACCTTGCTCCTCTGGTAGACACAACACAATCCAACTACTTGGTGGAGCTTCCATCAATATAGCTAAAATCGACAACAAATATTGAATCAAGAAAGATAAGATATTCCTGGTGTTGTTAACCAATGCACGATAATGCTACAGAGCATTGTTTTTCGGGTGCATGGATAAAATTATCAAGATACTACCAGGGGGGTGGACTGAGCCCCATTTCAATGTGGTGAAAATCTTGTCCCATGTGAAGGATTGCTAGTTTTTTCATCATGGTGAACTATTTGAGGCAAATATTTTTTGAGGAGCTACAAAAAAGTTAATTGCTTTGTGGCATACAGATTATTTTTCTGAGTTTACAGCAGAGGAATAATAACACAGTATACTCATTTTTTAAAAGAAACTCTTATAAGAAAACCTAAACCTTCTAATAACCAGAAATTTATGAAGCTCTAGTAAAAATAATGAAAACGTATTTGCTAAGAAAATTATGTATAGTTGGCACACAGAGGAGCTGCTATTCTTTGTATTCTATTCAGTTTGAACTTGTTGATTGTGCTTCTTTTGGCATTCTTCGTAAAATATCTTTGCACAATCAACAAATCTGAGAGAAAGCCGCTATGAATCTCCGCAATACTCAAATTTTATAATCGTATGGCTTAAAATTACCAAGTGTGGAAAAGTGTATAGATTTTTGAATTTATCAGGAATAGGATACGATGACTTACCACTGGGGCACTGCAGCCTGTTTACCTTGACCTCTTCAATATTATTCACAACATAAAATTGATAATCTCCAGTCAGCAAGCAAATTCCAGTTCCATAGCTGCTGGTGAAAATCGAGCACTCTATAACTCTTGATTTTTGCACCTCCTGTATGAAAGTAGAAAGCAGCTGCAGTCATGAAATGAATTCTAAATATAGTGTTTAGATATGTCCACTAACATAGCCCAAACGTTCATCAATATAACAGTTAGGACCATGCAAGTTCAGTAGCTGGCAGCAGCCAGCAAGCTTTGGGAAAGGAGAACTCTCCTTTTAAACTCTGTCAGCTTAAGAAGGGACGATTCGAATTCACTTAGAGAGATTCCAATCACAACAATTATTTGTGAAAAGCTAAAACTAAAAATAACTAGTTATAAAACTATACCATTCCAAGGGAGAACTGTCTTTTGAAAGTTCCAAACATGTCATAGGTGTATGCATTTCCGTCTTCAGCAACACAAACAAGATCCTCGTTGACAGAAAATCCCATTTTTATCAGTCTGCCACCATCCCACTAGAATATAAGCAAAACAAGAGGTTAAACCCCTGATTAAGTTACTTTTACATTTTACTGACCCAATCAAGCACAAACTATTCAGTGGTTGAGCACTGATACGTATTCAGTTGAAATTTATGGATCTGAGTTCTTCTCAAGCCTTGTACTTTCAAAAAAATTGACTGATGAGATTGATGTTTCAATGAAGACAAGGGCTTGTCCAATATTTGAACTAAATCACAGAGAAAGGAAACACAAGAATAAATGACCAACACATAAATCAAAATATGACTCACATTGAATCCTTTCAGCTGCTTTCCTGAGGCTGTAAAAGTGTATAAAGTCTGGGTTCCAGATGAAGATTCCTCTTTTATTATAGCTGAAAAAATAAATTATAGATTTACATCCCCACTTGTTTTTTCAAATAGATAAAACATCCCAATTAGGAGCATAATTTTAGCTTGTCCAAATTGAAAGAGAAACCATTGCCAAGGAGTGAGTTAAGGTAGAACTTAGTTGTGAATGAAGCATTGCAAAGATCTACTTTTCGCAAAAATCTTCAGTGTCTCTGCTCTTGTCCTAGCTTTAACTTTACCCTTGAAGTTTGTTTAACATTATCATCCAACAATTTTTAGATACAGTTTAGGCTGAATAACAGATAAAAATTTGCTTTGAGGCTGCTATTCTCTAAGACTATAGAAAGCAGTGAAATTCTAAATTTACATCATGCCATCCTTTGCTCTTTTGAAGAGGGTAAACAAGAAAATGTGCATTAAACATATAAACAAGTTTCAACATAACATTTAGCTAACTAAGAGCATACTTGAAAAAAGATTCGTTTTAGAACACTTTATCAATGTGGATAGAAAATTTGACTCTAACAATGATTTCCCAAAAGATACTTTAAGGGATGAAAAAACCAGAGACCAAGAGAAGTTAAAATCACAAAATATATCAATACCAATTGGTCCACCAAACGTTCCAGCTGAAATCTTGTACTTTGCCAAGTCAACCTTATCCCGCCACAGCATGTCATACAATTCAATGTTGCTAGAGGGTTGGAAAATAAATTCAAAGGTAAAACCTATAATATGACTACTAATAGGCTAGAAAAACATTGGCCAGAATAAGTCTTTAAGTAAAATAATCTTTTTTACAAGACCATGCATATTTCAGACAGAAAAGGCTGGCCACAATAACAAAGTGGCCGTGTTAACGGAATGGCCACTTTATCTATTTGCCTTCTTGTGTATCCTAATCATGTGGCCCACTGAGAAGGGGTAACTGCCCCTTCACTATCATATTTCAAATCTGCCTCTGCTGCCAGGAGGTGCTGAAAAGGTACTCCAACAAATTTTTCATGAATTTAAGAATTATTTTTTTATGAATTTTTTCTTCAGAATTAAACTGAATCTAGAATTCTAAATCAGTCTTGACATCCAAAAATTAACAAATTGTCTTAACTATACTGTTCTTTGGCATAATGGCGTTTTCTGACATGATGTGTATGGAATGCACCCTGCAGCGGCTGGCAAATTAACTCTTGAGTGCAGTTATACCATACTCAAGGTCAAGTCTGCAGAGTTGAGTTTAAATATATACCTGTGGTAATTGCCATAATTCAATAATGTAAACTTCAAACTGAGGCGTAGTCAGCCAGAAACTTTTAAATGTAGACTTGATGATCAAAATTTTGGGAAGGGCGCTGCCCTGAACCTGAATGTTTTGATTCTAATCATGAATTATCACAATGAGTTGTAAAGATTGGGAAACCCAAACTGAGGTGAGAAACTGGGAGCACACTCCCCTATTGAGGGTTTGCATTGCTACATAAGGGTTTGTGCCACGCCAACAGTCTGAATACAATAGACCCAGACTGCTAAGTTTGCAGTTCGCTCCGAATTTATTCGGAGCGCAATTTGAAGTGCAAAGAGCACAAATCATATTCTCAAGAGCGCAATTTAAAATGTTCTTACATTTATATACCGAATGTTATACCTTTAACAGCGATTTATTGTCTAACAACAGTCAAAAAAAGAGCGCATTGTGAACTTTGAAATTTTTATTCGGAGCGCAATTTTCAAACTTAGCAGTCTGGCAATAGACCTATCGTTCTTTTCTATTTGGCATATTCGGCATAACATACATGTTGTCCAGTAACGTGCACACTCAAAGTGCACTTGAAATTCCAGGTGCACACTTGCACACTGATCTCATTGAAAAAGACAATACTCTACATGCACCATATTTTTGCATGCAGACCAAGATTTTCAAAAATGTTTTATTGGTGAAATGACACTGCTAGTGGGTGATCTTCCGCTATTTTGTCGGCACAGTGCCCAATCCTTTCTATAGGTTTTCTAGTTTACGTATATAGATACATCTCTGCGCAGATCAGATCTGTACAGAGAGATCTGTGCGCTGCTAAAAAATAAAACCCCTCTCCTTTTATTTAGCTTTTTTATGAATTTCTGCATTCAAATCCTGTGATTCTCATAATTTGCTAATTCTGTAATTCATTTAATGTAAGTATTTTCAGGTTTAACATGCTCAGCTTACCTGTAATAAACCTCCCCGAGGGGGTTCCAATCGATAGTTGGAGGAGCGTCTGTAAATTCGGCCATTTTCCTTTTCGCCTTGTTTTTCACTTCCTATTGTTGTTGTAGTTGTCAATTTGTACTACTCATGTTACACCAGTCCTTGTTTCCCTGCGCTCTCTGATATGCTGACGTCACTTCTGCAATAGGACCAGAGTTGGCAGGGAGACATGTACTCATGGAGCAAGTCTGTAACGGTTTTTCTACCAACCAATGCAATTTCTACCATTCAGACCAAACTGCTTCACAACCAAAATTTGATGCAACAAAACAAATACCCTGACCGAAGTAGCCAAATCAAATACCACTTATGTCGAAGAAGGAAAGGGATAATTGAATAGCCAGAGACAAAGAAAAAAATAAGAATTTCCTGTTCTTCTCCATTCTACCACAAATGGATAATATTGGTAGAAATTCAAAAATTAAGCCCCTCAGTTTTCCCGATGTTTATGGCCCTGATTCTTATTTACTACAACATGAAACGAGTCGAAACAAGTGGAACACATGTAGAATCCGGTAGTAAACGAAAGGTTGGCTTTAGATTCAAATCCATTCATAAGGGAGGGATTGATTAATCCTTCTAGCAACAACAGCCTTTTTCCTACTCTTTCCCTAATGAATTTTACATATGTTTCAAACAAGAAACTTATTCATTGAGCTTCAATTTCTAATGAAGATGCAAATTGACCACCTGCAACACTTTTCTGAAACACATATTCATGTTGCTAGCCGACATCTTGCATTGCGGTTGGTTACAACATTAAACACTGTTTTATTGACTCACTTTTATATAAGTAATCCAAAATATACCTATCGTCATCATTAAAAAGAATGTTTTCATTAATGCACTACTTGAAAAGATTCCTAATAGTCTTTTAGTTGTGCGATGTAACCGACTTTCCTACCTATTCTGAAGCTTTGCACTGATCAAAGTCTTAGAATCATACAACTTCACCTCGAAACAACTTTGTATTTTCGAGTTCAGGTCAGATATCCTTTAAAACTAGTTTCTCATAAAAAAACGTGTCCTTGATAGTCCTTGGGTGAATAAAAAGAGAGATAAATCATTTTTTCATTTTCAGGGATTCCATGCAGAACTCGAATTGAGATACTGACAGAAGTTTGCATTTTAGGGGTTCAAAGGTTGCAAATAAGTACAAACAAGAACAAGATTGACTTCAACAATGACGACCAGCTTTCAAAGGTAAACTTACAAGGCTATTGGACATTATAACATTGTATGTTAAAAACGAGTTAGTTTGAATCAAAAAAGACTTATAGGGATCACCTTTCAGATATAGCTCGATACATACTTTATTGCTAATTGGTTCAAAATGGCATAGATACCCCAGAGGATGTGTCCCTACAAAAAAACATTTTATTAACATATAAACATCTTAAATATTTTCTTTAACGGGTTCATGCTTCTGCGGAGTTTCTTCTCTACGAAGAATCCTGAATGCCAATTAACCTCTGCATTGGATTCCAAATAACTCGGTCAAAAGTCTTCATGACACTGATCTACCGCGCAGAAAATCTGCTAAATTCCAAGCCAATTTCAGGCCTTATAAACAGTCAAATATGAGGAGCTCCCAGGGGCTTCGACTCCCGGACCCCCACCATGGTTCCACCTAGCTGCAGACCCCTAGCTGCATTATTATTTTAAGTCTGTCAATTTCTAGCCCTGGATCCGTCCCTGAGAGTGGGCCTTTGTTAACACGATGTCTACTTCATTTTATAGGAAACTCATTGCCTGCTTGCTGCCACATATGGTATACTCGACAATAGTCCGCGGACCATGCTCAGCTAGTGCTGACTTTTCTATCGTGATGCGAGACAAAAGAATGAAAGGATATGTGATCCAACTCGTCAGTGACGTTGACGATGCTCAGTGCATGGTGGAATGTGTTCGAAACCCGAAGTGCAAGTCCTACAACATCCACCCAGAAGAGAGAAAATGCAAGCTGAACAGCAAAGCATTGGTAGACGGCATCAGTCTCACTGACGATCCGGGCTGGTTTTATAAATCAACAGACTATAATCAAACATCGGTACGTATTACATGAGGTGGTCTTATGTCACAGGCAACGATTATACGTTTGCAAAATGAAGTTTTCTGTACGGAACAGCATTATTGTGCAACACTTGTTTCTGAAGGTTACGACCTGACATCTACCGAATTCTGTTTCAACGGTTTTTCGTGGAAAGGGCCAATCATGAAACTTGTCGTCATACCGTCTCGAATAAAAGTGGGCCAAACATGGACTATAGTAAATTAAACAGTATTCATCAGTAGTTACCGGTAGTTACCGAGTATTTATTCTTTATTTATCATCAAAGAGTGGGAATCGAGCAACACTGTCATGTTACATTCAGAAGTATGTTAAACCATACTGTTGGTTGATAGAGATTGACATGGAACCACCAATAACCATACCATTTTGGTACCAGTTACACCAAAACTATATTCATTCATTTCAATTTGTTCTTGTAGCAATAAGGCTACTCTATTCCTATAGTTGGTTATTTACTCTATAAGCTATTGTGGTTGGTCATTCATTGATAACATGTAGTTATTAGCTACATTAAAGCTTTATTCATCTAGATTTTCTATCGTGGCAAAAAGAGTAAACTATTACTATCGCTGGTTTTTCATTAATAACATGTAGCCAATTATCGTGTGCCCCAGTTGACAAGTTGCTACTCAGCCAGTTAGTTGACAACCGTGGTGCCACTCTGAGGTTGTTTAACAATTATCTTCCAGCTTAATTTTCGATTCGATTTTAAAACCTTTCACGTTTGACGTTTTTGCAAAGCAAGAAATCGGGTATGTACGGTGCCAACACTCAAACAATAAGACTCGTATACAAATAAATCGCTTTGCATTGAAACAAAACGATTCGCACTCAAACAAAGTGAGTTACATTAAAACAAAATTAGTCACACTCAAACGAATTGAGTCACTTGTAAAAAATCCTTCGCACTCAAAACGATCGCATGCAATCAAAATGAAATCGCCCATGAACTAGAAATCCTACAGAAATGTTGAACAGATTGCCACGAGAATTACGGAAAACTGGAAAACAAATGTATATTACCCATTCTAAAAAAGTAAAATACTTGTTACCGTTCTTTTTAGGATGCTCCACGCTGCAGAGATGTTGATGCAGATTCTTGTGGGCCTAGTTCTCTTGGAAAGGACAGTTGGGACTTCCCGAATGAGAAATGCCAACAGTGTGACCCATTGCTCTTTGGCTCTGATTGTAAATCTAAAGTGAACACTAAAGGTATGATTTCAAGTTTAGTCCTTGTTGAAATAACAAACAAATCCCTATAAAGCAGTGAATTCAGGGAATACCCATTATTTTCCTTGGGCCATTTGTTACGCCTTTCATTAGACTCATATCTGAATACCTGCCCTCCATTGTCAGGCCATATTGGAAGTACAACCAATAACTCTTTTTCTATATAAGAACCAGTGAAATTGATTTGAAGCTGGCTGTTCTTAAATATTCCTCTATTTTCAGCCTGTAATGTTCTTAAATTGTTCTTACTTTACAAATGTTTTGGGAGCCTGTTTTCCCTATCTGTTGTGTTAATTGGTTCAAATGTGAACTCTCTTTACCATCTGATATATCCGTGTGCTGTCAATCTGCTTCTTTTGAAATTATTTGTTAGTCTCGTAGTTATTTCGTATAATTCTCACACTGACCTTCAACTTGTCAGCCTCTCGGTTTGTTCTTAGCTTCAAAATCTGAGACTCGTGTTCTTGTAAAATTGTTCTTAAAAAAAAGAGTGTACCCAGGTTGACCTCGAGTCTTTACAACAATCTCAAATATTCTCCTCAATTCATCTCTTAATTATACTACACATCATGTTAATAGACTCGCCTAATGGTGTAAAAGCTGTTTTCCTATTTCAATAATGATTTTCTAGCATTTCAGAGTTGCTCGGAACTACACAGGGTCGACCTATCTCTCAAAAGTGCTGTATACGCATTGAGTTCTGGGAAACATCATTGCGTCATGGAGGGCTTGGAAGGCTGTGAAGGAGGGGGCTGGACACTAGTCATGAAGACAGATGGCAATGAGGTAAATCACTTGGTATTTCATCTAGCCTAGAAAGACTCTATACAAGAGCATTGTTTCTCTGTATTCTCTGACACTTTGACGTTATCAGATAACTCGAGTGTCATCAGCGTATGCAGGACCGCAGAACTCAAAGGGATTCGTGTAGCCAGTGAACTCAAAGCCCCCAGTCTGGCTGCTAGCCTTAAAGTTGAGATGTTAACAACTAGAATTGTTGTAATCTTCTATAGTAAAAACCGTGTGATTCCTTTAGCCTTTTTGTCAAGAGTAACAAAGATTCAGCAAGCAAATTTTCCCCTCGCAGTTGTTGATGTAACTGTCGATGGGTGGGGTCGAATTAAATACAAGATCCATCCAAAATGGCTGGCCACACACAGATCCCGGCCATATTGCTTTGTAAAAAGCAAGAGGTTTTACCAGGGATGTAGAAAGCATATCAAACTGGGGGTACAATGTTTCAAGGGCATTATTTTCATTAACGAAGAAGGGCATTTTCTGAAAGGAAAAGGGTATTGTAGGAAATACCAGACAAATTATGAATCCACAATAATAACGTCGAGGTTTCTTTGCCTAGGCAACTTTCAAGAGCGATTCTAAATACTGGACGAACGAAGAAGTCTACAATGTTGAGCAGGGACTGCAGTCGTTTGACACGAATGAAGCAAAGTTTGCAGGCTTCAGTAAGATAAGCTTCGACCACGTCTGCGTTGGTGTTCGATTCGGGGGGCAAACAAGGTGGATGAGTATTCCGATGACAAGCTCTTCTCTTTTGGACATTTTCAAAAGTGGTGAACCAACGGCGACAAGCTTGCCTAAAGAAGCATGGGTCAATCTGATTCCTGGGGTCTGGTTGCAGAATAATTGCCTCAGGCAAGGGTTTAACGTGTTGGACGAAAGAAGGTCATTGCGACTGAGGATTGGCATTGTAGGGAATAATGAGAATGACTGCTTCTCGGTTGACACTTATGTTGGAATCGGGGGCTCTTTCAGCCCGAGCTGCTGCGGACGGCATAAAACTTCAATGGGGTTCATTCTCGTCAGATAAGATTCATGTCCCGCGGCACCAAACTTGTAGCTTCCGCAAAAACAAAGGGCTGTAGCCAATATGAAGGCCCTGTAATTTTTAATTGTTTGCCTCAGTTAGGGCGTCACGATGCTTGCTGCCCAAATTTTTGACTTTATGTGCAAGAAAATCCACAAGGGGAAACTGAAAAATTTTGATGGGGACTCGAAAGTAGATTTCTAAGCGAACCGTCGCAGAGAGAAGAATTTCTAAAACGATTAGTTCAAATTTCAAAAAGACTAATCCACGACTTCATGATTTACTCATGTAAATATCTGTTAATTATGCAATTAATTATGTTAATTATGCAACTCCCTCAATGTATGTAAAACTTAAGCTTGGTCACTAGTTCAATGAATTTGTTTATTTAAATTTCTTGCTGATAATTGAGATATTATACCAATTTGCATCGCTGTTTCAAAATCATTGTTTCAAGGATCAATATCCTGCTACAACAATCTTTTACCACTGCAGAACTTCAAAATGATACTAAGAATCTAAGGGAAACAAAACCTTTTATGCACAAGTATAAATTACAGCTTATCACATGATACCTCGATTGCATTGGAGTAATACGTCTAAGACAGAACGAAACACAAACCAATAAATTATGATACCCATATGAAAAGCTTTAGTTTATAACATGTTTAACAGTTAGCTCTTGAGTGAAGAAACGAAATTATAAAAAAACTTTATGAATGAATTATACAATTCTGCAATCGTAATTACAATTGATCGACAGAGCATTCTCAAAGCTAAAATAATTATGATACCTATACCAAGTGCCTATGACTTTTACATTTAATAGTAGGTTAGTCTTGTCAAGCACCTTTCTTAGAACTGGGAATACGTTGACCAATTTTCCAGGTACCCAAAATGATCTAATCGAAATTGATCAAGCACAAAATTGTGAGATGATCGAGCTTCACATTATTGAGTAATTTAGACTTGGCCAGTTTTTGAGAAGCAAATAAACGTGCTTCTAAAAGTGCCAATGTACAATATTTTCGACCAACCAAGCTGAGATCGTGAGTTTCGACCGTCAATAAGGTGTCAGAATAATCAGATCATACAACCCTTTTCAGCATTCATTTTTGAACCAGCTCTTCCTTCATCTCAGATTGGTCAATGAATCTATGTATGAATGAATGACAAAGATATGTATGAAGGGAAGATATAGTTTAGCTGGCGGCTTAGTGAGACAGACCAGGAGATTTTGACGTAGATAAGTACACCAGAAGCTTGTTTTTGCGCTTTGAAAACAAGTTTTGGTGGTTTTGAAATTCCCTCTCAAAAAGTCACCCCATTCTTAGGATAGAGTTCTGAATATGCCCCCCCTACTCAATTGAATTACCACAGTATGTATAGCTGACAGGGGAATCAGTTCTACCGATGTTAACATGCTCTCAATCTTCGAAATTTCAGATTCCTAGAGAGGCTGTTTATAAAGCCTTCTATGATCTAAACTAGTACCCTATATCAGTACTATCATTTCATGGCACTTCTCTATGTTCAAAAAATTCAAAAAGCTAGCTTGTGATTACTCTCAATTAGAAGAATTCTAACTTAACATATCAATTCATATGTTAAGATTACAGTTAACTGCAATCAAGTTAGAATCAATACTAGCGATTCTGTTTCTGTTTTTCCTCATACCGATCAAAGACTGTAATCCTGACAGGCTGTCAATCATCACACTTGTCCCTGCCTTCAAATACAAAAAGCCAAACAGGATTCTTTGAGAACATTCAATAATGCTACATATATAATTCAGTGAGTGATGGTGCAGTTTGAGTGATTGATAAGGCTTAGGTCAGTTGAATAAATGAATTGCGGCAATAACTCAGTTCATAGGGTGATTGAGGTGTAGACGCAAAGGTCACAAGTTTGATTTCTACCCATGTAATTTTCATTCATACTTCAGTCATATTGATGGATTTCATTGAAAAAGTCAATAAGAACAATATGATCCATTTTTCAGCTTCTGTTATGAAAAATGAAAATTAACATTGTGCTTCTAATATGGTGAAACTCCATCTTATAGGAGAAGTTTCACTCAGGTGATGTAAAGATTTTCCATATCAACAAAACTACCAGTCAATATTTCAGATTGCCCTTGCAGTCCCATGGGTGAAGAAAACTATCAGACCAGGCATGGGGCAACTTGTCATGCCAGCATGCAAAACTAAATGCAATCAGTGCATACCTGATGCCACATCTGCCTGCTGCAGGCCCATTAAAACTAATATTATCAACAAAATGACCAATAAAATAACAAATGAAGCAATATATTTTTTAAAAGTCTTAAGAACCATGTTTTTACAACATCCGATTACCTTCAATATCTGCTTCAGAGAATAACGCACTTCCTCTTTTTTGGTTTTCCTTTTTTCTTGGCCCCTGGCTTTGAGCTATCATCACTTTTCCTTGCCTTTATCATTCTCATAAGGTCGAAAAAGGCCTTCTCAACGTTGACCTTGGTTTTTGCAGACGTTTCAACATATGGTACATTCCAGTCCTTTGCTCGTGTCTCTCCTTCATCGGTGGTCACTTGTCGCTTTTCCTCCAAGTCAACCTTGTTGCCAATAAGAATAAATGGTATGTTCTCTTCAGTTTTCACACGCAAAATTTGCTCCCTCAATTCTGTTGTTGAGCTGAATGATTCTGGTTCGCAGATAGAAAATACGCAAAGGAAGCCTTCTCCACTGCGGATGTAGTTGTCACGAATGGCTGCATAATCTTCTTGTCCTGCTGTGTCAAGGATGTCGACTTGGCACTCTTCTCCATCTAGAACAACCTTTTTTCTGTAACTGTCTGCTTTTGTTGGTTCATAATCCTCAACAAACTATAAAAAACAATTCTGAGTTAAAACTTAAGAAGCAATTTGCTTTAGAGATTATTATCTGGCTCTCTTAAAAAATGGCAGTAACTGTCATTGAAAAATCTGTGAACACTTTGATCATCACGGGACGGCTATTGACCCACGAGTTTAATATCTGAAAATCATAGAGAAAGTCAACAATTGTGCATTGTTTGTGAATTATAGTTGGTTCCCTGTAAATCTGTAATTCCAAAACACAACCATGGAATATCTGGCAACTCTTTGTTAATGATAGGAGGTCCGTCTTCAATTAAACTAAACAGCAACGGAGCCAAATCTCATTTAGCAAAGTGCAGTAAATAACAAACCAGTTAATACAGTTTGTTGATCAAAATCATGTCATAGTTTTAATTTCCTAAAAAAGTAGCCACCAATGGACCAGCAAGAATCCACAGGAGTCGCAGACAACGTTGAACAGTTTGTTAACTGTACGCCAAATGTCAAGAGACTGACAAAATTTTGGGCCCAAAAACTTCAAAGTAAAATGATTTAATGGCTAGCCTATCATTGTCATTGAAATTTTTCTATATTTATGCGCTGTTGCTTCTAAGTGAGCTTGAAGCAAACTTTATCGTTTTGGGATAATTACAGTTCTATTATTCTTTCTGCTTTTGCCTACCATAGATCTGTTGCAGAGCCAGCATGCAGGCTAGGTTGCAAATTTCAACCAGGATTATAGGATGGCCTCATTCAAAGGGGTTTTCGTGAATTTATACTTGTTTCAGCCAAGAACAACTGCTCGTAATAACAAATTGGTCACACAAACAAGTTGGTCCTGAAAATTGTGCTCCACTGGTAAATCTAGGTACTTTTTCAAACATATCTTCACTAAGGACACCCAACACACCTAAAAAGTCATCATAGTCCATGAAACTTTTTGTGGGGTTTTGCCAGTAGTAATATGTGTTTTACATATAGATAGTATTGTATTAGTTCTTTCGTTATTCTTATTATTTTGTTCTGTTCTATTTCAGATTGTAATGTGCACATTCCGTTACATTAAATCATATTGAGAAATAGAAGTCGTTCTTATCTATGTGCATCATTACAACTCCACAGACAGTCATTGAATAGTTTCGTTGAACAGTTTAGTATTTCAAGTCTTCGAACAGTCAGTACCCAGCCATATTACTTCAGTTCACGTACGACCAAGTACACACGTATAGTCACTACTACTGAGCTCCGCAGCACAGGACAGTTACATTAGTGATCACTACTGCACTCGGCTTATCGCACTATGCCTCGAGTAAAATGCCCAATCGTTAATTGTACATATGAAACCGATGATCTCCCTAGTGACATCGTTATCAAATTGCTAGATCTCCACGCCATCAGCCACACAGGTTCATCGGCACCCGCCCCTAAAGTTGATCGAGTCCGTCGACCCACGGTATCCCCTGCCGGCACGGGTGAGGAATGGCAGTACTTTCTCACTCGCTGGGGCGAATACAAGACCGCCACTCAAATCTCCGGCTCTGCGATAGTCATCCAACTCCTCGAATGCTGCGATGAACAGCTGCGCAAGGACCTGACCCGCGCTGCTGGAGGCAGCCTAACAGCTAAGTCCGAGGAGGACGTACTGGCTTCTATCAAAAGACTCGCCGTCAGGGAGGAAAACCCAATGGTTGCCCGGGTTGCCCTGCATGACATGCGCCAGGACAATGATGAGCCCATACGCGCGTTTGGAGCCCGTATACGTGGCCAGGCAGGTGTATGCAAGTATAATGTCACCTGCCCTGACTGCTCCACCACAGTGGACTTCACCGATTGCATCCTAAGGGACGTCTTGGCCCGTGGCATCGCAGATCCTGAGATACAGTTGGACCTCCTTGGTGATGCCAAGCAAGACATGTCACTCGAAGAGATAATGAAATTCGTTGAATCTAAAGAGTCAGGCAGACGCTCCGCCTCCCGCCTCCATGAATCCAAGAGTTCACAGGCAGCCGCCAGCAGCTCCTACAACCGCTTGCGGCGCCAGGCCCACAAGGAACGCCAAACATCACCACAGAGCGACCCCCCACCTTGCTCCTACTGTGGAAGAGCTGGCCATGGCACAAAGGCCCCACCTCACGTACGGAAAACTGAATGCCCTGCATACAACAAATCGTGCAACCACTGCAACCGGCAGCACCATTTTGGCCACATGTGCCGCAGCAAAGGCAAACTGCAACAACCCGTCCCAGGCGGACAACATAAACGCCCCTCAACGCAACCCAACGCTACTGCCACCATCAATAACGAAAATGCCGTTTTTGATCAGCAGATGGAAGGAGCCGTTTTTGATGCACTCTGCATTCTGAACTCCACTCCTAATAATGCCAACAGCAAACCTTCAGTCACCCTTGATCACCATCTCTACGACCAGCTGACAAATACATGGACCAGACAGTCGTCGAAACCGCAACCATTCATCAACATCACTGCCAGCATCTCACCCAGTGATTACTCGGCGCTCGGTTTCCCCACGACAGTGACTCCCAAGTCCACTACCCTCTCTGTCATGGCTGATACCGGTTGTCAAAGTTGCCTAGCTGGAATCAAGGCCATCAATTGGCTCGGCGTTACATCAAAGGATCTCATACCCGTCACAATGCGAATGCATGCTGCCAATAACGCCGGCATAAACATCCTCGGTGCAGTTATACTACGGCTTTCAGGAGAATCTCCCTCCGGCCAGCGTTTGGAAACTCGCCAACTCGTCTATGTTACAGACAGTTCTGACAGGGTCTTCCTCTCCAGAGAGGCCTGCACAGACCTTGGCATGCTACCACGCCAATTCCCGACCATCGGCGAAGTCCCCGAAATGAAGGACTCCTCATCGAGTGTCACCCATTCGACCCAACAACATCAACAGGAATCACCAGGGACACCTTTATCCAATGACACTGGCCTAACCGCTCCTTGCAACTGCCCCAAAAGACAACTCCCGCCACCTAAGCCGGATCACATCCCCTTCGCACCAACCGAGGAGAACAGGGAAAAGCTTCAGGAGTGGCTCCTAAACTATTATCGCTCCAGCACTTTCAACATGTGTGAGCACCAGCCCCTCCCCATGATGGAGGGTCCACCCATGCATCTCATGATTGATCCTGAGGCCACCCCAGTTGCCCACCACAAACCTCTTCCAGTCCCCCTCCACTGGCGGGACGACATCAAGGCTGGGCTAGACCAAGACGTTCGCCTTGGTGTTATCGAACCGGTGCCCATTGGAGAACCAGTCACCTGGTGCCACCGTATGGTCGTATGCCCAAAAAAGAACGGCAAACCACGGAGGACAGTCGACTTCCAAGCCCTAAACCTCCATGCCACCCGTGAGACCCATCACACCCAATCCCCATTTCATCAGGCCCGCTCCGTCCCACAAGGTACCAAGAAGACCATATTTGATGCTTGGAACGGCTACCATAGTGTTCCTCTCCACAAGGATGACCGTCACTTTACGACCTTCATCACCCCTTGGGGCCGCTACCGATACTGCACTGCCCCCCAAGGATATATTGCCTCAGGAGATGGTTACACCCGCCGCTATGATGAAATCGTGGCCCACATTCCACAAAAAACTATGTGTGTTGATGACTCACTCCTATGGGGGAAAACGATCGAGGAGAGCTTCTGGCAGGCAGTCGACTGGTTAGACATCTGTGGCCACAACGGCATCACATTCAACTTACGCAAGTTCGTCTTTGCCTCAGACACCGTTGAATTTGCTGGATTCCAGATCACGTCAGACAGCGTCAGCCCTTGCCCTAGATACCTCAATGCTATCCTCGACTTTCCCACACCTCGGAGCCTCACTGACATCCGATCATGGTTCGGTTTACTCAACCAAGTGTCCTACTCCTTCAGTATGGCTCAACACATGCTCCCATTCAGACAGCTCCTCAAACCAGGAACCCCATTCACATGGAATGCAGAGCTCAACCAGCTTTTTGAGGATTCCAAGCGTGTCATTGTCAGAGAAATTGAGGAGGGGGTCCAGATTTTTGACCCCTCTAAGCCAACGTGCCTAGCTACAGACTGGGCCAAAACAGGCGTTGGATTTTGGCTATTTCAAAAGCATTGTGACTGCCCAGGTGACAGACCATTTTGCTGCAATGATGGATGGAAAATCACCCTCGTTGGAAGCCGATTCACACACCCCGCAGAATCGCGTTATGCCCCAATTGAAGGAGAGGCCCTGGCCGTTGTCTATGGCCTCAACAACGCCCGTTTCTTTGTGTTAGGCTGCGAAAACTTGACTGTGGCTGTCGACCATAAACCCCTCTTGAAAATATTCCGTGACCGGGCCCTGGAGGACATTGATAACTCCCGCCTGCGCAACCTCAAAGAAAAAACATTACGATACCGCTTCAAAATCCTCCACGTACCTGGCATTAAACAGAAAGCAGCCGACGCCACCTCAAGGCATCCAGTGAACCAGGAGCCCCACCAATTGCTCCTTCGTGATGACATCGCTTCCTCAGCAGATATAACCCACATCCCATCACACAGTGAGTGTCGCCACACTTTCCTTGCTGCTATCCGGGAATCCCTACCTTCACACCTCTGTGAGGTCACAGAGAGCTCCATCACACATTTTACGGCATCCGCAATCAACTCCCTACAGTCAGTCACATGGGACCGGGTACGATTGGAAACAACCAGCGATGACAACATGACCCTCCTCCTGTCCATCATCCAGTCAGGCATGCCCGAATCCCGCCACATGTTGCCTCAACAACTGCAGGAATATCACCAATTTCGGGAACATCTGTCCACGATTGACGGCATCATCACTTACCGAGACAGAGTAGTCATCCCTCCTTCCCTACGGAATGAAGTCCTGCTCGCCCTCCACTCCGCACATAGTGGTGTCACTGCCATGATCGCCCGTGCAGAATCCTCGGTCTTTTGGCCAGGCATCACCCCGGCGATACATGCCACCCGCCAGAAATGCCATGATTGTAACCGCATGGCACCATCCCAGCCAAGTGCCCCACCAACACCACCCTCCCTGGCCGTATATCCATTTCAGTGTACATGCGCCGACTTCTTCACCTACAAAGGCTTCACCTATCTGATTTATGTCGACCGCTACTCGAACTGGCCTGTCATTGAACGATCCTCCGACGGTGCCAACGGCCTCATCACCAGTTTGCGTCGTGCCTTTGTCACCTACGGCATTCCAGAGGAACTAGCCTCGGACGGTGGACCCGAATTCCAAGCTACCTCCACCAAAAATTTCCTCCGCACCTGGGGTGTGCATCACCGACTATCATCTGTCGCCTTCCCACACAGCAATTGCCGGGCTGAGATTGGAGTCAAGACCGCCAAACGGATCATCACCAACAACACTGGCCCAAACGGCTGTCTAGACATCGATGCCCTACAAAGAGCCATCCTCCAATACCGAAATACGCCAGACCCCACCACCAAACTCTCCCCTGCCATGATGCTCTTCGGCAGACCCATCAGAGATTTCATCCCAATATTGCCGGGAAGATACAAACCACACAATACCTGGCAAGACACCTTGACAGCCCGCGAAGAAGCCCTCCGAAATAGACATATGGTTGCCCATGAACGGTGGTCCGAGCATACCAGGCGCCTCCCACCACTTGTCGTCGGGGATCACGTCCGCCTCCAGAATCAGATTGGCCATCACCCGAATAAATGGGACAAAACTGGGACAGTCATAGAGGTACGCCAATTCGATCAGTACGTCATCCGCCTCGATGGCTCACGTCGCGTGACTTTACGAAACCGCAAGTTCCTTCGTAAATTCATCCATGTCTCTGCCCCTGCACCAGCGAGATCCCTGCTTGATGATCTAAAACATGCCCAAATACATCCACGTGCCACTCCTAACCCGTTTGAACGTCAGGATACTGACAAGCTGCCAAACAGTGATACGACAACCTGTAACACTCCTCGCCAGCCAAATCCAGCACAAACAATGGATGCTCCCAGTCTTCCGCCGCCCACCCAATCTTTCATCCCGACCATGGAAAACGCAACCCCTGCCAGCCCATTGCCACCAGTCTCCGTTCACCAACCATCACAGCCCCCACGCATGCTTGCTCGACTACTACCACACAACAATATCGGTCTTAAAGAAAACTCGCCGTTTACAAGCCCCACTTGTGAGGAGACCAATATTCCAGGCCCCGTCCGCCGCTCCACAAGGCTCCAAATTAACTCAAGAAAATAAACTGTACACACAAATATCAGTCTTTCTCATTGGACACTATTATGCACTCAAAAGACTTAGGGGGGCATAGATAGTATTGTATTAGTTCTTTCGTTATTCTTATTATTTTGTTCTGTTCTATTTCAGATTGTAATGTGCACATTCCGTTACATTAAATCATATTGAGAAATAGAAGTCGTTCTTATCTAACATACCCTCCGGCCTTACTGTAAAACATGACATTACGCTGAAGATCTTCAACTTTTGAGCAGCATTTAGAACAATAGATCCATTGTACCTATTCAGACAATTTACATAGCATAACCCTTTAATGTAGCAAATACAAACTTTCCACGGGGGCCCTTGAGCGATACATTTATTGCACGTCAAAATTTTATGTTCAAAATTAATCTTGCTAGGCCTAGTAGAGGACAGGAAGCTTCGATGGCCTAAACCCTAAACACTGATGACATTCATCATCTATTGACAACTGAGCCTAGGGAGCTAATCAAAAATATTTAATTAATCCATCTAAACAACCAAAATTCATGAGTTCAGATAATAACCTGACAAATTATTACCAAATAATAACAAACATCACCTCATCATACATAAACTGCAAAGTCAGAGCAGATTTTCCAACTCCTCCGCTTCCTACCATAATAATTTTGTGGACGCCGACTGCTTTTTCTTTAGGCGGCATAGTGAATTAGGTTTCGATACGAAGACTAATTTATACGAGAATTGTTTATCTATAAACACTATTATACATAGCAGTTTGTGAGGCCGTTGAGTTTCACCAGCAAAGTAAAATGTTTTCGGAGCACGCCCTTGCTCGTCAGTTTTATTCTCTCAGTCCTCAGCCAAAAGCCAATCCCTTCCTCTTTCACCCAGTCTCCTCGTCAATTCAATTCAATAACTTTAACCAATCGAATTCAAACTCAAACTCAAAATCTTTTATCAACAAAACAAATATTAATTACAATATACCAATGTTAAAATACAAAATATTAGTAATAGCAATTAAGAAATTTGGTTAAATTAATACAACAGTTGAATTAGTTTTGTTATGTTGAAGGACACATGAAAAAAACTCATGAAGAGCTATCGAGTCATGTGCCCTAGATGACGATTTAAACATAAGAATATAATTTCGATTTCAGTTTGAAGTTGTATAACAGTAACAGTAAGACATAAAAAAGGAAAAAATTAACGAGGAAAAATTCAGAAACTCAAGTAAAACACATTTCTTATTTGCTCCTTTGATGTGTTCAAATTTTTGCCGTGGTTTTTTAAAACTTTTGCCCTGAGTTCGGAATTGATTTGTTGTGGTGTTTGGAAAACGTTTGCTGTTGAGTTTCTGAACTTTAATTGAGCCTTCAAATTTCAACTTTAGCTTTTAAAACTATTGTTGAGTCTGGTTTCAATTTTAAAGTTTGTGCTTCAGATCTGAAACATTTTCTAAGCGATTTCAAATTAAAGAAGAGGTAAAATTTTCAAATAGCTGATTTCAAATTTATTTGCCGTGACCCTTATCGGCTACCGTTCAAAACTTTTTGAATTCTTGCGGGTTACCGTCAATCCTCGAACAAGCCCGGGGGCTTAATTTTGCAAAATTGAATTTTCGGATGGGGGCTTATTTAGAAGTTTGTCATTTTTTCCAAAGGGCCAAAGGTTGCTTGCAAAAGTTTTAAAAAACCACGGCAAAAATTTGAACACATCAAAGGAGCAAATAAGAAATGTGTTTTACTTGAGTTTCTGAATTTTTCCTCGTTAATTTTTTCCTTTTTTATGTCTTACTGTTACTGTTATACAACTTCAAACTGAAATCGAAATTATATTCTTATGTTTAAATGCGTCATCTAGGGCAAATACGTTGAAAAATGACACCAAAGGCTATTTCTCAAACGAAATTCAAGAATAACCATGAAAGCAAAGTTTTCCTATTTTGTTTTCAGATGAAGGTGGTAATACTTTATAGCCATGTATGGCCTGCGAGGGCTTTCCTCGAAATATCATATAATTCTATAATCATGCTTCCCTCAAATACACGCATCTTTTTACAAGCAATTTCAGCTCGAGCTCAGTACTAAAAATTGCTTAGGTAGAAGGAAAATTTGAGTACTCAAAATTGCTTAGCTTTTCACACTCGAAGATTTGTTTCTTAGAATACTATCTCACAAGTTTTTCGTACAACAAATGTCAATAGTATCTTGCATACAAAAGTGTTCCATGGTACTAATATCCACTATAACCTACTTCTCTTTAGCTGCTGTCAGTAGTGTTAATTTTTGCAAAGTTTGACTCTCTTGACCATCTGACATTATCTGTGTGCTGCCAATCTGCTTGTTTTGTAATTAGTTCTCAGCTTTATGGTTATTTCATAAAGTTTTCATATTGAGCCAAAAATGGTCAGCTTGGGTTTGTTCTTAGCTTGTTCTTAAGTTTTGGCCAAATTTGAGGCTGGTGTTCTTATAAAATTATTCTTATATAAAAAAAGAGTGCATTGAATTTTTTTGTTTTATTGTACATCTAAAAGTATCACACGCAGTTATCTTTTTTTATCATAATTTTATAGATTGGGGTGGGGGCGGGGCTAATTCCAGGATTTACGGTATGTGTTTGTGACGTATGGAAAGGAACGTATTTTAGATAATAGTCATAATAATCATCAAGGAATTTCAGACGGCGAAGCAGCCATTTTGGCAGGCGAACAAATGGTCGAAGACGCAAAACACCAGCCGGCCTGCAGTCATGGCGGAACACTCCGATCCGATTGCAGATGATAGTGAAGATGGCGATCTCGATCCAAGAGTAAAAGTGAGTTTGTAGAAATCTCTATAATTGCTGCTTTTTCGCACATCATGGATGTTATTGCAATGTTTATGTTATTTCATATAAGGCAATTATCGTCTATCATTTCATTTAATTCGTCATACTAAATCAGAAAACGAACGAAGTGTTTCAGGAAATCATTAATTTACTTCGATGTGGTCTTGAACTAGATGGTCTGGGGGATTGCCTTGTATTACTTTAGGTTGCAGAAATAGTAGATCTCGAGTGACAAAAATGCTTGTGAAGCCCTCATAGACTGACATAAGCAGTGGCTTTGGAATGACAGGGGAGGGGGGCTTTGTTGTGGAGTTTTAGGGGTTGGGGGTCTCAACAATGCAATGTTGGCCACTGAGTTTCTGGTATTCTCTGAAGAACATGCAAGCTACAAGGTTTTTAAGTTTGACAGGGTCATCGACGCTAGAAAGTATGGCATTTGCACACCTGATAGGATGAACAATCGATAATTAGATCAATAGAAAATTGCACTTGCACACCTTAAATTTTGGGGAAAAGTTGCATACCTTCTATATTGCGGGCCTTTCAAGGATACACACCCATTCTGGCTCATTCTCATGCTCACTTTTTGGCAGGGATGGCCGAGTGGTTAGATCACTTGACCCTGTTCAAAGGGTCCTGGGTTCGAAACCACCTTCAGACTTGTCGAAAAGTGTGAGGAGAGAATTAGCCAGCTCTCTGTTATTCCAGGCAAAAAAGCAAAAGAAATCATGAGGTGTGGTCACATCGAGAGGAAGGACCAGGGTCACACTGCTCGATTAGTTTACCTATTCAGTGGGCCCTTGGCACATAAACCCATAACTTGCAAAGATAGTAAGCTTATATGTCTATCAACTATCAACTCATGCTACAAAGGAAAATTCCCATACATTATAACCAATGCCAAGGAAAGTCTTCATTTCTATATTGAAATGAATGCAAAGATGTCATTACACTCGCTATCTCAGTAAACTAACGGTGCAGGTTTACAGTTTTGCACTTAATGCTCTTGACAATGGACAAAATAACACCATGAAGATTGTGTGGGTATTTCCTAATTATCGTCTAGGTTGGCTGGTTTACGTATTCCCCAAAGCTCTTAATTCTAGGTTTCTTGTAAAACACTTATTGAAAAAACGAATTGAAAAATTTATTGAACTTGATAGTTGATAGGCACATACGCTTACTATCTTCACAAGGTATGGGTTTATGTGCTAAGCACAAAGGACCCACTGAATAGGTGAACTAATTGAGCAGTGCGACCCTGGTCGTCATCCTCAATGTGACTGACCACACCTCATGATTCCTTTTGCCTTTTTGCCTGGAATTACAGAGAACTGACTATTTCTCTCCTCACACTTTGTGACAGGTTTGAAGGTCGTTTCGAACCCTGGACCCTTTGAACAATGGTCAAGGGATCTAACCACTCGGCCATCCCCGCTATGAACTATATAAGTGATGAGAATAATGCAGACTTGGCCATGAGACTTTAAGTATCTGGGATGCTCTCAGGTGGGCCATCCATTCGTAAAAGTTTGAAATAAGGTGGGTAATTCCTTTGAAATTCAATAAATGAGGGAGCAACTCAGCACCCACCTCCAATGGCTGAGGAGAGCATTGAGGTATAGTAGTTTGTCTTCCCACCTCAAATGGCAAGGATCGTAGAATAATGCAGAGTCCCGCTTCTTTTTCATGCATTTTTCAATTCGAATTATTTGATTGGTTTAGATTGAATTGGAGAAACTGAACGCAGCAACAGATGGGATCAACCACCTAGAAACGGAATTTGGGGTGAGTCAATAAATTACATGTTTTTGGTGGCTTTATTGCTTGATTAGTAATTTCTAAGTGATAGAACTCTTATACAGGGGTACTCTTAGAGATGGACACATTACCCACCTCAAGAAAATAAGAGGGGTGTCCCTAGAGGGTCTCTCTCCAGGAAAAGAGACCCTTGTATGTGAATTTACCTTGTAATCTCTGTGAGATATGGCAGGGCTTGTTCTTACTATAATGACTGAGACTTTTTAACTTGCCATTTTATCTGTAGAAAACAAGGTTATCAAATAACAAGGTGGTGATGATAACATGAAATGGGGGGAAACAAACCCTATTATATTTCTAAAATTAGTTTAAAATCAATTCATTATTAGCATCCATGAATTGAGGCTGTTGATGCACTCTCATCAGGGGCCATCTACCGTTAAGGTGATTAAAGGAAGGCATTTTGTTCAAGAAAATGTTGATTGTTGTTTTAGTAAGCAGTGTTCAGAATACTAATGAAAAACCTTCTAATTCCAGGAAGCTCAGGCCCTGTTCAGACAAATGGTTGGGGAAGCGACGTCACTGTTAGAATTTACCGCAAAGAAAATTGGTGCCCAAAATATTGCAAAGGCAAGGCCATATTTTGATGGAGTCAAGCGCATGCGAAAGGTAAGTAACAATGTCGCATCTTGAAATCAATTCTTTTAATCTTTCAGTTTTTGTAGGCTTTCCATAGTATACAAGAAAAAACTTCAAAGGAGTGAATGTAAAGTGTTGCATAGTCAGTGAAAAATATTTCATTGCGTAAAATATCGTTTTGTATTCACTTTTAATTGTTACAAATAACATAGCTGTAAAACTTTTCTCAATTGCTGAAAATCATTTTCAAACAGTTGCTCAAATTAGTGCATAATTGTTTCAAAATTGCAGCAAAATTAGTTCAAAATCCTTGTAAATTTGTTTAACATCTTTCAAAGCTGCTTGAATGCGCAACAATGATTTGTGAACGTTTCACAAAAAAAGAACATTATAAGATGGGTGCAGTGATGCACTTGTTCAGGATATGTAGAACAACCATTGGTTTTGTGGGACCTCGTTTGTAACGCAAAATTGAAAATGATGCATTAAAAAGACTCCAAATGTTCTGACAGAACCAAAACTTTTCCGCCCCCTAACCCCAGCCACTAGTTGCCCGAGAACAACCATCAAATTGGATTCTAATATATACCTAATACATCTTTTTCAATATATTTAAGGCAGGATACAACTTGCATCAAGCTGCAATATCCTATGAAATGGCACAGAATCACCACACAGCGGCAAAAGAAAGAGTTTCAGAAGCTGAACACCGTGCCTTTTCCAACTCTTCAGGAAAACTTGACCCAGCTTTACAAGAAACGTTAAATCAAGTAACTATTGAAGTAAGTAAATTGACTATTATAAAGCTCTAAGCTTCACAGAATGCACAACAACCTGATTCTTAATACAGAGAAAAAAAATACATTGGTCTATGCAAATCTATGTTCAAGACCCAGGATAGTGCACGCAAAATATCCTTCCACCTTGAAAACTTCTGAACAAGACAACATTTCGAGGGAGGTGTGGTTTAGATATACAGATCAGACATCAATCGAAAATTGAAATAATAGGAATGATTTTTAGAATTTGTGAATGTAACTAATCTTTTTAGATGCCTGAAGATTGTTTAACTGCCAGTAGCAGAATAAAAGAGTTTTTCTTTTGTAATTTACTAGAAACGCTCCGAAAAAGCATTGAGTGCTGTCTGCAATCTATGAAGGAAAAAGATATAATACGTTTTGAATTATATATTTCTATTAGGTGGTTAATTGAAACGTATTGGCTATCTTCTCTAATTTTCATGCGTGAAAGCTTAATGTTACTACGTTTCTCTAGATGATGGACGCCACTAAAGCAAAGGGTGAAAGCTGGCAAAAACATCAGCATTGCGCAAAGGTTTTTCATGATTTGCAAAAGCAAGTTACAGACATTCAGAAGACTTCCCAAAAACAAATCAACAAAGCTAAGTACGTCTCCAAGTTTTGATTCGAAACTTGAGTACACGTTATTGATGATTTAGTCCAAGATGATAGTTACAGATCCCTTGACAGACACATTTCATTCTTAGGAGCATGACACGTCAACTAAACCCAACCTATCTTGTATGCGTGCCCTTTTCAATGTCACGCCCTTTTCAGATGGCAAACTTATTGTCCTAAAAGATCTCACCCGAAGGCTGTAGGTTATATATGATACTTGCTTCATTTCTGTCTAACCCTACATAGATAGTCGAAAGGGGGTACTGATTCCAATTCCCAGCACTAAGATAATCAAAAATCCCATTTCCAATGATGAAAATAGAGAAATTCCCAATATTGAAGTGTTTGGCCATCCCAATCTGTATCTACGTTTTATTCCTAAATCCAGTCAAATAAAGTCAAATCCCAGAATGCCAATCGAACCCTCGCATACATATTTGATCACATGACCAAAGTCCTTGATTCTCTACAGGCTTCTGACAAAAAACTAAGCTTTCTATAACTGGACTGTGTTCCACCATTTTAAATCAGGTTGACATTCTTTTGAGAAAAACAATTTTTCTTACTTCATCTTCATCTGATTACAGGAGTGTCATTTACTCCACTGTTTCTTCATTCTCAACTTGTATACAGCTTCTGTATGTTAATGAAAAGCATACAACAGATTATTCTGAAAGATTGACGCTTTTCTTCCATCTTTTTCAGACGTTATTTTGAGCTCAAGATGACACTCAATAAAAGTTTGGAGGTAGGTGGTTTAATTTCATGGTAAAAGCTCTAATATACCCCCCTCTTTAAGGCCCCCGCCCTTTTAAGCCAACTCTTTTTCATACAAGAAAAATATAGAGAAAATGTGATGAGTTAGGGATAGCTAATAGGTGTATTCCATCGTAATATTGCAAATTTCTAGCAGTACAGTACATCCTCGATTATCCTAACCTCGATTATCCTAATCTCGATTATCCGAACCTCGATTATCCGAACGCCAAAAGTTTTCATTAAAAAATTACAAATCGTTGTTATCGTTGTTGTTATTACAAATCTTTGTTGAAATTTAAAAAACTGTTGCCTTAGTTATGTTGTTGGTCTTTCCGTTTACCAAGCTTTTCAATTTGCATTCAGTTTGAGCATCCTGTGACTGTTCAGGACGATGATAATAACCTTAAGAGCAAGTTTAGTGGGTAAAATGTTCTTCCTCGATTATGTGAATTTTTTGCGTATCCGAACAGCCCAACAAAAATTTGAGTTCAACCTGTTCGGATAATCGAGGATGTACTGTACCTGCTTGACGGTGAAGAATCTAAAGCAGCTGCTCTAATGAGTCTCCTCCATCAAAAATTGAATAAAATTACAATAGTCGACACAAAAGAAGAAAATAAGCTTTCACAGCATCATGAAATAAAAACAGGTTGAAAACCTTTCAGTCCGATAAAGAAGATCATTTAGAAGAGCCAGCCTCAATACTACATCACTGGTAATTTTGAAAAATATTAAGTTTCTTGAGGCTTTGAAGTTCATGCCCTTATAGTGTGCATAATTCATTTTATTCTAGCAACAAAAAGAGAGAGTAGAGAAAATCCAAGAGGGGATATCATTTGCAAAGGAGCAATACGCAAGAACCTTAAAAAAACTCGAGTTGATTAGCGACGATATACACCAAACGCGAAGAAAGAGAGAAGAAGATTTGAAAATATTAGCCACACAAACTCGAGAGGAAGGGGTGGGTGCTGAGTCATGCTCAGAGAGCGAGTCCCCAGTGCGGGAGCCCCTCCCCAAACCGATCCCACAGACACCGGAGACAGATCACCAGTTTGTATTCGATCGCACAGCCTCCATCACAAGAGGGATAGAATACTTCATCTTTTCCAAACAACGGCAGCGCAGACAACTCAGCCAAGAAGCAAAATGGGAATGCGACTCGCAGAATAACTTGATTTTTCCTCGATTACCTGACGGCCTAAAGAGGTTTTCCTTGAGTGAGACCAGTGAGTCATCAGAAAGCAGCAGTGTTAGTTTCCGACTTAGGCCGTACAAAAGTTGCAATGATTTAAACGAAGAGTTCCTAAAGGAAGTCGCCATATCTAGGTCATCCAGCGTTCCTAATAAACTATCCCTAGAATAGATTTATTAATGAATAATTTACTCATTTCATGGTGTATACGTCGAGTCGTATTGTAAAAAGTAAGCTTGGAAGACCAAGACGGTGTTATATTATATATATAGGCCAGTATGTTTTGCAGTGGGTATTAAATCGTGTATTTAGAGGGTTCGCAAAACATGAGTACGTTATATATGCCAATCCGTATCTATAGAACGTTTTCAGGGAACACGGCCACAGTAAATTAATATTGACACCAACAGTTATAATTGAATAGCTTTGCTTGAGTAATGTAAATTATTAGTACTTTTTTATTGCTGAAAGAAATAAAGTCGGCAAGGCGATATATCGGACGTGGGATTATCGGCTGTTGAAATACAGTGACCGATCTAGGCAAGGATGTTCGCGACTGTCCAGTAAAATCATGCGCAATATAATGCTTGGAAGTTAGTTAGTTGGAAATTGTATGTATGATATCATAATATGACAGAGATATGATCAAATACATTGACCGCTCGAGCCTCTTTGTCCTTGCTTCTGTGATTACAATAACCGTGAAGTTACACTATCAGTGCTCTGCCTCCTGGCTTTTCACTGCAATTCATTTGCCATTCTGTAATCCAGTTCCCTTATCACATTATGAACTAGAGTGTGATAATCGAGGACGCGTGGTTGTTTATTTGGCACCTAATCTAATGGGATTTGATAATTATGAAAGCAACCTTCAAGTGACTCGCGGCGTGTAGAAGAAATCAGAATTTCATCGAAATTTTACGCAACATAATGAATGAAATATTGCAATATCCTCTTTTACGTTCTTTATTCACATTCGTTAATCCATCTTATGAGATTTTGTTTGTAATAAGATTCTATAACTTTTCATAACCAATTATGAAGAATTGTCTTGAAACACTTGCATAAGTTTCACATTTTTCTACATTTTGTCTCATACCCTCCCCCCTTAAAATATTATTTCTGCTAACAAAAAATTAGCCCAATAACATCCAGTTAGTGTTTGTTGTAGACTTATAAAGTTCCTTTCAAAACAACATTGTTTTGAGGGGGAGAAGGTTACCATTGGAAATAAAATGCTAGGAAAGCTAAAAAAAAAGTAGTCGTTTGTTAATAAGAACAAGGGTGTTTCAACTGCTTTTGGCGGGGATTGTAGCGTAGCTCCAATACAGAGATGAAGTCGTCTTAACTCGTCTGAAATTTGTAACAATCAGAGCTGATGGCTTTAACCCGATGTTAAACGATTCGTACCCGATTCGTACCGATGTAAACGTGTTTTTAGAACAAAGAAATAAGCAGCATATCGTTTGCACGAAAAATCTCTACAATTCCTCATACAAAACATTATAAATTTTACCGCATATGCGTTGCATTTTCATCAAGATCTCAAACTCGGCCATGTTTACCCAATAAAATCATTGTAAATTAACAAGTGAAAGCCACACGGAGAAAATATCAAATCCTATCTAAGTTTTGTAAAGATATCAGAGCTCCCCATTAGAAGACACTCTCGAAATTCATGGGGCTCAGCTTCAGAATTTCATTGATATTCTGGTTGCATAAATTCTAGCAGATCACACCAACGTATGACTTCATTTCAATGTAAACAGCCCGATATCCTACACTAAAAGATGACTTACAAGATCACTTCACTTTAGAAATTACAAAAATTTCCTTGGTTATGACCAAGCCAGAGAAATAATAATACATTCTGAATTAACCTTCATCTCCTACGCAAGAAATTAGCTAAAGTTTTAAGCCTCGAAGACTATTATAGATAAATCTAATTATGCGGATTTCTTCTTCGATTTCCTAACCTTTTTGCTCTTTTTTGTTCTCTTTCCCTTCTTAACTGTCGATTTGTTTTTTATCAATCCAGATTTGCTATACCGGGCCTGAAAGCAAAATATACCCTGTAATAAATGCTTGCGTGAAAAATGCAGATACGGACATCAGAAAAAGAGATTAGTTGGACAGGCAACTAAAGTAAATACGTCAAACCGTTGTTTCACTGGAAACATTCCAAGAGTGAATTTTCTTGCAAACAGATACTCGTGTACACTTTGCAAGGTACACATTGCTACAATGAGTTGCAAAGTAAAGATGCCAACCCAGTTGCTGGTGCCCTAGGTAGGGTGCACTGTCTCGAGCCTTACATATATATTTTTCGGAAGCATATAAACCAAAAATAAAGAATACCTCAAAAGTTGGAAAATAGGTTTTGAAAGAACAAGAGACAATCCACATACCTTGTAGCTTGAATATTTGGTTTTGGATTTGACTTTCTTCTTCAATGATGGATTCGGCTTTGGACGATTATCTAGGTTTTTCACTCTGAAAGAAAACACAAGAATCACCATTTTACCAATATTTCAAACACAAGTAATCTATAGGGCCTACTCGTATGGAGGCTAAGTGAGCTAATTTCAGACTCTGTTCATATCGCAAAAATCGTTCTTTAGCTGGGATGAGATTTCAGTCATATAAAATATTTCTGTTTCTACAAAGAAATCAAAGCTTTTATACTCCATTTTGCACTTGTATTTTATGAAAATCAAATCCAGAAGAAAATTCACATACAAAAAGTAATTATTGGCCTCTTTCTCCAATGAGCAGGTAGCCGGTGAACGATCTGTTTCCACAATGTCGAGAAAAGTTGTGGTTTTCCACGCACGCGCAGTATGAATATTGAATCGGAATCAGGGGTGGAAAAAATGTTTTATTTTCTGGGACTGTGGGCAATTTCGGAAATGGTATCTGCGAGCATATCGAAATAAATGCACAAAACAGGTATTGGTGAGGTCTTTAATATGGAAGGGTCAGCAATTCTTCCTAGTTATCACATTTTCTTTCATGTTCTCCCTTTCTTTTTCCCTTTTTCTTCATTCATCTCCATTACTTCATTCTATTTTCCGCTCCTTTTCTTTATAGAGACCCAACAAACTTTCTAGCACCATTGTTGCTATTTTGCGCTATATTTACCATCCCTACTCTTAATTCTTCACGTTTGTTTGCGTTTTTAGTCACTAAAGGCTGAAATACACGATCAGCTTTTTCGTCAGTTTTTTCGTCAGTTTTTCCTCTTCAGTCAAAATTTGAGACGTTTCGTGACGTTTTCTGACTGGAAGTTTTAACACGTCCTTCTTTCGAAAAAACGGATCAGTGAAAAACCTCAGAAATCCTTTCAAATTTCAACTCAAGAGAAAAAACTGACGAAAAAAACTGATCGTGTATTTCAGCCTTCAGACGATTATGAATAGGTTTTATCCTTTCTTTCGTTGTGATTTTAAGAAAAAGGTAGTTTTTAATTGTCAGAATGTGGCATGAGATTTTCAGCAGCAGGCAGAAAACCACCATTCTCATTGACGTCAGATGGGCTATTTTTAAGGGAAACATTGCTTTGTGGCAAGCAGTTCTCTTGAATTTAATTAGAAAGGGCAATATATCTATCGCCTACTTCAGAAGAAAATTAATGCATTGAGGTTAAGCAGGATAATCACCCATCTCAAATGAGCAGGCATGAATTGTCAGACGATACAACGCAAGGGGCATTTCACTCCCTTTCATAGAGTACAAGATTTTTTCAAGAACGAAACGATTTCCAGTGATTTTCAAGAGATTTTCGCTAGAAACAATTGGATTTTCAGGAAAAGTGTATGAGATATTTAGGGAGTATTATGCCCCTCGATAAAACGGATCAACACAATTCAAAACAGAATGTGTTAGTCATTCACCTGTAAATGCGCACAAGCCAATGCTCTGTTGTGTACGCCTCTTCTAAATGAGTTAATTTGATATCTTTATTCCCTATCTCGGCATTTCGGGTCCTGTCGTAGCCAGAAGGTGCTCGGAAGTCCAGCTAAAATAGAAATAAAAGATTTACAATAATACACAATAGCACAACTAGATAAGGCCGTTGAAGCCGGGTTGGCAAAACTTTGAATTCAACAGAAGTTGACACTGTAGGAACAACGACTTTCAGAATTTAAATGTTTTCATTTAAAAGTACATTGGTCAAGATGGGCCTTGAATAGCTTTGATATATGGAGCTGGAGTTATTTTATAAAATATTCACATGACGCTTAGATGAATTACAGAGAACAACTTTCCATAATGAACTACGACAATAGTAACATAGGATGCAATATGTATAGTGCATAAAGGAGAAATTTCACAACAACGGATGATGGTTTATGTCTCTGTGATGTCATGTGAGTTACAGTCCGATTGATTCACCTTTTCTCATTTCGCATCTCGAAAGCTTGTAAAATATTTTGTTTCTTATTTCAACCAGTATACAGTAGAGTCCCAATAACTCGAACAAGCAAGGGAAGATCAAAATAGTTCGAGTTAACGAATGTTCGAGTTATCGAGGCTCTTTATAACATGAATAAGGCTCAAGGGGACTGCCAAATCTGTTCGAGTTAGCGAGAGTTCGAGTTATCGGGATTCTACTGTGCTTTGCAATCAAATGGAGGGCCCCCGAGAACCAGCAAATTTTGATTGAGGGGGCATCCCTCCATAAATATTTGAAATAAAAATGCACAACTCCAACTATAATTTTGCCAATTTGATCAACACTGTCGAGAGAGGAGTGTAATAAGGGTAGTTACCAGGAGGCTCTTGGCTCTGAGGGACCCGTAAAATCTAAGTCATCTTTGTTTATTTATTCTAAGATCATTTCTAGGGTAATTCAGGCCCGTCGAATAAGCCTCTTAACGGCCCTGTCGAGGATAGCCAAATGGTAGACATAATTGCATGCTGCAAAGTCCCCGATAAGGTTACGAGATGAGCTGGTCTGCATATTTAACACGTGTTCTGAAGCATGACCAACAACACGTATCCAACTAGATTGATCGATTAATTCATTTCCACAACTAGATTGATCGATTAATTCATTTCCAACTAGATTGAAGACCATTCCTACCTGCATCTCACCGAATCTGTAATAACATAACTTGTACATGAGGCAATTAAGCAGCACCGGAGAACCACCTCGGTCGACACGGAACTCTCCTTGAGGTGTGAAGTAATCTGCCTCCTGGAATAAGGTTACAAAACACAAAATAAAAATCAGCAGAAACTAAAAGAGTATCAGGCATAATACGTTAACTAAAGAACTTGATGTGCTCAACATGTCCCAGACTACATGGGAACTAGAAAAAAAAATAGTTTATAGTTTGATACTTAAAACTGATACTTACCCTGATATCTTTAGGGTGTTCTCCTTCAGCAATCCTGACCATCCATAAGAATTTATTAATATCATCTCCAGAGTAGCCTATCACTCCGCCAAAAATAACCAGCACATAATCGACATTTAGAGATCGCATGATTTCGTACGCTGCAGATTCATTCGAGGACATGGCTTTTCCGACCTATTTCAGAAAAAGATGGTCCATTGACATTAAGTTTTTTAGAAACCGAGCTAAGATTAAAAACCAAGCTTTAAGGTAACGGAATACATGTGAAGAGTTTTGACGTACACTAAAATTAGTAGAGGAGAAGTGCAAATGTGAACTGAACGTAAGTTGTGCTTACGAGAGCAATATGACTGTTATTCCACGTGTTGTTATCCACCATGGTCGTCCTGTTGGCCATCCCCGCAATCTGATAACCATAATCCCACCAAGACATAACTCTGAGTTAAAAAGGAATAAGACAATGATATGATAAGTATAAGGAAAGAATACCACTAACTCCTCAACAGTCGGCTACAGACTGGTTTCGTCCCATATCAGGGTTCATCAGTGAAGCCAGACTGATGAGGTCCAATGCCAAACTTAGAGGTTGGAGATTGAGCTGTCAAAATGTGACAATTCGAACTTATATTCTTCTCCTTCTCATGAGTATTGACACGGACAGCTCAATGCCCGACCTCTAAGGTTGACATCGAGTCCTAATCAGCCTAGCTACACTGATGAGCCCTGATATGGGACGAAACTGGTCTGTTGCCGACTGTTGAGGATATAACTCTGAGTTAAAAAGGAATAAGATAATGATATGATTGATGATAACCATTGAGTGTGATTTAGCATACTGGGCATATCCAATAATTACTTTATCATTGTGTAAAACTACTTCGGTTTGTAGGCAGCATATACGCTGAGAGTTCTTTTAATAACTGAGGGGGGCAACTGCTTCTAACTGCACCCTCCTAAATCCACAACTGTATCAGACCAATAATGTACGAAACGCTTTACCTAAAACTTTTACAAATTTTTGCCTGACAATCATCTCAAGAAATCCTTCGAGTTTGCAGAAATAAGGCACGCAACAATGTTTACGCTAACATAAAATTATCTAGCCTGATGAAGTTTACAGCAAACACTTAATAGGTATAGATAACTTATAACTATAGGTGAGGTAAATATAAGCAGCAGTTATTACCGTGAGTGTTCGTCAGTGTTTTGTCTCAACCAGAAATACGCCTCCCTGAAGTCATCTAAAATATTCCGACTCCTGCAAAAACAAAAACAAATGCAATTCTATCTTTTGGCAAGCAAAGTTAGAGTTTTATCCCGGCTTGTCTAAACTAATTATATGAAAACTACTAGGGTTAATTACAATGAAATCAATTAGATACATAAATTAGCGTCTCATGAAATCTGGACCAGTACACATTGCTTCCTAAATCAAAACTACCCACCTTAACTAAAGGATACACTTGACCAAAGTAAACGCAACAAAAATCAAACCCATAAAATCCTTACCCATCATAGTTTGACGATGCAAGTACAATTGACGGACTGGAATAAGCATTGCTGGTCACCCAAGTGCAATGAATGGCAAACAGCATCAACAACAGTAAGATCAGCATCACGATACCAGTTCGCAAGTGACTTGACAGGGACGACTCATTTTTCTTGCTTGAAGCGCTTTCTTCAGTGTCCACAGGGGCTTTTTCGTGTTGTTGCTGTTGGCAGAATGACGTCAATATTAGAAAGCAGTGGATACAATCTCTTACGCCCTCCTTACTCTTAAGCCCCAGACTGCTAGAAAAATAACAAAGCTGTAAAGAACAGAGCAAGAAATTCACGGAAAGCCTCCTACGCAAAATTTCTTTAGCTCACTGGAAAGGAAAAAAAGGAAGTTTATGAAGCCAACAAACCATGTCACTAAGATCTTTGTCCTTTTCTCTTTCTTTCTCTTTTTTCTTCTTCTTTGCTACCTCATTATCAGACTTGCTCGAGGTCCGCTTGCGATGTTTTTCGAAAATGCTCTCACTGTAATAAGTGTCCCCGTCGTCCACATAGTTGTCCAGTGTGGAAGAAAATGTGATGGCAGACAAGATACACACGACAGGAGTGAGTGTCAGCATCAAACGCACCATGACGCCAGCAAAGTATACGGCCGACACTGCGTAAAGCACAACTAAAGAGGCAATCACAAATAAATTCGCTTAGAACTGGAGCATCATAAAGTCACAAAAGGGTTTTAGACTTTTGTACTGTATATTCAAAAAGCTCAATGCTTATTCCTCACAAATAGAGTTTGGATCGCAGATCGGCAATAGTTATCTTAGCAAATAGTTTCATGATCCCTGAAAATATTCTCAAAATCCCTCTGCTAATCTATCAAATATCAACTCACATACTAATATACGAAAAGGGTTTAAAACCACAATAGTTTCCACATCACAACAAAGCTGACACTAAAACTTTATGGTTTCATCACAACAAAGCTGACACCAAAACTTTATGGTTTCATCACAACAAAGCCGAGACCAAAATTTTATTACAACATCAACATCAGAACTAGGCTGATTTCGAAATTTTGTTAAATACCAAAAATTCAATTTTGTTTAGGCACAAATACCAAAAATTAGACCAATATTCACTGATTTGTCAAAATTGATTAAATTTAGCAACAACAAAAACAAACCAGTTTGCAGGCTGTATCATAAAGAACATTCAAGAGACCAATTTTTGCCGTAAATGTGCGCCGTATTCATTCAAGGTAAGAATCAGGGTAAAGCTTAATCCTGCCCCATGCAATGTAAACGAACACAGGAGCTACTTACTGAACACTCGCTCATTGTTGATCCTCTTCACACAAATGTAGACACCGTAGGGAAAGGCGCACACCAGAATATGTAGATCAAAGAAGAACGATACCCATGTGGTCGGTTGATGTTCTGATACCGAGGCTATGATTGGAATGTGGATCTTTGCGTACCTAATAGCAAAATGAAATCAAAGCATTGAGACGATACAAGTCAAATGATATGAGAGATATGAAAGATGCAATTCAGACAATATTCTACCTTTTCACCTCAATGATGTATGCCAGTCCTAATTTATTCTAAAATGAGAAAGTCATTGCTTTAGGACTTTTAAGGGCTTACCCAGTGTCAAACAGAGAATAAAATCTTCCACTCCATGGTGCAATGTATCCTACAAAAACGAAATAAGCAAAGATCAAACATAATTGCCATAAATATCATAAATTGACGTTAAAAAGACTTTCACTAAGAAAATTGTCTGAAAACATTTTAGGTAAAGCAAATGTGCCGAAAATCATTAACAGGTAAATTTCCAACTCTTGTTGCTTCATTATGAGGCCTTATATGATCGAAAGATTTGCTCTAGACAAGCGATTGTCTTGATCCTCACAGCATAACTTTTTCCATTGTGTTGGCTCGAAGATCAATATAGAAACATAATGCTTTAGATCAAGTTTTACTCAAATAAAAAATCACAAGGACAGTAGCAACAAATATCAGCAGTTTTCATTAGAAGCAAGGATTGAGAGGTTGGAAAGTCACTATTTTCAGTGATCTTTAAGAAACTGTAGACAGTAGAGGAAACACTTTTAATGATCAGACAGTACCCTTGCTTTGGAAAAATTATTGGGGGCAATCATCGTTCGAGAACAATAGAAAGACTAGGGACCATGCTGTGAATAATTAAATTTTCAGGATTGTTGGGGGGCAAATGCCCCCCTTGCTTCCTATGGGCCTGTCAGATAATTGCATACCTCTGGGTACATGAAGCTGATTACATGAAGCTTTAGCTACATATTAAGTCAGAAAAGTCTCATTTCCATGATTGACGAAGTCTGTATTCCAAGCATTGTTACATAAGTGTAGCAATGTTGATTAAACAAATGATTAGATTTATAGAGATAACTATAATAACGTATCATGTTGCCATATAGTGCATCTTTCCTTGAATCTCACATTATATCATAGGGTTGGGGTCAATTAAGTGCAAGTGCGTTCACTGAATTTTGGAAGAGTCAATTTTTGTCCATAAAAGAGATTGTATTGTTTGGCATGTTGAAGTATTCTTGCACGATGCTATTGTGATGAAAATCTCAGTGAAAAGACTAAAAAATCTAGTACTGGGCTCTTACCTAGATAGGTTAGGCCAACTACGGCCAAGAAAACGAGACCGGCAAAACCAATGATGGCCAGGTTAAAAAGATGTTTGAATTCCGAACGAGTCATGTGAGCTTGCAGGTATTTGATGAATGCGTATGCTTGAATGAGGAAGAACACGCCTGAAACAAACAATATTCATGTTTTTAACAATATTTATGTTTTTAACAATAATAGGGGAGCAGCAACAAAGAAAGTGATTCTAGAAGTTCCCATTTGAGCATCATGGTAGGATTATCATCACTGATCTCAAAATTAAGACTGGATCGATCATTCTTTTCTTTCTGGAGCCAAATGTTTGAAGCCAATAGCCTTGGCTTCCACTTAGCATCCCAATATGGCTGCCAAAGAAATTATGTTGACTTGATTCTTAGTAAAACAAAAGCTGCACAATTTTTCATTCTAGTGCTGATTATTCATAACATTCCAAAAATCATCAAAGAAAAAGGCACTCCCTAGTGTAATCTCAATGTATTGAATTGGGCCTTCCAATATGGCTGCCAATCGACTTCATTTCAGAACGACAGATGCTTGATCCAGTCTTTTTTTGGGATCAGTTATAATCATATATAGCTGTATTCTATAAGACGATAAGGGACCAGCTAAAGACTAAACTCTTTGTCTTCTGTTTAAGCTTCAAACATCGAAGTGAGATTCATCTTTAAAATTCATTTCTACTACAGAATCCATGATAAAAAGAGTCATCACATATGGCAAAGTTTTTCGGAATAAAATTATTATTTACAGAGTAATATTTTGACCCACACTTGCAGTATTTGTTGAAATGAGATTTATATTCTGTTGAGTAGAAGCCTGCAAACCCTATTTTTATATTTTGTAGCTGCTTTACTTCAAATCTACCAATGCTACTGTGTATTTTTGCAGTACCTATTTTAGTATTTTTGAACATTTCAGTACTCCAACAATGTTACTCAGGTCACAATAGCGGCAGACACTTTTGAGGGGAGGTGAACCAATTGTCTTAAATAAACCATTTGATATTTCCTGTTGTTTTCGAACAGAAGGCTGCTTTAATTGAAAATATTGGGGGCTATTGCACCCCCTACCCCTCCTCCCTAGTCTCCACTACTAGACAAAATATTTTCTCGAATAAGGTGATCTGCTAAATGGCATTCTAGCTGAAAAGTAATGATGACAGCAAAGTTTTGAGGCAAAAATAATTGAGGAAGCAAAATTAACAGAAACATCATCCCCTTAAATGAAGACATTTTTGAACCATGCTTTAAGAAGAAGTTACAGTTTACATACCAGCAGCAGCCATGTGTTCACTGGTTCTTACTGGCTGAAAACCAACGAAGGGAACTTGCATAGAGCACAGTAAACCAACGATGAAAAACACACTGTAAGCTACAAAAAACAACACAAGAATCAGTTAAATTCCAACTCGAAATAATCTATTCTTATCAATGATTGCCATAAATCAAAATGAATCTAGGGAAAATGTGTTTCTTACTTTCATGGTTTCAAAATGACACTGAAACAAAGTGAACAAAAAACTCTCTAAACTGTTTGGCTGATAATCAAATGTTGTATGTCATCTATTGCTCATCTCAAACGACTGCCGGCTTCTGTTGGGTTTTGTATTTGTTCTTATTTATGTTGTAGAAATCTGATTGTCCAAGGAAAAACTTAAAAAGTTTCCTTTTTTGCCATGTTTTCAATGATTTGACTACAAGATTTTTACTGATCAAGGACTGCATGACTCTTACGAATATCACGAACTTTTCTAGAAGACAGGCAGACACTTGCTCTTTCAATGTTTTCCTCATGTTCAAAAATAGTTTAGCTGTACTACTTATATATACAATGGCACTACTTATACATAAAATAGAAAATTTCATGGAAATTGAAACTACTGCAAAATGATAGTTCATCACTTGTTGGTGTCATCAGGGTTCCTTGCATTTTGAAAAAACTTATGGGAGGAAGCTAAGCAAGATGAATACAAAAGATAAAGGTAAACATTTTGAAATATTAGTTAGAATTTACTGCACCTGTATAAACTCTACTGGAGTATCTTCCCATCAACATTAATGCAAAGACATGGAGTGGAATCAAGTTGATAATGAACACATAACCACCCCATGCAGATACCTATATGAAAATAACAAATTATTGGCTTAAGCAAACTCTGTATGCAAGAACATTTGAAATAATATTCCGACTCTATTTGATATCAAATGATTCAGGATATCAAATGATTCAGGGTGCTAGATTTAACCTAGACTAGCTTTGGTATCTGTCTATGCCAGGTCAATATTTGGCAGAATAGCAGATTATATCAGAATTTCTACCAGACGTCTAAATATACCATTCTGTGTTTTTGATTCTTTTGTGCCAACATGTAAAAGATTACTACTTCCTGTTCGAAGGGATACAAAAATAAACTGTGTATGAAAGCAACATTGTGCCTCAAAATCAACACAGATTTTTGAGCTAATACCGATTGTCATACCAAAGTATAGTTCAACTGGGTATTATACATCTGCAAAACTGAAAATCAATGAAATTGCAATGAGCTACCACGGAAATTTACTAAATACCGTAATATTTTACATACCATGTAAAAGTAAGAAAGGGCAGCACATGATGCCCAGAACACCGAGCCTCTTTTCACAGCTCTGAGCTACAAGATAATAGGAATATGAACTCTTAATCTGTTAAAGATATTGACGCAGATAGGTTATTTTCCCATCACTATTATAAATGAGTGATTGAATTCAAAAATTTGTTTCTATCAATTGCAATAGTAGCTAAAACAGCTTCCTAGAAATAGCCAAAATCTGGTCCATTTCAAAAATCTGTATATCCACAAAATTTTTTTTTTGATATTTCCAAATAAAGATAAAGTAAGTGAGCATCTTACCCAAAGGAAATATGTGAACTGGAGAGCGAAAATGGCAATTCCTTCATTATCATAAGAGCCAGCAACAGAGCGTGAAATGTAGCCAGGGGCTAAAGGAAAGTCAAGTTGAATATTACATTTTCTAATCTAAAATAGAACATGGTCAAAAATTGTGTGACATTAAATTGAATCGAAAAAAGTACATTTTCAGCAAAAACCACCATAATATTTCGATATATGAAGCAAACACAAAAAAAATTTAACATTACAGCGGTAACCATTCTATTTAAGAGGTGGAATTTTTTCTTTTTCAAAAAAGAGCCCAGAATATGGTTACCATGTTGAAATGGGCAAAGGTTGGCTAAGGTCTGCAGTTAAGCTAAAACTGATGTCTACATCGAAATTCTGTAGAAGTATGAACAAGTGGTGCTGGTATATGACAATAATGCAAAAAAGAGCACGAAAATCCTACGATGAGCAGATTTTTGCGGTTACTTTAGGTGCGTGATCAATTTCTTTAGGAAAGCATGCTGTTATAGGAAACTTTATCTTGCAGTCAACATAATGCATGGTTTTTTGTATTAAAATATCTGTTAAAATCAACAAAACAGTGTTGAAAGGTATAAAAGAGCCAAATTGTGGTTACCCCTCACATTAGCAGCTCAAGGTAGTGTCAGCAATATAAATTCAAAGTTGGTTCAAATTTTAATTTCTGAGAATCAAATATATCATAACACTTTTCTGTGAATCTAATAAATAAATAATAACTCATAAAGAAACAAGAAGAGCAATCATGTGGTTACTAAAAGGAAATCAAAATCCAAAATCGTTTACAACAGTGAAGCCATTCCCGTTTGTTCAACAAAGTACAGGCTTTCTGCGTAGTCATTGTTATTCATGAAAAGTTATCCTTAAACATTTGATAGCTGAACGAATGGTTACACAACGGACTCTTTAAAAAAGAATACTGTCTTTGATGCTGGTATGTAGAATCTTCCCTTTGAAGATGTATTCATCAGCTCAATGAAATGACCTTCAATGTATTTTCGTATTCCCCACAAATAATTTTTCATGTATTAAATGATATTCAAAAATAAAGTAACCACTAAAATGACTCACAGTTCATACATTTTTCATGCTACAACATTTGCCAGCTCAATTTTAAAGCAACTCTATAAATCTTTTAAACTCAGTGTACACCCAGAACTTATTCAAAATAACATGTTTTTATCACGGTTTAGCAAATCTAAAAGTTATCAAACATAACACTAAATTTGCCAATCTTGGTAACCACTCAATATGCTCTTCTTGGTTCCAAGAAACATATTTCACCTTGGCACACTCTTTATCATCTTTTTCAAACAGGTTAATATACAAAATATACAAAATAAATTTCATCAAATAGTAAGAACCTGACATTTTTAAAGTAACCACGTTTTGGGCTCTTAAATTCCTGGAAACCCCAAAAATGCTCAAAATCTAAAATAACAACCTTATCCCCTGCTTTTTGCAAACTTTGGTAACCTTAACTTACTCGAGTTAACTGCTACACGCTGTTGAAGTTGCGAGATAAGGTAACCACTACTAGGGTAACCACTTTTTTGTGCTCTCAAAAGAAGGACTTATAACTCTGAATTCAGGGAACCATTTAAAACGGTTCTTTTTGGAAAAGTTTGGGAATTCTATAATCCATGTTAAACGGTAATAGTTGTTTTAGGTAACCACTAAAAACTAGCTCATTGGTACTTTTAACGAAGACATCCCTAAATGTCACAAAACAGTGGTTAATTTTTGACTATGTTCAATAATAGAACAGTCTTTGAATGGTACAAAACTTCAAGATAGCCAGAAATATCGGAAACATAGCGAAACCAACACATTATACAGAAGCTTTTCCTCTGACACTCAACGAAGTAATACGTCAGAGAGAGAACAAAACGAAAACGTAACAGACTTATAATACACAGATGTGAATCAAAATAGGCCAATCAGAAAAGAGGTGAAAGATTGGTATGGTGTAGGAAAACCAATCAAAACCCATGATACAGTGAGCTGACCAATAAGATTACTTGAAGAGTCATGAGACAAAAACGAACTCTTTCTGTCTACAAATTAAGGGATCCCTGGTTTTTATGTAGACTAGTTCCAAAATACCTAAATGAAGTGATAGGTCTTGCTCTGCTAATTATTCGAAAAACGATCCTCACTCTGGGCTTGAGCATATAATGGTTGCCAAGCAAATGCATTACACTGTTGAGTGTCAGACGAAAAGCTTAAGTTATGCATGTGTTCGTTTTGCTATGTTTCCGAAATTTCTGGCTATTTTCTAATCTCTGAGTGGTGGTATTGAGAGTGGGCGAGGCTTTGTCAGGCTGAAGTTAAGGAAGTCCCTTGACAAATTTCATTTAAATAATACAAGGCTCAAGGAAATAGTTTGTTTTATAAATTTCAAAAATAAAACGGGATATTCTGTCTTAGCACTCTAGCAAAACATTGAAGTAGGAATAATTAAATCAGCAAAAGAAAGATAAACTTCCAAGTAGAATAGATCTCTTGTACCCCAAGTTTCAAGGTCGCTTGGTTATAATCAAAAAGACTATTCTGCTCTAACAGAATATAAAATGGGCAGGTTTTATCAAATTTCTTATAGAAAACACATAGAATTGATTTTACTGCAGAAGGAACAATTTACAACAATTCTAAACAACATTTGGACAATTCCATGCAATTGAAAAACAATCTGCAATTATTTTAAAACTCCTTTGTAACAATATAAAACGAAAAACATCCCACATTACACCAGTACTTATTTTTAACTTATTTACTATCATGCACTTTTGATTGTAGCCAGTACCTTGGACAAAAGCTGAAATTACCTTCATTGTATAGAAAATGCGAACTAGCTACAATATGGTTAGCAAAATTTACCATCATACTCCAATGTAAAATAAACTAAAACTGAAAAGCACATAAAATGCTTACTTATGGCAATGAAGCAGGCAGCTAACAAACCAGCTCTCTCATTCCAAAGCTCCTTTGTGAAGAAATATGTTGCGATGGCAGTAAGACCACTAAAAACAAACAGCTTCAATGTACAGTTTCTTCCATTATTCAAATCCAAAATCATAAAAAAGCATGTTTGCAAGCGTCAGAACTTTGTGGAGCATTTCTTATGCTACTTACCATGAAAAATGTTTTAGTAAATCCTGCAGGTGCCACATACTGTAGTTAAATGCAAGTCAAACTTCTGAATTGGACATTGCATAGGGTAACATAAAAGCTTTGGGATTCATTCCCGTATTCAAAAGCTGTAATATTTGATTGTAACAGCTCTCTTTCAAAATCTATTCATCCTTGTAGACCTTTGATGTTTTGTAATAGAGCTTTTTGTAGTGCCCTTTTCCAATATTCCTTAATGGTTAGTAGCAATAATATCACTCAATTTGATTATTTCAATCTCCAACAATTTCATCTTTGTTGATCCCAATTCATTGCTACTTTAACATTTGCTTAGAATATGACAAATTGAAATCTAAGAAATTTTTGTCACAAAATTAGCAGTAAATTGAACATGCTATAAGGCGGTATTTACCTGAAAATTGGTGCAAGAAATACACAGACATCTCTGATATGAATAGTAAGGTGAAGAGTATTCATGACCCAATGCAAGGCTCCCGCTGTGATCATCAGACCCGGGTAAACCTGTAAGCAAACAGTTAAGTTAGCAGTGAAAATTAAGTCCTTGCGAGGGAGACATGCTTCTGGATTGATCAACTCTGTATACTTGATATAATAACCGACTTGATGGTTTCTGGTGAGAGGGTTCCAGGTTCAAATCCAACTAGAAGCAGTTAAATGTATCTATAGATATATAAAACAGAATTGTTTGCATGTATGCCCGCTTCAAACTCAAGAACCATTCCACGCACAGCAAAATGAAAGTTATCATTACAACCAGAAGTTATCTGGGATTGTCCTTAGCTGAAAATATTTTACAAATTTTTTAGAAATAAAAGAAAAAAGCAAAAAAGTAACCAGTATTCAAGATAAAATGTGTCAGAATATGGATTTCTTTAACCCATGATGAAAAAAAAATCAACCACGAGTCTGTAGCTGTGTTTTTTCTTAGTTACAAGTTTGTTGGTTAGAGACGTACGAAAATGATTAAAGTTTGATCTAAAGTGACATCAAATAGAGGTACTGTCTCCATAGAAGTATTTGTTGTCATGAAAGTTATATTAATTCCCATAGTATTTGTTAGACTGTTTAAGAAACAAAAAATCTATGAATGCAATGCACGAAGCACTGAGGTCATGAACATGGCGAAGTGCGAAGCACTGAGAATGTGGATACTGCAAGGGCGCAAATGGCAGTGCAGTAGTAAATCACACTAATTGATGTCAGATGTGATGGTCTTGAGCAAATCAACGCTTTACGCTTTAAAGCGCACAATGCCTTTTAAATTTGATTACATAGAAGAACAATGTTGAGTCTTCCTAGTGTGAATGCAAAGGGCATTGAGGTGAAAAAGGTCAATCACCCTTCTCAAATGGACAGCTCTTAAAACACATATTTATTCAAAACAAGTTACAAAATACATAAAAAGCAACACCCCTAACAACGTTGACATGGAAACGATGGTCCCTCTCCACAAATTATCTTAACACATTCTCGAAATTCCTCTTCCTCTAAAATGATAACTGCATTGAAATGACATTACAGAACAATTTCACATAGTGTTTGATTGATACAGTACTTCAAATAACAAGAAAACCATAACTGTTTTAAAGCTGTTTGCCATCAGAATCTTGATGTGCGGTTTCGAGCTGGTTCGTGATGTGAATAGGACACAATATCTACCCTTATCCACAACAGCAATATAGAAGAACTCATTCCAGCTACCTTTCTCAGAGGAAAGGTAGATTTCTCTAAGTAGATTTCTTAGCTCATAAAAGTTTCAACCAAACAGGTAAACCAAATGTGCAAGGCTTTTCCTCTTTCCTGCACATTACTTTTCACATCCAGTAAATGTTTCATTATTTTCTAATCTTTCTAACTATCTTATAGAAATTATGTAGTAGATGACTCACAGTTCCACCGACAATCCTACCAAGAGGATACCATGCTCTTTCGTCAAACCAATTCAAAAAGTTGTAGAATCCATTTTCCACAAGATAATGAGTTGATCTGTAGTTGAACCTGCAAAATAGGCCAATGGTGTCAGAATTTACCAAGCCAACATGAACTATCTAATTCTATATAATCCTTTATACGAATATACGCTTGTTTCTATAAGCAACAAGTGAATAAGCAACAAGAAAAAAGGCCTTGAACCACACCTCACTATGAGAGTTTTAGGAGGAAGGCAGTGAATTGCTCTCTTCAATGCTCTCATGTGGGCTATTATATTCCTCAGTAAAAGTGCACATTGAGGTAGGCAGATTCCAATCAAATTTGACAAATTTGATGGACCGTTTATTCAAGTAGTTTAGTTGTTTAGAATCTTTGTCCCACCTGATCTCTGCATAATATACCCCACTACACTCTTTTTTTCATAAGAACCAGTAAAATTGATTTGAAGCTGGCTGTTCTTCAATTTTTTTTTTTTTTATTTCAAGCTATTGTAAACACAGATCGCAACCTAAAGAAGTAATTTAAAAAAAATAAAAATATAAAATATTTACAATAAAAAGGATTGATAAAAGATAAAAAAAAAGGATTGACATGATAAAAAAAAAACTGTCCTTTACCCTAATCTTGAATTAAAATTGGCCAAATTAAAATCGTCCGGATAGTGTCCTATAGCTGTCCTCTTGCTTCGTGTACCCCGCACACATACCAACACTGCTCTCATTATGGAGAAAGAGAAGCGTGTTCTTATCCAGTTTACGACCTTCGAATATTTCTCATCCCTTTTCTCCGCCAACTTATACGCTAAGTAAGTTGTGAATCGTTCACATTCTTTTCCCATGCTTCCGTTCGTCCCAAAAACTAGTGGGGTAAAGGAACCTCCTTCCACATCCATTACTCTCTGATTGTAACTTCTCTTTTTTCGATTTTCCTGTTTTCTGAGGGTCTGTTCAGTTGTAGAGTTGGAATAAGACGCAGCGTTAACGTGAGTCACGTTTATATCAAAAAATGCCACTTGATTCCTCCTCCAGAACCCTCTAGCTCTAACATCGAGTCTAGCCTCATCTCCCGTAACCGCAGTTCTATGTCTCATCTGCTCCCCTGTCAATGGTTGTAACATCGGTTCTATTTCTATGTCATTGCACAATTCTCCTAGCATTGATGCAGTGAGATCTCTAACCTCATTGTGTCTCATGATTACATACCCTCCTCTGCCACATGAAAGTGCATGGTTTACGTCGAATCTACTGCCACAGGGACAGTGTGTTGGTAAGCCAGTTAATTCTTTATCATACCTTATTCTCAAAGCATCTCGAAATTCGCCCTTTGTGAGGTTGTATCCTTGATCTACTAGCGGTAGAGCTGTCAACCAATTTGAGGAGCCTTTATCGGCTGCTTGTTCCAGTGCTCTTTTCATTCTGTGGTCTATGCCTGAATTTATCGTATTGATCTTAAGCTCGATTTGTGCCTTCTTATATTCTCTGTACTCTTCTTTATATATTCCCTCATCAATTTTACCAAGGCATAACTCCTGGATTATGATCTTTCTTACTAGTGGTAAGGTGAACATAGAGCTTGCTTTGTATTGTGTTTTACACTCCTCGTCAATGATGTTGATCCCCAAGCCTCCATCTTTCGTTGGTAGGGAATAGATGAGTCTCTCATTATCTGAAACACTGACATCATCAACTAATAGAGGTAGGAATTTGTTTGTAATTAGCTGCTCAATTGGTTCCATGTAGTTTTCTAGGCCTTCAATTGTTCTCATAAAATAGGTGAACTTGCTCTTATAGCCATGACAGTAAGCAGCATACGCTGCTTGTGGCTCAGATTTCGCATATTCACTCAGCTTTTGAAGCTCGTTCATCCATTTGCTACAAAGATCACTGCAGTATTCCTCTTTAAAAGACTGTGTGCCTAGTACTGAACCCAAGTGCCTCTTTCCCTCTGTGGTTATATTAATTGAATCACCAAAAATTGCCTTTGCATTGTTAAGTTTAGATGGGTTCTTAAGTATAAGCCAAGACTTCTTTTCATTTACGTAGTAGCCGTATTTTTCACCCAGCACTTTAATCTCTCTGTACCACTCATTTAAAGCAGATATCTCCCCCGCTCCGCTAGCATCATCTGCCAACCAAACTTGTTTTACCCCTGGGCATGTGAATCGTGTGCTTGTGATGATATTTGCAGTTGATATTGCATAAAAGGCCATTGCAAGATTGTCACCCTGTGTAGTACCCTCCATTGAAGCTAACTCTTCACCCCCAGTGACAAATAATCGAGCTTCGTGTCTATAAATATTTATGACATAAGTAGATAGAGCAGGGCAAGTTATCCGAAGATTGTGCATGGCTACTTTCCTGTTAAGCCTGTTGAAAGCATTTGAGGCGTCCACCAATATAACTCCATCTGTATCTTCTTGTGAAAATATTTCTTTCATAGCATGTATTGCTGCTTCAGAGCCCCCTTTATGCCCAGCACAAGTTTGTAAGGGGCCTGCAGCCTCCTTAATTTCCTCCTTTAATAGCCATGAGACTGCTTTCCCGATTATACGTCTGATAACTTCACCGATACCGATTGGCCTCACCCCTGGCTTTTTGTCCAATGGGATGACTCTTGATGCAACATAGGCCTCCAGGCATCTTGGATCCAGATTCTTCGTACACAGAGTTCTCGCCATGATTGCAATTTGCTCTCTTAATTCTTTGCCAACTGTATTTAAATTTTTACTGCAGAGGATTCTTCGATATTGGTCAGCATCAAAATTTGAAGGTCCGCCTGCCCCTTTTGTATGCATTGCTGCTTTAAAGATCATTTCCTCATCAATTTGATCGAACAAAGCTGGTGATACTTCATCAATTGGACCCATTAATAGGGTATGAGGCTGAACCTTAGCAGGCTTAGGGTGCTTCTCTCTTAATTCCTGGAGCACTTCTTGGGTCAAAGATAAGACACCAGAGTTTCCATTTTCATCCAGGTATCTGAGAGCAGCATTGACCTTTCCTTGTAAAATGAGTCTTGCAAAGATTTTCGCATTTTGATCATCGTTTCTTTTAGAGTGAGATGCAATCAGCCTTTTCTGGATCTCTCTGCCTTCTTTTAGTAAATCCAATATATTTCCCTCTCTCCACATAGTTAATCTCTTTTCTAGCTTCAGAGAGTGATCTTTGGCCTTGGAAGCTCGTGATGGCTTTTGGAGTAATAGAGCTGGTAACACCATACAAGCCTTAAGTGCAACTACTGACTGTTTGCTCTGTTCATTAAAATGCTTGACCCAAAAAATTATTTCTCTTATGAACTCTTTTCCATTTTTGCCAGAGGGTACTAGGAACACATTTTTTCGCCAATAAACAATTTCGTTGTATGCTGAGTTTATCTGCCTCGTAAATTCCTCACTTGGCTGGACTCCACCTTGACGAGCAAACTGCCTAGACCTAACCTCGTTGTTATCTTCCACGGCAATGTATTCTGGTAAGTTTGGAGTAAATGTGCTCTCTGAGTCCTCCTCGGCATCATCATCACTAACAACAAGATATTTCCCATTTCTGTCCTTGCGTAAAATAATTTTTGGTATTTTCTCTGACATGCCTAATTTGACCACGAAGGCCAATACGGCCTAAGTGACCTTTGGCCTAAATCTGAACTCTTCGTGTTCGGTTTCTTTCAACCACTCAAAATCCACTCAAAGCCGATCTGGACAATTCTTGTCTGCTATTCTATCCTTCTTTCTTCTCGCTTCGCTGCTGCACTTCTAGACGCCATTTGCAATTTTCTGCTCCACAAATTTAGTCGGTCTAAATCGGTTCAATCGAAAAATCTCTTCTTCTGATGACGATATTTTCAACGTAAAATAAAATACGAAGATGTAACTGAATAACTAAATATTTATCTGATATTTTGGCTAGTCTAACGATCATTTAAAGTTGATAAAATTCAGAAGACAGGAGCGGCCTAACCGGAGCTGTCCTTCAGCGTCAGATCAGAGCTACTCGTGCTGTTCTTCAATCCTCTATTTTCAGCCTGAAATGTTCTTAAATTGTTCTTACTTTATAATGATTTGGAAGCCTTATTTGCTATCAGAAGTGTTAAATGTCTAAAAGTTTGACTCTCTTGACCATGTGACATTATCTGTGTGCTGTACATCAGCTTGTTTTGTAATTATTTCTCATTCTTATGGTTATTTCATAAAATTTTACATATTGAGCCAAAAATGATCCGCCTCAGTTTGTTCCTAGCTTGTTCTTAAGTTTGTTAAAATTGTTCTTATAGAAGAAAAAGATGTAGTTTGGTTGTTTAGAACCTTTGTACCATCTGATCTCGGAATAATATGCCCCAATAAGATGGGGGCGCAGGTAAGCATGCACATCATAATCAGCACTTTTAGCCCTCTTCAAATGCTTGAATCAGAATCTGCCCTTGTTTATGATCACATTTGCGGAAGTGGTCTGATGAAAATGTGCCATGCTTACGTTTGCTTGTCATCCCAATCTGGAATTTGGGACAAAAGAATAGACTCAATAGAATCAGCAACAAACTGTGGAATGATAGATAGGCCTAGGCCCTAACTAGATATACAGGCAGTGGCTTCAATCCAGGGCAGAGGAAACACCTCAAGCTGCTAAGCCAGATCTTTTCACTTCCTTGGTACAAGAACTGGGAGATTCTTTTATCTCTTTTGCTTCCTATTGTTTTTCTAGCGCTGCCCTTCGTTTCGAGATCAATAAAGGACAAATCATGATGGAGTCTGCCAGGTGAAATTAGAGCGAATTTATTGGCCTGGCTGATTAAGCCCCTGTACTCAGATGATCACATCTCAATGAATATCCACAGTTTTTTCCGTATTTTATGCTATATCTTTTCAAAACTCATACTATAATAAAAAAATTCCACTTTGCAAAAACTTACCACGGGTCGAACTCATGTATGATGCTTTCAAACCTAACCACGGCAAAAAGGCGACTTGCGAATCCGACTAGCCAAGCTGACAGGAGAATGAAAAAGCAGAGCAGAGATTTTGCCCCGACGAAAGCGTTTCTTCCATGTTTTATTTGATGTTCAGAGAGTTCCTCTGTCTTCTTTGCGCTCGACTCGTTCTCCATGTTACTCGGGCAAAGTGAAACGTGCTATAGCGGCCATTTACAACAGAGAGTTCAATCCCATCATCCTGTTCGGTGCAGATCTCTTTCAACTGTAGAGTTGGAAATTTAGCTAGTGACGTCACAAGATCCCGTATCTGGTTTTTCATAAGAATATCTGTAGGTGCTTAGGAAGAATCTCAAACTTGAGGGAAGGAGGTGCATAACGCTTCAAGGGAAATATTTTCTTGAAGAATAGAAATTGGAAAAACCCTGATGGTTAGTCCATGGTTTTTTTGGCAAAATTGGCCTAAAATAAGTGATTCTGAATAAGCTTGGATCAACTAATGGAGCAAAATTGGGCTATAATAGCAGCAAGGAACATGTTGAAATGCCAAAATAATTTGACCAGAGATTGGCATAAAGTTTGAAAAAGCCTGATGGTACATGGTAGTTCATGGTATTTAGGCGAAATTGGTCAATAATATATGATTCAAAATTAGTTGCTTTAGATCCACCCGTAAAACCATCAAAATTGTTTCCCTCCAAATTGGCAAAAAAATAGGAAAAATATCCGAGGGTTCATGGTATTTGCACAAAATCCAGCAAAACTAAATCGTTCCAAAAAAGTAGACCTACTCAAGGAGTTTTAAAGTAACCCAATTCAAGTCGTGAAAAAGAACTTTAAAGTGACTTATTTGTAGACAGGGAGTCTCTATCGAGCAACCTGCCTTAGTAAACGAATAACTGCCAGGCCTAATCTCAGTTGACTGTGGCTTGGAGGCTGATGACTCACAAATGACTGTGTGTTGGAGTCTGATGCTCGATTTTATGCTTTATTTATACATGAAAAAACGTTATTTACTAATTGGCAGAGGAGAAACAACAACTACGCGTTCTTCTCAAATTCCGAGCAAATGTTATGCACATATGTAATGTAAATAGTGTTTTAGGCATGTCATAATCCCCATTGTTGAGACAATTGGAAAGACATTGACAATTTATACAAAATTACAGCCTGAAAAGCTATTTTCATGAATAATGATTATTCATCGACTGCAAATTTGGAATCTGCGTAGTCGATTTAGGGTAGGATCGAAGAACAAATTTAGATAAATATATTCTAAAAATAGCTCAAATATGATGTCATTGGATGGATAGCGTCACAGTAATTTTCATATTCTGTCAAAATTAAACAAATGATATATCAACCGAAAGGCCTAATTAAGTGCTTTCTAACTACTTTAATTTCGAACACATTAAATTTCACACAATGAATTATAGTGACATTAGTTCTAAAAATGACAGTTAATGACGTCATCAAAAATAGCACTTTCGGTCAAAATTGAAAATGAATATTTGAATACCGAAGTTCGGTTCTTTACCTCTTTTGGTCAGCAGCAATCTTTGTATGGTAAGGTGACAGATCCTTGGGTTGAAAAACTCAAACTACGGTACTATACTGTACTGAACCACGGTAGCTTTGTGGACTGAGGCAGTGGTAGTGCACATGCTTTCTGATGTAACATTTGACTTATTTGATTGGATTATGCAAACCACAGGCGTGCAAGAAGGATACCAGGCCCCTTATTAGAACAATAAAATTGTTGGCTGCGTGTGGTACTATGTAGATATACGATTAAACGATAGAATGAAACAATTTGGTACTGGAACAGTATAGATTAAAGTTCACGACGTTCCGGTATTATACCCATTATCAAGTTATATCCTTTATTAGAACAACTGCAAACGTTGGCAAATACCTCAAAGAAAGGCGTGTCCAACTGATTTAAAGGTAGTTTACAAGTTTTAAGTGGGACACTTTCGTAGAGAAGGGGATATTTCATTCTTTTGAGAAAAAGGCAGGGGTCTGGATCCTCAGGAACCCCTCCCCCGTAGCTGCAGGCCTGAATGATTAGATGCTGGAGACAATATTTATTTTAGCACATCTCACAACAAGGAAAGGGGAGAGAGTTGGAAAACTCAAAAACGGCGACAGGCTACCTAAGTACTTTCAGCAGGTGTGCAATAGAATACTAATCAAGAGGTCATAGGTTCGAGTCCTACGCGGTTCGTTTTCATTCACACAAACATTTCCTTGATTAAGTTATCTTTAATAGCAAGTTACTAAGTCCGAGCTAATATCTCTCTAAAATGTATCAAGTTGTTTGTCTAAGCTGTTTTGTATGATACTTAATTTCAGGCTATCCGACTTTCTGAAAAAACGAAGATTTGAAAATAAGTAAAATTGGTTTACTTGAAATAAGTCAAATTGGTTTACTCGAAATAAGTCGGACAGTAGATCATCTTTTTACTCCCTAGAGGAAATTTTATGCTTGTTTTGTTGACATTAGAAAGGCATATGATTTAGTTTGTCATGAAGCACTCTTTCATAAACTTACTGATTTGGGCATCAGTGATAACTTCATCAATTTAATGAAAAATATGCATTCAAAAACAACATATGGCCTAAAAATCGGTGGCAGTAGAACGAAATTTTTCAATGATATAAAGGAGACCCTGGTAAGCGGAACTCAAAACTCTTTTCAGTTACGTAACGGTTCTAACCTCAATTGTCTCATGTATCCTGGTGATATTTTCATATCAGCGGAAGGCCTACAAAGTTTAATTGATAAGCTTGAGGTCTTTTGATAAACTTGGCAGATGCATCTGAACGTTAAAAAGACCAAGTGCATTACATTTCTAAAGCCAAAAAGAACTATTAAGAAAAACACCTTTATGCTTGGAAATAAGGAAATTGAATTGGTAAGCTTCTTCAATTATTTGGGTGCGACTTCAAGAGCTAATGGATTGGCACACATTTCAATGGAAAGTCTTTCATGTAAAGTACAGAGAGCTGCTAATAATAGATTCCCTCTAAAACATCTACCCGTTAAAGCAGCCCTAACACTTTTGATAGTGTTGTATGCCCTAACATATTGTATGGTCTGAAATATTGGGAACATTGAACGATGTATTTAGTTTTGAAAAATGGGACAAAATTTCACTTGGAAAGGCTCCGTTGAAACTTTTGCAAATATTCATTTGGCGTTAATAGATCAACAACAAATACTCTTATAAAGGGAACTAGGTAGATATAGTACCGCTTAATATTGAAAATAGGATAGAATCCTTTTTTGACCACGTAAGGAAGGCTCCAAAGAACTGTCTTATACATCAATCTTATTCAATGAACCTAGAACTTCCATCAGATCTAAATTGTTGTACTAATATTCAGAATATTAAGCGAAATTTTGACCTAAAAGACTTTCATTTATGTACTAAGAACGTGTTCAAAAGAAATTGTAAAAGTCATTTTGATGGAAAATTGGTAAGAGAAATTTCTTAATCAAAAAAAGGAGAATTTCCCTTTGAATTAAGAAAAAGCCTTAAACTCGAGCCTTATGTAACAGATGATAATTAATTCTTATATCTATAATATCTATTATCAGAACTAAGAAGAAAGAAAGACTATTTCACACAACTCTGAGTTTCATGTTTTCACAATCATCAGGTGTACAAGAACAAATGCAGCTTTTTTAGCTCTATTGCTTGCGTACCTTCAGCAAATCATGACGAGACCGAAATTCCCATTATTCCTTTTTTCAATTTACCCCCTCCCCCACTAACGATTTCTTAAAAAAAGCTCTGTTGTCCAAGGTCCGTCTCAATCGCAAGATAGTGGTATTTTCCATCTCTTACCAATTTTCCATTCTTGTACACCTGATGATTGTGAAAACATGAAACTCAGAGTTGTGTGAAATAGTCTTTCTTTCTTCTTAGTTCTGATACTATAAGCTCCGCAAGTTGAGCACTATGAAAGGCATAAGCAATCTCGTTATCTTGACGATAGTTATAATATCTATTAAATAGAAAGGTAAGGGTGACTGCTACTTATCTCGGCTAAGTAACCACTATCTTGCGATTGAGACGGACCTTGGACAACAGAGCTTTTTTTAAGAAATCGTTAGTGGGGGAGGGGGTAAATTGAAAAAAGGAATAATGGGAATTTCGGTCTCGTCATGATTTGCTGAAGGTACGCAAGCAATAGAGCTAAAAAAGCTGGGGATCCTGGGGTGGTGTAAGCCCCCCAGCGGGTCCAGGGCAGGGCCCTAGTAGGGGTCCAGGGGGCGACGCCCCTTGAAGCCCTTGACATTTTGTCATTTTTGAGGTCTCAAAATGTCTTAGGATCCTTAAGTTTCTCTTGCTGCATTTGTTAATAGCCCCTAGAAACGCCACTGAATAAGTAGCTGATAAAAGTGGCTGAATACCAAAAACTTATTGACCACACCTTCATGATTGCAAAGAAATAACGTCAAAATAGACTTTTTCAAACTTATCAGTACGAAAAGGGATAATATTACGGGGTCAAAAACGCCACGACTGGCGGGGCAAAGTTGAAGAATGGAAGGGCATTTGCCCCCCCCCAGTATTAGTGTTAAAAAAGGCCCTGTATGGACAAACCCCAAATATCAACGAAGCAGATCGGTTCTGTCAAATTTAGAATGAGAAAATTATTGAGGACGGAAGACAAATTTTGTACTTAAATGTGTACATTATTCTGAGACAAGGAATACTTTTTGAAATAAAGAAGCTTATCCAGATACAAAACAGCTTTCTAATGATTATTTACTTCAACTCTTATTTTTGTGCGAGGATCAAGAAACAATCAACAATATGTATATGTAAAATCCTTTTTCTTTCTTTCTTTTCTTATTTCATATTCTTTGTAGTTTAGTCTAGCCGTATAGTGTAATCAACTATTGTGCTTAAATAAAGAAAAAAGAAAATGCGTCCCTGTCATTGAGTGGGTGGAAACTAATTTTCAGACCAGAAAATTCTCCACCGACCAAGTCATTTCATTATTATTATCATTATTATTATCATAATTACGAGATTTACATTTTCTACTAGTAGCAAGTGCTTATCCTGGCTATAGTGCTCGATATGCTAGGCAAAGAGAAATTCCATCATGTCAACTTAAGAGTTACAATCAGTTTTTCTAATATAAATTTATTCCTGCCTCAATTATCTTCAGATTCTTCCTGTCTCAATTATCTTCTTCACACATTTTCGTGATGTCGGTTACATTGATTTCAAAAGAAACCAACAACTCTTTCTTTGATAAGAAACCAATGTTTGTTTACGAATTGGATTACCGACTTGATTCAATTCTTGTTTACCGACTTGAATCCAAGTTCAGCAACATTCCGTTTTGCGCACCGAGACTATCGTTATTATTTGAAGACGAATTGAGAACTTCTTTATTCCGACACAAATCACGGCATCGTCTCATCAACTTCACCAGTCGACATTTCAGAAGTGCCTTCTTGTAGGCTGGGTTGCACCACGTGTAGGCAAACGGGTTGAATATCGAGGTGCAACACCGCAACGCGAATATCACCTCCAGCACGCGAGAGTTGATGAACTCGACGACGTTGAAATCGACTAGCGTTCTGATTAGCATAAGAGGAATCCAACAGATCAAAAACGCCATAAACGCAGAGGAAAATCTCAACACCACTGCGAGCTGTTGCTTAAAAAAGTCCGGGTTATCGATTCTGTTTTGCGACTCTTCGTTGAGGGATGACTTCACTTCCCTGAACATGACGATGAGGCCAGCGAGGACCAGACAGGACGGCAGGAAAAAGAACAACAGAATCAACGACAGTGAGTGTATTTTATCCCCCATCTCCTGATAGTATTTGGTGGGCTCCGTTTCGTCCGCCAGCAGGTTGTAATTCCACGCTATGGGAATCAGTGCTATGACTATGGATAGGATCACGGCTGATACGATATGCCTGGCCTTCACGTGGTGATCGCTGTTCGCAGAGTAGGGGTGGCGTAGTATCATGAACCGGTTGTACATCACCAGACATATGCTGATGTTCGTGTAGATTGTTATGAAATCGCTGGCCACGTTGGCCGTGAAGTACAGCGCGATCATGTGCACGTTGTTTCTGCGAGACAGCGAGGCCGACGCGATGGTGAGTGGAATCATACCGAGTCCTGTGAGCAAATCCCCGACTGCCAGGTTAGCACACAGGTAGTTGGTCGTCTCTTTGCGCAGACAGGCGTTTTTCAGGTACAGGCATATGATTATCACGTTCTGCGCTGTAATCAACACTGACAGCACTACCAACAGCGTGTGAAATATTGGCTGGAAGGTCCCTGTTCTGGAGATGTGAGGCGAGCCGATACTCGTATTATTCATTTTGATAAACTACTATTCTTGGGAAAAGATTATTTAAAAGTTTCTTTACGGCTATCAAAAACAGGAGGAACACACAAGTGCGTGATGAATAGTTGCAAGTTTATTTACGTTTTAACACAAGGCATTCCTATAATTTGTTCTCTAAACAGTTGTCAGATCGTATATTTCTTCAAAAACCAAGCAGTGGCAACAGTGTGCGATATTTTGGCATCAGCTTTATCGATAAAGTCAGAAAATACAAATGATATAAAGCAGAAGGACGAATGACTGAGATTGGTTTCCGCGATGTGTGATAAAAAAATTCTTTGCGATTATAAAGATAGCGAGAATCGCCTAGAGAGAGCTAGGTTTCGAATGAAAGACCTAGATGAAATTGGTAGCAACCTTCTAGGGAGCTCTCAAAATAGTAAGTGACAACAAAGAGTCTGATACCAAAAGACCACCTGAAAATATCAGATGATTTGAGGAATGTTTGCGAAATTCAGCAAAATAATCAGACAGCAAGTAATATTAAATCAGGCGATGAACTGGTTTTAATCTCCGACCAAAATCTCAGATGTCTTTATTTATTTATCATGATAAACTGATACCTGGCAATCAGTCATACATACTCGCCTTGATTCTCAACCGAAGACTCGTCGCTTTTATCTCTTTATCAACAACAAATGCTCTGCTTGCAAAAGAAAAAACAACACGCGATTAATGCTCGGAGATTTTCGTTATAAACCAAGAGGCTCCTTCAGCTGCCGTAGAACTGCTTGACTGACGCTGACTTCGGAGTGGCACCTGTCGCTCGAGAAAAGCAAAGTTCAGAGTGAGTATGCATCAAACTAAGCTTTTGTGTCCGCATCGAGACTTTGATCGGTCGAAAAGACAAAACCATTTAAAATCTCAATGGGTGCTCTTTCGAACAAGGTTGAGGTCATTTAATTAGGTTTTACGCAAACCTGTTCTCTAGAAGTAATTCGATTGCTTCCTTGTCAAGAACAGACGAAATGCAGAAAGTAATACGTCTCTGATGACATGAAATGTTTGTAAGAGTATAATAAGAGATGAGGTCTTCTATGGAAATAATAGACTTAAATCAACTAGGTGAGCAGGCTAAGATCAGAACACCGATTATTCGGTAGTTGCACTTTCCAACCGTACTCTCTTTGGGAACTTTGGGGTGCTGCCTGACATCAACGCCATTGTTTCCTGTCGTCTTTATCCAGCTACACTTGTTTGATAAGCCGATAAGCAACTGGAATCTGAGGAACCCCTTAAGTTGAAAGGTCGAATAGATTTTAAAAGGCCAGCTTGGAATAGTCATGTTACGTGCCACGTTGCTAACGTCTTTTTATGAGCAACCGTGTCTAACGTGCCAAATCTTTATGCGTGCCAATGCACCTACGAACCAATGTTTACATGTTGTCTTGCCAAGACTTCCGTGTCATCGTGCATATGAGCTGTATCTTCACGTGGCACCACGCCAAGATATTCTAAAAGATCCTATCCGTATACAGATATTCTAAAAGCAAATGAGCATTTCACCGTGTTTGCAAAAGTAATTTCTTTCTTTTGAGAGTAGTATTCAACATGTACGCAATAACCACTGTTGGTTTTTGTGCAATAATAATATAGATATATAGATTCAGTGAGTACCTCCCGTTGTTTTATATTAAAGCAAGACACGGGTAATAAGAAAAACAGGAATGAAGAAAATTGACGGCTTGGAACTTTGGGAATGGAGAAGATTTTCAAGAGTTACATTGAGAATGGACAAGCGAATGGGCATTAGGCCAAATAATTACAGAAAATCACTGCAGAACAAGAAAAAGTGATTGAAAAAGAATTGGTAAGACGTCATTTGATGGAAGCATTGTCTTTACATACTGTTCGGACGATTTATTATTGGACAGATATTGTTTACCACTGAATTGTTGGGCATATGTTCAATGAATTCACTGTCATGTAGTCATGCGCACGTCTATCTCCCACACGTTATGAAACGAACACTGCCTACTCAAAACGGAAACTACTCTCTTATCACGTGGTAGCTACAACAACAACAACAGAGAGCTTTAGATTAGCAATTCATGATAATGAAAAAGCAGTTCTTTCACTCTGTATATTGATTAAAACACCAATGTGGCGCGGATCAAGCACATGGTCTTCTGTGAGAGACGGTGGAACCAACTTCCAAACGGTCCAGGGCGTGAAGTAAACACTGTCTGAGTACCCTAATCACTTCCATCCATCGGGTTGAAACAGAGAGCCTTAAGGCTGTAGACACACGAAATCTTATCCTACCCAAATCTTAGGCTACTGTAAAGCCTTAAAGACGATAAACTTATTAGGATGATGAATAATCATTACCCACCTATGGAACTATGAATATCTTTTCCCAAATCATGAGACCTTATCATTTTCGGAGTCGGTCACCAAATCTCGATGGGAAAATGATCTATCTTCAGTCCTTGTCACGACATGGAACCTCTGAAGATATCTACGTGTTCGTCGACACGAAGTCTCTTCGAATGCGTTTGGTCGTGCACAGTTCACAGCTGTCGCTGTTTGAGAACCTTAGCTATTTCGGGTAGGAATTTCAATCGACAGTCACAACTCTCAGACCTTTATTCAGATAACCTAAAAGGAAGGTGAGAAATAAAGAGAGTTCTGTTTCATTTGCTAACACGATAGCTCGGTCATCGCATGTACTTCGGATTTCGGCTATTTTTGAAGAAAGGCCTGTGTTGAGAAATATGCAGAGAATAAACAAGGTTTGAAAGCACCCTTGAAATCTCCAAAGAGCGAGAAGGTCTTATTTCAGATGAGAGGAAGACGCACCAATAGGGTACACGTTTTTCTAATGTGTTCACGTAGTCTTTATAAAAATTCGCTATGCAATATTTTCTTCTTGTGAGAACAATTTTACAGGAACAAGAGCCTAGAATTTTGCCAAAATCTTAGAAAAAGCTAAGAACAAGCCAAGACTTACAATTTTAGGTCAATATAAGAACTTCACGAGATAACTATGAGCCCGACAACTGATTACAAAACTAGCAGATTGATTTTACTGGTTCTCAAAAGAGAGTGATAAAACTCCGGTCCTGGCAAAATATTTAGGAAGAAACTTCCCTTTTTCAGTTAGATATTAGAGCAGCTATTTTCTGCATTTAAATGGTTTTCATTTTTCAATGTGTTGCAGTTGTGTTTTTATTGATGAAATTAGTGTGTGCATGCTAAAACTTTCATATTAAACCTAAAAATATGATCAGCACCAAAAGGATAATCTTAACTAATGGGCTGGTTAAAGAAACTCTTGATTACAAACTTTACTAGTCAACTCCAAATACTACTCAAAATCTAGGCAACTTTCAGAGCTGGGCAGATTATTTTGCTTCTTATAAAAAAGAGAATAGTTGAATAGACTTTTGATATTGATCTCAATTGTGACAGTATATTGATATGCAGTGCGTTTCCAGATGTCAGGGTAAATACCATCGTCTAAAACACGTTCTGCTAGCTTTAACAATCTTTTGCGATCTCTTATTCAGAAGAACTCAACTCTTTTCAAGTTCTTGCTAATCTTTACCCAGCTGTAGATACTGACTTTGTCGGATTTAAAACCTTTTTAAAGGCTCTAGGAAAGTCAATATTGATATTTCACTTAAAATGAAATCATTTTTCTAAAAAAAAGCCAAAACCTCATTTATTAGAACATTATTTTCTTATTTTTTTATTTCTCTATGGTGCCTGTAATATATATTCAAATTGTTATTAAGTTTAAGAAATACATTCTTTTTTTATAAGAAAAATTTTATAAGTAAACGAGCCTAAGTTTAATACCAATACTTCATCATCATCATCATCATCACTACATTTTACAACCCTTGCGGGTCGATACAAATGTCTACGCATTAAATATAAACTATATTTTGCTGATATGGTTTCTACATAGACTGTAAAAGGTGTCTGAGTTACATTCATTTATGATATTATCAGGCAAACTATTCCAAGTGGGTATAATTGAGAAAAAGAACCAATATTTAACAGCATCAACTCTTCCAAATTTTGGCATAATTTTTTTCGAGTTAGAATTCCTTGTTGTTCTATAAGCTGCCATAAAAAAATAATCAAGGGGCTTAAAAGCAACCTGATCTGTAAACATTTTATGAACGTATTTTAACTGAAACAATAATCTACGATATACCACTGTGTCCCATTTTAAATTTAGCAATAATTCTGTTAACTTGATCTCTGACGATAGTCACCCGTGAAAAATCTGACTCCATTTCTTTGTACCATTTCAACTCTTTGCTTTAGTTCCGCTGTAGGCGGGGACCAAACCTCGCAGGCATATTCTAAATGGGGTCGCACTAGCGTAAAATATAGCTTTTCTCTTATTGGCCGTGAACAATTTCAAAAATTTCTCCGTAACAGGCCAAGGGATCTGTTTGCTTTCCCAACAACCAAATCAACTGTTTTATTCCAACGCATATCACTACAAATATTTATACCAAAATACTTGTAAGACTGTACTTTTTCAACCGGATCATCTGAAATATGATATTCGTTTTCAATAATATTTCTTTGCAGCGTGACGGACATTGAAAAACATTTAGAAACATTGAACTCCATATCCCAATCACAGCTCCACTGATATAGTTTATCTAAATAATTTTGTAGGGTCCAATAGCATCATTTACAGACTTTATCTCACGGTAGAGTGCAAACAGATATTTTGTCAAAGGAAAACTTTTTCTCTCCAATAACATTCTAAACCTTTAGATTTGGGAAAGAGGTCCAATCATGGGAAAAATCGCCTAAAACGCTTAGGTAGGTATATTTCCCTCTTCCAAAGTCTTTCAGCCAGTGAGTCGTAACTTTCCATGACCTCCAGCTGCAAGCTCGGGGATTTCTCCTATATTTCATTATCTCCTATATGTATGAAGACTTTTGTATTCAGTATTAATTACCGTGAACGCACTGTTCATACATTTCGGTTGTGTTGTGTATGAATATTTTTCACAGTTAGAAGTGAGCATTTTCAAACGAAGCTTAAACGATGAACGTAGGGACGAAATATTCTTATCACATCATCCCCAATTTGAGCGATTCGATTCAATTCACTCTAATTCTTATGAAAACGAGACTATCATCACTACGAGATTGCTCAAATGGGGTCTAATAATCAAACAGTCAAAAATCGGCGTTTGTACACCAAAAAAAAATGGAGCGATTTCAGATTGTTAAATTCTCGAAATAGTTGTGAGAGAGGTTGATCTAACTGCAGTCCGCGTTCCGTGTTTTATTTTTTCCTGTCCAGGCTCAGCTGAGTGAGCTTCTTGAACCAAATTTAGCGTAATGTGTATTTTACGGAGGAGCAAATTCGAAAGAAGGCAACTGAAAATCGATAATCAGAAGGCCAGAAATTCGACAATTAGTTAACGAGTTAGCGATTACTTCTGTGGATTAAATGAACCGTTAAAAATGTAAGAATTAATGTATATGCATGAATGTAGCTATAAAATTTAAAAGTGTTGATACCTTGTTAAAAGAGTTGATTTAGAAATGCAATATCTGTCCATCCATGAAAACGGGCCTATTCCGAGTGAGATTCGAAATCAGAGTGGCTATCTTCGAGGAAAGGACGTTTAATGTATCAGGGCCCTGGAAAGAAAGAAATATCGATAATTTCAACGAAATTCAGACGATTACGCCTATCAGGCACAGTGGTGTCACTTATAAACCAGCAGCATAGTGCTTGGTAGTTCTGGACCAGTCACAACAATTCATGGAAATCCAGAGTTGTCTACCAGCTGGGCAGCCATTTTCAATTCGAAGCCTAATGTACCCTCTTCTCTTATAAGAACCAGTAAAATTGGTTCGAATCTGGCTGTTCTGAAATATTCTTTTTTCAGGCTGAAATATTCTTACATTGTTCTTACTTTGATAATGATTTAGAAGTCTGTTGTTGCTGTTGTCAGCTGTGCAATTGTTACAAATGTTGACCCTCTTGACCGTCTCTACATCTGTCAGCAGTCAAACTCCTTGTATTGTAATTATTGTCAGTCACTGGTTAGTAAGTAAAACTCTCATATTGAGCTAGAAGTGGTCAGCCTTGGTTCATTCTCAGCTTTTTCTGAAATTTTGGCTAGATTTAAAGTTCGTGTCCTTGTAAAATTGTTCTCATAAAAACAGAGTGCAGCACCATAGATGTTTACATCAAAGATACCGGCACCTCGCCGTATTTGTATGCAAAAAGAGCCGCCTAAAAATTTGCACACTTAGTGCAGGGGCGGATCGAGAGTGCCGCCACCGCCGCACAGGCGGTAGTCAACTTTGGCCAAAATAATTGTTTTCAGTAGGATTATTCATACCCAAATTAATTTCTTTTCCAGAATTTCTCGAACATGTTTTCCATTTTAACTTTTCTCGTGTTCTTCTTCATTGAAATAATAGGAATTTCTTCACTTTCAATGAATTATATTCATATATTTTGAAATAATTCCCAAAAGTTTGTTGCGTTACAGTGTGTCAGCTTCTGAAAACTCGTTCACTGAATTGAATGAATTTAATTTCGATTACTTATAGCTTCAATGAATTGAATTAGATCTGTGCGGCCCTTGTTTCGAATCATAGATCGCCCAGAGTTCGCCCCACTGTCAAAATTGTATTGGATTTCCTGCCTCTTCTCAGCATAGATCGCCTCGACTGCCGCACAAGAACAAAAGAAAAGTCCTTTGGTTTCAAAATCCTTTGTCAAATCGTGCGCGCGCCTGCGTCAAATTTATGCAAATGCCGCCCCATTGTTTCATAATTTATTACTGACGTCCTTTCCTATTGTTTATCTTGCACATGTAGCAAATGAACAGAGTCGAGAATTGAAGTGAATTTTTGAGTTTTGAATTTGGACTCACGAAGATTTCATGGCCTAGTAATTTCTGCACACAGAAGTGCCTGTGGATAATTTGAAAAAGTAGGCTTCATCAAGAAGGGAAAAAACTTTCATGTTATGCTCAGGATGTGAATATGAAACTCTAGCAGATTGAATGTTCATTTTGGGTAGAACAGGAGAGTATCTTGCTCGAAGGTACCAAGACATGAAGTAAAGTTTGGCCGTTTGGCGCGCGAGTGAGTGTTTTGATTACAGTCTTACAATATAGGGAAATAAAGATACTTTTTCCGTTGTATGAGAGATGTTATACTGCAAACTCTCTCTTTATCGTTAATTCCACATATTTATCCACATATTCCATAACTTTAATGACAATTTTCGCTCCTCAATTACGAGAAGTTTTGCTGTGGTGAGTTCTGCCCGCGGCGAACGTGGTTCTATCTCTCTCATGTCGAAATTCATTCTAATTTTTTTTTAACTTTTTCACAAATAGAGAAAATATCGAAAATTCTAGAGCCTTTAAGTATAATCATTCATTTCATTTAACAAAGATCTGAAACAACAAGTGTGTTATCTTTTATTGAATTGCTACTTCAAAAGGCGTCGTAGGCTGACAGGAAGCCTCAAACTGACGAAAAAATATGCATTTCCAGGGTTCAGTGCGGCGATCCCTCAAAAATTTTCCGGACCCCCTAATTTTAGCCCATTTGTGCGGCAGTCAAATTCTTCGCTGGGTCCGCCCCTGCTTAGTGGTTCCGTCTCTCCTACTTCGTGTTTGTGCTTTCTTAAAACGCACTTGCGCATTAGTTGGCTATACACCACCAAGCCGACGAGAACTGATATCGATTATGAATAGCAGCTTTGATCTCTTTTCCTTATGGAAGTTTCTCAAGAGAATTGCAAAAAGAGCGTTTAATGTTGCCCGATCTTTGCTCGATAAATCAGGTTGCCTCACTAGCCTGATTGCCCAATAAAATAACCAAAGCAGTAAAATTTCCTTCGAAAGTCATCCATGATACTTGAATTTATTGATAATAAAGTAAGACAGTCATCAACATCTATATTCGATGTGAGGAAGCTGATTTGGCACCATAAACCTTGTGATTTTGCCTTATTATCAAAATTAGTTCCCTCGTTTCCGTACTGACCATAAAATTGAGCACTCAAAAGCGTGTTCAGGGGGCCGTTCAAAATCATGGCCGGTATCTATAAGTTACAATTAGTTACAAGTTACAAGTAGACACGTTAGGTAGGTCACTGGGAATCGAGGATTACCTTCAAGACACATATTTTGTTGAAAACGGTATCTTATCAAGTCGGAACTATAACCGGTATCTAATGAATTCGGTACGATACTGGCATAGTGTACACCGACTGCAGATATTGCCACCTTACAACAAGCACGAGAAAAATGTAACCGGTGACGTCCGACGTCACATGTTGGAATCGCAGATAGACAACCGGAAACGCAACCAAAACAATGCAAAGTTGCCATGTGACCTGATTATATCTAATAGTAACTGTGATGGTCTTGATTATGGTTGAGAAATAGCAGAAAATTGTATAGCGTCGAAATGGGCTATTCTAATATTAATGACTCCTAAGTCTGAAAACAGGAAACTTTGAGGCAGGTGGAACGAGTCGAAGCCGCAAAACTCTCGTTAACAATTTTGTTTTTTACTGGCAGTGACGACATATGTCCATTGCAGTAGCCAGCTCTGGTAAAATTTGAAATATAGAAGTCACTTTCCCTACAGCAATGTTGAAAACTCTCTCTGGAATTTATTAAACATACATGATGCCTTTTTAAAGCGGCATATTGGGGGGGGGGGGCAAGAAGCTCTTCTTACCAATATTGAAATTATAAAATTAGGTTGATATTGATAAATTAAAACCCTTTTTAGGTTTTCTGCCCTTGGCCCTGTTTTCTCCTAAACCGCCAGCGTATAAATTTCGTTTCAGGGTAAATTACACCTAAGACAAAAATCTCCCTGTTTAAGAAACTAACCTCGACATTCGTGTAAGACACACCACAAATAATCGCGTTTCGGTGCTGGTGATGATTTTCTTTTTCAGGATTCTTGCCACTTCTGTTCTGCATCCTTCTGTCGTTCAGTGTTTCCTAGAAATCGGAAAAACAGCATCATTGATGTAAGTTCCAATAGCAAATATAAACTGAAATATGAAAACAGGAACCCTTACTTTTAACCTTGGGGGATTCCATCAGTGCTGTGAGGGACATTCAATATTGTGGAAGAATACCATGAGCATTGTGACGTTACTATCAGCATATGAAAGCATGTCCAGTACTGTGCAGGGATACCATTTTTATTATAGAGAACAATGAGTACTTTAAGGGGATATCATCAATACTTTGAGGGATAACATCAGTACATTGGAGAAGGTTTAGTATTGTGCAGAGATAAGATCAGTACTGTTGGGCGATAATATCAGTTCTGTGAAGATATTCACTACTGTGGGGGATTCCATCAGTACTGCGATAGGATACCATCAGTATATTGATAGCCTGTGTACATACTCAACTGGTTTGAGTTTTTGAAAAATTGAGGTGAATAGAAATTTTGAGGTTTCTCTCCAGTATATATTGAAGGATATTCAGTACTGCGATGGGATACCATCAGTATATTGAAGGATATTCAGTACTCTGGGGGATTCCATCAGTACTGCGATGGGATACCATCAGTATATTGAAAGATATTCAGTACTATGGGGGATTCCATCAGTACTGCGATGGGATACTATCAGTATATTGAAGGATATTCAGTACTGCGATGGGATACCATCAGTATATTGAAGGATATTCAGTACTCTGGGGGATTCCATCAGTACTGCGATGGGATACCATCAGTATATTGAAGGATATTCAGTACTCTGGGGGATTCCATCAGTACTGCGATGAGATATCATCAGTATATTGAAAGATATTCAGTACTGCGATGGGATACCATCAGTATATTGAAGGATATTCAGTACTGCGATGGGATACCATCAGTATATTGAAGGATATTCAGTACTCTGGGGGATTCCATCAGTACTGCGATGGGATACCATCAATATATTGAAAGATATTCAGTACTATGGGGGATTCCATCAGTACTGCGATGGGATACCATCAGTATATTGAAGGATATTTAGTAATGCGATGGGATACCATCAATATATTGAAGGATATTAAGTACTCTGAGGGATTCCATCAGTACTGCGATGGGATACCATCAGTATATTGAAGGATATTCAGTACTCTGGGAGATTCCATCAGTTCTGCGATGAGATACCATCAGTATATTGAAGGATATTCAGTACTGCGATGGGATACCATCAGTATATTGAAGTATATTTAGTACTCTGGGGGATTCCATCAGTACTGCAATGGGATACCATCAGTATATTGAAGGATATTCAGTACTCTGGGGGATTCAATCAGTACTGCGATGAGATACCATCAGTATATTGAAAGATATTTAGTACTGTGGGGGATTCCATCATTACTGCGATGGGATACCATCAGTATATTGAAGGATATTTAGTACTGCGATGGGATACCATCAATATATTGAAGGATATTCAGTACTGTGGGGGATTCCATCAGTACTGCGATGGGATACCATCAGTATATTGAAGGATATTCAGTACTCTGGGGGATTCCATCAGTACTGCGATGAGATACCATCAGTATATTGAAAGATGTTCAGTACTGTGGGGGATTCCATCAGTACTGCGATGGGATACCATCAGTATATTGAAGGATATTTAGTACTGCGATGGGATACCATCAATATATTGAAGGATATTCAGTACTGTTGGGGGATTCCATTAGTACTGCGATGGGGTGCCATCAGTATATTGAAGGATATTCAGTAATGTGGGGGATTCCATCAGTACTGCGATGGGATACCATCAGTATATTGAAGGATATTCAGTACTGCGATGGGATACCATCAGTATATTGAAGGATATTCAGTACTGCGATGGGATACCATCAGTATATTGAAGGATATTCAGTACTGCGATAGGATACCATCAGTATATTGAAGGATATTCAGTGCTGTGGGGGATTCTATCAGTTCTGCGATGGGATACTATCAGTATATTGAAGGATATTCAGTACTGTGGGGGATTCCATCAGTATATTGAAGGATATTCAGTACTGCGATGGGATACCATCAATATATTGACCCATATTAAGTAATTTTGGGGATTCCATCAGTACTGCGGGGGATTCCATCAGCATTGTGGAGGATATTCATTACTGTAGGAGATTCCATTAGTGCTGTGGATGATATTCAGTGCCGTGGAGGGATAACATTATTATCCCGGGGGATACCATCAGTACTGCGATGGGATACCATCAGTATATTGAAGGATATTCAGTACTATGGGGGATTCCATTAGCACTGAGGAAGATATTCAGTACTGTAGGGGATTTCATTAGTGCTGTGGATGATATTCAGTACCGTGGAGGGATAACATCATTATCTCGGAGGATACCATCAGTACATTGAAGGATATTCAGAACTGTGGAGGCATGAAATAAGTATTGTAGGGGATACCATTAAAGGGCGTTCTGTAGAGGTATACCATCAGTAATTACGTTAAAGATAACTTGGTCAGGGATTGCTTCAACAAAATAAATAATGTCATACGCTATTCAATCTCCCACCTCGATGTCCACAGCAAGAGGATTTCTTTCTGAATATACAATTAATGAAAGATGACTGGCAAACAAGAGAGGAAAGTGATCTCTCCAAAATATTTCATCGTGCTAAAAACGAAAAGACGAAAATGTATATAGAATCATCTTACACGAGTAGGAGGTGCCTATCCTGGCTATAGTGCTGAAATATAAAAGAAGAAATTAAGTAAGTAAGTAAATAAGAACTAAGTAATTAAGGCTGGAGATTCCGCATGATGAAACGCGTTCAAAATAACAGTCTTTTTATTTGTTTCATCTTCTAAATTGTTTCACATAAGTAAATAAGTATCTATTTGCCACTTAAAATGAGTTTACAGACTGAGAAAATAAAACAAGTTTGTTTATCAAATTAGGCAAGTTACAGAAATGCAAAAAATATATCACTAAAAACACCAAAAGATAAAATTAGCTTCAATATCAAAACACTTGTAACTACGGTGGCAGGGATAACATTAAAACCATTACAAAATAAATTTGTCTCCAAATCATTTTATAAATAGGCTCATAAAGCATATATCATTTTTAAGATTGGTTAATGATTGAGAGAGAGAGAAAATCCCCTACCTGCTGACCCTCCAAAAACAAAACAGAACATCTTAAGTTATCTTCTGCATGTTGCAAGTCTGAAAGTCCCTGAAAATTGTAAAAAAAAGGAACGTTGATACCAAAAAATGTTCAAAGCAATATTTGATTTAATAGCAGCTTATTAAGGGCAGCAAACAAAGAGGTTAACATTTGGAGTAGGCCCTAAGAATGTGAAGCTGGAATCTAAACCATACCTGTGCAGTTTAAACAGGGTCTAGTTCTCTATTTGGTGGGAAGCTGTTCGTTATCCTTTATTGGCAGAAATTTCAGACGTTATTAGTTTGAAACCACTTTTAACCACTTTGTAGGTGATTTCAGGGTTGTCTCATTGGGCAGTTATTCACGAAATTATGAACTTCTACTACGAAATTGAGACCATAACATTCTAGGTCCTCATACAGTACAATATACATTGGTGTAGTGCATACTACCATGTCTCTGCTGGTAACTAGGCCTTTTGTAGCCTGTCATAGGTTAGCACGTTAGACGTAAACTCAATCACTCACAAATTGCAGCATGAAACATACTTTTCAAGGACATCATTTCCTATTATACGTAGTAATATAGTTCATGCTGCAGAGTCACTGTTGGATTTTAGGCCTCTTATAGCCCTTACAGATTGGTACATCAGACACAAAGTCACTCACTCATCTAACTCTTACTATATGCTTGCAATAAAAACAATACATTTCACCCCTGAAGTGATGGACAGGAGATTAAATGCAAACTAAGTTGACTAACCTTTATAAGATCATTTTCAGCTTCATTGCTATTCGGTAGCTCATGATTATTGCGATGAATTTTTGTTACCTATGAAAAGAGCAGTTTAGTAAAAGATTCCAAGCTAAGATCAAGGCCTTTGTCAATGCTCTTGGTGAATATGAAAACGCTAAGGAAACGACGAAGCGTTCAAACTGCTCCGCTAACCCATCGGATTATCACAATCAAAAGTAGTTTTGTATTAAAAAGTATCCGTCTTTGCGTTTTCGCTGTTCACACTGCGTCTTTGCGTTTTCGAAATTCTCCGTTTTCATGTTGGAGCAGTGCGAATAGAAAGCGAATAAAAAATACACTTTGTCCGTTTTCATATGAAAACAAATCAGTGTGAACGGTGCCTGAGAAAACTATGCTTGGGTGATTCTAGCTGACCGTGTCCCGGTTTTCCGTAAGTCAAATATGTTATTTTGAGCACTAGTATCCAGCACCAACCTCTACAAATAGCGTAATGCATACAGGGGCTTGAATTAGCGATGTGCACCGCTGGCCTCAGTCTCAAGTAGCTAGGTCTTGATAAGAAAATTGGTTGTTTGAACGCTTACCTTAATATTCTGAATGTTTAGATCGTTCATGACATGTTGGCAAAGCTCATTCGGTCGGTCACTTGATTTTCCGAGATATACCTCCACTTTCCTCTTCGCTAGAATAAGATTTAGAGACGTTTCATTAATAAAGTGGAACGGTCTTTGGTCGGTACGAAACTGGTGGATGGCGAGTAAAGTTAGAAACGTGGCAAACATAGCTGATAACTACTGAAGCTGTTGCCGATTTTCCTGACTGATAAAGCCAATATCCCATTTATCTGCAGTCTGAAATTCAACTACGCAATATTTAATAAGAAACAAGGAGTTAAGATGACGTATTAAAATATTTCTTTACACACAAGTCATTTAAGATTCAGCACGTTTCCTGATGAGTGGGCAACCAGGAAACATTTGCAGAGTTGAATCTCTTCTTCATAATCCATACAAGTTCCTTCATATCTTATTTCATTATGTGGGCAAATAAACAGCGCTTTACCTTCATCTATAAGCAGAAAGTCGACCCACAGCTAGCTTTGAAATGACAAAAAAGAACAATGCAAGATGTGGTGGAGTTTGCTGAGCACAATTGGTCGCTCTTTGCTTTATACTGGTTTTTATCAGCACCTCGAAATCGCAGCTAATGAGGGGCCTAACTGTTTCGATAGCTTAATTTCCTTCTAAAACTTCGCCGAAGCTTCGAAGTAAGAAATCAAAATGGACGAGTGTTCAAGATTTTCGTTGAAACCAGTACAGCTAGTTTTGGTCAAGTTGCAGCTGGTGGTAAACAAGAATATAAACAAGCAAACATCTCATAACTGAATCACGATGGAAAATTTTGTTTACCTACTGAACAAAACTTTTCAAATCTGTAGTTACGAGAATTGATCGAATCCACAAAAACAAAACGAATGATAACATCGATTCTAACGGTCATGAAACTTTCGGGATTCGGACAACTGCACTTGCAAAAATATGCAAATACGACATAAGACAAATCACCATTAGATAAATTGATCACGGCCTGTGAACAAACAGAAGCATATTGCTTAATAATGACTTCACAGTGTGCAAGACGCGATGAAACAGTTGCCCTGAATTACCTGCTTTTCAACTTGTGTTCAAATATGTAGTGTGATAGCATGGAGGAGACTGCTATTGCGCAACGAGGCTTTGGGATTAAGAGCTAGAAACAAAATTGATTTGCCCTGTCGGTACGAGTATAGAGTTGAGATTGATTGAGAGTGAAATCCACCTAATGCTATTAAATGTCTAATTCTGATAACAACTCGCAATAAGCACCACGAATGCACCGACACCCACACGAGAGGCAGATGATTTTGACTGATCTAAGTCCTAAGCAGAAGAGGATTATCCACTTACGTCGGCGCACATGCATTTTTGGCCGTGGTTTTCTCACATTTATCCCTTTAAGGTCCTGGAACTCTGGGAAGTGGGCTGTGGAGTCGCATCGGCCCTAAACTACCCAGACAATACAATTTTTAAGTCGGTGACGAAAACAGGGAAAACATTTCCAGCCCCTGTTCCGGCAACGAGCCGATGCACACCAGTCCATCTGAAAGAGGCCAGATGAAACGCCTTTGGATCAGAAGGGTAGAAGGAAAAAGAGCCAGATGGCAGACAAGAGCAAGCCTTAAATTAACCACCTAGATAAAATCCTATTACAGTAGAGGGGAGGTGGGAGGGGAAAATTATAGAAATTGTCTCCACCGTGCGCGAGCCTTCTAAGTAACGAAGAGAAATATTCGTAGCCCAACACGAGGGATAACCACGCTAGACTCCCCGCTAAGAAGTGCCTAGTGACAGGATACGAAACGAGAACCCAGGCCCTTGTGATAACTCCAATTATAGTCATCTATAATTGACATTTAGAGTTGATTATTCAATCGGAAGGGACGAAGAGATACATCGAGTCAGTCATAAAGCTTCAGCTGTTAATAGGTTTCAGCGGTTATCGAATTTGCACATTGAAAATGACTTTGTAGTCGAACCACTCTGTATATGTTTTTATCTTTATATAGTTTTAAATTCCTGTAAATATATTTCTTTTTACGCCAAGGTTCCAATTTTCCTCCCCATCCTTAAGTTGAACACCGATCAATAATTCTTCTAGCTTATTTAGCCAAACCGATCGTATGCGATCGAGGATTTTGGAGTTTGACGTCTTTCTGATCTAAACACGACCTAGTTTCTGATCTAAACACAGAAGAAGACCACGTGGAATGCAGGTTCTAAAACTCGTATCAGAACGAAAATAATCAAACCACATTCAGGAAGAGCCAATGAAAATATCCAGAAGCAATTGATTTACCCCACGCTCATTGCTGGGCGTTACAAATCATTATGGTGAGATTCTTCACTATTCAGAAAGAAACACCTGCAAACAGCTATTGTCGTAAGGTCACACCCAATTTCTTTGATTGACACAGTCAAGATATTAGGCAGTTTTTGCGAGACGTGCAGTATGGACATGTAGTGCAGTCTGCTCGAATACGCAAGGCTGAATAGTTTCAGTGAAAGTAAATTTTAGGATAACATTTACTTACCCGAGGAAATAGTTTTCAGAACACCTTACTTCAGACAAATTTTTTTTCACAAGTTAGTTAAGATGGAATAATTTGCACAACACCTTGGTTCAGACGGAAAAATTTACACTTTAGATCTGACGGAATATTTTTCACACGCCTTAGTTCAGACTAAATATTTTTCAGAACCCCTGAGATCAGACGGAATATTTTTGCACAATATCTTGGTTCAGATAAAATATTTTTCACAACATCTTAGTTCAGATTAAATATTTTTTACAGCACCTGAGATCAGACGGACTATTTTTCAAAACACCTTAGTTCAAACGGAAAATTTTTTACAACACCTTAGTTCACACGGAATATTTTTTACTACATCTTAGTTCAGACGGAATATTTTTAAAAACAACTTAATTTAGACTAAACATTTTTCAGAACCCCTGAGATCAGACGGAATATTTTTCACAACACCTTAGTTCAGACGGAATACATTTCACAACATCTTAGTTCAGACGGAATATTTTTCACAACACCTTAGTTCAGACTAAATATTTTTCAGAACCCCTGAGATCAGACGGAATATTTTCCACAACACCTTAGTTCAGACAGAATACATTTCACAACATCTTAGTTCAGACTAAATATTTTTCAGAACCCCTGAGATCAGACGGAATACATTTCACAACACCTTAGTTCAGACAGAATATTTTTCACAACACTTTAATTCAGAAAAAATATTTTTCAGAACCCCTGAGATCAGACGGAATATTTTTCACAACACCTTAGTTCAGACGGAATATTTTTCACAACATCTTAGTTCAGACGGAATATCTTTTACAACACCTTAGTTTAGACTAAATATTTTTCAGAACCCCTGAGATCAGACGGAATATTTTCCACAACACCTTAGTTCAGACGGAATATTTTTCGCAACATCTTAGTTCAGACTAAATATTTTTCAGAACCCCTGAGATCAGACGGAATATTTTCCACAACACCTTAGTTCAGCCGGAATATTTTTCACAACATCTTAGTTCAGACGGAATATCTTTTACAACACCTTAGTTTAGACTAAATATTTTTCAGAACCCCTGAGATCAGACGGAATATTTTTCACAACACCTTAGTTCAGACGGAATACATTTCACAACATCTTAGTTCAGACGGAATATTTTTCACAACACCTTAGTTCAGACTAAATATTTTTCAGAACCCCTGAGATCAGACGGAATATTTTCCACAACACCTTAGTTCAGACAGAATACATTTCACAACATCTTAGTTCAGACTAAATATTTTTCAGAACCCCTGAGATCAGACGGAATACATTTCACAACACCTTAGTTCAGACAGAATATTTTTCACAACACTTTAATTCAGAAAAAATATTTTTCAGAACCCCTGAGATCAGACGGAATATTTTTCACAACACCTTAGTTCAGACGGAATATTTTTCACAACATCTTAGTTCAGACGGAATATCTTTTACAACACCTTAGTTTAGACTAAATATTTTTCAGAACCCCTGAGATCAGACGGAATATTTTCCACAACACCTTAGTTCAGACTAAATATTTTTCAGAACCCCTGAGATCAGACGGAATATTTTCCACAACACCTTAGTTCAGCCGGAATATTTTTCACAACATCTTAGTTCAGACGGAATATCTTTTACAACACCTTAGTTTAGACTAAATATTTTTCAGAACCCCTGAGATCAGACGGAATATTTTCCACAACACCTTAGTTCAGACGGAATATTTTTCGCAACATCTTAGTTCAGACTAAATATTTTTCAGAACCCCTGAGATCAGACGGAATATTTTCCACAACACCTTAGTTCAGACAGAATATTTTTCACAACATCTTAGTTCAGACGGAATATTTTTCACAACACCTTAGTTCAGACAGAATATCTTTTACAACACCTTCGTTCAGACTAAATATTTTTCAGAACCCCTGAGATCAGACGGAATATTTTTCACAACATCTTAGTTCAGACGGAATACATTTCACAACATCTTAGTTCAGACGGAATATTTTTCACAACACCTTAATTCAGACTAAATATTTTTCAGAACCCCTGAGATCAGACGGAATATTTTCCACAACACCTTAGTTCAGACAGAATATTTTTCACAACATCTTAGTTCAGACGGAATATTTTTCACAACACCTTAGTTCAGACAGAATATCTTTTACAACACCTTAGTTCAGACTAAATATTTTTCAGAACCCCTGAGATCAGACGGAATATTTTTCACAACACCTTAGTTCAGACGGAATACATTTCACAACATCTTAGTTCAGACGGAATATTTTTCACAACACCTTAGTTCAGACTAAATATTTTTCAGAACCCCTGAGATCAGACGGAATATTTTCCACAACACCTTAGTTCAGACAGAATATTTTTCACAAAATCTTAGTTCAGACGGAATATTTTTCACAACACCTTAGTTCAGACAGAATATCTTTTACATCACCTTAGTTCAGACTAAATATTTTTCAGAACCCCTGAGATCAGACGGAATATTTTTCACAACACCTTAGTTCAGACGGAATACATTTCACAACATCTTAGTTCAGACGGAATATTTTTCGCAACATCTTAGTTCAGACTAAATATTTTTCAGAACCCCTAAGATCAGACGGAATATTTTCACAACACCTTAGTTCAGACAGAATATTTTTCACAACACCTTTGTTCAGACGGAATATTTTTCACAGCGCCTTTTTTCAGACGGAATATTTTTCACAACACCTTAGTTCAGACGGAATATTTTTCACAACACCTTAGTTCAGACGGAATATTTTTCACAACACCTTAGTTCAGACAGAATATCTTTTCCAACACCTTAGTTCAGACAGAATATCTTTTCCAACACCTTGGTTCAGACTAAATATTTTTCAGAACCCCTGAGATCAGACGGAATATTTTTCACAACACCTTAGTTCAGACAGAATATTTTTCACAACACCTTTGTTCAGACGGAATATTTTTCACAGCGCCTTTTTTCAGATGGAATATTTTTCACAACACCTTAGTTCAGACGGAATATTTTTCACAACACCTTAGTTCAGTCGGAATATTTTTCACAACACCTTAGTTCAGACGGAATATTTTTCACAACACCTTTGTTCAGACGGAATATTTTTCACAACACTTAAGTTCAGACGGAATATCTTTTACAGCACCTTAGTTCAGACGAAATATTTTTCACAACACTTAAGTTCAGACGGAATATCTTTTACAACACCTTTGTTCAGACGGAATATTTTTCACAACACTTAAGTTCAGACGGAATATCTTTTACAACACCTTTGTTCAGACGGAATATTTTTCACAACACCTTACATCAGACGGAATTTTCGAAGTCACCTTCCTTCAAACAGCGAATTTCTTTATAGAGTTTTTTACAGAGAACTTTTTACCGAGTCAATTCTTTTATTTTTGAATCCAAATTTATCTCTATGCTTTAAGTTTTATTTCATCGCATCAAGATTCTCCACTTTTCCTTTTCTTTTTGCTAAGTTTCTCGTTTTCTGGCAGTGGAATTTTTTGAATGCTTTCAAACTGTGAAACTATTTCCCTTTCTCCAAACAACCGGGAGTATAAGGGTGTTGTGAAACCATGTCAGAAGATGAAATGAGTTCACACAAATACAAATAATTCCAAACCTTTTAAAGTCCTTTCGAGGGTGAGAATATCCTGCTGATGAGTTACCTGAAATATCAAGAAGGCTCAGTTACCAATCCCAAACTTTTGATTAAGTAGCTTGACAAAGGAAAGGCAATATTACAAGTATAACTTTCTACAATATTACTTCGTTACATAGTTAATTTGATCGTAAAATTCTTCATTTGGTCGTTTGACTGTTCGTTTCATGACCCAATCGATTATGGTTTAATTGTGGTTTTATTATTCATTATATTGTTCGATTGATAATTTCATTTTCCAATTGATCATTTAATTGTCCATTTTATCGTTCAATTAATCATTTTATCACAAAATTGTCCAGTTCATCCTTCCAATAATCGTTCCGTCATTTAATTGTTCATTTTATAGTTTAATTCATCATTACATCGTTTGATTGATCATTCAATACATTAATTCTTCATATCATTGTTTAATTACTTATTTCATCCTACCATTGATAATTTCGCTATTTAATCATTCACTTTATCGTTTTATTGTTGTTTTCATTGTTTGATTGTTCATTTCAATGTTTAGAAATTCTTCATTCAATCGTTTGATTACTTATTACATCGATCATTTGTTCATTTTATCCTACAATCGATCACTCCGTCCTTTCTGTTTCGAATGATACTTCTCGTTTTGCTGTGCGTTGAGAAGAAGGCAAACAAGTCTAAAAGCGAATTATTTGTTGTAGATAGCGGCAGATACGTTTGAGTGACGCGGAACTCTTCTGTCCATGGGAAATCGCAAAAACAAAGAATCTGACTAATAAAATATTCATTTCAGGATGGTGTAACAAACCTTCCATAAGTTTTCGGCTCCGTCGATCAGCTTAGCTTTGATGTTGCAATGCGTGCGAACCAGTTGTAAACACTCGGTCCCATATTCAAACTCGTTGTGAGTGGCCTGCAATGATTTAGATAAATAACTTTTGCTCACTGCCGCAGCGGGCCCAGAGGTGGGTAGAGCCAATGTCAGGTGGTCTTTACAGGGCTAGCTACTGACATGAACCCTGTGTAATTCCCGAGCGAATAAAAAGTGATGATGTCTTTGGCTCTAGACAGAAATCATTTGACGGTGTGCAACGATTGGTCCACTGTGTGCCTGGAGCAATGGAATGGAATTCGAAACTCGAAAAATACAATATTCTTTATTGATAAGAATATTTTTCATAAGAATTGAGCCTCAAAATCGCAAAGCAATAATGCTGGTGTGAGAATGAATAAGGGAAGTTGAGAAAATGCTGGACGGCATGGTTTCCGAACCTACATTCATCCAGGGCTGCCTAGTGAACAGTAGTTGAAGATTTAACAATATCTTTAGCGCAATACATCACTTCAACTAACCGTGTTTTTGGGGACAGGTTCTGGGGCGTAAAAAGCTCTTTTTTTGCAGTTTACAACCAAGGTTGAAACACTATTCCACTTTTCAATGCAGGCATTATGCCATCAGCTATAAGATATCACATTTTTACTCAAATTGAAGGAAATTATTGCAATTTGCCACTTTTATCAGCACTTAAATATTTATATATGTTTAGAGGATAAAGTCCTTTAGCTTCGTTTCTGGTACAACCAGGCCTTCAATAGGTGTTCTCAAACATGGCTCATGGTAATCCAGCCTTCTTTGTTTATGAAAATAGTCAATATTGACTGAGAAATGTCAAAAACTAGCTTTTTACACCCCAGAATTCGACCCAGTCCTCCAAACACGCGGTTAGTCGAAGAAGCGGTGCATTGGTGCAATGAGCAAGAAGAAAAGTGTATCTGCAAAGTTCTGATGAGAGTTGGAACCATAATTGTCACCTCTACAACTGTCGTTGAAAACATTCCACACAATAAACCATGTCTAAATTGGTCTTTCGGGCATCAATATGATTTAATTCAGTGTGTTCGACGCAATATTCGCATTGGCCTATCAAACACGTCTACTTATTTCGAATTTATACGGTACCTACATCATTCACTGCAGGATGCAATTGTACTAACCTATACACGCTTTTTTATAAGGAACCTTTTAATAAGGTCGAAAAACTTAAGGAATCTCTACTCCTAAAGGTCGAATCACTAAGGAACTTTATAATTTTGCATACATTAAAATGAACACATTAAAAAACAGACTTGTTCTTCTGTGACTCTGAGTTTCGTGCACTCTTCAAGCTGAGTTACACAAATTTAACACATTTGTATAGTCTGTCTGAAGAGGGCGTAAGCACGAAACTCAGAGTCACAGAAGAACATGTCTGTTTTTTAATGTGTTCATTCTACTTTATAATTGCTCTATACTTAAGTTTATCGAACACTTTAGCCAGGATAGGCACTCTCTTCTCGAGGTAGATATAATTTTGCATATATTCATTTGGTGTAGATATGCAACTTCTCTAATGGTTATTATTAACTTTTACGTTGTGTAGGCCTGGCCTAAGCTTCTTTGTGTTATAACATGTTTTCTTATCGCGATTTTCTTGCATAATGTTGAATTTTTATGTTTTTCTTGCATTTCTACTTATTACTGTCCACTAAATCAACACTTAAAATAAAGAAACTATTAAAGAACTTTTAGAACTACAAATTAGTCAAAGAGGAATCAAAATAAGGCACTTAAAGAACTACGCCTCGAGCTATGTTCCTTATAAAAAAGCGTGTATTAAAGACAATGAAATATTAGGGTGTACCTACATTATCTTACTGCTTATTCTCTGCTGGTACCAGGCGTTCCTGTGTTCAGTAGAACCGTACTTATCCGTTGTATAAGTCAAAACCCACAGTTGAGAAATGAAAAAATCAAAAATGAATATCAGGGTGCTTTTAAAGAAGCATTGTCACGAAAGAAAAGGTTTTTTGAACGAAACTTGTTCTGATAATCTGCCTTGAAAGTATGTAGAACAGGGAAGGCATTACTTCGCCAATAAAAACTTTTTTGGACTCCAAAACAGAAACCGAAAGTAAATGACCGAAGCCTTCCGTCTGATTTTCCTACATCGCGAGATAAGGCACTCCCTTTTTCGTTTTAATCTAAACACGGCCTGGCCTTCAAAACAATCGTCGAATAAATACGAGAAGGGGTTTAGATTAAATGGGACTCGGTGACCACGAGGAATCGGCAAAAGAAATTAGCTAGCTTTCGTTAAGGAAGGCGGTCAAACTCTATTGTTTGAATCGATTTTTTGTGGGTCACAAAAATATATTTTCGAAGAACTTTGAAAGCTTTTTCTTTGAGAAAAAGTACATCACTAGCCTGTAGAGAAGAATGTTTCTTTCTTAACGGTACTATTTGAGATCGAACCTATGAGACAAAAATATCATGACAATGCCTGTTCAAAGGTTCGCCTAATACCTTGCTGTAGGCTTCACTGATGTAGCTGTAGTTGAAAGCTTGTGGCATCTCACTTGAGCGGCAGCTGGACCTGGCAATAGAAGAGATCATGAAAATGCAACGCTTGTAATCACCTTCCAGCTCCAGCTAATTTAGTAAGATCATTAATCATGCGTCACTCCTTAGAGTAGAGTATACTGTATTCGATTTTTATTAGTTAATCTATATGTTTATATATATTGTTAAAATCATCGAATTAAAATGAATTCTCAAACCAATACACAAAGCTTGTAACAAGTTTAATCAATCTATATAATTTGTGTGAATGAGGAAAAGCCTTGAGCAGGACTCGAAGCCAGGGCCAATGATCTAAAGCGTTTTGCTCTGACTTTAGCCACGGCTGTTGTGGACACGATTCGAGCATATGATGAATTGCGCGTATTGCATCCAATTCTTATAGATTGATAAACCTTCCTGCCAGCTTGTCTTTATTTCAATCGTTCTGATCTGCTTCATCGCTCTCTCCCTTTATTCTTCACTGTTCGTCTTGGCCTACTTTCGCTAATTTACGCGCTGTAAAGTTTTGACCTGAGAACTAGTCCTCAGACCAACAAAGCCTTCGGGCGACTTCTCAACTAGAGTTTGGGAGATTCTAGAAAAACGAACCATCAAGAATCAAAGAAGAGAGCGATGAAGCAAATGAAAGCGATTGAAATCAAGACAAGCAGGCGGTAAGGGTTATTCATCAATAGAAACTCAAATTGTGTCCATAACACCCATGCTTGGAGACATTTCAGCAAGTGCAGTCGGCAAGTAGAGCAAACAGGAATTGTTAATCATTCTACGCTAAGGACTTGAGCGCTTCATCTTTCAGGTTGAAAGCACGCAGCGGTTGCGCTTTGTGAGCTGACAGCGAGCTAGATGAAATTATCAAAAACTCTACACAGAAATAATAATGGGACTCTGTCTCTCTTTCTGTGTCAAAAACGGCGCACGGATCGCGTTTTCATGCATATTACAATTCGCTCAATATGGTCATCAGTTAATAAACAAAGGCATATGGTCAGAGAGCACCTCAGCCACGTGGTGCTTGCCATCTGCAGGCCAAACTAACATATGCATAGAAGGACGCTGCGAAGGTCCCAATGTTTTATGTTTGTATTTGCTGAACAACCAAGCGATATCCAGCGGACAAAAAAGGTTCAAGTTTCACCGCAGCGAATTCAGAATCTGAAGACAGTCCATAGCATCATAGATACTTTAGTACATTGACAGAACACATACACATAAAAAAACACTTTAAGAACGAAACAATAACAATAAGACATAGTATTCTCCAGTATGCAAAAGTTTAAAAGTTCTTAGAAATAAATCGCTTAAAAATCCTTCGAATACGGATCTGCCAATCGAGACCGGCAATTATTAACCAATATAAGTCATACCCAGCAGCGAGTAGGTGAGATATTTCTGCTTGATACGAGAAAAGGGACTTCCGAGGTTAAACTCAAACCTAAGGCTTCTGAGCTCAAATTCAAACATAAGACTTCCCATCTCAAATCCAAACTTGAGACTTCCGAGCTCAAATTCAAACTTAGGACTTCCAAGCCCCAATTCAAACTTAACACTTCCGAGCTCAAATTCAAACTTAACAATTCCGAGCTCAAATTCAAACTTAACACTTCCGAGCTCAAATTCAAACTTAACACTTCCAAGCCCAAGTTCAAACTTAAGACTTCCGAGCTCAAATTCAAACTTAACACTTCCGAGCTCAAATTCAAACTTAACACTTCCGAGCTCAAATTCAAACTTAACACTTCCGAGCTCAAATTCAAACTTAACACTTCCGAGCTCAAATTCAAACTTAAGAATTCTGAGCTCAAATTCAAACTTGACACTTCTGAGCTCAAATTCAAACTAAAGGCTTCTGAGCTCAAATTCAAACTTGACACTTCTGAGCTCAAATTCAAACTTGAGACTTCCGAGCTCAAATTCAAACTTAAGACTTCCCACCTAAATTTAAAACTTAAGACTTCCGAGCTCAAATTCAAACTTAAGACTTCCCATCTTAATTTCAAACTTAAGACTTCCGAGCTCAAATTCAAACTTAAGACTTCCCACCTCAATTTCAAACTTAAGACTTCTGAGCTCAAATTAAAACTAAAGGCTTCTGAGCTCAAATTCAAACTTGACACTTCTGAGCTCAAATTCAAACTTGAGACTTCCGAGCTCAAATTCAAACTTAAGACTTCCCACCTAAATTTCAAACTTGAGACTTCCGAGCTCAAATTCAAACTTAAGACTTCCCACCTAAATTTCAAACTTAAGACTTCCGAGCTCAAATTCAAACTTAAGACTTCCCACCTTAATTTCAAACTTAAGACTTCCGAGCTCAAATTCAAATTTAAGACTTCCCACCTCAATTTCAAACTTAAGACTTCCCAGCTCAAATTCAAACTTAAGATTTCTGAGCTCAAATTCAAACTTAAGACTTCCGAGCTCAAATTCAAACTTAGGACTTCCCAGGTCAAATTAAAACTTAGAAGAAATCGAATCAACAAACATACCGGTCAATGGAATGATCCATTAAATCTTCTTGGTCTTTTACGACAACTGTTGATACAAGCGGCCGAACAGCTCCACTTGCCTGCATAAATACAAACATACGTTTGGTTTGCCTATGCTAGATAGAGAGTGCTCTATGCCACAGCAGAGCGGTATCAGAGATAGGAACTCTGGAAAGAAACATGTCTCCGTTGTCACTCGAAGTTCCACGCTTTAATTATAATAACATGTTATTTATACACGAAAGTCCCTTTCAGTTATAATACCTAAACTACTAGAATAAAAATAAACATACAATAGAGTTTAATAGAATAAAACTACTGTTCTCCCAGGGCGTTCATTCTGTCATCAGACAATTTTTCTTATGGTCAACTTTTTAGGAAGAAATTGTCTGTTGAATTAATGAATATGTGAAACTCCGAGAAACAACGAAGACATGATTTCTGATCTCAGTGTTAATCTAATACAAACATATAAATGAATATAAGTCGAGACCTAATCAGCCTCTATTTGAACTGACCTAATCAGCCTCTATTTGATCTGACCTAATCAGCCTCTATTTGAACTGAATTTTCTTTGCAACCATACTTTGCCCTACTCTGAAAGACACGTACCTAATTTTCGTGAATTTCATGTCTAATTCTTGTAAGGAGAATAGAGCTTTGAGATTTTAGCAGAAAAGTGTTTACCAAAGTTAAAAATTTTAACTGCAAAGCAAACCCGCATTGGACTGCTTTGATAAATAAAAGTTTGATGGCCATACCGTTTCAAAATAAACTTCTGGTATATGAAAATAGTTCCTGGCTATATTTCATGGATCGCGAAGATACGTTGATATTTCTAATGCAAAATAAAGCCGATCTGGATTCTCGAATGTTGAATTCGTTAAAATCGAGCCTACCCGCTACCGCTAGTAATGAATATATATAAACAAATATGTCGATCTTTGTCAAAATCGTTTGTAGCTTAATTCCGTTATGTTTATATCATAGTCTGTCTCTTACATTATTTTGTTTCTCGTTATTCACTCTAGTTTCAGAATTCTCATTTATCGTTCTAAATGTAAAACCTTACTGATATTCTAGGCTTTTTAGAATAAAATTAAATTGAAATGATATGTTTCATAGAAGACAGAGTAAAAATGAGAACGATTTCTTTATCCACAGGGCAAATTCAGACAGCTATCAAAATACGAAAACCGTAATGCAAATAGTTGGATGTTAGTGAGTTGATTTGAATTGGTCAAACTTGGTACCTAGAAAATCTGTGCTAATTCTAACACGGAGTGCCTCGTTTTGTAGCCCTTAGTCAATGTGGCAGGTTGGTTTAGCTAAATCGCTGCAAGCGTTCATAAAAAGAAAAGATGCGTGGTTCCATTAAGCCCAATTTCCAGTGAGAAAAATCTCTGCGAAATGCGCATTATTTCTCGAGAAATATTTCGCAGGCATGCGCAGTAAAATTTCGCCAGTTCGCAGAGAAATATTTCTCAGAGAAGAAAAGTTGACCTGAGTTCAACTTTTTGCGAAGTTCGCTTGCGAAATGATCATTTTGACCAATCAGAATGCATCTAATAACTCGCGGGGCAAAGGTTCAACCCATGTTTGCCCCGAAGGTTATTAGATGCATTCTGATTGGTCAAAATGATCATTTCGCAAGCGAACTTCGCAAAGGGTGGAAATTGAAATTTCTTGAGAAATATTGCGCGAGAAATATTTTTCGAGAAATAGTGCGCATTTCGCAAAGATTTTTCTCACTGGAAATTGGGCTTTAGACTCTCAAATTGAGACCCTGTTGTTTTGCTCTGTCATCTTTAAAGTTCAATGCAATCAACAAGTTTCAACACTGGAAGACAGACCGTCCACCAGAACACCACAGCGAACATTCTACGACTCTTGAAGTCAGTCTATGGTTTCTGTTGTTACATTTGGTACAGCCTTAATGTGTATCCAAACCAGGGAGTCTGAGCATACGTTGAATGTTGAGGCCTTGGATCGGTTATTGTTCCTCGCCCTTTGCGTGTTGGCCATCACATAATCCCTGACCCAGCATGTCACCGCAGGCTCTGTCGAGGTCATGGTTCGTCAGCCAATCACAATATACGAAAATAAAAAAACAGTTTAATAGCTGGATGCTTTCATATCCCATTCTTTCCGATCTTCTTGGCCTAGCTGCCTGGTATGCGTTTCTTCCCACCCATCCTCTCCCTTCAATTCGAGAGAACATCATCTGGGATTTTAATCTCAGGAAAATATGTTTGATTAATTGAGTGGTGTATTGTTACAATTCTATTCTAATTGTTTTGTTGATGAGAATTCAAAGCATGACTCTTCTGGCTCTTCTGGTTCACATGCAGTTTCACATACATAAGCAGCAAGCAACAGTCATGTTTCCCACCCACCCGCTCAATGGCTTAATTGGTTACTATATGAGTTCATGCGCAGCTGCTTTGCGGCGGGACAAAGTCCTCCTATAATCACTGATTTGCTTTGTCGATTCATCAAAGGCAATGATGAAATGTGCACGTCTATGCACATCGATCGCTGCTAAAACTCAGGCAAGAAAATAAATTTGTGGGGAAATTTGTCCCCGTGATTTGAAAATGAGTAGACATTGTATATGTAACTTAGTATAGGCTGAGTCCAAACACTTTTGAAAAACCCCTTCCGAAGCAGATAGAATATTTTCAACCCAATATGATGCTTGCCATAAGATAGAGGGGGACTTACTGTATTGCTGATGGATCACGTGGATTGTTCAAGGGTAAATTTGATTAAAATGTAAGTGACTAAAAAGCATACCCCATGATTCTTTGCTGCAGTTGCAACTTTTCGCAGAATGGCTTCATCTAAAAGTGGCCGTACGGCATCATGGATTATAACCTTTGAATGGTTAAAAATACTTTAAAAAAAGAATGAACTAAGAAATTGAGAAATAAATTCCTTTCAGTTCAATAACTTAACTGGCCGCTGGAAAGCTTGCTCCTGCCATGAAGTGGTTTTGGGGATTTTCGCCACTGGTGAAACATTTTGATAACTCTGAATGTTCATTATAGTTCACAATAAACTGAGGATCAAGCTGATCTGAAAATAACTCTTGGCTCATTGGTAAAATAAAGGAATATTCTGCTAAGACACATGCTCTTAGAATATTGTTTGATTCACAAGTTTGGATCAACGAAAAGCACAGACCTCAAAATGTACATTAAGCACAAGCCATTTCTGAGAAATAAACAAAAAGGCAATAATATCTCACCACATCAGGTTCCTTGCATTCAACTTTTAGTCTCTTTACTCCTTCATATATGCTTCGATGCCTAAAAATAATAAAAGTGAAAAATGAGAGTTGATGTTTGCAATCAAAATTATTGCCATAACGTTTCGGGATTTTCCAAGGAATGTTTTTATCTTACGAGGCTATTAGATAAGGCTCCAGTAAAGTATTAGACGTTTTTAGAAGTTCTTTTTGCGAGTTCTGCGCTGGTAGGGAAAAGTCCAATACAAAGGAGGAAGTTATTTTACAGAAGGGTATACGGTGGAGCCAAAGAGATTGGTAGAAAAATGTTTCTATTCAGTCAGCGTGTCTTCCCAACATGCGCCTCTCCATGTCAACTCCTCTTTCAGAGAGAGTTTTTGCCTCCCAGCACGTTTATATCATAAAATAGATTTATGAGAAAGTCTAAGTAAATACCGATTCTGGCTTTTATGAGTATGATATCCTAAAGACTTACCGAGTAGATTTTCCCTCTACAGTAATCGTCTTTGAGTAGCCTGCTTTCTTCATTAGCTGAAAAATATGAAAAGAATTTCTTTGGATGGTACAAAACTTCAAAATAGCCAGAAGCACCGGAGACATAGCGAATCGAACACATAGATTACTTAAGCTTTTCGTCTCACACTCAACAGAGTAATGTGTCAGAAAAAGAACGAAACAGAAACCTAACTAATTTATATACCCAGATGTTGATCGAAATAGGCCAATAAGAAAAGGGGTGAATGATTGGTATAGTGTGGGAAAACCAATCAACCCCCACGATACATCAGTGAGCTGACCAATAAAATAACTTCAAGAGTCCTGGGGCAGAAAGAGAAAGAGTGTAGACAGAAAGAGTTCGTTTTTGCCTCAGGACTCTTGAAGTTATCCTATTGGCCAGCTCACTGTATCATGGGTGTTGATTGGTTTTCCTACACCATACCAATCATTCACCTCTTTTCTGATTGGCCTATTTCGATCCACATCTGCGTATATAAAGCAGTTAGGTATCTGTTCGTAGCACTACAAATATCCATGAAAGAATAGAAACCTTTGTTATCAATAAGAAACTTTATGCAATTTCAGCAAGTTTTCCGCCTATTGTTCTTCCCAACATTGATCCTTTGCAACCGAGCAGCTCCACAAAAGCAGATAAATAGACTAATCTGGCAGAAGCTCTTAAAAATGGAGATCAGAACAACCAATTTCATCAAAATATTAAGATGAATTGAAAGCATGCAATGCTGTTAGTAGTTCAGAATACTGGGAGACTTCTCTACGTCATTCTGATAATCTATTCATTCTAAAGACTATTTTATCAATCTAGGGCCTATGCATTCTATACATCATGCCATCAAAAAATGATACTGCTTGATGGAAGAATCTATGAAGACTTCTCTACGCATATTAATTTTCATTCATCATAGGATCCCAACCTTGCATACCATCGAGGAAACATCACATTTAGTGTTTGTTCAAAGAAAATAAAGGCAAGGAAAGAAACATCATCAAGGGGAAGCAATTTAAATATTGGTAATAAATCTCAAAATCTAAACTTACATCCTCAAGAAATTCTTTTTTCCCACTCGCAACAGGAACAACGATTTTACGAATCCAAGAAATACTGTTTGAAAAATGAAAGGTTAGCCTAAAGTTAAGCAGTTAACCCACACCCCACTGAGACAATAAAACTCTCTCGCAGAGCAAAACTGAATTACACAGGGCCGATAATCTTGTTCTTTTTCAAATTATTGCAGTGTGGGATCTTTTTTGCAAGGTTAATATGTTTTTACCCCCAACTAGTCAGGGCTCTTAGAGGAACAATCATGCATTTTGGTATACCAACATGAAACTTGGTACACCTAGGCAGTTTGATACGCTGAAAAAGATAGGACCGGGACCCCATCTCAAAATTGCCCCCAAGTGCTATTTTTAGCATGGGGTAACTCGGTCCCAGTCCTTTATAACAAAACATTCAATATCTCATTCGCAAATCGTCATGAATAGATGAAACTTGGTATTCTTACACAATCTTATAAGCTGAAAAAGATGAAATTGAAACCCCATCTTAAAATTACCCCCAAGTGCTATTTTTAGCGTGGGGTAACTCGGTCCCAGTCCTTTGTAACAAAACATTCAATATCTCAGTCGCAAATGGTCACAAATAAGTGAAACTTGGTATTCTTACACAATCTTATAAGCTGAAAAAGATGAAATTGAAACCCCATCTCAAAATTGCCCCCAAATGCTATTTTTAGCATGGGGTAACTCGGTCCCAGTCCTTTATAATAAAACATTCAATATCTCAGTTGCTAACTGTGATAAATAGATGAAACTAGGTATTCTTACACAATCTTATAAGCTGAAAAAGATGAAATTGAAACCCTATCTCAAAATTACCCTCAAGAGCTATTTTTAGCATGGGGTAACTCGGTCCCAGTCCTTTACAATAAAATATTCAATATCTCAGTTGCTAACTGTGATAAATAGATGAAACTAGGTATTCTTACACACTTTCATACGCTGAAAAAGATTAAATCGAGACCCCATTGTAAAATTGCCTCCAGGTGCTTTTTTAGTATGGGGTAGCTCGATCCCAGTCCTCCGTAATGAGACATACTATAACTCCAGTTGCAATTTTAAGATATAATTGAAACTTCACATCCTTACACAGTTTCAAGAGGTTACAAAGATTTAATCAAAACCCCATGTCAAAATTGCTGCTTAATGCTTTTCATCAGAATTGTGTAGTTCGGTCCCAGTCCTAAGACACAATAACTCTGTTTTAGATGGTGAAAAATACATGTGATTCAATATTCTTACACATCGTGATAAGCGGTAAAATGTTTTATTGAGACACGTTCTCAAATTTGCCTTTTAAATGCTAGATAAGGCTAACTGAAGAGAGCCCCAGTCCTCCAGAATATAACCCTATGAAACTCTGCTGTGAATTGCGATATAAACATCAAATAAGATATTACATCACATTTTGATAAGCTGAAAAGGATGAAATTGAGACCTATTCTCAAAACGCCACTATTGCCATTTCTCAACTGGGCTAAACGTTCTCACAATAGGCAACGACGTTGACTCTGCTTGCATTCGCGTTCTTTATAACCTCTCTCGTAAAAGGATGCCAATCATAAGAGATAAATCTATATACATATCAAAAAAGAAAAACATAAAATCATTGTATCTAATTAGCATTCGCCATTGCAGTAACATAGCTCAGTGCATTCCAAGCCAAACTCCTTGCATTTACAGCGGCTTCCGCAGCTCCGTTTGCACCCGCACTTTACTAGCTCACGACAGGACTTCGACGCCTCTGGAATCGTTATCCAAACCGGAGAGGCAGAATTCGCTGTTGTACTCCATCCCCAATCGTTAGGAGAAGGCAAGTCTTGCCATTTAGCCAGAGATTGGCCCCAAACAAATCTAGAATAGATGCATATAAGGTTAGCAGTGGCATACGTATTACGTAGATAGTTAATTTGATAGGATGGGCGAAAAACGCTATTTTTCTGACAAAAGTTTGGTAAGCGGTTTCTTCTTCCATGGATATGAAAACAAAGTTGTCACATTTACCAGAAACTCGTTTCCAACAGTAATGGTATGATTTTATATCTATCTTAAAGTCACAAATCACCGCACAAACTCAATCAGCGAGTCATTGATCAACACCCTTATTGCGTAAAGTGCTTACTATTGGGAACTAATTTCTGATCATTTTATGATATACTCAAATAAAGTATGATAAAAGTTAAACAGATATCGTAGTCATAGCAGAATGCTTCCCCAATTCATTCCACTTAAATTTGACAACTTAAAGATGTTTCAAACATTGAAGGTAATTTGTAGCTTACCCTGCTTGAAAAGTGGCTCTCTTGATGTGCTGCAGGAGAGCGTTTTTCGTTGGGGGAAGATTCTCACTTGGACAGCCTTTCTTTGTAAAAATATGTCTTCTGCATTCATTCACATCACGCAGCGAGCTTGATTTGTCGTATAAAAGGACGATATATCTTTCTATCTCGCTAACATCATCATCGGTTATTTCCCGAAGATCACATCTTGATAGTCTGAAAAAATAATGAACATCAATTTGCAAAACTTTGCAAATAGGACATAATTCAAATTAAGAGTAGATTGGCGCGAGGAGTGACTGACAACCAACCATTCGCGTTATCAAGGTATTTTCAGCAACAAATAGAGCACCTTTTAAGAAGCCAGTTAGCAACCGCCGTTTTATATTCTAATTCAAGTTTTTGAAGAGCTCACTGTCAAAACCAATATATCTGTTGACAAAAATTAGAAGCATAAAAATCTTTTACCTTGTGAAGCACCCAGTTAAAGTTGAAGTATTTCTCCAGCAATGCCAATTCAGCTTTTTTCCTTTCCCACAAAATGAAGAAACAGTATCGCATCCGGTGAAAGCGTACCAAAAGCGGAGACCAGAACACTTGTTCGCGCCAATCTTGGTGGAATATTCGTGAATAGGTAACCATCTCTTGGATTTGCCAGTGCCGAATTCAATCCAGAGCTCATCCAGATTCAGGCTTGAGAAAAAAGATATTCCCAACATAACCACATCTGTGTCTACAGTTTTGATAACCACTTTACGATGTCCACATTCCGTTGCGTGTCTGACGTGGAGAAATATGCGCGTATCCGCTTCTTCGTGGTTGCAAGGTGCGACTGGAGATACGTCGATGCTACTCGAAGCAATAACACTTTCACCAGTGGTTGCAATTACAACACCGGGACTGTTACCACTAACAAGATCTTCTGCAAGTATCTGAAACAGCTCTGTTTTATTATCGTCATTTCTAAGGAACTCTTTCCAATTCCGCCACACGGGTGTCGTTCTTTTCACTGCTATCCTGATTCCTCTCCCTCTTCTTTCTCTCGTCTCTGACTTCAAACTTGGTTCTACATAACGGTCGAAAATTACATCTAATCTGCATATGCTATCTTCCGTAAAAGATTTCAATATTTGCTGTCGGAAAACTTCTAAACTGTATTCTCCGTAGGTCTTGACATTTTTAGAGGTTGTCATTTGAACTATGGCCGCACCGTCGATTATTTTTGCTGTCAACCCTTTCGGGGATTCCTCCTTCGCATTTCCATGTGCCTGAAGGCAACTCAAGAAATCGGATTTATTCGTTTTCCGAATTTTTCCGTACTCAGAAATTGAAGGCGGGTATGAGTGATTCTCATGTGCAAAGAATTCTGAGAGATCCCCATTGCGTGTTTGACAGGCAACGTACAGTGACGAGTACAGGCGGCAGTCTTCTTTTAACGAAACCACTTTTAACTTTCCTTTACATGTTGTGACTACATTTTTGGATCGAAAAAGAGTCAGTTTGTTCTTTGATACGACAGCGTAGATAGATTTTGAGCAGGTTTCAAGCCTTTCATGTTTATAGGATTCGTACTGCTCTTTTCCGATTCGTCTTGCACTCTTGACTGATTGGACAGCAGCATCCCCCATGACTGTCTTTGTCATTATTTGAATCAAATCGTCGTCTTCTTCGAAGGGATTACCTATATCTTGCAGTGTGGTTTTTAGGGCAAGCACATCTTTTCGGAACCTTTTCTCGTGAGAATCTGTATCTTCATGATGGGGCAGATCACCACTTTCGTTAACGTTGCTATGGAACAAGCTTACCAGTCGAGCAATTTCGGGGCCACCAACCATCCACTTCATCAGTGAGATGTCATTATCCAAAATACCAATTGCTCCACCATCGATCTTAACTGTCTTGTTATTTTGCTCGTGTGCTTGGTCTTCTGCAATACATGAAAATACTCTTGCCGTCTTTTTCACAGTGAAATTACCTTTGCAGAATTCTTCGTATACAACAGGATGTTTGACTTTGAGCATTTGCATGTCATGAATGAAAATTGACATCCATCTGGCATAATGAGTGTGGTCTAATGCAAACATCCACGGTGCTATTGCTTCCAGAGCTTCTACAAACATCGGAAAATCTGCTTCTCTAATGCTGCGAATGAATCGTAGGAGTAAACCCTCCATCTCCATCACTGTTATCCAGTAATTGAACTGCACTGATTCAATGCGCTTGGTTGCTAGCCATTCTTCGAGCGATCTAGATCCTCCTGCGACTCTCTCGTGACTTTCACACACCAGAAGGTATAAGGCAGCGCAAGTTATTTCATGAGCATATCGACATCGTTTTACTTGGCTTCCTTGTAACAAGCTCTCTGCTCTTCCTGGGGTATTAATGCCAGCTTTTATCAGCAATTCAACCCAACCACTGCCCTCTAACCAATCACCAATCGCACTTAAAAACGACATCTCTATATGTAGGGCTCCCATCATCATGATTAGTTTCTTCTCCCCGTAAAGGTCAGGATAAAGCCATTGGACTTGCTTTCCTATTGCATAAACTGGTTGATCTCCTGTCATAATAACGGTTTGTCCTGGATTGACAGTTTGAACAACTTGACTTACGATTTTCATTGTATGCTTCACTACAGCTGGTGACGTGACAGCATCTTTAAGTAACGGCATCAAAGTAGAAAGTGACTTGCATGAATTTCTCTGTTTGCCTGCTTCCTTACTATGGAAACCTTCCCAAGAAATCCTTTCCGATATTGAAGGCTGCTCAGCATCTTGGTTCAGAAACTTTAGTTTGTCAAACCAATTATCTTCTTTGTAGAAAGCCTTTGAAATGCGGACTGGACTTGAAGGATTCATTTGTTGTAGGGGGTATTCGGGTAGTTGGGCCTTAACTGGTTGTACCTCTGTGTAATTTTCTGGCAATTCAATGGCAATTTCGATTTTCTCTATTTCTTTATCCAATGTAAAAACTTGTTCTGGAACTTCTTCATCGGGGTGCTGAAATATCGAGATGCTTGTGCCATGAAACGCAGTCTTTGATGTTACTGAAGTGGGGTTGTGGTCGATGTTGTCGATAGCCGCTGTGGTGAACAACCCGTGTCGAACAGATGGAGGGCATACAAAGCCACTTTCTTGGTATTTTTTACACAGTTGCTTCGTCACGGCTAATTCAAAGCTTTGGACTCGGCTATACGTGGCACATAGCCCATAATCTGCGAGGTTTTCGATCAGGCCTTTTTTTCTTGTTTTGGAATGTATCAATAATGCAGAATACAAAGGTAATGGTGTTTCATTCGCCTTGCTGTGACGAAACGTTTGTTGCTGTTGCTCACCATACCTTTTCTTTCTTACTGCATTGAAGCGAATTAGCTGAGCAATCGATGTTGCCGCTCTGTTATTCCGTGCATTGCTTTCATTTTCATTGCCGATGCCTCCACCATCCAAAAGCATGCTGATTAAACTAAACAAGGAAGCAGGCACTCCTAACTGCTTGTGTAAGGGCTCGAGCGCGCCCTCTGGATCCTGCTGATCTGCGAATAGTTGCTTTCTTATAATATTAGCAGCTTTGGCAAGACAGAAGCCATCATTTTCACCACTTCGCGTGCACGCATGAAGAATGGCATCACCAGCATTTTCCTCAAAAATCAAGATGATATCTCGCCCTTGCTTATGTTCAAAAAAGTCCCGGTATTTCCTCGAGAATTTTTTGCTTCAAACGCGTCGAATGAACTCTTGCGATGCTATCTGTAGATGCGCCATACTCACACAATCGTTTGCAAAACAAAGCTCGCAAGTCACTCAATTTAAACACAGGGACTTCACCAACGCAAAAAGCGCATTCTTTTATGTATTCTATAATTTCTGCTAGTGCAATCCCGTAAACTATATCATCTTCTTGATCTTTAGGAGTCTTCTTAGCTTCTTCCAAACGGACTCGGTTGTACAAAGACGCCAAACAGGACTTATGGTAACGGGCCTCTATAGCAACCATATCCCCCTCGCTCAACTTCGCTAAAAGCTTTTCGTCGCATAGAAACGCCGCTGCTTCTTGGACTCGCTGACTCAAACCTAACGTACGCGCATTGGTAAGGTTACAATCTAGATCTGGAGCATCGCATAGAAAGCAAGTTGGAACGAAATTTTTTGCGCTGAACTTTGAACGAGTTTTTACCGTCGACGAAGAACTTTGTTCAAGGCCAGTGTCACGTGTTCTTCTTCTCTTGGTAGCTCTTTCGTAATGGTAGCTATCGTAGCGATTTTTGCAAGCCTTATGAAACTTTGCACTTTTATTAATAAACTTGTCCATTAGATGAGCTTCATTGAATCTTGACTGAAGGGGAACTGGTAATTCTTCCAGATCAGCAAATTTTTGTAAGTTTTGTAAAATGTTCTCGTAACTCGTTAGGCCATCGTCAGATGAGCTGTTTGCAGGACAAATCAATTTGGCAGTTGAGCTTTCTTGGCATATAAAACAAAGATCCCAGTTTGTATCTGGTCGAGCGTTCCATTCTTGGATACCTTGGAAATGTTCTGCAGCATTTAGCAATGTAAAACTCTTTTTTGACATTATTCTTATGTGAATTATGCAACTTGCTACTTGAAGATTTACATTTTGTACGTCTCTCTGGACCTAAGCGATATGAAATAAAACTGATATTGTTTTGAAACTTTCTTTTGAAGAGGTGACCAGCTTTTGTGACATACACTTTCACTTAACGAAATTCCTTTCAGATATAAACGTCAGGATTATTTTTTCTAAAACACATTAACTATTAGAGAGAGGCCATACAACCTCGCAAATTGTTGAATATTTGTTAAGCAAGATGAAGTATTACTCAACAAAACTTGCCACTCGGACCACACACACGTATACCTAAATTCCCTGGGGATATCGTTTTGAATATCAAATCATGAATTCCGTGATACGATCAGGGAACAAATAACAAGATTCTACCGTTCTCGTCTTGCTTACAACATTTTGTTTCGCAATTTAAAACAGCGTTATCGTGTCTTGAAGGAGAAAAGGACTGGGACCAACTGAGTTACCTTATTCTAGAAATAGTACAAGCAGCAATTTCGAGATGGGTTCTCGATTTCATCTTTTTCAGCGTATGAAAGTTTGTAAGAATACTTAGTTTCATCTATTTATCACAGTGACCAACTGAGATATTGAATGTTTTATTACAAAGGACTGGGATCGAGTTACTCCATACTAAAAAAAGCACCTGGGGGCAATTTTACAATGGGGTCTCGATTTCATCTTTTTCAGCGTATGAAAGTGTGTAAGAATACCTAGTTTCATCTATTTATCACAGTTAGCAACTGAGATATTGAATGTTTTATTATAAAGGACTGGGACCGAGTTACCCCATGCTAAAAATAGCATTTGGGGGCAATTTTGAGATGGGGTTTCAATTTCATCTTTTTCAGCTTATATGATTGTGTAAGAATACCAAGTTTCACTTATTTGTGACCATTTGCGACTGAGATATTGAATGTTTTGTTACAAAGGACTGGGACCGAGTTACCCCACGCTAAAAATAGCACTTGGGGGTAATTTTAAGATGGGGTTTCAATTTCATCTTTTTCAGCTTATAAGATTGTGTAAGAATACCAAGTTTCATCTATTCATGACGATTTGCGAATGAGATATTGAATGTTTTGTTATAAAGGACTGGGACCGAGTTACCCCATGCTAAAAATAGCACTTGGGGGTAATTTTAAGATGGGGTTTCAATTTCATCTTTTTCAGCTTATAAGATTGTGTAAGAATACCAAGTTTCATCTATTCATGACGATTTGCGAATGAGATATTGAATGTTTTGTTATAAAGGACTGGGACCGAGTTACCCCATGCTAAAAATAGCACTTGGGGGCAATTTTGAGATGGGGTCCCGGTCCTATCTTTTTCAGCGTATCAAACTGCCTAGGTGTACCAAGTTTCATGTTGGTATACCAAAATGCACGATTCTGGCAAACTTTTCCATTAAGAGCCCTGACTAAACAAATAAAACGAAGTGATGAGAATAATATCTTGCAGCACAAATTACATGTTCACCTCTAATGCATATTTAGTAGTTGAACTGCAACATTAAGAGTGTTGTGTCTGATCTACACGGCTATGGAGCCTTCTCCATTATTCTAATAATTGTGCTTGATTCTAAATTTCTGAAATCAATGGGGATGCAGAGAACACGGTCATTAACTGATAATTCTTTTAATGTTTTTTCTAATGTTTATCATTTTCAAAAAATGTTTTAGTGACTTTAAGTACAAAATCACAAAAATCAAGAGCATGTTTATTTACTTCTTTGTTTGCTTTAGTTCTCTTATCAACTTCTCTTTCTGCAACTTCTCTCAGCCAGCATTCAAGACCAAGGTATATCTATGTCTAAGTTAACAAAAGAGTGACGACTAGTGAATAACAAAATCTTGAAATTTTTAAAATCGTATTCAGAGGTATTATACCAGATAATACAGATTATGAGTTCATATCAACTAATATTGCCACCAACCTTTCAAACACTTCAATTGTATAGCATATAATTGGTTTTCCACAAACTTCAATAAACTGAAAAAAGGGGAATATTTGTTATAAAAATTGTCAAATCTTTAACAACATTAATATAAATAAAAAGGGGAGATTCGAATCGAGTTCTGGAGGCCGCAAATTGTAAACATCTTGATCTAATTTTTTCATAGTTACCCCTGTGGTCGAGGGTTAGAATTCATTAATCGTAGCCCCCCGCGCATCGTGAGAGGCAACTAAAAGGGTTGGTTGCAGGAAGGGCATCTGCCCATAAAACTTTGCTTCATATGGAAAATCATGGATTGGTCTGGCGACAATGGCTAGATATTAAATTCTGTTTCATGGTTATTGCAACACAAATTGCTACATTTCAAGCAATTACTTCAATTAAAAAAGTCAAAACGTAATCAAAAATGGTATTGTCTATACATAAGTAATGAAGGCATGTGTCTTTCATAAGGAGTGTATCTGACAAAAACACGTGTTGTGTTTTGATGAATGATAACATGATAGTGGGTGGGCGCAGTGATGCGTAGTGTACCAAAAGCTGTTTTGTTGCCATAGATTCTGGAAGATGTGGGCTCCGAACCATCATGAATCAGCTATGTATCACACTTGAAAAACGGGTGGTCGAGTAATCACTGTATTGCTTACATGCTTTTTTTATAAGGAACCTGGCTCAGAGCCTAGTTCTTTAAGTTCCTCATTTCGAGACTTATTTTGACCACTTTGTAGTTTTAAAAGTTCCTTAATAGTTAATTTCAAGTACTCATTTAGTTGATAAGAATAAGTACAAACGCAAGAAAAGAATCTAGATTCCACATTTTATGATGAACTTGTGATAAGGAAACATGTTAACACGTAAAAGTTAACAAGAGCCCTCAAAGCAGTTGCATATCAACGCTTTTGATATCGTCTGACACAATATAGTCCTCGGACCCACCTTTGAACAGAACTCTAAACTATCCAAGCTTCGTGTTAAACCACTTCACTTGTCCAGTATTCCATTCATCGTAGAATGCGCGTATTTTTCGGTTGATCAACGCATGTTCATAGACTCGTTCTTTTACATCGTCGATTCTTTCGCTCTGAAGTTCATCAGGCTCATTCTCTTCCTCTTCTTCCTTCGTTGTTTATGTCTTCCTCGCAAGCTGCCGAGGCTTCTGGTGTTTGCCCTGCCAGTGGATTATCAGGGCCAGTCACAAGCAGTGGTGGTGCTATCGAGTACCCAATTAAACTATCAGGCTGAATCTTCTCATCCTCCGACCCATCAGTCGTTATCAAACAGACTGTCTTTTCGAAGCATCGGTACCTTGATGAGGCATATCTCTAACTGCAAAGCCTATTGTACGCGTCGCCAACCCAATGTGTGATTAGAATTCTTTGCGGCTTGACGTCCAGCTTTTCATCACTGTTCCCAAGCCAAAGATCCACATTTTCGTCACTTTGCAGCCACTCATCTTGTACGATTCGAACCAATGACTTCAGCATGTGACCGAAGCCACAATCGACGGGTTGCCAGATGTCTGTCGCACCGGCCAAGCCAAACCAAACAACGCCATTTAATTTTCTTACTTCATTTAGAAACAGATCATTGGTTTGGGCACTCAGGTTGTCGCAGAAAAGAACGAATTCTTAATTTTTACCTGTTTCGGTGGAATTTGCGACAGCTGGCTTCAGAGTTCTCTTCACCCAGTCCACGCTGAAATTGGTATCTGCCTAGGCGTTTGCTCTCCAGTAAACATCCACATCTTGGTGGCATGTCTGTAGTTCATCTTGGCTGATTCCTTTTCCCGTTTCCGGAAAGATGATTCCAATTTTTACTGGCGGTCCTTCAGGCGCAAAGCAGATTTGCAACGTACACTGCCGCTTATCAAGTCCAGGTTCCGGTGTGCTAAAAAGGAATTTAAAAAACAGTTTAGTCATTTGCAGGGTGTGAAATACCTTATTTTAAAAGGGCGAGTCCAGATACATAGAGTTATAAAGCAAAATGCATAAAACAGTTTACCTGACCCAGGTTCGGTAGTTTATCTGTTCCCCACGTGGAAAGTGTTGTTCGTATGTAGTTTTGCAAGGGACTTGGTCGACGTTGAAGCGTCTACTGGGTTGGAATGTCCCCCACTTGCTGTCATAAGAAGGATTTGTAATTCCTGTCTTGATTAGGCCCTCGCGCAAAGTTGTGTGCCAACCAATCATGCTTGGCAGAAAGCTTATTTTATCTGCTCTTTTCTTACGCTGAATTCTTCTCAACTTGATTTTGTATTGCTTGATAAAGTGGAACACTGCAGATTTTGGTATGACTTCAGCATCTGGCTTGGCACTTTGGTCATGTTCTGCGGCAATCTTTCCAGCCTTTGCGTAGAGCCATGCAAAAGAAATTCTCATCCCCTTAGACCTTCCTTGTAGAAACTTTTCATAAAGGTTGACATAGACTTTTTGATGCCTTATACTTGGTCATATGTTTTTCATCAGTTTCCTATGTTTATCGACTGCTGCATTAGTTATTTTTTCCTCATTCTTTACCCAGGTCGATACCATCCGTTTTAAGATGTTATATTTGAATGCAATGTCATTCTTTTTGCTTTTTTGGCTTCTTCAATCATCTTCAACTTAAATTCATTCTCATATGATTGTCTATTCTTCTTTTCTCGATGTTGCTTACTACTTTCCCTTCCTTCAGACCCTCTAGCACTTTTCTCCAGAGTTTCTCCAATGACGATACTCTCCTCATCCACAACAACAACAGCTGCTTGTTCTTTTTAGGGTTCATCAGCCCTGACGTCACTTTTCAAGATTGATGGCATTTCATTGACTTTCTCGTTCTTGCTGTTCTTTTTCAAAGCACACCAAGACGAGTGCATCACAAATCCAGACTTACTTTTAAAATGCTTCTTGCATGCATCACAACGATATAAACTAACTACAACAAACAAAGGGCCAGGGACTTCGTGTAATTCGCTTCGATGAGGTATCTTTGTATAAAAACCAAACTTAAATAACGTTGACTGCTTTTTCTTGTCTCCCATATTTCAACTACTGTACTTTAAACAGCCATCCTACTCAACTTTAAAAAGATGGCATTTTCTACTGATTCTTAAAACAATTCCTCTGCCAATTAAGTGCGCCATTGGCCCAACATTGACAGATATGTAATGTTAGTAACAATACACAAAGTGTGAATTCACAACAAAGAGCAACAGAGCAACTGGGTATGAAGTGACTTAAAACGGAAATTTACTAAGTTGGTTTGCACAACACCCAGTGAGCATGGCGAGTTTGACAGCAAGTCAATAAAACCGGCTTTCTGATTATAAATATCACGGAAAGATGTTTATATTCAAATTTTCAAGTTCCTTAGCAATTTGACCTTTAGTAGTAGAAGTTCCTTAAGTTTTTCGACATTCGACATGTTTGTTCCTTATAAAAGGATCCTTATAAAAAAAGCGTGTAGTTACTTCCAAAGCTGACACCATACCACCTCTGGTCATGTATTTTAGGGCCAAAACATTCATTTTGAGAATCACCATCATTAATTCAATTGATTAAAGCGATTACAACTATGATCGGTCAATCAGTTGTCTACCCAAGTCTCTAGCGTCTTTGGGAGCTGGATGCTTATGTCTGGTTTGCGGTAAATTGTTGATAGGCCTATTTCAGGTCAGATTGTCTCCAACCCTCAGCAAGGTTTTAGGAGACAAATCATGTCTCTAGAGTAAAGTAGAAGGGGGGCTCCCGCCCTCGCCACCCAGACCCTATTGTGTTAATCAAATGTTGGTTTTTAGATATGGTTATATTTCGAGCGGGGGTGGTAACGTGACGTTACATATAGGTGATGTTACATATAGGTGATGTTACATATGGGTGGTCATAGAAATACCGCGGGTGTTGATTGTCTCTTTTGTTTAATAGCGCGAATCTCTGCGCATTATCTGAATGGGCCTAAAGGGACTGATTTGACAATAAATTTTTCCAGGTTACTTCTTAAGGTGGGAGACAGGGCAAAGAAATCTTACTTTCTTGGAAATTTTTTATTTTTGTACTAAATATTTGAATTTTAAATGACACGCTTTTTATTTTACAAGGAACCTACCTAAAGTGCCTTAAATTTTTGATTGTTCTCAATTGTTACAGGCAACAATAGAACAAAAGAATCCATTGTATTTTACAAGAAGTTCTAGTTCTAGGTTCCCTATAAACGGTTCCTTAAAAGAAAAAAAGCGTGTATTTGAACAAGAATTGTAAAAAATTTCACATAAGATAATCTTAGAATTGTTTTAAGTGTTAATATTTTAAAAATCCAGTACCTATTGAGCTTTCTTACATTATTGAGACGTTGAACACTACTCTCTTATAGACTACTTTCTTATTAAAAAAACGTGTAGATCTTTCTAAACTTTTGATGCAAGAATTGTATTTAAAAAGCACCCAAAAATTAGTTTAAGTTCAAAATATTACTATCTTGGGGCCTGTATAACGACTTTATCAGTGTCCAAAGTTTATAGATACTATGAGCGTTTTGACTAGACTTATTCGTCAGTTTCATGTTTAGCTCATAAAATCTAAACTATCGTCCGAAATAGTGCCCTACAGTGAGACTCGTGTCTATAATGTTCAAAGGAAGCCAATTTGATAGTGTCATAGTTTTCCCAACTCACCAACTTACCAACCAGGCACGGATTCAACGGGGGGGTTGGGGGATCATGCCCCCTAAACGATGACATTCCAACGATCAAAAATATGCATCACAATAGCTAGGCAGTTGAATAAATCAGGTAATGTCTTGAACATAACAGCGCAAAAAGAAAACATTACTTACCTAAAATCAAAATTATATATCATCTTGTATCTCAGGTGATTGGGTGAATCTTCAAAAATGTTAAGTTTTAAGTATACTATACATGTATTTAGGAAATGAATTCAAAACTAAATCAATTGGGCAGAGCCTAAACCTTGGAAGTGAGTTCTATCTTGACATGATATCAGATTTCAAAATTCAAGCACATTGGCAAAACTCCGTTTAAGTGCCCACAATCTTCAAATAAAGACAGGCAGGTATCACAAAAATAAAACACCTGGAAATGAACGTTTTTGTCTTTACTGCAAACAATCTGGTACACTTTAGGTTGAAGATGAAATCCACTTCTTCACATCTTGTCCTTTGTACATAGAAGATCGAAACAAAATGTTGACATGCATTTATCAAAAAGTCCCATCTCTAAAATTTCTGGTTCCCAAAGACTTATTCGTATGGCTTATGAGTCAGGAGGACAAATCTGTAACTATAGCTTTGAAAAATTTTTGTAAAGTTTCATTTTAAAGGAGACAATCTTTCATTAATAATCCAAAAGATACTCAAATCACTGATATTGTGTCATGATTTTAACTATATAGCTTTTTTGTATTCAATTGTTTAAAATTTTATTATTCGCTTTTTGTATATATTTTAGAAAAAATTGTAATACCGCCATTGTTAGTATGCGGTCTCGGCCTAGAAACCTGCATATCGAAAAAAAAAAATAGCCCCAGATATTAACCAAATATATCAACAGCTCTAAGTGATTAATTTTTCCAAGAGAATTTCATTCTGAAGCTTATGATGAACAAACAGCATTATTGATTTTGCTCAGAAAGCCACCTTATTTATCAGATTCTAAAGAAAGGGGCTGAACAAAATGAAAGTGGGCTCATTTGATTTTGAACTCCCTGGTTCCAATGTTATGTGAAAAAAAAACTTCTACCAGCTCCATTCATTTGTTTTTAATTTTTTTTCTTCATTGACACAGGATTGTAGCGTATATCATCTCATCAGGTACTTTTTCTCCAATTAATTGGTAGGGGTGAGATTTTACCTCGAACTCTTCATAACGACACAAAGTTAAGGAAAATATCTCTTGTGGTTAAGAAACTTGCTGAGAGACTTTTCGTACCATAATTGGGTTGAAGGCTAGGAAACTCTGGACTCTGGTATTTAGCATAGTTTCTTATAAAAAAATGAATGTATATTAGAAGGAGTTCTCCCGGGCAAAGAGTGTTTATTAGAAATGGTTGAATGAAAACCACTGCAAACATTTTTCTAAGTTAAGTTAGTTGTAAAAAAAATGGGTGTAAAATACACTAGATAAGAAAGCCTTGGAAAGTCTCTTTACATCTCAAATGAAAATAAACGCTCTACAAGAATCTCATGAACGCATTAACTTTTCATTTCAACGCAATCCAAAAAAAGATTTCTCTCTCTGTCTCCCACCTTAAGAAATAAGCTGAAAAAATGCATTGTTAAATAAGTCCCTTTAGGCCCATCCAGATAATACGGAGCCATTCGCGGTATTAAATAAAAGAAACAATCAGCACCCGTAGTATTTCTATGACCACCTATATGTAACATCACCTATATGTAACATCACCTATATGTAACGTCACGTTACCACTCCTTATGGTAAGCTAGCAAATTTAAAAAAAAAACACAAACAACATTGATTTTGGAGGAAGAACAAGAAAATTGTCTTATTCTGTATCAAAGACAAAAGTAGCATGTCTCATTAAGCCTAGCATAGCTTGTGGTCTAGGTCCTGTGTGTGGTCCTGTGGCCTATATTATTAAGAAGAGGTCCGGGGCCCAGTATTAGAGGGGCTTTCCCAAAAGCGAAAGAGGGCGTTATTCAAGATGGTGGCTTTTTAATTGAAGGGGGGCTTACCTGTTTCGGAGTTTCTGAATTCATTCGTTGCCCAACTCCTCCGGCCGGGAGAACTGCATCCACTGTAAAACTAACACAGTCCTCCATTTTGCGTTTTTCTTTGCTCATTCGCGGTCAAAAATGTTAGCTATTTATCAATTGAATTGAATTAACTGAATTCAGAAAATTAGAATGCTAAGAAAATTAAAAAGATATTAGAAACTTTTCTAGTTTCAAGTTTCTAATATCTTTTTAATTTTCTTAGCATTCTAATTTTCCTTTCTCTTCTCCAACAACCAGATGATATCCTTAACTAATAAAATAGATGAAATAGTAGCAAGTATAAGTTCTGAGTCACAAGAAGTTCCAAAATCAAAATTCCCCTGTGCCATTTGTAAAAATAGAGTCAAACATAATCATAAATCAATTTTCTGTGATCAATGTAATAATTGGGTTCACATAGAATGTAATGAAATTTCAATAACTGAATACAAAGATCTCCAAAAGGAGCCTCATGACATAAAATGGGTTTGTTTGTACTGTTCCATACTAAATAACTCTGTTACCTTTCCCTTCACCCTGGTTTCTGACAGTGCTTTTCTAGATGAAACTGATTTTGAAATATCCTCCAGTTTCAATGTAACTCATCCATCTTTTGAAATTGCATCCAAATTGACAAACTTACCAAATCTTTCTGACTATGATATTGATGAAAATATCAACACTAATTTGAACTCAAAATACTATTCCGTACAGGAACTGGCTTCATTAGAAGTTTCCAATAAAGACTTTGCCATTTTCCACATGAATATTCGTAGCCTTCCTCTCCACTATGAAGAACTTCATGCTCTCCTGTCTTCTCTTAAAACTGAATTTCGAGTTATTGGCCTTTCTGAAATCAAGGTTTCTACCAATGTTCCTTTAAAATCCAATGTAGACTTACCAGGTTATAAATTTTACCACACTCCTTCACATAGTGCTGCTGGAGGTGTTGGCATATATGTTAAACAAAATCTTGCTGCCAACAAAAGGGATGATCTGTCTGTCAGTGATGTTGACTTTGAAACTATCTGGATTGAAATTGACAATCCTCAAAGTAAAAATATCTTATGTTGCTGTGCATATCGTCATCCTAGTTCAGATATCTCAAAATTTACTGACCACCTGCAGGATACCCTATCCACTATTACTGATGAAGATAAAATTGTTCATATCATGGGTGATTTCAATATAGACTTACTGAATTATGGGGACCATACTCTTACAAATGAATTTATCAACTTGATGTTTTCTGCACATTTTATGCCTTCTATACTACACCCCACCCGCATCACTGATACCAGTTCCACACTCATTGATAATATTTTCCTAAATAACACCACAGATTCTGACATTATCAGTGGCAACCTTTTATCCATGATCTCTGATCACCTCCCCCAGTTTGCTATCCGAAAAGGTAATGCACCTGATTATAAAAATATGTCCTATTTTGCTCATGACTACAGACAGTTCAATGAGAGAAATTTTATGTCTGATTATGCTGAGTTTGATGTATCCTACCTCAACAATGAAAATACTGACTTAGATGCAAAATTTGATACTTTTCTACTTAATCTCCACATTCTTATTGAAAAACACTGCCCTGAGAAAAAGTTGAACAAGAAAATGATGAAGCTTAGGGACAAACCTTGGATAAATTTTCAGATCCTGAAAATGATGAAAATCAGAGATAAGCTTTTTAAACAGTTTAAAGTCTCAAATTCATCTACCGCTTTTAAAGTTTATAAACAGTTTCGCAACCGTGTTGTCAATGAAATCAGAAAGAGTAAAAAGAATTATTACCAACAGTACTTTCATGAAAACAAAAGCAATATGAAAATGCTATGGAAAGGTATCAAAGATATAATTAGTTTGAAACCAAAAAACTGTGATGCATTTTCACATCTAGTTAGCGATGATGGCTTAAAGATATCTGAACCTGTTAATATTGCAAACGAGTTTAATGAGTACTTTACAAAGGTAGCCGATGAAATAACTAAGAAAATTCCACGCACCCGGAAATCCCCATTATCTTACCTATCTAATCGAAACCTAAATTCTCTTTTAATTTCCCCATGCACCACAAATGAGGTATCTTCAGTAATAAAATCATTAAAACTTGGCAAATCGTCTGGACCCAACAGTACTCCAGTCAAACTATTGAAAATACTTGACGATTCTATTTCTTCGGATCTTTCAGTACTGATAAATGAATCCTTTACCATTGGTGTTTTTCCTGATAAACTAAAAATTGCGAAAGTTATTCCAATATTTAAGAAAGGAGTTAAGACTAAAACAAGCAATTACAGACCAATTTCTCTGTTGTCTATTTTTAGTAAAATCTTTGAAAAACTTATGCAGAGACGTCTTCAAGAATTTTTAGAAACATCTGAAGTCTTATTCTGTATGCAATTTGGGTTTCGTAGTGGTCACTCCACAGAACATGCATTAATTTCTTTAACTGAAAGTATTAAGACAACACTTGATAACAACAGACTTGGATGTGGAATTTTCATAGATCTTCAAAAGGCCTTTGACACCGTAAATCATGAAATTTTGCTTAAAAAACTAGAACATTATGGCATCAGAGATACAGCCCTTGCTTGGTTTGAATCTTATCTTACTAATCGCAGACAAATGGTTTCAATTAATGGGTATAACTCCTCGATGTGTAGTATATCTTGCGGTGTCCCACAAGGATCAGTTCTTGGACCACTTCTCTTTTTAATTTATATTAATGACCTACCTAATGTCTCTAGTATGTTGTCATTCTTTCTTTTTGCTGATGACACAAATATTTATTTTGAAGCTGTTGACCTAAATACTCTCACCCAAACCATTAATAAAGAACTGAGTAAAGTTAAATCTTGGCTCGACTGCAATAAACTGGCGCTAAACATTGATAAAACCAATTTTGTTCTTTTCCATTCTCCCAGGAAGATAATACCTGACCAAATCAACATCAAATTTGGCTACAAAAAGGTTTCAAGGGCCAAGTACGTTAAGTTTCTGGGTGTATTGTTGGATGAACACCTCAGTTGGAAGTATCATATTACTGAACTTCATAAGAAGTTATCTAAAACTTCCGGTATATTTTTCAAAATACGACACTATATTCCTTTGCAGCCTCTTATTAGCCTCTACCATTCATTATTCTCCTCTTTCCTTAATTATGGTATCACAGCATGGGGGCTAACATACGACACATACCTAAAGCCACTTTTCCTGCTTCAGAAGAAAATTTTGAGATGTATCAGTTTCCAAAACTTTGCTGCTCCTTCTGCACCGATTTTTCATTCACTAAGAATACTTAAACTGGAAGACATGATACATTTTAATATTTTGACTTTTGCATACAAAGCTATAAATAAATTATCACCTGCTTGCTTTCATAACTTCTTTACGCCTAACTCATCTGTTCACAGGTTTGGCACTCGTCAAGTAACCAGGGGTGACCTCTTTAAATCCTTAAAAAATACAACTCTCTATGGTCTTAAAACAATTCAGTATTTCGGCTCAAAACTTTGGAATACTCTCCCACTTTTCATTCGAGTTTCCAATTCTGTCTTAATATTTCGGTCTAATCTGAAAACTTTCTTCATAGACTCGTATTCAAATTAATACTACTATAAGATCAAACCCTCACTGCTACTTACTAAGACATCTGGTTGTAGGTTGCTTTAATTTTAATAAAATATCCTTTTAGTTTTTTTTGTTTTTACTGGGGGGACTCTCTCTCGATTAGTTTACCTATTTAGAGAGTTCCTCCTTAGTCAATTATTTTTAAATACAATTGTGTAACTGTAAGCTTATTTGTTAATTGTGTCTTGATTGTTAGTTGTTCGTAATAATGTTATGTAATTTAGTTTTAATGTAGTTTTAAAGTTGTATTGTATTTGGAAATAATTGATAAAACAATGAAAACTGAAACTGAAACTGTTTTTCTTTGCTCATTCGCGGTCAAAAATGTTAGCTATTTATCAATTGAATTGAATTAACTGAATTGAATAGTTTTGGGTGAAAACGAGGTCAGTTTGAGCTATCAAGTTAAAAAATTCATAATGAATCAAAACAAATTAATAATAATGAAAAGAAATTTGCCAATAAACACTTAAGTTTCAAATGAGAGTAGGTTCGCTTTCAAAGTGTATAATATAAATGTATGTTAAGCATGACAGACAGCATATCTCTGAACTTTGCAGAAAAGCTGCATCACAACTCAATGTCTTGAAAAGACTCAAACAATTTATTGGTTTTAATAAAAGGATAATCCTTATCCAAACTTTATTTTATTCAAATTTTGGTTATTGCCCTCTTATTTGGTATTTCTCGTCATCTAAAGCTTTGCAAAGGATTGAAAAGATTCAAGAAAGTGCCCTTAGAATTCTATACAATGAACACCAAACTTCTTACAGTGAATTACTTATGAAGTCCAAATGACGTAATATACATGTTTGTCGTCAAAGGGTTCTGTGTATTGAGGTTTGTAAGACATTGAAAAATATAAATCCATCTATCATGCATGTTATCTTTAAAATTTCATATTAATGTAAATTTTAATTCTCTTAATTTAGGCTTTTCTGTTTTGCACAGGTCAATTTGTAAAACAGTATTTCTAACTGAAATTTTTTTACCTGTATAAATATTTAAAAATGAAATGAAATGAAAATAGAATCATCTATCTACTAATCGCGAAACTCCAATGACTTAAAGCATTACAAACTAAATCAGGTCATCTTTGGCTCCAATAGCCAGCTAGGGGATATAAGCTAAAACGGGCTAATTTTTTTGAAATTAGCTCCTTCTGGCTAATTTTAGCCCGTTTTGGCTAAAAACAATTTATTTTCTTGAAAATTTTGAGCTAAAACGTCGATTTCTTGGATTTCCAGGAACCGGGGCACTATTTTGACGCGGTATTTGAGTTCTACGCATCAAGAAACGGGGATTTATGTAAAAGAATTGGGGGTTTCTCCGGCGGAAGTTTGAGAAAAATGCGACTTTAACTTTTGTGACGTATTTCTATTGTTTTTTCTGATGCGATGAAGTCCGCGTAATGACGCCCTAGCTGATAGCCTTCGATCTTTTGGTACGCAAATATGGAATGACCTGCCAAATGAAATGAAATCCACCGAAAATTTGAACAGTTTTAAACACACGATTTAAAAGTGGGATGGTCCAAACTGTAATTGCAACGCTTGTCAGTATAGGTTAATATAATTACATATATTTTATCCATCAATTATCGATTTAGATTTGTTTCCTATGTAATATTTTGTATGTAGAAGGCTAGAAATTAGAGAATTGATATAAAATAAGGTGACAAACAAACAAACAAACAAAAAGTGGTACCAAAAACGTAGGGGCTAGTATAGGCAGAAAGAAGAAATCTGTACGACATTTCATAGTGCTTGACACATAATACCTATAGATACCACCACATGATAATAATTTATAATTTATTCCCTTAAATCAAAATTTACTATTTCATTATAATTTAAAATCAATATAATTGTGCCAAGTGAGGAGACACGAGTCTTTGCAGTAAATGAAAAAATGGCTGTGTCACTTCTATTTCAAAGAAATACTGTACGGGGAAATTTTATTCTCACATACACTGGAAAAATTGATAATCAGCTAGGACTTGGAAGATGAAAATACTAGCAACTGAACGGTTCTCTAACAATTAGTTCTTTAGGTTTTTCCATCAGGCAATTGGGCTATTTCTTTCACTCACGAGAAAGATGCGTCATAAAGAGAATGAAAATTAAACCTGATGAATGGTCATACCTATACGTGGTTCGACATTCGCCAATCAGAAAGGGGGAGAAATATTAATAATTCAATGAAATGTTTTCATTTGAAAGCTGCAACGAGAAACTCGTATCTCCTCACGACGATAGAGTGCAGACAGTCATGAAAGCAATGGCTGACGGCAATGCTTTGCAAGCTTTGTTGTTTTTCTTAGACCCATCTTATACTACATATGCCGATAGGACATCAATAGTTCGTGCATTCAATAGTGACATGGATATGATATTGACATCGTGTTACACACCAGTCACCTCAGTTTGGATGTTAAAACCAAGGTCAGAATGGAAAACAGTATCTGAATATAATTGTTATTCTCTCCTGCTGATTTATTCGTGACTGAAGGTTTATTCGTTTCTGATGATAAGACATACGGAAAATTAATAAATTTCACATCCAGAATTTTACATTGCTATGATTATTTACTTTCACACAGTTTTCCATTTTTCCTTATATTGGTATTTGTATTACTTAACAGCAAGATTGATGACTTTTCCATCATTTGCTTAAAATTCTAAGTATTTTGTGCTTTGGCTAGGTATATCATCTAACATATCCTTTATGCCCCTTTTTGGAATCACAACGAGGTCTGATCACAACGAGGTCTGATCACAACGAGGTCTGATCACGAGATCTGATCACAAAATACTGTTCATGCAAGCAATGCTGTCATGACTGTTCAAAGGCTGCATTCCCACTGTACAATATTTTACTGTTGCTTGCACACGCTTGCAAATAGTCAAGATAGACAGTTTTAAATGAACCAACTTTTCATTCAAAAGGCTGTTTCTTTTTACAACCAGGGCTGGTTCCGAGAGGAGTGTAGAGGGCGCGATATCCCCCCCAAATTAATTTAAGTCATTTACTTGCTATAATTATATGGTCGGTAAAATCATGTCACGAAAATTTGTATTAAATCCTCACTATTAAGTTCTTAAACTCTTAAGCTTACATCCCCTCAGAAAATGTCTTGGAACCGGTCCTGTTGACAACCATTTAGACGCGCCAGTAAAAGTAGGAATGCAGCCCATGTCCTTTATAAAGTTACTCCACTTCTGTTCAATTACTAACAAAATATATCACAATAGCCTTATATAACACATCATCTATTTAAATTATTATATACAGTAAGAATTACCCTGTACAATGAAATAAGTTATGACGCTACATGATTTGAAATCGTCTAAACCCCTCGGAGTTTGCATACTGACATCAACCTACATTAAAATGCATCCATCGTCCATATTTACAGCTAATCATCGTAATAATTGATCACTGGCGATTTGATGCAAAGTTTATACAATATCCACAACATATTATTAAATAATCATAGTGCACCTAAAAACGTTTGTGGTAGATTTTTTCGGCACAAAACCAACAAGCACCTTACAATTTCGAGCATTTAAGATACTGCCTCCGGGTAGTTCAATGTGGCCTATTTGAGTCTTTCTTATCGTCTACAAATGTTCAAATTCCAACAAATAAATGTTGACCAAACTTGTAACGTTCTAATGTTGCTGTTGTTGGTTGGTTATTAGGCTGTTTCCGATTCAGAACGCATCTCACGACATAACGGCAGACGTTATAATGTTGTTGTTGTTGTTGTTGGTTATTAACATAATGACGGACGTTATAATGTTGTTGTTGTTATTTGGTTGGTTATTACCATAATGGCGGACGTTGTAATGTTGTTGTTATTGTTCGGTTGGTTATTACCATAATGGCGGATAATTAGGCCACACGCGTTGGTTTTCTGTTTTTACACATCTTGACTTTACAATACTGATATCAGAATGTTAACAATTTCACTGATTCGATCACTGACTTGAAAGAAACTGGAGACATCCAGTGCTTCGAGCCTTAAATCATTTCTTTCATCGGTTTGCAGCAGCCTATCTAATGTAGACTTTAAGTTTACCTGATCGATGCAAAACATGGGCTTTCCAATAATCAGAAAAATACCCTTTTCATATTGACGTCTATTCTTTTGAAATAGCCTCTATATGATACATTTCCAAATCTCGAAAGCCTGAAAGCGCGCATTGCTCTCAGAAGTGCCTGATAGCTATAATTTTTTTTGGTATGAGAAATCATTCAACCACTATTTTCTAGCAGTTCTTTAGGTCTTGTTATATTTGTTGCATATCGTTTTTATTCAGGCTTTGTAAGTTATCTGTTAAATTCAAGGGACCTGGGATAGTCATGACTTTTGCTTCCCAGGGTATCTTGATTTAAGTATACAGAAGAAAGTTTTCATCTATTCAGGATAAAAAAAATACGAAAAAGATTCCTCGCTTGACAAGAAGTCTTATCTTTCACCTCGAATTGAATTTGACTGTGAAGTAGGTATATATTACATTGATCTATTTTACAGAAGAACTGTCGTATGCAATGAATTTACATTTCTTTAAAAAAAAACGATCGAATAAGCTTTTAGCCAGCACCTTTGTTAAATCTTACCACTAAAAATCAGCTTGGGCTGCCTTCTTTCCCCTTCAGCCAGTACGTCACCATTTTGCCTTTCCCTTTCACATCAACCAAACCACGGCATTCAAAGGTGAAGCCTCGGGTTGATAAGATATTGTATATGCTCTGCGTCACCTGAAAATAACGAAACTGTTGATAATCAAGGAAGATTTTTGATGTTTTCCCTTCATATGTGCATCTAAAGTGCAATCAGGGACGTAGTAGCCGGTCCCCCCTAAGATTTTGCTAAAGACAATGAAATTTCCTGTCTTCTTTAATGAAAAAAGTGTCCTTGGAGCGTCGTGCCCACAAAGTTTCAGATGCTTTCCTACGTTGCTGGAAGTGTTACAGTTTTTGATCGGTACAGAACTTGAAGATGGCGAGGAAAGTCGGAAACATAACGAAATTGACTAACTACTGAAGCTTTTTCTCTGACACTCATCAGAGTAAAACGTCCTAAAGAGGACAAAAAACTTTAGAAATTAGAAAATAATATTTTTTTAAAATTTGTGGTAACTTCAAAACAAAAAGACAGATTTTCACGAAGTAGATTTCTCAAGACAACTCGGCTCCTTTTCTATTATACAATATGCCAGTATTTAACAGCATTTAAAAGATTCAGCAAATGTGGAATAAATTCATCAAGCGGCTTGCATTTTTAAGTTTCTCCGTATTCTTCAAATGGCAAAATGCTAAAATCGTTGTTGATTTAATAACATGGAGCAGGGTAGGTAAGATTCCCCTTGCAAAATAAAACAGTCTTTGAATGGGACAGAGCCTTATAATAGCCAGAAATATCGGAAAAATAGCCAGAAATTTAATTTTGTTTCCAATATTCCTGGCTAACTTGCAGAATAACTTCCGAAGCTTTTGTGGGGAATTCTATTTCTCCCCTTCTCCCGGCTGGTTTGCTTAACAGAGCCAGGGGGTCTTGAATAAAACGATGGGGGAACAAGAATACGAACCTGAATCAGACCTCCTCTCCCTGTACTGTACATTCTACTTGCCACATTCACAGTGTCCCCCCATATATCGTACTGGGGTTTGCGAGCACCAATTACTCCTGCCACCACAGGTCCACAATTAAGACCTACGGGAAGAAATTGAAATAACCTACATTACAAGGTTACAATTATACATTCAAGTTTACGTTTTTGATATGAAAATCTAATTAGTAGTAAGTTGTTTAAGGTTTTATAGCTTTGGTTCCTATGTCTCTATGAACAAAGCTCTTCGGAAAGGGGCAGAGATTTTCTAGAAAAGGCAGGAGGAAGTTTAATACATCAGAGAGGGAGGTGCAGCAACAAATTTAGATCAAACACTCTTTACCAAAAAACAAATTCTGTTTACAAGCATCAAGCCTTTTTTCCACTATCGCCATCTTGCTGTTTTTGAAAGCACTGACGATTGCAATGTTGTTTGCTCTTCCTCGGATATTGGTAAAGTTTGAGTTGGAGATCATATTACTTGCATTTGTCTTTCTTTCATAAAGTTAATGCTTTTTTAAATGAATTTGACAAGAAAGGGCCCGTGGATAACCAGAGATATCAAAGATTTCATAACAGAAATCCAACATAGAGTCCGAAGAAGTATTACTTTAGGCTTGCAAAACTAGGCTGTGATGCATGTTATCTAATGGCAACGACAGAATGCAGCTGAATGATGATTAATTCTGATCAAATTGTTGAGACCTGAATTGGCGCCAAATGTCCACAGCCTCAACAGAATAGGAGGAAAAACGCCAATTGGCTTCGTAATGTTTAAGTATCCATTGCATTTTTCTTCTTACAAGAAGATTTATGGCTATATTTGCCTTGTTTGTTTTGTAGAATTTCTAAGGGGATTCCCCGTAGCAAATGACGGTGGGAGAAGTCAGACACAGCTTCCCCTAGAAAATCCTAGAAATAAACTAAACTCTGCAGATTCCTACCGCCTAACATATACGTATTGCTGAATCAAACCATACGAGAAACATTCAGCTTCGGGATGACTCATCAGATCATGCCAGGGAGAGCCCCAAAAATGTAAATAGCGTATCTAGAGGTATACTAGGCCTTTTTCCCAAATATAATAAAGGCCAACCTCCACGTCATTTACTATGGGAAGTCGCCTCCTGATACGAAGGACAGAATCTCAAACAGAAGAAGAATTGCTCTGGGCCTAAAAACAAATCTTTGTTTGCTCGCCTCCTGAACGCGAGTCCTTATTTTCCTGGGCCCTCTAATATGATGACGTCATTCAGTCAGTAAACTTTAAGCGTTCAACTTACCAATTTTAAGCTGAAAATTGTTGAAAGAATGACGATTCATGTCTTCTAACGTCGCCTTCATCGCCATTGCGAAATCAGCCAATGCCTCGACGTGATCAAGGGGAGCTAACTCCTCCTAAAACAGACATCATCGATATGAGACGACACGGGTTTCTTTTACTGCACTCGTCGTGCAATACGTCAACTATTTCAAAGCCGATTCGTTCTCGAATATTTACCAATGAGTTTTGGATTTGAATGTTTATAATAAATACCGGAACTGGAATCCTCAATAAGAAGCATGTTAAATTTCATCAAACCCTCAAATATGATCTTCCAACTTGGAGTTTCTCAAACAGAAATGAGTTTTATCAAGATAATATGGGTGAGGGAACGACCCGAGTAAGACTCGAACCCAAGACCTCTAGATGAGTACTCTAGTACAGTGCCATTGCACAACCGGGTCAGACGACGAAAATCTAAACCCATCTTTATGAACAATATATTTCTTAGATTTGATATCCACTTATATGGGATTTGGCAGAAATATCGTTTCCATGCTTAGAGATTTTTCACGAAAAACCCACCTACATGAGTGTCACATCCCAGTACCAATTTTACACTATTTACCTCTGGGCCTAAGCCAATTGCACCACCCTTCATCGGGGGTATGAGAAATGAGTTTTCTTGGAAGTACTGGACATATGATAGGGGGTCAGGGCGACTCAAAACAAAGATGCAAGATATGACAGGTAAGTGGCCTTCTCTCATAGTTTTCAAGTCAGGCTGGTACTTCGAAACCGATGAGAAAAACTTACAATCATTTCTTGAGCAATTCCTGCGGCAGCCATGTAGGTTTCACCGATAGTTTTGATTTTTTCTATGGATTTGTATTTCTTATCCGTCAGCAACTAAAAGAAAACATCAAAAGAAAATTCACTACTTTTATAATAAAATAATGAAAATAAAGAATCATAATGATGAGAAAACAGGCAAACCCTTCAACTTTTGTTGTACTTTGAACAAAACTAGTTGCTTGTTTCAACAGTTAGATCTTCAAGCAGAGATATACTTTAATAACATTATGAATTTATGAAATCCTTTTCTCAGGACCCTTAAGAGGATCGTATTATTATCCTCAACAAGCATGCCATGAGTTTTCGTGCTTTGGACTTTTCTCTCCAGTATAAAGAAGTTTGTTGACAAAGGTTGGGATTGCGAATAGATGCTCAATAGAGAATGAAGTTAATGGACATGTCATTTTCCTAGTGGACTGTTTCTGTGATATTGGCTGTCTCGAGGATGCAGTCCACGATAGGATAAGCTAAACTTTCTTGGTTGAGAATTGAGAAATTTACAAGAAGGCAATATCTGGAAAGAAATATTTTTTAATGTTATTAAATAATTTGTTTGACCAAGAAATCACTGGAGATAAAACAAGAGTGCTTTCGGTTTTGTTTTGAGCACCTGAACATGGAAAAGATGTTGATGCATATAACATCACACGCGAAAGGTTATGTTCGTCTTTGAAAAATTCATTTTTACTCACAGGATAGTTTCCATAAACAACTGACTTGTTTCGCATCTAATCCTTCTGGAAATTTTACACGATAGCTTAACATCTCATATCAAACTTCGCTTGAATTTCGAAGAAAAATCGTGGATACAGTGACGTATGTAATTACATGTTTTGCTTGAATTCCTTGTCTTCAAGAACCACAGAAGACAAGGTAACAGTTGGACATTGTTGATCGGGAGGAAAAGTATAATCACATTCATGGAAATCCTTCCTATTCGGAAGCCTGACATGCTTGATATGTCGATTGTCAATGGGGAAAAAAGGCTCAGCTCTCTTAATGGCTTTATTCCATCTCATTGACAGAGCATATACTGCGTTATCCGTTCTCTTGCAATTCAATTAAGTTTTTACGCAGAAGGAAATCCTATATTGTGACGTATTAGGCCTGAGAAGCAGGTGTTGAAGTGGACTGTTTATCATGGTGTATGTAATAGTGTATGCTATAGTGCAAATGCTGAAAATGTGACCTAGTCCTTGATAGAGACTAAAATAACGATCAACATCAACTCTCACTTGGTCCCGGACAAGTGTAATCAGACGTTTACACAGGTTTGTAAACTACAACCGTAAAGTTTCAATATGTTGAAATTGTCAAAGCTACATTCTTGTTGCTACAGGGCAGAACACAGCCTCCTAAAGCCAGCCTCCTAAAGACAGCCTCCTAAAGACAGCCTCCTAAAGCCAGCCTCCTAAAGACAGCCTCCTAAAGACAGCCTCCTAAAGACAGCCTCCTAGTCAAAGAGGATAAGGAGCATAAATACCATCAAGGCTTGGTCAGCGATTTCGATTAATGCCATTCCAGAGGCAGCCAATCACGGGACATGCTGAGTTAATCAGAAGGAGGACAAGGAGTTGGGAAGGGATTCATTAACCCTGATGACAAAATCGGAGACTTAACAAAGGAAACGGAATAAAAAACCGTAAAAAGTCTTTTTTAGTAAAAAATTCAAAGAATTTTCATAAAAATTTCAAGACGGGTAACCCAATTAGGCCCTTCAAGCTTAAGCTAACATCAGAGCGTGACATTAAACAATACCCTTACGATAGCTTTTGCTCGAGAGGCCTGAGGGTGCAAACACCTTTAAATTCAAAAACGTTTATATTTGAGAAGAAGCAGGGTTTGGAAAATCATTCGAATAAATTCATTCGTAAAAATTAAATCAAACATTTATATTCCGCTTACTTTATATCAATGTCTCAAATTTTTCGTATTTTCATATTTGTTCATGTGTAGTAATAATAATAATATAATTGTTAATAATGATAATAATAATCTCTAACTGACAACATTTCATTCTGTAGTCTTTCTTGTATTAAGAGGGGGGGGGGGGGGTTTAAAGAGAGGCGGGCTTAATAGAAGAGTTACGATTTATAGCACAGAAATTAGTGCTCTTACCGAAAAGCTTTTGCTAATTTTACCGCATACATAGTTGTTCTTCATCATTAATTAATCTATTATTACATGTGATCATTGTAATATTTGATTTAAGTATTTACCTCATCGAAGTCGACGATAATTTGGTTGAGAACTCGCAGGCATTCCACTCCTTCTCCGTTCGCATCCAGTTCATAATAAAACTCGTTGAAATTGCAAATATTCGAGAACATGACAGCAACGTTCGGACAAGCCTGGGCGTACAGTTCCTGGGGAAAGAGAATCAGACACAAGATGAGTCATTCCTAAATGAAACATTCAATTATTTATGAAAACAACAACACTCTGCTTTTCTTGATTTATGAGACAACAGCTCAACTCCTTCCTACTTATCTGGAATGTTCTTGCCAGCTACATCAAGTCGTACAGCTCCAATGTAAAAAAAAGTTGCGACTGCCTTTTCAGATCAAGGTCAAGGTTTTCTAAAACTAGGAATACGCTAAACTCTGATCTAGAATCAGAAAAGGAAGTCAAAAGTTTCAATAAGAGCAAAAAAGAATTCTTTAATGACCTCCACAATAAGTGAACAGTCTACTATCTAAACTTCATATATCTGTAATAGCTATATGCTGTGAAAACCTTGACCTTGATCAAAATTCTACTGTCCCTCTGATGATTGGTAATCGTCTGTCTGATGATTGGATGAGCATGAAACTTTGATTAACATAGAGCCAGTCTCCTTTCTTGTTTCTTTTCTAGCTTGATTCAAATTCATTTCTCTCCACAATATAGTCTTTAAATATCTCGCTAGAAGCTTCAATTTCAATTCTCGTTCGAAGCTTGAAAATGAGAAAAAAGAGCTTTCTTACATTATCTTTATCTCTGGAAAATGAGATGGATTCCCTTACATTTCAAACAAGCCATCAGATCCCAAATGCTTTTGGTCATCAAAGCTTTAGTTGTTATTGGCAAGTGGCAAAGAGTACGAGAAGTTGATTAATGCAGATAAAGTAAACAAACAAAGTTTAGTATTGACCTCCAACAACAAGTAGTTTATAATCAGTTCATGTTTCTTTGTTAGTTGTCTACAAAATATCAAACCGACCTAGGCCTATGCCTCAACCCTGCAAAACTTTTACTGCTGGTTTCCTTGTGTCCTGACCTCTTATCGATTTCAAAGCCTCGTTTCAATAGATAGTGATTTCAAACACAAGTTTACAGTATTTTTATTATATTGTATTGTATTTGTATTAGATTTTTCACTGTTGTTTTTGAACATAGTTAGTATTTACTAATTCAGACTGACATACGCAATTTCAAAGATTGCGTTAGAGACAGTGCTTGAAAATAGGAAAAAAAAGTTTTCTCACGTCGCTCTTATCTCTGGACAGCAAGAAGTGTTCGGCTACGTTCCCTGGCAGAATATTGTGCAGTAATCGCCGATTGTACTCTCTAATCCCTTCCATGTCCTCTTTCTCTTCAGTTGCTTGTACTTTCCATAGGAAGTCCAATCGAGAAATTTGCTCATACTACGAAAAGATAGATGGATGTTTATTCATACGGTTTTGCGCATCTATTCTGGATGGTAAAGTGCTCTATATCATGGGCAGAGCGAAATATAAAGAGCTACACTTCAAAAAGCACATATATCTGGTATGACTCAAGTTTTACGCACTTATGCGACCATTAGGCCACTTATTGTGCGAAAATCAGAAAACTACTTACAGGAGTTGCATTATGATTTTATATAAGTGCATGAAAATTTGAGTCTCAACGGATACATTTGTCTTTTTGGAAGTCAAATTTTGTATAGGCATCTTATAGGTACTTTATAACCTTGTTAGTTACAAGAATGTAGTGTCATTTTAAGATGAATGAAATCTTGTGATAATGAAGTTAGAATAATAACTTTTAAATAGGCTAGGAGTGATTTGAAATGAACCATCCGAAACCCATCTTTAAATTCAAAATTGTGACAAGTTTGATGAATGTTTGATGAATGTTGGCAATACTGGTGACATTATTTCATCAACTTATTCTACGCTTTAAATCTTTGCATATTTGTTAAGAATACGAGTTTGAAGGTAATGGCAGAAAAAAATTTCAACTCAAGGTTTTAATCTTTTCTAATTAATTTCTTTGGAAAATTGAAATGTTGCAAACCAAAGTTTAAACATTGCAAATATTTTTCAAAAGAATGAAATGTTGTAAAACAGTTTTTATCGATACTCAGCAATAGGTATGCAGTATTTTCTAATTCATGTTTTTAAAATTAGCTCTTTTTAAGTTTATAATACCAGCTATTCAATTCTTTACTACGATGCCCTCCAAAAGCAGTTGGAACACCCTTGATTTCTTTACCAAATAACTACATATTTAGCTCTCCTAGTCTTTTTTAATAATCCAGCCCCCTCCCCCTAAAAACAATGTTGTTTACAATAGGAAATTTATGAGACCACATCAAACACTAGCTGAATGTTATTGGGCTAGTTTTTGTTATCAGAAACAACATTGTTAAGGGGGGAGGGGAGGGGGCAAAATGTAGAAAACTATAAAAATCATGCAAGTGTTCCAAGACTTTTGGCGGGGATGGTAGGATATATCTACTTTATGGGACGATTCTTGGACGATTTCAAATAAGAATACGATAGCATGCTTGTAAAACGTTAACCAAATCTTACCAGGTGGCCGTGGAAGAACAGGGCAAGAAGAAAATACAAAACAGCACTAAATGTTTCAACATCTATAGGCGAATGGCTTTTTATCGATCTGAAAATAACAAGCAAATAATAATCAACATAGCAAAAATATAAAAAAAGGAACGAAACACATCACCTATCAGGGCTACGGAAGGCGATTCTTGATTCTGGCTAGTTTGTGTTTTAAAGTGGTAAGTTTAGGATCATATATCGTTGTGAATTCGTTTAAAACATCTTCTGCACGCCTAGCAAATCGTGTCATGTTCGCAGCAAACCTTTGGGGACCGTTTCGAAATCCTAACAAAGTCGTTCGTCAATCCTTGCAGAGAGCCCGTCCATTTCAAATTCTTACAAAATCCTTCCAAAGCTGTTTGATCGCTACGAATCCCTGCAAAGTCGCTTCAAAATTGCTGCAAATCATTTCACTTTTTTTCGACTTGCAAAGATAATTTATAGGCACTCCCTTAAATACATTTAAGTGGTAGTCCAGGATTAATGTCTCTGGGGTACTTTCGCCAGTGAACATCTTTGACACGGTTTTATCGAGGGGGAAACTCATCTTGTGCGGAAAATGTGCCTAGATTTTTGAAAAGATGGGATACGACACTTTCCAGGCTTTCCAGGAAAGATTGACTTTTGAAGTTAAAAGTCGATGACAGGGGGGAATATCTAGAGTATGTAAAACATCGATTTTTGTAATGCCGCATTGTGATTTCTAGTCAGCTTGCCACCTATCTGCATGTTTATTTGAACTCATGCAAGGTAATAAAGAGGCAATAAAGAGGGTAACAATTTCAAAACGAGGTGATAAATTTACACTCTAATAAAAGATACTACCCTTCAAAACTAGAAAAATCACACATACCCGCAGAAAGCAATTGCATCGTGCCGTACAAAGATCGGTTTGTATTTGGCAACCACAATCACGATGTAGGTAACCGCCATTAGTCCGAGTATCAGTGCTTTCCGCAGGACGCCGAAATTGAGGAAGACGGCACAACCGATCATCACGAGGCAGATGCAGTAACAGTAGTACTGGGGGAAGTCACACGTCGACGCTTCCACGTCAAACTTCAGGGATTCGACGACGTTTAAATCTGAGCAGTTGTTGAGTACTGCAGGCTTTATGATTTCACATGAAAACTGAAAGAAAATCAATCAATGAATTTAGCCAGACAATAAAGCTGCCAGGTTCTGTGGCAAGGCTAAGGTTCTCAACATATCGATATTTGTTATCGAGAAAAGTAGATTTGTATGTTTTAGAGCTCGATTGGATTGGTTCACTCTCGTGAGGACTTAAATTTACCTTCTCAATGTGATGATATTACATGAAGTATTAAGTTGTGTATTTCACATGAAGTACCATGCATGTGGTTGGTTTACAGAGCAAGAATGCAATGGCCTTCTTTTTCTCTCTCATGTCTTACACAACGAAGTAGATAATATTATACTCAATACCACTTATTTCCAATTCTATCGAATCACAACTAAATAAAATCGAACAAATGAAACAATGTATCTTTGCATTGCACAGAAAAAAAAGTTCTTTGCGAATTCCTTTTCATGGACATTCTTTTGACTGACTTCGGCTGCAAAGTATGCATTGAACTCAAGCCATATTCATGCCAACAGGTTTTGAAACTCGAAAATGTTCAAAGATATGAAAAGACTTACGATGCTCGCAGTGGCAACAGCAAACACAAAAAAGATGGTAATACTGGAGATCATTTCACACACGAACTTCCGTTTGGCCACCCACTCTGACATATCTCTCAAAAACGTTGGCATTTTCTGCAGAGAGAAAAAATCATCAGCTAACTCTTTTCGAATAATGAAGCATTGCAGGATTGGAACCCAATAGAGGGGGGGAGGGATGGGGTATTTGAATATTTTTCATACTGAACGCACTACACGTATGGTGGGGGTTTTAAAGCCAAATCTCCACACATGGGACCAACAAAGGCCTTTCTGTTTTAATGTTAGGTCTATTCAAATCTTTCGGCTTTCACTGTAACTAGACAATTCAATTCAATCTCTGTCAAGCAGCAAAACTCTGTCTCCAGCTAAACATCAACTTTTATATACATGCCCTCTATCACAAGCACAGAGATTGTTTTCAATGGTTCAAAAGGTGATCAATTATTCAGCCTGAAAATTACGAAAACACAAAGCGGCCTAACCATCGCTAAGTACCCACCTTGATACGGTTAGAAACAACTATCAACAGAATCATCACCATTATTAGTCCCACCACAACTTGCACAACTATACTCGTCGTAGTTCTACAAAAGAAAACGGAAAAAACCATCACTAAATCAAAAACAGTTTCATGTAAATCAAAACTAAACCCATTTCAGTTTTACATAAAATGATAGAAATTGTTGGTCTCTTGCAACAGTTTGTAAAACTTCTCGTCACAAGTGCTAGAGTTACTGTAGTATTCTGACACTGCGGAGGAGCACACACACACAAAAAGAGACGCTAATGACTAGTTTAGTTCATATTTATTAACGCTGTATTGCTGTTTATGTTATGTTCGGGTTAAAAGAAACATGTAGTTTTCAATCTCAAAATACAACAGTTACGTTGATAGGGTCAAGATTGTCCTATCGAACAAGGAAAATATCTTGCCTTGCAGCAGACCATTGAGATGAAATAACCCTAATAAGGAACTGTTAAACTGTCGAGAATTGAAATCACTTTTTACTAAAGTGTTGTCCTTGTCTATGCATCTGAAAACTACGTCCAACTTGTTTTGACCGGATCAGTGATAGGGAGCATCAATACCTGATCGAGGCTGAAACAAAAAGGGACGAGAAGTAAGTCAGAGATGAAAGCCAGGGAAAAGAGGAAGAGACGGACATGAATTGACTAAGGAGACTTTTGACCAGTGTAACAATAATACTAAATTTGATTTAATAAATGTCGTGTTCACTCTTTGATATTTGTTTTTCGGTTGATTTACCATACAACTAACCTTAAATCATATAGGTTAGGCCCTCATGTCAGACCAACTTCTCTGATATAAATATCTCTTGTTTTTTCTATTGTTATTGATTGGTTGCACAATTGTTGGGCCTCAATTTCGTTAGTTAGGATGACTTGCACTCAGAGCTGAAACGTTGAAATTTCGCTACGAGATACGTTTTTAAGTTTTAATGAAGCGTTGACAAAACTTTTGCAAGGTTTCACCATATGATAGTTTCAACGAGTAACAATTCATCAATATCTTGGAGTCACATCACAGTTCTCAATCACACATGAAAGGCTCTATTTTTGCAGGATATTTTGAGTCACCAAATACATTCATAGCAAATTCATGATTTCATCACTAACCTCGGTAAGACCAGCACCTGTACAAGAACGACGAAAAAATAAATGAAGGAAATGCATATCATATTTGCAATAAACATCTTGTTCGGCTCCTTTGAGTACTAAAAGAAAAATGAAATAAATAAGTACAATGTTGCCCTACCCTCACTCACCCTAGTCGTACTAAAGTTAGATTTTTACACTATTAACATGTAGAGGAGGCTGTTTGGAAGGGAATTGTCAGCAACAATCTAATGCATGGCAGTGAAGCTCAACTTCTAAAAATCCGCACAACATCATTTGGAATTGAGACCGTAATCTACCTTGGAAACAAACTGTGGCAGTTGCTATACCAACAAAAAAGTAGATGAATGATCTAACTATCTTAAATAATGTCAGAAACTAGAAAGGTGACAAATGCAGCTTCTGCAAAACATACATTCCACAAGTTGGGTTTTCGACAGGATAAAGCTCTCTCTGCTTTCAATTTGTAATATGTTTGAATTTCAATGAATTTTAAACCTCTATTTCATTTTACTCGTACATTTTAAGTAGTTAAGTAGATCTTAATTAGCTTTAAAACAGTTATTTTGATCAGGCCTTGCCTACTATGAAGAAATCGATGATGATGATGACACACAATGGTTTGAGTCTCATCACAGAAAATGCTTCAATGGTTTACCTCCATACACTTCTGTGCATAAGAAATTCATTAGGTTTTTGTTTTGTTTTTTCTGACGTTACTTGACAATGAGTAAACATGTTTAAGATAAACCAAATAAGAAACATTGTATGTATAAAGTACGTATTGAAATAAGATGTGTAATCGCAAGTTTCGAACTTCTCCGATGAGGGTTGGATGAAAAGCATAATGTTTGATAATGTTTCCGAATTTTCTCGCCATTCTGAAGCTCTGCGATAAAAAACTGTTAAACCTCTTATAAAACGGCATTAGGCGTCATAAAAATTACAAACCTTTTTTTCGTATTCTTTCCTTCTGAAACGAAGAAAGATCGGGTGGACGTACTCTTTTTTCCATCTCTCTACACTTCTTGCATCAATAGCGCGTGATAGGAACTCGTTAACTTCATCCTCCGGATCCAGTGATGCTTCTCGATTTGAAATACCTAACCTAGAATATTGACAACAACAAATGACGAAGCAATAAAGGATAAACAACAGCAGCAACATAATCTAGTTCCAGCCGACAGTTTCAGGTAATATAAGATAAAAGAAAGTCCTAATATATTCATCTTGAATTCTCAATATATAAGAAGTAACAAAGAATGGTGTACGGAATATTGTAAATATAAAACATCTTTGTTACTTCTAATATATTGAGAATTCAAGATGAATATATTCGGACTTTCTTTTATCTTATAACAGCAGCAACAACCACAATTTAGTCGGTGACCTAATCAGGGTTACAAAAACATCTTCCTTCACACCCAGAGTCCTTGCTCTCTGCCATCCTTATTTCAACTCAATACATGACTAATGAAAAAAAACTATATAAGCATGTATCTTGTCCTGCTTTGAAAGCTGTCTTGCTCTTTCTAGAGACTGGTTGGTTAAGCTACAGGTTTATATGAGCTTCACGCTGCTATTCTTTAAGCCTGCGTTAGCAAATAAAATTTCGCTTGCTCCTTACGGGCTATCTTGTCTGTCTATGTTTTGGGGCAGAATTGATTTTACCTGATAAAAAATCTCAAAAGTTAAAAACTATCAGGAAAACGTTTTGCCTTGAGGAGAAATAACGATTTTTCATCCAGTTAAATCTTTTCTGGGGCAGTTTCAAATACCAATCATTTAATAGAAGGCATTAACCAGGTAGAAAGCTGTTAGTTGCGATATGTTTTAGCGCACTTCAAACAAAAGATTATTTTGTAAACAAAACCTTCCTCAGTTTTTGATGAGGATCTTCCTCCGAACCAGGTTTTGGCGTGCAGTATTTTTGCAACACTGGAAACAATTCAATTCAACTATCACTGTTTACTACAACTTCCGTTATGCGTCAACAACCCAAAACCCTTATTTCCACTACTCTGTTGAATAACAACACCATTTAACTTAGACTAACAGTTATGGATTACTGAAACAGCTCGTTGGAAGACGCACTCTTTCCGTCTACTCAGTGTGGGATCCATGCTTTTGAAGTAGACTGATCTCGAAATTCGTAAGAGATATTTTGACCTTGGTCTTCACACACGTAAACAGGATTTTCATCTCGGCCTTTTTCCTCGCTAGCAGGGTTGACCGGTCTATTGATTATCTTCCCCAAGCTTCCCTATTCAGTGCCATCCCCCTCTCTTACCTTGGTCTTCAGATGATGCAAAAATATTTCTCACTGTAGTTTGAGCACTTTTTGGTTTGTCAAGTTAATATAAAAAGCAAAATAATTTTCAGAGCTTCTAGAGCTTTACTAATATGGCATCAGAGATTCCCTCGTTCCCAGACTTCTCGTGTAACACCACGATGGGGTATAAAACTGCCCCTAGCTCAACAAATACCCCTCTGATTGTAAAAATATTTGCATTTCCAAACCCAGCGCATTTAAATCTATAGAATGATGTAAAGTCAAAAAAAAGGTGAAGAGGCACTTTAAGAGGTGCTTTATGTTAGTTCTTGTTACAAGAAAATTACTTGGCGTGTGATTGAGCGCACCTGCTGTCTCAACATACTAAGATAGATGGATGGTACAGAACTTCAGTATAGCCAGAAATATCGGAAACATAATGAAACGAACACATAGATTACTTAAGCTTTTTGTCTGACACTCAACAGAGTAATACGTCAGAAAGAGAACGAAACAGAAACATAACTGATTTATATACCCAGATTTGGATCGAAATAGGCCAATCAGAAAATGGGTGAATGATTGGTATAGTGTAGAAAAACCAATCAACACCCAAGATACAGTGAGCTGACCAATAAGATTACTTCAAGAGTCCTAAGGCGAAAACGAACTCCTTCTGTCTACACAATAGGGGATCCCTGGTTTTTCTGTAGACTGATTCCAAAATAGCTAAGGGAAACGTAGATCTTGCTCTGCCAATTATTCGTAGACGAGGAAACTTTTTGTGAGGTAGCCTCGTTACCATATTGTGTGGCAAATAAAAAGCTCAAGCTACCATTATTAACGTTCCTGATTATTCTGGCTATTCCGATTCCTTACAATGAATAATTTTTCAAACAAACCTCTCATTCATTTTCCGATCTTTCTCGTCTTGATAAATGTTATCTTTAACATCCTAAAAATAATAATCTTTTAACACCTTTTACCTCATTGTCTACATCAATCAGATATTTGCAATGTTCTCGCAAAATTCAAGATGTACTTTCATTCTATTTCGCAATCATATTGGATTCTTCAAAGGGTATCGAAATCTAAATCAGGGAGTTCGGCCTACTGTTATACGGCTTATTGTGATAATCAATTACCAGTTATTGTTGCCAAGTAAACATGATGTGAATAACGGAAACATTAAAAAAACAAAATTTGTTTTCACACGGTCAACATCATGTGAAAGCCAGGGAATTCAATTTGCTATAACACAGCTCCATTACACAATAGAAAGCAGATAATTACTGATTAGATTGAAAAAGATTAAAAGAATCAAAATAGTAAGATAGTATACAAATACGCTTATAATATGAACAAATTGTATAAGTAGAACCATGTAATTAATAGAAAGTTTTCACAGGCGTAAGCCCGTTATTAAGCTATAATTTGTTCATTTATTCGCCTTACGTATCTTCGTAAAGTATTGTTTTATCAGAAATTCTCAAAAGGCCCATTGAATAGTTAGACTAATCTAAACAGGAGACCAAAGGTCCTTCTTCTTGATGTGGCGACGCCTAGTGATTCCTTTAGCCTCTGGCTTGTAATGACAGGGAGCTGGCAAACTCACTCCTCGCACAATATATAGCAATTCTGATGTTGGATTCGAATTCTACAAGCCATTTGTATTAAACAGCAGTCGGTTATTTCTAGGTATGCTTGTGAATAACAGTAGCAGTGCATCCGAGAAGCACTTCCTCAAGAATTCATCTTTGGATCTCTAAAGATTTATGGGGATTCTGAGGCTTCTCAAGGATTCTATGGGATTTGGGAGAGAGTGTCAAGGATGCAAGGGATTCTCGTAGCAAACAGTGTACGAGGTTTCTCTGGTGGTATCCTTACCCTCGAAATTAATTCCTGACGCAATACTCTCGACCAGTTGACGAGATTTGAGCAAATAGTCGTTTGGTCAAGATAACGTGAAACTTAAGTGAAAAGTCAACAAGTTTAAAAAGCGAGCATGGGATCGTGTAAATTGCAAATTAGAGACAACAAATGTTCTTACCAAAAAGAATTTCTTTGTGAAGGGATTAGCAGCAGACCAGGACGCCATTTGTTTGACGGAACCCTTGAACTTCCCATCCCCTTCGGCAGAGGCTGCACTCACCTACCAAACAAAAATTAGTGAGATGTCAAGGCAGTGCTCTCTGTCCTTCGACTACGGACATAGATAGTTAAATCACCAAGCTTAATCAGTTATGAATCGCTATAGAAACATTTCAATCACATAAGAGGCATCACCAATCACTAAATTCAGAGAGGAATAATTTTGAGAAGAAGCAAGATTCGGATAATCAATCGAGATAATTTGTTTAATAAAAATGACCATTGGTGGGTCCTGTGCAGTTTGGTGCAATTTGTGGTGCAATTGGTGAGATTGATGTGACTTTGATTTATGGAGCCCCTGATGGCCGAGTGGAATAGCGAACTAGAGTACCAGGGTCATTTTCATTCTTTCAAATCATTTCACGAGGAGTAATTACAGTTCTTTCTAACCTAACCTGACATTGAAAGCCTTAATTCACCCAAATTAAATTTTATGGGGTTATCAAACGTTATTTCAAAGAAATTTATTTCAATGTTCCAAACATTAAAACTGGATTTTATCAGCCTTAAATGTAAATCTATAAAAAACCCGAGCTAGATGAGAAACAAGAAAGGAGACTGGCTCTCTGTATGAGATACAATCTTTGAAACTTTAATTTACAGAGAGCCAGTCTCCTTTCTTGTTTCTCTTCTACATTGCTCTGCACCTTTGTACATCGAGCACTACGATGCAGCGTTAGACAACGCAGTCGGTATAGAGATAAAACCTGATCTAAAATCAAAACTTGATTTCATCGAACCAAGAATATTTCACACAATTTCAAATGTAACCTTAAATGGGAATTTATTGAGAAAAATGAGATAACCAATTATTCACCTAGTCTGCCAAGGAACAAGTTCTGTACCAATCTAAGACTGTAATACTAATAAATATATAAAGCACAATGAAGAAGAAATTTACTCTTTTAGGATCAGCAATGATGAAGAAGGTTTTGATGCCAGTGTCAGCCAGATATTTATCTCTCGCATACCCACATCCATCCTCGACTTCGTAATCTGTGCCAATATGTTGTCGCACTATTTCTGTTATGTGAATCCTCCTGGCAAATCAATGATATTCATATTAACATTTCAATAATTTCAAAATAACTTCGTGTCAACTTTTGGTGCTGAGGACACTGATCTCAAAATAATGACCGGATCGAGTTTTCCTTTGTTTCGGGGGTCGAATGTTTGAAGCTAATCGATCTGGCTCTAAGTTGAACCTCTCATTATATATAGCCACCAAAGAAATTTTATTGACTTCATTGTTTTTCAACCATAGTTGCAAGATTTTTCATTGTTTTTCAAGACATTGTTGCAAATTCGAAGCGAAAAATTGTTGAAATGAGTACCTTTCTTCTTCGTTTACAGGCTTTTACAAGCGTTTTACAATCATCTACAATCGTTGCATCCTCAGAAAACAATTACAATATCGTTTCACAATCGTTTTTCGAGTCTTTACAGAGCTCTTCACATTATAAAAACTCAGAGGGATTGCCCCTCCAGGCCTCTAGGCTTCCTATTTTTCAATGGGTGAAGACCAAATCACAGGCTAGTGTCACATTTTTCTTAAAGACAGTAGATGACGCTAGGAAATGTTAGCTTAGAAAGACACTGTTGCAGACCCCACAACTAAAATCAAATGATATCTAGGTATAAAACTTATCTACAAAAAATTCTAAAACTTATGAAATACAAAAATCTTGTTTTTTCAATACAACTTTGGAATTGTGAAAATCTTGGACTGAGCTATCAGTTTGATGATAGAAATAAGAGACAGAAGCTTCATATTTACAACTCATTCAAAATCACTAAAAAAGGACGTTTTAGCTAGTGTCCATTAGCAATCCTCAGTTTTACAATTTAGCTGTGCATGCAAATATTTCCACTTGGGATTTCTCGATGCTATTTATTTTCTTAGAATTTTCTTATCAGTAATTTAATTTAATTTCTAAATTGTAGAATTGAGGATAGCTAGTGGACACTAGCTGAAATGTCTTTTTAGTGATTTTTAATGAGTTTTAAATATTAAGCTTCTGTCTTTTATTTTTATCAACTTTGACATTGTTCTTTTTGTTACATTATATGCAGCATTTCCTAGTAGAAATCTCAAAATCAAAGATAACAAGAAACATCCAACCCACACTCAGTGCTTTGACAAAGACGGGAGCAAGACAAATTACTATATGCAAGTTTGAATCAACAATTAATTCATTATCACCACCTGAAATTACACAACATATCATCAGCCGTTAATCAGGCTTGAATTTGGAGCCTGGGAATAGCGAGCATAGGTGTAGAGAAAAGCGCTTCACCTTGTAATTGTAGATTTTTTATAAAGAGTAAGAAATGTTTTCACAGCTGACCGTCCTTTCCTTTGCATACGTTTCAGGCTGGAAAACTCAAGCTATTCTTACTTTTGTGATGCTTTCAAACCCAACCCCCTGAAAATTTTCGACCTGTCCAGTCAAACATTGCGTTTTTGACGAGTTTCGTTGCTTGAGCCACGTCAGTTGATTTTCTGGTCTAATTCAACAAATATCAGCTGCATCTACATTTCTGACGTAACAAGATTTCGCGCTATTTTTGGTCGTTTTCCCGCGCGTTTTCTTTCGAGTGCTTTCACGCATAAACTAGGCAGTATTTACAAAAATTTAACAAATTATTATAGATTGAAGGGGTAAAATATGCCACTGGGGATGGCCGCGTTGTAGGCAGGGATGGCCAAGTGGTTAGATTACTTGATCAAAGGGTCCCAGGTTCGAAACCACCTTCAGACCTACCACAAAGTGTGATAAGAGAATTAGCTAGCTCTCTTTAATTTCAAGCAAAAAGGCAAAATGATTGCTCATCGAGAGGAAAGACCAGAGTCGCAGTGCTGGATTAGTCTACCTATTCAGTGGGCCCTTTTTGCCTTGCATATAAACCAATACCTTGCGAAGATAGTATGTGTATTTGCCTATCAACTATAAATACACTGCTTAGATCAGTCTACCTAGTCATTGGGCCCTTTGTGCTTAGCATAAAAACCAATACCTTAAGAAGATAGCAAGCGTAATTTTGCCTATCAACTATCAATCTGGGATGGCCTTTAAGTGATGTTAGCTCCTTCCATCAGAGGGACTCCCTTCAAATTAAGCAACCTGAGATAAACGAAAACAAGTTACCCAGGTTTACCCCCCGACTCCATGTGATTAGCAGTGGTGACGTCATTTGACCATACGTCATATTGCCATTTTTTTGAACCAAGCACACCACAGTGAACCTTGCCAGAGTGAATGCCGACACGCATGTTTAGGGTTGAAACCTTGGTCGCATCTCTCACCACCCTGAAATCAATGAAAACGGGGCAGAGCTACAAGAAATTATAGTGTTATATAGTGCCGAGGGACAAATCACTCCCTAAAAATCTCGTATATTGTCCCTAAAAATTCTATTGTTTTCATGAAAATCCTTTGAAAATCTCTGGAAATCCTTTTGTTCTTGGTAAAATCTAGTACACTTTAAAAAGGAGTGAAATTCCACTCGTATAGTGCCATTTGTAGCGACTTTTGAGAGCTATTAATTACCATTAGAAGTGCCAATAACTACAGATTGCGAGCTGTAAATTTCATCCATAGCCAGAACTCGTTGATGATACGTCTTTTATAGCCATGGGTGATACAGTTGCTGCAATACATACCAGTTTGAGCTCAGTTTTTAATGGCATTAAACAGAGAGACTTTTGGTATGCTTAAACAGCGAATAGTCATCCTTTTTGAAGAAATTAACGTTTTTCAACCAACAGCTTATTCCTAACCTTATATCTTGTGAATAATTTCACAGCACTTTATTTGAGCTCGATATCATTTTCCACATTTCTACCAACCCTGAGACTGCTCAACAAGTTTGCTTTTCAATAAAAACTAGGTTATGATTTTGTTTAGCTCCGATTTTCAAAAGCAAATATAAGAACTGAAAGAGCAAGAAGGAAAATAAGAGTAATATTTACGCAATGGCGTCGATCATGTCTAGGCCCATCTCGATGCAGCAATTAGCATGATCAGACCTCGCTTCAGGCAGCCCAGATACGCAGTAATAACAATCCCCGAGGATCTTAATCCGCATGCAGTGGTTGTTCTGAAATAAAAACAAAACTGTAATGAGATGCTAACAACGCAATGCCCCAAATTACTAAACTTACTTACTTACTGATTCCAAATCTCCTAGCTTTCTCTCAAATTTAAGTGTAGTAAAGCATGCTGACAGGAAGGGCTATGTAAAGAAATGCTGTTGCAAGAGTACACGTCATGAGTACGCGTCATGAGTACACGTCATGAGTACACGTCAAGATATGATGACATGAGAAGTGACGTAAAGAAAAGGGCAACAAAACCTTTGCACTGCTTGCACCAATTGGGGGCTCCCGATTGCAGAAATAACGGGTTTGACGATGCTTGACTGTGAAAGATATGTTTCCTGTGGAGATGTAAGCATTGCGCCTCAAGGTTTGCCAAGCATTGCCTATCTTCATAATTCATGTCATAAGATCGATTCTGGGGGAGCTGTATGCAAAGGTCCGAAAGGCAGAATCCCCAATTTCTTTGAAATTTCTACATGCTTTGAAATTGCTTAGATTCCAGCTTAGATACGAACCGCAAGACTTCAATACATAGATAGTGACGCATTTCCTTATCTCCAGATGATAATATTGATTTTGTTATCAGTCGAGACAATATGTTACCCCAATAATCATTCAATGTTTGTAAGGGATGATTCAACTGACGTCATCTGTTTTCAAATGTCTTCATCCACCAGGCCTAAATCGAACTAGTGTGCATTGCCCTGGATTTTTCAAAATAACATTAAGCTTTTTCGTATGTTGCCAAAAGCTCTGAGATTAGGTTGAAGGCTAACTTCAGCCCTCTTAGCCTTTTTTTCTTTTCTTTTACATCAATTAACAGTTCCCTATCTGTCACACGTTAAATAAGTCATTTAAAGGAATGGAATTGAATTGAATGGCTAAAATCTTGTTTTGATATAAAGTCAAAAAACGAGACTGTAATGAATCACTTCCCACACACCATAAAACCTTTCGAGGCTTTTGCTAAGAAAACGCATGATATACTGAGATTTCTTCACCACCCTCCTTCCCCGTCAGCGGTGCAAAAGATTATGACAGTAGAAGATATGGAGCTAAACTCAGTTCTCTCATATTACTTCCTTTTAAATCTATTGGCAATTTCCCCGCAAAATGCATATTTCAATGAAATGTCCTCATCACAGACGCCTACTTAACAGATACCTTCCCGTCAGCGGTGCAAAAGATTATGACTGTAGAAGATATGGAGCTAAACTCAGTTCTCTCATATTGGTTCCTTTTAAATCTATTGGCAATTTCACCGCAAAATGCATATTTCAATGAAAAGTCCTCATCACAAGACGCCTACTTAACAGATCCCTTCCCGTCAGCGGTGCAAAAGATTATGACAGTAGAAGATATGGAGCTAAACTCAGTTCTCTCATATTGGTTCCTTTTAAATCTATTGGCGATTTCACCGCAAAATGCATATTTCAATGAAATGTCCTCATCACAAGACGCCTACTAAACAGATCCCTTCCCGTCAGCGGTGCAAAAGATTATGACTGTAGAAGATATGGAGCTAAACTCAGTTCTCTCATATTGGTTCCTTTTAAATCTATTGGCAATTTGACTGCAAAATGCATATTTCAATGAAATGTCCTCATCACAAGACGCCTACTTAACAGATCCCTTCCCGTCAGCGGTGCAAAAGATTATGACAGTAGAAGATATGGAGCTAAACTCAGTTCTCTCATATTGCTTCCTTTTAAATCTATTGGCAATTTCACCGCAAAATGCATATTTCAATGAAATGTCCTCATCACAAGACGCCTACTTAACAGATCCCTTCCCGTCAGCAGTGCAAATGATAATTACAGTAGAAGATATGGAGCTAAACTCAGTTCTCTCATATTGCTTCCTTTTAAATCTATTGGCAATTTCACGGCAAAATGCATATTTCAATGAAATGTCCTCATCACAAGACGCCTACTTAACAGATCCCTTCCCGTCAGCAGTGCAAATGATAATTACAGTAGAAGATATGGAGCTAAACTCAGTTCTCTCATATTGCTTCCTTTTAAATCTATTGGCAATTTCACCGCAAAATGCATATTTCAATGAAATGTCCTCATCACAAGACGCCTACTTAACAGATCCCTTCCCGTCAGCAGTGCAAATGATAATGACAGTAGAAAATATGGAGCTAAACTCAGTTCTCTCATATTGGTTCCTTTTAAAACTATTGGCAATTTCACCGCAAAATGCATATTTCAATTAAATGTCCTCATCACAAGACGCCTACTTAACAGATCCCTTCCCGTCAGCGGTGCAAAAGATTATGACAGTAGAAGATATGGAGCTAAACTCAATTCTCTCATATTGGTTCCTTTTAAATCTATTGGCGATTTCACCGCAAAATGTATATTTCAATGAAATGTCCTCATCACAGACGCCTACTTATCAGATCCCTTCCCCGTCAGCAGTGCAAATGATAATGACAGTAGAAGATATGGAGCTAAACTCAGTTCTCTCATATTGCTTCCTTTTAAATCTATTGGCAATTTCACTGCAAAATGCATATTTCGATGAAATGTCCTCATCACAGACGCCTACTTAACAGATCCCTTCCCGTCAGCAGTGCAAATGGTAATGACAGTAGAAAATATGGAGCTAAACTCAGTTCTCTCATATTGCTTCCTTTTAAATCTATTGACAATTTCACGGCAAAATGCATATTTCAATGAAATGTCCTCATCACAAGACGCCTACTTAACAGATCCCTTCCCGTCAGCGGTGCAAAAGATTATGACTGTAGAAGATATGGAGCTAAACTCAGTTCTCTCCTATTGGTTCCTTTTAAATCTATTGGCAATTTCACCGCAAAATGCATATTTCGATGAAATGTCCTCATTACAGACGCCTACTTAACAGATCCCTTTCCGTCAGCAGTGCAAAAGATTATGACTGTAGAAAATATGGAGCTAAACTCAGTTCTCTCCTATTGGTACCTTTTAAATCTATTAGCAATTTCATGGCAAAATGCATATTTCAATGAAATGTCCTCATCACAGACGCCTACTTAACAGATCCCTTCCCGTCAGCGGTGCAAAAGATTATGACGGTAGAAGATATGGAGCTAAATTCAGTTCTCTCATATTGGTACCTTTTAAATCTATTGGTAATTTCACCACAAAATGCATATTTCAATGAAATGTCCTCATCACAGACGCCTACTTAACAGATCCCTTCCCGTCAGCAGTGCAAAAGATTATGACAGTAGAAGATATGGAGCTAAACTCAGTTCTCTCATATTGGTACCTTTTAAATCTATTGGCAATTTCACCGCAAAATGCATATTTCAATGAAATGTCCTCATCACAAGACGCCTACTTAACAGATCCCTTCCCGTCAGCGGTGCAAGTGATTATGACAGTAGAAGATATGGAGCTAAACTCAGTTCTCTCATATTGGTTCCTTTTAAATCTATTGGCAATTTCACCGCAAAATGCATATTTCAATGAAATGTCCTCATCACAAGACGCCTACTTAACAGATCCCTTCCCGTCAGCAGTGCAAAAGATTATGACAGTAGAAGATATCAGCTAGGGATACTAAGCTAGAACGGGCTAATTTTTTTCAAATTAGCTCGTTCTGGCTAATTTTAGCCCGTTTTGGCTAATAAAAAATTATTTTCTTGAAAATTTTGAAGCCCAAACGGGCTAAAACGTCGATTTCTTGGATTTCCAGGAACCGGGCCGCTATTTTGACGCGATATTTGGGTTCTACGCATCAAGAAATGGGGATTCTTGTAAAAAAATTTGGGGGTTTCTCCGGCGGAAGTTTGAGAAAAATGCGACTTTAACTTTTGTGACGTTTTCTATTGTTCTTTTTGATGCGATGAAGTCCGCGTAATGACGCCCGTGCCGTGCGGCGAAATGAAAAAAAATAGATAATTCAGACTTTAACACCAGCTTTGTACGTTTCTATAATGAGGTCTCCTAATAAGATGTTTATCAATACAACGTAAATTACAAAAATGTTTAAATTAAAATTGCACTCATAAAAGCCTTGTTTCTGAAGCTTCCCCGCACGGCACGGGTGTCATTACGCGGACTTAACCGCATCAGAAAGAACAATAGAAAACGTCACAAAAGTTAAAGTCGCATTTTTCTCAAACTTCCGCCGGAGAAACCCCCAAATTTTTTTACATGAATCCCCGTTTCTTGATGCGTAGAACCCAAATATCGCGTCAAAATAGCGGCCCGGTTCCTGGAAATCCAAGAAATCGACGTTTTAGCCCGTTTGGGCTTCAAAATTTTCAAGGAAATAATTTTTTATTAGCCAAAACGGGCTAAAATTAGCCAGAACGAGCTAATTTGAAAAAAATTAGCCCGTTCTAGCTTAGTATCCCTAGCTGGATATGGAGCTAAACTCAGTTCTCTCATATTGGTTCCTTTTAAATCTATTGGCAATTTCACCGCAAAATGCATATTTCAATGAAATGTCCTCATCACAGACGCCTACTTAACAGATCCCTTCCCGTCAGCGGTGCCAAAGATTACGACTGTAGAAGATATGGAGCTAAACTCAGTTCTCTCCTATTGGTTCCTTTTAAATCTATTGGCAATTTCACGGCAAAATGCATATTTCAATGAAATGTCCTCATCACAAGACGCCTACTTAACAGATCCCTTCCTGTCAGCGGTGCAAAAGATTATGACAGTAGAAGATATGGAGCTAAACTCAGTTCTCTCATATTGGTTCCTTTTAAATCTATTGGCAATTTCACCGCAAAATGCATATTTCAATGAAATGTCCTCATCACAGACGCCTACTTAACAGATCCCTTCCCGTCAGCAGTGCAAAAGATTATGACAGTAGAAGATATGGAGCTAAACTCAGTTCTCTCATATTGGTACCTTTTAAATCTATTGGCAATTTCACCGCAAAATGCATATTTCAATGAAATGTCCTCATCACAAGACGCCTACTTAACAGATCCCTTCCCGTCAGCAGTGCAAACGATTATGACAGTAGAAGATATGGAGCTAAACTCAGTTCTCTCATATTGGTTCCTTTTAAATCTATTGGCAATTTCACGGCAAAATGCATATTTCAATGAAATGTCCTCATCACAAGATGCCTACTTAACAGATCCCTTTCCGTCAGCGGTGCAAAAGATTATGACTGTAGAAGATGGAGCTAAACTCAGTTCTCTCATATTGGTTCCTTTTAAATCTATTGGCAATTTCACGGCAAAATGCATATTTCAATGAAATGTCCTCATCACAAGACGCCTACTTAACAGATCCCTTCCCGTCAGCGGTGCAAACGATTATGACAGTAGAAGATATGGAGCTAAACTCAGTTCTCTCATATTGGTTCCTTTTAAATCTATTGGCAATTTCACGGCAAAATGCATATTTCAATGAAATGTCCTCATTACAAGACGCCTACTTAACAGATCCCTTTCCGTCAGCAGTGCAAAAGATTATGACTGTAGAAAATATGGAGCTAAACTCAGTTCTCTCCTATTGGTACCTTTTAAATCTATTGGCAATTTCACCGCAAAATGCATATTTCAATGAAATGTCCTCATCACAGACGCCTACTTAACAGATCCCTTCCCGTCAGCGGTGAAAAGATTATGACTGTAGAAGATATGGAGCTAAATTCAGTTCTCTCATATTGGTACCTTTTAAATCTATTGGTAATTTCACCACAAAATGCATATTTCAATGAAATGTCCTCATCACAGACGCCTACTTAACAGATCCCTTCCCGTCAACAGTGCAAAAGATTATGACAGTAGAAGATATGGAGCTAAACTCAGTTCTCTCATATTGGTACCTTTTAAATCTATTGGCAATTTCACCGCAAAATGCATATTTCAATGAAATGTCCTCATCACAAGACGCCTACTTAACAGATCCCTTCCCGTCAGCGGTGCAAAAGATTATGACAGTAGAAGATATGGAGCTAAACTCAGTTCTCTCATATTGGTTCCTTTTAAATCTATTGGCAATTTCACCGCAAAATGCATATTTCAATGAAATGTCCTCATCACAAGACGCCTACTTAACAGATCCCTTCCCCGTCAGCAGTGCAAAAGATTATGACAGTAGAAGATATGGAGCTAAACTCAGTTCTCTCATATTGCTTCCTTTTAAATCTATTGGCAATTTCAGGGCAAAATGCATATTTCAATGAAATGTCCTCATCACAAGACGCCTACTTAACAGATCCCTTCCCGTCAGTGGTGCAAACGATTATGACAGTAGAAGATATGGAGCTAAACTCAGTTCTCTCATATTGGTTCCTTTTAAATCTATTGGCAATTTCACGGCAAAATGCATATTTCAATGAAATGTCCTCATCACAAGACGCCTACTTAACAGATCCCTTTCCGTCAGCAGTGCAAAAGATTATGACTGTAGAAAATATGGAGCTAAACTCAGTTCTCTCCTATTGGTTCCTTTTAAATCTATTGGCAATTTCACCGCAAAATGCATATTTCAATGAAATGTCCTCATCACAGACGCCTACTTAACAGATCCCTTCCCGTCAGCGGTGAAAAGATTATGACTAAAGAAGATATGGAGCTAAATTCAGTTCTCTCATATTGGTACCTTTTAAATCTATTGGTAATTTCACCACAAAATGCATATTTCAATGAAATGTCCTCATCACAGACGCCTACTTAACAGATCCCTTCCCGTCAACAGTGCAAAAGATTATGACAGTAGAAGATATGGAGCTAAACTCAGTTCTCTCATATTGGTACCTTTTAAATCTATTGGCAATTTCACCGCAAAATGCATATTTCAATGAAATGTCCTCATCACAAGACGCCTACTTAACAGATCCCTTCCCGTCAGCGGTGCAAAAGATTATGACAGTAGAAGATATGGAGCTAAACTCAGTTCTCTCATATTGGTTCCTTTTAAATCTATTGGCAATTTCACCGCAAAATGCATATTTCAATGAAATGTCCTCATCACAGACGCCTACTTAACAGATCCCTTCCCGTCAGCAGTGCAAAAGATTATGACAGTAGAAGATATGGAGCTAAACTCAGTTCTCTCATATTGCTTCCTTTTAAATCTATTGGCAATTTCACGGCAAAATGCATATTTCAATGAAATGTCCTCATCACAAGACGCCTACTTAACAGATCCCTTCCCGTCAGTGGTGCAAACGATTATGACAGTAGAAGATATGGAGCTAAACTCAGTTCTCTCATATTGGTTCCTTTTAAATCTATTGGCAATTTCACGGCAAAATGCATATTTCAATGAAATGTCCTCATCACAAGACGCCTACTTAACAGATCCCTTTCCGTCAGCGGTGCAAAAGATTATGACTGTAGAAGATGGAGCTAAACTCAGTTCTTTCATATTGGTTCCTTTTAAATCTATTGGCAATTTCACGGCAAAATGCATATTTCAATGAAATGTCCTCATCACAAGACGCCTACTTAACAGATCCCTTCCCGTCAGCAGTGCAAAAGATTATGACAGTATAAGATATGGAGCTAAACTCAGTTCTCTCATATTGGTTCCTTTTAAATCTATTGGCAATTTCACCGCAAAATGCATATTTCAATGAAATTTCCTCATCACTGACGCCTACTTAACAGATCCCTTTCCGTCAGCAGTGAAAAGATTATGACAGTAGAAGATATGGAGCTAAACTCAGTTCTCTCATATTGGTTCCTTTTAAATCTATTGGCAATTTCACGGCAAAATGCATATTTCAATGAAATGTCCTCATCACAAGACGCCTACTTAACAGATCCCTTCCCGTCAGCGGTGCAAAAGATTATGACAGTAGAAGATATGGAGCTAAACTCAGTTTTCTCATATTGGTTCCTTTTAAATCTATTGGCAATTTCACCGCAAAATGCATATTTCAATGAAATGTCCTCATCACAGACGCCTACTTAACAGATCCCTTCCCGTCAGCAGTGCAAAAGATTATGACAGTAGAAGATATGGAGCTAAACTCAGTTCTCTCATATTGGTTCCTTTTAAATCTATTGGCAATTTCACCGCAAAATGCATATTTCAATGAAATGTCCTCATCACTGACGCCTACTTAACAGATCCCTTCCCCGTCAGCAGTGCAAAAGATTATGACAGTAGAAGATATGGAGCTAAACTCAGTTCTCTCATATTGGTTCCTTTTAAATCTATTGGCAATTTCACGGCAAAATGCATATTTCAATGAAATGTCCTCATCACAAGACGCCTACTTAACAGATCCCTTCCCGTCAGCGGTGCAAACGATTATGACAGTAGAAGATATGGAGCTAAACTCAGTTCTCTCATATTGGTTCCTTTTAAATCTATTGGCAATTTCACGGCAAAATGCATATTTCAATGAAATGTCCTCATCACAAGACGCCTACTTAACAGATCCCTTCCCGTCAGCGGTGCAAAAGATTATGACTGTAGAAGATGGAGCTAAACTCAGTTCTCTCATATTGGTTCCTTTTAAATCTATTGGCAATTTCACGGCAAAATGCATATTTCAATGAAATGTCCTCATCACAAGACGCCTACTTAACAGATCCCTTCCCGTCAGCGGTGCAAACGATTATGACTGTAGAAGATATAGAGCTAAACTCAGTTCTCTCATATTGGTTCCTTTTAAATCTATTGGCAATTTCACCGCAAAATGCATATTTCGATGAAATTTCCTCATCACAAGACGCCTACTTAACAGATCCTTTCCCCGTCAGCAGTGCAAATGTTAATGGCAGTAGAGGATATGGAGCTAAACTCAGTTCTCTCATATTGGTTCCTTTTAAATCTATTGGCAATTTCACGGCAAAATGCATATTTCGATGAAATGTCCTCATCACAGACGCCTACTTAACAGATCCCTTCCCCGTCAGCAGTGCAAATGATAATGACTGTAGAAGATATGGAGCTAAACTCAATTCTCTCATATTGCTTCCTTTTAAATCTATTGGCAATTTCACGGCAAAATGCATATTTCGATGAAATGTCCTCATCACAGACGCCTACTTAACAGATCCCTTCCCCGTCAGCAGTGCAAATGATAATGACTGTAGAAGATATGGAGCTAAACTCAGTTCTCTCATATTGCTTCCTTTTAAATCTATTGGCAATTTCACCGCAAAATGCATATTTCAATGAAATGTCCTCATCACAAGACGCCTACTTAACAGATCCCTTCCCCGTCAGCAGTGCAAATGATAATGACTGTAGAAGATATGGAGCTAAACTCAATTCTCTCATATTGCTTCCTTTTAAATCTATTGGGAATTTCACCGCAAAATGCATATTTCGATGAAATGTCCTCATCACAAGACGCCTACTTAACGGATCCCTTCCCGTCAGCGGTGCAAAAGATTATGACAGTAGAAGATATGAGCTAAACTCAGTTCTCTCCTATTGGTACCTTTTAAATCTATCGCAATTTCACCGCAAAATGCATATTTCAATGAAATGTCCTCATCACTGACGCCTACTTAACAGATCCCTTCCCTGTCAGCAGTGCAAAAGATTATGACAGTAGAAGATATGGAGCTAAACTCAGTTCTCTCATATTGGTTCCTTTTAAATCTATTGACAATTTCACCGCAAAATGCACATTTCAATGAAATGTCCTCATCACTGACGCCTACTTAACAGATCCCTTCCCCGTCAGCAGTGCAAAAGATTATGACAGTAGAAGATATGGAGCTAAACTCAATTCTCTCATATTGCTTCCTTTTAAATCTATTGGCAATTTCACCGCAAAATGCATATTTCGATGAAATGTCCTCATCACAAGACGCCTACTTAACGGATCCCTTCCCGTCAGCGGTGCAAAAGATTATGACAGTAGAAGATATGAGCTAAACTCAGTTCTCTCCTATTGGTACCTTTTAAATCTATCGCAATTTCACCGCAAAATGCATATTTCAATGAAATGTCCTCATCACTGACGCCTACTTAACAGATCCCTTCCCGGTCAGCAGTGCAAAAGATTATGATAGTAGAAGATATGGAGCTAAACTCAGTTCTCTCATATTGGTTCCTTTTAAATCTATTGGCAATTTCACCGCAAAATGCATATTTCAATGAAATGTCCTCATCACTGACGCCTACTTAACAGATCCCTTCCCCGTCAGCAGTGCAAAAGATTATGACAGTAGAAGATATGGAGCTAAACTCAGTTCTCTCATATTGGTTCCTTTTAAATCTATTGGCAATTTCACCGCAAAATGCATATTTCAATGAAATGTCCTCATCACTGACGCCTACTTAACAGATCCCTTCCCCGTCAGCAGTGCAAAAGATTATGACAGTAGAAGATATGGAGCTAAACTCAGTTCTCTCATATTGATTCCTTTTAAATCTATTGGCAATTTCACGGCAAAATGCATATTTCAATGAAATGTCCTCATCACAAGACGCCTACTTAACAGATCCCTTCCCGTCAGCGGTGCAAACGATTATGACAGTAGAAGATATGGAGCTAAACTCAGTTCTCTCATATTGGTTCCTTTTAAATCTATTGGCAATTTCACGGCAAAATGCATATTTCAATGAAATGTCCTCATCACAAGACGCCTACTTAACAGATCCCTTCCCGTCAGCGGTGCAAAAGATTATGACTGTAGAAGATGGAGATAAACTTAGTTCTCTCATATTGGTTCCTTTTAAATCTATTGGCAATTTCACCGAAAAATGCATATTTCGATGAAATGTCCTCATCACAAGACGCCTACTTAACAGATCCCTTCCGCGTCAGCAGTGCAAATGATAATGACTTTAGAAGATATGGAGCTAAACTCAATTCTCTCATATTGGTTCCAAATCTATTGGCGATTTCACGGCAAAATGCATATTTCAATGAAATGTCCTCATCACAGACACCTACTTAACAGATCCCTTCCCGTCAGCGGTGCCAAAGATTATGACTGTAGAAGATATGGAGCTAAACTCAGTTCTCTCATATTGGTTCCTTTTAAATCTATTGGCAATTTCACGGCAAAATGCATATTTCAATGAAATGTCCTCATCACAAGACGCCTACTTAACAGATCCCTTCCCGTCAGCGGTGCAAACGATTATGACAGTAGAAGATATGGAGCTAAACTCAGTTCTCTCATATTGGTTCCTTTTAAATCTATTGGCAATTTCACGGCAAAATGCATATTTCAATGAAATGTCCTCATCACAAGACGCCTACTTAACAGATCCCTTCCCGTCAGCGGTGCAAAAGATTATGACTGTAGAAGATGGAGATAAACTTAGTTCTCTCATATTGGTTCCTTTTAAATCTATTGGCAATTTCACCGAAAAATGCATATTTCGATGAAATGTCCTCATCACAAGACGCCTACTTAACAGATCCCTTCCGCGTCAGCAGTGCAAATGATAATGACTTTAGAAGATATGGAGCTAAACTCAATTCTCTCATATTGGTTCCAAATCTATTGGCGATTTCACGGCAAAATGCATATTTCAATGAAATGTCCTCATCACAGACACCTACTTAACAGATCCCTTCCCGTCAGCGGTGCCAAAGATTATGACTGTAGAAGATATGGAGCTAAACTCAGTTCTCTCATATTGGTTCCTTTTAAATCTATTGGCAATTTCACGGCAAAATGCATATTTCAATGAAATGTCCTCATCACAAGACGCCTACTTAACAGATCCCTTCCCGTCAGCAGTGCAAATGATTATGACTGTAGAAGATATGGAGCTAAACTCAGTTCTCTCATATTGGTTCCTTTTAAATCTATTGGCAATTTCACGGCAAAATGCATATTTCAATGAAATGTCCTCATCACAAGACGCCTACTTAACAGATCCCTTCCCCGTCAGCGGTGCAAATGATAATTACAGTAGAGGATATGGAGGTAAAATGAGTTCTCTCATATTGATACCTTTTAAATCTATTGACAATTTCACGGCAAAATGCATATTTCGATGAAATGTCCTCATCACAAGACGCCTACTTAACAGATCCCTTCCCGTCAGCGGTGCAAAAGATTATGACTGTAGAAGATATGGAGCTAAACTCATTTCTCTCATATTGCTTCCTTTTAAATCTATTGGCAATTTCACCGCAAAATGCATATTTCGATGAAATGTCCTCATCACAAGACGCCTACTTAACAGATCCCTTCCCCGTCAGCGGTGCAAAAGATTACGACAGTAGAAGATATGGAGCTAAACTCAGTTCTCTCATATTGCTTCCTTTTAAATCTATCGGCAATTTCACGGCAAAATGCATATTTCAATGAAATGTCCTCATCACAAGACGCCTACTTAACAGATCCCTTCCCCGTCAGCGGTGCAAAAGATTATGACTGTAGAAGATATGGAGCTAAACTCAGTTCTCTCATATTGCTTCCTTTTAAATCTATCGGCAATTTCACGGCAAAATGCATATTTCAATGAAATGTCCTCATCACAAGACGCCTACTTAACAGATCCCTTCCCCGTCAGCGGTGCAAAAGATTATGACTGTAGAAGATATGGAGCTAAACTCATTTCTCTCATATTGCTTCCTTTTAAATCTATTGGCAATTTCACGGCAAAATGCATATTTCAATGAAATGTCCTCATCACAAGACGCCTACTTAACAGATCCCTTCCCCGTCAGCGGTGCAAAAGATTATGACAGTAGAAGATATGGAGCTAAACTCAGTTCTCTCATATTGCTTCCTTTTAAATCTATCGGCAATTTCACGGCAAAATGCATATTTCAATGAAATGTCCTCATCACAAGACGCCTACTTAACAGATCCCTTCCCCGTCAGCGGTGCAAAAGATTATGACTGTAGAAGATATGGAGCTAAACTCATTTCTCTCATATTGCTTCCTTTTAAATCTATTGGCAATTTCACCGCAAAATGCATATTTCGATGAAATGTCCTCATCACAAGACCCTACTTAACAGATCCCTTCCCCGTCAGCGGTGCAAAAGATTACGACAGTAGAAGATATTGAGCTAAACTCAGTTCTCTCATATTGCTTCCTTTTAAATCTATCGGCAATTTCACGGCAAAATGCATATTTCAATGAAATGTCCTCATCACAAGACGCCTACTTAACAGATCCCTTCCCCGTCAGCGGTGCAAAAGATTATGACTGTAGAAGATATGGAGCTAAACTCAGTTCTCTCATATTGCTTCCTTTTAAATCTATCGGCAATTTCACGGCAAAATGCATATTTCAATGAAATGTCCTCATCACAAGACGCCTACTTAACAGATCCCTTCCCCGTCAGCGGTGCAAAAGATTATGACTGTAGAAGATATGGAGCTAAACTCATTTCTCTCATATTGCTTCCTTTTAAATCTATTGGCAATTTCACGGCAAAATGCATATTTCAATGAAATGTCCTCATCACAAGACGCCTACTTAACAGATCCCTTCCCCATCAGCGGTGCAAAAGATTATGACAGTAGAAGATATGGAGCTAAACTCAGTTCTCTCATATTGCTTCCTTTTAAATCTATTGGCAATTTCACGGCAAAATGCATATTTCAATGAAATGTCCTCATCACAAGACGCCTACTTAACAGATCCCTTCCCCGTCAGCGGTGCAAAAGATTATGACTGTAGAAGATATGGAGCTAAACTCAGTTCTCTCATATTGCTTCCTTTTAAATCTATTACCAATTTCACCGCAAAATGCATATTTCGATGAAATGTCCTCATCACAAGACGCCTACTTAACAGATCCCTTCCCGTCAGCAGTGCAAAAGATTATGACAGTAGAGGATATGGAGCTAAACTCAGTTCTCTCATATTGGTTCCTTTTAAATCTATTGGCAATTTCACCGCAAAATGCATATTTCAATGAAATGTTCTCATCATAAGACGCCTACTTATCAGATCCCTTCCCCGTCAGCGGTGCAAAATATTATGACAGTAGAAGATATGGAGCTAAACTCAGTTCTCTCATATTGGTTCATTTGAAAATATATTGGAAATTTTACCAAAAAAGGCATATTCCAATGAAACATCCTCATCACAAGACGCCTCATTAACAGATCCCTTCCCCTTCAACAGTCCAAATGATAATGACAGTAGAAGATATGGAACTAAACTCATTTCTCTCATATTGCTTTCTTTTAAATCTATTGGCAATTTCACGGCAAAATGCATATTTCAATGAAATGTCCTCATCATAAGACGCCTACTTAACAGATCCCTTCCCCGTCAGCGGTGCAAAATATTATGACAGTAGAAGATATGGAGCTAAACTCAGTTCTCTCATATTGGTTGATTTGAAAATATAATGGCAATTTTACCAAAAAAGGCATATTTCAATGAAATATCCTCATCACAAGACGCCTCATTAACAGATCCCTTCCCCTTCAACAGTCCAAATGATAATGACAGTAGAAGATATGGAGCTAAACTCAGTTCTCTCATATTGCTTCCTTTTAAATCTATTGGCAATTTCACCGCAAAATGCATATTTCAATGAAATGTCCTCATCACAAGACGCCTACTTAACAGATCCCTTCCCCGTCAGCGGTGCAAAAGATTATGACTGTAGAAGATATGGAGCTAAACTCATTTCTCTCATAATCCTTCCTTTTAAATCTATTGGCGATTTCACCGCAAAATGCATATTTCGATGAAATGTCCTCATCACAAGACGCCTACTTAACAGATCCCTTCCGCGTCAGCAGTGCAAATGATAATGACTTTAGAAGATATGGAGCTAAACTCAATTCTCTCATATTGGTTCCAAATCTATTGGCGATTTCACGGCAAAATGCATATTTCAATGAAATGTCCTCATCACAGACACCTACTTAACAGATCCCTTCCCGTCAGCGGTGCCAAAGATTATGACTGTAGAAGATATGGAGCTAAACTAAGTTCTCTCATATTGGTTCCTTTTAAATCTATTGGCAATTTCACGGCAAAATGCATATTTCAATGAAATGTCCTCATCACAAGACGCCTACCTAACAGATCCCTTCCCGTCAGCAGTGCAAATGATTATGACTGTAGAAGATATGGAGCTAAACTCAGTTCTCTCATATTGGTTCCTTTTAAATCTATTGGCAATTTCACGGCAAAATGCATATTTCAATGAAATGTCCTCATCACAAGACGCCTACTTAACAGATCCCTTCCCCGTCAGCGGTGCAAATGATAATTACAGTAGAGGATATGGAGGTAAAATGAGTTCTCTCATATTGATACCTTTTAAATCTATTGACAATTTCACGGCAAAATGCATATTTCAATGAAATGTCCTCATCACAAGACGCCTACTTAACAGATCCCTTCCCGTCCGCAGTGCAAATGATTATGACTGTAGAAGATATGGAGCTAAACTCAGTTCTCTCATATTGGTTCCTTTTAAATCTATTGGCGATTTCACCGCAAAATGCATAATTCAATGAAATGTCCTCATCACTGACGCCTACTTAACAGATCCCTTCCCCGACAGCAGTGCAAAAGATTATGACAGTAGAAGATATGGAGCTAAACTCAGTTCTCTCATATTGGTACCTTTTAAATCTATTGGCAATTTCACGGCAAAATGCATATTTCAATGAAATGTCCTCATCACAAGACGCCTACTTAACAGATCCCTTCCCGTCAGCGATGCAAACGATTATGACTGTAGAAGATATAGAGCTAAACTCAGTTCTCTCATATTGGTTCCTTTTAAATCTATTGGCAATTTCATAGCAAAATGCATATTTCGATGAAATGTCCTCATCACAGACACCTACTTAACAGATCCCTTCCCGTCAGCGGTGAAAACGATTTTGACAGTAGAAGATATGGAGCTAAACTCAGTTCTCTCATATTGGTTCCTTTTAAATCTATTGGCAATTTCACCGCAAAATGCATATTTCAATGAAATGTCCTCATCACAGACGCCTACTTAACAGATCCCTTCCCGTCAGCGGTGCAAAAGATTATGACTGTAGAAGATATGGAGCTAAACTCAGTTCTCTCATAATGGTTCGTTTGAAAATCTATTGGCTATTTTACGGCAAAATGCATATTTCGATGAAATGTCCTCATCACAAGACGCCTACTTAACAGATCCCTTCCCCGTCAGCGGTGCAAAAGATTATGACTGTAGAAGATATGGAGCTAAACTCAGTTCTCTCATATTGGTTCCTTTTAAATCTATTGGCAATTTCACGGCAAAATGCATATTTTGATGAAATGTCCTCATCACAAGACGCCTACTTAACAGATCCCTTCCCGTCAGCGGTGCAAAAGATTATGACAGTAGAAGATATGGAGCTAAACTCAAGTCTCTCATATTGGTTCCTTTTAAATCTATTGGCAATTTCACGGAAAAATGCATATTTCGATTAAATGTCCTCATCACAAGACGCCTACTTAACAGATCCCTTCCTGTCAGCGGTGCAAACGATTATGACAGTAGAAGATATGGAGCTAAACTCAGTTCTCTCATATTGGTTCCTTTTAAATCTATTGGCAATTTCACCGCAAAATGCATATTTCAATGAAATGTCCTCATCACTGACGCCTACTTAACAGATCCCTTCCCCGTCAGCAGTGCAAAATATTATGACAGTAGAAGATATGGAGCTAAACTCAGTTCTCTCATATTGGTTCCTTTTAAATCTATTGGCGATTTCACCGCAAAATGCATAATTCAATGAAATGTCCTCATCACTGACGCCTACTTAACAGATCCCTTCCCCGTCAGCAGTGCAAAAGATTATGACAGTAGAAGATATGGAGCTAAACTCAGTTCTCTCATATTGGTACCTTTTAAATCTATTGGCAATTTCACGGCAAAATGCATATTTCAATGAAATGTCCTCATCACAAGACGCCTACTTAACAGATCCCTTCCCGTCAGCGGTGCAAACGATTATGACTGTAGAAGATATAGAGCTAAACTCAGTTCTCTCATATTGGTTCCTTTTAAATCTATTGGCAATTTCACGGCAAAATGCATATTTCGATGAAATGTCCTCATCACAGACACCTACTTAACAGATCCCTTCCCGTCAGCGGTGAAAACGATTATGACAGTAGAAGATATGGAGCTAAACTCAGTTCTCTCATATTGGTTCCTTTTAAATCTATTGGCAATTTCACCGCAAAATGCATATTTCAATGAAATGTCCTCATCACAGACGCCTACTTAACAGATCCCTTCCCGTCAGCGGTGCAAAAGATTATGACTGTAGAAGATATGGAGCTAAACTCAGTTCTCTCATATTGGTTCCTTTTAAATCTATCGGCAATTTCACGGCAAAATGCATATTTCAATGAAATGTCCTCATCACAAGACGCCTACTTGACAGATCCCTTCCCGTCAGCGGTGCAAAAGATTATGACAGTAGAAGATATGGAGCTAAACTCAGTTCTCTCATATTGGTTCCTTTTAAATCTATTGGCAATTTCACGGCAAAATGCATATTTCGATGAAATGTCCTCATCACAAGACGCCTACTTAACAGATCCCTTCCCGTCAGCGGTGCAAAAGATTATGACAGTAGAAGATATGGAGCTAAACTCAGTTCTCTCATATTGGTTCCTTTTAAATCTATTGGCAATTTCACGGCAAAATGCATATTTCGATTAAATGTCCTCATCACAAGACGCCTACTTAACAGATCCCTTCCCGTCAGCGGTGCAAACGATTATGACAGTAGAAGATATGGAGCTAAACTCAGTTCTCTCATATTGGTTCCTTTTAAATCTATTGGCAATTTAACCGCAAAATGCATATTTCAATGAAATGTCCTCATCACTGACGCCTACTTAACAGATCCCTTCCACGTCAGCAGTGCAAAAGATTATGACAGTAGAAGATATGGAGCTAAACTCAGTTCTCTCATATTGGTACCTTTTAAATCTATTGGCAATTTCACGGCAAAATGCATATTTCAATGAAATGTCCTCATCACAAGACGCCTACTTAACAGATCCCTTCCCGTCAGCGGTGCAAACGATTATGACTGTAGAAGATATAGAGCTAAACTCAGTTCTCTCATATTGGTTCCTTTTAAATCTATTGGCAATTTCACGGCAAAATGCATATTTCGATGAAATGTCCTCATCACAGACACCTACTTAACAGATCCCTTCCCGTCAGCGGTGAAAACGATTATGACAGTAGAAGATATGGAGCTAAACTCAGTTCTCTCATATTGGTTCCTTTTAAATCTATTGGCAATTTCACGGCAAAATGCATATTTCGATTAAATGTCCTCATCACAAGACGCCTACTTAACAGATCCCTTCCCGTCAGCGGTGCAAACGATTATGACAGTAGAAGATATGGAGCTAAACTCAGTTCTCTCATATTGGTTCCTTTTAAATCTATTGGCAATTTCACCGCAAAATGCATATTTCAATGAAATGTCCTCATCACTGACGCCTACTTAACAGATCCCTTCCCCGTCAGCAGTGCAAAAGATTATGACAGTAGAAGATATGGAGCTAAACTCAGTTCTCTCATATTGGTACCTTTTAAATCTATTGGCAATTTCACGGCAAAATGCATATTTCAATGAAATGTCCTCATCACAAGACGCCTACTTAACAGATCCCTTCCCGTCAGCGGTGCAAACGATTATGACTGTAGAAGATATAGAGCTAAACTCAGTTCTCTCATATTGGTTCCTTTTAAATCTATTGGCAATTTCACGGCAAAATGCATATTTCGATGAAATGTCCTCATCACAGACACCTACTTAACAGATCCCTTCCCGTCAGCGGTGAAAACGATTATGACAGTAGAAGATATGGAGCTAAACTCAGTTCTCTCATATTGGTTCCTTTTAAATCTATTGGCAATTTCACCGCAAAATGCATATTTCAATGAAATGTCCTCATCACAGACGCCTACTTAACAGATCCCTTCCCGTCAGCGGTGCAAAAGATTATGACTGTAGAAGATATGTAGCTAAACTCAGTTCTCTCATAATGGTTCGTTTGAAAATCTATTGGCTATTTTACGGCAAAATGCATATTTCGATGAAATGTCCTCATCACAAGACGCCTACTTAACAGATCCCTTCCCCGTCAGCGGTGCAAAAGATTATGACTGTAGAAGATATGGAGCTAAACTCATTTCTCTCATATTGCTTCCTTTTAAATCTATTGGCAATTTCACGGCAAAATGCATATTTCAATGAAATGTCCTCATCACAAGACGCCTACTTAACAGATCCCTTCCCGTCAGCGGTGCAAAAGATTATGACAGTAGAAGATATGGAGCTAAACTCAGTTCTCTCATATTGGTTCCTTTTAAATCTATTGGCAATTTCACGGGCAAATGCATATTTCGATGAAATGTCCTCATCACAAGACGCCTACTTAACAGATCCCTTCCCGTCAGCGGTGCAAAAGATTATGACAGTAGAAGATATGGAGCTAAACTCAGTTCTCTCATATTGGTTCATTTGAAAATCTGTTGGCAATTTCACCGCAAAATGCATATTTCAATGAGATGTCCTCATCACAGACGCCTACTTAACAGATCCCTTCCCGTCAGCGCTGCAACAGAATATGACTGTAGAAGATATGGAGCTAAACTCAATTCTCTCATATTGCTTCCTTTTAAATCTATTGGCAATTTCACCGCAAAATGCATATTTCAATGAAATGTCCTCATCACAGACGCCTACTTAACAGATCCCTTCCCGTCAGCGGTGCAAAAGATTATGACAGTAGAAGATATGGAGCTAAACTCAGTTCTCTCCTTTTGGTTCTTTTTAAATCTATTGGCAATTTCACCGCAAAATGCATATTTCAATGAAATGTCCTCATCACAAGACGCCTACTTAACAGATCCCTTCCCCGTCAGCATTGCAAATGATAATTACAGTAGAGGATATGGAGCTAAACTCAGTTCTCTCATATTGGTTCCTTTTAAATCTATTGGCAATTTCACGGCAAAATGCATATTTCGATGAAATGTCCTCATCATAGATGCCTACTTAACAGATCCCTTCCCCGTCAGCGGTGCAAATGATAATTACAGTAGAGGATATGGAGCTAAACTGAGTTCTCTCATATTGGTTCCTTTTAAATCTATTCGCAATTTCACCGCAAAATGCATATTTCGATGAAATGTCCTCATCATAAGACGCCTTCTTAACAGATCCCTTCCCGTCAGCAGTGCAAAAGATTATGACTGTACAAGATATGGAGCTAAACTCAGTTCTCTCATATTGCTTCCTTTTAAATTGATTGGCAATTTAACCGCAAAATGCATATTTCAATGAAATGTCCTCATCACAGACGCCTACTTAACAGATCCCTTCCCCGTCAGCAGTGCAAAATGTTATGACTGTAGAAGATATGGAGCTAAACTCAGTTCTCTCATATTGCTTCCTTTTAAATCTATTCGCGATTTCACCACAAAATGCATATTTCAATGAAATGTCCTCATCACAAAACGCCTACTTAACAGATCCCTTCCCCGTCAGCAGTGCAAAATGTTATGACTGTAGAAGATATGGAGCTAAACTCAGTTCTCTCATATTGCTTCCTTTTAAATCTATTGGCAATTTCACCGCAAAATGCATATTTCAATGAAATGCCCTCATCACAAGACGCCTACTTAACAGATCCCTTCCCGTCAGCGGTGCAAAAGATTATGACAGTAGAAGATATGGAGCTAAACTCAGTTCTCTCATATTGGTTCCTTTTAAATCTATTGGCGATTTCACCGCAAAATGCATATTTCAATGAAATGTCCTCATCACAGACGCCTACTTAACAGATCCCTTCCCGTCAGCAGTGCAAAAGATTATGACAGTAGAAGATATGGAGCTAAACTCAGTTCTCTCATATTGGTACCTTTTAAATCTATTGGCAATTTCACCGCAAAATGCATATTTCAATGAAATGTCCTCATCACAGACGCCTACTTAACAGATCCCTTCCCGTCAGCGGTGCAAAAGATTATGACAGTAGAAGATATGGAGCTAAACTCAGTTCTCTCATATTGGTTCCTTTTAAATCTATTGGCAATTTCACCGCAAAATGCATATTTCAATGAAATGTCCTCATCACAGACGCCTACTTAACAGATCCCTTCCCGTCAGCAGTGCAAAAGATTATGACAGTAGAAGATATGGAGCTAAACTCAGTTCTCTCATATTGGTACCTTTTAAATCTATTGGCAATTTCACCGCAAAATGCATATTTCAATGAAATGTCCTCATCACAAGACGCCTACTTAACAGATCCCTTCCCGTCAGCAGTGCAAACGATTATGACAGTAGAAGATATGGAGCTAAACTCAGTTCTCTCATATTGGTTCCTTTTAAATCTATTGGCAATTTCACGGCAAAATGCATATTTCAATGAAATGTCCTCATCACAAGATGCCTACTTAACAGATCCCTTTCCGTCAGCGGTGCAAAAGATTATGACTGTAGAAGATGGAGCTAAACTCAGTTCTCTCATATTGGTTCCTTTTAAATCTATTGGCAATTTCACGGCAAAATGCATATTTCAATGAAATGTCCTCATCACAAGACGCCTACTTAACAGATCCCTTCCCGTCAGCGGTGCAAACGATTATGACAGTAGAAGATATGGAGCTAAACTCAGTTCTCTCATATTGGTTCCTTTTAAATCTATTGGCAATTTCACGGCAAAATGCATATTTCAATGAAATGTCCTCATTACAAGACGCCTACTTAACAGATCCCTTTCCGTCAGCAGTGCAAAAGATTATGACTGTAGAAAATATGGAGCTAAACTCAGTTCTCTCCTATTGGTACCTTTTAAATCTATTGGCAATTTCACCGCAAAATGCATATTTCAATGAAATGTCCTCATCACAGACGCCTACTTAACAGATCCCTTCCCGTCAGCGGTGAAAAGATTATGACTGTAGAAGATATGGAGCTAAATTCAGTTCTCTCATATTGGTACCTTTTAAATCTATTGGTAATTTCACCACAAAATGCATATTTCAATGAAATGTCCTCATCACAGACGCCTACTTAACAGATCCCTTCCCGTCAACGGTGCAAAAGATTATGACAGTAGAAGATATGGAGCTAAACTCAGTTCTCTCATATTGGTACCTTTTAAATCTATTGGCAATTTCACCGCAAAATGCATATTTCAATGAAATGTCCTCATCACAAGACGCCTACTTAACAGATCCCTTCCCGTCAGCGGTGCAAAAGATTATGACAGTAGAAGATATGGAGCTAAACTCAGTTCTCTCATATTGGTTCCTTTTAAATCTATTGGCAATTTCACCGCAAAATGCATATTTCAATGAAATGTCCTCATCACAAGACGCCTACTTAACAGATCCCTTCCCCGTCAGCAGTGCAAAAGATTATGACAGTAGAAGATATGGAGCTAAACTCAGTTCTCTCATATTGCTTCCTTTTAAATCTATTGGCAATTTCAGGGCAAAATGCATATTTCAATGAAATGTCCTCATCACAAGACGCCTACTTAACAGATCCCTTCCCGTCAGTGGTGCAAACGATTATGACAGTAGAAGATATGGAGCTAAACTCAGTTCTCTCATATTGGTTCCTTTTAAATCTATTGGCAATTTCACGGCAAAATGCATATTTCAATGAAATGTCCTCATCACAAGACGCCTACTTAACAGATCCCTTTCCGTCAGCAGTGCAAAAGATTATGACTGTAGAAAATATAGAGCTAAACTCAGTTCTCTCCTATTGGTTCCTTTTAAATCTATTGGCAATTTCACCGCAAAATGCATATTTCAATGAAATGTCCTCATCACAGACGCCTACTTAACAGATCCCTTCCCGTCAGCGGTGAAAAGATTATGACTAAAGAAGATATGGAGCTAAATTCAGTTCTCTCATATTGGTACCTTTTAAATCTATTGGTAATTTCACCACAAAATGCATATTTCAATGAAATGTCCTCATCACAGACGCCTACTTAACAGATCCCTTCCCGTCAACAGTGCAAAAGATTATGACAGTAGAAGATATGGAGCTAAACTCAGTTCTCTCATATTGGTACCTTTTAAATCTATTGGCAATTTCACCGCAAAATGCATATTTCAATGAAATGTCCTCATCACAAGACGCCTACTTAACAGATCCCTTCCCGTCAGCGGTGCAAAAGATTATGACAGTAGAAGATATGGAGCTAAACTCAGTTCTCTCATATTGGTTCCTTTTAAATCTATTGGCAATTTCACCGCAAAATGCATATTTCAATGAAATGTCCTCATCACAGACGCCTACTTAACAGATCCCTTCCCGTCAGCAGTGCAAAAGATTATGACAGTAGAAGATATGGAGCTAAACTCAGTTCTCTCATATTGCTTCCTTTTAAATCTATTGGCAATTTCACCGCAAAATGCATATTTCAATGAAATGTCCTCATCACAAGACGCCTACTTAACAGATCCCTTCCCGTCAGTGGTGCAAACGATTATGACAGTAGAAGATATGGAGCTAAACTCAGTTCTCTCATATTGGTTCCTTTTAAATCTATTGGCAATTTCACGGCAAAATGCATATTTCAATGAAATGTCCTCATCACAAGACGCCTACTTAACAGATCCCTTTCCGTCAGCGGTGCAAAAGATTATGACTGTAGAAGATGGAGCTAAACTCAGTTCTTTCATATTGGTTCCTTTTAAATCTATTGGCAATTTCACGGCAAAATGCATATTTCAATGAAATGTCCTCATCACAAGACGCCTACTTAACAGATCCCTTCCCGTCAGCAGTGCAAAAGATTATGACAGTATAAGATATGGAGCTAAACTCAGTTCTCTCATATTGGTTCCTTTTAAATCTATTGGCAATTTCACCGCAAAATGCATATTTCAATGAAATTTCCTCATCACTGACGCCTACTTAACAGATCCCTTTCCGTCAGCAGTGAAAAGATTATGACAGTAGAAGATATGGAGCTAAACTCAGTTCTCTCATATTGGTTCCTTTTAAATCTATTGGCAATTTCACGGCAAAATGCATATTTCAATGAAATGTCCTCATCACAAGACGCCTACTTAACAGATCCCTTCCCGTCAGCGGTGCAAAAGATTATGACAGTAGAAGATATGGAGCTAAACTCAGTTTTCTCATATTGGTTCCTTTTAAATCTATTGGCAATTTCACCGCAAAATGCATATTTCAATGAAATGTCCTCATCACAGACGCCTACTTAACAGATCCCTTCCCGTCAGCAGTGCAAAAGATTATGACAGTAGAAGATATGGAGCTAAACTCAGTTCTCTCATATTGGTTCCTTTTAAATCTATTGGCAATTTCACCGCAAAATGCATATTTCAATGAAATGTCCTCATCACTGACGCCTACTTAACAGATCCCTTCCCCGTCAGCAGTGCAAAAGATTATGACAGTAGAAGATATGGAGCTAAACTCAGTTCTCTCATATTGGTTCCTTTTAAATCTATTGGCAATTTCACGGCAAAATGCATATTTCAATGAAATGTCCTCATCACAAGACGCCTACTTAACAGATCCCTTCCCGTCAGCGGTGCAAACGATTATGACAGTAGAAGATATGGAGCTAAACTCAGTTCTCTCATATTGGTTCCTTTTAAATCTATTGGCAATTTCACGGCAAAATGCATATTTCAATGAAATGTCCTCATCACAAGACGCCTACTTAACAGATCCCTTTCCGTCAGCGGTGCAAAAGATTATGACTGTAGAAGATGGAGCTAAACTCAGTTCTCTCATATTGGTTCCTTTTAAATCTATTGGCAATTTCACGGCAAAATGCATATTTCAATGAAATGTCCTCATCACAAGACGCCTACTTAACAGATCCCTTCCCGTCAGCGGTGCAAACGATTATGACTGTAGAAGATATAGAGCTAAACTCAGTTCTCTCATATTGGTTCCTTTTAAATCTATTGGCAATTTCACCGCAAAATGCATATTTCGATGAAATTTCCTCATCACAAGACGCCTACTTAACAGATCCTTTCCCCGTCAGCAGTGCAAATGATAATGGCAGTAGAGGATATGGAGCTAAACTCAGTTCTCTCATATTGGTTCCTTTTAAATCTATTGGCAATTTCACGGCAAAATGCATATTTCGATGAAATGTCCTCATCACAGACGCCTACTTAACAGATCCCTTCCCCGTCAGCAGTGCAAATGATAATGACTGTAGAAGATATGGAGCTAAACTCAATTCTCTCATATTGCTTCCTTTTAAATCTATTGGCAATTTCACGGCAAAATGCATATTTCGATGAAATGTCCTCATCACAGACGCCTACTTAACAGATCCCTTCCCCGTCAGCAGTGCAAATGATAATGACTGTAGAAGATATGGAGCTAAACTCAGTTCTCTCATATTGCTTCCTTTTAAATCTATTGGCAATTTCACCGCAAAATGCATATTTCAATGAAATGTCCTCATCACAAGACGCCTACTTAACAGATCCCTTCCCCGTCAGCAGTGCAAATGATAATGACTGTAGAAGATATGGAGCTAAACTCAATTCTCTCATATTGCTTCCTTTTAAATCTATTGGCAATTTCACCGCAAAATGCATATTTCGATGAAATGTCCTCATCACAAGACGCCTACTCAACGGATCCCTTCCCGTCAGCGGTGCAAAAGATTATGACAGTAGAAGATATGAGCTAAACTCAGTTCTCTCCTATTGGTACCTTTTAAATCTATCGCAATTTCACCGCAAAATGCATATTTCAATGAAATGTCCTCATCACTGACGCCTACTTAACAGATCCCTTCCCTGTCAGCAGTGCAAAAGATTATGACAGTAGAAGATATGGAGCTAAACTCAGTTCTCTCATATTGGTTCCTTTTAAATCTATTGACAATTTCACCGCAAAATGCACATTTCAATGAAATGTCCTCATCACTGACGCCTACTTAACAGATCCCTTCCCCGTCAGCAGTGCAAAAGATTATGACAGTAGAAGATATGGAGCTAAACTCAATTCTCTCATATTGCTTCCTTTTAAATCTATTGGCAATTTCACCGCAAAATGCATATTTCGATGAAATGTCCTCATCACAAGACGCCTACTTAACGGATCCCTTCCCGTCAGCGGTGCAAAAGATTATGACAGTAGAAGATATGAGCTAAACTCAGTTCTCTCCTATTGGTACCTTTTAAATCTATCGCAATTTCACCGCAAAATGCATATTTCAATGAAATGTCCTCATCACTGACGCCTACTTAACAGATCCCTTCCCGGTCAGCAGTGCAAAAGATTATGATAGTAGAAGATATGGAGCTAAACTCAGTTCTCTCATATTGGTTCCTTTTAAATCTATTGGCAATTTCACCGCAAAATGCATATTTCAATGAAATGTCCTCATCACTGACGCCTACTTAACAGATCCCTTCCCCGTCAGCAGTGCAAAAGATTATGACAGTAGAAGATATGGAGCTAAACTCAGTTCTCTCATATTGGTTCCTTTTAAATCTATTGGCAATTTCACCGCAAAATGCATATTTCAATGAAATGTCCTCATCACTGACGCCTACTTAACAGATCCCTTCCCCGTCAGCAGTGCAAAAGATTATGACAGTAGAAGATATGGAGCTAAACTCAGTTCTCTCATATTGATTCCTTTTAAATCTATTGGCAATTTCACGGCAAAATGCATATTTCAATGAAATGTCCTCATCACAAGACGCCTACTTAACAGATCCCTTCCCGTCAGCGGTGCAAACGATTATGACAGTAGAAGATATGGAGCTAAACTCAGTTCTCTCATATTGGTTCCTTTTAAATCTATTGGCAATTTCACGGCAAAATGCATATTTCAATGAAATGTCCTCATCACAAGACGCCTACTTAACAGATCCCTTCCCGTCAGCGGTGCAAAAGATTATGACTGTAGAAGATGGAGATAAACTTAGTTCTCTCATATTGGTTCCTTTTAAATCTATTGGCAATTTCACCGAAAAATGCATATTTCGATGAAATGTCCTCATCACAAGACGCCTACTTAACAGATCCCTTCCGCGTCAGCAGTGCAAATGATAATGACTTTAGAAGATATGGAGCTAAACTCAATTCTCTCATATTGGTTCCAAATCTATTGGCGATTTCACGGCAAAATGCATATTTCAATGAAATGTCCTCATCACAGACACCTACTTAACAGATCCCTTCCCGTCAGCGGTGCCAAAGATTATGACTGTAGAAGATATGGAGCTAAACTCAGTTCTCTCATATTGGTTCCTTTTAAATCTATTGGCAATTTCACGGCAAAATGCATATTTCAATGAAATGTCCTCATCACAAGACGCCTACTTAACAGATCCCTTCCCGTCAGCAGTGCAAATGATTATGACTGTAGAAGATATGGAGCTAAACTCAGTTCTCTCATATTGGTTCCTTTTAAATCTATTGGCAATTTCACGGCAAAATGCATATTTCAATGAAATGTCCTCATCACAAGACGCCTACTTAACAGATCCCTTCCCCGTCAGCGGTGCAAATGATAATTACAGTAGAGGATATGGAGGTAAAATGAGTTCTCTCATATTGATACCTTTTAAATCTATTGACAATTTCACGGCAAAATGCATATTTCGATGAAATGTCCTCATCACAAGACGCCTACTTAACAGATCCCTTCCCGTCAGCGGTGCAAAAGATTATGACTGTAGAAGATATGGAGCTAAACTCATTTCTCTCATATTGCTTCCTTTTAAATCTATTGGCAATTTCACCGCAAAATGCATATTTCGATGAAATGTCCTCATCACAAGACGCCTACTTAACAGATCCCTTCCCCGTCAGCGGTGCAAAAGATTACGACAGTAGAAGATATGGAGCTAAACTCAGTTCTCTCATATTGCTTCCTTTTAAATCTATCGGCAATTTCACGGCAAAATGCATATTTCAATGAAATGTCCTCATCACAAGACGCCTACTTAACAGATCCCTTCCCCGTCAGCGGTGCAAAAGATTATGACTGTAGAAGATATGGAGCTAAACTCAGTTCTCTCATATTGCTTCCTTTTAAATCTATCGGCAATTTCACGGCAAAATGCATATTTCAATGAAATGTCCTCATCACAAGACGCCTACTTAACAGATCCCTTCCCCGTCAGCGGTGCAAAAGATTATGACTGTAGAAGATATGGAGCTAAACTCATTTCTCTCATATTGCTTCCTTTTAAATCTATTGGCAATTTCACGGCAAAATGCATATTTCAATGAAATGTCCTCATCACAAGACGCCTACTTAACAGATCCCTTCCCCGTCAGCGGTGCAAAAGATTATGACAGTAGAAGATATGGAGCTAAACTCAGTTCTCTCATATTGCTTCCTTTTAAATCTATCGGCAATTTCACGGCAAAATGCATATTTCAATGAAATGTCCTCATCACAAGACGCCTACTTAACAGATCCCTTCCCCGTCAGCGGTGCAAAAGATTATGACTGTAGAAGATATGGAGCTAAACTCATTTCTCTCATATTGCTTCCTTTTAAATCTATTGGCAATTTCACCGCAAAATGCATATTTCGATGAAATGTCCTCATCACAAGACGCCTACTTAACAGATCCCTTCCCCGTCAGCGGTGCAAAAGATTACGACAGTAGAAGATATTGAGCTAAACTCAGTTCTCTCATATTGCTTCCTTTTAAATCTATCGGCAATTTCACGGCAAAATGCATATTTCAATGAAATGTCCTCATCACAAGACGCCTACTTAACAGATCCCTTCCCCGTCAGCGGTGCAAAAGATTATGACTGTAGAAGATATGGAGCTAAACTCAGTTCTCTCATATTGCTTCCTTTTAAATCTATCGGCAATTTCACGGCAAAATGCATATTTCAATGAAATGTCCTCATCACAAGACGCCTACTTAACAGATCCCTTCCCCGTCAGCGGTGCAAAAGATTATGACTGTAGAAGATATGGAGCTAAACTCATTTCTCTCATATTGCTTCCTTTTAAATCTATTGGCAATTTCACCGCAAAATGCATATTTCAATGAAATGTCCTCATCACAAGACGCCTACTTAACAGATCCCTTCCCCATCAGCGGTGCAAAAGATTATGACAGTAGAAGATATGGAGCTAAACTCAGTTCTCTCATATTGCTTCCTTTTAAATCTATTGGCAATTTCACGGCAAAATGCATATTTCAATGAAATGTCCTCATCACAAGACGCCTACTTAACAGATCCCTTCCCCGTCAGCGGTGCAAAAGATTATGACTGTAGAAGATATGGAGCTAAACTCAGTTCTCTCATATTGCTTCCTTTTAAATCTATTACCAATTTCACCGCAAAATGCATATTTCGATGAAATGTCCTCATCACAAGACGCCTACTTAACAGATCCCTTCCCGTCAGCAGTGCAAAAGATTATGACAGTAGAGGATATGGAGCTAAACTCAGTTCTCTCATATTGGTTCCTTTTAAATCTATTGGCAATTTCACCGCAAAATGCATATTTCAATGAAATGTTCTCATCATAAGACGCCTACTTATCAGATCCCTTCCCCGTCAGCGGTGCAAAATATTATGACAGTAGAAGATATGGAGCTAAACTCAGTTCTCTCATATTGGTTCATTTGAAAATATATTGGAAATTTTACCAAAAAAGGCATATTCCAATGAAACATCCTCATCACAAGACGCCTCATTAACAGATCCCTTCCCCTTCAACAGTCCAAATGATAATGACAGTAGAAGATATGGAACTAAACTCATTTCTCTCATATTGCTTTCTTTTAAATCTATTGGCAATTTCACGGCAAAATGCATATTTCAATGAAATGTCCTCATCATAAGACGCCTACTTAACAGATCCCTTCCCCGTCAGCGGTGCAAAATATTATGACAGTAGAAGATATGGAGCTAAACTCAGTTCTCTCATATTGGTTGATTTGAAAATATAATGGCAATTTTACCAAAAAAGGCATATTTCAATGAAATATCCTCATCACAAGACGCCTCATTAACAGATCCCTTCCCCTTCAACAGTCCAAATGATAATGACAGTAGAAGATATGGAGCTAAACTCAGTTCTCTCATATTGCTTCCTTTTAAATCTATTGGCAATTTCACCGCAAAATGCATATTTCAATGAAATGTCCTCATCACAAGACGCCTACTTAACAGATCCCTTCCCCGTCAGCGGTGCAAAAGATTATGACTGTAGAAGATATGGAGCTAAACTCATTTCTCTCATAATCCTTCCTTTTAAATCTATTGGCGATTTCACCGCAAAATGCATATTTCGATGAAATGTCCTCATCACAAGACGCCTACTTAACAGATCCCTTCCGCGTCAGCAGTGCAAATGATAATGACTTTAGAAGATATGGAGCTAAACTCAATTCTCTCATATTGGTTCCAAATCTATTGGCGATTTCACGGCAAAATGCATATTTCAATGAAATGTCCTCATCACAGACACCTACTTAACAGATCCCTTCCCGTCAGCGGTGCCAAAGATTATGACTGTAGAAGATATGGAGCTAAACTAAGTTCTCTCATATTGGTTCCTTTTAAATCTATTGGCAATTTCACGGCAAAATGCATATTTCAATGAAATGTCCTCATCACAAGACGCCTACCTAACAGATCCCTTCCCGTCAGCAGTGCAAATGATTATGACTGTAGAAGATATGGAGCTAAACTCAGTTCTCTCATATTGGTTCCTTTTAAATCTATTGGCAATTTCACGGCAAAATGCATATTTCAATGAAATGTCCTCATCACAAGACGCCTACTTAACAGATCCCTTCCCCGTCAGCGGTGCAAATGATAATTACAGTAGAGGATATGGAGGTAAAATGAGTTCTCTCATATTGATACCTTTTAAATCTATTGACAATTTCACGGCAAAATGCATATTTCAATGAAATGTCCTCATCACAAGACGCCTACTTAACAGATCCCTTCCCGTCCGCAGTGCAAATGATTATGACTGTAGAAGATATGGAGCTAAACTCAGTTCTCTCATATTGGTTCCTTTTAAATCTATTGGCGATTTCACCGCAAAATGCATAATTCAATGAAATGTCCTCATCACTGACGCCTACTTAACAGATCCCTTCCCCGACAGCAGTGCAAAAGATTATGACAGTAGAAGATATGGAGCTAAACTCAGTTCTCTCATATTGGTACCTTTTAAATCTATTGGCAATTTCACGGCAAAATGCATATTTCAATGAAATGTCCTCATCACAAGACGCCTACTTAACAGATCCCTTCCCGTCAGCGGTGCAAACGATTATGACTGTAGAAGATATAGAGCTAAACTCAGTTCTCTCATATTGGTTCCTTTTAAATCTATTGGCAATTTCATAGCAAAATGCATATTTCGATGAAATGTCCTCATCACAGACACCTACTTAACAGATCCCTTCCCGTCAGCGGTGAAAACGATTTTGACAGTAGAAGATATGGAGCTAAACTCAGTTCTCTCATATTGGTTCCTTTTAAATCTATTGGCAATTTCACCGCAAAATGCATATTTCAATGAAATGTCCTCATCACAGACGCCTACTTAACAGATCCCTTCCCGTCAGCGGTGCAAAAGATTATGACTGTAGAAGATATGGAGCTAAACTCAGTTCTCTCATAATGGTTCGTTTGAAAATCTATTGGCTATTTTACGGCAAAATGCATATTTCGATGAAATGTCCTCATCACAAGACGCCTACTTAACAGATCCCTTCCCCGTCAGCGGTGCAAAAGATTATGACTGTAGAAGATATGGAGCTAAACTCAGTTCTCTCATATTGGTTCCTTTTAAATCTATTGGCAATTTCACGGCAAAATGCATATTTTGATGAAATGTCCTCATCACAAGACGCCTACTTAACAGATCCCTTCCCGTCAGCGGTGCAAAAGATTATGACAGTAGAAGATATGGAGCTAAACTCAAGTCTCTCATATTGGTTCCTTTTAAATCTATTGGCAATTTCACGGAAAAATGCATATTTCGATTAAATGTCCTCATCACAAGACGCCTACTTAACAGATCCCTTCCTGTCAGCGGTGCAAACGATTATGACAGTAGAAGATATGGAGCTAAACTCAGTTCTCTCATATTGGTTCCTTTTAAATCTATTGGCAATTTCACCGCAAAATGCATATTTCAATGAAATGTCCTCATCACTGACGCCTACTTAACAGATCCCTTCCCCGTCAGCAGTGCAAAAGATTATGACAGTAGAAGATATGGAGCTAAACTCAGTTCTCTCATATTGGTTCCTTTTAAATCTATTGGCGATTTCACCGCAAAATGCATAATTCAATGAAATGTCCTCATCACTGACGCCTACTTAACAGATCCCTTCCCCGTCAGCAGTGCAAAAGATTATGACAGTAGAAGATATGGAGCTAAACTCAGTTCTCTCATATTGGTACCTTTTAAATCTATTGGCAATTTCACGGCAAAATGCATATTTCAATGAAATGTCCTCATCACAAGACGCCTACTTAACAGATCCCTTCCCGTCAGCGGTGCAAACGATTATGACTGTAGAAGATATAGAGCTAAACTCAGTTCTCTCATATTGGTTCCTTTTAAATCTATTGGCAATTTCACGGCAAAATGCATATTTCGATGAAATGTCCTCATCACAGACACCTACTTAACAGATCCCTTCCCGTCAGCGGTGAAAACGATTATGACAGTAGAAGATATGGAGCTAAACTCAGTTCTCTCATATTGGTTCCTTTTAAATCTATTGGCAATTTCACCGCAAAATGCATATTTCAATGAAATGTCCTCATCACAGACGCCTACTTAACAGATCCCTTCCCGTCAGCGGTGCAAAAGATTATGACTGTAGAAGATATGGAGCTAAACTCAGTTCTCTCATATTGGTTCCTTTTAAATCTATCGGCAATTTCACGGCAAAATGCATATTTCAATGAAATGTCCTCATCACAAGACGCCTACTTGACAGATCCCTTCCCGTCAGCGGTGCAAAAGATTATGACAGTAGAAGATATGGAGCTAAACTCAGTTCTCTCATATTGGTTCCTTTTAAATCTATTGGCAATTTCACGGCAAAATGCATATTTCGATGAAATGTCCTCATCACAAGACGCCTACTTAACAGATCCCTTCCCGTCAGCGGTGCAAAAGATTATGACAGTAGAAGATATGGAGCTAAACTCAGTTCTCTCATATTGGTTCCTTTTAAATCTATTGGCAATTTCACGGCAAAATGCATATTTCGATTAAATGTCCTCATCACAAGACGCCTACTTAACAGATCCCTTCCCGTCAGCGGTGCAAACGATTATGACAGTAGAAGATATGGAGCTAAACTCAGTTCTCTCATATTGGTTCCTTTTAAATCTATTGGCAATTTAACCGCAAAATGCATATTTCAATGAAATGTCCTCATCACTGACGCCTACTTAACAGATCCCTTCCACGTCAGCAGTGCAAAAGATTATGACAGTAGAAGATATGGAGCTAAACTCAGTTCTCTCATATTGGTACCTTTTAAATCTATTGGCAATTTCACGGCAAAATGCATATTTCAATGAAATGTCCTCATCACAAGACGCCTACTTAACAGATCCCTTCCCGTCAGCGGTGCAAACGATTATGACTGTAGAAGATATAGAGCTAAACTCAGTTCTCTCATATTGGTTCCTTTTAAATCTATTGGCAATTTCACGGCAAAATGCATATTTCGATGAAATGTCCTCATCACAGACACCTACTTAACAGATCCCTTCCCGTCAGCGGTGAAAACGATTATGACAGTAGAAGATATGGAGCTAAACTCAGTTCTCTCATATTGGTTCCTTTTAAATCTATTGGCAATTTCACGGCAAAATGCATATTTCGATTAAATGTCCTCATCACAAGACGCCTACTTAACAGATCCCTTCCCGTCAGCGGTGCAAACGATTATGACAGTAGAAGATATGGAGCTAAACTCAGTTCTCTCATATTGGTTCCTTTTAAATCTATTGGCAATTTCACCGCAAAATGCATATTTCAATGAAATGTCCTCATCACTGACGCCTACTTAACAGATCCCTTCCCCGTCAGCAGTGCAAAAGATTATGACAGTAGAAGATATGGAGCTAAACTCAGTTCTCTCATATTGGTACCTTTTAAATCTATTGGCAATTTCACGGCAAAATGCATATTTCAATGAAATGTCCTCATCACAAGACGCCTACTTAACAGATCCCTTCCCGTCAGCGGTGCAAACGATTATGACTGTAGAAGATATAGAGCTAAACTCAGTTCTCTCATATTGGTTCCTTTTAAATCTATTGGCAATTTCACGGCAAAATGCATATTTCGATGAAATGTCCTCATCACAGACACCTACTTAACAGATCCCTTCCCGTCAGCGGTGAAAACGATTATGACAGTAGAAGATATGGAGCTAAACTCAGTTCTCTCATATTGGTTCCTTTTAAATCTATTGGCAATTTCACCGCAAAATGCATATTTCAATGAAATGTCCTCATCACAGACGCCTACTTAACAGATCCCTTCCCGTCAGCGGTGCAAAAGATTATGACTGTAGAAGATATGGAGCTAAACTCAGTTCTCTCATAATGGTTCGTTTGAAAATCTATTGGCTATTTTACGGCAAAATGCATATTTCGATGAAATGTCCTCATCACAAGACGCCTACTTAACAGATCCCTTCCCCGTCAGCGGTGCAAAAGATTATGACTGTAGAAGATATGGAGCTAAACTCATTTCTCTCATATTGCTTCCTTTTAAATCTATTGGCAATTTCACGGCAAAATGCATATTTCAATGAAATGTCCTCATCACAAGACGCCTACTTAACAGATCCCTTCCCGTCAGCGGTGCAAAAGATTATGACAGTAGAAGATATGGAGCTAAACTCAGTTCTCTCATATTGGTTCCTTTTAAATCTATTGGCAATTTCACGGGCAAATGCATATTTCGATGAAATGTCCTCATCACAAGACGCCTACTTAACAGATCCCTTCCCGTCAGCGGTGCAAAAGATTATGACAGTAGAAGATATGGAGCTAAACTCAGTTCTCTCATATTGGTTCATTTGAAAATCTGTTGGCAATTTCACCGCAAAATGCATATTTCAATGAGATGTCCTCATCACAGACGCCTACTTAACAGATCCCTTCCCGTCAGCGCTGCAACAGAATATGACTGTAGAAGATATGGAGCTAAACTCAATTCTCTCATATTGCTTCCTTTTAAATCTATTGGCAATTTCACCGCAAAATGCATATTTCAATGAAATGTCCTCATCACAGACGCCTACTTAACAGATCCCTTCCCGTCAGCGGTGCAAAAGATTATGACAGTAGAAGATATGGAGCTAAACTCAGTTCTCTCCTTTTGGTTCTTTTTAAATCTATTGGCGATTTCACCGCAAAATGCATATTTCAATGAAATGTCCTCATCACAAGACGCCTACTTAACAGATCCCTTCCCCGTCAGCATTGCAAATGATAATTACAGTAGAGGATATGGAGCTAAACTCAGTTCTCTCATATTGGTTCCTTTTAAATCTATTGGCAATTTCACGGCAAAATGCATATTTCGATGAAATGTCCTCATCATAGATGCCTACTTAACAGATCCCTTCCCCGTCAGCGGTGCAAATGATAATTACAGTAGAGGATATGGAGCTAAACTGAGTTCTCTCATATTGGTTCCTTTTAAATCTATTCGCAATTTCACCGCAAAATGCATATTTCGATGAAATGTCCTCATCATAAGACGCCTTCTTAACAGATCCCTTCCCGTCAGCAGTGCAAAAGATTATGACTGTACAAGATATGGAGCTAAACTCAGTTCTCTCATATTGCTTCCTTTTAAATTGATTGGCAATTTAACCGCAAAATGCATATTTCAATGAAATGTCCTCATCACAGACGCCTACTTAACAGATCCCTTCCCCGTCAGCAGTGCAAAATGTTATGACTGTAGAAGATATGGAGCTAAACTCAGTTCTCTCATATTGCTTCCTTTTAAATCTATTCGCGATTTCACCACAAAATGCATATTTCAATGAAATGTCCTCATCACAAAACGCCTACTTAACAGATCCCTTCCCCGTCAGCAGTGCAAAATGTTATGACTGTAGAAGATATGGAGCTAAACTCAGTTCTCTCATATTGCTTCCTTTTAAATCTATTGGCAATTTCACCGCAAAATGCATATTTCAATGAAATGCCCTCATCACAAGACGCCTACTTAACAGATCCCTTCCCGTCAGCGGTGCAAAAGATTATGACAGTAGAAGATATGGAGCTAAACTCAGTTCTCTCATATTGGTTCCTTTTAAATCTATTGGCGATTTCACCGCAAAATGCATATTTCAATGAAATGTTCTCATCACAAGACGCCTACTTAACAGATCCCTTCCCCGTCAGCAGTGCAAAATATTATGACAGTAGAAGATATGGAGCTAAACTCAGTTCTCTCATATTGGTTCATTTGAAAATATATTGGCAATTTTACCAAAAAAGGCATATTTCAATGGAATATCCCCATCACTAGACGCCTTATTAACAGATCCCTTCCCCTTCAACAGTCCAAATGGTAATGACAGTAGAAGATATGGAGCTAAACTCAGTTCTCTCATATTGCTTCCTTTTAAATCTATTGGCGATTTCACCGCAAAATGCATATTTCGATGAAATGTCCTCATCACAAGACGCCTACTTAACAGATCCCTTCCCGTCAGCGGTGCAAAAGATTATGACAGTAGAAGATATGGAGCTAAACTCAGTTCTCTCATATTGCTTCCTTTTAAATCTATTGGCGATTTCACCGCAAAATGCATATTTCGATGAAATGTCCTCATCACAAGACGCCTACTTAACAGATCCCTTCCCGTCAGCGGTGCAAAAGATTATGACTGTAGAAGATATGGAGCTAAACTCAGTTCTCTCATATTGGTTCCTTTTAAATCTATTGGCAATTTCACCGCAAAATGCATATTTCAATGAAATGTCCTCATCACAAGACGCCTACTTAACGGATCCCTTCCCCGTCAGCGGTGCAAAAGATTATGACTGTAGAAGATATGGAGCTAAACTCAGTTCTCTCATATTGCTTCCTTTTAAATCTATTGGCAATTTCACCGCAAAATGCATATTTCAATGAAATGTCCTCATCACAAGACGCCTACTTAACGGATCCCTTCCCCGTCAGCGGTGCAAAAGATTATGACTGTAGAAGATATGGAGCTAAACTCATTTCTCTCATATTGCTTCCTTTTAAATCTATTGGCAATTTCACGGCAAAATGCATATTTCGATGAAATGTCCTCATCACAAGACGCCTACTTAACAGATCCCTTCCCGTCAGCGGTGCAAAAGATTATGACAGTAGAAGATATGGAGCTAAACTCAGTTCTCTCATATTGCTTCCTTTTAAATCTATTGGCGATTTCACCGCAAAATGCATATTTCAATGAAATGTCCTCATCACAAGACGCCTACTTAACAGATCCCTTCCCGTCAGCGGTGCAAAAGATTATGACAGTAGAGGATATGGAGCTAAACTCAGTTCTCTCATATTGCTTCCTTTTAAATCTTTTGGCAATATCACCGAAAAATGCATATTTCAATGAAATGTTCTCATCACAAGACGCCTACTTAACAGATCCCTTCCCCGTCAGCAGTGCAAAATATTATGACAGTAGAAGATATGGAGCTAAACTCAGTTCTCTCATATTGGTTCATTTGAAAATATATTGGCAATTGTACCAAAAAAGGCATATTTCAATGGAATATCCCCATCACTAGACGCCTTATTAACAGATCCCTTCCCCTTCAACAGTCCAAATGATAATGACAGTAGAAGATATGGAGCTAAACTCAGTTCTCTCATATTGCTTCCTTTTAAATCTATTGGCGATTTCACCGCAAAATGCATATTTCGATGAAATGTCCTCATCACAAGACGCCTACTTAACAGATCCCTTCCCGTCAGCGGTGCAAAAGATTATGACAGTAGAAGATATGGAGCTAAACTCAATTCTCTCATATTGGTTCCTTTTAAATCTATTGGCAATTTCACCGCAAAATGCATATTTCAATGAAATGTCCTCATCACAAGACGCCTACTTAACGGATCCCTTCCCCGTCAGCGGTGCAAAAGATTATGACTGTAGAAAATATGGAGCTCAACTCAGTTCTCTCATATTGCTTCCTTTTAAATCTATTGGCAATTTCACCGCAAAATGCATATTTCAATGAAATGTCCTCATCACAAGACGCCTACTTAACGGATCCCTTCCCCGTCAGCGGTGCAAAAGATTATGACTGTAGAAGATATGGAGCTAAACTCATTTCTCTCATATTGCTTCCTTTTCAATCTATTGGCAATTTCACGGCAAAATGCATATTTCGATGAAATGTCCTCATCACAAGACGCCTACTTAACAGATCCCTTCCCCGTCAGCGGTGCAAAAGATAACGACAGTAGAAGATATGGAGCTAAACTCAGTTCTCTCATATTGGTTCCTTTTAAATCTATCGGCAATTTCACGGCAAAATGAATATTTCAATGAAATGTCCTCATCACAAGACGCCTACTTAACAGATCCCTTCCCCGTCAGCGGTGCAAAAGATTATGACAGTAGAAGATATGGAGCTAAACTCAGTTCTCTCATATTGCTTCCTTTTAAATCTATTGGCAATTTTACGGCAAAATGCATATTTCAATGAAATGTCCTCATCACGAGACGCCTACTTAACAGATCCCTTCCCCGTCAGCGGTGCAAAAGATTATGACTGTAGAAGATATGGAGCTAAACTCAGTTCTCTCATATTGCTTCCTTTTAAATCTATTGGCAATTTCACCGCAAAATGCATATTTCGATGAAATGTCCTCATCACAAGACGCCTACTTAACAGATCCCTTCCCGTCAGCGGTGCAAAAGATTATGACAGTAGAGGATATGGAGCTAAACTCATTTCTCTCATATTGGTTCCTTTTAAATCTATTGGCAATTTCACCGCAAAATGCATATTTCAATGAAATGTTCTCATCATAAGACGCCTACTTAACAGATCCCTTCCCCGTCATCAGTGCAAAATATTATGACAGTAGAAGATATGGAGCTAAACTCAGTTCTCTCATATTGGTTCATTTGAAAATATATTGGCAATTTTACCAAAAAAGGCATATTTCAATGAAATATCCTCATCACAAGACGCCTCATTAACAGATCCCTTCCCCTTCAACAGTCCAAATGATAATGACAGTAGAAGATATGGAGCTAAACTCATTTCTCTCATATTGCTTTCTTTTAAATCTATCGGCAATTTCACGGCAAAATGCATATTTCAATGAAATGTCCTCATCACAAGACGCCTACTTAACAGATCCCTTCCCGTCAGCGGTGCAAAAGATTATGACAGTAGAAGATATGGAGCTAAACTCAATTCTCTCATATTGGTTCCTTTTAAATCTATTGGCAATTTCACCGCAAAATGCATATTTCAATGAAATGTCCTCATCACAAGACGCCTACTTAACGGATCCCTTCCCCGTCAGCGGTGCAAAAGATTATGACTGTAGAAGATATGGAGCTAAACTCAGTTCTCTCATATTGCTTCCTTTTAAATCTATTGGCAATTTCACCGCAAAATGCATATTTCAATGAAATGTCCTCATCACAAGACGCCTACTTAACGGATCCCTTCCCCGTCAGCGGTGCAAAAGATTATGACTGTAGAAGATATGGAGCTAAACTCATTTCTCTCATATTGCTTCCTTTTCAATCTATTGGCAATTTCACGGCAAAATGCATATTTCGATGAAATGTCCTCATCACAAGACGCCTACTTAACAGATCCCTTCCCCGTCAGCGGTGCAAAAGATAACGACAGTAGAAGATATGGAGCTAAACTCAGTTCTCTCATATTGCTTCCTTTTAAATCTATCGGCAATTTCACGGCAAAATGAATATTTCAATGAAATGTCCTCATCACAAGACGCCTACTTAACAGATCCCTTCCCCGTCAGCGGTGCAAAAGATTATGACAGTAGAAGATATGGAGCTAAACTCAGTTCTCTCATATTGCTTCCTTTTAAATCTATTGGCAATTTCACGGCAAAATGCATATTTCAATGAAATGTCCTCATCACAAGACGCCTACTTAACAGATCCCTTCCCCGTCAGTGGTGCAAAAGATTATGACTGTAGAAGATATGGAGCTAAACTCAGTTCTCTCATATTGCTTCCTTTTAAATCTATTGGCAATTTCACCGCAAAATGCATATTTCGATGAAATGTCCTCATCACAAGACGCCTACTTAACAGATCCCTTCCCGTCAGCGGTGCAAAAGATTATGACAGTAGAGGATATGGAGCTAAACTCATTTCTCTCATATTGGTTCCTTTTAAATCTATTGGCAATTTCACCGCAAAATGCATATTTCAATGAAATGTTCTCATCATAAGACGCCTACTTAACAGATCCCTTCCCCGTCATCAGTGCAAAATATTATGACAGTAGAAGATATGGAGCTAAACTCAGTTCTCTCATATTGGTTCATTTGAAAATATATTGGCAATTTTACCAAAAAAGGCATATTTCAATGAAATATCCTCATCACAAGACGCCTCATTAACAGATCCCTTCCCCTTCAACAGTCCAAATGATAATGACAGTGGAAGATATGGAGCTAAACTCATTTCTCTCATATTGCTTTCTTTTAAATCTATCGGCAATTTCACGGCAAAATGCATATTTCAATGAAATGTCCTCATCACAAGACGCCTACTTAACAGATCCCCTCCTGTCAGCGGTGCAAAAGATTATGACAATAGTAGATATGGAGCTAAACTCAGTTCTCTCATATTGCTTCCTTTTAAATCTATTGGCAATTTCACGGCAAAATGCATATTTCAATGAAATGTCCTCATCACAAGACGCCTACTTAACAGATCCCTTCCCGTCAGCAGTGCAAAAGATTATGACAATAGTAGATATGGAGCTAAACTCAGTTCTCTCATATTGCTTCCTTTTAAATCTATTGGCAATTTCACCGCAAAATGCATATTTCGATGAAATGTCCTCATCACAAGACGCCTACTTAACAGATCCCTTCCCGTCAGCGGTGCAAAAGATTATGACAGTAGAGGATATGGAGCTAAACTCATTTCTCTCATATTGGTTCCTTTTAAATCTATTGGCAATTTCACCGCAAAATGCATATTTCAATGAAATGTTCTCATCATAAGACGCCTACTTAACAGATCCCTTCCCCGTCATCAGTGCAAAATATTATGACAGTAGAAGATATGGAGCTAAACTCAGTTCTCTCATATTGGTTCATTTGAAAATATATTGGCAATTCTACCAAAAAAGGCATATTTCAATGAAATATCCTCATCACAAGACGCCTCATTAACAGATCCCTTCCCCTTCAACAGTCCAAATGATAATGACAGTAGAAGATATGGAGCTAAACTCATTTCTCTCATATTGCTTTCTTTTAAATCTATCGGCAATTTCACGGCAAAATGCATATTTCAATGAAATGTCCTCATCACAAGACGCCTACTTAACAGATCCCTTCCCGTCAGCGGTGCAAAAGATTATGACAGTAGAAGATATGGAGCTAAACTCAGTTCTCTCATATTGCTTCCTTTTAAATCTTTTGGCAATTTCACCGCTAAATGCATATTTCAATGAAATGTCCTCATCACAAGACGCCTACTTAACAGATCCCTTCCCCGTCAGCGGTGCAAAAGATTATGACTGTAGAAGATATGGAGCTAAACTCATTTCTCTCATATTGCTTCCTTTTAAATCTATTGGCGATTTCACCGCAAAATGCATATTTCAATGAAATGTCCTCATCACAAGACGCCTACTTAACAGATCCCTTCCCGTCAGCGGTGCAAAAGATTATGACAGTAGTAGATATGGAGCTAAACTCAGTTCTCTCATATTGCTTCCTTTTAAGTCTATTGGCGATTTCACCGCAAAATGCATATTTCAATGAAATGTCCTCATCACAAGACGCCTACTTAACAGATCCCTTCCCCGTCAGAGGTGCAAAAGATTATGACAGTATAAGATATGGAGCTAAACTCAGTTCTCTCATATTGCTTCCTTTTAAATCTATCGGCAATTTCACGGCAAAATGCATATTTCGATGAAATGTCCTCATCACAAGACGCCTACTTAACAGATCCCTTCCCCGTCAGAGGTGCAAAAGATTATGACAGTAGAAGATATGGAGCTAAACTCAGTTCTCTCATATTGCTTCCTTTTAAATCTATTGGCAATTTCTTCGCAAAATGCATATTTCAATGAAATGTCCTCATCACAAGACGCCTACTTAACAGATCCCTTCCCCGTCAGCGGTGCAAAAGATTATGACAGTAGAAGATATGGAGCTAAACTCAGTTCTCTCATATTGGTTCCTTTTAAATCTATTGGCAATTTCACCGCAAAATGCATATTTCAATGAAATGTTCTCATCATAAGACGCCTACTTAACAGATCCCTTCCCCGTCAGCAGTGCAAAATATTATGACAGTAGAAGATATGGAGCTAAACTCAGTTCACTCATATTGGTTCATTTGAAAATATATTGGTAATTTTACCAAAAAAGGCATATTTCAATGAAATATCCTCATCACAAGACGCCTCATTAACAGATCCCTTCCCCTTCAACAGTCCAAATGATAATGACAGTAGAAGATATGGAGCTAAACTCATTTCTCTCATATTGCTTTCTTTTAAATCTATCGGCAATTTCACGGCAAAATGCATATTTCAATGAAATGTCCTCATCACAAGACGCCTACTTAACAGATCCCTTCCCGTCAGCGGTGCAAAAGATTATGACAGTAGTAGATATGGAGCTAAACTCAGTTCTCTCATATTGCTTCCTTTTAAATCTATTGGCAATTTCACGGCAAAATGCATATTTCAATGAAATGTCCTCATCACAAGACGCCTACTTAACAGATCCCTTCCCCGTCAGCGGTGCAAAAGATTATGACTGTAGAAGATATGGAGCTAAACTCATTTCTCTCATATTGCTTCCTTTTAAATCTATTGGCGATTTCACCGCAAAATGCATATTTCAATGAAATGTCCTCATCACAAGACGCCTACTTAACAGATCCCTTCCCGTCAGCGGTGCAAAAGATTATGACAATAGTAGATATGGAGCTAAACTCAGTTCTCTCATATTGCTTCCTTTTAAATCTATCGGCAATTTCACGGCAAAATGCATATTTCAATGAAATGTCCTCATCACAAGACGCCTACTTAACAGATCCCTTCCCGTCAGCGGTGCAAAAGATTATGACAGTAGTAGATATGGAGCTAAACTCAGTTCTCTCATATTGATTCCTTTTAAATCTATTGGCAATTTCACGGCAAAATGCATATTTCAATGAAATGTCCTCATCACAAGACGCCTACTTAACAGATCCCTTCCCGTCAGCGGTGCAAACAATTATGACAGTAGAAGATATGGAGCTAAACTCAGTTCTCTCATATTGGTTCCTTTTAAATCTATTGGCAATTTCACGGCAAAATGCATATTTCAATGAAATGTCCTCATCACAAGACGCCTACTTAACAGATCCCTTCCCGTCAGCGGTGCAAAAGATTATGACTGTAGAAGATGGAGATAAACTTAGTTCTCTCATATTGGTTCCTTTTAAATCTATTGGCAATTTCACCGAAAAATGCATATTTCGATGAAATGTCCTCATCACAAGACGCCTACTTAACAGATCCCTTCCGCGTCAGCAGGGCAAATGATAATGACTTTAGAAGATATGGAGCTAAACTCAATTCTCTCATATTGGTTCCAAATCTATTGGCGATTTCACGGCAAAATGCATATTTCAATGAAATGTCCTCATCACAGACACCTACTTAACAGATCCCTTCCCGTCAGCAGTGCCAAAGATTATGACTGTAGAAGATATGGAGCTAAACTCAGTTCTCTCATATTGGTTCCTTTTAAATCTATTGGTAATTTCACGGCAAAATGCATATTTCAATGAAATGTCCTCATCACAAGACGCCTACTTAACAGATCCCTTCCCGTCAGCAGTGCAAATGATTATAACTGTAGAAGATATGGAGCTAAACTCAGTTCTCTCATATTGGTTCCTTTTAAATCTATTGGCAATTTCACGGCAAAATGCATATTTCAATGAAATGTCCTCATCACAAGACGCCTACTTAACAGATCCCTTCCCCGTCAGCGGTGCAAATGATAATTACAGTAGAGGATATGGAGGTAAAATGAGTTCTCTCATATTGATACCTTTTAAATCTATTGACAATTTCACGGCAAAATGCATATTTCAATGAAATGTCCTCATCACAAGACGCCTACTTAACAGATCCCTTCCCCTCAGCGGTGTAAAAGATTATGACTGTAGAAGATATGGAGCTAAACTCATTTCTCTCATATTGCTTCCTTTTAAATCTATTGGCAATTTCACGGCAAAATGCATATTTCAATGAAATGTCCTCATCACAAGACGCCTACTTAACAGATCCCTTCCCCGTCAGCGGTACAAAAGATTACGACAGTAGAAGATATGGAGCTAAACTCAGTTCTCTCATATTGCTTCCTTTTAAATCTATCGGCAATTTCACGGCAAAATAAATATTTCAATGAAATGTCCTCATCACAAGACGCCTACTTAACAGATCCCTTCCCCGTCAGCGGTGCAAAAGATTATGACTGTAGAAGATTTGGAGCTAAACTCATTTCTCTCATATTGCTTCCTTTTAAATCTATTGGCAATTTCACGGCAAAATGCATATTTCAATGAAATGTCCTCATCACAAGACGCCTACTTAACAGATCCCTTCCCCGTCAGCGGTGCAAAAGATTATGACTGTAGAAGATATGGAGCTAAACTCATTTCTCTCATATTGCTTCCTTTTAAATCTATTGGCAATTTCACGGCAAAATGCATATTTCAATGAAATGTCCTCATCACAAGACGCCTACTTAACAGATCCCTTCCCCGTCAGCGGTGCAAAAGATTATGACAGTAGAAGATATGGAGCTAAACTCAGTTCTCTCATATTGCTTCCTTTTAAATCTATTGGCAATTTCACGGCAAAATGCATATTTCAATGAAATGTCCTCATCACAAGACGCCTACTTAACAGATCCCTTCCCGTCAGCGGTGCAAATGATTATGACTGTAGAAGATATGGAGCTAAACTCAGTTCTCTCATATTGGTTCATTTTAAAATATATTGGCAATTTTACCAAAAAAGGCATATTCCAATGAAATATCCTCATCACAAGACGCCTCATTAACAGATCCCTTCCCCTTCAACAGTCCAAATGATAATGACAGTAGAAGATATGGAGCTAAACTCAGTTCTCTCATATTGGTACCTTTTAAATCTATTGGCAATTTCACGGCAAAATGCATATTTCAATGAAATGTCCTCATCACAAGACGCCTACTTAACAGATCCCTTCCCCGTCAGCGGTACAAAAGATTACGACAGTAGAAGATATGGAGCTAAACTCAGTTCTCTCATATTGCTTCCTTTTAAATCTATCGGCAATTTCACGGCAAAATAAATATTTCAATGAAATGTCCTCATCACAAGACGCCTACTTAACAGATCCCTTCCCCGTCAGCGGTGCAAAAGATTATGACTGTAGAAGATATGGAGCTAAACTCATTTCTCTCATATTGCTTCCTTTTAAATCTATTGGCAATTTCACGGCAAAATGCATATTTCAATGAAATGTCCTCATCACAAGACGCCTACTTAACAGATCCCTTCCCCGTCAGCGGTGCAAAAGATTATGACTGTAGAAGATATGGAGCTAAACTCATTTCTCTCATATTGCTTCCTTTTAAATCTATTGGCGATTTCACCGCAAAATGCATATTTCGATGAAATGTCCTCATCACAAGACGCCTACTTAACAGATCCCTTCCGCGTCAGCAGTGCAAATGATAATGACTTTAGAAGATATGGAGCTAAACTCAATTCTCTCATATTGGTTCCAAATCTATTGGCGATTTCACGGCAAAATGCATATTTCAATGAAATGTCCTCATCACAGACACCTACTTAACAGATCCCTTCCCGTCAGCGGTGCCAAAGATTATGACAGTAGAAGATATGGAGCTAAACTCAGTTCTCTCATATTGGTTCCTTTTAAATCTATTGGCAATTTCACGGCAAAATGCATATTTCAATGAAATGTCCTCATCACAAGACGCCTACTTAACAGATCCCTTCCCGTCAGCAGTGCAAATGATTATGACTGTAGAAGATATGGAGCTAAACTCAGTTCTCTCATATTGGTTCCTTTTAAATCTATTGGCAATTTCACGGCAAAATGCATATTTCAATGAAATGTCCTCATCACAAGACGCCTACTTAACAAATCCCTTCCCCGTCAGCGGTGCAAATGATAATTACAGTAGAGGATATGGAGGTAAAATGAGTTCTCTCATATTGATACCTTTTAAATCTATTGACAATATCACGGCAAAATGCATATTTCAATGAAATGTCCTCATCACAAGACGCCTACTTAACAGATCCCTTCCCGTCAGCAGTGCAAATGATTATGACTGTAGAAGATATGGAGCTAAACTCAGTTCTCTCATATTGGTTCCTTTTAAATCTATTGGCGATTTCACGGCAAAATGCATATTTCAATGAAATGTCCTCATCACAAGACGCCTACTTAACAGATCCCTTCCCGTCAGCGGTGCAAAAGATTATAACTGTAGAAGATATGGAGCTAAACTCAGTTCTCTCATATTGGTTCCTTTTAAATCTATTGGCGATTTCACCGCAAAATGCATATTTCAATGAAATGTCCTCATCACTGACGCCTACTTAACAGATCCCTTCCCCGTCAGCAGTGCAAAAGATTATGACAGTAGAAGATATGGAGCTAAACTCAGTTCTCTCATATTGGTACCTTTTAAATCTATTGGCAATTTCACGGCAAAATGCATATTTCAATGAAATGTCCTCATCACAAGACGCCTACTTAACAGATCCCTTCCCGTCAGCGGTGCAAACGATTATGACTGTAGAAGATATGGAGCTAAACTCAGTTCTCTCATATTGGTTGATTTGAAAATATATTGGCAATTTTACCAAAAAAGGCATATTTCAATGAAATATCCTCATCACAAGACGCCTCATTAACAGATCCCTTCCCCTTCAGCAGTGCAAATGATAATGACAGTAGAAGATATGGAGCTAAACTCAGTTCTCTCATATTGGTACCTTTTAAATCTATTGGCAATTTCACGGCAAAATGCATATTTCAATGAAATGTCCTCATCACAAGACGTCTACTTAACAGATCCCTTCCCCGTCAGCGGTGCAAAAGATTATGACTGTAGAAGATATGGAGCTAAACTCAATTCTCTCATATTGGTTCCAAATCTATTGGCGATTTCACGGCAAAATGCATATTTCAATGAAATGTCCTCATCACAGACACCTACTTAACAGATCCCTTCCCGTCAGCGGTGCCAAAGATTATGACTGTAGAAGATATGGAGCTAAACTCAGTTCTCTCATATTGCTTCCTTTTAAATCTATTGGCAATTTCACGGCAAAATGCATATTTCAATGAAATGTCCTCATCACAAGACGCCTACTTAACAGATCCCTTCCCGTCAGCGGTGCAAAAGATTATGACAGTAGAAAATATGTAGCTAAACTCAGTTCTCTCATATTGGTTCCTTTTAAATCTATTGGCAATTTCACCGCAAAATGCATATTTCAATGAAATGTCCTCATCACAAGACGCCTACTTAACAGATCCCTTCCTCATCAGCAGTGCAAATGATTATGACTGTAGAAGATATGGAGCTAAACTCAGTTCTCTCATACTGGTTCGTTTTAAATCTATTGGCAATTTCACCGCAAAATGCATATTTCAATGAAATGTCCTCATCACAAGACGCCTACTTAACAGATCCCTTCCTCATCAGCAGTGCAAATGATTATGACTGTAGAAGATATGGAGCTAAACTCAGTTCTCTCATATTGGTTCCTTTTAAATCTAATTAACCATTTCACCACCACCGTGCAAAGCTTTGTGAATGTCTTCTTCGCACGTGACTTTTCTCTATATTTGATAAGGACTTCAACGGCTATCTTTAGGAGGTCTGATTAGAAAGTCGACCAAACAACAATGCTATCCGATCAAGTGAGCTTCTTCGAGCGCAGCTTATCATACTAAGAGGAGTTGTTGAAGATTTCAAATATGAAAACGAGGCTTTTTAATTCAGTTAAATAGCCTAATAATGAGTTTTCTAAGAAGTAAGGTCTCTAAATTCAAAGGGGCAAACCCCCACCACTTTACGGATAGGATCCAGTGGAACCAAAGGACCACTTTCTAAGGAACCCGTCTTTGATTAATGGAATTCTACGCCCTGAGCATCCCTCAAGGCATTGTGTGGTCTTAGAATTCACAATTGATCATGGCATGATAATTCCTAGACCTCTCTTTTGGTAGCGGACAAATTTGCATTAATCTGAAATGATGGAATAAATAGGGTGACCAAGATAAAAAATTGAGACAAAAATTCAAAAGAATAACGCACCACAGCAAGCTGGTCAAATCTCGCGAATAGTTCGTTCAGTATTTTCACAAGTTCCGGAGCTGTGCACTGCGAAGCCAGTTTCGTGAATCCCTCGATGTCAGCAAATAAAATGCTAGAAAAAAGTATTTCAATTGAATTGGCTTGTCTCATTTTAAAAGGAATACTTCCTAGCAATAGTTCCCTGTTGAAAATAAGACATCTTGTGGCCTTTCAGGGGCTGGCTCCTTAAACTTAAACTCAATAAGCACAGGGGTGAATCAAGTCATATCAAACGAGTAGGCAGAACCCAGAAAAAATGATGGCTGCACGGCTGTTAGCCGGGGGAAGGTTTCCCTTTTTGAATAAGGTTTTGATATCTTATCAATACAATTTCATGGCACATGATATATGATCATGATCATTAGTGATAAGGTGTTCATGACCAGAGGAAAGTTGAACACTTTTCTGAACTCTGCGAGTAAGGTACATGTTGTAGAGTAACAGCTCTGTCATACTGACCCAAACATTGTTTTGAACAAGGCACAAAGGACCCACTGAATAGGTAGACTAATCAAAGCAGTGCATTGATAGTTGATAGGCAAATACAATTACTATCTTCGTAAGGTAATTAGTTTATGTGGAAAGTGAGGTATTTGGTACGTGAGGTTTATGCACAAAGCACAAAGGGCCCAGTGAATAGGTAAACTAATCCAGCAGTGCGACCCTGGTCCTTCCTCTCGACATGACCACACCTCGTGATTCCTTTTACCTTTTTGCCTGGAATTACAGAGAGTTGGCTAATTCTCTCCTCACGTTTGACGGTTTGACGGTGGTTTCGAGCCCGGGACCCTCCGATCAAGGGTCGAGTGATCTAACCACTCGGCCATCCCCGCCACTGAGTAGGAATCAGAGGAGCGTTAATGCGATCTAGTGAAAACCCATTTCATAAGTGAAAAGGTGGCTGACCTGACGTTCACGTGACGTTGAATGTAGATCTTGCTGAATTGGGTATACTGATGACCCCTGTCTCCTTCGATATCCGCTTTCATCTCCATGGCAACGTGTCTTGGCAGCACAGACAGCAATAACCGTTCCTGTAGAAACAACACAAATATCATTCAATATTTATTCAAGCTAAATAAATCGATTCGCTCGTTAAATTATTCAGATGACTACAACACCCGTGGTTTTGACTTCAATTCAAATACGACATTTCAAAACAAATTGTATTACGAAATGAGAAAAAGCAGGCATTCAGCGATAAGAGGACTTGGACCCGGAACAACAACTAGGACTAAAAAAGTCCAGAACTTGTGGGAAGACTCACGCCCTTCCAGTGTTTAGGTAAATCATCATTGCAGAAACCAACTGATCAGAATATATCATATTACAATGGTATGTGCGTAGTTCGTATGGTACTGAAACGAATTTCGTTTCCATTCTGTGACGTTTCGTACGTATTCACTTTTCCATCTTTCGGATTCAAAAGGAATGGAGTTGTTACATCGTATGCTTTTGAACGAGTTCGAAGGGAGCGTTAAGACTACGCAGAAAAAAATTATTTGAAATGCAGCGTGAATTGAATAAGCTCTTTTCTAGAGATTTCGACTTTTTCTGTCTAGGTTTGTTTCTAAAAATACTTGGAGAGATTATTTCCTCAGAATCCAAGAAAATATAGCTTTGCTCATTAACTGCCAATAACCTTAAAGTTTGCGTTTGCACACAGGCTACAAACAGCAATTTAGAATGTGGTGATGAACTTCCAATAAAGTCTCCAGTTTGAAAATGAGGTTGAAAGCAGTATTTACTGGAGCAGTGAGAGTACCCATTGTATCAATAGCGTATTCTTTTGAAACGGTATTTAAACGCAGCTGTGTGAACAGGCAGCGTTTTCGTCTTCAAAAACGGACAGAAAAAAAGGTATCATACCTGTTCTTGGTTTTCTCTTTGAAGATTCAGCCTCGCTTCGACGTAGCCTCTTGTTTCCAAAAAAGCTTGCCGCTGAGCTAATTCTGCTGGAAAGTGGGTGAAGATGCCGCAGATATTTGCACAGATGAAGAGCAGCATATTTGCTAGTACCTGGAAGATCATGCATGCCGTTAGTCATAAGGCACTACTCGTACTCTATTGACAACTCGCTTCGGGTTTTCCAACTAACTCATGTTTCCTCCAGCGAAGCTCTAACTGAATTACATCAATTAAACATTCAATTAAAGTGCAAAGCACGTTTACAAAAACCCCTTCTTGCAGCTCTCTTTAGACTCACTTCTTAGACATTTACTTCCGAAGGTAAAATCACTATGGAAAATAAAATACAGGTTATGGATACTAGTGCGTCTGAAAATGCGATGCAACTCAACTATACCGAGGTAGCCTTCACTGTTCAAAAAAGCCTTCACTGTTCTGAAAACCCTACTGTGCTCATGCTACCTCCGATTTCCTGAACAACAACCACCTCCCCTGGTGGTTGCATATGAAACCAACTGTTTTGATGTTATCCTACACAAGCAGCAGGCTAGCCTCATCATATCCATTCTCAGTGCAAGCCATAACCCCACTGTGCTCATGTTACCTTAAATTTGCTGAACCAACTCCACCTCCCCTGTTGGTTGCAATGGCATACACATAAAACCAACTGCTTGATGCTAGAGAATCTGGGACGGCGTAGGTTGTGAATCAGCATGTCTTTAACAATGGGGGGGCCTGCAGGCATTAAATCTCAAATTGAAGATTTATGTAAGGAAAAACGGTGCAATAAACAAACTGGTAGCACATATTACTTCATGTAGAGATGAATTGCATGTCAAATCATCATGATCTGGTATCAGTCAGGTTAGCACGTTAAAAACAGAAATAAACTCACTCCTCACAACTGATGAATAGCGCCCACCTTAATAATGATATCCCTCTACTTTACAGAACAGCCTCCACTGTACTCAGTACAGTTCTTACTGCACAGACCTTACTGCAAGCGAACAGCGCAGATGACGTCCCAAAATAAATAATACTCCAAGGAGCCGTGAGCCTTCTATGTTATGCAATGAAGGTATGGCATGTTTAGAACACAAGAAGGGCATTGAATAAAGCAGTTTCACCCCGCAGAGCCCTTATTCAGTTCGTGGGTAGGGAAACGCCACCAAACAACAAAACAGTGGACCCAAATATTCTACTTGTACCAATTTTAAAAATCATCACCTAAAGGTAAGGACAACATTTTCCCATCCACTTCAAACTGCAGTGCCTCCCCGGAATTAGTCTGCTCTTGCCACCTGATGTTAGAATACTTGTACAACAATTCATCCAACCAATTCCTACACGAAATACATATGCAGAAGAAAAAGCTTCTTACAAGAGATAAGCATCTGAGATGAAGTTTTAGTACAATTCCGCTTCGGCCTAAATAGAGCCCGCGTCAGTCGCGTGGAATACACGTGTGTCTCACAAGATAAGCCTTGTTAATTGAGAAAGAAACTGACACAGAAGAGAATCAGATTACGAGCAATTAATTTCAATAATTAATGCAGAAAACCACAAACATTCAGACCATTGACAGTAATGCGATGGAATGCGATGTTTTTCACGTTCTGTCACTCTTCTGTGGAGTTGTTGGGGAGATGAGACCTCAGCTCTATTGGTCTGAAGAAAGGCCTAATTAGTTTGTTGCAAACCAACCAGATTTCGCGATGCCACCGGACATGCGCACTATAATCGAATTTCTACCCCCCTCCCCCGTTTTCATCGCTTCACCTTCTATGGTTTAGGCGCAGGCCATGGAAGTAGTGTTTGCTGGCTTAAATTTGGCGAAAAGTAGAGGCTGTATTATTTAGGGGTTATAGTTCCGTGCAACCGTTAGAAGAAGACGAGAGGTAGCGACTGGGTTTCTCACGCTGCGCAGCATATCACTAGCCAACCCTCTTGAAGGAGAATGACGTTCGGCAGAAGCTAGCAAACGAGGAGTTTACGAAATCCTATCCCATTAAACCTGAGATTCTGTTCCATATTTTTTTTCATTCACTGATCCACTAGTTAGGGGCGGGGTAGTGTAGGCTCTCTGCAAGTTATATTTATTGGTATGCAAGTAGTTTTAGGTCAGGATATGGTACATAGTCAAAGTATTATGTCATTATGGTTTGTGGAAAATAGGAAGAGATCGCAACACATCCTACACTATCCCATCCCTAACGAGTGGATCAGTGAATGAAATACGGAACAGAATCTCATGTTTGACAGGATGGGATTTCGTGGACTTTCGCAAAGGATCATGTACATAAGCTATCAAAATATTTCAACATACAAATAATATTCTAGGAAACTCCTTATATCAAGCCTTACTCTCGTATTGCCAAAAAGTTGAGAAACCTGCTATCTTCTGTGTTCAATTCAATAAAATCTAATATAGGGTAGAAATCGTGAAAATAGGAAGCATCTCAAATCTATGATCAACATCCTTTCGAAACCTTTGGAGCATCTCAACTCATTCACATTCATTGCTCAAAATTTACAGGGAAAATGACAGGTTTAGTATTGGGAAATTTTCTCCATTCATATTCTCATTGAAAAGGTGAAAATTCCAATTGAGATCGTGAATTTAATAATTCATATTTGCTCTGAACGGTTTAACAATCATAAGAAAGCAAACGTAATGGAGTAATGGAATTAGGCCTGTCTAAACCAAGTTTTGCTCTTGGGTTTAAAGATAAAATATTAATAGAATTTGACTGGAAATTTCTTCACATAAGAAAACAATTGCAGCACTCCTTCGCAGAAGTTTTAGCGTTGAGGAGTTTGTTGCTTTGTTGCCAGGTACGCCCAGTATGAGGACATAGCCTCTGCGAAGGAGTGCTGCAACTGTTTCCCGAGCTAAGGCCTAACTCAAAAACTCTGTTACCATTCAGCTAACTAGTTTCGCACAGATTTCATCTCATCCTTCAGAGCTGCGTGTGATTAGCAGATAATCGTGATTATTTCATGATAACGTAATAACAGGAGATCATGCTCACAGCTAAATGAAAGCAAAGTGGAAACTGGTGGCCACCCATCCGCAAAATTCGGTTGCAGCTATTCATATGGTTAATCAATGAGGTTGCTATCTAATCATCTCAAATCGCTTTTATCATGGTTAAAGGCATTAGCTAAATTGAAATAGTTATTCGCTGTGGCAAAGCCATCATTTAGTTAGTGACTACGTGAACAAGTTACTAATGACGAAAAAACACGATTTACTCAGCTCGCTCCTGGGGTTGCCTTGCCAAATTTTTGGAGTCGAACGTGTTGGGTTGGTTACGGTCATCACAAGATCATTGCTGACATATGAGATGTTGGGCAATAATGATTGGAGATGATTTGTTATGGAAATGGAAGTGACCCGAGTAGGACTCGCACTCACGACCTCCAGGTAGTTACTCTAATGTGCTACCACTGAACTATCACTGTCCCACCACTGGATAGGGTTATAGAGGTAAACTTCAAAAGAAGTAGGATTTTGAAAATCAATTCTCGATTGGGTACAGAAAGGTCACAGATTAGGAACTGAATTCTTTCCTCCCACGATTTATGGTTCAGAGTCTCTTCGACCTACAAGATCCCCTTCCTCCAGGCAGGCCAGTCAATGCTCTCTGATTGCCAATGCAAGCAGTTTCAAACAGAAGAAACCCTTTAAGTAAAGTCTAAAGTTTTCGATACAAATGTCTTTTGTGTAAAATGAGACTATCTGTCAGAGAGAACCGAATCTAAAACAGAAAAGACAAATAGTTACCTCAAAACAAAGCTGCTAAAGCAAAGAACCTCCCCTCCAATTTGCACAGTAACCACGTGATTTGAACTACAAGCATGGTCTGACAGGAACGTTAATGATATTTACAAAATAACAATTCCAAATATGAACAAACGTTTTTAAGAGTTTCGAGCAATTGAGAGTAAAAAGGCAAAAAGTTAGAGTGCTCTGTTCACATTATATAATGACACTTAGCTCAGCAGTTTCAGAAGAGAGCGCCTAGATGATGATGAAGGAGGACTGTGTTGTCTTCGAAGTAGCCTTCTAGAGAACGATAGGTGTGATGATAACGGAGCTCATCAGAAGGAGATAGGTCAAAAGGGGGAATTAGGAGGCTTCGACTAGACTTGCTCCACGAGTCCTTGTTTCCCTGTGTGCACTCCGGTCAACTGTCACCGGAGTGACGTCCTCAGATCAGAGAACGCAGGGTAAGAAGGACTCGTGGCAAGTCTAGGCATCGACCCAAAGACAGCTGCAGACATTGGTTCGAAACCATCACGTTATACATGAAATCGAGGTTGAGAAGTGGGCATTTAGTTTCTCAAAGGCTAATTCTCAAGCACAAGAAGGTAGCTTTTGTAGCATGCAATTAAGAAATGTTTAACGAACACAAATAAGTAACTGTCGTAGCACTCAGATAAGTAGCTGTTACGGCCCTAATGGCAGCATAGAACACAAACACACGAGGGCCTAATTCACTACACTCTTTAGGTAATGATATAATACCAGACTTATACTGCAAACCCTTGTCCATCACAGGCAAACTTGTTAGAACTAAATCAACAGTCACTTAAAGTAGAAAAAACTAACAGTGTATTTGCGAAATCCACTGGCAACTTAAAAACTCTCTCAAATAAAATGCTATGCAAAGACTGTTTTTGTGTCAGCAAAAACCGCCTGTGTACACAAGTTTCCGAACCAGCAGCAGTAATCAAAGAACAAGAATTACCACCCATCAATTATTAACGGAATTGGTCATACTAATTAGCAGCGTTGGATTTTAAGAATCTCATGTGTACCCAATCACTTCACCCTGTAGATACTCAGTAATCTGCTCATGAGTGAAACAATCAAGTCTCACAGGGTTACCAGGAGGTTAGCCAACCAACAAAAGCAGGCAATATGACCAGAAAATCTTAATTCGTATGTAAATTGCTTCTGTAAACAAATTCAAATCAATCCAGTATACTTTGGTTTCAAATCAAATCAATCCAGTATACTTTGGATCCAATTCAAATCAATCCAGTATACTTTGATTTCAATTCAAATCAATCCAGTATACTTTGGTTCCAAGTCAAATCAATCCAGTTACTTTGGTTCCAAGTCAATTCAATCCAGTATACTTTGGTTCCAATTCAAATCAATCCAGTATACTTTGGATCCAATTCAAATCAATCCAGTATACTTTGGTTTCAAATCAAATCAATCCAGTATACTTTGGATCCAATTCAAATCAATCCAGTATACTTTGGTTTCAATTAAAATCAATCCAGTATACTTTGGTTCCAAGTCAAATCAATCCAGTTACTTTGGTTCCAAGTCAATTCAATCCAGTATACTTTGGTTTCAATTCAAATCAATCCAGTATACTTTGGTTCCAAGTCAAATCAATCCAGTTACTTTGGTTCCAAGTCAAATCAATCCAGTATACTTTGGTTTCTATTCAAATCAATCCAGTATACTTTGGTTCCAATTCAAATCAATCCAGTATACTTTGGTTTCAATTCAAATGAATCCAGTATACTTTGGTTCCAATTCAATTGAATCCAGTATACTTTGGTTCCAATTCAAATCAATCCAGTATACTTTGGTTCCAATTCAAATCAATCCAGTATACTTTGGTTCCAATTCAATTGAATCCAGTATACTTTGGTTCCAATTCAATTGAATCCAGTATACTTTGACAAATGCAAAAAGGCACTATATTTGTAAGTGAACGTTCAGTGCAACTGAACCACTGCATCGGCATGAACGAAAAGATGAAATACTTGTTTTCTGATAAATCTAGCAGCACCATTATTTGAATTGAGTCAAGATTGCATTTCGTCAGTCAGTCCTGCCCTGATTGACGAACAAACACCAAGATAAACAGAGTGACCTATACGACTGGGATGCCTTGTTTGCGGCAAGCCCACTTAGCAACCAAGATGACTTCGACGCGTGGTCCTCGCGCCTTCCTCAACAGCTAGAACCAGGCAGATGGCTGATAGGTGTGCAGCACGGGCAGAAATAAACAACACACAAATAAAGCAGCTGTTTTGAGCCGGAGATTACAGAAGAGCGTGGGTTGTAAACCACCGTATGCGAGACCTAAGATCGAGAGGATCCTAGGGGGCCAGGGGGGAAGTCATTTGCAAACTGAAGACTTCCGTGGCACAAATTTGTGCAATAAACAACTAGGATCTCATATACTAGATATTACCATAACCCTGCTAGAAAGAGTGCTGACACGTTAAACATAAATTCACTGACTCCTCTAAGACAAGTGCTATTCTAAACGTTCGGTTTATCGCGTATGGTGCTAGCTAAATAACACTAGCTTGAACAAGCTCAGCAGCTTAAGGCTTGATAAGAATAAAGGTGTAAAACCTTAGTGAGGTAGCAGTGAGGGTTTATGTACTAAGCACAAAAGTCCAACTAATAGAGACAGTAGTTTATTCTCAATATCTATGTACGGTAGTGGTTTATATGTAGTGCAAAGGACTAAATAGTACAAGGCTAGTTGAAGAAATGTCTTAATATAATCATCGCTTCTTGCCATCTTTGTAAGACATTAAGGTTAGGTTTGTGTCCAGTGCAGTAGGCCTACTGAACATCAAGATATCAACAATTATACTATTTGTTTGTTAGAAGATGCATAAGATTCCGAGATGTATGCTATGATATTCCCTTAGCAAGCACTAATGTAAGTACAACACCTTTAGTCGTTGCTGCGTTCATGCTGCAGACGTTCGTTAGGTAGCTATGCATTGTTAAGGTGTCTATTTCTATCATGCATTGCACTAAAAGTCGTCGAGATAATCGCCTTCATCGACAATAGTGTGATAGTAAACACTGTGGCCAGAGAGAGGAGATTCTTAATGAATTCGGATAGCAACGAGAGTAGAGTAATTCGTAACTTGAAAAGAGAAGAGAACTGAAAACCTGTTTTTCCAAAGCATTCACTGACGACAAAGCCCAATGTCACAGCAAGCTAAACATAGCAGGTAGACGACAAACATCGCTCAATTCGAATTCATTCTCTCATTTCTCGTCGACATGGGCAAGAGAATTGAAGAAAAACTTCTTTGGCTTAAGTTGTCATTAACACCACTTGCAGTTGTGAGCCAAACGACAAATCATACGTGGTGACGTAATTTGATGCTGATGCCCAAAGTAGAAAAAGGAAAGGCCTTGCTAGGACTTATAACCTAGTCACTCAATCTAAAAGACACTGATAAGAATCTTTGGAAATAATTTTAATGGCCAAGTTAGCGAGTTTGACAATGAAAACATTTGGTAGACGTGCTATTGAAGGTCCAGAAAATATGAACTAAACAAAAATGTTGGCGGCATAATGTTAAACCAAAAGAATAACACCCAAATCTGTCACATCTATTCTAATATTATAAAAACCCATTCCCAAATCTAAAAATGAAAATTGACACCCACACTTATTAGAGAATGGTGAAAATTGATACCCAAACTGATATCAAGTCCCCAGTACTCATAAAGTATACATAGTGCCCTCCAGGCAAAGCAATTTGTTGAGTTTTTCTATCTATGGATCCAGGATCCAAAGTTGCATCCGGAAACATCCAAATAAGAGTAGATGTGTAACTGAAACAACTGTACATGAAATGAGATGTTCAAACGCAATGACGAGATGAGTTTCTTCCACACTTTATTTCACATGGTCCTATTTTGATGTTCTCTATTTGCCTGCAGCATCAATTTTTTCATCTAAGAACTTGAAAATCATTCCAATCTTTGTATTTTTCTTCGTGCAGAATAAACCATTAAATTTTGATCTGCCAATTCTTCATTGAGATATCTACATGATAACAACTCATTGATATATTTCTTTGCGCAAAACCACAAACCCTTGTAATTCTATTTTGGAATATCTGCTAGGCTCCAATCTAACAGGAACATCTCAGATATGAGGACTTCTGCCCTTCAACCCGTTGGGGCCTCTCAAAAAGAACACGGGGGGTCTAGAGTCAAGCCTAAATGAAAACTTTTCATTGCTATGCCACTGAAATTCCCTTCATATTTGGTGGCTTCTAAAAGGACTCTTAAACGTTCCTTATTTCTATCAAATCTATATATAAGATGACCCCCACTCCAAATAGTCATCGCAACTCTTTGAGAACAAGAACTGATCTTGATAGCATCTTAGAAATGATGAATGGGGGCTTTCTGTGTACTAGTTTATTACTTTAAAAGTATTTTGACATCATTAGTGTAGTTCTATTAATTTCTAATTGTGTCTAATGCCTGGGAGGTACCTGACCTAAGGTTAGATGAGGTGCTTTACTGAGATTTTGTGAGCATACTCATTTATTCACTTACCATATCAGTTATTTTGATATGATACCAAATTTTATAAATGAAACGGTGTAAAGTAATGATATTCAACAAATCCTGCAAAAATTCAAACCCATCTTTGTGAAAAAGATATTTCGTAGATTTCATACCCACTTGAGATTGCACGGAAAAATAATTTCCATGTTTAGAGATTTTTCAAAGTAAAACCCAATTATATGGAGACAGATCCCATACAAATTTTATACTATGTATTCCCAGGGCCTAATGCTCTAATTTCTCCCACAGAAGCTTTCAGTTAGTCTGCGTACTGAAACCAACGCTTTTAATAGAGCAATAGGAAATAATAATAACAGAATTTGGCAATTATCAAGGAACCAGGCTTCGCCACTGCAGGTTGGATGAGATAAGAGAGCAATTAGAAAACTATTAAAAGACTCACCAGATAAGGCAAACTTTCATCCGTTTTCGTAACCGAATGGTTGGCAGCAGCAGATGTCACCACATGAGAAATCGACAGAAGGCATCCGCCAAATACTGCCACCCCAATTTTGACGGGAAGCATTGCGTATATCATATAGATGAAAAACATTGTGTGCGCCACGGCTTCAGTAACAGAATGAGCTTTCTGCCTAAAGAATACCAATTGTAGAATCACTATCGCACAAGTCAGTGCTATAATTGTGTATGAAATGTAACTTAACAGTTTCTGTGATGACCCATTCCAATTTATAACTGCTGTTAAGGCAAGGAAAATCGTAATGGTGAGGCACATAATGACTCCTCTGCCAACAAAAAGTTTATCATGTTCACCACTGTTGTGATAGGCAAAGTGCATCCCTGTTTCTATAGCATATACAAAAATCAACAATATCAGCAGCCAATTCACGAAATTCTGATCAAATCTAAAAAAGTACCTTCTGTACAATGTCTCGACCTTCTCAGATGAGAAAGCCATGGTTTTGATGCAAGCATTGTGTATTGAGCGTAGCCTGAGGGGCTCTACAGTCTTATCATTGAAGCGATCACTGGTCTTTAACGTCGTGTTAAACGGCGAAGAGCGTCCCATCTCTAAATTCGTCTGGGCCTCGTCGATCTCTTTGCTGGCGGGCCTCCTGGCTGGCTGAATTCGAGGTTTTTTCTTAGAATCCGACGACGCAAACTTGCCATTCGTGTTGAAAGATATTTTCTGTTTTGAGATGGAAGAAGTGGAGCCCTTATCTTTGTCATGCGATGGCAAGCTGAACCAGCTTCCATTATTGTCCAACTTCCCCTTACTGGATACCGACATGGTTTTGTCCCTTATTCTGGCCAACTCCTGTGCTTGTACGTCTCCGTTCAGCGTCACACCAGCTGACTCCTCTTGAGGGGATACCGATGTACGCCTCGAGTTGAATAAGCTCGCCATGGCTGAAAACCAGCAAGTTCCCTCATTCCATATTTAAATCCAGCACGAGCAATTAATTCAGAAATCTTATCTGAATTAGGGATTGAGAAGATAGATCGCCTTTTATCCACGAACGTGCCACCGTTGGAATTATCACACTTAAATCGTCAGCGGCATTTAGAATGATTCTGTGGGAAATGCTTTATTCTCGATTGCATGCAGGATATCGTTTAATTTTCATCATTGATCTTCATGAAAATGCACAATCTGTGCTAGGCCCATCCACCAAGAAATATGGCCAATCGATCATTTTTACTTTGTGTGCGCTATGACAACAACACGCAACATTCAGTGCCCCATTCAACAGAATACTTTGAAGTAGATGCCACGAGTTTTGTTGTTCCAATTCAGAAGTATTCCTGGTGTCTTTAAGAACAATTTTTAACACGCGCTCAATATTATAAAACTTGTCATTTAGAAACGACAACCAAACAAACAAGCGGGACCTGTCAGCTGTGTCTGGGGGTGAAACAACGATCTTCCAAGACAGGGGGTCGGCTAGAATTTCGATTAGAATCCGCGTTTCTTTTCACTGGGAGGTTGCATATTTTCGATCAGGGGGTAATGACAAAATATTAACCACACCCTTTGTTACAACACCCATTGCATTCTATTTAGGTTGCTATTCTTTTTAGCAGAAGTCCTGCAGCCCCCTAGAAAATACAGAACTATAAAACCAACCTTGGATGATCAAAATAACCAGGAGTAATTGTTCCAGGAAAAATAAACTTGTTTCGTTAGAATATAATTACCTATTATCTATAAACGATCTTGTCTTGCATGTAAAGAACACCTCTAAAAACTAAATAAAACCTGTTGCATTTCTTTTAATCAAGATCTACACCCCCCTAATTTTCCATGATCTGTGCCATTTTCTTTTATTCTATTTCACCCTTACCCTCCATCAACAGTAATTTTGCCTAATAGAACTAAAAGATAGTGAAGAAAATTGGAAGCAGTGAAACTAACTGCAGTCGACTCCCATTTCCTCAACTACTGGTTATCTCGAGCTCCCCGCTACCTCGAACAAAACCTGTTTCCCCTCGTTTTTCTAGGTACGTAGTTTAGTACGCAAAAAAACCTGTTATCTCCAACACCGTTATCTCACACTTTTCGCTATCTCAAACAAAATTGATTTCCCGCGAGCAAAAAAAACCCCTTTGTCTCAAACAATAGGACAGATAAAAATTCAATTTCATGTAATTATACGCCATTGCCCATCATTAGCTTTTTCTTTAATTAACTTTGACTTCGGGTGGATGGCAAAAAATCAACTCACTAGCAAAAAAAGGCACCCATGCAGTTTCTTTACCCTACTAATTCCATAATTTCGCTCCAGAATAGAAATTGTTTTGACCGGTGTATAGGATACACATAGGTACCTTCCGAGTTTGCTTCTGCGGAGGAAGAATCTCCATTACTACCCTTCAACAGCCTGGTGGCTTGCTTGACACTGGCTGAGGGAGTTGACTAAGAAATAAAAGGTTAACAGCCCTATCATCTCCCGTCGTATATTTGCAAGATTAAGGTAGCAGTATTAAGCATGGCTAAACCCGAATGGAACATTTTGTAAGTTCCTTTGATATAATTTCAATTCGCATAGTTTGAACGTCATAAGCACCCAGGATCAATGTTCAGCGGCAGAAACCCCCCCCCCCCTCCCCTTCCTGTGTACATGCACAGTTATCATTCCGGCTGCCATGGATCTCACCTGCCTTCATCTCAACGACGTGGGCTCGCTTATCTCTCACATAAACACAAATGAAATTAGATTCACAAGTGTTTCATCAAACTCACAGATTTCTTCCGACTATGGTGGTCTACATACCCCTAAGAAATTAACCGCCCATTGCTACATCAATATCATCATACATTTAGGAAGAGTATGGGAAACTAAGACAGGACATTAAGCTTTTTTTATCCGATAATCAAATTGCGTACAAAATTTGGAAGTTTTAGAAATAACGTGTGAATTTAAACAAAATAAAAATCAAATTGAAAACTAATTTTGTACGAAATGCACACAAATTTACAAAACATATCAAAAACTATATATGTGTGAAAAACAGAGGAGAAAACGTATCTACAATTCTTGCCATAAGGTAGGAGTGAATTCCTGGTGGTCATACAATATATAATGACTATCTACGAAATGCCCCTTCCCTAACCAATGTTGATTCCGAATAGCAATGACCTAGTGGTTGTGACCTCAAAGTATGAGGAAAGAATTTTCCAGCTTTCATTAATTCCAGGCGAAAGAAACCATGAAGGTCTGATCAAATCGTGAGAAAGGGACCAAGGTCGCACTACTCGATTAGTCTACCTTTTCAGTTGGCTCTTTCTGCTTTGCGCATAGACCATTACCTTACGACGATAGTAAGTGTATTTGCCTATCAACGATCGGCCAATGACATGCAAGTCTACTATCAACATTGGTTTGGGGGAAGGGAGAGTTCAAACGTTTTACGTTACAGTTTGATATGTTTATTCTCAAAATACCAAAACTAATATTTCATTTCAAGACCTCACTCATGGTGAGGATGGCAGTATCTCGGTAGCTTCCACTGCCCTTGAAGTCGAGTTGGTCTTGAAAGCGGGTTCTTAGCAGGTTAGGACTTGCTCTCACTGAGCGTATTGTAGCATCTGTCGCAAACTCGAACCGGATCGCTGTAACCAATTTCAAGAATGGGAAACCGTTTCGATGAGCAGTTGGCGCAAAATATCCCTCCACACTTGCGACAATGATGCTGGAAGTAAAAACTTGAAATTACTTAAAATCGGAATGGTTGATGATAGTAAGAAAATGCTAGAAAAGACAGGGAATAGAAGTAATAGACACAAGATAGAACTGTAGGGAAATATTGGCGACAGGCCCTCTCCCTTGGCCTGAAATACATCTCGGTGGGTGTTTATTGGTCTGAGTGGACATGTGCATGTCGTGAAAAAATGTTCAGTAAATTGGTGAATGTTTTGGGCGAGATCACTCGGGAGTTGGTGCAGAATATCAATGGAAGGACCAATGGATTCGGTAACGATAAGGGATTCCCTTGATCTGACTCTGCAAGGGCAGTGTATGACTCCATGATTCTTCCAACCTTCACGTATTGCAGAATAGCTACTGCAACTCAAGTTGACTTCAACTCAAGTAAAGATACTCACGTCATTTCATGATTGCTGTCTGAAAATAATCAACGAAAACTCTGAAAATCCAGTTGCAATTCAATCAGTTGCCAATGCCAAAGGGACCAGGGCATGTAAATTTGTGCGTAAATGTTTAGACAATGATATTTGTGAGAAGTTTCAAGGGTATTTTGAGTTACAGCAGCACAAGACACAAATTAGAAACAGCAAATGTTTGATAAGGCTTCCATGTATCAAAATAGAATATGCAAGGAAGTCGTTCCATTTTATGGGTGCAAAGTTGTACAACTAACTACCAATCCATCTTTAGGAAAACTGAATCGTTTAGGAAATATGAAAGAACTATTAAAGAAACATTTTAGTTGAAAATTTTGATATGTTACGTTAAAATGATCTATGTAATAATGCTAGGTTTTATCACAGTTGTTATATTTTTTACTTTCTTTTTATTTTTTTTACAGGACTCATATTGATAACAACATTTTTATGTTGAAATGTACATCCTGTATAAAGATTCGTTATATTATATTATATCATATTATATATTTTCATATGAAAACGTCGTCATCATCATCGCAAGAGGAAGGATCACAACTGAAGCAACGTAGTAATAGCCTATGGTTGACTGCTAATGACCCTTTTCCTGTAAGGGTCGATGCAGCCATTGATAGGTTGTTTGGATTCATGGTCTATAACTTCTCATAAAAACCGTGTGAAACAAACAGACACCATATCGAAAAGAATTCATCGAAAAAGGGGTTAAAACAAAACGTTCCACTATGAAACTTTTTGTTTGTCTAAGAGTTTTTTTACAAATATATTATGTTATTTAACCATGTAATTATGATTAGAGCTCAATAATAAAAAAATACTTTCTAAAACATGATACTCATAGAAAAATAGATCTTAAAGAACAGCACGACAAAATGTTGAATAATGAAGATGGCTTGAAGGACATTAGCGAAGGGAATCAAAATAGAATGTTTAACAAAGATTATCATTTTTGTTTTTCCAAGGTGTTAATAGAATGCACAAGATATTATTTGATGATAATCATAATGACTTGAATCCAAACACTGGTAAAGAAAGCTTTCTGTTACATAAAAGAGACGTTTTTAAAGAACAGCATGAGAAAAGACAAGTTGAATAATGAAGATGGCCAATAGGAATTAGCAAAGAAACGTTTGAAATGTTTAACATCGGTATATTTTGTTTATCTTAAGTGTTTGTAAAATATAACGAATGATATTTGGCAATAGTGATTATGAATGAAATCTAATCAATGATAAATAAATACTTTTTAAATCATAATAGAAACATAAGCTTTTAAAGAACAGCGGGAGAGGACAAGTTGAATAATGAAGATGGCCAAAATGAGAAAAATAATCTGCGAAGAATCGTTACGTGGAGACGTTAAATGACTGAGAATTTCTCTTATCTATGAAGTTTATAAAATATTCACGATCTTATTTCAAAATAGTAATTATAGTTGGAATCTTATCAATAACATACAATTACTTTATGATAAACTACAGAAACATCCTATCTTATAGTGCAGCAGGGAAGAATAAAAGTTGAGTAATGAAAATAACTAAAAGATATTACTGAAGAAGCGTTAACCACGAGTTTTTCAGTTGTTCTTTTTATTGAGGTGAGCTCATAGATTAGCCTCGTTTTCATACCACTCAATAAAACTGAGGCTGATACCAAAAGCTTTTGTTTTCAATAGCCAGTGCGTGAAAGAGGCCTATCAACAAATAGTCAGAAGACCATTTAAGAACCATTTAAGATTGTGAAGATTTAAGAACTTTTAACACAATTTCAGAACTTTTGATCAATCAAAGATGGTACCTTGGAAGTTGAGCAACAAACAAGAATAGAATAGAAAACTTTACCCTTCTGCGGACTGTAGTGAACTTCAATTTACACGCCATGCAGCTTTTCGTTTCTTGATCTTGTACCCAGGCCCTGATGACGCAAGCAGCAGTCATCCTTCCACCGCAAGAAACCAGTTTCACTTTCTTGTAAATCATCGCTTCGATTTTGTACGGTATATGCCTGAAGATAAGAATTCAATTGTTGGAGTATATTCTGTCTTCAGTAACCCATGCTTATAACGATTGAATACTTTTAAGGGGCCTATAAGAGAGAGCTCATTTATTTAGAAGGGGGAGAGGCTAATAATTGCAGTAGTAAGCAGAGTTGGAGTAGAACTGGAGCTCAAGACCTTTGACTTTTCGCGACAGATTAATTTGCGAAATCCTACTTCTTCTCCAGTTAACTTCTCAATAACATCCAGTGATTGATGGTTGCTACGACAATTCCCTCGTTCCTCTTAAGCAGGTTTGGGGTAGCCGTCCAAAAACTGTGATTGTTTGTTTCTACATTTGCTGAATGGCGGTGTAATGTTTGTGACCGACATCGTTCGAGCAGTGTGCCTCGATAGCTCTGTGGGCAACACAATGACCTACAAAGTCAAAGTCTTTTGTTTGAGTATTTGCTTGCCTTGATAAGCAGCAAGTTGAAAATTAAAGTTGAATCCCAAATTAAAAGGGATGCAAGGCAAATGTATTGCCTTAAAGTTCCTACTGCACTCATCTTACTTTAGTGGTAGAAATATTTTGAACCAAACTTCTTATTCAAGATCAGGTGATAGATGTGGTAGTATAGTTAGGCTTGTTACAATAAAATGTCTGCATACTGATTGAAAGGATTGCTGTTGGAACAAAACCCTCTTACAGATTTAGTCCGATCCACACCGCAGCCTGTGCATAATTCCCCTCTCTAATATCGAAGACAACGTACAAGTCTGAAAAAGTATTTATACCTATCTTTGTGGTCACCGTGACCCAATCTCGCTGAGCTGCCCTTCCCCCAAGTGTATAGATCACCATCCTCTGAAACAGAAAAATCAAAATTCAATCACAGACATTGTTAATAACTTGAACTGCTTGACACGCACCCCTTTTTAATACAGAACTCGATATAACATTTTTCTGTTAACGCCAACATCTTGAATTGATGCAAATTTGCCCCCTGGAAATCCCTTGATGCATCGCATTCCCAAAGAACTCGCAAAGGAATATGGGAAAGCCATGGGCCTAAATTCTAAAGATGGCAGCAATTATAGGAATAAGTCTGTTACAAAATCAATTCGAATATCAGAATATCACAAGATCTTTAAGATCAGCCCTCCCTTCAACAAAAATAAAATCAAAAGGTTCTAGCTAATTTCCACTGATTCATGCTTGAGTTAAGATCTTCATTTACTAAAATTGCTTTTCAAATTAGCAAGGCTAAGAAAATAGAATGCTTTTATATATGAAGTAGAAAATATTAGCTTCTTTCTTTAAAAATTCAAGAACCTTAAGCATTTTAATTATTTTACAATGGTTGTGGTAGAGGGAAGTTAGGAAAAGGGGGATCACAAATAACATAATAACACAATCAAATCACCGTTTCTTAACCTCGACTCTGGACCATTTGATTTTTGTTAATTGGCTTGCGAAATTTCAAATTCAGATTTGATTATAGTTATAGACCTTGTAGTTTACATAACTTCAGTTTATCAACTTCGATTAAGGGTACTGGGCTCAAAAATCTCTGACATGATGTTATGTTCTCAGTGTCCTTGACAATGAAATTCTGAAAATATCTGACCGGAATCCGTATCAGAGTATAATTCAATATCAACATAAACAGTCATGAGTTGTCGATCACACTAATCAAATCTTGTAGGGTGCAAGTTTGTTCCATTACTAAGCTGCCATGAAATACAAATCTTACTATAAGTCAATTTCTACTGAAAAAATAAATGCTTGCTTCTAAGGAATCTTGTAAATAAGATTTTCAATCTGAGAGGCTGCAACTAACCAGTTGAGGTGAATAAATCAAAATCTCTCTAGTTCCTAGCTAACTGAACTTATATTAAAACTATCGGGCAGAGTTGTGGATTATATGTATTAAGTCTCGTTAAAATCAGCTGTGCCTTGTTCAAAGAAGCTGTGCTTCAAAGCGGACAGATAAGAGCAAAAGCACAGTTACAGTCCAGGAACAAAAAGCAGAACAGATGTCTCATTCCGAGCCAACTTCTTGCTTACTTTGCTCTTTTCATCACTCATTTCTCTGCCCTTGAGAGTTGAACTAGCTGAATTTCCGAGACATTTCTCACGGATCTGACGAATATTAAATCAACAGAACGAGAGAATTAAACAGTTTAGTACTAGACTGTTTAATTCCATCGTTTTGTCATCTACCTACATAGTACCACACGCAATCGACTCTTTTTATTAAATCAACAACCTTCGTAGTCCTAAAGGATTTCATATTTACGAGAACAAATTCATGAGCGACTTTCCAGCATTCTTGGCCATCCTGTATGAAAAACCAGTGAATCTTTTCAAAATACCAGAACGCTATATGCGTGCGTCGTTCGTAGTTATCGTGCCTCGTTTCAAAATACCAGAACGCCTGCGTGCCTCGTTCGTAGTTATCTAGACTGTGTAGTACTCCAACCTCTAATTTTTAGCTTTGCACGCCGTTGCACTGTCCACTAAGCTATCTCTGCTATTTCTGTGTTTGATGATAATTTTTGTGCTCATTGTTATTGTATGAAAGTGTCTTACATTACAAATAGAATGATTACCGAGTCTACAATCAAATATATCAAATCATCAAATCTTTTTGATTCTGTATGAGACATGAATTGGCATTTTCTGGGAACGATACTTTTGTGGCTGTACTTTGTTATGATTGTGTGTACTGTTCTCGTATGTTAGTATGGATGTCTGTGCTGTAAGTGTTTATGGTGTCTTAGATTACATGATTAATATGAACCATTATAAGTAGCAATCATTCATAATGGGGACTCGCTGACTTTAGTCTTTTTCTGCTATGATTGGCACATAAACAAAATTTGTCTTTTGTTGTTTTTATTAATTTGATGGAATAAAAAAACAAAGCTATCGTAGATCACAACAAGAGCATGCCAATGACACAAATTTCTTGAGCAGTCTCCAAATGCCGAAACAGGTCAAATTGCAGTTCCTCAAAGAACTATGCACTACCCCAATGCTCTACATAGCTTACCAGTTTCACAGCATCTTTAGATTCTTATAGGATTTTGGCAATTTTCATTTGATACTGTTTCTATTAGCTTTTTTAATAGAATCAAAGGCAATTTATTATAATCAAACTTTTGATTTAAAGGATCAGAGCGGATTGACTACAAGCTGGTTGGCAATGGAGAGGAATTCGTTAGGTAATAAATTTTCTGGCTTCCTCAAAGGTTGGGTGAAAATTATTTTGTTCCTTGAAAAGGTTTAGGTTAGGTAACCAAAGCAAAAGTAAAACTAGACGTAACCCAACCATTAGGTATGTGTCTCTGATTTTTAGTAATTCGGGCTTAATTCAGGTCAGGTTATTTCATGACAAATATTTTTCAACCTAAACCTTTTCAAGCTAATCAATTTTTTGACTTCTTTAAAGGTTGGTGAAAATGACTTCGTTCCTTGAAAAGGTTTATGTTGAAAAATATTTGTCATGAAATAACTTGACATGAATTCAGCTCGAAGAGCTAAAATTCAGAGACACACACCTCATGTTTGGGTTACATTTTGTTTTTTTTGTTTTTGTTATGGTTAGGTTATCATATTTTCGATTTGGGTAAAGGTTGGGTAAATGTAAGAAATCATAATAATAATAATCATAATAATAATAATCATAATAATAATAACAATAATAATAATCATAAATGCTTTATTTCTCTTCGGTGTCACCCTGAAGTATAAATAATAAACAGTCCCTAAGTCGAAAATCTGATTTGAAACAATTTTAAACCATGTATGTAAACGGATTGAATCATTGGTCTACCATAATGGGAAGTTCAAATACCTGAGACGGCAGCTGTATGTAGGGCACCACAATCAATTTGAAGTATTTTCAGTTGATACTCAATGCGCACAGCTGATGGCGTCGTGAGGAAAGGGGTTTCTTGGCGAACCCTCACCCCAAGCTGTCCATTTCTACCATCACCAAAGCAAAACACCGTCCCAGATGCTGAAAAGTAAATAAACTTTCAGTTTTCCATGAACTCAAAGAAGCCAAGAGCTTTACTTTTGAAAAAATGGAGAGATTATCGGATAGGTCATATTTGTTAATTGAAGACTTCTGCAGATCCAACAAAAAGAGATGAAAATATATATCTTGATGATTCGATTCAGTGGGCTTGGATAGCAGCCAATCAAAACAGCTGAACTTAAGTAGCAGCCAATCAAAACAGCAGAACTTAAGCAACAGCCAATCAAAGCAGCTGAACTTAAGCAGCAGCAAATCAAAGCAGCTGAACCTAAGTAGCAGCCAATCAAAACAGCAGAACTTAAGCAACAGCCAATCAAAGCAGCTGAACTTAAGTAGCAGCCAATCAAAACAGCAGAACTTAAGTAGCAGCCAATAAAAACAGCAGAACTTAAGTAGCAGCCAATAAAAACAGCAGAACTTAAGCAGCAGCCAATCAAACCGGCAGAGCTTTAGTAGCAGCCAATAAAAACAGCAGAACTTAAGTAGCAGCCAATAAAAACAGCAGAACTTAAGTAGCAGCCAATCAAAACAGCAGAACTTAAGCAACAGCCAATCAAAGCAGCTGAACTTAAGTAGCAGCCAATCAAAACAGCAGAACTTAAGTAGCAGCCAATAAAAACAGCAGAACTTAAGTAGCAGCCAATAAAAACAGCAGAACTTAAGCAGCAGCCAATCAAACCGGCAGAGCTTTAGTAGGAACCTAGGAACGCCTAGTACTACATCTAATGATAGTGTATGCTATCGTGCCCTGCTGCCAACAAGAACTGACCTAAATAAGGCTAATACGTCAGACAGAAACTTAGGGCCTGTTTATATGTGCAAAATTACCTCACCTGCCAGACCCAGGGCTGGCAAGTGAAGTAAATTTCACGCACTGTTTATATGGGAAGACGTCATTAATCGTCAACGCATCATTGATTTTCCATTGCTATGAATTCGAATTTACTCCACCTCACCGGTAGTTTTGCGTTTATATGGGAAAACTTCTCTTCACCTGGGTGAAACTTCACCTCCTGAGAGGCGAAACTTCACTATACCGGTTGTTTGGAGTGAAGTTTTATTTTCCATATAAACGCAAACTGAGATTTCAATGGTTTTCTATAGGAGGGTGAAATATCACTTGCCAGCCCCGGGTCTGGCAGGTGAAGTAATTTTGCCCATATAAACAGGCCCTTAGACTCACTCAACCATAGGTTTCATCTACTATCTACTGGTTCACAACAAACATGCCAAGAGGCCTATCAAAGAGACTGTTGTTTTCACAAAAGTATCGACAGCCTACAGCACCAATAATCATAAAGTCTCCAGAGGGCATTCAATTAAGAAAAGCCTGATGTTTATTCACAGGCCTTGACAGAAAGGCAGGTTGCAGAGTGACACATTTGACTCTGTTTGGAGATGGGATATCCAATTAAAGTATTAGCAACCTATCAAGATTAATAAACTTGAAAGATTAAAGAATAGGAACACCTGTATGATTATACACAAAACAACAGTTTTCTAATTATTTTTTAATCAGTTATTATAATTTCATATCATTTCATCGAATTGTGGATCGATGGAAATCACTACCTGAAAAAGTGGCCTAAAAATATTTTCCGGTTCTGATTTCGTCCCACTGGTTTATTTAAACTCTTGCTGACTGTGGCTGAGCCAATCAACACAAAACCTAATGAAAATGTCAGGCCATCAGTAACAAAATCGATAAAACTCCCGAAATCTAATTCTGTAAGATTCATTCAATATTATTTCACAGGCACGACGACTCTGCAATCGGTCAACGGTTGTTGGACGACCCAGAATAGGCTCGAAACTACAGCGAGGACTGCTTTCGCATCGCCAGCAGAAAAATGTCAAATTTTCATCCAGGAATTTCACATCGAAACATGGATGCCATATTGTTTCGACAGAAGAAGTTCATTTTCCCAGTAGGGTTCATTCAGTAATTAATTGCTCGTCTCACTGAACAATCGACGGTTGTTTCTTCTGCACTACACCAATTATTCACCTCTCGTTTGTTTTGCAAACTTCAATCCACATCGGGGTTTAACTATTCGTTAGGTTGTCGTTTTCTTTCTCTTTCTTCCTTGCTACTCTGATGAGTGTTAAACGAAAAGCTTGGGAAGCTATCATGTTTTGCCATGTTTATGATTTATCTGACCATCCTGAAACTCTGAGTCTAATGATCGTTTTAGGTTCTATTACCTTTCTACGAGATCCTATTAGATTTCTATAGAAAGTTTCAATCTCGATACATGTAAATTGAGAAGTCAAACTCACCTGACAGACAGGCAGTGTGCCGGCTTCCACATGATATACTCGAAATAGTTTCATTCCTGAAACATGAATTAAAGTAAAACAGTCAGCGAAAGTAGAATAATATAAATCGCGATTTGGCCACGGAGCAATCGCTTTTCCAATTCCTGCTTCTTCTCAGTTAACTATTTGATGATAAGCATGGGGATTGCAAACACTAATGGACTTGATCATCAAGTGTGCAAATCATTACAGGCATCTGCAGTCTGGATTTTCAAAATACCAATTACAATTGAAATATATATAGCTTTTGGAATGATAAATACATGGAAAGGTATAATCTTCAAAGGCGTGGTGCTATGTCAGGATCGTGAATACAAAAACTCTTGCCCGCAAATCTGCATTTAGAAGTTTCATTGTATTTTTCTCATACTGATTTCTACAGGGCAAATTAATTCAGCATAAGAGAGTTTATTTCACAATGTGTCCTATTAAAAACCAATCTAGCTAAAAACCTACGAAGTCTGTGTTTCGGTTTCCCGTAAGACAGTGCCCAATGCATAAATGCAGAGCGTAATATATACTAAGGAGGAAAGAGTCAAGAGACTAACTCAAGGTTGAGTTAGTCTCTTGACTCTTTCCTCCTTAGTATATAGCTAAAAACCTATATATGTATACAGTGTATAAAAAATAAAATAAAAACATACATGAAAGGAAAGTACACTTGACACATTGATATAATGGCAGTAGTCAAATAATATGATTTGCAAAATAAATGGGCTCAGAATAGCAGACATATGTTGTGTCCTAGCTTCAAGCACTAATAGAACTACGAGCAGGTTTGAACCATGTTGACCGGGTGGCGAATACGATGGAAGCTGTCCCCAAAAAAGGTTTTGAGAATTCTTCAAACATCTGAAGTTGTTACTCACCAATTATTTGAGGCCACTTGACATGGCTCATGCCGATCCTTCTGATCTCCAACCCCCAGCTGCCCAAAATCATTCGAGCCCCACGTCCAAACATCACCAGTATCTGAATTTGAAGAAAAAACTCAGAACTTTTAGCACAAAACTGTTGGCTGACAAAGACATGCTGCAGCACTAACAGAGTGAGTGACCAAACAGTTTGCCAAGTGAAACTCAAGTCCTTAGGCTCAATCGGATTGTTCTCGAAATTAGAGTGGTATATTTCTCAGATGGGGTAGCCATCCGAACTAACAAGCTACATCTACAAGAACCAACTAGTTATGAGGCCCGTATATCGCCCTATGTTCACTTCTTGTTAGTTGAAAACACGTCTGACCGAGTTTTATTACGTCACATGTGGAGGACAGGAGTAGGAATGGACTTCAAGAGGCTCACGGGCTTGGGGTACTATGGCAACGATATCTTAGGACGAAGAACGTTAGCACAAGTAAACAGAACTCAGACAATCTAGAACTAATTGGTCATCAAGCCTATATCTAATGATAATCAACAACAACAACAACCTATTGTTTCGGTCTTTCATTTCTCAAATGTGAGTTTTGGATGACTACACAGTAACGCCTGGCAGCAGCAGAAAATAGGCGAAGGAAGAAATACCTGTTATTATCCCAGTATGAGAAGTGCCACAGCTGACCGAAGTGACTTTCAACTTGAGCAGACTCTCGACTAGCGTTGGAATGGTACAACTGTTCGTATGTCCCAAACCGAGCTGTCCATTTTCATTTTCGCCAAAACAATACAATTGACCATTGACTGTAATAGCTGTAAAAAATAGCAGAGGCTAAACTGTTGTATTTCGTCAAAACAATGAAATAGGACGTTATTGGGGATAGCTGAAGAAAAAAGGCAAGAATCGAGTTCTCATTTCCACTGAATCAAAACTACACAACTGCATATCTGCTATAAAACGATTGTTAATCAAAGGCATTTTCATCAAAACATTAAAATTAACGGTCCTTTGTGATAGCTGAAGAACGAAAAGGCAAGAGTCGAATTTTAAATTCCATTAAAACGAAGAGATCTCCAAGCTCTTGATTAAAGGACACTGATCTTTTTGATAACATTCTCGAAAGCTAGCATGTAAAAGCTAGTAGCTATATGAAATACTCTAGCTAATCTAAACCAACTAACAAACAATGATTGAGGCGATTAATTGATTTATTCTCCTTATAAAATTGCAAGAAAGAACGAAGGTTAGTTTCAATGTTCAGAAACTGACAGAGCTAAATTGAACTGGAAACAAATTTACTTTGTCCTTCTAATCCATCCATAGTAGAAATGACAATTTTAGAAAATATCCTAAGCCTCAAAAAAGCCAGAAATATCGGGAACATAGCGAAACGAACACATCGATTACTTAAGCTTTCCGTCTGACACTCAACAGAGTAATACATCAGAAAGAGAACGAAACAGAAACCTGACTGTACAAAAAACCCTACTTCTTAGCCTCTTTCATTACAGTGGCACTTGTTATCTTTCTCGTCTATTTCGTTAGCTATTTTGAGGCTCCTATTGTAGCATTGAGGTTGGATACCCTAAAGTTAGGCCCCGCTTCTTACCAGCAGTATAATCCAAGCCACAGTTGACAGAGGTGACATTTTGAGTGGACATGGCTTCAACTAGCTTCGGCGTTGATTGCTTTCCATCTGCTGTTTCATATCCGAGGCAAGGACCTGCTCTTCCCCACACGTACAGCCGACCATCACCTGAACGAGAATCAACAAAGTAATGCACTTGGTGCAGAAAGCATTTTGCAATAGACGTTACACAGATTTGAAATCATATGCTCTCTTTTCGAAATGAAAATATCAAACAAAGCTTTCAACTATGGGAATGCATTGGATGGTCATCATGGAAGGTAAGACTTTCAATGTAGGTAGATTTTCAAATTCCATCATCTTAAATCTATCGAAAAAGCAGGTCTTCAAGAATTTTCTAATCTGAAAGTGGCATAAAGATTGTCTACATTGATTGTCTACAAAAGTAATGAGATTTCAAAATGTCAATGCAATGGATGTTTTGCAAAACTGTTGTTCTACTAGATATAAAAGTGACTGAGAAAACGGCCTAAATTCTACCTAAACGTTTCCCACTCAAAACCCAATCAGCCAATCAGGGTCCAGGTTTCGATATCACATGATACAACCCAAACAGAGTCCTGGAAAGATGGAATCATTAACTTTGAGTTTGAATTTGATATAAGATAGCATTTATATGTTTCAGAGAAAATCGAAAAGGGTTCTGAACCTAAAATGCCTAGATGAATCGATATGACGATATAATGAACGGGTTTACATTCTAAAACACATTCAACTTATTGCAGAACAATTGTCAAGTGAAGGAGATCAACACAGTATGGGCAACAACTAGGCCACTAAAAGAAACACAAACAAAAAATCATTAGATTGATAACGAAGCTCGATTTCCGAGGAATTTTCTGAAGAATTGAGTCTAGCATAGTCTAATAACTTTATCGAGATAGTTCGAAAAAATGAAAATGACCCTAGTAGGACTCGAACCCACGACCTCTACATTGGTGCTCTAGTGCCAATCTAGTCTAATAACCTATATACTCGAAAGTCTGATAAATCTCCTTCGCAAATCAGTTTTCTTATTAGATAATGTGTCAACAAGGTCGGGCGTTTCGGGCTGAATTCGATGACCCAGAGTGATCACACACAATGAGATAATCGGAGAAAGCGGGTCTCCAATGGCTCAATGTTTGATGCAAAGATTGTTTGATAATGACGGATGTTCACCGAAAAGGTTGAATTCGCACATGTCCTGATGCATCACCTTGATGGTAAGGATAATAATCAGCTAAAGACTCTGGCCTATTTTTCTCGTCGCTCTGTTCTCTTGAAATCTATACGATCTCATCACCCATCTTCTGACCGCTTCTGACGATAAGAAACGAGTGGAGTTCCGCGTTGCAGATAAGAGGCTTAAATGAACTGAGACCAATGATAGGTGCAGCGATATATCCAGCTGCTCGTATTAGAAGTTCAGACTTCACAGAGTTTAAACCAAACCTCCACTTCGAGTTCAAGAGGCTTGTTTAGCGGATATTGACGATTTTCGAAACACAAATGAAGCCAAGCGCACACGAAGACCTCTTACACAATTAACATATATCCTAGTAGCTCCCTAGGCGCAATATTTTCAATTTTCTCAAGCTTTATCTCGATTCAAAGAAATATGAATTTCGTTTTCTTGCTAATAGCTAAATTTTCGGGAATTACGGAATCTAGTTTCGTTGGCCAAGTAATAGAAGGGGAGCTGTTACAGAGAGAGCTAGGGAATACAGAGAGAATAGTGTCGAGGCTTTGCTATCGGTTCTTTACAAAGAGCCTAATACAAAGCTAGCACAGAGCATAATACAAAGACACAGTCTCAATAATTGGAACTGTCTTCGTCTGGTAGTGCTTCCTTGAGAATATTTGTCACACCGCGTTAGGTGTCCATGTGGAGATTCAAAGCTCTAAATATAGATCTCATGGCCTTACCACTAAGTGGACATTCATGAGCATTTCCTTGTCAAACTGGTTATATCAGGTTAGGCCACAAATTAGTACAATGCCTGTGTCAGCCGAGTTTACTATCACTAAGGAAACAGGCAAAGCGCGTCGGACACTGCTTTAGCGCTATGATTTAGTATCAGTTTCATAAGCAGAAAACCACGAAACATTTGAAGCCGTTAGAAGTTTTACCGCCGCAGTTTTTATCCTATAAGCGTGCTATGATCATCCTGCATAACAAGTAATCCTCGTTAAAAGCGCACCAGCTGCCACGAATAAGCAATGACCCCCGACCAACTACGCACGGGGGTTAAATACGCATTTAGATATCAGGGGGAAGTGTAGCTTGTATACTCCGGAAAAGGACAAGGTTACTCTTACAATGGGATCTCATTTCATAAAAGTTTTGTGCTCGGGGGTCTGTTGAAGTTCACCAAAGCATGTGTTTGTTTCTAGAGCAGGTGTAGTAGTTGAGAACCAAATGCTAGAGTGCAATTTCAAATCTACAGTAATTAGGACCGCAGACACACATGCTACGTCATGATATTCTCCCTATCCTAACATATTCTCCCTGTCACTTGCGCGAAATGCCATTCATTGCAAGAAATGCACACCACTTTCTCATCAGCCAGAAAAAGTCAACTTTGAAAGGTGTAAAGCTATCTTATACATTGTTTCCGAGTTTTCCCCTCTCCCATTGCCCCAGGTACGACAATAAATCAAATAATGAGCATACAGATACAAATGTGTCACCTGTGACTGCCGCAGAATGCAATTCATTGCAAGAAATGCACACCACTTTCTCATCAGCCAGAAAAAGTCAACTTTGAAAGGTGTAAAGCTATCTTATATATTGTTTTCGAGCTTTCCCACTCCCATTGTCCCAGGTACGAAAATAAATCAAATAAAGATCAAAAAGATACAAATGTGTCACCTGTGACTGCCGCAGAATGCGATTCATTGCAAGAAATGCACGCCACCTTTTCATCAGCCAGAAAAAGTCAACTTTGAAAGGTGTAAAGCTATCTTATACATTGTTTTCGAGCTTTCCCACTCCCATTGTCCCAGGTACGAAAATAAATCAAATAAAGATCAAAAAGATACAAATGTGTCACCTGTGACTGCCGCAGAATGCGATTCATTGCAAGAAATGCACGCCACCTTTTCATCAGCCAGAAAAAGTCAACTTTGAAAGGTGTAAAGCTATCTTATATATTGTTTCCGAGTTTTCCCCTCTCCCATTGCCCCAGGTACGACAATAAATCAAATAATGAGCATACAGATACAAATGTGTCACCTGTGACTGCCGCAGAATGCGATTCATTGCAAGAAATGCACGCCACCTTTTCATCAGCCAGAAAAAGTAAACTTTGAAAGGTGCAAAGCTATCTTATATATTGTTTTCGAGCTTTCCCCTCTCCCATTGTCCCAGGTACGAAAATAAATCAAATAAAGATCAAAAAGATACAAATGTGTCACCTGTGACTGCCGCAGAATGCGATTCATTGCAAGAAATGCACGCCACCTTTTCATCAGCCAGAAAAAGTCAACTTTGAAAGGTGCAAAGCTATCTTATATATTGTTTTCGAGCTTTCCCACTCCCATTGTCCCAGGTACGAAAATAAATCAAATAAAGATCAAAAAGATACAAATGTGTCACCTGTGACTGCCGCAGAATGCGATTCATTGCAAGAAATGCACGCCACCTTTTCATCAGCCAGAAAAAGTCAACTTTGAAAGGTGTAAAGCTATCTTATACATTGTTTTCGAGCTTTCCCACTCCCATTGTCCCAGGTACGAAAATAAATCAAATAAAGATCAAAAAGATACAAATGTGTCACCTGTGACTGCCGCAGAATGCGATTCATTGCAAGAAATGCACGCCACCTTTTCATCAGCCAGAAAAAGTCAACTTTGAAAGGTGTAAAGCTATCTTATATATTGTTTCCGAGTTTTCCCCTCTCCCATTGCCCCAGGTACGACAATAAATCAAATAATGAGCATACAGATACAAATGTGTCACCTGTGACTGCCGCAGAATGCGATTCATTGCAAGAAATGCACGCCACCTTTTCATCAGCCAGAAAAAGTCAACTTTGAAAGGTGTAAAGCTATCTTATACATTGTTTCCGAGTTTTCCCCTCTCCCATTGCCCCAGGTACGACAATAAATCAAATAATGAGCATACAGATACAAATGTGTCACCTGTGACTGCCGCAGAATGCGATTCATTGCAAGAAATGCACGCCACCTTTTCATCAGCCAGAAAAAGTCAACTTTGAAAGGTGTAAAGCTATCTTATATATTGTTTTCGAGCTTTCCCCTCTCCCATTGTCCCAGGTACGACAATAAATCAAATAATGAGCATACAGATACAAATGTGTCACCTGTGACTGCCGCAGAATGCAATTCATTGCAAGAAATGCACGCCACCTTTTCATCCGCCAGAAAAAGTCAATTTTGAAAGGTGTAAAGCTATCTTATACATTGTTTTCGAGCTTTCCCCTCTCCCATTGTCCCAGGTACGACAACAAATCAAATAATCATCATACAGATACAAATGTGTCACCTGTGACTGCCGCAGAATGCAATTCATTGCAAGAAATGCACGCCACCTTTTCATCAGCCAGAAAAAGTCAACTTTGAAAGGTGTAAAGCTATCTTATATATTGTTTTCGAGCTTTCCCCTCTCCCATTGTCCCAGGTACGACAATAAATCAAATAATGAGCATACAGATACAAATGTGTCACCTGTGACTGCCGCAGAATGCAATTCATTGCAAGAAATGCACGCCACCTTTTCATCCGCCAGAAAAAGTCAATTTTGAAAGGTGTAAAGCTATCTTATACATTGTTTTCGAGCTTTCCCCTCTCCCATTGTCCCAGGTACGACAACAAATCAAATAATCATCATACAGATACAAATGTGTCACCTGTGACTGCCGCAGAATGCAATTCATTGCAAGAAATGCACGCCACCTTTTCATCAGCCAGAAAAAGTCAACTTTGAAAGGTGTAAAGCTATCTTATATATTGTTTCCGAGCTTTCCCACTCCCATTGCCCCAGGTACGACAATAAATCAAATAATGAGCATACAGATACAAATGTGTCACCTGTGACTGCCGCAGAGTGCAATTCATTGCAAGAAATGCACGCCACTTTCTCATCAGCTAGACACCCAATCTTCAATGGTGTGAATCTATCTTGTATATTGCCATATCCGAGCTTCCTCCCTCTTCCACTGCCCCACGCAAACAGCTCGCCAGACGCTGAAATTAAACAATTCGTTTTTAGGGACCTAAGAGAGGACATGGTTATTCGCCATTTTCAAATTTATTGTATTTTCTATCAAGAGTATAACAAAAAACCGAGAAAAGATCAAATTTTGCAACGTCTGGGTCCGGCTTAGAATAGATAGAGTCTACACTTTGTAAAAAATGCAGACGACTAGAAGCGTCAGCACTATTTCATGCTTGATAACATGAAGGACTTTCCCTTGTGTACAGAGCTTCAACAACGTTCAAAAGTTGTATCCCACCCTCCAAACAACTAGGTTTCATTCATTGAGCAAATCAACCAAATCAACAGCTAATGGAAAAGTAATTCAACTGACATCGTTTTTGAATCAATAAGTACATTTGCAAATAATTCAGCATTTTCTTTCACCAAGAGAAAGCTTCCAGCCACCTGGACTCATTTCATTACAAGGTCGTGGTTATTGCATCGTTAAATAGTTGCACGTTATAAAACTTGAGCACCTTATCAGGTCGAGCAGACCCTATACAATAGAGGAAGGCCCTGCATACAGAGAACCACGTATCACTGGCTTTTAGGCTCATTTTCATTTTAGAACAACGAGAGAAAAATAGAAAATCTACGTAGATTGGGGGATTCGATCCAAAAAACCAGCTTCTTAAATGTAGGCCTTTGCTTGATGGATCTTTCAAACTATGTCAAGCAAATATCAAAAATGTTTGAGATATATTTTATTAATTTCTAATCATTTCATAAACTAATTGAACAAAGCGGGAGAGGCCAAATGTCCCTAAATCCTTGATTCGTTCGGAGTAAATCCTCGGAGAAAACCACACTCAGTCAGTAGGAGTTTCCTGTCTAATTATTAGTCGTTTTAAGAAACCTAATAATCACAGCGAGGAAATATTCACAGTGATTTTCTGCAACCATAAGTAATCCAATCTAACGGGGCATGCTTTGCTAAATTTTCGGCAAGTTTGTTTTTGTGATCATTAGACGAGAGCGTGTTTTGTAAGCTGTCCTTGATAAGCTTATCTGTTAATCACGAAGAGATAATCAATCTTCTCATAACAAGAACAGAATAGGGATTTCCTGGCCTTCCTAGGTCAAATGATAATGACAATAATAATGATAATCTATTTATTTGCAGTTGGTGATCAGAGTTCTTGTTTTCTTGCTCATTAGTGCATTTTAGCAAACTAAACATAAACAGTGGGCAACATATGTTGGCGACATTAATTGACATAAAAAGCCATTGACAACGTCAATCATGATCTTGTACTGACGAAAGTGGCAATATATGATGCAAGAAATATGATCTAATATCCTTCCGTATATGATTCAATTAAGCATACTCACAGCTAACAGCAAGCATATGTTCCGTCCCACAAGCGATTTTTCTTACATCTCTCCCCAGGAGAGCCTCTACCACTCTCGGGGTGACTTCTTCGGTTTCCTCGCCATGTCCCAGCATGCCTTTGAAGCTTGAGCCCCATGTGTAAATGTCACATGCATCTGAAAGGACGAAGTTAGACATGTGTAGTGACAGGGACCTGGGAAGCATCTCTAACTTAGGGGCACTTTTTCATTAGGAATAAGGGACGATTCCCTGAAATCAAAAAGGATACTTTACTGTTTTTGAAAAGTCTTAGGGGAGGGGCACTTCCCTTAATTCCCCCAGCTCCTACCTCTCTGCAGTGAAGCTCAATAACAATTACCCATCGACTGAAATGCAGCCTCGAAATGAATTAACAATAAGTAAATTGTAACGGTAATTAATAGGGACAGGGCTGTCATCTTGGCTGCCTGGGCTACCAATTGTTGATCGAAATTAGGTAAGCTTCCACGCAGAGCTATAAATAAAGCAATAGGTTAAACCTATCTGAGTAAGAAATTCCAAAACTGCTGTCAAAAAACTTTGTATGTACATATCAAATATTTTACGAGTACCACAAATCAAATTGCAAACAAACCAATGAAAGAATTTCTTGTTTTAGCAGGTACCAAGAAACTAGCAATAGTTAGTTAAGTTTTCTTCATTTGTGAAGTAGAACAGTCTTTGGGTGGTACAAAACTTCGAAATAGCCAGAGATACCGGAAACATGGGTATATAATCAGTTAGGTTTCTGTTTCGTTCTCTTTCTGACGTATTACTCTGTTGAGTGTCAGAAGAAAAGCATAATAAAAGTAATCCATGTGTTCGTTTCGCTATGTTTCCGGTATTTATGGCTATTCATTAAGTGTGAAAACAGATTCCGACAAACCTTCCTTCACAGATACAATTTCTCCAACAAGTCCAAACTCAAGCTGAAAGAAGAGATACACGATTATTTATTTGATGTAAAGTCCTACGCGATCTAACAAATAAGAATAAGAATAAAACAGGTTTGTGTGAAAGAAAGTTCAGAAGAAGTCCTTCTAACCATGATTTTTGATCAGTTATCTTTTGAAGAAAATCATTTTGTAAAAAAGCCAGTCAAAAGCTAAGGCCAGTCAAATTATTTCATTACTTCAAAACAAACAGAATACACTTAAAAAAGATACACTACAGACCAATAACGGATCGGTAAGGAGTCCATATCGACAGACATGCACACAATGGCCTCTTTCTCGATCCTTTCGAAATCATGTCGGATTCGGCCGTTTACACGATACCGTCAGTATTCATCAGCATCTTCATTTCATACCGTATTTATTTGCGTCTTCATTAAAACGGAAGACCAATACGGTGTGAAATCGTACTGTATCTATTTGAATCCGATATCGTGTACACGTAGCCTAAATATACGAGAATACAATTTAACACATTTTCCATATCTGGCTATGAAGAAACTGAATAATCATCTGTCATCAAATCTTGTACGCAAATTTCCAGTTGACACCAGGTTACAATGGGTTTATAAAACTTCATTACCTAATACACCAGTACTCATTGGCGGTTTTAGAAACTGCACGGCCCGGGGCTTAACACCTTGATTGGACCGAATCTGATGTGTTCTATACCCCATTTTGCAATGTTTGTTATTTTGCGGGGCTATTTTGACCTATGTGAAACACAGAAGCTGAGGCCTTGGAACCCCTAAAACCACCACTACCAGTACTATGATGAGTATCGAAATCTGTTCCCTATGAATCCTTGTCAAACAGAAGGAATAGACCTGCAAATGACCTACATTTATACTGCATGCAGGGAGTCTGAGAAGTGCCCGATATACAACTCACATTCAGCTTTTGATTCTTCCCATCTAAATTATCCTCGTTTGCCGAGTCTGCTAGCTGTTTGACGGCCAAGACATCGTTAAACCCATCAAGAAGTGCCTGTGTGAAAATAGCTTGTATTAGGTGTAGCAAAGCTATATCAGTACTTATAAATAAAGATGAAACCCACAATTACGATAATATGTCATAAAATGGGATTCCATGAAAATTTGGCCTGAGAAGTTTAGAGGAATGTTGGAAATATTTCCAAAGAATAAGTTAAATTTGGAGAAGAATGGTCTGTTCTCAAGTTCTAAGTAATTTCTCTTCTTTGGTTTTTTCAGATGTAATTTTTTCACATCAAGCTAATTTCTTCTTAGGTTAACGCATATTTCCGCAAAAACTGAAAATGATAAAAATGAAAGATACCCACTTCCAGCCCAACTGTCCAAACATCGAATTCAGTTCTATCTTTGCAGACAATGTCTAAAGAGCGGGTAATGACTCCTTCCTTGTACATCAACGAAAACGACAGGGACTGAAATAAAGTAAAGAAAATAAAACATGGGATTTGAAATCAATACAGCAGCATACAAAAATTTAAAAAAACAGATTTGAATAGGGAAAGAAAAAAACAAAAGTTGACCTCATATTCTGGTATGAGATTCACTTGAAAGACTTTTGTCTTCTGTCCACGGATAAGTTCTTGTATTTTCTTAATCGGAACTGAAATATAAAATTCAAACAATAAGAATTGAATTCTTCAGCATCAAGGGCTTGAGGGCTGATATTGTTGGAAAGTAGACTGTTCCCTAATGAAAGACAAAAAGAGGGCGGAGCATCACATCTTCAACAACAAATTCAGATTTGAATCGTAAATTAACTTGAAGTACAAGTCTTTGAAATCTTAAATTCAGTTACTTTTCTGAATGGATCTCTCCAGCAAATTTAGTTTTAAATTAGTTTAGAATTAAGAAATCATCTAAAGGCCTATATGAAACCATCTAAAGCTAAAGCAAGACAGGAACAGCGCAAGACGACACAAGCAGAAAAAACGTACATGAATTGAATAGATTATATAAAAAGATGTAAATATTTTGCCCTGGCATAAAGGGACTCTTAAGGACTAATTTTTGTTTGTGTCGTCTTAAGCTGTTCCTGACTCGTTTTACCTTTAGAATTTCGCTCGTAGGCCTTCTGATGGTTTCTTAATTCTTGGATTGCTTTAACTAATTAAAAACTAAATCCATTGGAGAGATCCATTTTTATATATTATATTGAATATATCTGCGTTTTTTCTGTTTGTGTCATCTTGCACTGTTCCTGTCTTGTTTTATTTTGCCTACTTCTCGGGAAATATTCAAAGAAGATCCAGCACACAGCCTAGTATTTTGGACTTCCTTCGTTTATGATCTAAAGCTAAGCTTGGTAAATTAGTTGGTTTAAGAAAGATAAAAAGTTTAATAGGGCCCATACACGTTTCAGGAAAATATCTCAAAAAATATGACATTGTAGAGGTAGGGAAAATAAAAAAAATAAATATAACCTGATGAATCCCCTTTGTCTTTCTTTGGAGATTCCCATTGAAGACCAGTCAAATCTGTAATGAAATTCAAAATGCAAGAAACTTGATTAGCAGTCAGGGCAGTAAATCAATAAACAGGTCGAATAAAGGGTATTTAATTTTTTATCTCTCTATTACTGTTGCCATGTTTGGTTTTGTAGCATTGGAGAAGAAGCAGGATTTGAAAAAGAAACTTAGGAAATTTGAGTGGAATAGTGAAATAACAGCCCATGACATGGAATTACAAACAAATGAGGGGTTTTAAGGGGAGACAGTGGGAAAGGTATTTTAAAACTTACAACCATGAGTGTAAGATTGCTTGTGGCCTCATAGCAGACGATGGAGCTTCACCCAGTGGTTTGTATAATGAGAAAAAGTGTAATGGCTGGGAGGGGAGGGGGAAGGGGCAACTGGCCCTCCTAGAAAAATGAAATCGTCAGATTTGTTGGAAAATTTTGGTTTTGTCACACAATTGTTTTTTAATACACTATTTCAAATTTTGTCGGAAATTTCCCATTTTTGTCCCCCTAAAACTGAGGTCCTACAACGCCCCTGTGTGCAACCTAGATAGGCTATTGAAGTATGGTATCATTATTCAGATGATTTACTATCGACTCACCATCAAGAAGCTTGAAATGTCTAAAATGAGGCCTTCCCTAAAAACAATAGGAGAAATGCAAATTTTTACAATCTGAACATTTTCTATCTTATTCTAAAAGAACAATGCCAAAGTGGAATAAAGAAAGAAAGACTTAAATTTCAAACTTTGCTTTGGAGAAAGCTCTCGATGAGGAATCGCAATGTATCATCTGGTGGTAAAGGGGCTTAGCCATTCCCAACAAAGCGGTGGATTTAAGCCAATAACCTCTAAATAAGTCTAGCAGTAATATTTATCATTACTGCCAGTAGGTTGAAATAGTCTTGGGTTCTAAAGTTTCTTGTATTTGGTGTTCTGTAGTGTTGATATAAAATGATTGAGAAAAATCATGATTGAGAGCTATTATCAGAAGCCTCATTACAATTCCCTTATAATTCAACATAATGCTCGTACCATGGCAATTTAGTTCTGCCCCCTGATCTCATTTTAGTGAAAATTCAACAAATAATGGAATGAAAAAGACGTATTTATAAGGTCGTCGTTCAGTTGCAGTTTGATAAGAGAAAATCTGAAGATTTCATAGTAGATTTGGAAGAAAATCAAAGGCCCCAATATGAATAAGCCTCCCCGTGAAGAATAGAGTTTTGAATAAGCCCACAGGCCTATTAGATAAGTTTTAACAGGAGTAGGAGATAATGAATTTTTTTCAATTCTTCACTTTCAAAAAGGTTTACCATTCTTCCAGCCTTGAGCATTGTTGCTCCTTTGGTCATTTCAAAAATTGCATTTACCACATCGTTACTAGGCATGTTTGCAGAACTCGTCCCACGGCAATGAGTAAGAATGGCCTAGAATGAATCAGTTTAGTTAAAATGGATAATTGGAATTTTTATGACAGGGAATTCATAAAAGGCTAAAAAAAGTGCCCTAAGCAGATGTTAAGGGGGAGATGTTAGGGGGCAGATTTCTTGGTCAATTTTTAGATTTCTATTTGCAATCAGGAAATTCGTAACCCATTCATACTACTGATTCCACTGGTGAGTCTAAAGGCAAATTCGTAAGTCCCAATTGTGACAATCTGTATGTATCATTTGGGCTTAATTAGACATTTGTGTATCTGTTAGATTGTGTGTTTGCTAGCAACGAGAATGACCAGAGTACAGCCTCGGCATGTTGGTATCTATTTCCAAGGAGTTTCACCACCACCTTTATCGTTTGCTGAGGCTTAAGTCCATTAGGGATAATCATATTCTCCTCGTGATCCTCACTCTCACGTTTATCCAACGCAACTGCTTTAACCGCTCCTTGAGGGTTTAGCTTAACTATACCCAATCCGGTAGCATCCTGCTCTCCTAGAACAAACTGTTCACGTTGGTCATCCACAACATACATATTTGTTTCAATGACTGCACGAAGCATAACTTTTGCTTTCCCACAAAAAAGCAGATGATATGCTGTTCTGAAAGGCCTAAAACCCTTGGAGGTCTTCACAAACATTAACCTTGTCCCCGATTTTAAAGGGTTCTTGAAACACCAGTAGTGGTGGCAAGAGTCAGTTGCCGTTGGTTGCCAGTTGAACATGGAGAGCCCAAAACGATTTTAACTAAAAAAACTACAACTGTAATCTTCCATCTACTATCCTTACAGATTCTGGACCCAGTCCATTTTTTTGTTGTCTACTCCTGCTCCAAAATCATTCATATCAAACCAAAGATCTAACAACCTTCCAAGGGGCAAGGCCCTAACTTAATACCTGTGGCCTTCTTGCATAGTAGCAAAGATGAAAAAACATTACAGAAGGGCTAAGACATTAAACTATCTCACCTCAAGTTTTCTCTATATCCACTTTTTCGAGTCGATCAGAAACATCAAATATCAAAACACCAAAAGTCGTCCAAAACATTGCACCAAGGACTTGCACAGATAAACTTTCTCTGGGGGTCAAACCGTGCCTCGTTTCAGTTTAAAAATGACAAAAGAGGCCAAATCATGATGCTGCAAGAAAATACATTACTAAATCTCATAAAGACCCCACTAGCAAGACCTTTGTGCTGCCAGTCGAAGGGATTTCAACTTACAATGGGGATATTCAGTACTTTGTAAGTTTTAGTGACATCCATAGAAAGCCCTCCAACAAATTTACAGCCATTTCTGTTTTCTTCCGATATTTCAACCAAATTCCCTAAATGTAAAATTTGAAACAGTTTTCCTCGAGTTGACTCATCATTTATCCAAATCCAGTCAGTTAAAAGAAACCCCCGAAAATAAAGGCTAGCTTTACGCTGCGTTTGAATCTTGCACAATTTTGGCGCGAATACGTCGTCATCGGCAATTGAACCAATCGTAGGTCAGTAATATTTAAACATTTAGGACAGTTTCAATTTGTGAACAGGATTTCTGCTTTGAAAAACTCAAAAGACCAGAGAAAAGAATCGAGAAGAACCATAATAGCATGGCTTTTGTACCGCCTCCACCAAGCAGCTCAGATAGACAAAGCAGACAAAACATTTTACAGGAACTTCAACAGCAAAAGCAGCAATTGCTCCAACAAGGGCAAACAACAACTCTTGGTTCCCCAGCCATGGTAACAGCAACGTCCAGCGCACAAAGGCCAACTGCAAGGACCACAATGCAGCCAGAGGTACCAAGATCTCACACAACAGAACCAGCTCATGGCGCTTCATCATCGGGGGCCTCAATGTCCCGAAGATCTGCATTAGAATATGCAAGTGCACATTCGAATGGATATTTTGTCGCCGTTGATTCGCAGTTTGGTAACACCATATTGCCTGCAATACCAAGGCTTGACGATTCATAGACAGTTATATTGGATGCATAAGAACTATTGAAGGACCGGAGACCACTGTATGCTAGAGGATCTTAGACAATGTCTGTAGCATGCGGGTATGACATGATACTGGCATGATACCTTTTCTATCAAGGCTGCCCTTTTATACAATGTTGATAGCGTAAGGGAATAAAAAGTGTGAAATATGTTGATAGCCATGCTTAACACCAGCATTATAGCGACATTGTGTAAACGGGCCATGCGCACAAGGTGTAAACATGCAAGTATCATGTAAATAGGGCAAGAAAAAAATCACATTCCAGTATAGTTTCATGCTCGCGTCAAGGCATACTGACATGCTACTGTAATTGTGTAAATGGGTTGTCTAACTATGCTATACAATATTTTCTTAATGTCACCATCAAACAGGGCCTGCAAGATTTCAGATAGCCTATACCCCTATTCATCAGAGTAATGAGTTTTTGTAGGCGATGTTGTCTGAGATGAAAATTGAATAAAAAAATTGGTAGCATGTATATTCTGTTCCTTGGCCTATTGCTGTTAATTCATCAAGCATTATTGGAATTAATGTGAGCAGTTAGGGGTATAGAATTTCGTCTTTGAGTTCTACAAATAAGGAAATTGTACATTAGTGTAATATTTCTTTGTGTGGAACTTAGGCCTTCTTGAATCAGATTAGAAAATATCCTTTTTCAACAAATTTTTAACATGTCTGAAACCTAAAAATTATATCGTCTAGCAGCAGAGATTTTAATGCTGTCAATGAAAATGAAACTGGTCTGTTATCTATATTAATGATGGGGAGGCCAAGTGGCTAGATCGCTTGAAACCACCTTCAGACCAGTCATAAAATGTGAGGAGAGAAATTGTCAGCTCTCTGTAATTCCAGGCAAAAAGGAAAAATGAATCACGAGGTGTTGTCACATCGAGAGGAAGGACCGGGTCACACTGCTAGATTACGAGCACATAAACCCATACCATGCGAAGATAAGAAGCATATGTGCATATCAACTATCTCATTCCATTTTTACATTTTATTTTGAATGAGGTGAAGGTGCTGGGAGTAAAATGGGACTTAAGAAAGATTAAGTTTAGAGCCCAATCATCAGCAGTGCCATATTGATATAAGGGCCAACACACAAGTAACTTTGAGGAGCCGCCTGGCAATGTTTGTGGTACCCGTTGGGCCATCAAGCTTCTGCTTTGAAGAATATTTTACAGTTTGCAGTAAAGAAACATGATTCATTCTCAAGTAAAACAGTTAAACAACAAGAAAATGAGCAATTTCCTGAATTTTCCTCTCATGATATTAATTCTAACATAAAACTGTGTTTCAATATTTACAAAGAAAAACTATTTCTAAAGTCGACAAATAGATGAACATTAACAGTATTAAAACATCCATACATTTCACATGACAAATGGAAAGTTTCGGTCTGTAGGATAGTAGTGAAAGTTTAAAATTTCAATTTAAAAATTCTAATACATATGTATGGAACAATTTTGTCGATGTTTTGAACACGAAATTATTGACAAGACAATAAAATTTGCATTTGAAGAACAGAAATTGTAACCAGACAGACTATCACATGGTGCTTGAAAATGAAACATTTTAGGTAAATGAAGGAATTGTTTGTTTATCATATATTTTAAGAGACGTCCGTATTCATCGCTCTATTCCTAAATGGTGCTTTACTTAACATTAATAAATAATTAGAGGTAATTCAATACATTATAACATATTCCGTCCAGAAATTTCTCGAAAAGTGTTTACCAACTTAAGTATAGGAGCTCTCAAGTCAAAGATTCTTTGATCGCTGAACAACTTCAAAATAGCAGGCAAAAGACCATATTCGCTTGACACTCTTTCATCATCTATTTGTCTTTTAGCGTACCAATTTATTAAAAATAATTTACATTTATTACATACAGTATCTACATTTTATTTCTGAAGGGAATCTTCTTACTCTGAAAATTATAAGAAAAAATCTCACTCTTTCTGAGTGATTGGAGTTATTCCAATTTGATTTGAATTATGCGCATACGAGCTGTTTATGCATCGTAGGGATTTTTGTTATCACTTTAAAGTTTACACACGTAGATTAGTTAATTAATAGTCTTTTCAGGGGTTAAAAACAGCTGAGCCGAAATTAGGGCTGCTTTTCCAGATATTTCGTCAGCGTTTCCATAATGAACCGGCGATATCCAGTTTTTATATTTACACGGATTTCATTTTGTTGAAGCTAAAAGATAGAGGAATATTACAATTATTTAAAACACAAGCTTTAAATAAAGAGAAAAGCAATCAATCCTCTCTAGAAATAGCGAAACAGAATTTGCCAGAACCGAGAAGGACTGGTGATTTGCATTGCTTTAGTTAAACCGATCATCACTTCCGATGCAAATAAATGACCGTAGAGATCAACAGAAGAGTCAAGATGCATAAACAAACTGTCCTTACATGTATGAGCAAGCTTTGTGTCATCTCCCAGAGTTCTAATCCCACCCAATTATGCGACCGAGTTTCTTCAATTAACTGTTTACAGCTCGAAATTTTCAAGAAATCATAGATATTAGGGATAATGTTTTCCATTTTGTTGGGTTTATCTTGCAATTTAAAATTTTTGCACTGACCAAAGAAGATGTTGCAAATGCGTTTTTGATGCACAAATACCTTTCGAAGGAACTAGCATGAACAGCTTTGAACAGTGTGAACTTAGACTTAGGTATTTGGCGTCGTAGTTTATCATAGTTTAACAAGAATTTTGCAAGAAAGGGTAGATCTCCGTGTGACAGTCTGTCCAGTACCTAGAAAAACATTAGCACCAGCTCCAATGCCCCTGAAAGTAATTCGACACCCTTATAATATCAAGGTCCTCGCATCACTCTAAAATATTGAATAGTTATTGAATTCTCAAAATTGATTGTTAGTTAGTAGGTCTGATACAAAGTAAGATTCATCCTCTGAATATTGATACCACTAAGATGTCATCCAGGAAGCTTGCAGCTTTATCTATTACTAAAATGGAAAATTAGCTGAAAACGTGTTTCAGATGCGAGTGGGGCCATTTCACAAGGAAACGACCGTTCTTCGTTTCCTAAACACTTTTGGGGGCATTGAAATTCGGCTCAAACCCACAACGAATCAGGTAAAATCAACATGTCTGAATAAAAATATCTAGTTATTTTTGAAATACATGAAATACAATTTATATATATTAGCTGTTTCGACTACAAAACCTTATATCAATATTTACGCCCAAAACATATTGATATTCGTTGAGAGACAGAATAATGGGAGAAAATGATGTAGCTTTTTATCTAATTTCCATGCAATAAATGCACTGAAAGTTTTGCAAAGTTAATATCTACAGACCAGCATATTGGATTGAACATCTCAATTATTAGCTGGAACTTGCTTTATGGCAGCCACTCATCGTCAGAAGTAGAGTGCAGCCACGAACCAATCAAATAGCAGAGTGATGCCATAAGGTAAATCGTGTTCACTAATTTAATCATTTTAAAATTTCACAGCAAAAGTGGTTTTGAATTTTTGCAAATCTTTGCTGTTTTAATTGAAAAAAAACTTGTAACTTACTTTCATTTTGGCTGATCAATCTTTTGCATTAGTCATGTGAGAGCTAATTCTCTTAGTTTTCATGAAAAACCAAGAACACTTATTACCTTTAGGTAAAAATTGATTTACAACTCCAATGTAATCAATTTACAACTCCAATGTAATCAATATTGCATTTTACCCATTGTCTCTAGATGAAACATATCTAGGCCTTAGAACAACCCCTAATTTGCATCACTGGAAAACCCAGCCTTCAAACTTTAATCTTCTGGTAACAAATACTATTTACAAAACACTTCAACTGGGACTGGAAACAAGATACAATATGCCAACTAAACTTAAAATCACACCAGCTGAAAGGAACACATCAATCTCACAACATAAACACCACGATTAACACCATGCATGAAAATATTAATCTTCTCTAGTGAACTGAGAATCATTACCGTCGGGGCCAACTCTTTTATTTCGGAGGTAGTTCATGTATGGCTTTGAGTACGAGTGGTTCTGTCCTTGGTAAAAGGAATCACAACTCCAGTCTCTCATTGAGTTTCCCCCTGAGCTGTCTGCTTCATCGTAGGTCTTTGCAACCAAGCTGTTGTACAGTGGCAGCACTTCGTTTGCATGTTTTGAGAACGCCTGAGGAAAGAAAGCAGTACATGAGAAGATACCAGAGCTCACAGGATAAATATGTGATGTGTGTTTTCGTCGAAATAGCAAAGAAAATGGACAACATAGTTTAACATGTAACATCACCGGTAAAACATTTCCACGGACGCAAAACAAAATCTGACAAATTTCTTCCCTATTCTGAAATCATCTAAAGTAAGGGTAATTTAGAACAACCTAATCAAAAGGTTACCTTGTCGGCACTTTTTGAATCAGCTGTGTGTGTAAGGTGAATATTTGTAGGGGAGCGAAATAAAGGCCAGGGTTGAACGAGTTACAATTTTTCTCAAAAGTGACATTGATTTTTTACACTCTTCCTTTAATGAATATCAACATAGGCAACTTTTGGATACAGTGATGTTTGACGAAAATTAGTAAGAAAAATATAAATACAACAGAAAGTAAACAATAATGCTTAGGGTTAATATACTTGAGGGATACTAATTCCTCTGTTAGATTAACAGCAATTTAGTACCTAAATCAAGAACACTCAGGGTAGAGAAGAAACAAAGTTAGAATCTACCTTCAGATATATGTTCGCACTTGTTCCATATCCTTCTATGGATGAGATGTGAATATCTCCACCAAAATACTTCGCATACAGCCTTGATAGAGGCAGTCCGTAGCCATAACCCGCCTAGAAATCACACAGGTTTCTTCATCAAATACGAATACATCAAATACTGAATTCGGAATACAGGTCCGTGATAGCATGAGGAAAATATATAATTCTTTGAAAAATTGGGATGGGGCTGTCCCCTTCATTCACTCCCTCCTAAGAGTCGACACCAGCACTTAGTATGGGGTTCACTTATTTTCAACAATTAAATTCTGGGGAAGAAATTAGATGTCATTTTAAAGCCGTTTGCGATACTTGAGCCAACAACCATCTAATCAAGAAAACGGCACACATAACTGAGGTATTCTGAGGATGGTGCGCATGTAACCGTTCATCAAATTGTAGAAGAAAGAGAACTCAAACCATTTAAGGATGAATAATTCATTTGAATCGTTTCACAAACATCTATGATCGCTTGGAGACGTTTCAACGTCACTGTGATTCTTCTCGTAATCGTATCGTCTCAAAATTATCAAATCCTTTAAAATATGCCAAGGAAACAGTTACAAAATAGTCCTTATAATCAAATGGAGGGTATAGGTTCCCGTCAAATGAGTAGGGGTCCATTTTCAACTGCTAATCAGGAGGGATGAATATCCAAATATTCAATACGACCCAGTAAGGAGACAAGAGTAGCATAAGACAGGTTTGCTCTATTGTAGAAAAGGGAAGCATGATGATATTAAACAGCAAATACTTACTAATGGTGCAATAGTATTTGTTCCCAAAGGTTGAGGTGCGGTGGTGTAATGGTACATGAAAAGCTCTTCCATTTGACTTCGTGATATGCCACCCCCTCTGTCAGCAATCTGGAAAAGCAGAAGAAACAATAAGAAATAATTAAAAATTTTTCCATGTCTCATTTAGACCAAAAAAATTATTAAGGTTTTAACTGTGTTTGCCAGAAAAAAACTTAAAATCATCTACTTTTCCTCGAAGAGCACGTCTTATTTGAAATTCTGATACAAGACACTTGGTAGTATAGCCCACGATAAGGAGTGCCAATTTGACATTTGATCTGAATCCAACTCACGCTATTCTATGCCAGCTTTATCGAAGAAAATGTTAAACAAAACAACCATTTATAGTGTAAACAAAGGAAAATGAAAGAAATAGCAAAATATATCGGCACCTGAATTGTTAAATCTTCTTTTCCTTTTCCAATCAGGATTTGTATTTTTGGTAGCTCAATCGTCTCAGAACCATGATGTTCCACAACAGCACGCATTGCATTCTAGAATCAGAATAAAAACATGTATTACTAGAAATAGATGGAAGATACTTACAATACAAGCATGAGCTTACAACCCAGGGTCTAAAGGGAAATATGGGTAGGCTAAGGTAATTAAGTTAGAAAATTGCATGTGAACGCAATGTTTCTCAACCCGGGGCGAGTTGAGGAATTCGAAGAGAACTCTGGGATTGAAAATCAAAGTTTGCGTGTTTTGGCGCCAAAGATACCCTTTAACACCAGAACTTGGCTGTAGAAGAAGCAAGCTCTCGTGGCATGCACGATTCTTCTCCTCTGTGGCACGTAAAACCTCCTGATCAAAGCTTCGAAGCAACAGCATGAAATTCAGTTGTAAAGCAACATCGAGGGTTTTGAGCATAAACTTTCACAAAAACGTAACGACGATCGTGCATTGATTTGGCGCCATTTTGTCAAACCGAATTAACAACAACATCGCAAGAACAACAGCAACAATAACACAGGAAAGTGGGAACTCGCCCCAGGTTGAAAATCTCATGTAAACGCAAGCCCACTTCGCAACCCTCAGCAAAACTCAACCCGGGGTGAAACTCCACCCAGGTTGACTTTTCTAGTGTAAAGAGCCCCCTAGTTGAAAATCTGCTTTTTACAGGAAAGAGCTATCTTTACCTAGCTAACTTTTGCAACGAAAAATATTGTGGTGCTGCTTATTGATTGATTCCAGAAAAACTCTGGCTAGATAGATATTCAACACACAACTCAAACACATGATTATGAGACAACGTCATAACAATTTACCTTGAGTAATTCAAAACAAATGTGATATAAATGCGAAGGCACGTAGGCTACGTTGATGGGCAGCCCTTTGTCCACACCTAAAATCAAAAGAAGGAAGATGTAAACAAATTCCCAAATGTAAATCATATCTCGTTGCTAACATGATTAATTTGTAATTTTTTTCGTTTTCAGAAAAATGCAGACATGATTCATTTATGGAATAATAACAATAGATTGGAAAACGATGCTGAAACATTATTGTTGCATTTAATTCGTAAAATAAGCAATAAAAGAAATACCATTGTGTTCTCGTATTGAAACGTCGGGTGACGTGTAACAGAATTGATCACAGAGAACCCGGGCATTGTCAGCAGCATCTATAAGACAAGTATTCAATTTTCACGGTCTGGTAGTCTCTGCCCAATTTTACCAATATCAGCTTTTAATTAGAATCTTTTTCATGTTAAGTTTAGATTGGTATGAAAAAGGAAAAGAAGAAGACCAGTTTTATCAAAAAAAAAACAATTAACTCTATAACATGAAAGTGCCAACTATCAACTTTATAAAACTTTAGAGACGCGGTTCAAAATATAGTTAGCCTTTTCTGCTATAAAAGAAAACATACCTTGCACAACAGTGGAAACGTGGCAGTTGGGGTCAAACACACCAATGAATTTACTCTTTGAACTTCTGATATTCTCATCAAAAAGTGCAACTAAAAAGGAAAGTTGTTGTATGGAATTATCGTAAAGCTTTGGTAAGCAATATTTCAGATACTTAGCAATATTCCAGATGCTTTTCTAGTTCCTAAACTTAAGCCTTAAATACAAATGACTTAGGATGTTGTGTCATAAGAAACAAATGACTTAGGATGTTTTGTCATAAGAAACAAATGACTTAGGATGTTGTGTCATAAGAAACAAATGACTTAGGATGTTATGTCATAAGAAACAAATGACTTAGTATGTTGTGTCATAAGAAACAAATGACTTAGGATGTTGTGTCATAAGAAACAAATGACTTAGGATTTTGTGTCATAAGAAACAAATGACTTAGGATGTTGTGTCATAAGAAACAAATGACTTAGGATGTTGTGTGATAAGAAACAAATGACTTAGGATGTTGTGTCATAAGAAACAAATGACTTAGGATGTTGTGTCATAATAAAACAAATGACTTAGGATGTTGTGTGATAAGAAACAAATGACTTAGGATGTTGTGTCATAAGAAACAAATGAATTACGATGTTGTGTCATAAGAAACAAATGAATTACGATGTTGTGTCATAAGAAACAAATGAATTACGATGTTGTGTCATAAGAAACAAATGAATTACGATGTTGTGTCATAAGAAACAAATTACTTACGATGTTGTGTCATAAGAAGACGGACGCTGATTCGATTCATGTAGAACCGATCTGAAAAGCAAAAAAGACACCAAGATTAAAACTATCATTCTTTGACATGAAAGTATTTCTACATGAAAGCTTTCCTTTTTTGACTTGAGATCTCTTTCCATTCAATTGGGTCCATAGAAAATGGTTGGTAAGCACTTTATATTCTGTAAAACCAGCAAGCAGAAACACGAATGCTGATAAATAGCATCATAGAGGCAAGCAAAGATTTGCATGGCCTAGTCAATAAATTGACCATCGTTTTCATTTGATATGCTTAAGATATATTAAGTGAATCAGAAATTAACTATAAAATAGGATTCAAATCATTGATCTATTCTTTAAAAAAACTAATCAGCAAGATATCCAAAGGGGGTACTCCCTGGCTTTCAATACAGGGGGATTGTACCAATGTTTGGGGTCTGTGAATTTCAAAATGGACCAAAAATCAAAATATGGGGTCCACAAATCTGAAGAAAGGAAGAATAGTGGAGTTTGGTGTAATTTATTAAGAAAAATAACAATATTTGGGGCCTCCAAAAATATTAGATTCGATATGTGGGGTCTCCAAAATATTATGCTTAATATTAAGTTTAGGCTAATTAAGGATCAGCAAAGAAATGGTAGCATGGACTCCCTGTATTGAAAGTTAGAAGTATTCTCCTTGGCAAGATACATATAATCAAAGTATCACCTACCCAAGAAATATTGAATGGATGGATGAATGGAATCTTCTCCTTCTGAATCCCTCAGTTCAATAACTCCCTATCATCAGAATATGAGTTCATCATTATTTCAATTTGACACAAAAATTCACTTGCTGCCAATTGTTTATTTGCAAAGATTTAAAGTCAAAATAAGCAAGACCATAAGGAGGGAAAAGCGTTTGATATTGAAAAAGCAATGCCCCAAAAGAATAGGAGCAATTGTATCAATTAGGAAGTCCCATAACCTAGTCTAAATATATATGGCCTAGAACAATTAAGCAACTAGTGGGAGGGAAAGACTATAGGGAGGAGTAGGACTGGGGAATATCATGGGAGATAGAACAGAGCATATTTTTACCTGAGCCATTGTTTCTACTGTATTGTCATGCCTACGCTTGATGTGAAGCAGCTTTTTAGCAAACCTGACAAAAGAGCAAAAATTTCAAACTCAGTAAAGCAAATACCATGAAAAAACGGGATATTTCCACAGCTCAAATTCTAATATTGACCGATTTTCAATAGAACATAGTATTTACTACTATAATATTGACAAGAAGGCGTTGAATGGTTAAGTTTTCAACAAATTTATCCTAGCCTACTCTTGTGTACTGATAGACGGGGGTTTAGAAGGAATGGGGTGGGTGGAAAATTTACAGAGTCACAATAAAGGGGGATTTGGAATAGAAGAGGTGGATTGAAAGTTCCTCTTTATTACTCCCAAATTTACCTCGTTTAAGGGCTATAATGTGGTAAGGGAGATAATGTTAAAGAAAAATACAAAGGCTTTCAATACATTCTCATAGTTTCCAATTCAGAAACAAAACAAAATTTGTGATTTCTCAAGTATAATCAAGTAACTAAAGAGGGCCTGAAATGAGAATTTTGTCAATCAAATCAAAATTTGCATAATAAAAACGTTAATAAAAAAACACTTCAAAATCTTTTTTCTTACATGTCAAGCACACTTTCAGAAACCAAGTCACCTTGCTGATCTTGGAACTCCATCAGGTCCAAGAAACTCTGAACATACCTAAAAAATAAATAAGATTTGAAATCTCTTGTCTAATCATACATTAGTGTGCATATTATGTAAAGCAGTAACTTTCTTAGTTGGCATATGCACAAAATGTAATGCCATAAAAAATAACTCAAGAAAATTCAAATAGAAAGCAAGAATAAAATATGCAGATGTGAGATAAAATCAATTGAAAGAAAATATAAGCCACGATTAATAACCAGATGAATGCAACAAGTTAAATATTTAAAAGCAAAACAGCTGATTTTGCAAAGCTGCTCGAGATAAGGAGGGGAATCTGGAATTGAGTATTCAAGACAGGTCATAATTGAAACAGTATTAATCAAAACTTGCCGCCCACTGGCAACAGAATTTTTGGCCAGTTCTACCCTTTATCTGCTTTTTTTGAATTTATTTAAATACTATAGTTTTTGAAAACAGCCATTTACTTCAATATTTTCTATCGGGAAATTGTCAACAAAGCAATGTGAAAGCCCTGCCCCAAATTCTCAGTTCTGTCGCCTTATCCCTGATCTTGAAAAAACTTAATTCAATAGAAAATTGTCAGGATTGTGAATTTGAGCTCTAAGGGAATTATCACATGAGCCCGTCTACCCGGGCTGGCCAGGTTTGTAGATGTAGCTAATCAGCTTGCTATCACATGACGTTTTTGTAGCTTGGTTTAGTGAGCTGAAAACAGTCCCGTGAATTACGTTGCATACGGTTTTCCTGCCTTTTCTTTCGAGACATACTTTTCATATTAGGCCTAAATTCATCAGACCATCTCAATGATTTTCTGTTGTTGAAAGCCATCTTGTATTCTAATTTTTGCTTTTGGACTTGTTCCACGCATGTGTAATGTCATTATTTTGTCGCTTTTCTGGGCTGGAGTAATCCCATGGGAAAAAATCAGCCTATTCAACAGGGATTCTGGTCATTGAAAGTGAGATCTTGGTTGCCTGGGCCAGCCCAGCTCTCATGTGGTAGCAAAACTGGTTTTACATGTCTTTGTCATTGATGGTGAGGTCTCTACAAAACGGGCCAGCCCGTAAACCAGGCTCATGTGATAAGGCCCTAAGATGCAATGATTCCTCTGTATGTGAATTTTTGTCATAGGTGCAAAGTTTGAACTCTAAAAATAAATCTGAACCTGGAACCGGCAAAATTGGATATCTTGAAAAGAACACCTGAAGCTGAGAAATTAAATAAAAGAAAAAAGATGTACTTACCAGCTCTTTACCAATTCAACGGAGGGCATCCTTCTCAAGTTTCTTGGGAGCAAATTTATCTCTTTCATAATATGTGCCAGTCTGACTGGAACTTCATGACGCAGGAATTCAAATGACTCTTTTGGAGTCGCATTTTTCCCTTTAGATGAAAGAAAATATCAAGATCTTTGTCAGTAAAGATGTTCAGCTAATTTTGTTTTGCTGTTACAAGAAAGACCAATTTTTCACTCAAAGTTTTAAAGATGGGGAGCAAGAAAATATGGCTTAGGTTTTAAGGGTTACAACTTCAGCAACTGAAAATCATTTGGAAATATCAGCTTCCTTAGAGGGTTACAGTCAAAAGGTTTTTTCCTTATCAAAGGGATCAGGGTCAGCTAAAGCAGTGTGGTTTTTGGATCTTTAGATCCAATAGACTTTGTATCCCGAAACTTGTATTATGAACCCCTTTTTGCTGGCGCAAATGCAAGAAAAGTTTGACAGGGAGCTAGTATTTCACAATTTGTTGTTTGAAGGTTCATGAAAGTTTTATTGGGGTTTTAAGCTTTTGAACAGGACAATAGGTTTAGTATTTGGTGTCCGTAAAATACCCCAACTATCAAACTGTTGATGCTTGGTTGGATGAAGGGGAAAATTCATGGAACTGAGATGATCAAAGAACAGCTGAACATTTTTATAAGAAAGTCTCAATGATCTCAGTGCTGAAATTTTCTTGATTGATTTTTGCTTCTTATGGTCTAAGAAAAAATAGAAGAAGAGAATTCCAATAATACTTTAGAAGTAGGGTAAACCCGGGGTAATTTGGAACAAAATATGCATTTTTCATAAATTAATCCCGACTGTTGACAGATTTTTAAACTATTTTGCTATTTTATGTACATTTAAGGGTTGCAGTTTTTTAACTTAAATATTTTTTTTTGTATTCCTTTGTTCTGCTTACCTATTCTGACGTTGAATGATGCTGTCCAAAATTACCCCAGCTAGGGTGATTTCGGACAACATCTATTTCATTGTAGAATACTAAGATATTGGTAAAACTAGCATAGAAAGAAAGAGTCTGACACACAGATAGCAATTATCCCTTCAGGTCAATACTATGGCAACAATGTAAGCAGTCATATTTTTGAAATTTACTTAGGCCCTTCAAAATCTCAGTTTTCCATCTACCTTGAAAACTCATTTTTCTTTTCAAAAATACATGATAACTGATTAAAAAATACACAAATAGATTCATTCAAGATTGATTTCAATAATTATAGCAAAATTTGCTTGATGTAAGTGATGTCCCAAATTACCCCAGGTTGTCCCAAATTTCCCGTGTCCCAAATTACCCCAGTTTACCCTACTTTCTCATGAAAAAAACATGCAGACTTTCCAGCCATGTAATGTGATATTTAATAGCACTTTTCTCTAGGATTTAATGCGAAATGTCTGCCAGAAATTTGATCCTTGTATGCTTTGTAAAAATACATCACAATTTATTTTTAGACATTGAGTAGAGGGCTCTCAGTACATGCTTTATTGATATGAGAAAACTAGTTTATTGGGTACTCAATCGAGATAATTTGTGAGAATGAAAATGACCCGAGTAGGACTCGAACCCACAACCTCTAGATTTGTACTCTAGAACATTGAAGTCCTACTCGGGTCATTTTCATTCTCACAAATTATCTCGATTGATTTTCCAAATCCTGCTTCTCCTCAAGTTTATTGGGTACCTAGAACTACAATTTTTGGTAATATACACTGGGTTCTTTTGTTCTATGTTTTCCTCTAACAATAGAAGACAAAGGAAAATCTAAGGAATTTTTAGAACTAGGAAGTTGAAGTAAGTTCCTTAGGAGATAAAAGGTGTGCACACATACCAAAGTGTCCTTGGAGATTAGTAATGTTATGATTAGGCCTACCCACATATCACTACATGCCTCTATGCATGCCTTCCTTGATATCATTTGAGCTGTTTCCCTTGGAGTGAAAGGTCGAGGTGCGATGATCGTGCATCTTAGCATGACATTTGGTTTGCATTTGGTGGATTAGGCGTTCTTGACAGAGTGAACTGTTTTGTGGTATCTACACTAAAGACAATTACAGTAGTGCGACCAAATTTGAAAACAGGTTTTTTGAAAACCCAAACCGCAAAAATGACGCTACTTATCACTTCGTTTTTAATTTCATTTGTCTGTTATAACGCTGATATCTCGGTCCGTCTCTACTTCAATCATCAAATTTGCACTAGAGTCAAACACATCAAACAACGAAGCAAGCAAAATGCAGTCTTTTCGTCATCAATAATTCACTCCCTTTACTTCAGTACTTACCAAAATTTGTAAACTGTTCAATAGAAAGCGTGGATTGATGGAAACGGCTGAATTTGTTCACAAGAGCTTGGAGGTCACGGACGGCGTCTCTTGCTATCCTTCCCATTTTGCTTCCAATTTGGACGATTAAGGGACGTCGTCAGATGGCAGGGTAGATTCTGTGAAATTGATATTAGGCGTTAGATGACTTCCTCCCGATAATATCTTCTGATTCTCCGCCAATTTAGTTGGGTGTCTTTTCTTTCTTCAACTGATAATTTGTTGCGGTGGCAGATGCGATGGTAAATTGTTCCGTGTCCCATGAATATAAGTGTAAATATAGACCAAGAAGTTCTTATCTCGGCTTTATACAAATCCAGGCGACAACCGAGAGAGGGTAGATTTGTTGTTGTTCAGTAATTTGCCCAGTGAACTTTTTGCACAGCGGTCTCGTATCGTTTTTCACTAGCAAACGGAAATCGTCACAAGGATACGAGGGATAATTATTTACTTTTGCGTTATTTTTATTGACTTCTTCACGTTTTCTAATCTTTTAAACAGTAAAATGATCAAATACATTATTGGAGACTAGTTTTTGATCTAATTAAGCATTAAACTCTGTTATGATTGCTTCAAATCTCGAATTTCTGAAATGTGGGACGTGTCACTTCCGGTACTACTGAACAGATGAGTAACTGCGCATGTGCTGATTATGTGAAGGCGCTTTCCTCCGCAGTAGAATTACGTCATGTGCAGAAGGCTGCAGATGTAAACAAAATATCAAAATGGCTGTTCTGATGCACCGGCTTTCAACCCACAGCAAAGATGTAAATAGCTGTAGTTTCTCATCTAGTAGCAACATCCTAGCTTCTGTTTCGGGAGACAAAACTATCAGGCTGTGGGATGTAGAAAAAGGAACAGAACTTGAATACTCACCTTTGACAGGACACACATACCAAGTTTCGACGTGCGCATTTTCGCCTTTCGGTACCCTGCTAGCCACCGGCTCGCAAGACTGCTCTGTTTTACTGTGGAACACGATCACTGGAGAGAAAATCAGTGCGCTGCAAGGCCACCGCGGAGGGATAAAATGCTGCACGTTTTCTCCAAATTCTCATTATTTGGCTTCTGCGTCTGCAGACGAGACTGTATGTATTTGGGACACGAGCTCCAAACAACTCGTTCGTGTTTTGAAAGGGCACGAGTGCACGGTGTCTACGTGCAGGTTTTCGCCTGACAGTTTGTACATCGTTTCTGGTTCCACGAATGGCGATTTGAGGTTGTACGAAGTTCAGTCTGGTGCGTGTAGAGCGAAGGTCATGGGGCACGACTCCGGCCTTTCTGGTGTTGGAGTGACTGGTTGTGATTTCTCCCCCACTTTTGGATCAGCAGGTTAATACACTGTAAAAGCTCTGTTAAGCACCAACTCTCTTTAAGCGGTATAAAAACCCCCTCTTCATACAAGAAAGCCTAAAGAATAAAATGTGATGAGTTAGGGATAGCTAATGGATGTATTCCAGTGTAGTATTGCGAATTTCTAACTTTAGATGCTTGAGAGTGAAGAATTTCTCTAAAAAGCACCCATTCTAATAAGCCACCATCCAAAACTTCAAACTTGGATAAACTACCTGGGGTTTTATAGAATTAAGGATAGAACAATAGAAAATTGCTCTTGCACACCCGAGTTCTCAGTAAAAGGCAACTTTATTTCCATACTAGTTACACTGCATTTAATAGAATTTTCTATGATAAGTGCTGTTTTCAACAGTGTTTGCAATACACCAATAGTATTGCTCTAAAGATGTGGAAAGGCACTAAACACACTGCTTTGTTCTTGCTTGATCTCTACTTTCAGGGACTAGCTATGCCCCTGGTTTTTTTGTCATTGAGTCATTAAGAACAAATCTTGTCAGATAGCTAGTTTTCAGAAGTATAGATTTACTTTGGAAATCTAAGAAAGTCCTTTCAAACATTGCCGTCATGCTTGTAAAAGAAGTGCATTATTTAGTAATAAATAATTTGATAATTAGAATACCCCACACTCAGATTAGCATTCTGAATTAACAGTATCATGTCAGCAAAGCCCTATTTGAAGTTTTCCACGCATTCTAATTCCCCTTTATCAATTTCTCACCCAATGTATTTTTCATAATTTTTGCCAATATTGTCCCTTGCTTGCTGTCCCTTGCTTGATTTAAAGTTCTATTTTTCAGATTCCAGCAATAAAGCCATGAATTATAATGGCGAGTCGCCACATTTCCTGGCTGCATCTTGTGGAGGTGACAATACTGTAAAGCTTTGGGACATCTACACAGCTTCAGGTAAGCTAAAGCTTTAGTGCTGCCATTAATTTTCTTGTTTTCTTGTTTTCACATTTATTGGTGAAAACAAGAAAACAATTCAAATTTCCTTACCCTAGTGATTTACCTTGAATTAAATGCACCTTTGTCATTCATTGCAGCATATTCGGAGAAGTGTCACATTCAACATAAATTCTCATTCACTGGACACCAGGGACAAGTTTGGGACTGCAGATTTTCAACCAGTGGAAAGATGCTGGCTTCTTGGTAAATCCTCTTCAAACTGTAAATTGAATTCAAATCCACCCAGGTTCTCTAAAACAGTTTTCTGCCATTTGCATAGCTATATTCGGAAGCTTTTACTTTGCAAGTTATCATTGATGTCCATGATGTACCAAAATCTAAGTTAGACTCTTGGCTGTGCAATTATAAAAAATGAGACTTAAGCACTTTAAGGAAAATTTACATCATTATTTGTCAACTGAGAAATGGTAAAAGCAAATGACCCATGAATCCAAAAGAAAATTTAAGGAAAAATACCCTGTCAGTCTTGATAGGCTGTGAAAGCACCATTACTGGACTGCTTATTCAGTAGCTTATTGTAGCATAAATTTGCTATAACCGAATGCAAAATATCTGACCAAAATAGAAGTTTTAAGAAGGGATGAAAGCATTTATCCTAACAGAATTTTCATCTAAGCATCTTAGAGTCGAAATAAAAGCCAGATTACCAAGAAATCTTCATTTTTGTAGGCATTTAATTTAAATCATCATCAATATGCATATTAAGTCTGTAAATTCTTATCGTGCATTAAATACATATTTTTCCTGTTTCTTTACTGTAGCTCTTCGGACAAGAATGTGATTCTTTGGGATCCGGTAATTGATTTAACCACTTTTTGCTATAAGATCTGTTTAGCTGGCTTGCAGCTTCCCAACTGTATTCTTGATAACCTATAAAAGCAGGATTCTCAGATTTTTGCATATATTTCCTCTTATGTTTCATATTATCAAGGTTTTGAAGTTGATAGGCTGGAATCGACCATTGAGTTGAAGTTTAATGGAGGGAATGGTTTCTTTATTGGGAAGGCATACAACATGTAACATGGATTAAGTATGGGGGAGGATTTTGAAGTTTATAGTCATTTGTATATCTTTCTATGTTTTGTCTTTCAGATCCAGTGCACGATGCTATTGACCATCAGTGGGCATACAAGGTGATTTTGCGACACATACTCAAACCTACTATTTAGTGCTGTGGTGCAAATGGATGCAATAAAACCACTATAAGCTTATTGTATCATACAGTCAACTTTGTCCGGCTCCAACTCGTTTCGTTTGAGCTTTTGCTAATCTGAAGAAATTTGTCATGTCCTTTGAAAATCACCTAAATAAGGCAACATTCATATTATTAGGTCTTTTGTAATGTTGTAATATTTCTGTAAAGATTCCTAAACAATTCATAAAGCTTTCAACAGACCCAGAAGTAATATAGGTGGTTCAAAAAGTTTAAATGAACTTAGTTTGCTAATTCATCTCCCGCCACTTGAATGTTGACATATATTACATATTATTCCTAGATATATTGCCACGGTTGCGTTTTCTCCAAATGGGATGTATCTCGCCACCGGCTCAAATGATAAAACCGTTCAGATTTGGAAACTGAATATCAATGGAACAGGTATTTTCATAAAGTAGTGTAGTTCTAAAACCCGCACTAAAGAATTCCTTTATTTCTATTTTTGCCAGACCTTGTTTGTACAACTTATTTGAGAAATTTTTCAAAAAAACTGACTATGTTTCATGTTAATTAGTTTCTTTCATATAGCCTCCTAACCAAAGTGTATTGCTCTTAGGGCTCATGAGTATACCAATGTCATCTTCCGAAGCTGTGCTCGCTGTTGACAATGCACCCCCTAAGGTAATAAATCTATTGTTGTCTTCATTATCCCCAGGGGGGCTGTTTTATTGTGGGGGTTCTGGGGGAGGGGATGATAGAGAGAAGACTTCATTCCTATTCAAGACCTCTAAAGAATATGAAACTGGATTAGAAATCAAGACATCATCGAATAATGGACTTTTCCTTCAGAATCTTCAGTTGAATGTGTTTGTTTGAATATTTCAGCACTAAATTCATCTTTTAAATTTTACAGAAGCTAATGAGCACATGGACTGTTGAAGATATTTGCACTTGGCTGGGAGACCTGGGACTGAGTCAATATTCAGAATTATTCCGCACAAATGCAATTGATGGAAAAGAACTACCAAACTTAGACAGCAAAATTCTTGCTGAGGATCTAGGAATAGGTAAATTACTTTTTTGTTATCAAGGGATTGTTCAGAGATAATTATTGCAAGTTTGTTTCTCAAAACCAATGAAATAAACAAATATTGATGGTGAGTTGGTTACCCTAAGAGTTGTAGATGAATCTCGATGGCTTCAAAGATTGTTGTAAATGAATCGTTTGATAATCTTTTGGAATCATTTGATAAACCTTAACAGTTTATATATGATTGAACAGCTTTTGATTAGTACAGAAGTTGAAGATGGCAAGAAGTATCAGAAACCTAGTGAAACAGGCAGTCAAAACTGAACCTTTGCGTCTTACACTCATCAAAGTAGTGCTTCAAAAAGAGAAAGAAAACTAGAGAATTGTCGTACCCAGAATGGATCGAAAGTTGTACAATTGTTACAAACTGTTTAATAGTATTTAGTGAATCCTTATTATTTGTTTAACAAACGTTTCGATTTTATCCGCCCACTTTATATTGTATATGATCGCTGCAAGTCACTTCACAGTCGCTCTGAATCCTTTCATCAGCGACTGGAATCGATCAGATATCATTGCGATATATTTTATGATCATATCGTTCCATTCTCCTAACGTTTTCTCTTAGTCGAAACAGACGATCAAGGTAAAAGCAAAGAAGTGATGCATATTTCCAATCTTTTCTAGCTCCTCTTGGTCACCGAAATAAGATTTTGCGTGAAATAAAACGAACGAGGGAAGAAGAAAGGGATGGAACCATTCATGATGAATTTTTGTGTCCAATCACTCGCGAACCGATGACTGATCCGGTCATAGCTTCTGGTATTTTCTGTATATGTTGCCTAATATTCACGTTTCTGTAATCTGTTACAGAAGTGTCCAACTGAGATGTGTGACCTCGAAATTAGTAATGTAGTGTGCTACCACTGTCTAACTCGAGCCTCTGATGATGGTGATAGGCAAATGCACTTACTATCTCCCTATGATATTGGTTTATGCGCAAAGCACAAAGGGCCCACAGAATAGGAAGATAAACTCTTTAGCCTTCCGAGGAAGCATTCTCTGGAATTCCATGCCTGATACAATAAAGAGTGCTGAAAACGTATTCAGATTTAACAAAAGCATAAAAGTCTGGAACGGAAATAAATGTAGCTGTAATATATGTAAATAAGTAGATTTTTATTGTATTTTCCCAATCTTTGTATGTAAGTAGTTGGTATAAATTAGTTTGTACATAATTAATTGTGTACATTAGCTATCGTCTCACCAACTGTAAATAAAGAGATTATTATTATTATTATTAAGACTAATTGATGCAGTGCATTGATAGTTGATAGGGAAATACGCTTACTATCTTCGTAAGGTATTGGTTTATGTGCAAAGCACTAAGCGCCCTCTGAATGGGTTGAATGAAAGGTAGTTTCGAAACCAGGACCTTTTAAGCAAGGGTCGAGTGATCTTACTACTCGGCTATCCCTGCCTCGGAGCCAGGAGTGAGAGAACAGCCAGGCCCAGGGTAAAGTTAAATTAGACAGTCCTTAATTCCTCTGAAAAGCAGCCTATGATGAATGAACATGATAGACTCATCCCTCCGGGAAACTCTCCTAGTTATACCCCCTCCACTTTTGACAGTACTGCCTGTGGAGCGACTTCATCTTGATTGATCGACTAAATCCTGCTTCTAATCGTCGAAATTATTTTTTCCTTCCAGATGGTTTTTCATATGAGCGTGCAGCAATTACTGGTTGGATAGAGTCAGGAAAGGTGACGAGCCCGATGACGAATGCTCCACTGGTCAACACCACTCTCACACCCAACCGATCGTTGAAGAATGCTCTGATGCGGTACGTGGCGAGTATTCAGCCGAACGTTTAAATATTTAAATCATCTATAATGTTATTATATTCCTGTGGTATATTATTGTATGGGCTGCAAACGCTGGTGCGGTTATGTAGCAACTGAGTGTATCTAAAGTATTAGTGATAAACTAATTCTTATTTACTGATGGTATATATACTTATTTACGATAGTATGATGATATTTACTAATATTAAGAAAGATTACTAATATTAAGTTATTAGCTTTCTGTATAACGGTCATTTGATTTTCATATCGAAAGATTTCGTGGTAGACATATCAGAGTAGCGAGAGAAACCGGATACATATGTCGTAAAACATAAAAACTACCAAAGCTTTACATCTGATACTCATCGAGAAGAACACCAGGAAGAAAACGATAATGAAACCTCATTTCACTTATCATACCAAGAGCTGTATCAATAATTTTCCAATCAGAAATTGAGAAACAGCCAATCAAACGAGGATATGTATTAAGTGTAAGTTATTCGAGGCAAGCAGTCGTGTAGTTATTTTGGCGTTACCATCGTCGCTTTGTAAAATCTGATAACGAGTGTTTCTTGGTAAATAAAGTTTCCATGAAAAACTTGAAAGCGAAATCTCCCTGAAATTTAGGACTTGAAAATCCCGTAAAACTTTAGAGAATTTATTCATACCCCAATGTGATATGAAGTCTCATCAAAGCAGGCTACTGCAACTGACAAATGCCACCACCGGGTCTCGAACACAGATTGTTGCGACCAAAGACGAGCGCGCTAACCACTGTCCTAAACTAGGACAATAAGTTGTTACAGTAACCTCGAGGTGTACCAAACTTCAGGCTTATCTAGAGTGAACAGTGAGGTATTAATTCGTGTTTCGGATTAAATCCTTCTTCAGAGCCATGTAATATTAACATTCACACGGGAAATTATCAACACGGGAAATTGAATTTTCCCAGAGCAGACTACTGCCATTGTCTAATGTAATATGTGTATTAGCTGACTTAAAGTCTGTATTAAATCATGCATATGTGCCAACCGGGCGTAACACAAAAGTAAAGAACGTTAACTTGTTATTATCAAGTAATTTTGTGCGTTCCTCTTGATTGTTCAGTGCCCCGTCACTCAAACTGTTCTGCATCAATTGGAACATATCATATCACACGTGCGAGCTTTTTAGCAATCATTTCGTTTACCAATAGCAGCTCTGACATCACAAGAGCTAGCAAATTAATGTGATTCCAAGATATGGCCACTGAATTCATTGTTAATCGATCAAGTTGCAACAGTTTGGATTCAGGCTATTTTAAACTGATATGAATCAGGCATTTCAGTTGCCAATTTTAAATTCTCGAGGTTATCTCTAGGGCAATATTGTAAAGCACAATTGCGGAATGGCTATATACCAAAAGAGTTGAGGACTCGAGACTTCGAGTCGATTTCCTCCAATCGGTTGAAACCGGTTGGATTCTACCCAGAATTAGAATATCTATTTGTCACACATATACACGAGCGGGTGGTAAGGGGTTTGGAGGTTTTGAGATTAAATTTTATTTGAAGTAGTTAAGTAATTGCAATTTAGTTAATCATTAGAATTTATTATTGTAACGAATTTTACTTTGTAAATACGATTCACTGCATGACGCTATAAAAGAACGAAGTCAAATTTGTCGAAATTTTCATTGCAAATTCACTGCATCTAGCCTGTGGCCTGCAATAAGGCGGGTTGCAGCCTTCTACGGGTGAGCACGAAATACCTCATCTATAAGTAGGTCTGTTGTTCCAGTTTTTACGCACAATGGAGTCGAAGGCCTGATGAGTGTTTCAGAAATATAGGTGGTATACTTATAAGAAAGAGTGTTGCAAAATAAAAAGGGGGTAAAAAACAGAAGGAATAGAATAAAATGAAGTTTTGCCACGCATCAACTTTGAAATGCATGTGCCCTAGATAGTTATTTGGGCGGCAGAGTGGTAAAATGCTATGTCCGCAACCACCATGGCACGGGTTCAGACCACAATTATTTTCTAGTCTTCAAGCTCATTTTATTTCTTCATTCTTATCAAAATTAAGGATATTATAAAACCTAATTGTCTGACGCAAAAGAATGATGGGTATATATGATTTCTGATGAAAAGCCACGCCCGGACGAATGATCATCTAGCCCACGTGGGCGGATATCTAGAATATTCTTTTATTCTTAAAAAACCCAAGGAAAGACAAGGAAAATCGTAAATGAAAAATTTTAAAAAAAATACCAACTAAGTACGACACGTAGCTTCCTTTGCTTTGACTTGAGATGATTGATGAGATTTAACCAGATCCTTGGATGAACAAATCTACGAGAAAAAAATCAACTTCTCAGCAAAGCGAGACAACAACCAAGAAAGATTCGACTAGAAGTGGGATTTAGACCTCTCATTCAATCCGATCACGATCTCTTTCTGATGGTAGAATAGAAAAGCAGTTAACTGCCGATCGCTTCTTATAAAGAATATATTACCATAGAATCTGCATAGAATGAGAGCTTGGCACAGCACAAAGTCACAACAGCTTATGAAACTTTCATATTATTAATCTATAACATAAAATCATCTCTACAAAATTATCGAATCTATTAACCTCTTAATCCGGTATAAAATCTCTATCGAAATCATTATAGGAATCACGTCTATATAATTACAGTCAACTTAAATGAAATATGTAAATTTAACAATAACGAATATACAGAGCTTTTGAAAAGATTACGTTTACCAAAGTATTACTATACAATGAATTTATATACCTAAAGATTATCTAAAAATCTGAGGGTGCAAAATTACAATACTATTCTCCTGATAAAATTTTGCGGGCAAAATGCAATGCAGAAATGTTTTCAAAATTCATTAAAACAAATATGGAGAGAGAAGATTTTCAACTCAAAGGGAGTAGTATAGTCGCAGCAACTTGAGCAACAACTAATGTGATTCATGTTTCTACCCTTAAGTAGGGGAACCACGATAAATAATTGGAAAGGACTTTTTAATCCAAGGAGACGATGCTGTGATGCCAGAGTAACTAAGCATAAAGGTTGTTGTTGGCGTTGTCTAATATCTACCGTAAGGTTGGCCAAACACAGGGAAAAGAAGGACAATGTTCTGTATTGAGCCTTTGTATGGTTGAGAAAGTAAATAGCTATCAAGAAGGAAATTTATTTATAAAAGCTCGTTCATCTACCTAAGATAAGACAGCACTTAGATGAGACACCATTATGGGTTAAGAAACCTTAGTTGAGACACCATATATGTAAGACAAGACACCATTCATGGGGTCGATTATTTTTTTTTGTTTAGAATACCCCCCCCCTCACCTTCCCCGAAGGCCCATACCTCGGGTAAGAATATGATGGGTGCATAATCATAATTCTACAAAGAATCTTATTTGTCAAAATGTAAAGACTCTAAGAATTAAGGCCTTCACTTAAAGCAAAAATATCATAAAAAACACTCGATCTTATTGTCAAAACCGCCAATTGCGTATCTAAAAATCTGTAAAATTCTTTCGAGTTTGTGATTCATTCAACCCGCCGGTCTTTCGGTAATTCTATAATGTTACAAGTGAGGTTCGAGTTTAAAAATTTATCCCAAAACCCAATCATTTGATCTCAGCAAAACACACGTTAAAGACAGAAATGCCAAGTAGATGATATCTGTCTGCTTCACATGAAATTTGAGTAGATGTCAAACGAGGCTAGGTAGTCCTGTAGTGCGATGTAACAGAACATGTATTGCCCCTGAAAAACAATGAAGAGTGAATGAGTATGAAGAGTGAATGAGTATGAAAGATGAATGAATAAATGTATGAAATGGCAAACATGTGTAACACATCAGAAAGTAAAAACATCAATTGGAGAATTATGGTTATCATCAATTTCAATCTGTAAGCAGATCGTCTGGGGTTCTCCATTGCTGGATCTGACAAGATTGCTACTAAACGATACAAAATCAAAGTCAGTGAAATCACGGGATATCAAGGGAGGTTTTTCAAGGAAAATATGCCATTAAGATGAAATAAGTGCAAGTTTAGCATGTATCTATACTTTGGCATAATATTCTGTGAATCCTATGAGAATGGGTATACCAATTGAGCAATCTTTTCATGCAATAGGGTTTGGCTATGGAATGAATTGTGGCACGTTCTGTTATTCTGAAAGAGCATTGGTATATACTTAATTTAACAAGAGAACATTCAATCTAAAAAGAAAAGCTTCAGAATTGTGTAGCTAAATGGGCATTTACTGCACTTCTAACAGTAACGAATGGAGTAAACCCAAACTCTGATCATTTCTGATAAATTTTAGAGGAAATTTATAGATCTCCTTTTTGCAAGAGATTTAAAATAGCGTGTCTCTTTAACGACCACACGATGGACAAATCGAGTAGCTTCCTGTACTCCTTCTTGCGGAAACGATGCGAATCCTCACAGAAAGCACGTTAAACAGAATTTTCATCACTCAAAATCAGTTGATGAAATTTAACATGGTTCATATTGAGGTTTCCAGTTCCAATATTTACCATAACATTCAACTAGAATTCTCATTCAAAAATCAGGCTCTGACTAACCTTCGTCTGCACCATTGCTGTTCTTTGGTTTCGCAGCCCTCTGACAGTTTGGAAAACATTAACAACGCCCTCAGCTTTCAATCGTTCTATCAGATTCACCAGAGCAATAAACACGCCTGTGCGACCAACACCAGTACTGGAGAATAAAGATATCAAATATCAAAACCTGATCTAAGGAGTAATGATGCAGTAAATATCAACGTATGAGAACTTTTGTGCCTCAGTTATACTTTAAACGGCTCTCCAGGTCTGCCCACATCTTAGCTACCTGTAATGCGATTGGTTGTCTAAACTTACATGGTTATGCATGTTAGGCATCCTTTGCTTTTAGATAAGGCTCAATTCTTCATCTGATGAAAAATGAGAACAAGTGCAAATATCTCAAAAGCATAGAGTTCTAAAGTGATGACGTCACAAAAATCTATTTTTAGAATTTTGGAAGTTTGGCTCCATAATGTGAAAAAGCTTCCAAAATTACATCAAATGAATGCAAAATCACCTCTGTATGTTGAATATTAACTGAGATATAACCATTTGAAAAATTGACTTTCAATAGGAAATCCCTGTATTTTTCGGCCGTATGAACACGTCGTCACGACGTCACACTTTAGAACTCTATTCTGAAATGCAGTAATGGAGTAATAAAGGGCCAAATTGACTGCAATGACAGCAAAATCCTAACCAAGCGAATTCTTCTCATTTAGTCGTAGATAAGGCTGGAGTAACGATTCTCAGCCTTGCCTTCTGGTAGAACTAACAAGCATGAACCCCGAAGATGGGAGATGCTAGAAGCTGGGGATGCAAAGGGGATGTTTCCTATTTCATAATTAAAGGTGGTAACTCCGCGTTTTCTGGAGCGCTTTCTGTGAATATATTTCATCAAGTGTTTGAAACATTATGTCAACATATCCATAGGTTATTTCGCATATAGCAAACAGATCTTACCTACAATGCACCACAATTTTGGCATTTCCTGATTGCTGTTGCCATTTTTGAACTTGACCAATGAAATCGACGAGACAGGCACCGTTTTCTGGCATTCCGTTATCCGGCCAGGCGATGAATTGAAAATGTCGCACAATACGTGAGCTGCCTCGCTGCCAAAAAACATATAACAGTCATTACGTGAAAGTGTGATGATATCATCAATATGTGAAACAATTCAGAGGGTTAAATATATAAAATACTGTTATCTAAACGTGCTTCATTGGTTCTGGCGGGATCTTCAGCCTAAATCCATTCACAGTTTTACAGTCGTAGCATATACAGTCATAACATATAACCGTGCATAGGAATAAAAAAACCTGTGAAGAAAGTTCGCGTTTAATTGCTTCTCAATCTATGAATATTGATAGAATTTCTGATTTGATTGGTTTGAATTAGTGTACATCATTTGAGAAAAAAATCAAACAATGCTTTCTATTCCTTAATATTCTTCTACCCAACTGGCATACGCCTGAAACGTCAGTGTAAGCTTTTTTTATGGATTACATGGTATTTTCTATTGTTCGTTAATCTATCTTTTGAGAAACTCGAAACGAAGGGGGTTTAGCTTAAAATGCATCAAGAACTGCTCCTGGCTCCTAAGTAAACTGGAAAACTAATAGATTGCGAAGAAGGGGACAAAATCCCAAAATGTCTGAATTTAACTAAATGTTTTGTATAATACATGTTGCAAGAGAGATTAGAAAAACCCTCAAACTTATCAACTAAAGGGTTGAAATAACTCATGTCCAATTAATCTTATGAGTATACCCATGAGAAGAGGAAGAAAAGCCCCTACAGTTGGGGCTGAAACAAGCGAGGAAAGCGGTTGTAGTAAGTTCTTCGATCGCCTTGTATGGAAAGCACTGTATAATAACTTCAAATTAAATGCTGAAGACTTTAAGCAAAACCGAACAATTTTAATACAAAGCAGTGGGAAAGCAGATATTCAACTTTCGAAAAAGAATCAAACGTTAGGAGATATTGACCAGAGGTTATGAGAATTTTTAAAACTAGAAACGCAGAGTGGGGTGCGTTAGTCAGCCTACCCTGGCAAACCCTTCACACCTGCTAGATTCCCCCTCCGTGTATAATGACTTAGAGCAGTTACCTGAGAATTGGTGACCTTGAAGTCCCTGATGATAAAATCCGGCTGCTTGTGATCTTGCAATTTCTCAATGAGAAGTGGACCAGTCTTTCGCACCTCTTCTTCGGGCCAGTATTCGTGCATTTTTGTCTGGAAATAAAATAAAAATACATCCATGTTTGTTGGGTGAGGATAACTAAGCACATCAAATATATTCATTGTTTCAGTTCCTTGCAGAGGTGGAAAAAGTATCGGAACCTGGTAACGTAGTTCCCAGAAAATTTTTTGGGTGGAAAAAATTGCAGAAAGTTTCACAGAAATTTTTTGGAGTGTTCAAAAAAGTACAAAATTGAATGCTATGATTTAGACTAATTTAACAGAAAATATTCTCTCTGGTTGCCTGTGAGGAAATAAAGCTGACCTGACAATTGACTTTGAGGCATATATCTTTTAATTTGAAAGAAATTATTTGTGCAAATTATTCATGCTGATAACTGCAGAGAAAAAGTCATAAAAAATTAGATTTTGGCAGCTGAGCTTGGTGGAAAATCATGAAATACTGGGATTGATGTCATTGTGTATTGCAAACTAATTTCTTTTTTCTCAGGGGCATAGGAAGGAAAATTGTTTGGGGGGCACCTATTGTTTTAAAACAATAGAACAATAGAAATTGCAAATAAGAACAATAGAATTGGCAATTATTGGGGGGCCCAGGCCCCTCTGGCCCCCCACCAGCAGGTTTGCCCCTGTTTTGTGTGCTTTTTCTGCCACAATAATTGATTTGACTGTACTGCACAGAAAAATAATATTGGGTAAAATTAACTTATCGTCATTGTGTGCATTTAGTTAGCTAATAAATTATGTTTCACTCCTTCCCTTCCACAATCTCCTCAACATCAAAAAACATCATAAAACCATAGGCCCACACACTTGTTATTTTATAAGAAACTTGGCTCAAGCCTTAGGCTTAGTCCAAAAAGTTTCTTAAACTAAATACCTATTGTTTTATATTGTTGAAGGAAACCAAAATAACAAATAAATCTGTTGTTCTTTACAAGAAATCCTAGTACTAGATTCTTATAAACAAGTTTCTTATAAAAAACGTGTATAAAACCCACTATTTCATTTAACCATACCAGCACTCAAGTCCGAGTTCTCCATCAATAAGACAAGACCCCAAAGCAGAGCAGAAGGCAGAGCAGAGACCATTTACACAGTAGATCTTCACCAGTAAGCCTAAATTAAGTCTCCACCCTCACCACCCTTGGTTAATGCCATGATTTGCCAAAATGTCATGAGTCATGGCCGGCTTCCAGCTTTCCTCTTGTGAATCAGTACCTTGGGCCTAAATTATCAAGCTTGGCCTAATTAAGTAACATATTTGACTCTGGTTCAGCACAAATTTCATAACACTCGAGCACATGAGACTGATGTATTCTGTATTCTATTCCATTTTGATGACTGCCATTTTGAAAATCTCAGCTAAGAGAGCAGACAGAATTGACAGAAATGTTTTGACCGCTGGACAAAGAGCACTAGTGCCTGCAGTTAGAATTTGGGGAGAGCAAGGGTCCATTTTCTTATATAAATCCACACTTTTATGATATGAAGATTCTTGATATTTAGCATGCAAATTAAACATTAGAAACTTCGGATTTCTTATTATGCAGCTGTCCTCTTCTACATGTTTTCACTTACAAAGTTACAATTTAGAAGGCAACAGCTAGATAATTAGAGATTTGAGACTTCTACATAATACATAACACACAGCAACAGGCACAGGCACAAACAAAATTTTCTATGTCTACCACCTAAAAAATTTTGCAGAAAGTTTTAGCCCGATTTCTAGGTTCCCAGAAAGGAAAAAATTTTTTCCACCTCTGGTTCCTTGTCTCCATACCTGAATAGAATTCATTATTTGGTTAGCTAGAATCTCCGAGCAGTTGATACAACGTATGAGAAACATTGATTTAAAAAACACAGGCCTATGTTTTAGTATATAGCTACTAGCTTTATGAGAATGATCTATTGGTCTCAATGGAGAAGCGTCTCAGACCTAATATTGAAAACGTCACTTCTTGGATACAGGGTAGCACTGTACCTTATCTCGACACATTATTTCAGTAGTCAAAGTCACGTGGTGTTTTACAGCAACAGCAACGACAAAAGCAGCATGACCTACCCTGGCAGATTCCGAGTCTTTAATAAGACACACAATCGTGGTACATGACTGCTCGTAAATCATTCGCCAGAAATCATCGACTGTGTTTGGGAGGGGTGCTTGTGTTGCTATAAATGCTTTCGCCTCGTGATAACCCTGAAAAGAATCGATAAAATCAAGCTCACATATCGCTTCAAGTACTATCGTAAAGACGGTGGGGACATTCCATGCCAAGTGTAACCAGACCAAAAACATCATTTCCTCAATTCTAATGAAACTTTATAGGGTTGTTAGTATCAATGAAAGGAATTATTTTCCAAAATATTTTTATTCTACCTCAACTAGTTAGCGAGTTATCGCTAATTAAAATTTTGGAGTTCGTCGCTAATCGCTAAAGCATAAAAATCTGAAATTTATCACAGGTATCTCTCATGAGGTTGATCTTGGTGTCAAATGAAAGCTTTTGAGCTGCTGAGTCCATTTATAAACTTCAAAAAGCTACCACTGTTATCTGTCAAGGTTAAAAAATTGATTCAAATATTTGAAATGACCCCCCGTCCAGGATGCAATTTTAATTTTTTTCAAATTTTGTACAAAAGCAGGTCTATATATGGTCCTTCAAATAGCAAAGTTTCAGAGTGGGGTAGAAATGGGTTCCAGTTCATTTTTACTCTTAGTGTGGAGGGGTATGACATGGGCCACACTATTTTCGCAAAAAAACTAAATTAATCAAATCAATATGTTAATACATTTTGAAAATAATCAAATTTACATTATGCTATTCTGATAAACCTCTATAGTACCCTCTATGTTCCATGCAAAAAAACATAGAAATCAAATTAGGATTGAGTGTAATGACTTTTCTACTTTTCCAAGTATATACTTGTAAGTAATGTCTAGCTTATTCTGAACGTGTATGCTCTTCTGGTTGTAGTTGATGGTTTCACTTTCATTATGACATTTGCTTCCCCTCTGTGGGCATCTAACCAGACATGAATCAGTACAAAATTCCAAGTTTTGTATTCAAGTTTGACTATATACCTGACTATATAGTTCTTGATATATAGCTCGAGTTTCAAAGCATTGAATCGAAACGTGCTGTACTAAAATTGTATTGGAAATCCTTTTCCTACCATGTTGGAAAACAGTTTCACAATGTATTTTATAGAATCGTTATTAAACTTAGTCAATTACTGACGCTTCTTTGCCAGTTTAAACTCTGAATAGGAAATTTCACTTACATCAATGTAGCTTGCGTTGATGTAATCCGAGCCTGGGACTCCAGCTAAAACACGAAGTGCCACTCTCGTTTCATCATCTACAAAAGATATATTTTCCGTTGCTTAAAGTATGATAAACGTTTTATAGAGGTAGACTCGGAAAAGAAACATATCTTCATTATCCTTCAATGTTCTTCGCTCGAACAACGATTACATGCTTCGACTCTTCTTACCAACAGAAGAGGGAGGACATAGTAGGAAATTGGCAAAGCGATTTAAGAAATTGGCACAGGGACTTCTGTCAGACCCCATAGCATGGGTGTATCCAAGAAAAAGCTTTTTCGTTAAGATTCGTCTAGATTTTTCGGAATAATTGTGAAAAATCCAATGTGGCATCTTTGCAGAGTTGTCTTTTCAAGAAACGTTGGATGTCTTTTCAAAAAAGTTTATGCTTACGAGATCTTGGTAACCACCTCCATTGCGTGCAACCCTCGCCCGTGGGCCTACTTCTTTTTATATCACTCTACCCATGGAATAGAGCAATTTTCACCCAGCATGGACGAAACGTAATCAAAATTTTATCAACTTCTGCAATTTTCAAAGCCCTAGAAGGGGTGATGTCGAATTTTCATAGATAATTCAGAACAGTCTTTGATTGGTACAGAACTTAGAGATGGTGAGGAAAATCGGAAATAAAGTGAAACATGATAACTCTTAAGATAATTCTGTTAAACTAGCACTTACATGGAAGAATGTTGAAAAATCTGTTTTTTCCTTTATTCGATACCATCTGAGCTGACTTGAATTTCATATTATTATTCTGGGCAAATTCATTCAATTTCTAAAGAAAAAATAACAAGACATTAAATTGAAATTTGCCATTGTCAAACGATTTAAAATAATCATATATTCAACATATCAAAATACAGCAAAAGCTTTTCGGTTAAAAACAATCCTCAGTGCTAGATTTTGAAATAATATGCTGGAATATAATATTTCAATATGTTGGATACATGATTTTGAATTATAAGTATGTGTTGCTAAGACAATGCACGCCTTTGAAATTGGGACCCACATGATATCCAGCATAATAATGTTCATAGATGTATTCCAAAAAAATTGATGTCATTGTGTAAGAATATTCAATTAACAATAGCGGTAGATAACTCGAGCATTTGTTGAAAGGTGACCATTCCCAATGGTTCAGAGCTTCGACCCACTCTTGACTCATATCCAATGCTAAGCTAAACCCATAGATGGTAGATTATCATTTTCGTTTTATAATCATTTATCTGCAAAGCACAAAGTAAAATTAAAAACAATATGGAACGAATATGCATGTACATAAGGCTGATTTTGATACGGTATCTCTAATTGTTGACCAATTTTAGAAGAATCACTTCTAAACTAGAAAAGCATTCAAATGTAAAAACCTGAAATTCTCGATCCAGTTTGATTTCTTCATTGGAAATTCTTGCTTGCAACGATTTGATATGATCTCTGAGGTCTTTCGCTAGTATTTCGGTGTATCCACATTTTATTTGTTCCAGAAGTGCTTCGTGTATGAAAGCATATTGACCCTGAAAATGAAAACAATGTGACGATTGAATCTCCTTTTGATGTCGAAACAGCATTCATCAGGTAAAAAGGTCACAGGACTGACTTTATAAGTTTAAAAGTCTTGAAACATTTCAATCTCTTGCCCGTAGTGTATCTACGATTTCTTATTTATACGCATGCATGAACTGTAGGTTCATGTGGGATCTAAGGTACATATGATTGAGCATAGGACATACCTAAAGACACTAAATTAGGATGCGTACTTAATCAAGACGATCAAATTAAAGCCAAACATTAATTAAGCTGCAATCTACCGCAAGTCTTGAATATGTATATTAATTACACTGTGAGATTGAGTATGAATCGGTTAAGCAGCATTTAATCAGTTGCATTCTTTGATATGCGGCTCAATCAAGTGTGCAGCCTAATTTAGTGTATTGAGGCACTTCCAGGGATAAGCTCACCCCTGAACATAAGGTTAAACAGCATTTGCCATTGAGCTTACTGAGCAAATAAAATTACATAAACAAACATACTGAACCTTTATACTTAGCTCCGTTATCTTAGCACAATATAGTAACAAATGCATCATAAAATGTTTTAAAAAGATCTGGATTATTTAAAGGATCATTGATTTTGAAAAAGGCCTAACCTCTGTCTGCACGAGATAGTTTCTCTGCTTTCTCATACTCTTCAAAGTATTGAAGACATCGACATTTTTCTCTGCTTTTATTCTCTTTAGATTTATATCCAGCTGTATGTATGTGCCAGTTCTACCAACTCCAGCACTATGCAAAAATAGAAATTTGAAATCAATAACAGATTCGTGAGTCTTTACTGTACTTAAAGGGATCCTTCCTCCAACGATGTGGAAAAGCAGATCAAGATATTGAGCACATGAAAATCGTACCTGCAGTGAACTACAATTGGTCCAGAATCAGGGGGAGTGCTTTCGTTGACCCGTCTTAGGAAAGCCATTAAAGGCGCAGCAGAGGGAACGCCGTGATCTGGCCAGGTTATGAAGTGGAAATGGCGAACGAATATCTCCTTTCCAGGTTCCTGTTTGAAAATATCAACACACATGAAATAAAAATGATAAAGACAATTTTTTGGAAGACAGTTACAAGGGCGATCGATTCAATCGGCCGTTTAATCAATTGATAGCTCAGTTGTAGAGTGATCGAAGTGCACACACAGAGGTCGTTGGTTCGAATGCAACCCAGGTCCTAATCACTCACACACAATAATTCAATTCTAAAATTCCCTAAATGATATGGAATAATTCTCTCTTTTGGTTTGTGTGAATCGGATGTTACATAGGATACTCAGTTCTATCATTTCAGACCAATTTGTACATGGTATGCCTTGATATTTCAATTCCTCCGACTTCCTTCTAGGCAAGATGCCTGCAGTAACCTTGGTATAGCCTTCAGCATTAGTATTGTTATTTGTAATTGTTTTTTTGAAAGGCAAAAGAATTTCAGACCAATTCTAGCAGTTTTCTTCGGCACATTTCTCCGTAATTATCAAAATCAATCGTCGTCTCTTTACACACAGATATCTTCTTAAGGTGGTTGTTTAATTCAAAGAAAGAACAACAGGAAACATACTCTTTTATTGACAGCACTGAGCGATTTCTCATGAAAATGTGCGTATTTAGTTGATTCTAACAAAGTCATGTGCATTACACCAAATACCATTGACCCTTCAAGTTGCAAGTACTGAAGTTGTTTAAGATTAAAAATGGAATTAAAGTGATAAACAGTATAATAGTTGAATTATAAAACACTCCTGTGCTGGGAAATTCCTTCAATTTAGGACTCGGCGCACCAGCTAGTACCTACCCGGCTATTGAGCACACTCAGCATACTGATATTGAAGTCAGGAAGTTGATTCGATTCAGAGACAGAAATCTGCATCGTGCCAAATGTGAGTGAACCAGCAAGTGGCCAGTACTGGTGGCACTTCACCTATGAAACAATGAAATTTATCTTCAGTTCAAAAAAATCAACACACCAACATTACATAGCAAAAATGATAGAAATCCACAGAAGGGAGACAAATCTTTTTCAAGAGTATGAGCCCCCGTGAGAGAGCCTGCTTGAAGTCAATCAACAGGTTTTCTTCTGAATCGTTATATAGGAACCTACATGCAAAGTAAGTACATACTTAGGTCTTCATGTTGGTTTATTTATAAAAAGCGTTACAAAGCTTCCTTGAGGCCTGTTTAACCAATCCAGCCTTTCAGGGATACATACACTACCTATAAAATCGCACTTTATTAATTTTTATTAGTGTGGGGTTTCATATCGTCCCATTTTCCAGGATATTTTCAACGCTTTAGGAACAAGATGAAATCTTCTCCCCTTAAATGGGCAAGAAAGCACGGCAGGCCTAGATTAGATGAATGTCAGTGCAAAATAGGAGTAAGTAAGGTTGTTTATGGCAGTAAGGCTTGACTACCATGCCCTTTATGAAGAGTGGTAGTCCCTAACTTATTTTTAGTGTAAATTTCTTACATTTTAGACATTCATATTGTTGTAAGTTTATTTATAAGAATGAAAGTTTCCATTATTGTTTCGGCACGGTAGCCCCGTGACTTCAAAAGAACTGCTTCTCAGGAGTCCGTGGCAATGACGTTTTGATTCAGGTTTAATATACATTTTTATTCAGATCAAGTCAACAAGTCCTAATGTTCAACTCTTCTGCAATTAATTCTTTCCCTTAACAGCAAAGTTCTGACCGGACTTCTTGATTGAACGATACTATTCAGACTAATACTAACCCTCCCGTTTTCTTCACATCTTGTTACCATGACGATAATCGTTACGCCTTGCTCCCAAACCATTCTCCAAAAATCTTCACAAGTATTTGGCAAAGGGCCTATGAAAGAGCAGGGGTTACAATCGATTTAGAATATTGTTGATTAGTTTATTTCTAAATTTTCTTAATTAACATATACCTTGTACCTTGCATCGAAGGAAATACGATTTTGGCCATAGACCTTGCTGAAAATCAACTTAGTTCTAAATACATTATTCCTGGTTGCAATAATACCCCTCCCCCTTTAAACACTATTTTTAGTGAGAGAAGTAACTGTTTTGTGCCAATACCTGTAAATATTAGGGATTTATCAACAATCTGATTGGAAAGGTATTGCCAAGTGGTAAAAAAGGCAAGAGAACGCACAAAGTTTACATGAAATTCCGGGTACATGTGACACACTTCCATAGGAAAGCAATACAAAAGTAGATGCACAAGAAACTGTTATGAAGTTAGAACCACAGCTCGTACCTTTTAAGAGCTAAAAATTAGACGATTTATTCATTATTCAATTTTTGCTCAAATAACTAAAAAGTATATACAGAAACCTAAAGTAAAAAAAGTGAGCATTGTTTGACAAATTTCACCAAATTTGACAAATTGAATGGAAAGAATATTGTACATATTTTATGGAAAGAGTTTATTTTCCAACTCGGACTCAACCGTTAATCTTAACAGATTACTACTTCACGGTTTTGGTGGCGAACGAAGCAATTTTCTTCCGATGGCATTGATATAGATGAGGGCACAAACTAGTCGACGTAGGAACTTTTATTGAAATAGAACATAGACCACAACCTCGATTTACAAAGGAAAAAGTCAAAAGTACAATTTACAGGTTCCGATTTTATGTTCCGTCTCATAGAGTCCTTCCACGGCGGCCTTCGGTAGGGAATGAAGCGTTGCAGAAAATTTAATAAATTCCTAAATTACCTTGAGTAGCAACGTATGTACCACTTTTGCCATAGCCCTAAAACAAAGACGAGGAATCAAAAGTGGCTAATATTACAATAAATAATATTTTAAGCAGAAACACAAATCTTAAGGCAATTCAAAATTCAACTTGTTGTTTTTTCAAGCAAATGCCGAGATGGTTCTGAACCTAATATACAACATTTTAAATTCTACTAAAATTAACTGAATTGCAAATTTAGCTATTTTAGATAAACATCAATTTAGCCAATGCTCTTTAGCTAGTAGCAAGAATATACTTGCATGACTTTTAACTTGGAAACCTGACAAGAAAAGATAAACAATAAGCTAAAATTGAAAGAAAATATTGTAGTGATTGTGCATTCAATTTCGATTTTATTTACTTTGTGAAGGGGGAAATTCAATCCGAGATGTACTCTACATCTCAACGAAAATATTGAAAAAGGGTAATTGAAAGGGTAACAGTGCTATGGGTACTAAGAAGCAATGTCTCAATCCTGGGGTGCATGATATACTTAGGCAATTCTAGAAAATCAGATAGTGACAATTAGAATTGAATGAATTGAATAGAAGCCTAAATAGAGTTTTCATAAAGCCTGACTCAACTCACATCGATGTAATTGGCGTTGATGTAATCAGCTTCCGGTATGTTGTCGAATCGATGCAACTGAACACGATTGTGGTCATCTGAAACCAAAGAACAAGACTCTTGATTAGAGAGGTATGTACCAACAAAAGCTAGTCTAGTGGAAAAGAGACGTCATGGACTTCAATATTAGGGTCAACCAAACACGAACAATTTCCGAAAAGTGAGTCTAACCGAGTCTAACACATGAATATTTTTGAAAAAATTGACACATCACAAATATTGCCAAACAATCAGGCAATTTTGATCTAACCGAGTGGGAAATTGTTAGTTTCATTTCTTTATCTTTATGACCTAAACTCTAATGATTCAGTATAGCAAAAAACTTATTCTACCTCTGATGGGTACAGAACATGAGGATGGCGAGAAAAAATCTGAAACATGGCAATATTGAAAAGGTACTATGGTTTTTCTTCTGACGTTCATCAAGGTAGTTCACCAGAAAGAGAACGAAAAAGTAGCCTTACGAACTATTATATACCTACATATGAGTCGAAATTGGCCGATCAAAAATGAGGTGAATGACTGGTATAGTGAGAAACAACCCCTTAAACCAAAAAGCTTTTTAGTATACATCAGTTCTGCCATGTTTCAGATTTTTCTCGCTATCTGGAAATTTTATACCAGTCAAAGGCTGTCAGCCCAATATGACTAAAAAGTATAAGAAACAATAACATACAAGCCAATATGTTATTGTATCGATTTTTCTCTCGGTTGATTTCATGTCTTGAGTGCTCGGCAGTGGCATTAGGGTCGTTTTGTATAACCTGAAACGAAGATTGAAGCAGAGTTACACTAAGTTTTATTGAGGTAAAGTCAAGGCAAACCCACTGTTTAGAATAAAGTCGTGATCTTCAATAATTGGCTTTGAACATTTAAGACTATTAATTCTGAAATATTGGAGGATGACCACACCCTCTCGCATCCACACTGAAACTTCCTAATCTCCCTTCCTTCCTTACCCTAACTTCCTTATCCTTCCATGTAATTTTGACTTAATACCAATAGTGTCTTCTGTTAGAGTTTCTTTACAGTTTTAAATAGACGGAGCAAGAATTGCTCACAGGCTATCTCCATAATATAGAAAACTATTTAAATGTGGTGCCAACTCCAACGTGCCAGAGTTCGATTTAGTTCACTTTTTGACGGACTACTTCAATGATTAATCGAGATAATTTGTGAGAATGAAAATGACCCGAGTAGGACTCGAACCCACGACCTCTAGATTTGTACTCTAAATTAATTTGTGTGAATGAAATAGCCTGGGTTTCTCGTAGCCCCGGTTGCGCAGTGGTAGCGTTCTAGAGTACAAATCTAGAGGTCGTGGGTTCGAGTCCTACTCGGGTCATTTTCATTCTCACAAATTATCTCGATTGATTTTCCAAATCCTGCTTCTCCTCAAGTTTACTTCAATGATTGTTAGATACAAAGCTTCAGTTGCTGTCATTTTTACTGAGTTTTCTCGCAATCCACAAGTTGTATACGGATGAAAGACTGTTTTGACGTACTATTCTGATGATTATCAGACACAAAGCTTTAGTAGTAATTATGTTTCACTATGTTTCTGATTTTTTTCGCCATCCTCAAGCTCTGACGTACTATTCTGATGAGTATCGGGACACAAAGCTTTAGTAGTTATTATGTTCCACTATGTTTCTGATTTTCCTCACCATCCTCAAGTTCTGTACTGATCAAAGACTTTTCTGATGTACTACTCTGATGAGTGTCAGATGCAAAGTTTTAGTAGTTTTTATGTTTTCTCAACGTCCTCAAGTTCTATACCGATCGAAGATAGCTGTAGTTTAGTACGGTGTTCTTCTTTATTCCATGTTAGGTATAATCAGTTGAATAAAACTGGTTGACTTTGAATTAGGTATGAATAGAAAAGCTGGGTGGCACGATCCTGTCATTATTTTGGTCAACTTTACCTCTCCCCCGGGGGTTTTGCATTAGTCAAAACTGATAACAATACCTTAAATTGCTCTGAAATCTGATAGCCACCATTTCCAAATAATCTTTGACAGTGCGCCTCGAACTGATCAACGGGTATAGGAAAATCTAAAAAGAATCATTCAAATATCAAATTAATATAAAAATATCAACTGTATATCACCGCCAGTCATTCGTTTCTTTGCAGTAAAACCTGGTTAACATATAACGTGAAATAGCAACTCCGGTGTGTGAAAAGAATGCGTCCGATTTTACAGCTTTAATGGGATAAGTTTCCTCGTAACGTCTCTAACCGAGGTAGAGCAGCGAGGTGGAAACCTCAACTGAAGTCTTTCACAAAACGAGCCATTTCTACCGAGAGCCAGAGCATTTCTTCAATGGTATTGAGCTCATTATCTACTGAAATCAATTTATTTTTATTCAAGAACCAACAAGAGCGTCGTTGACCACCAGAACCTGGTTCGAGAACAATACTTAGATTTTTCGAAGAAGTACCTTCATTGACGAAGCCATCATTAACTTCTCCAGTACCAACTGGACTGGGAATGTCTATAATAGGTGGTTTCGGTTTAGTCTCTTGATGTCGCCTGAAACCAAAAATAAGTGATAAGACAAACAGTAGTGAAAGAAGCCTTTAGTGGACTTGCTGAAATTGAAAAAAGAGACATAAAGAAAAGCTATTTTCCTGCTATTGCCACTCTTTTGAGACCTGCATTCCCAATAGTATTTAAAGCTGACTAGGAAAAAATCATCCTTCCGTTTCTTTATCAAAGTGGCTACGGGTACGAGAGCCGCATCCCAAATTAGAACAGCTACGAGTGTGGGAGCGATTCTACGCAAGCGTTGCAGTAAAGGTTTTACAGCTCTAATAAGTTGTACCCACAAATAGACGAAGATAAAAACTGTGCATGCATCGAGACATAGATCCAATCGTTACTGAGGGGATAGTATAGGCTCAATATGAACTATATTCATTCAGAAGCGATAGCGAAGTCAATGATATTTTCAAAGTATTCAACATTTGATTTACACATGCAGAGAGGAACACCGTTCTTTGAAGCTGTTAGCATTTGGGATGCGGCTACCATATCTGTAGCCAGGGCGTATCTTTAAGAGCGAAGTTGAATTCTAATGGAAGCAAAACTAAAAACAGAGAAATTACATCATGCCTTTTGAAAAATAAAACCATAAAATAGTATGAAATTTCAGTCATAACTGAAATCTCGAGAGCTTAAACCTATCTTTCCAAAAAGGAAATCATGGAGTGGGAAGAAGTTACTCGGAAAGGGGAAATACCCGGAGGGGGTTGGGCGAATGACTAGCTTTTACCTAGAGAAATGAATAGGGTAAACCATGCAGCTTTGATCTCAAAAATAGCCACTGAGAACAAAGATGTATGCATCTAAAAGCAGAATGAAGCGTGTCTCATATCTATATGGCTCGTTATCTTCTATTATATACCCAGCCTAATTCTCCATATTCTGAAGCAGTTCATGCCTCACATTTCCACATGGATAGACCTCTACCAGACTGCAGACATCGGTATTATATGGCCCTATAGCCATATTTTCAAATCCAAGTGGCCTTGTTCTGATGACCAACATTACCAGCAAATACAAAAAGACAATTATCATCAACTATCTTGATTTAAGAATCAGGCAGTGTCATATCAATGCTTCTTGTAGCACCATTAGCAGTTTGCAAAATGTGACTTACCGTTTATAGTAGAAGTAGCCTCCAGCAACCAGGCCAAAAATTACCAATAACGCGACAACTGTTCCCGCCACGGGTCCTGCGACACTTGTGGGGGGCTCTGTTGGGGTGGCTCCTACAGAAGATCAATAAATGTCAAAACATTAGCAAACATAAGACCTGTAAGATTATACGTTGAAGCTGCTGGTCAAGTCATGAAACAATAGAGTCTGCTGACAACTGGCTGGTTAGTGCTGACGGGGATTTACTGATTACGGTTGGTTTCTTGTGGTTTGGGTGAATCCTGTCTAACGTTGACTGGTCACAAAGATCAATATAAACTCAATCAAAGCTCTTACCTGTTTTGAAAGGTCCAAACCAATTGGTTGACGAGTAATCGGTCTGAAAAACAACAAAAATTATTAAATGATGCTGTAGCAGGGCCATGGGAAAACCGTTCAGGGCCCAGAAAGGGCCAATCAAATAGGCCTCTATTACTCGGAAAGAGAGCTTATAATGAATAAGCATAGATTCCCCTCAGATTTAGAGCCAGCCCCTCAGGGCTCCTAGCCCCCTTGTACCTACCCTGGCTACTCTAACTCAACCCTCTACGATATTGTGCAGGAGAAATAAAGGATTACTTCAAAATATGAGTAGTCGCTATTTCGCAAATACCACGATGAAGATATTAGTCGACAATTACCGTAAATGCAGTGGACTTTCAAGCTTAAGGGATTTATTAGAGACAGGCGCTAAACTGAGAGACAGGGAACACAACTGTAACTCTCTGTTGAAAATGAGGCAGGGTTCATCAGTAGGGGGTTTGAGGGAGAGAAAGAGATTGAAATTCTCAACGAGTGTATCTAAAATTATAATGCTATTAAATTTCAAACAGCTTTGAATACAGATCATGCTATATCATATATCAAAACTGTTATAATAGTAGGCAGTAAAACAGCTTAGGAATGTTGTGTGTAAGATGTTGTTGAGATTGAGGTGAATAGCAGCCATGCTGAACAAGGTAATTTTTAATATGCAAAGTGGTGGGCCATTCCACTAGCCTCTCGAATTGCTTCACCAGTGAAAGACTTTTGCCCCACCATTTTGGTGCCCCCTTTTCCTCCAGCAAAAGTTGATTCTTTTACACACTTTGTATATCTCTTGGAGAAAATATATTTAGGATTAGTAATTCAATTTCAAACTGCCAGCAAAGCAAACATCAGTTTATTGTACAAATTGATAAATTGATAGGAAACAGAAGTTTCAAGATGAATTTGAGTACAAGAACTGCGACGAAAATGCTCATATTTGCAGGACGTCATTAAGAGGAAGTCACAAAAAGCATATTGATGTGTCTTCCTCTTGATGTCGTCTTGCAAAAACATGAGCATTATCGTCGCAGTTCTAGAACTCAAATTATTGTACAGAGTTTTCAGAAAATATGGAAAATTTGAATTGCTCATAGGCAGAGGTTAAAAACTACTTAACTAGTGCTAGTTCGTTTTATTCTTTACTGTTTGCAGCAAACTTTGAAACATAGATAAAATTCTCTTTTCGAATTCCCCACACATCAGTGAAAATTATTTAAAAAGTGTATTGATGTTGAAAAACGTTTTGAAATAATCTAAAGAAAATTAAAATATGAATATTAGGTTGAACTCATTACATAGTATGAATCTAATCTTTCACGACGGAGCCTTGATAAATGGAGGAAACAAAAGAGTTTTCTTGTTCAATAGTGTTAGCCGAAGCGAAAGATTCCCTCGTCAGCTTCAATTGAATAATTATAAATTACTCACATCGCTAGTAAATGCACGTTGGAAGATTTTGTACGTTGCTTCAGCATCCAGTCTCCCGTTTGTGAACCCAGCCTGTGAATTGCTTCGGCGTTTTCGGGCATTAGAAATGTTAGTGTACTTTTTACCATCACCAATCGTGAAAAGTCCGTCTGCTGGTATGGTTTTCAATACTGCCGAAATGTAAGGCAAGTCAATCTTACGATCTTCATACTTCTTTAAAACGCTGTTATTGTAAAACTTAGGATCTTTGGGCTCTCCACCAGCCATGTTATATACGATGATCCAGTAAAATCTGAAAAAGTATAGTAAAATTAAGTATACATTAATTCATAAGGCATGGTCACACTCGTTAATTAAGTTATACCAGAGCAGGCTACTGCAATCAACATATGCCACCACCGGGTCTCGAACCCAAATTTTTTGCGGTCAACGCCAACCACTGTCCTGAACCAGAACAATAAGTTAGCACAGTAACCTTGATGTGTTCATAACTCCAGGCTTATCCACGGTGGGGCATTATTTCATGTTTCGGACTAAATCCTCCATCAGAGCCATGCTTTTATAACATTACTTCATAAGGCATGATCCAAAACATGGTGGCATATGTCAATTAGTAGCCTGCTCTGGTTAATTCAATTACCCGTGTTAGACTATGCCTTAATAATTAATGTTGATAAAACATGGCTCTGAAGAATGATTTGATGCGAAACACGAAAGAATGCCTCGCTGTAAAATAAAGTAAATACAGTAAAAAGAATAGCAGAATGAAGAACCACAGAACAGGTGTGCCAAATCACCCTTACGAAGCCGACTCTCAAAACCTAAACATCGTAGTTCCTCATCAAAGACACATTCAAAAGGCTAAATTTAATATGAGGGGTTGAACCAGCCCCTATGAGTTCTGAACCTCTATGGGTTAGTCTGCTGGATAGTCTAGTTTAATTTTAGAAATTCAGCGGCAAAACTTCGAAAGCCCCTTCTCAGATTTGCCTCTGTGTTGACGCCTCTTTGATCTTACCTTTGCAATAAATAACTAAGAAACCATAAATTTTCATTGCCCGATGACGGGAGACAGATCTCTCCTAAACTGTTGCCATACGTAGAGGTGTGCAGTAGGAACTTTTTCTTAACAGGGAAAATGGGATTGGACTTCTTGGGACTGGAATTCGGAAATTAAAGGGTAGATTGGGATTGTTAAACACGTCAATATTGATAATTTCTCTATTCTACTCATTTGGATTGGGATTTTTGATTATTTAAGTGCTAGGAATAGGAATTGGCACACCGCCCTCCAGGATCCTCTATATCAAAGCTGTGACTATCATGTCTAATATTATGGAAGATGGTCGTTTCTAAAGTCGAAAGCTCTGTAGCATAATTGGTGCAACCAAACATACTACCAGGATCATATTATCATTATCATCTGACTGAAAGTACAGAAGGTACCTGCAAATAAGGAACCGGATTTCTCAGAGACATTGAATTTTTCGAGGAAACAATTAATAGGACAATAGGATATTGTTTTCAAACAAAAGGAGGATATTGTTTTCAAACAATAGGTTAGTTCCTAAGAATTGGCTTTTTATCTTTAGGTATCCACGGTAATACTTGGTCTGAAGTAAACAGGAACAGGAATATGAAATTCACGTACTTGATTGGTCCATAAATGTCGGAAAACCGCTGCAGATGCACAGTGATTGTTGTATGAGAAACCGGTACGGTAACTGTAGGTGGCACTCCAGAAGGCGTTCTGGGATCTGAAGGAAAAATAGAAATGAAATTAGCAAAAATTAACACCCTTTTTGTCAGCTATTCAGTTTAATTTGATTAAAAACCTAGATGAACTACTTTATTGTACATTGAAAATGAATTTTCAAAGGGCTTTTTTTGCAACCATATTAAGTTTCTGCATAATTAAAACTTTGAAGGGGCTTCGAAAGGGACTCCCATTATTTAGGGAGGTAAGGTGCAGGTTTTCTAATTTATGCAAAACTATCACCACCCTGAACAATGGGAGTTGGTAAGTTGGGGACTGGACGAGTTGGGAAGACTACGACAACATTACTTTGGTTTTTCCATGATTTTTCCCCACGTTTGAGGGGAAAGCTGATTTGCAAATCATTTTCATGTGGAACAACTCGATTCATCTGGAAGAGGCGGTATATCAGGCCAATAAAAGTCATCTTCAAAGATTAAAACTTACTAGTTGTCTTTGTGGTTGCACTAATTTTTACAGGCTTACTTCTTCCGCCAGATCCAACACACACCACCGAGAAGTCATACTTGGTATACGGGTCCAAGTTAGGGAAGCTTTTGGATGTATCCATTGAAATGACTTCATCTTTCTTGTCGGTTTTCGTATTTGTGTAGTTGATCTCATAACCCCTAAAAACTCCATTGAAGTATTTTGGTCGACTCCAGCTGATGCTAATCTCCCTTGCAGATCGAACAGTCGCAATTAGTTTCAAGGGTATTGTCGGCCCTACCAAAATAGACGAAGAAAACATAAATCTCTTATTTAAACAAATGTTTTTCTTAGGTATGGTCCGAAATGTTGGCAGGAAATACTAGTTAATCAATATAATAAATAAATGTAAATATCTAAGTTTAGATATGATTTCAAAAAGATTATTCAATTTTTAAGTTACAAAATTGCAATATTATTTTCTAAAGCTCCCTTGGTTGCTAATATATCAAAGTTAACAGCATCTTTTAAATCGGTTCCTTGATTCACCATATTTAACTATAGTTCGGTAGATCGATATCTAAAATGTTGATATGAATCTGCCTGTCCTGAGAGAATTAACAAAGAAATACAATAACAGCAGATACACTTGTTTGCATAGTAAGAACAGAATGATGGAAATATACCATAGAACGATAGTAAATACGGCTAAAATTGAATTGAAGTGAATTGCACGTACTTGAGTCGCCTGTTGCGCAAGTTATACTGGTGCTTTCTCCCCATCCAATCGAGGTTTTTGCTTTCAGAGTAAACGTGTAGTTGCTAAAAATTTCTAGAAGAGACAAGCCATTTTAGTAAGTTTTCTTAAGTTAATTAAGATGAATAAGAATGCAAGAAAAATTGGAAACATACCAAAAGGTAAAAACCACTTAAGATTTACATTTCGCTAGGTTTCAATTCTCCTACTGACGTATAATCTAATGATTGTCAGATGCAAAGATTTAATGCTTATTGTGTTTCTTTATATTCCCGATTACCCTTGCCATCATCGAGTCATGTCAAATACTGTATGTATAAACATTAAAGAAAAAGTATAATAATCTTCCCATTACAACTGTAGCAAAATAAATCCTAAAAAACTAAACCAACAAAATTTTACAATATGCTCATCAAAATTTCACCGTCAACTTCGATAATTTATTGTCAACTTTTGGTTGTTGTTGTTGTTATTAATGCGCAACCCCGGTATCATTAACTGTATAACAATAAAATTGTATTGTAAGCTATCTTGTTATATCTCTTCATGAAAAATGCGAATCAACACAAGTCGTTTTTTTTATGTGAACTGAAATCTTAAACTTGTATGTGTGGGTCATAAGCGTCTACAGGATCGGGTGTTTAGGCTTGCCACAAACTTGCACCTCAACGAACCAATAAAAATATTTTCCGTGTCTCAATCTTGATATTGAACGATGAAATAGTATTGCTTTATTCAATGTTCCCAGCATGCTATGTTTTTGTCTTTTGATTATCGTACTAGGGTGTTTTCCGAGAATGCCATCGACTAAAAACTATTCAATACAAAGCAGTATACAGTTAAGTCTATACATCATCTCATATGCAGCCGATACGATCACTAGTGGCGGCACATCATTTGCATGAGCGGTATGCTATCTTGCATAGGTTGGTATGTTAACGATAACTCATTGAAATGTTCGCGAAAGAATCGTCAACAATGGGCAACGATTGCCAAACGTTTTCATAACAATCCCCAAACGACTTTCTATGAATTCTGATCAAATACACCTAGATAAAAAGAGTATTCGATTTTTTCAAATCTATACCAACAAATCTGGGTACAAATAAATGTTGAGCCCTTACGCAAATTCCCGATCGTGTTTTCTTGAGTTTTCGAGTTGAAATACTCCTCGCCATTTCTGTTATCGCTGTCGAACAAAGTTCCAACGTACTTCCAGCTGAGTCTATAATTCAAGATGATTCCATTCGGCTTGGAGGGTTCCTTCCACTTCACCGTTATTTCTGTTGATGACTTGTTTTTGCAAGAATCAAACGAGGGTGCTTCAGGAGCTGCAAAAAAACGTCAAATACAATATATCTCACGTATAGCCAGGAAAATCGATAGAAAGAAAGAAATTTCTGGCTATATTGAAGTACCATCCAAAGAGTGTTATATCTCAAATCGTCACACTTCGGTCAGTCCATTGAAGTTTATTAAGAAGGATTCAGAAGGGCTAAATTGGGAGCCGAGATTTTCCTTTTTATTGACTGGGAAAATGGGATTTGACTTCTTGGGAATGAGCTTTGGGAACGAAAAAGTAAATTGGGATTGAAATTTTCAAACACGTCATTATTGGGATTTACTATTTTCCACATTGGGATTGTAATTTTCCATTATTTCAGTTCTCGGATGTGGGACTAGAACCTCTGCGTTCAGGACCCTCTTAAAGAGCAAAGATAGGTTCGTCCTTACATTTGGTTAGTGGTGATGTATTTTGGTGGTGTGACTCGAGTTGCTCCATGAAATCAACAAAAGTAGCTTAGTTGGGTAGATATCAAGTCATAACCTATAACACATGTTGCTCAATAATAATTTTCTTATTCCAACCTTTACAATATTTTAAACTCCAAATCCAAGAACAGACCAAAATCATTGCTCATCTATAAACTTTGGGTTTAGAATAGTGGTTCGGTTAGGAAAATAAAAACATTATTGCCCAGCACATGTTTCTGTTGGTTACGACCTAATACTTACCAAGTTAAAGCCAGAAATATCGGAAACATGGCGAAACGAACACATAGATTACTAAGCTTTTCGTCTGACACTCAACAGAGTAATACGTCAGAAAGAGAACGAAACAGAAACCTAACTGATTATATACCCAGATGTACAACAATCTTTGGATGGTACAAAACTTCAAAATAGCCAGAAATATCGGAAACATGGCGAAACGAACACATAGATTACTTAAGCTTTTCGTCTGACACTCAACAGAGTGATACGTCAGAAAGAGAACGAAACAGAAACCTAACTGATTATATACCCAGATGTACAACAGTCTTTGGATGGTACAAAACTTCAAAATAGCCAGAAATATCGGAAACATGGCGAAACGAACAAATAGATTACTTAAGCTTTTCGTCTGACATTCAACAGAGTAATACGTCAGAAAGAGAACGAAACAGAAACCTAACTGGTTTATATACCCAGATGTGGATTGAACCAAACCGATACTTTTTTACCAACACTTTTTTCCTACAACATACCAATTATTCACCTCTTTTCTGATTGGCCTATTTCGATCAACATCTGGGTATATAAATCAGTTAGGTTTCTGTTTCTTTCTCTTTCTGATGTATTACTCTGTTGAGTGTCAGACGAAAAGCTTAATCTATGTGCTCGTTTCGCTGTGTTCCCAATATTTCTGGCTATACTGAAGTTCTGTACCATCCAAGGACTGCTCTATTACTTACCACGTTAATGTTCTGATTCTACTTGTCAACAATTTTAGAAAATAGATTTTCAAAGAAAAGATTCATTACTATATTTTGTGCCTATATTTATGCCCAGACCTTCCCTGCCGGCAATGGATTGTACAAGGGAGCCCTGAGAGGGGAACTCAAATGAAAAATCCACTCACTGTCTTCTGCCGTCCTTGCTTCTTTTGAAATACTTTGAGGGCTTTCATCCACTGTCCAGCAAATAACATAAGCAGTATAGCATGTCCACTTTTCCAAGCCAGTGATGTTTAAGGAGAATCCCTTATAAACAATTGTACTCTTCAAGCCAACCTGTGAGTTGACAGCACGACGTTTTCGGCCGGTATGTTCTGTGTCATCCCGCTTAGTTGTTGGTGTTGCTGTTGATGTTGAGGGGGGTTTGGGGGTGGAAGCTTTTGTAATGGGTTCAGGAGTCGTGGTGCAGTTTGAAGCAGTTTGATAAAATACCTTGTAACCACGGATGATGCCATGCTGGAAATCAGAGGGGGGTGGATTCCACTTTACAAGCAGCGAAGTAGAACTGCTGTTTCTGAGGTAATACAGGTTAGGCCGTCGCGTAGGAGCTGAAAAAAATTGAGTACAAACATGATGCTAAACTAATCTTTGATTTTGAACTATATGTAAAACCAGAATGTGCATTGTGATAAAATTAATTTAATCATCAATCAATGTCTTCCTATAGAATGATACAAGTCTTCCAGCATACGATCGGCGAAATTTTCTCCATGCCGTATTAGTCAATGTTTCATAATTCTTTTTCTTTATTTCTTTACAGCTATAAATACACTCATGAATGACAAAAATAAATTACATTTACTGTTAGGACACACGCATTAGAAGCTTTCTCGAACACTTTTCAAGGTTTTAGCTTGTACATGTCTTGCTCTGAGACAATGGTCTCTTAGACTCAAGCCTGGTCCACACTAACAAACTTCTCTAAACTTCTGTTAGTAATCTCCAAGTTTGCTCACACCACCAAAACTTTGCAAAATTTGACAAAGAAGGAAAATGGCCTTATTGTAATGCAAATATTATCATGCACGGTGGCACATTTGATTGGCTAGAATCTAGCAAACTCTTGCAAACTTGTTTGGCAAGAAGGAACATACCCAAACTTGTGCATACTAGTTTACTTTGGTTTTTTCAAGTTTTTAACTGGTAGCAAACTTTCTTTCGAAAATTCAGGGTTTGCAAACTAAACTTTGCTAGTGTACTGGGCTTGAATTACCACAAATTTAGTCTTTTTATATATCTGGGGTTGAAACTGTGATCAAATTAATAAAATTTCATTTTATTTACCTATTAATCTAAAACAAATTGTACTAAAAGGGGCAACTTATCAGATGCCTAAATCCAATGATGCTGGCATCCCTTTTTCTATGCCTTCTTGTACATGCCAAAAATAAACACAATGGTTGAACTTTTTGGTACATAGGTATGAGAATTGAATCCAGTAAGATTAAAGTAAAACGCATACCATGTTCACTCGTTCGTTTTTTCTTTTGATTAGCAAACGGGCCTTCCCCAACAGTGACTGCAGAAATGTTGACGTCATAACAAGTCCAGAAAGATAACTTCCGAATGATTGTGGTCGTTAAATTTGATCGGACAGTAGTTTCATTCCATCCAGCACTAATATCTTTTCCATTAGAACAATTTACAACTCTGTATTTGATAAGATAATGCCTTATGACACCATGGGTTTTCTCTTTAGGAGGAAGAAGCCAATTCAGTTGTAGGCTAGATGCACTTTTGTTAGTTACTGTGAAATTTTCTGGTGCAGCAGTTGGAGCTAGAAAACGAAAAACATCAATGATGAAGATGAGAAAGAATCTTAGTTGCTTTAGGCCCCGTTTACACGATACCGTTTTCGTTTCATATTGGATTGGTTTCATATCGGATTGGCCTTCTGTTTACACGATACCGTTTTAATTCCATATCGGTTTGGCCTCCTGTTTACACGAGAACGCACCAATCCGATATGCTCAATACCGTTTTCGCGTTTTCGAATGAAAACGCTCTGGAAGTGGCATGAAACCAATCCGCTATGAAATGAAAACGGCATCGTGTAAACAGGAGAAATTTTCATATCGGATTGCCTTACCCAATCCGATCTGAAATGAAAACGGTATCGTGTAAACGGGGCCTTAAATGCCGCAAGTAATAGAACAGTCTTTGGATGGTACAGAACTTCAGTATAGCCAGAAATATCGGAAAAATAATGAAACGAACACATAGATTACCTACACCATACCAATCATTCACCTCTTTTCTGATTGGCCTATTTCGATCCACATCTGGGTATATAAATCAGTTAGGTTTCTGTTTCGTTCTCTTTCTGACGTATTACGTGTTGAGTGTCAGACGCTTAAGTAATCTATGTGTTCGTTTCATTATGTTTCCGATATTTCTGGCTATACTAACATAAATACTTTGTGACGCAGTTACATCATCATTTTGCAGTCTAACATAGATTCGTCCACTCTTCTAATAGTCAGTTTTTTCGCTTCTTATCTTCATATCAATCACTAAAATATTATCCCTATCCATCTGGTGATTTTTTTTGTCCAAAAATGATGGTAATAAAAATGAGATCACTTCTATCATGTCGGCCATTGGACACCTTTGCCTGCGGTTCTTTGAGGCTGGTCCCGTATTCTCTTTTTGGTTGTTCTACATCAGATTTTAAACAATCTCTTTGTGGTATTTTGAATTCGTCCTTTGGTCTTGAAGTGACTTTTTTAGTTTATCAAGGGAATCAAAAGCACCCATTATATTTGTTTGGACAATGAATGACAGATCTCTTCCCTTGCCACCTCTTATGCAAGGTAGGTTCATAGAACATATAGGCTTCTTTTTGTCCAGGTTAAGATCATAGATTGTCCTGATAGTGGTGCAAATATGGCGCAAGAAACAGCCTTGATAAGACCGAATGTATTTACAAGGTTGTCCTTAAGTAGAATGAACACATTAAAAAGCAGACACGTTCTTCTGTGACTCTGAGTTTCGTGCTTACGCACTCCTCAGACACACTATACAAAATCTTCAAGGTTGTCCTTATAAATATCAGAGGCTTTTCATGATAAGTGGCGACTATCATGTCAAATATTGTGGCAAAAACAGCCTTGATAAGACTGAATATATTTACAAAGTTTTCCTTATAAATATCAGAGGCTTTTCATGATAAGTGGTGAGACTATCATGTCAAATATTGTGCCAGAAACAGCCTTGATAAGACCGAATGTCTTTACAAAGTTATCCTTATAAATATTAGAGGCTTTTCATGATAAGTGGCGACTATCATGTCAAATATTGTGGCAAAAACAGCCTTGATAAGACTGAATATATTTACAAAGTTTTCCTTATAAATATCAGAGGCTTTTCATGATAAGTGGTGAGACTATCATGTCAAATATTGTGCCAGAAACAGCCTTGATAAGACCGAATGTCTTTACAAAGTTATCCTTATAAATATTAGAGGCTTTTCATGATAAGTGGTGACTATCATGTCAAATATTGTGGCAGAAACAGCCTTGATAAGACTGAATGTATTTACAAAGTTTGCCTTATAAATATCAGAGGCTTTTCATGATAAGTGGTGAGACTATCGTGTCAAATATTGTGCCAGAAACAGCCTTGATAAGACCGAATGTATTTATAAAGTTATCCTTATAAATATCAGAGGCTTTTCATGATAAGTGGTGACTATCATGTCAAATATTGCGCCAGAAACAGCCTTGATAAGACCGAATGTATTTACAAAGTTATCCTTATAAATATCAGAGGCTATTCATGATAAGTGGTGACTATCATGTCAAATATTGCGCCAGAAACAGCCTTGATAAGACCGAATGTATTTACAAAGTTATCCTTATAAATATCAGAGGCTATTCATGATAAGTGGTGACTATCATGTCAAATATTGCGCCAGAAACAGCCTTGATAAGACCGAATGTATTTACAAAGTTATCCTTATAAATATCAGAGGCTTTTCATGATAAGTGGTGACTATCATGTCAAATATTGTACCAGAAACAGCCTTGATAAGACCGAATGTATTTATAAAGTTATCCTTATAAACATCAGAGGCTATTCATGATAAGTGGTGACTATCATATCAAATATTGCGCCAGAAACAGCCTTGATAAGACCGAATGTATTTACAAAGTTATCCTTATAAATATCAGAGGCTATTCATGATAAGTGGTGACTATCATGTCAAATATTGTGTCAGGAACAGCCTTGATAAGACCGGATGTATTTACTCAATCTCTCGTGGATTGATAATTTCTAGTCTTAAATAGATTAATGCTTCGCCATGTAAAACTAGATTGATATTTTGCAATCTCACTAAGCCTTTTTAGTTCCACATTTGATGCTAGATAATAACCTTGCTCGTAGTGTACGTGTGAAGCAACAAGACTCGGAAATGTTTCGGAAAGACCATCCTGAATAACATTGCATAATGTAGAAAGTGAGCATCTCGAAATCAAACATATTTTGTTTCAAATAATATTTGGAATAGGGTGATTATTCAATTTTGCAAGGGAAGAATTAATCTCATCTTATCTGTTTACATCAGATTTAACGGGCTACTACCTCAGAAACAGAGGGCAACTTGACTTGCCTCTGGACATAGATAGCTCTGGACATTACTGACATGGGATATATAGTAACATTACACTTATCTTGTAAACATGGAATAAATGTCACTTTTCAGTAACTCGATAGACAAAGCCTTGCATTTGCACATTTTGATCCAGCCCCAGGTCTTGCAGGTGAATCAATCTGACCCATAAAAACAGGCCCTGAGAGAAGTAAATATAACTTACCATTTTCACTTGTTCTCACTTTCTTTTTACTGGCAAACGGGCCTGTGCCAACAGTGACTGCGGCGATCTTTACATCATAACAAGTCCAGAACAACAAGCCTCCAATAGTAGTATTTCTCAATTCTGATTTCACAGTTGTAATGTTCCAGATAGTAGCATCGGAACTACCAGTAGAACAATCAACCACTCTGAACTTGATAACATAATATCTTATGTTACCATGTGTCAATTTTTCTTGAGGTGGTTCCCAGCTCAATTGAAGACTAGATGAGCTTGTGTTTGTTACTTCGAAAGTCTGAGGTTCGGCAGTTGGAGCTATGGCGGAAAAACAAATAGTTTTCAGAATCGGAAATAAGAACATCAAGGACATGTTGAAGATCTATAAATTTCTATCAAATTGCTGGGCTAAGGTTGACTGCAAGCCCCACTTCCAAATTGCTTCTTCGATTAAATGCAATTCTGCCCATTAGCATCCCTTTATGCTTTGCGTTAAATTGATAAAGGATCCCCAGACAATATTTCCAAGATTCCTAGATGGAAAATTTACCCAGTGGTGGTCCTTTAACATTGATACAGGTAAACCTCAGACCGTTTTTATAATGAGGATGCAGATCTTACCATTTTCACTTGTTCTCGCTTTCTTTTTACTGGCAAACGGACCTTGGCCAACAGTGACTGCAGCGATCTCTAGATCATAACAAGTCCAGAACAGCAAGCCTCCAATAGTAGTATTTCTCAATTCTGATTTTACAGTTGTAATGTTCCAGATAGCAGCATCAGAAGTACCAGTAGAACAATCAGCCACTCTGAACTTGATAACATAATATCTTATGTTACCATGTGTCAACTTTTCTTGAGGTGGTTCCCACTTTAATTGTAGACTAGATGAGCTTGTGTTTGTTACTTCGAAAGTCTGAGGTTCGGCAGTTGGAGCTAGGGAGAAAAAATAAATCATTTTCAGCATCAAAAAATAAGAACATCAAGGACGTGTTGAAAATCTATAAATATCTATCAAATTGCTGGGCTTAGGTTGACCTCAAGCCCCACTTTCCAATTACTTCTTCGATTAAATGCAATTCTGCCCATTAGCATCCCTTTATGCTTTGCCTTAAATTGATAAAGGATCCCCAGACAATATTTCGAAGATTCCTAGATGGAAAATTTACCCAGTGGTGGTCCTTTAACATTGATACAGGTAAACCTCAGACCGTTTTTATAACGAGGATGCAGATCTTACCATTTTCACTTGTTCTCACTTTCTTTTTACTGGCAAACGGGCCTGTGCCAACAGTGACTGCGGCGATCTTTACATCATAACATGTCCAGAACAACAAGCCTCCAATAGTAGTATTTCTCAATTCTGATTTCACAGTTGTAATGTTCCAGATAGTAGCATCAGAAGTACCAGTAGAACAATCAACCATTCTCAACCTGATAACATAATATCTTATGTTACCATGTGTCCATTTTTCTTGAGGTGGTTCCCACTTCAATTGTAGACTAGATGAGCTTGTGTTTGTTACTTCGAAAGTCTGAGGTTCGGCAGTTGGAGCTAGGACGGAAAAACAAATAATTTTCAGCATCGGAAAATAAGAGCATCAAGGACATGTTGAAGATCTAGAAATATCTATCAAATTGCTGGCCTAAGGTTGACTGCAAGCCCCACTTTTCAATTACTTCTTCGATTAAATGCAATTCTGCCCATTAGCATCCCTTTATGCTTTGTCTTCAATTGGTAAAGGATCATGAGACAATATTTCCAAGATTCATAGGGGGCAAATGTACCCAGAAATGGCCCTTTAACATTGATACAGGTAAACCTCAGACCGTTTTTATAACGAGGATGCAGATCTTACCATTTTCACTTGTTCTCACTTTCTTTTTACTGGCAAACGGGCCTGTGCCAACAGTGACTGCAGCAATTTGCAAATCATAACAAGTCCAGAACAGCAAGCCTCCAATAGTAGTATTTCTCAATTCTGATTTTACAGTTGTAATGTTCCAGATAGCAGCATCAGAAGTACCAGTAGAACAATCAGCCACTCTGAACTTGATAACATAATATCTTATGTTACCATGTGTCAACTTTTCTTGAGGTGGTTCCCACTTTAATTGTAGACTAGATGAGCTTGTGTTTGTTACTTCGAAAGTCTGAGGTTCGGCAGTTGGAGCTAGGGAGAAAAAACAAATCATTTTCAGCATCAAAAAATAAGAACATCAAGGACATGTTGAAAATCTATAAATATCTATCAAATTGCTGGGCTTAGGTTGACCGCAGGCCACACTTTCCAATTACTTCTTCGATTAAATGCAATTCTGCCCATTAGCATCCCTTTATGCTTTGCGTTAAATTGATAAAGGATCCCCAGACAATATTTCCAAGATTCCTAGATGGAAAATTTACCCAGTGGTGGTCCTTTAACATTGATACAGGTAAACCTCAGACCGTTTTTATAATGAGGATGCAGATCTTACCATTTTCACTTGTTCTCGCTTTCTTTTTACTGGCAAACGGACCTTGGCCAACAGTGACTGCAGCGATCTCTAGATCATAACAAGTCCAGAACAGCAAGCCTCCAATAGTAGTATTTCTCAATTCTGATTTTACAGTTGTAATGTTCCAGATAGCAGCATCAGAAGTACCAGTAGAACAATCAACCACTCTGAACTTGATAACATAATATCTTATGATACCATGTGTCAACTTTTCTTTAGGTGTTTCCCACTTCAATTGTAGACTAGATGAGCTTTTGTTTGTTACTTCGAAAGTCTGAGGTTCGGCAGTTGGAGCTAGGGAGAAAAAACAAATCATTTTCAGCATCAAAAAATAAGAACATCAAGGACGTATTGAAAATCTATAAATATCTATCAAATTGCTGGGCTTAGGTTGACCTCAAGCCCCACTTTCCAATTACTTCTTCGATTAAATGCAATTCTGCCCATTAGCATCCCTTTATGCTTTGCCTTAAATTGATAAAGGATCCCCAGACAATATTTCGAAGATTCCTAGATGGAAAATTTACCCAGTGGTGGTCCTTTAACATTGATACAGGTAAACCTCAGACCGTTTTTATAACGAGGATGCAGATCTTACCATTTTCACTTGTTCTCACTTTCTTTTTACTGGCAAACGGGCCTGTGCCAACAGTGACTGCGGCGATCTTTACATCATAACATGTCCAGAACAACAAGCCTCCAATAGTAGTATTTCTCAATTCTGATTTCACAGTTGTAATGTTCCAGATAGTAGCATCAGAAGTACCAGTAGAACAATCAACCATTCTCAACCTGATAACATAATATCTTATGTTACCATGTGTCAATTTTTCTTGAGGTGTTTCCCACTTCAATTGTAGACTAGATGAGCTTTTGTTTGTTACTTCGAAAGTCTGAGGTTTGGCAGTTGGAGCTAGGGTGGAAAAACAAATACATTTCAGCATTAACAAAATAAGAACATCAAGGACATGTTGAAAATCTATAAATATCTATCAAATTGCTGGGCTTAGGTTGACCGCAGGCCACACTTTCCAATTACTTCTTCGATTAAATGCAATTCTGCCCATTAGCATCCCTTTATGCTTTGCGTTAAATTGATAAAGGATCCCCAGACAATATTTCCAAGATTCCTAGATGGAAAATTTACCCAGTGGTGGTCCTTTAACATTGATACAGGTAAACCTCAGACCGTTTTTATAATGAGGATGCAGATCTTACCATTTTCACTTGTTCTCGCTTTCTTTTTACTGGCAAACGGACCTTGGCCAACAGTGACTGCAGCGATCTCTAGATCATAACAAGTCCAGAACAGCAAGCCTCCAATAGTAGTATTTCTCAATTCTGATTTTACAGTTGTAATGTTCCAGATAGCAGCATCAGAAGTACCAGTAGAACAATCAACCACTCTGAACTTGATAACATAATATCTTATGATACCATGTGTCAACTTTTCTTTAGGTGTTTCCCACTTCAATTGTAGACTAGATGAGCTTTTGTTTGTTACTTCGAAAGTCTGAGGTTCGGCAGTTGGAGCTAGGGAGAAAAAACAAATCATTTTCAGCATCAAAAAATAAGAACATCAAGGACGTATTGAAAATCTATAAATATCTATCAAATTGCTGGGCTTAGGTTGACCTCAAGCCCCACTTTCCAATTACTTCTTCGATTAAATGCAATTCTGCCCATTAGCATCCCTTTATGCTTTGCCTTAAATTGATAAAGGATCCCCAGACAATATTTCGAAGATTCCTAGATGGAAAATTTACCCAGTGGTGGTCCTTTAACATTGATACAGGTAAACCTCAGACCGTTTTTATAACGAGGATGCAGATCTTACCATTTTCACTTGTTCTCACTTTCTTTTTACTGGCAAACGGGCCTGTGCCAACAGTGACTGCGGCGATCTTTACATCATAACATGTCCAGAACAACAAGCCTCCAATAGTAGTATTTCTCAATTCTGATTTCACAGTTGTAATGTTCCAGATAGTAGCATCAGAAGTACCAGTAGAACAATCAACCATTCTCAACCTGATAACATAATATCTTATGTTACCATGTGTCAATTTTTCTTGAGGTGGTTCCCAGCTCAATTGTAGACTAGATGAGCTTTTGTTTGTTACTTCGAAAGTCTGAGGTTCAGCAGTTGGAGCTAGGGCGAAAAAACAAATAGTTTTCAGAATCGGAAAATTAGAACAGTGACTGGAATCATTTCAGACCAGGCAACAGAAATCATCAAAGACATGTTGAAAATCTAGAAATACCTATCAAATGGCAAAGCTGACTTTTTCATATTTTGTTATAATAATGATCTTTTTATCTTTTTCAAATGAAGACGAATTCGATTTCAACACATTGCATTAATTTACCTAATTCTCAATTAAAACAAACAATCAACCAGTGAAATATACATGCTAAGGTGATATTTTGTCAATTGAATTCTACATTCATTAGTCTTTTTTTCTTTGCTTCATTGCTCATTTTTCCATGGGGACCTTTTAGGCAGGTCGCGACTTTTTCAAAATTTTACTGCCTGATATCCCACAATACCCTAGAAATTCATGAAATAAAAAATATTTTGAGGAATTTCAGTCATGCAAGGCCAAATTTAATGCATGCAGGACTTTTCATAAAGGAGCTGTGAGCATTTCTTCCAGCAGAGAATTTCGAAAAAAGGCTTCCCCAGCTTGCAAATCTTATGCCTAGTGCAAGCAGGGTTCATCATATTCATGTTTCCATGAAATTGAGGATCAAGGTAACGTCCTACTCTCTGTAACACTAACTTCATACGAGTTGGAGTCAAATGAAAATGATTGAAATTACGAAATAGAGATATTTGTGAGTTTTTAATCATGTGACCTATACTAATTTTAAGATTCAGTTATTTGTTCTTTGCTGTATACCACTTCTAAGCATATCAGGCTCAAAATTTTGTGACGATAGGCATACTTTAACCTGCAGAGCAATTTAAATAGCAATTTTCATTTTGCCTTCATTATTCTAGCGATCAAGGCCTCAGTTCTAAAAAGGTTTTAAAGAATGTTGTCATTGTTTAACTGCTATCCTTCTCTTGTGCTTTTCGATGTATTCAAGTGTGTATAACTTTGCTGCACTTGCGAATTATACAAGGTTTTGGATGCCTATGAAAGCATATAACCAGTAGAAATACTGGAGAATTTAATTCTGCTTCAGTTCAACTGAGTTCAACAGATGCAATATCAAGATACAGAAAAACACTATACCATTTTCACTGGTTCGCACCGTAACATTTGCAAATGGTCCTTCTTTGACGGTGAATGCAGCTATCTTCACATCGTAGCACGTCCAGTATAACAAGTTCGCAATATGAGTAGAATTCTGTTCTCCTCCCACAGAAGTTGTGTTCCAGTTACTATCCCTAGCAGCTCCATCAGAACAACCAACAACTCGGTATTTTATCACATATTTTCTTATCAAGCCATGTCTTCTATCAGCCAGTGGTGGTATCCAATTCAATATAAGACTTGATGAGCTGTCGTTTGTAACTGTGAAATTCTGAGGCGGGGCAGTCGGAGCTGTGAAGGAGAACAAATTGCTGAGGAACTGTGTTTTAACATGAAAGGTGTATAAGAATTCACACTCTTGATTTGTCTCTCCTATATTTTAACTTGATCATTCATTTATTTTGAAGACAAATATATTCTATAAATATATTTGAGACAATTTTGGAGAGTGAAATGACCCAAGTAAAACTTGGAAACCATAACTGTGTCCTTAGAATGAGTCAGAAGTGTTGGGTCCAATATCTAGGGTCACTTTCATTTTTCACAAATTGTCTAGATAAATACATATTCAATACTGTAATGAGAATATAAGAGCCAAAGTTACTTTAAAAGATAATTCATCAATAAACCAATAAATTAATTTGCGAGAATGAAAATTGCATTGATTTTCAAAATCCTACTTGTTCTCAAATACACGACATCTTTAAACCTTTTGATATAATCTCAATCATTCTTGCTTCTATAACAATCAACACAGTAATGCAGACTGGATATTTACCATTTTCGCTACTTCGTCTTTTGATTATCTTAGCAAATTTGCCTTCCCCGACCGTCACAGCTGCTATCTCGATATCATAACATGACCAGAAAGTTAGATTAGTCAGGATTTTGGATCTTTCGTCTTTGCCAGCAGTGGTATAGTTCCAGGAGGCATCAATCGCAGAGCCATTGTCGCATCTCACCTTCTGGAATTTGATGAGGTAGTATCTGATGAAACCGTGGGTGTATTTGGTAGGTGGCGGCTCCCACCCAAGTCTTAAACTTGTTGAGCTTAAATTGTGAGCAGTAAAATTTTGAGGAGAGGCAGTCGGGGCTGTGAAAAGAAGTTAGAGGCATCATATTAAAAATACAGACAAGGTTAGAAGGAGGAACAAATAATGGCTTCTAACAAGTCAGAGTGATTTATTCTAGGCCGTTATTTCCTCCCCATTTTATTACAAACCAATCTCATTAATGAAATAAATGAAACGATAAATATTAATTATTTTATACCTCTAATAATGACCTGCGGATTAAGGTCGAATATAAAGATAAAAATCATCATACTTCTTATTTTGTGCTTTCTTACGAAATTAATCAAGCAATAAAGGAAAACCAATATTAGAGAACTGGCACAAAAGGGTAGTCATTTCCCTAAGTAGAACCACTTTTTGATGGCAGACAATTTATGCGCTTGCCTATGCCTATTAACAATTTCATTGTCCGTATTTTGTTATAATAATGATCTTTTTATCTTTTTCAAAGAAGACGAATTTGATTCCAACGCATTGCATTCACTTTACCTAATTCTCAATTAAAACAAACAATCAACCAGTGAAATATACATGCCAAGGTGACATTTTGTCAATTGAATTCTACATTCATTAGTCTTTTTTTCTTTGCTTCATTGCTCATTTTTCCATGGGACCTTTTAGGCAGGTCGTGACTTTTTCAAAATTTTACTGCCTGATAGCCCACAGAAAATGCACAGAAATTTCAGTCATGCAAGGCCTGTGAGCACTTCTTCCAGCAGAGAATTTCGAAAAAAGGCTTCCCCAGCTTGCAAATCTTATTCCTAGTGCAAGCAGGGTTCATCATATTCATGTTTCCATGAAATTGAGGATCAAGGTAACGTCCTACTCTCTGTCACACTACTTAATACGAGTTGGAGTCAAATGAAAATGATTGAAATTACGAAATAGAGATTTATGTGAGTTTTCAATCATGTGACCTATACTAATTTTAAGATTCAGTTATTTGTTCTTTGCTGTATACGACTTCTAAGCATATCAGGGTCAACAGTTTGTGACGATAGACATAATTTCACCTGCAGAGCAATTTAAATAGCAATTTTCATTTTGCCTTCAGTATCCTAGCGGTCAAGACCTCAGTTCTAAAAGGGTTTTAAAGAATGTTGTCATTGTTTAACTGCTATCCTTCTCTTCTGCTTTTCGATGTATTCAAGTGTGTATTACTTTGCTGAACTTGCAGATCATACAAGGTTTTGGATGCCTATGAAAGTATATAACCAGTAGAAATACTGGAGAATTCAATTCTGCTTCAGTTCAACTGAGTTCAACAGATGCAATATCAAGATACAGAAAAACACAGTACCATTTTCACTGGTTCGCACCGTAACATTTGCAAATGGTCCTTCTTCGACGGTGAATGCAGCTATCTTCACATCATAGCACGTCCAATATAACAAGTTCGCAATACGAGTAGAATTCTTGTCTCCTTCCACAGTAGTTGTATTCCAGTAACTATCCCTTGCAGCTCCATCAGAACAACCAACAACTCGGTATTTTATCACATAAACTCTTATCAAGCCATGTCTTCTTTCAGCCAGTGGTGGTATCCAACTCAATACTAAACTTGATGAACTGTCGTTTGTAACTGTGAAATTCTGAGGCGGGGCAGTCGGAGCTGTGAAGGAGAACAAATTGCTGAGGAACTGTGTTTTAACATGAAAGGTGTATAAGAATTCGAACTCTTGGATTTGTCTCTCCTATATTTTAACTTAATCATTCACTTATTTTGCAGACAAATATATTCTATAAAACATTTGATACAATTTTTGAGAGTGAAATGACCCAAATAAAACTCGGAAACCATAACTGTGTCCTTAGAATGAGTCAGAAGTGTTGGGTCCAATATCTAGGGTCACTTTCATTTTTCACAAATTGTCCAGATAAATACATATTCAATACTGTAATGAAAATATAAGAGCCAAATTTCCAAAGTTACTTTAAAAGATAATTCATCAATAAACCATGAAAATTAATTTGCGAGAATGAAAATTGCATTGATTTTCAAAATCCTACTTGTTCTCAAATACACGATATCTTTAAACCTTTGGATGTAATCTCAATCATTCTTACTTCTCTAACAATCAACACAGTAATGCAGAAGGGATATTTACCATTTTCGCTACTTCGTCTTTTGATTATCTTAGCAAATTTGCCTTCCCCGACAGTCACAGCTGCTATCTCAATATCATAACATGACCAGAAAGTTAGATTAGTCAGCGTTTTGGATCTTTCGTTTTTGCCAGCAGTGGTATAGTTCCAGGAGGCATCAATCGCAGATCCATTGTCGCATCTCACCTTCTGGAATTTGATGAGGTAGTATCTGATGAAACCGTGGGTGTATTTGGTAGGCGGCGGCTCCCACCCAAGTCTTAAACTTGTTGAGCTTAAATTGTGAGCAGTAAAATTCCGAGGAGAGGCAGTCGGTGCTGTGAAAAGAAGTTAGAGGCATCATATTAAAAATACAGACAAGATTTGAAGGAGGAACAAATAACGGCTTCTAACAAGTCAGAGTGATTTATTTTAGGCCGCTATTTCCTCCCCATTTTATTACAAACCAATCTCATCAATGAAATAAATGAAACGATAAATATCAATTACATCATTCTTCTAATTATGACCTGCGGATTAAGGCTGAATATATAGATTAAAATAATGATTCTTCTTTTTTGTGTGCTTTCTTCGAAATAAATCAAGCAATTAAGGAAAACCAATACTAGAGAACTGGCACAAGAAGGTAGTCATTTCCCTAAGTAGAACCACTTTTGGATGGCAGACAATTTATGCGCTTGCCTATGCCTATTAACAATTTCATTGTCCATATTTTGTTATTGTGATTATCAATCTTTCTATATTCTTCAGATAAAGTTCAATTTGATTCCAACGCATCGCATTTACTTTAACTAATTTCGAATTAAAACAAACAATCAACAGTGAAATATATGCCAAGGTGACATTTTGTCAATTGAATTCTACATTCATTAGCCTTGTTTATCATTGCTTCATTGTAGATTTCACAAAAAATGAAAATCTTTATTTGTAGATTTTACTTCAACGCAAGCACATACAATGAAAGTAAAGTTTTGGTACATAAAAGCACAAAAGTAAGCCTTTCAAATATATGATATTAAGTGCCATTGAAAACTATAATAATAATAAACTACACATTAAGTAGTAATCTATGTGTTTGCTTCATTATAGTTCCGATTTTTCTGGCTATAATGGCTCATGTCTTGGTAACATAATGGAACTTCTGTTGTCTTAAATTCGAGCTTTGGATTCCAAACTAAAATAGATCAAACAGAAAAGAGATATAAAAAGTAACTGAAAATTAATTTACCATGTTCACTGGTTCGAGTGTTGTTGATTCTTGCAAAAACCCCTTCACTCACAGTATAAGCTGCTATCTGAACATCATAACACGACCAATATTTCAAATTTGTCAAATTCACTGATCGTAAGCTTTCATCCACAGTTGTCATGTTCCACGTATTTTCAGCGAATGCAGTGTTATTCCAAGTATCATATATTACAGTGTCATTTGTTGCACTGCAATTCACTTTTCGATATTGTACCAAGTAATGTCTGATAATACCATTCGTGTATTCTGGGGGAGGTGGCTTCCAGTTCAGCTCTAAACTTGATGAACTTGCATTTCGAACCTTAAACTCTTGAGGACCTGCAGTTGGGGCTAAGAAAAGAAAATATATGGTTTTAACATGTTCTTCAAGAATTGAATACAAGAGAGAGAAATTAGATGAGTTGATGAAATGATTGTAGTTGGGGAAAATGTTTGAATTTGTAGCGATCCAAAAATCGTAGTACGTAAGAACAAAACTCGGAGAAACAGAAGGACATGTCTGTTTTTTGACGCATTCATTCTACCTTATAATTGCTCTATACTAATGTTTATCGAGCACTATAGCGAGGATAGAAACTCTCTTCTCGAGTTAGATGTCAAGCGTCTCATAACTATTCTCAAATGATTAGAGAATAAATCAACTATCTTGAAATCATTCGGAACAACACCTAGCAAAAAAGAAATATTGAAAATAAAACTGAAAAAATTAATTTACCATGTTCACTGGTTCGAGTATTGTTGATTCTTGCAAAAACCCCTTCACTCACAGTATAAGCTGCTATCTGAACATCATAACACGACCAATATTTCAAATTTGTCAGATTCACTGATTGTAAGCTTTCATCCACAGTTGTCATGTTCCACGTATTTTCAGCCAATGTCGTGTTACTCCAAGTATCATTTATTGCCCTGTCATTTGTTGTACTACAATTTACACTTTGATATTTCACCAAGTAATGTCTGATAATACCATTCGTGTATTCTGGGGGAGGTGGCTTCCAGTTCAGCTCTAAACTTGATGAACTTGTATTTTGAACCTTAAACTCTTGAGGACCTGCAGTTGGGGCTAAGAAAAGAAAAGATATGGTTTTAACATGTTATCCAAGAATTGAATACAAGAGAGAGAAATTAGATGAATTGATGAAATGATTGTAGTTGGGGAAAATCTTTGAATTTGTAGTAATCCGAAAATCGTAAAACAATTTATAACTGTTCTGGAATGATTAGACAATTAATAACTATTTTGAAATTATTCGAAACAACACCAAGCAATATTGAAATATTGAAAAGTAACCAAAAAAATTAATTTACCATGTTCACTGGTGCGAGTATTGTTGATTCTTGCAAAAACCCCTTCACTCACAGTAACAGCTGCTATCTGAACATCATAACATGACCAATATTTCAAATTTGTCAGATTCACTGATTGTAAGCTTTCATCCACAGTTGTCATGTTCCACGTATTTTCAGCGAATGCAGTGTTATTCCAAGTATCATTTATTACAGTGTCATTTGTTGCACTGCAAGTCACTTTTCGATATTTCACCAAGTAATGTCTGATAATACCATTCGTGTATTCTGGGGAAGGTGGCTTCCAGTTTAGCTCTAAACTTGATGAACTTGTATTTCGAATTGTGAAGTTTTGAGGAGCTGCAGTTGGGGCTAAGGAAAAATCATATGGCATTAACATCATATCCAAGTAGTGGACAAATGAGTGAAAGAAGATGAATTTATGAAATTATTGAAGTTGGGGAAAAACTTTGAATTTGAAGCCATCTAACCGATTTATAAATGTTCTGAAATGATTAGACAATTTATAACTATTTTGAAATTATTCGAAACAACACCTAGCAAAAAAGAAATATTGAAAATAAAACTGAAAAAATTAATTTACCATGTTCACTGGTGCGAGTGTTGTTGATTCTTGCAAAAACCCCTTTACTGACAGTAACAGCTGCTATCTGAACATCATAACACGACCAATATTCCAAATTTGTCAAATTCACCGATCGTGAGCTTTCATTCACTTTAATCATGTTCCACATATTTTCAGCCAATGTAGTGTTACTCCAAGTATCATTTATTACATTGTCATTTGTTGCACTGCAATCTACTCTTCGATATTTCACCAAGTAATTTCTGATAATACCATTCGTGTATTCTGGAGGAGGTGGCTTCCAGTTAAGTTCTAAACTTGATGAGCTTGTTTTTTGAACCGTAAAGTTTTCAGGAGCTGCAGTCGGGGCTACGGAAAAGTAAAATGTGGTTTTAACATAGTACTTAAGTATTCAACAAACGTTACATTAGCAATTAAATGAACTTAACTATGAGAAAACTAAGAATGTCTTAGAGCCACAGGATTTCTTCAGGTCCTGATGCTTTTGTTGTAAATTGCATTTGCAAAGGCCAATATCTTGCCAACAGTGGCGTAGCCAGGGTCATAACTTTGGGGGGGGGCAAGACAGCGAGCGAAGCGAGCAAGAAATGGGGGTCTGGGGACTTGCCCCCGGGAAAATGTTTTTGGGCCACGCCCTTCAGAATGTCGGAGAACACTGCTTTTTGAAAGACCACCCTAGAATGATAAGTAGAAGATGCCAAGCACAAGACGTAATTAGAATTTAAGCTTAGAGGAACTGTATGTGGTGACGTTTACTGGGCTTCAATGTTCAGTACTTTAATCTTTTCAAAGCTGAAAGGTGATAGCCCTTTTATATGACACGTGAAGGAAAATCTAATTTAAGGGACCCGAAGAAGAAATGTTTCTTTAAAAAGTTCATTTAAAACTATAGTTCCAATCGAAAGCAAACCTTCTGAGCGACAAATCTATGCTTTACCAATAAGTTTGTGTTACGTACCGAGTGTCCCAAAAAAACGCAACAGATTCAAAAATTACGCAAGCTGTTTCAAATTCAAAATCATTATTCTCTTAATCTACAATTTTTAGAATTTTTTGCGACCCGGTTGCAAAGGTATAAAACAACAACCTCTATATAGTTGTATTGGTCCTTTCGCAATAACATGATTTCTTGGTACACTCTTTTTTTATAATAACCAGTAAATATGATTTGAAGCTGGCTGTTCTTAAATATTCCTCTACTTTCAGCCTGAAATATTCTTAAATTGTTCTTCCTTTTACAATGGTTTGGAAGCCTTTTTTGCTATCAGTAGTATTCATTGTTCAAAAGTTTGACGCTCTTGACCATCTGACATTGTCTGTGTTCTGTGCATCAGCTTGTTTTGTAATTATTTCTCAGTCTTAGGGTTATTTCGTAAAATTTTCATATTGAGCCAAAAATAATCAGCCTCAGTTTGTTCTTTGCTTGTTTTGGCCAAACTTGAGGCTCGTGTTCTTATAAAATTATTCTTATAGAAAAAAGAGTGTATTCTGTTACTTGGAATGGGAAAGCAGGGGTCAAACGTATATGTAGATAAATCAGCTAGCATCTCTGTTTCTGACATTCTTTCTGTCATGACACTGAGCCCGGAAAAGCACACAGCATGAGAAGATATGCATCCAGAGAGTATACCAAAGTACGGAGAATACCAAAATGACTATCCTCGCTCTCACTACGTTTTATTTAAAAACGACCTACCATGAGAGCGATAGATTAACGCTAAGAAACGATCCGATGTCTTTTTAAAAGACAACGGTTTCCAGTAGAATCACAAACAATTCTCATGAATCGCAAGGCATTTTGACTCTTCCAAACCCATCCCACCAAAAAAGGGATGACCCTCAAAAAAAAGTAACTGGTATGGTCGATCATCAAAATTGCACTGAAGGCTCTAATTACCTTGAAGAAGCTGTCAGGACATGTGCTTAGGTGACTGACCAAATATCTTATGACTAAAGAAATTCCTATCGGAATAATTTTGTTTAAATTTATAAATAACCTTACCCCCCTCCCTGAGGCGCTGATTTTATTGCAGATTTGGGCTTTTCTCAGACACCAACTTTTTGATCATTGGGGGGGGGGCGATCGCCCCCCTTGCCCCCCCCTGGCTACGCTACTGCTTGCCAAAAAGTCTAGTACCTATCTCCAAAATTTGAAAATATAAAAAAATTAAAAGTTTTGATACTTGAAAATATATTCCAGTAAGATTGGGGAAAAAATCTGTTATCACCTTCTCTTAACTATAAAAGTTTCTTTTAAATGAATCATATGAAAAGAAGAGCAAGTTAGAAAATCATTTTAGTGCCTTGTTTCTATTGAGTTTCTTCAGAGATTGTTGAGCCCATATGGATCTTTAACACAACACCATATAACTTTAAATTTACTCACCATCCTCTGAGGTTCTTGCCTCAGCAATAGTAGTGTTGCTACCATGATAATCACCAGACTCTAACACAACACTGATCTTCACTTGGTAGCAAGACCATTCCTTCAATCCAGAAATCTCATATGACAGTTTTGAAAAACCCAAGCTTTGAGTTTCATTTTCATTAACAATTAGCTGTGTGAAGTCAACTTCATCAGATTGGTTCTTGGAAGAGCAGTTGGAAACTCCATAATAAAGTTCATATCTTGAGACAGATATATTTTCGGTAAATGATGCATTTTCCCAGATGACTTGCAATGATGTTGAGCTAGAAGCGCTGATGTTCACTTCTATTGCGTTTACCAGTGTATAGGGACTTTTTCCACACAGGACTGAATATGAAAAAAGAAATATAACAGTTTATTGGATATTGTAAAATATCAGAAAACAGTATATCAGCATAATAACTACTGAAGGCACTGAAACTTTGTGTCTGGCAATGATCATTGTATTACTTTGTAAAGTGAACAAAATTAAACCTGGTGAATCCTTTTTTTGATTAACCTAAAGCTAAAGAATCCACTTTTGTTCAACTCAGAGCTAGATGAAAATTAAATTCATCCAATATAACCCTTCAAATGTGTTCGAATTTCAGTCCAGCCTACTGGTCTGTCGGAGGCTTAGTTGAGTTAAGCAGGGCCACAATAGCAGACCCATGCATCACTACGTTAAGTGTTATGGCATCCTAGGCTAGCTATGTTTAACTAAGAAATTGGTGCTAGTTCAGTTAACCAGCTCAAAAACTGCTGCCTACTAGACAAAAGCCAATTAGGAAAATGGGCACAATCCTAATCAAGATTCTTAAAGATATCACAGCTTGTACACAATTTCTGGAAAGGAAGATACAGGGAACTGTGATACCCCCGAAGAATTGAGTTTTGCAATTTACTCTGAAATGTTTGATATTTAGTTGGCGAAATCAAGTCACAAACATAACATTGAATCTTCACTACTGTATCAAATTCTTAAAAAACTTGCACGGTACATGCAAGCTTACACCCCCTCAAAAAATTTTAAGGAACCAGCCCTAAAGAGTTAGACTCAAAGACCAATAAAGTTGTACTAAACCATAATCACGGATGCAACCTGACAAACAACAAGTCAAAGAGCACCTATCTATACAAAAATATGTCAGATCCACAGGAAGATGGTGAAAAAGCTGCAACACCCTTGCAGGCACAGATATTGTTTTGAGCAAAGTGCATTCTTATATTGGTGAATGACCCTGGGTCTATAAATTCTACGAGGATAAGATAGAGTGACAATGCAAAAGGAACATCAAACATTGTGTAACTTAACAATGCGTTCCCATCAAATATTCTTATCAGTGAATATGATTAGTTGAGCGCTTGTTTGCATTAGAGTTATCCAAATTTGACATAACAAGCTCAAACAGAACTGAAGAGGGAGCTAGACATGAAGGACCTCTATCCGGTTTTTCAAAGCGATCCACACCTGCAGGATTAGAATCATTGCGTTATCATTGTCAATTGTTTAATTAACAGTAAGCTTTATTTCGTATCTTTATGTTTCTTTCAGCATTGGACCAAGCGTTTTTGAAGTATAAACAACTAATAACATACAGCTAAAGGCAGCTTTTATCTGGAATCTTTACTGTTATTTGATACCATTCCCTATCATTGCATCCGGAATTAATGAATTGGGTGAATTTCAAAACACGAGATAAAATTGTCCATTTGATAAGTGAAAGAGTGGGGAATAGCCCTCTGAATGTTGGCTATATAAACGCTACAGGACTATACTCGTTACTCGCAGCAAAGTGGGGGCTGTGAAGGGTGTAGTAGTTAGGCGTAACTGAACCCCTTTAAGAACAAAATAGTAAGAAGATTCCTTAAAGATAAGCAAAATCCAAAGTCTATCAAATCATTTCAAGGCATTTAGTCCAGGACCTGTAGTCTGAGGCCACTATTGTAACGATGAACACATACTTTTATAAGAAATTGCTTTAAGAGTAAGGCATTACTTATTGGGTTAATAGTCAGCACAGCTTTAGAAACCCTGCTTATATCTCTTTTAGAATAAACTCTATTTCAAATAATCATCTTTGAAAAAGAAGGGCCGTAAATCTTGAAGCTACAAATATTTGAAATTAGAGCGAGAGGGGCCAGACTGCAATTGCAGCATAGCATCCTTGCATTCTGCCACTAATAATTGCATCCAGAATTAATTCATTGATATATTCTGAAAGAGAGATTGGTGCATACACAATATAAATAATAATACACTCGTTTTTTATAATAACCAGTAATATTGGTTTGAAGCTAGCTGTCCTTAAATATTCCTCAATTTTCAGCCCGAAATGTTGTTAATTTTGTTCTTACTTTGTAATGATTTGGAAGCCTGTTTTCGCTTTCAGTGGTGTTACACTCTTTTTTTTATAAGAATAAATTTTATAAGAATAATGAGCCTCAAAATCGGTGAAGTTTAAGAATATTTTAAGAATATTGCGAGGCTCAGATCCCATGGAAAAAATTTTTAGCGAGTGCTTCTTTACTTCTGTATTGGTGTGCTTTTTACCGGGAATGGTTTAAATACGTACACTCATCTAAATTTTGATGCAAGTGTCGATGAGCTCTGTTTTACAGGCAATAAGGATATTGTTCTGTTATCCACCATATTTGTAATAATGTAGGTGTGCTTTTTAGGCATTTATGACAATAATAACAATTTATTGCTATATCCGTGTTTTCTGCCGTAAGAATAATTTAAGAATATTCCGAGGGTCAAAATAGCAAAAAATTAAGAATATTGAGGCTCAGAAAAAAATTAGATATTCTTATAAAAAAAAAGAGTGTAATTGGTTCAAATGTGGACTCTCTTAACCATCTGATATATCCGTGTGCTGTCAATCTGCTTGTTTTGAAATCATTTGTCAGTCTCATGTCTATTTTGTATCATTCTTTTGTCGACCTTGAAATGGTCAGCCTCGGTTTGTTCCTAGCTTGTTCTTAAGTTTTGGCAAAATCTGAGGCTCGGGTTCTTATAAAATTGTTCTTATAAAAAAGGGTGTACCTATATGTATTTATATCCTCACATAAATTAAATGAGAACAACAACCTTGTTTTTAATGTACCTTTAATCCTTTGTGGCATGAAAAATGCAGTTTGGGACTTTCTGCAATTTGGGGACATCAAGAGCAGTTACAAGGGGGCTTTACCGTTACCAGAAAAAGTGACTTATGATTAATTCATTATGTTTGACATGCAATTGAATTCTTTTGAAATTGGAAATAAAAGCACAATAGATTTCACAAGGTGATCTATGAAGTAAGTTTATTCTGCAGTTATTTTCGGGCCCTTTAATTAATTCACCACACCCAACCTTCTTTAATTAAAGTACCCCACCAAGTGGATTGCAAAGTGCTAGGTATCCCCCAGACAAAGGCTGCATAAACAGTTTTAAAAAGAATTGAAGAGTAAAATGGATAATTGTTTCTGTAAAATGTATCTGTTCAATAACATTTCAGTATTTTTATTATGAATATCCTGCGTTGTTCCAAATATGCCGATTTTTCAAATTCAAATGCAGCTGTAGTTTAAGGAAAGAAGATCTTCCTTCACAACAAGATAAAGCGGAACAAACTATAGAGGAAATTACAGAGGCAACAAGGAACAGGGATACTTTGGGCCTATTAATTAAAAACATGATGCTTGTAAATGCTGACGATGTTATGATGATATCATTTTATACAACGACTATCATGACAATCTTAATCATGAATTTTTAAAAGATTTTTTTATGGTATGAAATGTAAAAATTCGTAGTCATCTAGAAATGTGAAAATTATGCCGTTTCGTAATCGAGCAACCGGAGCCAAGTGAACAGGTAAGTGACAAAATTTGAGAAGCAGAAGGTTGCAAGCAAAGAACAGAAGGAAGTTGACGACGCAACAACGGAAGAAACGCAAAATCACGACAAAACTCAACATACCAAGTAAAATCACTGAGATGAAGAACCGCGAGCCAAACATGTAACCAGCCATCGTTCAGCTCACATTCTTGACAATTAATTCAGCTAAATGCAGATTACTTTTAGGTTAAATGTACTCTTTCTGATTCTGCGACAAGACTGCTGATTATATCGCTTTCGATTTCTTCGCCCAAATCAAAGCAAGATTTGTAAGGCGCAGAGGCGGAAGTGGCGGGTTGGTAGGGGACTAGAAACTAGGAAGTGGATTCCAGACATATTTCCATTCAACTTATACTTCTGTATATTTCTCACCAATGGCAATTCTTGATTTTGATCGCACGATACAAACAAGATTTGATGAATTGAATAAGAAATTGACTGAAACAAAAACTTAATTGATCGATTTGAAAATGAATTTGCTGAAGCTGGTTCTGAAACAGAGAATAGAAGACAGGGCTGACCATCTCCCTTGTTCCTTCCCATGAATTGTTTTTAGGAGTTTTTAGGAGACAAAATTTCTCGACAGAGAGTATGGTCAAGTATAATACACTGTATCACATGAGGGAAATAAAGATCTTCTTTGAGCTAACTCCGAATCTCTCAGCAAAAGTATGTGTGTATTATACACTTTTCTTATAAGAACTATATCTTGAAAGACCACGAGCCTCAAAATTTGCCAAAATTTAAGAACAAGCTGATAAACAAACTAGCCATTTTTAGCGCAATATATTAAAAATTCTACGAAATAGCCACGAGACTGACAAATAGTTACAAAGCAATAAGAATGACAGCACATGGATGTATCAGATGGTCAAGACTCAAGAGAGTCAAAATTTGAACCAATTAAAACAACTGATAGCAAAGACAGGCTTCAAAATCATTTAAATGTAAGAACAATTTCAGAATATCAGCCTGAAAAAATAAGATTATAATTCAAGAACAGTCAGGTCAAACCAAATTTACTGTTTCTTATAAAAAAGCACACATTGCACAGCAAAAGATCTTCTCTATATCACAAGGATATTTCCCGAAAACATTTTTTCGCTTTTTACGGTAAATGTCAATTTTAAGAGCCTATGTTTATCCAATGTAGAAACTTCGTAATTTCGAGAAAAAAATTGCAGGATGCCTCTAAACTCACAACTTACGTTTTAAGCAAAAAACTCTGAATTTTTGAGTTGAGAAACCCTTTTTAAGAATCCGTAATACTTTCTGCAAGACTCCATAAACTGCTAGGATTGGAGAATAAACTTGAAACATGTATACAAAAGAAAATGATTAATTACACAACAAATAAACTACTGTAAACTAAAGAGAGCTTACCCAATTTCCTAGTTTTTGTAAGTTTGGTCAATTAGTTATCTTTATTGACCTCGCCGTCTACATGAGTATGTGGCTCGCAAAAAAGAATGCAACAAAGCAACATACTTTGGAGGGGAGAAAATGTTTCCAAATGGACATAAACTCTTCTACAAGAATCAAAATATGTTACCAATACAAAGCTCAACAAACTCTTTCTCACTGGAACAAACTCTTTTTGGATGAAGAAAAATTCTTTCTCACTGGATATAGACACATATGCGACGGATTTAGGCCACTGCGATTTTAAGTGAGGTGAAATCAAATCTACATTAACTGAGAAATGTTTTAACAGCACTACAGTTGAACTTTTGTTAATGGATTAAAATGAGACAAAATACTCACCAGATAAAAACAAACTTAGAACATGGAGAAGAATTGACTTTTAACATCAGCAACAAAGCTTTGACAATTATCTGGTCTTCATGAAATAAAAAAGAAAGACTGGAAAAAGTGGCGTCAGCAAACCATACCAAACCATTTTCGCGCGCATTTTTCAAAATGATCCATAATGGCCCCTTTGTTTTCGTTTTATGGTTTGAGATCAACCAAATGAAACAATCAGTCATATTCTTCTATGGCTTGTTTCTTCCAGACCAGGCCATAAAAATCTCGGTAGATGGGCAGTAAATCATCCACTTCGCTTGTATTTGCAGTATTAGGTAGGCGATTCTTCATCTAAACTGATCCGATCCAGGTCCCAACGTCGAGGTTTATTTTAAAGATGGCGGACCTGACAGGCCTAATTCAGCAAAGTTTGGATCTTAAATGCATCGAAGATTTGGGTGAAGTGGAAGGAGGATGGATATGTAATTCTAAAAGATATCAGACAGAAAATGGGAAACTATTTGTTAAGACATATGAGCAAGACAAGGTACACAAAAAAATATATCTATATTCCTCTCTTCTCGATTTTCTTCCCAGACGAACCTAATTGCATAATAGGCCCTCTTTTTTTATTCTATACCTTTCATTCCCCTGTCAATGTCGTTGAACATGCCACACTCTCTGGTCTCTAAAAAGACGGGGGTTTGGAATAATAGGGGTTCGGAAAAATCTCAAAAAGTTGATAAGTGGGGGGGGGGGGTGGACTCTGATTAAAAATGTCCTGGGTAGAAAATTTTCTGAAAATTACTAAAAAGGGAACTCTGTGAGTTGCGTGGTGTAGTGACAGTGAGACTTAACGAAAACAGTGCAATGAATTCACTGATTTTACTCAAGATGCTCAGTCTCATAGATTTTTGTAGTGTAACTCTTGTTTTGCTTGCAACTGGTTACTAGAATTAATTAGCAGGGGGTTGGAATAAGAATGTTCTAGGTGAAAAATTTTTCTAAAAATTAATAAGTGGGGTGGGGGAGACGTTTACTAGAGACCAGAGAGTTCTTGCCATACAGAGCACTTTGCAACATCTCTTATTGTGAGGGGATGGCCGGGGGGTTTGATCACTCAACCCTTAAGGGTCATTGGTCGTTCACCACCTTCAGACCTGTCTCTTAGACCACATTTACATTAGTGACAGATCCAAACCGTGCTCATATATTTGCTAGAGTTTACACTTGAGCAGATCCTTTTCAGTTCGCGTTAACATTGCAAACTGATCCAGAGCCAGGTCCAGGAGTCTTTTTGGCACTTTGACCTGGATGTAATAACGAAACGTACCGAGAAATTTACCTTGCCTTCGATTCGTACTCGTATGATCAATACCAGCCTTTTACACTGGACCTAAACTCAAACAGATCTAAACAGGAACACTCTTGAAAGCGATCCCAAACTAGAAGGGATAGCAGATCCATATTCATTAGTTCCAGTGTGAATGAAAAGCCTATCTGTGCTAGTTTTGGTATGGACCGTTAGGATCTGTTCCAGCGTAAATGGGGTCTTAAAGTGTGAGGAGAGGATTTGCCAGCTCTCTTTAATTCCAGGCAAAAAAACAAATGTAACCACGAGGTGTGGTCACATGGAAAGAAAAGACCAGGGTTGCAAATGTTAAGCCAACTTCTGTACTACATACTACTAAATTCATTTTCAGGGTAAAATGATGTTTGAAGGGGAATTTGAAAGCTTGAAGAGATTGAAAGAAACAAATACAGTCTCAGTTCCTTCTCCAATAAAGGTAATTTTAAAATAGCCTGAAAAATCAGAAACATAGCTAATCAAAAACATGGCTTTTTATCTGACACTCAACCAAGTAATATGTTAGAATGAGAACGAAACAAAAACCTATCAAATTATTATACTAAGATGTGGATTGAAATAGGCCAATCAGAAAAGAGGTGAATGATTGATATAGTGTACACTTATAACAAGAGTTTATGACATATTACTCTGTTGAGGGTCAGTCCAAAATCTTTAGTAACCCATGTTTCCACTTAGGTTTGTCTCCAATTTTTCTTGCTACTTTGAAGTTTTGTACTATTCATAGACTGTGTCCTATTATTTTTGGCAAGGGTTTATTTTACTCAAATATCATTTTATTGTTCACTTTTTTAAGTAAGGGACAATTTAGAAAGAATTAAGGGCTAGAATTTTCAAACCAATTAGCAACTCTAATAATTAATAATTGATAAATAAGGTATGCAGTTAAAAAACTATGCTGAAAATGGCAGACCTTGTTTGATTTAAGCTAATATACATTCTGGTAAAAGAGAAATGGTGATTGGCATTTTAGAAGTCTCTCTGCAAGTGGACCATAATATAAATAAGTTTGTTACAAAGGGTTATCTGCCTTTAGCTCTCACCAAATATCAGGGAAAGTGTGATTCAAGTAGAGTGTTACTCTCTAGGGATTTAGCCGAAAATGGGAATGTAAGTGAGGGAAAATTAATTGAACCTTGAATAGGTAATTAAACACTTTAACTGTAGATAACTGTCTCACTCATTTTGATAGTGGGCAATTGGTTCTTTAACGTTAAGACTCTATGAGGTAGTTTGCAATGTATGCTATCAGATTGGGGTAGGGGAAGTAGGTACCCTTTCCCAATCCAGCTATAGGACAAAGTGCAGGAAGGGGAAAGTTGTTCAATGTTAATGGGAAATTTGTTCCGCAGGGAGGCATGCAGAGGAGTGACAGAGACTGAGTAGACAAAATAGAAAAATACTTTTCCTTCAAGTCTACTTAAGCCCTCTGCATGCCCCCCTGTAGTGTGGACTTAATTCTACCTTTGTATTAATTTCATCTTAACAGCACAAAGTCCTTCTGGTCCTCTTATAACTGGTTCCTTTTTATTAGGTACTGCATTACAAGTCAAGCAAACAATACGTGTTTATAATGGAGTACCTGGATATCAGGCCGTTGTCAAACTACGAAGCAAAGTTAGGAGAAGACTTAGCAAGGTAGAATTTAAAAGTTCTGAGCGGGTTCCTCTTTCACATGCAACAAACAAGGGTGCTTTTTCTTGACACACCTGTTACTTCAAAACATCTTTTTGACGCATTATTTTCTACTTTCCTGTAGGCTTCATCTTCACAATAGAATTTCATTAAAAACCAAGGAGGAAGACGAGGCTAGAGTTGGCAAGGCCGAGCGCACAAGTGCAGTTGATGAATTTGGATTTCAGGTTCCAACTTGCTGTGGATCCCTTCATCAAGATAATAGCTGGAACGATAATTGGATTGTGAGTCATACCTTCAAAACGTTTCATTCCTCAGATTTTAAAAGTAGGTTAAAGTTAGTTTAGATCTAGCTCATCTAGTTCAGTACAAGATTTAGTCGTCAGGAGGTTTTCAGAATTACGATCCTCGTTTTATTGTTTCTAAAGCACAATAAAGATACATTGAACTCCGGAACATTTTTAACTTCTATGTAGTGATGAAAAATGAAGCTCACTGCAGGAGGGCTGATTAGGCAAGCAAAGTTCAAATGGCCGGCCAAGCTCAAAGAACGTCGCTGCTAAATCATATTTTTTGAATAAAAAGTGACGAAGCAACACTTTATAAATGATAGAGGAAGACAAGCACTCTCCACTTTCAATGATGTACAAAACTAGGGCGATGTTCAATAAGATATTGACTATTTATCGTGTTTCGCTGTAGCTTGAAGGGGCTAACTTATTATCAGAGGGTATTTCAACAATTCTATCTCCACGAAAATCAACAACAAATTATTTTATATATACAGAGTTTTTGGTGTTTTCAAAGGAAGTTTCTTGTTCGTTTTTGTTACTTTTTCGAGTAACATAACTTTATTCCAGTTTATCCTTAATTTCACAGGAATTTTTTGCAAGGCAGAAGATGCAAATACAAATTGATTGGATTCAAAAAGAGGTTTATTTACTTATCATTACAATATTTACTATAAGTGTCCCTGCCTACAATATTTCTATGCCAAGTCTATACAATGTATGGTAAGGGATAAGGGGAAAATTTCAACTTATTTCTGTCAGGTGAGAAAGAAAGAGCTATATGACATATTGAATTCAGATTTCTTTAGATTTGAGTCGTAAAATATCGTCTGAGAAAAAGGAAGTTTACATTTTTGATTGAGAAACAGCTGGCATATTTTGGAGACTTTGGTCAAACCTTAACTTAAAGACTGACGGTTGTGAAGGTTGAGGAAGCCTCGATGTTCTTATAAAGTGTGTTATTTGAAATAAAAGAGCATTTTAAATAAAATTAATGCTATTTAACGCCAACTCTACAGGAGAACCCCCTAAACAAGAGTATGAAAATTCTATATTTGCATATGGCAAATTGTTGAAGTTCCAGCAAGATAACGAAAAAACATTTGATTTAAGAAAAATTTGGCAGAGATTAGAAGTTTAGCCTAAGTCAAATGGAAAAGGGATCAAGATAAAATATGATACAAATTTACAAGGATATTTATCAAGACAGTTATCAAGCCTAAACTTTTAGCAAAGACTAAATAAGTTAAGAAATTGTCTTCTAAGCCCTAAAAAAGTTTCTTAGTACCAGGTTTCACTATATTTTAAAGCCTTCTCTGTTGTTTAACATGTTTTAATTTTCTTTTAGTATCAAGATAGAGAATTGCAAATTTGCTGGTCCGAACTTCAACAAAAATTACCAAAATTGTTCAAGAATATTAAAGTTGAACCATCATTGTTACACGGAGATCTTTGGAGTGGGAATACAGCAGAAACTTTGTCAGGTCCTGGTATGTCATACCATTTTTATTTGCTTGGGGAAATGTTATTTGACTAAGAAAAAAACCGGTTCAGTAGTATTGGAGTAGTTATGGCTATTTAGCTGCATTTACTATTTCTGAAAACGAGCTAATGTCTCGACAGGGGCGTTGTCATACCCAAATAAAATATAATGTTGTTTTTCTAGCGAATACATTTTATCATGTTTGAAATATTTTGGAACATTTTTGCAAAATTTTCATTTTCTTCACTTTTTAGGCCTTGTCCTAACGTATCCGGATATGTTTGAAAACCCATGTTTATTCATCCTTTTTTGAAAACAAATTGCGTCCACATGATGATTGTTTTCAAAAAAATCTCTATCCACACGGAAAGGAGGAATCACTTACGAAATAATTTTGTTTATGAAATTGAACGCGCAAAACTGAGCTCGTGACGTCATTGTTTTCGAAGAAATACGATTTCACTGTCCACACTCCACACGACTAAATGAAAGCGGAGTTTTAAAATGTCCCTTCTGGAGATCTTTTTTAAAAATTTCCAAATACGACCGTAGCCGTAAAATAAGCTAGTCACGTGTGGACGCAAGCCGTATTCGTAAAGAAAAATTAGCGTTTTCACGAATTTCAGATACGTGCGGAAAGGGCCTTGATTATTATCTGGTTTATCTTCTAGTTGTGTTTGACCCTGCTTCCTTCTACGGCCACGACGAATATGATTTGGCGATTGCAGGGATGGCATTGCAGGGCATTGAAGGATTTAACAAACACTTTTACAACGAATATCACAAATTAATTCCAAAAGCACAAGGATTTGAAGACAGACATTTGTTGTACATGATCTTCCACTTTTTGAATCATTGGTAAGTGGAGAGGCAAATTTCAAAACTCAATCCATCCTTTAAACATTTATATGAAATAAAGAATACGAAACGTAAAGAATTCCTAAATAAAACCATGAGAAAATTCTATCCTCCCATAATTTTCTAGAAATTTTGTGAGCCTTATTTCTTGCTATATTTTCGCCCTTTGAAAAGAGTATGAAAGGAAATACTTTAGTCAAACGTGATATTATTGCATTTATGCACCTATTGTTTCGATATTTTTGAGAATATTTTGTTTTTCAACTCTGTCAAGCTCCTGTAATTTGCAAAAAGAAAGTTATGGCCTAACAGCTGTTAGCAACCATTTTGTTGCTAGGTGTCCCGATATATTTTGAATGGGAGTTTTGTAGATCAGTCTATTATCGGTAGAGGACTTGAGGATGGCGGGAGAAATCGGAATCATAGCAAACAAAGCTTTGTATCCGACACTCATCAGAATAGTTATTCTATTTCGCCATTCTTAAATCAAGTCACTACGTTTGTTTTAATTTAGCGTTTTCCTAGAGTTTAAAAACGTCTGATTGATTCTTCGACTAAACGAAAAAGTTCCCCTCCCCCTTTAAACAATATTGATTTGTAACCGGAAAAGTCTCTACCTGTTGGAAAGTGAACATGCATCCCAAAGACCACCGAATGGACAAATGGACAACGAAAACCTGTTTTCAATGTTCGAAAGGACATTAATTGACAACTAAACTGTTCTGCAAGAACTTCTACAACAGTAAATATTGAATTAGTAACTCTGCCTTTGGAAGTTTTTAGAAAACAAGCATCCTGTTGCGTTTCAGAATTTTTGAAATCTCTAATTCTAGGAATCATTTCGGATCAAGTTACCGATCTGGAGCGATCTCACTAATGAAGAAATTGAATAGAGCTGTGTAAACCTTCCAAACTTGCTGATGTTTGCATCACACCTGTCCAGGTAACTAGCAGTGCGTTCCTCTCGCAATCAAACAACAAAGATTTGACCAGAGTAAGGTTCAATTCTAATAAATTTCGTTTCTTTCATCTGACAACAATCCTGATTTTCAATGAAACCAAACCTCCTCTCGACTTTACTTGATTTGAATGTTGGCCATAAGCGAGACTTCTCCAAAATGTCTGCTGAAAATTCTTCGCAAATGAAACGAATGGTTATTTTTATATTATTTATACAGTAAGAGAAACTCGTTAGAGAAGCGCGTATCCTACTCTGGAGAGGATCTCCTAAACAGGAGAGAAAGTCAATAGATCACAGATAGTGAAAGCGAAATGAAATTAGAAAGGACCTTTCAAAGATAGACCATGTGAAGAATTGGGGAAGAGTGAAGAGATGACCGAAATTGTGATGGAATGCTCTGAATGCAAAAAAAAATTGGTTCACAGGAAAAGTTTCCGATGTGCGTTGTTAAAAACGAGAATAATTTGCATCAGCAGCAAGAGAAATAGACTATAGACATAATAAGGAAAAATGTAAAGAAAAAAAGAATATAGGGCCCCCGAACTCTTCTGATCTTCCATCCATCAACGCTTTCGAATAAACTTGAGGCTGACAATAGTAGAATGGCAATGTTCCAATGTGTTTCAGCTGAAAAAGGGATACTTAGGAGCTGTAAGGACCAGCCAAATCATGATTTCAACCGGCTGATCCTCTTGTCACAGATCGGTAAAGCAAAACATAATGAAAATCATCTGAAATGAGACAGTGAGAAAACGGCAAGCGAGAAGAATGTTATTTTTACTATTCGGCTCATTGTATGAAATATTGATTGTGAGTCTTCTCTTAGCCTATAAGGGGTAGGTTTAATCGGCTTAAAACCTTTTTTAAATTCCAGAGGCAGGCTCACTTGTTGCAAATCACTCTATCACCCCATTTTCTAATTGATTTATATGTTTGGGAAATTCTTATTATGACGGGTTTCATAGTTATGTAGCTCCTCGTATGTTTGAAAATTAGTTTTTAAGATTTTGTTTGTTTCAGGTATGAAAATTGACAAAGGAGTTATTATCAAAGAAAAGACAAACCGGGACAACATAACACACGATTTTGATAATCTTGTAATTTCAAACTCTGCAAGTAGCCCTGTTGAACAATCAAGGAAAGACCCTTTGAATGGATTTGGAACGTTGCTGCCTGGATCCTTGTGCCTTGGGCAGAAATGCTTTCAGGATTCTGCAGACAAAGCCTGCATAATATGAAACAGTAAATTGATAGACAAAAGAAATGATAAAATCATGTTATAAAAAAAGATGAAAATCAGATGACTTGTTGAAGGTATTTCAGGTAATTAAAAATATTTATTGATATGAAACGAAGTTGACAGTGTACTGATTTGATAATAACAGGCATTGATAATGGTATATTTTGATGGAAACATTTTTAATTTGCCTTAACAGAGTAGCAATAATCAACATACTGCAGTGCAAAGTGAAATGCAAATACGCTTTTAATAAAGGACTTTCTGGAAGCAATCTTAGGCTTTAATGGTATCAGACAACGCCTAATATCACCAAAAATACTTTGCTGCCTCAGAAAAGGACAGCCAATCGCCAGAAAAATTTTGCCGTTTTTTGTCTCCTTTTGAAGGAAAATACTTTGGAAAGTTTTGCGTTTTTTAATGCGTAATATTGCTCCCTGAACGTCTTGAGTGGATTAAAAGCCTATTTGGAACCATCAGGGTTTTCTCCAGTTTTTGGTTGATTTTAAAGGAAAATATTTTTGGTAGATATTTGCGTTTCGCAATACTATTATAACCCCATATTGCTCCCTAAACAGTCTTGAGTGGATTAAAAGCCTATTTGGAAGAATTTATTTCGGGTCAATTTTGACCCAAAACCATGGATTAACCATCAGGGTTTTCCTCTAGATTTTGGCTGATTTTGAAGGAAAATATTTTGGTAAATGCTTTTTGAATGCTATTATAGCCTCACATTACTTTCTGAACAGTCTTGAGTTGATTAAAAGCCTATTGAGAACCATTTCTTTTAGACCCATTTCAACCAAAAACCATCATCGTTCTGTCCAGTTTTTACCATTCTTTATGAATAATGTTTCGGTGATTTCATGTGTTATCTGGTGCTATTACTGCCTAATATGACCCCCTATACAGTAGTTTACAACAAACGTCGAGCAATTTTTTGAAGATTTTCTGACAATAAGTCTGGAGAATCTCGTTATTGTACAACAATAATATTTTCATATTCATCCACTGAATTTCTGAATTCGATTTCGTTTCAAATGATTATGCTTCGTTCGTGGCAAGTATATGCAGATAGGAGAGAGGGGAACTTTCTTGCAAGACATTTCAAACTCTGAATGCAAATCATTTCATGAACTTGATTTCATCATGTGTCTGTCTTCCGCATTGAAAAGTGCTTGCAAAAATGGCCGTCTGACTATTTGGCTTTTTCGCGTTGGGGTCTGTTGAGGAGCCTTCATGTCTGCTACTTCAAAGCTAGTTGAAAATTTCCTGTCCAATCCGTCAAATTTTCGTAATTCATCGTCCTCATATCCATTGCTCAAGTTTTTGGGGTCTTCTGTTAGATTATTAGGCATAACTTCATCAGTGAAATGTTTCGTTGTCGAGTTTACGCCATCACGTGATTCACATTCATTGCTTTCATTGGCGCTGTTCCATTCCTCTCCTTCTCTATGCGAAATATAACCCTCTTTGAAAGAAACCTTTTTCACAAGCGTCGGCACGTGTTCAGACACATCGTCATTTCGTACAGCATATTTGTCCTCTATTTTCAGTATGGATGAAACAGTTGTTTCACATATGAGTTGTTCTGGGTTCTTACAAGAACCGTTGGGGGCCTCCCCGGCTTTTCCATCATCACCCCGTGACTTCCTCTCCGACGCATGTACACTATTTGACAAATTACGTTGTTGTTGCTGTTTACAAGAGTATTTCGAGGTCCCTACTTGACTTTTATCTTGTTCTAACAATCCCCTATTCTGCTGTACTGTATCATTGGGGTACTGATCACGATATTCAAACAATGGCTTGGGTTCCTTTCTTTCAATCGCACCAACTTCAAACGTCATTCTGTCTCTCTCGCTCTTACGATCTGACGAACGAAATGTGTGCGAGCCTTCGTCAGGCTGTTGCCCCCTTTCTCCCAACAAAACATCTCCGTCAGACGATATTTGTTCCATATTTTTCACATTGGCGTCTGGGAAGACCTCGAATGGTCGTATGCTACTACAAAGGCATTTGTCGTCTTCAATAAACCGGCTGTCCTCATAACAAGTCTTCCATTGCATTTCTGTCGCACTATTCGAAAAAGAATCATCAGTCGCACTGGCTTCAGACTGTAGAAAGCTACCTCTCGAGTGTTGTTGCTCTTTTACATCTGATCCGTTGGATAGTTTTTTATGATCTGCGGGGGATAACGTGGGAGCTTTAACATTTTCATTGGAATTCAGAGACACCCGTTTACTGGATGATCGCCGATTGATGGTCCCAGAAGTAGTGACACTTCCCTTGCGCACATTGATATACGCACGGCAATGCACTAAAGCGAGGAGCCGCCTTTTGTCTTCTTTCAAGGCTCTGTGGAATTCGAATTTATGTATTGTGTACAAGAGTGGATTTATGATGGACGAAAGAAAGCGAATGAGCATCAAGACATTCAACAGACTAGCTGGGATTTTCACGAAGGTTTTTGGATATTCCGAGTCAATCAGGCGTATGATTATCCATGGCGCCCAGCAAATGAGGAAGACAACAAACATGATGCCAAAAATGAGGATTGCCTTGTGCTCTCTCTCTCGTTGTACTTTTTGTTGAGCTGTAAGCGTCGTGTGCTGCCTTTCAGAAATGCCGAGCTGGTGAATGGCGTGGAACATTCGAGAAAAAGCAACAATCATAACAAGAACGGGGATGATGAATAGAAAAGCTCCGACGGTGGAGTATTTTGCGTCACTACTATAAACAACAAGCATAGTTGACCTCGTGACGTTCTTATCCAACACGTGGTGCAGCCAAGCAAAGGGAAACAAGGAATATATCAACGCGAGTATCCATAACGCAACAATTATCATAATTATGCGGCGCTCTGTTACTGTTGTGATATGTTTCAAGGGGTGACATATGCGGAAATATCGTTCCCCTGTGATCGCACATAAGTTGAGAATTATCAAAGAGGCTGACAGAACAGTCACTACATCTGCCATTATGAAAACGAGGATGTATTTCGCAAAGCTTACCTGAAGTAATGGTCTGGTTGCCACCAGCAATGGTAATGTCACCAGCCCCGTAACCATGTCAGACAAAGAGAGGCTGGCCAAGAGTAAATTTGAGTTACGGCGAAGTGAGCGTTTTCGTCCGAATAGAGAGAGGACGTACAGGTTAATGATAACAATACAGGACGCAATAATCAGGAGGATGTACTCGTAATTCGTAAAACCTGCTGGGTTTCCTGTAAACGGGCGGGTGGACGAGTTTGAGGCTCCGCTGCCGTTGGTCGAGTTGGCGAAGGCCATCACGAGAATTGGTTTCTTTTCGAGTATGGATTTCTTCTTCTTCGCGCACGATCTACAAAAGAAATACTTCATCAATTTCAGCAATAATCAACTGGAAATGATGCCTCACTTCAATGCAGTGGCATTTTTAAGAATATTACCCGTTCAGTTAGGTGGAGAACGTATACCAACGTGCAGGAGTAATTTGCGAAATTCGCAGGGCAAATAAATGCACGAATGTATTTGGCCTTTCGATTAGCTGACAATTCTGTCTTTATATTTCCCAGTAAATAGCCTTTGCTTTGGAAAATTGAAATTTGCATCCTTCGAATTGGATAGTGCACAACTAAATAAGCCAATATCCTGGTTTAGCTTATCTAAAGAAAACCTGGAAATGAGTTCTTGTAAAGTCAAATTAATAAATGACCATATTTCATTCTTTTTTCACTCTTTTCGGTTATTAAGAACAAATTACTACTAACTGCACTCATACCAAATTAACCAAGAAGCCTTGAGCGTGTCAGGTTATTTGAAAAGGACAGGAGGACCGCGTTGTAAATCAGAAAAGTAGAGGACTGGTCCAAAGGGGTTGATGTTTGCTTCGGTTAAGGGTTCGAGAAGAGGGTTCACCAGTTTCTAGGCTCTTGTTTGCCTTCTGATTTCTATTTGATTGTCGTGAAGTGCATTGGAGTACTTTTCTTGATAACTAATAGTTTTTCCCTATCGGTAGGATGTGTGGAAAATCTTCTTATCCCTGGATATGCTTGATTGATACTAAGACGAGAACCGCATTGGCTGATGACGGATTAGCAGTCTCAAACCCAAGACCAAGACGAACATCAACAAAATATCAAATAGCCTCTTCAGAATCATTGACTTCCTAGATACAACATTAGAATTAACAAAAATTCTCTCAAAAATGAAAGCAAAATGAAAACCCCTTGACGTTAACACCAACTATATAACCCTTCCCCAACGATCATCATAAACTTACCAGCAGAATCTACATGGTCGCGAGTTCGAGCGTATCCAACAATATCTGCCGATTGTGTAAGACTTTCTAGCCTGACGTCTTACTCCTGATATAAAACGCACACCAAGGCTTGTTTCTCATTTACATATATTTGTACAACTCATACTAATATCATATGTCTGATAACTATTTCTTTAGAAAAAAGTATAAAGAGCTCGTTATAAGAAGCTTAACCTCCTCGAAGCGAGTCACTTAGTTTTTGTTGGCTGTTAATCCAAACTTAAATGCTAGATTAATAATCCAGAAAATAGCCGAAGGAGGCTTAGGTTGCATAACTTCATATCAGAAAACCGAAAGCTACTCATCATTATTAGCAAACCGGATTCTTGGGAAAATTGAATTCTGCAGCTTTCGTTATCGACTTTATCACGAGTTTCCCGCCCTTGCGTGCTAAGAAAACCCGTTTCTTTCATGCGCGTGTGGGCCTGCATACTCACTCCAGAATCTCCTCAAAGGAGGGTAGGGTTTTCCAGGGGCGTACCCAAGATTCTAGATAGGGAAGGTTGTTGTTGCAACATGATTTACCCTTATTCTCCATTTTCATGGTATATCAACTGAGTGAATATTTCATGGATGGAGGGGGACACTGGAGCCTGAAATATAAAGGGGTTCATGTAGCTGTTTGGTGAAATCATCCCTTCATTTATAATTTACTTGTTTTGTCTATTCCTTATTTTCTCAGTTAAAGAACGGAAAAATGTGTATTGTTTTCTTTAGTAAAAATTAGCCAATCAGGATGCTTTTTAGTGATACTGCAAACGATAATGCGATAAAAATCCATGCAGTAATTGGATTTCATGCAGTTACGATTTATTCCGGGGCTGAGGCTAATGAAAACCTTCGTTCTTGTCCGAATCTTTTTCTTTTTAAGAGAACACTTGGTGAGAGTATCAAGGCTCGAGTGGAGAGCAGTAGATAAAACAATAGTCTATTGTTTAGTAAAATAGAAAATTGAGAAAATCTTGGGCTTGACCACCATTTAATGGTTCTTATAAACAAGGGAGTACAGTCTAAGATTATTTCGAAATCCTGTTAGGCAGATTTGTGCAATGTGACAGCCCCGATGACGGAAATCAAATTAGAAAAATTACTGATGACATAATCGAGTTTGATACTTTTCAATACGACTCAAACATGCTTGTTCATCTCAGCCTGAATTTATTCAACAATTTTCGCCGTTATCCCAGGCCCGGCGGTAGCAGTCCGCTAGGTGCAGCGCTGGCCGGACAAAATTCTGGGCAAAAACCTCATTTTGTCAGAAAATAACATTGCTTTTTAAAACATCAGATTTTCACTGTAACTTTCGATTCATTTTTACGTAAATCGCTTTCTAAAAATGCACCAAATTGCATCTGTGAGAACCTGAATTCAAAAAGTTTCAACGTGTATGCCACTGGGTTCCGCAAGTTAAGCTCGAATCGGATCAACTATGGACAGCTCCAGTCGGGCCTGTATCCAACTCTGCGGCCCTCATTACAGCTATCGAAAATTCCCATTTCTATTTTGGGGAATTTCTATTTTCTTACTGCATCATGATTCTCGGGAAATGCATTTAGATTTGAGGCACTAAACTATTAATGAGCTATTATTACTGCAGAGTGATCAAGAGGTATGAAGATAAGGACGTCTATCGAGCTGGACTAGGCTTACTTACGACAAAAATAGTTACTAGATTTGCAAACGCGAAGAAAACTTTCGAGCTTGCCCCGTGCTCGAAACTCAATATGCACTGAATATAATCAAAAATCTGTATAAGAGCTTAGAATAGAAGCAAAAATGGAGACTGGCTCTCCGTAACTTTCAGTTTCATGCTCACGCAATCATCATGCAGATTATAATTATAATTATAGTCTGTCTGATGATTGCGCGGGAATGAAACTTTAAGTAACAGAGAGCCATTCTCCTTTCTTGTTTTCCTTCTTTATCGCTCTGTACTTTTGTACATCGAGCACTATGATGCGGCGTTAGACAACACAATCGCTATAGAAATATATAAGAGCATATAAATCTCTGGTTTCTTGGTAGTGTGGTTTATAGCAGTATCGATTTTTATGAATCAGGTTTAAAGGCAGCGATGACAAAGCCAATAATTACCGATAATAACCGATAATAACCGAAAGAATTGCACTTTTCAAGTCCCCAAAATAAACATTGCACCCACCGGGCGTCTCAACACCTATGAGCTCTCTCTGTCTAAATGAGGTAGAATGATTCACTGAAGGGTGTCAGACACGAAGCTTCATCAGTGATTATCTTTCGTAATGTTTCCGATTTTCCTCGCCATCCTCAAATCTGTATGGATAAGATCGGGCGGCATTTCATCGGTTCTCAAAGCGTACAAGACTCTTCCAAGAATAAAATTACTTAAGGTGATTTCCAAAGGATTTTGATCAGAACAATAGGACTATTAGAAGAAATGTACGAGATTTCCAGGGAGTGATATATCCCTCAGATAAGACAGTTAAAATGAATTACTTACGGACTGTATTCTCGAATTGTCTTTATGAGTAGCAGTGAAATATTCTTGTGCGCACTCTCTCAATCATGGCACGAGTGAAGCTTGGCTTTCCAACAAGTCTCTCTCCCACAGACTCGCTATCACCTTGACATAAAGAGAAAACCAAAAGAAAATAATTAGTTTACATAGTATGTGAAAGAAGCTTGACGACAGTAGTTAACTTAACCGATAATGAAATGATATTTAGGCTATACATTGAATCTAATTTAGGCCTTCATTCAATGCAGTTTTTTATCTCCACATTCTTGCCTTTTCAAATACTTTATCTTTGGTTAATAATGTAAGGATTGAGTTGTTTTGTCTTTAGGGGATAGGGATCTGGAAGCAAAATTTGACTTACATAAACAACTACAGTTAGAATCTACATTGGCCGAACTACACTGCTTGCCTCATCTACGTTGGGGGCAGGACTGCCGTTGTAAGGTGCAGCGCCTGCAGAAAAGAAAATTTGGATGCTACGGCCTTTTCTAGAATACTGTTTGTGCTTCAATCTCTTTTATAAGATACAAAACGGAGCCAGTCATAAACAGTTTCCACAGGGAGAAAGAAAGTTAAAAAGAACGGAAATCTAATTCTTTGCTCAAGCAGATGGAGTAGCAAGATCTTTAATTAGAGTGCTGGCGTCAGCGTTAGTGGATTCGAGGCCCAAACAGCGGTCGCGGGTTCGAGCACTAAACGGGTGATTCCATTTAGGCGAACCCCACACAAAGCTCGATTTAACACTAACGATATTAATGAATGGAAAGGAATTTGAATTCGAACACGTGTTTTTTTAAATTGTGATCGAGATCGCCTCATGTGGACTACTAATCAGAAGAGCAGGAATTGAAGACATTGGCCATGATATTCTTGAATAACCAATCGCATGTACCTAAACTGTGGCCATCCACATAAAACTGATGTTTCTGTGTGACCTGAGTCAGGAAAACTTCTCTACTCTCTATCAAATAATGTGGTGGTTACCCTACCCGCAGAGCCGGTTTGCCCGGCGACTGATTGTATAAAAAGGTTGGAGAATGTGGTTTTTTGATAATGGGAATTATTTTGATTAAGTTAATTCGAGTTAATCACAATTAAACGACTTTCCATCAAATCTTGGCTGTTATTTCACTGGTTATATGTCAATACTTCTCTCACGTGGGATGGCCTTCTGATTGGTTTACTACTGGTCACGTGCTTGTTGGTTATGTCACTTCCTTTATTCAATCTTCTGTGCTATTTAGTACAAAGACGAAAGGCCAAGTGAGCCGCATTTGTAAAGCCAGCCCACCAACGTAGTTACTGGGGGCACATGGGGGCAGGGAGCACTAACCCTAGTCGATTTTTTCATTTATAATTTACTTGTTTTGTCTATTCCTTATTTTCTCAGTTAAAGAACGGAAAAATGTGTATTGTTTTCTTTAGTAAAAATTAGCCAATCAGGATGCTTTTTAGTGATACTGCAAACGATAATGCGATAAAAATCCATGCAGTAATTGGATTTCATGCAGTTACGATTTATTCCGGGGCTGAGGCTAATGAAAACCTTCGTTCTTGTCCGAATCTTTTTCTTTTTAAGAGAACACTTGGTGAGAGTATCAAGGCTCGAGTGGAGAGCAGTAGATAAAACAATAGTCTATTGTTTAGTAAAATAGAAAATTGAGAAAATCTTAAGAGCACTAACCCTAGTCGATTTTTTCATTGTTTTAATCCAAATCCCTTGTTGTTCCTATTTTTCTTGGAAAATATTTGCCATCCCCAAAATCTGATCCAGCTATATGGGGCGCATTGTATGCAAATTTCCTCTGCCTCCTTCTCCCTGAACTAGGGTTTTCAAATATTTTCCTCTGTAAAGGTTACCTTCAACTTAAGCCCGGCAACAACTAGATTCATGTCTGCATTGATTCTGCTAATTCGATTGATTAGGCGTCGGGAGCTGTATTATTTCTTCACTTAAATTGAGCATCAAAAGGTTTTCGGTTTGTTTTGCGTTTGTGGGAAAGCTTGGAGGTAAACTTTTGAATGTTGATTTAACGTGGAATGTTGATGTGATAAATAGAAAACTGGTTGACACAAAAACAACGAAAACTCGAAAAATAATGATTCGAGCTGAAGATTGTTATCAAGCCAATATCTTTCATGGAATTCGTTGTATGGTTTGTTTAATTTGTTGAATGAAGCTAAAATTTTTCATTTCATGGGTCACAGGTAAGCAACATCGCTCTTAAAAACTCTGAGATTGGTTATTTGTAGGAGCAAGAATGTTTCTGTTTCGCAGAACATTAATAAAAGTTAGAAGATTGAAAACAACGATACATACAGTGAAATTAGCAAAAGCTTTAGCTTTTCCTGGTCAGGCCAAGGATTACATTGTTCTTGTACCAGAAACGTTACGGGCAACTGTATTAGTTTGTGATCATGGATCACTTTACCAGTGGTCTGAGGTCTTATCCACTGAGAGCAGAAAACAAACACACTGGCTGAAATTTGACCAAGTTCGACCAAACTCTCATTAAGGGTGTGACTCCTGAAAGAGTAATCTAAAGCCTCTGGGTGGGCATCCACAAGTCCAGGAAAAGTGGTTATCGTCCGCAATGCGATTGACTTAAACGTATTTTTAAGTGGCGGTCTGTGGGGAGACACATGGTCTTGTTTGTTGTCTCCACCCGTTTTGAAAAGATTTCAGGTATTTGCAAGTGAGCAGGGTGGGGGCCCCAAGCGCCAAGGAGAGCCCCAGGATGAACCCAAAAGAGAGTACGGCAGGTCCACAGAGGCGAAACATTATCTCCGTTCCTTCCATTGTGAAGAAGATGTGATGCATTGAGGCTTTTTACATAGGAGGGAAATGGTAGAGAAAATACTTTTGGTCTTATGAAGGCTGTTTCTTACAATATTTTGCATGACAGTCAAGGCTTTATGACGTTGCCCCACTATTATCAAAGGCTTAGCTTGATCTAAGCGGTGACTATCAAGTCAAATATTGAGGGGTTCGATGTTATCATTTCATGCTACTTTATAACTAGCTATAAATCTATACCAGATAACTTCCTTTCTGTAAATGTATGTTGATGATAGATAATGATATTCTATCATCAAATCTTCTGAGTTTTAGCTAATGTCTGGTATTTTTAATTATGCTGTAAAGTTGGGTCAATTACTCCACTTAACGCTTCACCTTTAAGCGTGTAGGTAGCTACTTATTATGGGATCAGCTAGACCAGTACTTAATTTTTTTATGATTTGTCAGTCTTTCCTTTTTCCAGCCACAACGCATTTTCTGCTAAATTTCAAAGAAATAAGAGCTAAGCTACTCGGTTATTTCAGCCACATAAATCAATGCAGTCTTTTCTATTCATTAATGGGAAATTGAACCACGAGGAATGCAGCTTCTAGGCGTAATTTCACAAAATCGAGGATCATATCTCTTACATAATGTCTCAAAACTACTGAACAGGAAGGTCAATTCTTAGCCAGAAACTCCGACCGGTGCAAAAATTTGTTAACGTTAACATTTCAGCCTGTTCCCGCAAATATCTTCAAATATTTGAAAAACATTTCACCTTATAAATCATCAACAAATATCTAACCCAGTGCCAGTTGGGGGGATTTCTACAATATTTTCAAAATTAGCACTTCAGACGAATGAATACTATAAACTACCATATCAAGCTTAAATGCTTCTAACCTCACTTCTGATGGCTGTAAACTATCTTTTCACCAAGAAAATGGTCAGTAACCACCAACTAGCCCTAAGTTGGCAAAAAATAGTTTAAGGGAAGGAAATAATCTCCTACAATTGCATGAAAAATACTTTTGTTGAAGTTGGAAATACAAGTTTTGAGTTAAGGGTATCAATACTGCGCCTAACAGCAAACATGTAAAGCAAATGAATGGGTTGAGGCCGTAGACCAGTTTCTGATTGAAAACATCGTCTATTCTTAAACTTAAATTTAAATTTTTTAAGTTAGAATTCTATTCCAACAGAAAGAGCAATTTGCTAAATTCTAATTTGTTACCTGTTTTTCACCAAGAAGAAATGACGAATATTCTTACCGATGAATTTTGAATGCCAACAGGAACGTCTTTGTTTTGATATTCTCGTGATCCAGTTGAGGTAGGCTATCAAATTCTGGCTGCAGAGAAAGAACATGGAGCTCGCCGAGAGAACGCGAATTCACCGCCAACTGAAGGGAGGACAGTCGAAATTGGATTTTTCAGAGCATTTGTTATCTGGCCAGCTTAAATCTGTAACAGATTAATAGTTGAAATAAATTGAATTGCAAAGTCGTTATCCGCCAAGAAGACAATCATGTTAATTCATTATTCGATTATTCACCATATGCTGTCTTCAAGGCGAGGTTAAGAAATCATATCCAGTCAATGAGGACGCAAAACAATTATGGTGGCAATTAGAGCTTTTTTACAATAGTAAGCCGGGTCTAGATACCCAAACGAGGGATTTCATGGAAGAATGTATGAAATGGGGACTGAAAAGGGGGGCTGATAAAAATACAAAACTGCTATATTATTCGTTTTATCGGTACAAAACTTCAAGATAGCGAGTAAAATCAGAGACCTAGCGAGACATGATAACCACAAAAGCTCTTCATCTGAAAATCCCTTCGTCTAACACAGCTTTTCGTCCGACGAGTGCAGACAGACAAAAAGCTTTAGTGGTTATCATGTTTCGCTATGTCTCCGAATGTCTTTAGTATCTTAAGATCATTTCACATGCTGTAGACTGTATTTCAAAACGACAACTTTTTTTCTTTGTCAATTTAAAAATGCCTTAATAGCATTTCTTTAAATCCATTTCCAAAAGTTTATCACAATTTCAATAAAACGTAAAACAAAATTCATAAAGAAACTTGATCTTATTCTGCCGGCTAAATGAAGATTTTGATTTCGCAGAGAAAGTACATTTATCATGGGTGAAAGAACCAAGTTTTTTCATGGATAAAAAAACAATTGTCTAGAATGCATAAATAGGGAACAACTTGCTGCAACTTGAAAGAATATCTTCGATGACCTTCTCCTTTGATGAAAGGGGGAAATTCAACCACCCAGGAGTCCTTTTTGCTGTTCTGCGTTTTTACGCTAAATATTCAACCCATGTATTATAGAGTTGGTGTCAGTGTTAGAACCCTATAATGCACAGCTTTGAATTTTTTGCTTAAAACTCAGAACGGAAAGGACTCCTGGACGGTTGAAATTAGTGCCTATCTCCTCTGATATGCAACTCGGCAGATCTTGCACCGTGGTACAGCGACTCACGAGTAATGATTAACTACTGTTGGACACAAAAAGCAGAGTAATACTCAGTTAAACGAGGTTTGAGTGGAGGGATTACCACCAGGTTCTTTTTTCGAGTTTCCTTTCTTATCTAGCGCTGTGTCGGGTTCTCTCTGTGATCAACTCTAAAAAGCTCTGGCTCAAGAGTAATTAAAGATTTGACCGTGAAAAATTGCAAGTGGTGTAACTCCCTGTCGTTTTCAGGGTCAAATCCCTTTCTAATTTGGTAAGATTACTACACACCTTTACATAATTTGTTTTAAGGGCTAGAAGTAAGAAGTTTGTCACAGCGGCTTAAGTTGCAGAGCTCATCCTGGATATGAGGTCGATATTTCTTAAAAATTGAAAACGAGGCCCCTGAGTTAAAAAGGGCATTGAGATAAAACTAACGAGTCTGTCATCTCTGTCTTTCTTAGTTTCTGAAGCAAAAAGTTATTATCTCTGAAAGAAAAGGGCTGTAAATCAATCATCATATTATTCTATTAGGGTACCTTGTAAGTTGATTGACTTTTCAGCGACAATGTTGTGGTCTGCAAAAGCAACAAATATCCTTTAAGGTCATTAATTAATCAGATGTTTCTTTGCCAGTCTTTTTGTGAGTAAGCATTGTGAACATAAACATGTCAGCTTTCGAAATGTGCTATTCGCTAAAGCATGGCCTTCCTCAAGTGGAAGATAACATCCCCTGGACATTAAGTTGTCCGCAAATGGAAGAAACTGCTGGTCTTTCGGCATCTTGTGAAGCCTGCATTGAGCCGGACAGTCATGCATGGGCCTATTTGCGCAATGGAGAGAAAAACTTAAATCTTTCCATTTAGTGACTTCAATACGGCATCTCTTAAAATCTTGTAGGGATTAACCTTTTCGCTTCGTTCTCCCACATTTCTTGAATAGTTCGTAAGTCCAGCCAAGCTTTAAAGGTTTGCAAATGGGTTTCGGTGTAAATTAATGGACTTATTGATTGATCACAGGCAGATCGAGGTAATTCTCATTCTGAATAAAGTAGCTTTGAGGACAGATTACCGAAAGCCAACTATAATTTCACGGCTGAAAGTGCTGGCACAGAGTTCCATTGTTGATTTAGAAATATGTTGGTGGCTCAAAGTCTGCAATATAGCTAACAATTCACCTTGTTTCCTAATCAAACTTTTCTCCTTTTTTTCTAAATTAAGGAGAAAAAGTGAATATAGTAAGGGGAACTTTAGCTCATTAGCTCTTTGATACGTTTTATCCTAAGTAGCCATTTTGTGCGTAGACATGATGTCAAAACTTGAACGTCGTGTTACTAAATCTCACCTATAAACGTATCTACCCTGATATTGTTGCAACTTGACTATTGATTATTCCAGCTCTTATTATATGTACAGCAGAAAAATATTGCAACTAAAGGTTGCTTGTATGACGAATTTGATGTGATTTGATCACTTACCGAGATTTGAAGTACAAGAATCAATTAATGTCCATGCGTACCAAATTTTAAACTAGACACCAAACTCTCTTTTTTATTCCATTAGAGAACATTGACTTCTTAAGCCGAAAAGTTCTCATCGCCTAAATCGAACAAAAATGTCTGTTAGTTCTTAATTGATCTGAAAATTGCAATAATAGAAGCATAATAGACAGAAGGTTTGGCCAGTGGCGATTCCAGATACTATCAATAGAAGCCATGTTATAAAAAATAACTAAAAATATATAATAAACAATATTTCCCTTTTTGCCTAAATGATTTACCCCCCCTCCCTCCTGGCCCCCTAGAACAGCCACTGGTGTTGGCTAAACATTTCCATTCGATATGATATATTCATATTTCCGTTACAATGCTTGATCTTTCTGGTCGATTTGTTAGACCAGAGCTCAGAGTTCACAACGGTGTTTTTTGGAATAAAGACTGTAATACTTCATAAGAATTGATTGACTTGAAGAGAATTTGTAAAATCCATCGAAATAATGTGTGAATGAAAATGACACGTGTGGGATTCCTACTATCCAGATCATTTTCATCCAAACAAATTATTTCCATTGACTGATTCTTGTAGAATAAAACGAGGAACTCGCTCCGTCAAATTGATTCATCTCATATACTTCTGTAAGGTGCCTAAATGCCACCTCCCTTGAAATTTTCTGGACGAACAACCAGCAATCGAAAGGAAATCACTGTACAATTTCTTGACGTCGAGCGCAGTCAAACACCGGAGATCTATCTAATCATAAATTGGTCCCTTCGCTGATAGTTACCTCCTAACGACTAATTTTCAACAAGCCCTATCCACTAATCCCAACCCCCCAACCCCCAATGTAATCAGCCACATGAAGACAGCGAAGTGTGATGGCTTCTGGAGGCTGGAATCAAAGGTGGGCTGGACTTTTCTAATCGCTGGGAATTAATCGCGGAGTGACGAGAATTAGCAACCAGTCGATGTAAGGTGATTCCTGGTCGTCGCCAAAGCCAAAAACAATCAAAGTTGGCAAATCTTTCGAGCTTTGAAACCGAGTCTTCGTGATATACGCTTGAAAACACGAGCACCCACTATTTCGTAAGAAACCAGGCGCAATTCTATTACAATAATTTCACTTAATATCACCTCCATTCTTTCACAATCAACTAGTTAGTATTCTTGCCATTTCTCGTTGTATTAACATCCAGTAATCTCATATTTCTGTGCCGCATCTGATAAATGGGTCTCAGTGACAATATTGTCGGTCGTCCTGATCTTAAAACTGTTTGCAAATGCAATATTGAGTTTTCATACAAGTCGCTGATTTATGTGATCAAATCCGATTTTACTTATGCCATTGTGCCTGCTTAAAATCAATATAGAATATTGAAATAATTTTAAACTCTACGGACTTACTTTTAAACCGTTTTCCGTGTCTTGTTTCTCCTACCAGTTCATCCACCATAGATGGGCATTGCATTGTCTGGGCGCAATCAAAACAAAGAACATACAACAATGTTTGGAGTTGAAACTTTATCCTTCATTGGAAACAGACTATTGCGGAATTTGCCAAGTGTGGTAAAAGAAGCCAGCTCACTTTCTGTTTTTAAAGCACACATTAAATGCTGGAAAAGTGGGGATTGCAACTGTAGGTTATGTAAAACATATATACCACAGGTTGAGTATCTAACATGATCTAGACATTATTTTTCCTTTTAATATTGTAAATATTTGTATAATTTCAAATTGATACGTATTTTTTTAGTGAGTAGGCCTTTATTAGCTTTATTAGCTAGCTATTTTATTGTAAATAAGCCTATTCTGAATTAATAGATGATGATGATGATGATGATAAAGCTGGCGTTGTAAAGACGTCATATAATCATTGGTCAAACGTAGGGGTATTTTTCACGGAATAAAAATCTAGCAATTCACAGCCTTCTCTACAACAACATGTCTGCATCCATCACAGAATTAAGGATTGATGATGTCACTTTATGTCATGATTTGTTGAACCCCAACTTTACTTTACTTTGAGAGTCATTACTTAAATAAACAGAAGAATCGACAGGGGTGAGAAGATTTGGAGGAAAGGGTTATCATAAACCCATAGAACAAGTTTTGTGCGGATTTTAATCTCCGATTATTATCGCTTTTTCCTTTTGGTTTTCCAAGTACCTACCCTAATAATTCTCTATTATTTTTACAATTGTCTATCAGCTTATGTTGATGGACTAAGTTCGGTTGTAATACAAAACTACTCAAATTGAGGTCTACATTCTTTCAGGCCGAGATGGGACTAAGACGTTTTAACGCGTAATAGAAGTGAGAAGAGTTTTTTCTGATCATAAAAGTGTCGAGATTTTCGCTTGCAGCCTTATGAATGACTATTCTGAAAATTGAAACTGATATTGTTTTGAATTGAAAAAACTTGCTTTATCATGGGTTAAGCATTGTTTATTTGGCGGTTACGCTACCATTCAAGCTCTCAAACTTAGAGAAGTATATTTCTGCAACGACATATTACACCTCTTAAACTTAAACACTAAAAACAAAATTCTGTCATGGGTCAGTATTAGCTAGACAACATAGAATGTGCCTAAACCTACAGTAAGATCTATGTTCATATACGATGATTATCAGAGCAAGGTCAACGTTTCATCTAGGATTAAACATGTCTAGGTCGAAGGCAAAGGATCCCGTATTGTGTAGACAAGAGTTAATTTTCCAAATAAGATTCTTTTGATCGTCTCATTTCAGTGTTGGGGATGATTGGTCGTTTTCGCCTTTAACCAACAAAAACTTGGTTTTCTTGACTGACAAGTTTCGGAAATCAAACGACCTAATTGGTAAAACAGACTCTGTCCATCCAACATTTGACCAGGCTCTTGGTTTCAAGTCGAGGCTGTAGATTTCAAGTCGAGGCTCCGGCTGTCCAAAACCATGATAGGAAGCTCTGTAAAATTCTAACCGCGAGGTAGCTTGATTTGATCAACAACTCAGAGTGGGACTTTGGCTTAAAACAATACTTGTATTCCGAAAACATTGGCTTTGGCGAAGAGAGAAGAAATTTGAGGCAAAAACACTGCACTAAGGTCTTTAAACTTTGCGTTCTCTTCAAAATGTAACTAGAAATTGGTCCATAATAAAAAAATCTTATAAAGATTAAATGAATTTACATGAATCAATTTAAGAGGTGACAAAAATGAATTTTTGCATTTGGCAGGATAATTAATTTTACCTGTTCATTAGGCGTATATCATGCTAACAATTCAAAGAGTAGGTAAGTTTGAAGAGCCTGGATGAAACATATTTTTGCCTTCTACTTTGTTTATGAGTTACAATCTCCATTAATTGTTGTTTTCGAAAAACGTGTTTTGAGAGTATTTCCGAAGGGGAACCTGGTGAGGTGGCAAGGAAAGGGTAAAGTTGTTATAGCTACACATCGCAAGTAAAAATCATAGCTATATTACTGCATCACTTATTTCAAACAAATAATATTATCGTTATCGCTCTAAGAGACCCTGGCAAAAAGAGCAATAGAAGAAGATGATCTCACCTCACTGTTGTTCATCAGTTTTACAACTTAACCCTCTAATGCTCAGGTCATAAACGACTTCTTCGACCTTCTTCAGGTCGTATTTCAGTCCATCAAACTTCTTGCGAAGGGCGTCATTCTTCAAGTTCAGTAACCGAAATGCAATGTCAAGTTCTGATAGGAATCTACCAATTTTGATTGGACGCCTGTAGTTGCCAAGGGTGACGCTGTTGATAGCCAGACGTGACTGAAGAGAGAATGAAGTACATAAACCCCAAGCCATTCCACTTTGTGATTTTAAATGAGTAAGGACCAACCAAGTAATAGTTTATTCGTAATTGAAGGTTGTTTTTCTAGAATTTAAATCAGACGAAACAACGACAGACCATTAAAAGCAACTGATTGATCTTTATTGAACATGAAATAAGCAATAAAATACATTTACAGGAATTCTAAAAATTAAAAGGTTGATAAAAACATATAGATATATTATTTCAAGATTCCTGTAAATATATTTTATGAAGTTTTGAAGCACTATGTCTTCAAGAGATAGGTAATGCTTTCGATAACTTTACTCCTTTGTATTTACAGCAATTAAAAACATAATTGTCTAAAAAGTTAATAATCAATGCCAGTGACCCCTTAATGATGAAAGATATATAGTTCAAAGATAATTTCTAGCTATATGCACGAGACCTGACGTACACTCCAAGTTATCACCACAATAGCTGTGTAGCACACGTAAACTTGAGCATACGGTGTAAGTGCAAGATAAATATCAGCAACAGAAATGGTAAAACAATATTAACTTTGTGTCCTAATATTTTTAAAGATGCTGCATATTTGAAAAAGAAATGAGTACAAGAATATCTGCTCACCAGCTCATTAGCAAGCAACAAAAGTCCAATAAGATAGTCATCCAAATCAAGCTGAAAACCATCTTGCCATTTCAGTTTCACTAGAAAAAATAAACAAGCTAACAAACAAACGATAACCAATATAATACAATACAATATAATACAATACTAAGTATTTAGAGTAGAAATTGCAGACAGCACACATAGCACCATACATAAGTCAAACTGCCGTCTATAAGATTTCTCATGCCAGTTTGATTTCAGTGATAGTTGATGGGCAGATACGCTTACTATCTTCATAAGATATCTGGCTATGTCTATTAATTTTAAACTAAACAAGTAGTGCAACCCTGGTCCTTCTTCTTAGTGTGACCTAGTGTCATAACTACCTTTTTCCTGTTGCCTTGAGTTACAGAGAGCTGGTAAACTCTCTCTCTCTCTTCACACTTAAAGAGACAGGTCTGGTAGTTTTGGACCAAGGGCCCTTTAAATAAAGATCGAGTGACTTAAGCATTGGCCATCCCCGCGAAAAGCAATGCTACCCAGTGCCCAGTATGGTAAGAATGGTATGTTCAACGAGATTGACAGGTAAAAAAGAGAAATCAAAGACCCTTTGAAAACGGCGTCAGTGATCTATTCAGTGACCATTGAAGTAAACCATCCCTGCTTTCAGCTACAGGAGGCAGAATGCATGTATTTTGAAAACTAACAAATCTAAACGATGCAATGAGGCTCAATCAGAACGTACCCAGAGAACAATGAGGTTCTTGGTTTACAGAGAAGGTATCTAAAAATAAGGCAGTGTTTCATGATGACATGCTTTGGAATGAACCAATATCAATAGGAAAGTTACAGTGAAAGCTTGTAGAAACAACAGATGTTAATAAACTGCCCGTATGAATAACAACATACCTCCTAATGTTTCAGCAATTTCTTCCCTTGACGCAAGAATTTCTTTTTCAAGATAAATCACAAACGAAGCAAGAAAGGAAATCCGCTGCATTGTGTTTCGCCAGTGATCATTGTATCTTTAAGGAAAATAAATCTCATCAGATGGCTACATCAATTAAACAACAATGACCTTCGACTTGCATTTCAAAAACAGCCATCTAGTTTTAATAAAACTATTGTTGTGTTTTATCATTATTATCATAGTTATTCTAATACGAAGTTTGTGGGCTGGTTTCCCATGAAAGTGCTTGATACATAGAGGAGAGCAATATTCACTAAGAAGAAAAGACTCAAAAGAAATTTTTCATGGTGTAGGAATATTCTTTACCGAGTAGCCAATGTTGAATCTTTCCATGCTGTTTTGCCGTACATCAGAACATTCATCCACATTTATTTCCTTCTGAATAAGTAACTTGACAGCCTGATTTAATGGTAGAAGTTCCTACTACAGGCTGATTTATTCCTCCCCGCACTGAAATCAAAAGTCTTTTATTTGCATATCTAAATGCTAGTGAATCAAAAGTATGTATATAGCATACCTGTAGTATTGTCCAATAGGTATTTTTGAGCCTATGTTTTGAATCTGTGACCTACAAGTCACAATTTTTTCCTTCATTTGTTGACACATCTCTTTAACACCTGCAAGGCAAAAGATTTCATTAATCGAAAGAGTGCATGAAATTTTAAGTGAATTATCTGATGCTTCTGAAAGGCCTAAAATAATCAGAAATACGACTATGAAAATGTTGTTCAGTGACACATTCTATGCGACAATTCCAACAAAACAGACGAAGCCAGTATGGTAGCTAAATTTCAACATGTTGAACTACAAGACAAGCCCATTATTATTCAACATATTTAAGGCTAGGCTATTACTAAACACTTTGAAGGAGCTTTGCTCCATAAGAGATCATTGCAAAGGTTACGTAGGAGGCCCAAGAACCATCATTGCAACAGTCCTACCTGATGACCCACTTGTGCTCACAAAATCTGTATCATAGACACCACTCCTATTACACTTACACCCAACTATGGGCACAGTCGACCTATCATCATGCTTCTAAAACTAAAGTACCAGACAAGAACTTCCCAAGTAACTAAAGATAAGAACTGTCCTGAACCAGCTAAGATATATTGCACAAGAACAAAAACTTTGGTGAAATTATGCTGGCAACATTGTGGCGGTTCAAGCAAATATTTGAGCTAAATTGAGTTTGATATAGATGCAGAAGGGTGCATACTAATACTTCTACTCATAAGTTAAAATAGCATGAAGCACAAGGCTAGATTATGCTCTTTTCACTTCTGAAAATGAAGCAAAGCTTTAAAATGTAAAATCTAACTTTGTTCTTTCCCTGCCAAAGAACATATCACTTTAAAATATTTTCAACATTTAGTACAGTACATCCTCGATTATCCGAACCTCGATTATCCGAACCTCGATTATCCGAACGCCAAAAGTTTCCTTAAAAAATTTTTTTTGCATACTAGTTCTTGAGAAACCAATCAAAATATCCGTTGTCTGCTCAAACTATTGCCCAATATAAAAGTCATATCCAAAGAAAGCACAAAAATAACACATTTATCTTTACAGGAAAATCCAGGAGCTTCGACATCACGTTATTACAAATCGTTGTTGAAATTTACAAAAAACTGTTGCCTTAGTTTTGTTGTTGGTCCTTCCGTTTGCCAAGCTTTTCAATTTGCATTCAGTTTGTGCATCCTGTGACTGTCCAGGACGATGATAATAACCTTTATAGCAAGTTTAGTAGGTAAAATGTTCTTCCTCGATTATCCGAATTTTTTGCGTATCCGAACGGCCCAACAAATATTTGAGTTCAACCTGTTCGGATAATCGAGGATGTACTGTACCTAAAATGATGTCAGCATACATAGCATTTTTCAACTCAACTGGTATGATATTTGATATATTGTTGAAGTTTTGCTTTTTTTCAAAAACATAAAAGCATAATGCTTTAAAAATATTGTAAATAGTGAAGGGTCACCTCCGCCTATAAACTTTATTCAAAAAAGAAAAATGAAGATATGAATTAAAATGGCATTGAATAAATAATCAGTTAGCTTACCATCTTCAGTGGCAAGCTGGTGCGACTTTTGAGCTATTGCGAATAGTTCTCTAGCTGTTTGCTCCAATAACTTTACAGAATCTCTGATTTCCTGAAAAAACATTTCGTCATTACTAGCTGATAGGCAAAGAAATATGGGACTTTTTAGAGTATTGAAGTTTAGAAAGAGTGAGCTTTAAAGGATGTACACGAAATAGAATATATTTACAAAGTCACAAGGGTTTTGATAATCGTACTTGATCTCTATTTATGCGACAGACATCTTCCCTGTAATCCTCATGAAAGAAGGGGAATCAATTTTGTATGACAGACAAGATCAAATCAGATCAGAAGGTCCGGGAGGACTACCTCATTCTACGGAGCAATCTTTTTCCTAAGAGTCATTCTTGTGTCTCAGACATTTCTAGGGGAAAATTCATGCATCTCAAAAGTTCTGCCAGGTGTGCAAGTTATAATGGATTTTTCCTGCACCACATACGAGACCTTTTTAACCTTTTGCCACTATGCTGTACACTGATTTTAAGATATTGGAACTTGCTTAAATCTCAATTCAATGACCAGCGTCGACAAAAATGAGCTCACAAATGCAGCCAATGATTGGAGTCTACTACTGAAGGGGAGCATGTATGCCTAGTAAGCGAGAGATTCCCACTCAATCAATGCACCCCTTCATCCTTCGAAGTAACAAAACTCCTTGGTACCTCCTTTGGGTTGATCCATGAATTAAGCCTTGAACAAGGCTAACGAAGTAGGTCTACAGAGCTTCAGAGTAGATGTTTAATGACACTTTGACCGTGATACCATGGTGGAGCCAGATGAAAGGATGCCGAGGGTAGCCCAGCCTTCCAGCCTTCCCAATTGTGTTGGACCAGGCTGCCGTATGGGGAACTTGCATGCAAAAGTTTAACAATAGTACAATAGGAAAAACAACTTAAAGTGGCTTATCATCTGGGAATATTATACATAACGGGATGTAACTGGGTTCTCATTGGTACACAAGAACAAAGGTCTTATTATACGGCCAATCAAAAAAGACTCGACCTACTCTTGTCTGTCATCAAAAAAAGATTCTCCTTCTTTCATGAGGATTACAGGGAAGATGTCTTCCACATCAAAATAGATCGAGTATAATTATCAAAACACTTGATGCTACCTTGAGAGAGATTCAGTCATATTCCCCACACTATGCCTTCTGGGCATGCGGTGAAGATGCCTGCAGACTGGATAATGTTGGATGAGGAAACTCTTTCAATAGCCACTATTAGTATACTGCTGAAAGCCAAATACCATTTATCTTCTACCACCTGGGTCTGTGCTCCTATGGTCCCCTTCCTTCATTAATCCATACCCAGGCGCGGATCTAGACCGGGTTTACCAGTTTGCAGAAACCGGTCGGATTTCCAGAGCAATATATATATTTTTTGTCTCTTTGATTTTTTATTTTGTGCTTTTCTGCTTAAATTGTGAGTTTACCCCGTTTACCCCCGACCTGCCACGCAAATATTTCGATGCGAAGGCGCAATATTGGATTTCAATGCCTATTTTATCCTCAATGCTATAATAGCGATTGATAATGAGAATGAAATCTTTGCTGATTGAGTGAGAATAGCAGTTGACAGGCCAACGTATCTTATTTCAATACGACCATCGTTTTACTTACAATAGGATTTAGCATTGCGCAAGGGAAGAAAATTCTGACCCGGTCATCCATTCATTTGGAGCTTCTGACCCGGTCAGAACTCGGTGCAACCCGCTCAAAATTGCGCAATTGAAATATTTGTGTGCAATACACAGGGCTGCACATGCGATCCACTTTCCCAGTGGCGCTCTTAGGCTCTGTTTATATGGAGAAAATAGCCTCGGCTACCTGAGGCTATTTCTTGGTGAGGCTATTTTCAGCTTCTGTTTATATGAGAGGAAAATAGTCTCACGTAACCGGGGCTATTTCAATCTGGCGCAGGAGACCCAGATGACAACTAGCGAAGTTCTGCTCAAAACGAGTAAAAACATTTCTAAACACCTCCAAACTATTTCTAATCAATAGTTTACCATTTGATAAGGCCAACAGTACATTAAAATCGTTAGAATAAACCATCAAATTGCCTGACTTTGCGTTTAATTTTCAATTTAGTATCGGGTGAGTGAGGCAAATTTCAAATTGCGTTTATATGAGGAAAAATAACCTCACCAAGGCGATATATCGGCTCGCGTAGGTGGGATATCGGCTCTCAAAATAACCTCACTTAGGTGAGGCTATTTGAAATTTTCATATAAAAGCAAAGTGAGAATTACTGTAGATTGTATAGGATGCCGATATATCAGCTTAGCAAATAACCTCGGCTAGCCGGGGCTATTTCCACCATATAAACACAGCCTTAGTGAATGGGTGCTGGAAGACTAAATAAACGAATTTGCTTTCTCTCATGTACGTTTTTTGTATGGCTACTGATCTCGAAACCTTGAGAACGAATCATACGAAATTAAATAACAAGAATATTGAAACAAGAAATTCTGAATATTGAAAATTAAGAAACAAGAATATTGGAAGGGAACTGTCTGTAAAAGGTATGTTTTTGTCTTGAAAAATATTGTTTTTTCCCTGTCCTAGGTCTGTAGGGAGATAAACTTTTTTGGGGCATGGGGTCGAGGGGGCACAAGATCATTGCCCCCAAAATCCCTGATTTCATTTCTTCTTGACTTTAAATCCAAGCCTGCCTCTCTTTCTTTATAGTAAAAGTTAGTAAAATAGAGCTATTTAAGATATCCACACTAGTATTTCACGTGGGTAGGAGGGCATTCCCTGAGCAAAAAGGGCGTTTCCCGAAATATAAAAAGGGCGTGGTCCGAAAAATTTTCCGGGGGCTTTGCCCCCGAAGACCCATTTCCACACGCCTTAGGCGCCACCAACCGGTCATGCATACCCCTGGATCCGCGCCTGATACCCTACTCAGTCTCCAGACACCGGTAACCTTCCTTCATATTGATAAGCTGTTGGGAGAGGCCCAAGAAGCAAGCAATAGTGAGGGCGGTTATCACATAAAAATAGTTGAATCGTGCAAAATGTGATACCAGCATAAAACCTGGTGAATACAGGCAGTTTGACAGGCTGAAATAGTGTACACCCCGTGCTAATGCCCTTATTCTATTTTTAGACTGGGGTACTGACCCCCCAGACCTCTAAAAACGGAATTGTGAATACGCTTGCTGTAAATTGTGATAGAAATATGAAACTTGATGTATTCACCAAGTTTCATGCTAGTATCACATTTTGCATGATTCTTGGTTAAGCTCATCCCCCGCCCCCCACTAACAAGTCCTATCCTAAACACTAAAATTTACCCATACCTACATCCAAATGAAATATAAAACAGCTAGCCATAATAGTTTTTACCTCTCTTTTTTCCTGCTCTGAGTTAAGATGTTCTTGAAACTCAGAAAATATTGCGGTAATATTTCCAGAGCTACTTTTTGATTTTTCCGCCATTGCTGAAACGAGATAGAAAAAAAAGTGAAAAACACATGCTTCTTCCAGTCTCTTTATCGCGAATGCAGTAAAACGCGAAAGAGGCTGGTTATGATGAGTTGGCTGGTAAATAGACCAATTTCGTTCACGATCATCCCCGAAATTTCGGTGACCACTGTTCTCAATCCAGAGGAAACTTCTCGAGGGGCTTTATAACAACACAAGCTTCAAGTTCTGCCAAATTATAAGAACAAGCTGAAGCTGGATATTTTTGCTCAAAATATGAATTAGCAGAGATAGCTATAAGACTGAAGATAGACAACCAAATTGGCAGCCTACTGGTATGTCCGATGGGCCAGAAAAGTGGCAATTTGTAACAATTAACACAGCCAATAGCAAAAGCAGGCTTTAAAAGCATTACAAAAGTAAGAAAAATTTAAGAACATTTCAGGCTAAAAATTGAGAAATATTTAAGAACAGCCAGCTTCAAATCACTTTTACCGGTTCCTATAAAAAAGAGTGTAATTGATGATATAAGCGTGTAGTGGATAACATGGAAGCCACATCTCAATTGCTGAGCAACTTCCTATCGTTTGGGATGATTTAGGTGTCACATCAAAAGGTTTGTTACTTTCCCCGGTTCAACCCCTTAATGAGAAATTTCAATTCTTTTCTGGGAGATTTCTAATGATTGGACCATAGTCAATAGTCAATAGAAGAGGACTCTTCTGGTTGGTTAGACAAGACGGGCGTCGTAATGCTAACCTTGGGCAACCATACTTGGATGGGCCGGAATAAATTTCTTTCCGATCACCAACTTGCTGGGTCAGTTTATTCCCAAACAGTGCTTGGCTTCCGTACCTTCTTCCCACTTTTCCCCGTCTGAAGTTTCCGCGCGTATATTAGTAAGTTCGTTATCACCATCATGGATACACAAATGAATGCTTCGCTGCATCAAATTGGCATTCAGTTCATTTCACAAATATCAGGATAGAACAACATAATACGAAGTTTTGTTTAGTTTTATTAGCCTTTTTAACAAGATTAGTTCCAGCTAATTAAGCAACGGAGCTCCTTGTTCCTATATTTAATTAAACTGAGATCAGTTTTTGTTTTATTAAATCCACTCACTTTGTAGAGGACAAAAAGCCTACGTGAACAGAGAGATAAATTGTAACCATAGTTGCGAACTGCTTTCTTTGTAAGAATCCGTGGCTTTGGAATTTTTTGTTTATCTATTGACCAACATTTCAAATACGTGTTCATACGTGGAGGTACATGTCGATATTTTGAAACTCACAAGAAGCAGGATTGCCGAATTAGCAAGACTTGCTCGTGAAGGAGAACAGTTGATTGAAGCAGCAGATGGGTTTATATCAATTTCTCATCATCATTTCCACGCAGGTATTACTTTGAAGTCCGCAAGTTTTGCGGAAATAGGAAACATACATATTTTTGATAATTCTTGTTATCATTTCACAATAATGACCATCTATACAGCATAGCGAAAAGACAAAAGTTCAACTCAATCTAGATCTGATAAGCATCTTTCATATTCCAAGAAAGGAAATTGTTGAATTGTGTTAGGGAAAAAAATATTTAGGCCTACGTGGTTGTTTTTTTCAAGTTTATTTTTTCAGTAGGCCTGTTGGCGCAACGAATGATGTGGTAACTGCAAATTTTTTAGGTGTGCCACGTTTCCCAGTTTCTAATAGCAAGCACATTACTGCCAAGATATACATTTTTCAACAAGTTATTTAGCTAGATGTTTTAGAATCGATATCCTAAAGTACTTTGGCCTGAGTTATCTTTCATTTTTTCACAACTTACATTAAGATTCTAAACATTGTAACTTATATATAAATTCTTTAAGATGACGTTGTAGGATGTAGAACTTTAATGTAAGAATATGGGTCTGGTAGCAACAAGTCATAATGGACGCAGGCTGGGAACTTAAACAATGGCTATTCTATTTACTTCTGCATATTGAGCAAACTTGCAGAGCGTAACAAGAGTATGATATAACAAAAACAAACCACGCAAGATAGCGTGAGATCATGTGATTGATTGGTTATTAGAGCAGAACGAAATGTTAATCTCCTGCACAGAATGATTGTTAGTTTCCATACTATCAATCTCTTTATGACTACGCTGCTACTACGTTCTCTACTTTGTGTGGTTCACATTGATTTTAGCAATAGAATTCCGACTATTAGTTCAGGGCGGAATCAGAAATCCAAACCATGGCTGGTCAAAAGAAAGTCAATTTATTCGATACATTTATAGAATTTATGAAAAAACGTGGTAAAAACGTGCAGCGCTGTAGCTTGGGTAGAGTTATTGGGGGGGTAACCATTGTTAGAGAACAAAAGAAAGACCAGGGACCATGCTGTGAACAATTGAATTTTAGGATTATTGGGGGGGGGGGCAAATGCCCCCCCTGCCCCCCCCCCGCTTCCTACGGGCCTGAAAACGTGTGACTTTGTTACAGAAGAGACCTCTCTCCAAATTACGTCATCTCTACGACAATTCATCTTAAACCAACCTTACCTTAGCCTCGACATGTGTTGCTAATTCCAGCTTTGTGAGTTTGAAATCAATGCATGCTTTAGGATTTTGCTACGCATCATGTCGAGGCTAAGGTTAGTTTAAGATGAATTTCTCTAGAGATGACGCAATTGTACAAGATGTCTATTGAGTTAACTTTCACATTCATTTTTTTAATGATCACCAAAGTTCAATCTGCATCTAGGTATGGCTATTCGGTGGGTCTCAATTGCGCTCACTCTCTGGCGTAGGGGATAGGGTTGTAGCCAGTGATCATAAGACAGTGATCTTTTCAACGGTAAATACTTCTCAAAGTGGTCTGTTCTGTGCACAGGCTGATGGAAGTGTCACATTAATGTCACAATTTGCAATCACAGCGTTCATAATCTTGAGAATATTCTCGTTGATTTTCAGTGTTCTCTTGCAACCGAATCCTGCGATTCCAACCATCCAGCTCTCTGTAGTGACATCAGCAGAGCGTAGGGTTTTCCAAATTGATCTGTCTGGTCCCTGTCTGGATAATCTGGGCAATCAAAATGTCTTTAGCCGTCAGACTTATTACGAACTCTTAAATGGCTATAAACGAGTTGGAATCTATATTGAAAAATAATGGCAAGGAGAAGAACGTTAGATTCGCAGACGGCGAAGGCCACAACTTGTGTGAAATCTTCCTCATCAACTGCTCCCCTCACTGCAATCGAGCGAGAACGAGGGGTCGCTTCAAGTCAGCAGCAAAAACTCAGGAAAAACCCCTTCACCTGAATCTCTACGAGCTGCCCTGGAATCGCGAATTATTGCTCGAGCGGGTCGAAGAACTGAACGTTTCTTTGGAAAACGTCGTGAAAACGCAGAAAGGAATTATCGGTATGGTTGCTGTGAAAAACATCTCGTTCTGCAAGGAGGTATTCATCAGATTCTCCTTCGACAAGTGGGAAACGTGGAGAGAAACACAAGCTGCTTTTTATAAGCAAGAAGAAACCAGGGAGATCGACTATTTCGTCTTCGTTGTTTCTGAGAGAGCTGCTTGCTCAAATTCTCAATGGAAACTGGATTTCGCGATTTGCTACAAGGTTGCAGGCAAAGAGTATTGGGATAATAATAATAAGCAGAATTACGAGGTTTTATCTTGTTGCAACAACAACATTACGTGCTGAAAGGCATTTTGGTGAACCATGAAAGTGGAAAAACCACTTCGAATCCAGATGATGAGGCCTTCACATCTTTGAATTTTATCTAAGACAGGCAAGCATTTAGGATTTTGCATGAATATTGATAGTTCAGCATAAAAGCCCATATTTCCTGTTCAGTACTAACTCGCCACTTAGACACTGACTGGGAATAAACTTCAACCTGCCAGATAGTGGTGCATCTGTACTTAAAGAAAAGATTCTTTAGCTTGAAAATTCATCTTGGTTAAGACAATAATTTTAAAGTGGCGTTTTCAGACTAAACAATGTAAACTAAATGTTTGTTTAAACTTTGCCGTTCTCTCATTGTTCTTAAATAACTATCAAATCCATTTGCACAACTGTAATTTATTACTTAAAACTATCTTACTATTGAGAGGTTTCTTGTCATTTTCTAACATAGTTTTTCTTATCTTCTAATTATTCATCATTATAATTTTCAAACATACACAAAGGATACAAAACTTAAAGTGGCATCAAAATCCATTTACAGTCGAGCCTTTAAAGACAGGCACCTTCCAATAGCGGTCACCTCAAAGTAACGACCGCTTAACCTCGGATCTAAATGTGGTCACTATTACAGTCTCGACTGCATTATCAGCGAGCATCAGTTGAAAGCACTGATCTCAAAATAAAGACTGGATCGAGCATTTGTCATTCTGAAATGAAGCCGACTGGCAGCCATATTGGGAGGTACAATTCAATACATTGAGATTACACCGGGGGTAGCTTTTTTCTTTGATGATTTTAGGAATGTTACGAATAATCAGCACGAAACTGAATGATGATGCAGCTCTTGTTAACAGAGAAACAAGTCAATATCATTTCTTTGGCAGCCATATTGGGAGGCGAAGTGAAAGTTTAGAGACAATTGGTTTCAAACATTTGGCTGCAGAAGGAAAGAATGATCGATCCAGTCTTTATTTTGAGATCAGTGGTTGCAAGCCCAGGTCACGACCGCTAGTCCCTCTTCTTCAACATCGATTGAAGGTCCTCCTCAGGCCAAGCAAGTATAGTGAAAACAAGACGGAAGGCTTTGTATCGCCTCCGTCTAATTCATTGCCAAAGGAACTTTAACTTCCTAATCTCATACATAATAAATATATGAGGACAAACGGACGATTTTTTCCGAGGAGAAACGCCGTATAACTGTGATCAAACCATGGCTAATGCGAGCTTAAGCTAAGCGGAGGGGGAAAGATAGGGGATTTCGTCTTTGCGTCGTTTTTGATACCACCTTGAAGCGAAAAATGCGTTCCCAACAACATGATCTGCTCTCCTTCCTATGCAAATTCGAACACAAACAAAGAGAGGATCACACACACCGTCACAGATGTCATTCAGAAAGTGGAAAGTTCCCCACGCAGATCCACATAGACCATTTGTAGACGACACGAGCTTCCAGTAGGGCAGTGTTGTTTGTTTTCACAATTCTAAACTGTTGCAAGCTTCTATTACAAGTCTCCTAATACAAGGCTAACTCGAGTTTTAAAAACATTAGATAGAAGAGAAACTTCTAAACAACATCCGTATTACCAGCTGCCATGGGATATATGTTAAACCATGCTCGTTCGGAAAGACGGGATTTCGCATCTGCTACGATATTGAGGGAGTGATTCTATCCAGAAACGGGCATTTTGCGCAACACTAACTTTTCCACAAGTCAAGCCAACTCTTCGAACTGAGATATCCAAATGTCACAACAGCATGTTCAGATGAATGGAGTCTTTTTATGAATATACTAAACCTGACACGAGAGACAGTTTGTAAAATGCTACTGAGGAACTTCATAATCTTCAATATCCTGATGTTTTTGGGAGGGCTTGTCTTCATGTACCTAGAGGGAGAGGAGGCGAAGAAGGCTTTTTCTCTGAATGCAGAACTTTCATTTTTAAAAGGCGAGCTCAGGGAAGCACTGAACATCAGCAAGACACGCGTGGATCAGTTATTTGCCAACCTCGAGACGTCCATAAAGCAAAATGGCGGCAAAGAACCATACAGCTGGGACTATTACGAGTCTTGCTTCTTCGTCGGTTCACTCATCACGACGATAGGTAAGATGCACATTTCAGATAATCATATTCATTTATAACGAGCCGTTTGTAGCCGCAGGGCCAGATTTTCTAAATCAAGGAAACTTATGTAGGTATGAGAATAAGTTTGAATCAAAAGCTAAGAAACTCTTTGTGTTGCCCTTACTGTAAAAAAGGATGTCAAAGAATGCTCAGAGCACTTCGTTGGAACGAAAATTGTAACGTAGCTCACCTACGTTCAGAAACAATAAGAGACTAAGAAACTAACTAAAACACCTTTCGTACCATAATTGGAATGTAAGCTTAGAAACTCTAGTGGTTCCAACAGAAGTTGTTCATATTTGTTCCATCATATATTAAGGTGGTAAGGAATTTATTCCGAGGATGCGTATTTTCCAAAGGTGTTTTCAGGCTAAATACTTAATTCCTACCATTTTTACCAACGTAGGTTAATGGTCACATTGCTCCAAAAACTCAAGCTGGACAAATATTTGCCATCATTCTCAGCCTCATCGGGATACCGCTGAACACGCTCGTCCTGAGGAACTTGAGCTCGAGAATAACAAACTACGTCACAGAGACCGTCGAGTTCCTGTTCAGAGTGACAAATAAGACGCAGGGCGCTGGAATACTAAAAAGCCGTAGACAAAGCATTGGTTTAAGCCCCAAGCTACGAATTCGGCCAAGGAAAGGGAGAAAGACGCCAAGATTGATCGCTAGCGATGCGCTACCCTACTCAGATACCAAAGCTGAACTCGCTCGAATCGCCATCTTGATTGTGTTGGTTATGGTTTACATCATCATATCGGCCCTGTTCCGAAAGATATCGGAAGGCTGGGACATGCACCACAGCATCTACTTCTGGTTCATCACCCTGACTACAATAGGATTCGGGGATTATGTGCCATACGAAGGCCGAAGACCCAAGTCGACGCAAACCACTATTATGTACTACTCTGGCACAATCTACCTACTCATTGGTCTGTCGCTGATTGCAAGTCTCGTCCACTGCATCACCGGTCTGCTGGAGGGGAGGATGTCCACGACTGTGTCACCAGATGGTTCAAGGCATTCAGTGCGTCTGGCAGAAGACATCACGGCTCACAACAGCTACGATTTGAAATTCACGAGTGGGGATGGCTCAGAAACTAAAGTTTCTGTTTCGAAGGGGGGGTCTATTTCAAAGGCAATCGTAAGACGCACGGAACCATTCGTTGGTTTGTTCATAAATGGTATTCAAGCAAGCTGCGCCGAGCAGGACAAGCCCTGAGACAATTTAATGAGTGTGCACGTCTCGTTGGGTAGTTTTAAGAGGTACGAGTGAGGCTACGGAAAGGTAAAACGGACATTGGCAGGGAATTTCTCCATCGAGGAATCTTGTTGCTTTACTGAATTTAACTATTGTATTGTAGTCGAGAGCCAACTGGGGCTCCGGAGTATTGTAACCGGGCCCCACGGGGTTGGGGAAGGGATCTTTAAAAATCTTTTCAGATATTGGTACATTTTTGCGGGCCCCTTTTGGGCCCAGGCCCTGGACCTTCCATCCCCCTACCCCCCGTCTCGACGCTCCTACTGTTCACCGAAATATAGTTACTAAGATTGAGGTAGCCAGGAAAATCGGGAGCATAGCGAAACGAAAACATAGATACTTAAGCTTTTCGTCTGACACTCAACAGAGTAATACGTCAGAAAGAGAACGAAACAGAAACCTAACTGATTATATACCCAGATGTGGATCGAAATAGGCCAATCAGAAAAGAGGTGAATGATTGGTATAGTGTAAGAAAACCAATCAACACCCACGATACAGTGAGCTGACCAATAAGATTACTTCAAGAGTCCTAAGGCGAAAACGAACTCTTTCTGTCTACACAATAGGGGATCCCTGGCTTTTATGTAGACTGATTCCAAAATACCTAGGTGAAATGTGGATCTTGCTCTGCCAATAATTCGAAAGCAATTCTCACTGTAGGCTTTAGCACACTCTGGATTGTCGAGCAAATGTTGACCTATAGCAGAGTCATGTTTTAGTGTTCTTTTAGTTTTTGAGGCGCGATATGGTTGCTCTCGTTGCGGCACAGTTTTGTACCATCCAAAGACTGTTCTTTTACTAAGATTGCTATTCATTGGTTATGTTTTCCTTTCACGAAGCATCAAGAAACTCTTTAATCCCCTCTCGCAGCATTGTAGCATAGCTATAATGACATCTCTATAAAGTCTGGAAGAGTCGCAAGGGCACCTTGACGAGATTTAAATTAACCAGTGATTATTTTAACGTGGATTTGATTTGGTTTGTTGGAGTTGTAAAACGTTTTGTGGATCTGTAAATTGAAATTTGTGGATTTGAGAAGATTACACGTATTTCTTTTTATAAGCAACTGCTTTATAAGCAAGTCAGTACTCAACAAGACAAAAACTTTAAAACTTAAGCAATTCTAGTACTGGATAGAGTAATGCTAAGCAATTTGAAAATTTTAGTTCTGATCCAATTAGCAATGAAAATCTTGCAGTAGCTATAGAAAAGTAGGTTACAGTGGATATTAGTACCCTGGGTCAATTTGTTATACAAGATAGCTAAGCAATTTTGAGTACTGGGCTCGAGCTGAAATTGCTTGTAAAATAAAATACGTGTACTTTACTGTTTGATTATCAAGATGAATTTTTATTATAAAGTTAGACGCTATATTTTCAATTTTGAAAAGGAACGACAGATCTAGAACTATATGTGAGGCATGTGTCCTTGTCTCTGAAGATATTGCTTTACTTGAAAATAATCTTGTTGGTAATGGAAGACGTCTTACTGGGTGTTTTCAGAATCTGAATGAAACCTAATGAATTATGTCATGAACAGGAATTTCTCTTGTGCCAACCTAGCAGGCTTAAATTTCAAAATTTTACGCAAAAAATAATTTATATTTTTCTTTCATGCAGAGCCTAAAACCTTTCCTCTTAAACCTATACTTGTGAAGTTGTAAATTCTCCTTAGAATAATCACTGAAGTTAACGTGCTATATCCTATAGGCCACCCACATTTCTATTCATTCATTGCGTTTTCCTTTCACGAAGCATAAAGAACCCAAAGTCTTTATATTCACTATGAAGATATAAATAATACCCATTTGGGCGGCACGTGCCCAGTACCCCAAATATACTAAGTACCCCGGGGGCAGAATGTGGGTCAGTGAAAGTTAGGCGAAAGAGTTCCCTCATCTCTTTTAAATGAAGATCACAGAAGTGTCTAAATTTTAGCTAGCTCTTTAAACATTACAGAAATTAGTGTCTAGAGGGACCCATGATGAAAACGGCGAAATTATTATGTGCAGTCATTAAAACCGTCTAATGTTTATTTACAAACGTGCCATTAAAATAATTTAATTCCATTGACCATTATTATTGAACATACATTAAAAACTATTTACAATTTTACACTGAAATTCATTAATATTCCTTAGTGAGGTGAAATTCATTAATATTCCTTACATTATAATGGTGAGGTCTTGTTATAAAATGTCCTTGTGCATCCATGTACTGTGAACGTTATTTTGTGTTGTGTTAATATTTACTGCAATAAAATAGTAGAGTAAAAAAATAACAGGGAATCTTTGTTTCGTTTTATCGCGTCCAACTCTGTTAGAAGAATTACTGATGGACAAACGAGATCAGTTTCTCATTATCATTATTCCCACCAAGGCCTGTTCGAGGAAAGATGGAGAAACTGTCTGCTGATTAGTGGCAGGAACATAGGGAGCTTCCCAAACGTCAAGGGAGCTCTTTCTCATTAAACATGGGGCAAATTTTTGAAAGCAAATAGGGCACTTCATTGTTTTTTGCAAAATCGTGGGGGGGCGTGTGCTAGTTTTCTCGATTCCAAACAATATAAAAACCGGGTGGAAATCAGTGCAATGCTGCAGAGGAGGCACATGGTACAGCGCACAGTTAAAATTGCTCAATGTGCGTTTTAAGGGTCTCGATGTAAGTACCCGAAAAAGTGCAGGGAAGAGGAGCAACAATCGGTTTAATTACTGTAAGGAGCAGGCCGAGCTCGTTATTTTGCCATCGTTCTTTTTCTTTGCCTTCTCGGTTATCCTAATAACGTCTGCAGCCGCTTTGAACCTCATCAGTTCGGTTTTGTCTGAGCCATTCACAATCTCCTCCAATTCTGAGACCTAAACGAGATGAAATAAGGAGGCTAGAATGTAGTCGAGGCTGATTTTATTCATTAGAATTTAGCGTGAATCGAGTGAATGTCGTTAAAACAGTAAGCACATCTGATGAAAATCTTAAAGGTTGATTCATAAACTGTTTTAGTCTGCAAGGAGGAAAGGGTTATAAGAAAAGACATTCTGGCTTACTAAACCAAACATGAAAATATGATATGAACAATATCAAAAATAGGGCTGATATCCCATAAAAACATAGACTGAGTATAAAACATGTTATGCCTCAGTTTATCGCCAGATGCCCCAAAGAGAAAACTAGAGGTGTCACTAGGATTTGCCTTTGAGGCGAATTGGCAATACTGTATTGCCAATGAGGTTCAAATTTCAATTTAGTAAACCTAATTCGTCAATGGCCAATATAGGCCTAATTCCTCATATGTCAATAGGCCTAATTCACTTATAGCCTTATTCGTCAATTTTTAACAGGCCTAATTCACCAATAGGCCTAATTCGTCAATTTTTAACAGGCCTAATTCACCAACAGGCCTAATTCCCCATATGTAAATAGGCCTAATTCACTTATATCTTATTCGTCAATTGCCGACAGGCCTAACTTGCCAATAGGCCTAGTTCGCCAATAGCCAGCAGGCCTAATTCACCAACAGGCCTAATTCGTCAAATGTAAATAGGCCTAATTATAGGCTCAATTTGTCAATTGCCAATAGACTTCACTATTTTTATAAGAATAATTTAATAAAAATACGAGTTTCGAATTTTGCCAGAATTCAAGAAAGAGCTCAGAACGAACCGAGGCTGACCATTTTAGGCCAATTACATACATTTTGCAGATAAAATAGGGCCACCTAGCAGTAAACAATGCAGAGTTTTAAGCAATCGACCAAGCCTAATGTAGGGATTTTAAAGGAGATTTGCCGAATTGCCAAGCTCCGAGATGGGCATTTCATATATTTTCAGCGTTATCTTTGTTCAAATCCCGTACTAGCACTGGCAGTATTTATCGGGCAGATTTCGGTAAAATGTAATCAGTTAAGGCAAAATATCAATAATAAGAATATATATCAAATGACTTGCAAAAGTTTTTCAATAAAATCATCGTCAGTAAAATACGTTCAAGATACCTACATAGAACGAACAAACTGATTTTAGCTGATATTTCCTCTCAGGGATGGGTTACATTACAAAACTCCCTGTTCGGAATAGATACAAGACCTATACCCTATCTACTAGCCTTCCTAATCCCTACGATTCATCTTTCTTAAAGACAAATATTTTGAAGAAATGATCATAAACAACAGTAAACTTCTGTTTTTGATTGTCATTCGTTATTCTACTGTAAGCATCAGACAGAATGATTTAGGGCCTTAAGTGTTTACTTTCCTCGAGTTCTCCCATTGCCTTATCCTTTCTAGAAATCATTTTGGTTTTTTGACCAATTATGAAAAAGAAATAACGACGAAGAGGAAGATGTGGACAACAACAACGTTACGTAACTTAAACTTCAAAATAAGAAATATTTATCAAAACATATTATTTAACTTAGTAATTTCAGGACGGCTTCTTTCATGACAATTACACGTAATCAAAAGACGGAGGAAGGCACGTCTCAATTCGGATAATCCATCATTAGGCAGAAGTTGGTTCACAGTTGGGAGAAAAATACTCAACGGATCACAGTATGGATAGGCCTTACATTATCAATTATTAATAAAGCTACGTTTTTTAAGGGCAACCGAAGCTATCATGGCAGTACAACTCATAAGAAATGATAAGATTAATTCAAATTTTCATTTAACTTTTCTGTTATCGTGCCTACCTCAACCACAATTAAAACTGGGGATAATATTGTCTGGTAGCATTGGCATGGAGACATGGTAGAGATCAATTGGGCATGGGGAGAGGCAGAAATGTTCGTTGCGTAATTCTTTTGAACATGTATCTTCAGATACATACTCTGTGTGCTATTGATTTTGGAGTTATTTGTTGTGTCATCTGTTTTAATTTATTTAACATGGTCTCGCAATCATTCTTTAAACATTTAAATTTTACCCAGTTATGCATTTTCCAGGAATTTATTTAGTTTAAACTTCTGAAGAAGTTATCAAAATATTTGCATCGAAAGTCAAATGTCATGGGTCTGTGCCACGTCAGTCAGAAGTCACAGTGCCAGAACTCAAGAAATCAGAAGTTGTGGGGTCGAGTACCACTTTGGTTGTTGTTCCACTCGAATTATCAGATTGACTTGGAGCACATAGTCTCTTGGATATTAGAATAAGGGTGTTCGATTTAATAGCGATCTTCCACGCACGTCATTGCATTCAAGTATCTGCCAACCGGGTACATTATTGGTTTTTGGGTTATATTCATATGGAGGCTAACTAATGTTATACGTAGGCATTAACGTTACAGCGCATTTATCCATAAAACCAAAATAAGTAAGAATCATTCTGTTGCAACGAAAATCCTGAAACAAAAGTTGTGCGTCCAAATACCACCATGTGCTTTGGGAAAAGTTAACAAGTTTCAAGATTTGACAAATAAAAATCAAAGAAGAAATGAATACTCACAGGTATAGAGGTTTGATTTTTCGCTTTTGCTTGATCAATCAACTCTCTCAGGCGTGCCTGAAAAAGAGGAATTCAATATAATTTGGTGGATTCTTGGAGTGCTGGAGCAATGTGCGTAATTGATAAGGCTCTAGAGTCTAGATGGGAGAAACCGAACAGCGGAGTCTCCGTACAGTTGAGCTAATTTCAAGTACAACAAGTAACTTGAATGAAATAATTTACAAACCATTAAAAAGGGATTTCATGTTTTCAGCTTTTTTTGGATTTTGTGAGCTGTAGAGCTTATCCTCATCAAGTAATTAACGCTAAATTACAGTCGCACTAAATTACATTTACACTAAATCTATAATCGATGCAAAATAAAGGTGTGCTGTTCGCGTGTCGGATACTGTTAAGCAATCAATAATTTTTTTCATAATAACACAGATGGGTGGCATTCATTATTGTGGAAATAATGCCAAGTTTGTTCGCAGAAATATTTAGAGGTAAACCTTAACTGTCAGTGGTAAAGGCAAATGTGGAGGTCCGAGGTTCGAGTCCAGGTCAGGCCATGTTAAATCACACAAATCATCTCGATTGATTATGGAAATCCTGCATCTCCTCGAGTTTACTTCCAAGCTTTATCAAGTGTTGTTGGCTGCAATTGACCTCCGGTAGAGGGAAGTCATGTCTCTCAGTTAGTCCAGTTTTGAGCAAAAGAACTGTAATGGGACAGTTCCTCTTTCCACTTTAATTCATTCCTACATTTGGCAATTAATTTGATGGTTATAGCTGTTACTTTTAAGTGTGGTCTCAATTTGTAAGTGGCAACAACTGACCCTACCATTGGCTTTCAAAGCAGTCCACATCAAGATTCAAAAAGAATGATTGCAAACAAACTCACCATTCTGGAATTAAGTCTTGTGTTTCTCTTTCTGACTGTGTTGACTTCGCTCAAAATCTTGTACTTTTCATCTTCATTGGCTCCCGACTTACTGATGATGTTTGCTTTGGAAACACTGTCAGCATTCATCAACTGCTTCGTACTCATCGTCTCCCGAGGACCATCCGAGCCTTCCGCGGCTTCCGACTGCTTGCCCCAAACCTCCACGACAAGAGGCTGATTAAGAATATAGTCTATCAACTGAAAAAAGTAAAGTAATTGAGATTTGAAAATAAAACTGAGTGGAAGAAACAGGATAATTTAACATACCCACCAGTCCTGATTAGGTTAATTGAAGTATAATGGTAAGTTCAGTTAGTAACTGGATTGGTCAAGGAGGGCCCCCATATTTGTACGTGAAGCGTTATTTGGCATATTTTCGCGCGTGATTTCGTGATTTAGATATTTTCAGTTCGTGAATCCGTGATCGAAGAATCCTTCGTGCAGCGTGATTTGTTGAAAATGTGGTCGTTATTCCGTGAAAAGGAGTTTTAAAGTGCGTAATTGCGTGACGCGTTCTGGTCGTTAAAAAAAAATTTCTTGCATAATTAGATGGAAAAGATCGTGAAAATCCTGTTTTAAGGTCCGTGATGGCGTGATAAACGAAACATTGACGCGTGAATCCGTTATCCAGGGGTACTATGGGGGGGCCTCGTCAAGTAGCTTGCTATTTGCAACTGGAGTCAAGTTTAGTTACTTTGAATCAAAACATTGATATTTAAAATTCGATATGTTGAATAAAGAGCTCACTCCACTCTCCCCTGTAAGGCACATTAGGCTAGAAAGCCCATGTCTAGGGTTACAGAGCAAGCTTGGACCCCGAGGGCACTTGTATATTTTCAGGCAAAAATATGTACCATTAGTTACCATTAGGCCAAAAGTATGAACCAAAGATATGTACCATCTATCATTTTCAGCATTTGATTTCAAGCAGAGAATCCGTTTCTATCTATTTCCCCTCATATAGGGTATGCATAGAAATATCTACTCCCTGCCAGAAATATTGAAATGATGTTTTTCTATGATTTCGTTTTTACGACCAGAGAGATTGCTCCCAAATAGAGAAAGAATTTCCATTTCCCAAAAGCAAACTCCATGCGTTGCGCCATGTGTCCGCACGAGGCGTAGATTAGCTGATAGAAAATCTTAGTTCAGATAAAATGACAACAACACAAAATGACAACGATAATAATAGGCAAGACAATCAAACGTATCCTTACCTGTGTAGTGACAGGTGAAAAAGTGAATAACTTCTCGTGTTTGAAATCAGGATTGATTGTGCGTTTAACTCTTTTTGTGCAGCAGTAATCATCATCCAGGTACACTTTGTATTTACAGAAGGTTTCACCCTGTAAAGACGGTTTGCAGTGTCACTCATTGAGTTCTTAACTTGATAGTTGTTAATAAGATATTGGTTTATGTGCGGAGAACAAGGGGACCACTAAATAGATAGACTAATCGAGCAGTGGGATTCTGGTCCTTCTTCTCGATGTAAACTCACCTCGTAATTCCTTGTGCCTTTTTGCTAGGAATTACAAAGAGCAAGGGTCGAGCGATCTGACCACTTAGACATCCCCATCACTAATTCAAACAAAATCAAAATCAAACAAGATCGAACAAAGTCAAGCTTTCAGTCAAGTTTAAGAAAATCCCAGATCTTCAGAGACATTAACATTTGACTCTTGTAACTTGCAAAGAATCATTAGATCCCATAAGGAGTATTTATGGAGTTGATGAAATCTGCCAAAAGCTCTGAAGTCCAGAGTAAATATATTTGGTCTTATTAAAGCTGTTCCTGACAAAATATTTGAATAGTCACCACTTATGACGAAAGTCTTTGATATTTAGTAGGGCAATGTTTCTTCAGGTAAGAATATGTACCAACGACTTTTCTCAAAAGAATAGAAAAGGAGAAACCATGTTTCAACTCTTTCATCTTTATTTCCGATAAGATTTTATGAAAATTGTATAAAAGATGGATCTAGCTAGGGAAATAGTGACATCTTTTGCAATATGGAAAATAGCAATGAATGAGAGAGGTTGGTTCAACAGCAACTACGGTCTAATACTTTTATCTATTTTACCAAGAAGATGTTTGCGAAAATCGTAATTTTGAGAAGAAGCGGGATTTTGAGAAAATCAATCGAGCTGCTTTGTGTAAATGAAAGGTGGTGGAATTTGGTGTGATTGTTATGGTTTTGGTTGGTCAATTAAATTGACTTCCCCAGTAGCACAGTTGGTAGGGTGATCGAGGCGCAGACTCGTGTGTTCGAGTCCTACCTGGGTCAGTTTCATTCGCACGAATTAATTCGATAAAACGCAATTTGCTTACTTTTGAAAACTTCTGAGGTAGTCCCATCGCATGAGGAATTTTTATTTTGAAATTCAAGCTTCCACCAATCTGAAGAAGAAAACCAAAGAGTAGCCATTTATGTGCAAATTAACCAGATGAGGAGACCAGGAGAGCAGGAGACGGGTTAAGTTCTTTTGCTTTGGTTTTTCAAACAACAGTTTCTGATGTCACATGTTTGTTGAATTATACTGTTCTTGAAAACGACCGGTTGTGAAGTATTCAAGTTAGGCCGCTGCATCATTACTAGTACTGTTTTACACATTCAGGGCACTTTTAGGGTAAGTGAGCCACTAGCAAAAGGATTTTCTTTGCTAACAATAAAACTTAATTTTTCTCAGAAAATATCAGCAGAGAAAGTATTATCGTAAAGGTGGTCTGATCTGAACGATCGCAAGCAAGGTGTGGTGAACCACGAGAAATATGAGGAGTGCTGGCATGCTGCTAGCATGGCAAGGGGACTAGGACGAGGCATGTGCAAAGATGAATACGTCATACGGCCTTGTCGTTAAACTACATTTACAAGTTGTAAATGCCCGAATATCTTCATTATTTGTATATATAACTTATCTGGTATAACTGCTGTAAAAAGCAGTCTTTGTATAAATTATCTTTCTACTGGAGAATGGTGCTCGGAGAGCATCGAAACGTTGTAAATAAATAAAAGTTAATAAGATCCTGATATTGAAAATGCTTCTGTTTATTTTACTCATAACTTATCTATATAAAGTGGTGTTTTCCTTTGTATATGTTGTTTCAAGTTTTCACTTTGCATCCCGCTCGTCAATGATCTTGAATAAACCAACAGGCATTACCTCAATCGACCTCAATGAGAGAAAGAAGAACTATTTATATACAAAAGAAAGCATTTGTCTTCAATACCATTTCATTTGGGTCTTCAACAAAATCGTCATCATCCAATGGCTTTCCTTCAGCAGTACACGGCTCGATTTCAATCTAAAACAAAGAAAATAAAGTTGTAAGTGTTTGGAAATTCTAGGCTAAAACCAATAAAATAACCAAACTTACAGCTTAAGACCATTGAAGGCTCGGGAAGCAATCAATTTACCGTTTTTGAAGAGAGAGAGCAGATTAAAACCTGAAAATTACTATACCCCCATATAAAACACCAAGGTCATTCACATGAAATTTTAGAACACAGCAGATGAAATAGTTTTGCATAGTTTTATTTCATTGTTTAAGAGGCACAAGTGGGTCCAGGGGCACAGGGTGTACATAGATAGTGCCATACAGCTGCAAACCATCGGCTAGGTGGGATTCTCTGGTGTGTTTGAAATGGAAAACGTGTTCAAATAAAGAAACTATGTTAGCACTGTCTAGAGTGCAGACCTTTAGAGATAATCTGTTATACCCCCTTCAGGTCGAATCACGTTCCATCATGTTATGTCATGTCATGTGTATGTATGTGTTAGTATGTTCTCAGTGTGAGTTATTATATCCTTACATTCGCTTCTGGAAGACTAGGTTCCGCATGCCTAAGAAAAAGTCTTGTGAATAGGAATATGATTATTGGTCCGTTGAAATTCTGATATGAGCTTGTGTGCTCGATGTAGTCCTACTGTCTGTAACGATACCTAGTACAAATACCGGAGTATTAGAACTGCATACCGTACAACTATTAACATACTAAGAGCTAATACACTTAAATGAATATTAGTGATTTAGTGAATTCTACCGTGTTTCTGCGTGAAGCAAGACCTAGCCTTAGTCCAGTTCTTTAATCCAACTCACTCAGATGGTTGTGTTCATTTTGGCAGCTATCATTCAACTCAACAATTGAATATTCGAGTCTCACCTTTAGATGTCCGAGCTCAGTGCCTCGATAATCGGCAATAACCAAATTCTCATCCAATTCAATCTACAATTAAACATACTATTAGAAACAAAAATAAACTTGAGAAGGAGGATGTGGAAATATTTACTGCCCAAATTGCTCAGTGGTTAGAGCACTGCGGTACAAAGTCATACAATCGCCGCCAAAAGTCTTGGAACACTTGCATTATTTCTAAAGTTTTCTACATTTTGCCCCCTCCCCTCCCCCTTTACAATGTTGATTCTGATAGCAAAAACTAACCCAATAACATTCAGCTAGTGTTTGGTTTGGTCTCATAAAGTTCCTTTTGTAAACAACATTGTTTTGAGGGGGAAGGGGGGTTGGATTGGAAATAAAAGGCTAGGAAAGCTAAAGATGTAGTTATTTTGTAAAAAGATCAAGGGTGCTCCAACTACTCTTCGGCGGGGATCGTAGGTCGGGTTTGAGTCCTGATCGTACTATCTTTATTCACACAAATTATGTCTATAAAAAAAGGAAATAGTCTGTAGGATTGCATATTTTTCTGAGCCAAACAGTTGTTTAAAAATTTTCAAAACTTTATAGTTGTCTCTGATCGGATATTCGATGGTCAATAATTTGGCCCCCCTGAACAAAGCTGCAGCAAAGTGTTTGAAAACATTAGATACTTAGCCGTTAAGTAGAGGAGGTATATTCGGAAAAGAAAGAGAGGAGTGTTTGTTTTGGGGTGCAATCTTCTCTTGCACATTCAACAATTGACAAGAAGAGAGTTTAATTAAGTCCTTCAAATCTATTAGATTTGCCTTCAAATTATGAAAATTCTATGGAGGAGTGCAAAACTTCAGTAGGACAGGCCTTTCATCTTGACAGAGGGTCTCTAAGAAGGAGGTTTATTCGGAAAAGAAACTGTAACATTGATTATAAGGCGACGTCATTCCTCACAGATTCAAGAGCATCATAGCAGCATGCTCAGAAACCACGGTATGGAAATATTTGAGAATCGGAGATTTATAACTCTTATCCACAGAGCATGAGCAATGATGACTATGGTATGACTTTCAAAGTTAATAAACGTTTGAAGCTCAATCAAACATTATCAAAAGGCGTTTTCCCCAATGGAGCGAATCAAGCGAGTAATTTTTTCTGAGTTGTATGGTAAAAGTGATAGCTTTAGGAAAATAAAAGGTATTGGGCATATCTGAAAAGTCAACTACTTATGTCATAACGAATTTGTCAACCTTGAATAATGGACTTGCCATAGGTTAACTATTTGGATTTGTATTTCTGGATTTGTCATGAAAAAAGCATATTGGAGTGTATTCCTCTTGATGTCGTCCTGCAAATATGAATATTATCGTCGCAGTTCTTGTATTCAAATTCATTTTGAAACTTCGGTTTCCTGCCAATTTATCAATTGTTAGCATTAGGCATAAACTTCAACAAAAGGTATGTGGTTTTCACGTTAAGAAAATGCCTGAGGCAATGCTTAGCGCACTGAAAGGCACGAGGGCATATACTACTAAAATGCTATCATTATAGCAGGTTTATTTCAAACAGATGCTCACCAAATTTCGAAATTTACAATCTCTGTGACCAATTGAAAATAAAAGCCCACCAAATCTGTTCCTACCTGCTTCGATTAAAAACAATCAAAACCACGTGGGTTGAGAAAAATGAAGAGAGAGGTGAATTAGTAGGCGGGGATTTCAAGCAGAAGGAGATTTCGAAATAATCCCAGTTAAGCACATGAGGTTCGGACACAAAATATCAATTAAAGTAATGGCGTATGTGTGCGGCTAAAAGACAGTTGTGACGGAAACAAAGAAACAGGCTGGATTCTAAGATTAAAGAAAATCGATAACTGCTCATTTTGAATGGACCATTTTCCAAGCCAATATGAGACACAGGGACTTGGTTCTCGTCATCTTTTTTCGGATGTCAGTTTGATTCTAGAGAAGGCATTTGTTAGGGGTTAAAGTTTAAAGAAGCTAAATTCTTTTTTCTCTAAGATCGCTGGCATGAATTCTTAGCTGTAACTTGTCAATGACGCTTCATGACTTTTTCAATGGCGTTTTAATTTAGACACCAATTGCACGACCGCGGCCTCGATTTCGCGCGGGGGTCTGGAACTAGTTTTTGGGTGAAAAATAATTTCACCCTCTGCATCGACGATAGCTTCCACACCGGATCGCTAAAGTTTTGCTCTCATCTTGTTCGTATTTTACACGTTCAAATCTTCTTGGTGTAGTCTGTAATCTCTGGAACAGCTTTCTTTAAAGCTCTTGTAAGTACTTAGCTCTTACAGGCTACGCAAACGATGGATATTCAGTTGCTTTCTTCGATGAAAGTGGAGGAGTTGAAGGCCTACCTGCGCCTCCGAGGATTGAAAGTGAGTGGTCGGAAGGAAGAACTGGTTGCCAGAGCTTTCGTAGCTATGGAAAACAATGTTCCAATCCTCCGAACAGCTGAAGAAGTGGAGGAAGCACTTGCCTGTCAATATAGTGCAAAGCTGAAAGTTTTTATTTCAGACGAAGCTGGAAGCGAAGAAATTCCAGACCCTTTCAAGCTCACAGAAGGATGGGTTTCTGAAAAGGATGGAGTCAAACTCTGGCCTTCTACAATGTACCCAGATATTTTCAACTTTTTGGCATTCCACCCAAATGAATTGGCAAGTAAAGATCTTTCTGATTATAAAACCTCAAAGGGGTACAGTTATTACCAGGATGGATGGTTGAAGCCTATTGATTTTAATGAAATATCATCAAAAAGCCAATTATGTTTGCTTCGTACAACGTGCAGACCTTCACAAAGAATATCTGATGTGCCTCACAAGCTGTGGGTTTGTTTAGTGAAGAAAACTGGACGTGTTATGGCTGCCCATTGCTCATGTATGGCAGGACTTTCACAGACATGTAACCATGTAGCTGCAGCACTTTTCAGGATTGAAGCAGCAGTGCGAATGGGATTGTCAAATCCTTCATGCACCTCAAAACCAAACGAATGGTTGCCAAACAATAAAAATGTGCAACCTGTCAAAGTCAAGGACCTGAAACTTGTTCGTGGAGACCTTGGAAGAAGGGGGAAAAACAAAAAAACATTGAATTCATCTCCGAAAAAGAAATATGACCCTACCATTATTATTGATGATGATTGGTCATTGACTTTGAATGATGTTGCTGCAGGCCTTCAATCAGTTTGTAACGAGGAGGATTCCATCATTTTTTCTGCCCAAGAAAAAGATATGAAAAGTATGGACTTGGAGGTAGAGGGGAACAAAACTGCACAAATATTAACGCCATCTGACTTGCTTGACTCAACAGCATGTGCAGAGGAATTTGTTGAAAAACTCTCATACCTTTCCGAAAATGTTTCTGAAATTGAAATGGCTACAAGAGGCCAAAGTAGTAACGACCTTTGGTTTTCTATTAGGAAACATATAATCACAGCATCCAAAGCCCATGATGTTAAGACAAGGATGTCTACATATGAGTGTAAAGGAGCAGCAGCCACTGATTTTACAGCACTTTTTGCAAGAATTTCTGGAGAAAAGCCAACAAACCCTAATCTGTCTCCCCTTAAATATGGCATTGCAATGGAAGAAGAGGCTGTGCAAACTTTTTTTCAGAACTTTGCCAAAGAGCACAAAAATGCTAAACTGAAGGAGTGCGGTTTATTTTTATGCAAAGAATCCCCATTTATTGGTGGCAGCCCAGACAGAATCGTTTGCTGTGATTGTTGTGGAGAATCCTGCCTTGAAGTGAAATGCCCTTTCCCTATAGCTCATACCGCCCCCAATGACCCAAGTGTGAAACTACCATACTTGAGAATTGATCCTGCATCTGAATTACTCCATTTGAATAGGAATCACAAGTACTTCACACAGTGTCAAGTTCAAATGGCAGTTACGGAATCAAAATGTTGTTTCTTTTTTGTTTGGACCTCCCATGGCTCATTCACCGAAAAAATTCAATTTGATGAAAGTTTTTGGGACAATGCGAAGGACAAATTCAAGAAGTTTTATATCAACTTATACATTCCGCACATATTTTCAACAAAATACAGTTAATTTTGTTGTATTACCGTGTGTCCCAAGCTAAAGTATATACATTTGGGAAGTCATCATAAGAGAGGCGCTGAATTGCTTACAAACAATTTGACCCAAAATTCCAAGAAAATACCAACTTAGAAAATGGAATATTGTTGGAAATACGTGACAGCATTTAACAATTATCAAAAGAAATCACTGATTTTATGGTGGCTGGCCAATGGAAAACCTGCATGTAGTGCTTGATGATTCTTGTGATGATTTAGGAGATGAATCTTTCATTTCCGATCATGATTGCATTTTATCAAGTCAAAAATTGAGAATTAAGACTCATACTATGCATCCATAGAATATTATGAATATTTTATAGATGTAATGAATATATATACACATTTTTATTAATTTATAAATGAATAAAGTAAATTAATGTAAATATTAACATTAATGTTTTATAAAGTAGACTAAATTAGTGTAGATTATGCTTGATTATAATGATAATAATGACTAAACAAATAATATATACGTAAAAATAATACATTATTGTATCTCAGCCGTTATAATTAATATATAATATTATTACTGTTAGCTATGTTATGCTCTAACTTTAAAATTAGAACCAAGTCAAATTAAATATAATGTAAATGTATATAAGATTATGTGCCATAACTAATTAATATTATTTTAAAGTCTGATAATATAAAGTTCATATTTGTAATATAGTATATAAATATACTGTAGCTTTACATTTTAACAAAGTAATTTATATTTAGATACTATCTTATTTAATACTATCTTATTCATTCATATAGCTAAGTATATTATAAATTAAAATTAAATTATGTTACATATATTATGTGTTATGTCATAATTTATTTTATGTTAAATTTATGATTTAATAATTCAAGTATTTATGAATATGTATATATATTCATATATCAGTCTTAATTGTGAATTTTTGACCGGATGACATAAAATGTAATCATATCGGAAAATGGAGACCCATCCCCTTTATCATCACCGGAACCATGAAACACTTCATACAGGTTTTCTATTGGCCACCACCCTAATCAATGATTCTCTTTGAAAATTGTAAAATGTTGTCATATGATTTCCAACAATACGTACATTTTCTAGTTGGTCTCTTGGACACTTAATTGAATCAAATTGTATGTAAACAATTCAATGCTTTTCGTACAGTGGCATCACAATGTTTATACTTCTTTTGGAACACTTTGATATATTAATATAATATCTTTTGCCTTCAGTTAGTTTTTGTTCTAACAGTTAAACTTTGCACAGGAAGAATCCTGTAAAATTAGTTTTTCTTTTCTTTTGTCTTGATAAGTGGGGGCTGTATATTACAGATTGCAGCACAAGTCCTCACAATATCGTCGGCATACGGAAGGATGGTGAGGGGCAATGTACCTTTTAATAATCTAAATGTTTTCATTCGATTGATTGCACGCTCCACATGGATTCGCAAATTCGCGATTGCTTTTGTTTTCTCACACTCCTCCACTGTCATTTGCGACTTGACTCTAGCTCCAGGTGGGACGTAAAGGGTGCAATAATGATGGAGTAGGTCCTCCCTTATTTGGAACCCACGATCAGCCATAATCATATCACCATATTCAAGGAGGGAGTAAAATCCACTATTCTGGCATATATACTGATCAGTGGTTCTTCCACCATAGCAATCAGAGATGAAAGTTATGAAGCCAGACGGAGCAATGCCAATCAAAAACTTGATGGTATTTCTTTTTTTGTAATCTGACCAAGTTGCAGCTTGATCGCTGAGCGACTTGGGTCTTTCAATCATAATTTCAGTGCAGTCAATTATACACCGGGTCTTTCTGTAAGGCCCCTTAAAAACTTCTGGCAAATTGGATGAGATAACGCCTTTGTCCAGCCAAACTAATAAAGCAGAACCAAGAATTTTGCTTAAAAACCTGATCCATGTTGCAAATATTCTTGAGCAAGTAGATGGTGATATCTGGAATCTGTATGCAAGGTCGTCAAGTAATAAGCCGAGTCGTAGCCGCATCAATACAAGCAAAAATTGATCCTTGCCACCCAATTTTTGTGAGGCCATTGCCATTCCTTTGCATCCAGTAGGCTTTGCTTTTGTTGAGATGATGGTTTTTGAACCTCTCCAAAATACCAAATTTGGCAAATATGGCTTCAACATGCCAAAAATCACATTGAAGACAACAAGTGACTGAATGCCAGTGTAGAATTTTATTCTCTGATCTGACTTGATAAGAGAAGCTGACATTCTTTGTGGTTTTTTAGCAACCTCATTTTTCAGTTTCAAGGATTCAAGTTCCTGTGATAACTTGGAAACATTATCCTTCAAATCATCCCTTTCTTTTTTAATCGACTCAAGTTCTTGTGCAAGGGAGACCATCTCTATACATTTACCACACTCATCTTTGCTGGAAGCTCCAGGGCTGCTAAAATCAGAGGCCTCTTTAGATGAAGTTGGCAAAACATCAAAATTATCTGCTGCTGGCTCAGTCACTGCATCAGTTGTCTTTGACGCAGTCGCAGTTGGAAATTCAGGGATGGTCCGAACAAGTTCTCTTCTTGGTCTCTTGGCAGGCTTATCATAACCCAAATCTAATGTAGGGTTAGGGTTTTCCAAAGTGGGCCTACCATCAACAAAGTGTATTGAACATACCATGTCACTTTGGCCTGGAGTCCATTCTTTGTTTCCTTTCTTCACCCGTCGAAGAAGCCTTATCCACTCCTTCCTCTTATCAGAATTCAGCTTGATACTTGGGAAAATATGCAAGCGAAATGGACGATCACATGGACAATCCTTGTGTGTTTGGCCTTTATGTTCAAGGCATTCTTTTTTCTCCCAAACCTTGATCTTGTACCTGCTGTTCGTGCAGCCTATCACAGCGCAATTTCCATTCACCATTTCTCCGGCTTTCTCGTCGAAGAAGTTTGTTTGTGTAGCCTGTAAGAGCTAAGTACTTACAAGAGCTTTAAAGAAAGCTGTTCCAGAGATTACAGACTACACCAAGAAGATTTGAACGTGTAAAATACGAACAAGATGAGAGCAAAACTTTAGCGATCCAGTGTGAAAGCTATCGTCGATGCAGAGGGTGAAATTATTTTTCACCCAAAAACTAGTTCCAGACCCCCGCGCGAAATCGAGGCCGCGGTCGTGCAATTGGTGTTACACCTTTGACCTTCTAGGTTATCTATCATGGCTCACCTTGTAGCCGAGACTTGAGAGGTAAACCAGAACAGTTCCCAACATCACGTCTGCATCCGAAGGCTCCCAGAAAGGATCCCGCTCCTAAAATAAGGTTAAAAATACATCTGAATTTTGACAACTAGGAGTAGATAGATGTACGAGAGAATAACTATAAACAAACACCAATATGAATCAAACTGAGACAAGATATCATAAAGCTCCGGCCAAACGATCAAACAGTGTTTCACAAGAATTTGAATTTTTGCTTATCGAGCAGAATATTTTTTTAGTTTGATCACAAATAAAACAAAATATTTTCGCTCGTGATAAGCAACGAATGTTTTTGAGAAGTTTTAAGGAAAATCCAATTCACTGGTTTGAAGTCGGAACTTTCCTGTTTTTAGTTCCGGCGTTGTATGGTACAGAGCTACCTTATTACTGAAAAAGGGAGTATATCTTCCAAAAAAGACTTTACATGTTAAGAAATAATCTCAATTTGGTTGGGTCGCGTTTACAAAATCGTTAATAAGGGAATTTCTTATTGAATTGCGAAAAATCTTTTTAAAATCAACTTGAATCTTTAAGGTATACCAATATATAAATATCAGTTTTCAGCTTGGTAAACGACTAAATCCAGCCTTTATAATATGCCATTCAGGTTTATCCAGACCTTGCCATTGGACCTCAAGAAGGTGGGTAGTGAATCGCTCTCCTCACTGCTATCAGGTGGGCCATCAACTTAATGAAAGTGCACATTGAGGCGTGTGATTACCTTGAAATTTAACAAATGACGAGAGCTACTGATCGCCCACTTCAAGTGGCTGAGGAGGGAATGGAGATGGGACCATTGCCCGCCTCAAATGACCAGGTCTACATTTAGCATTTCAGTAGTTTTAGTCTGCAGTAGTTTTAATGAAAAACAGCTTTTACCTTTGAGACAGGGACATCATCTCCATTGATGTAATTCTGGTATTGTTCTTGCATCATATATTTCCGGTTTATGAATTTGTTCTTATCCCAAATCCACTCGTTGTCATTCGAAAGGTTTTTCATCTTAACATTCACCTACAAAATAAAGCATTCTATATTGAGATAATTGATATAAAATATTGAATATTTAGATGATGTTTTCATACAAAACAAAGCAACAAACACAACGGTGTCATGAACAGAAATGTGACTTTGAGTCTCATTCTTGAATCAGTCATTGATGAATGAGTGAACAACTACACCTGATTCAAGTACAAACAGTGAAAGGTATATTCATGTTTCGAGTACATTTCTATTCACGATAATGGCATCTGGATATTTGAAAACGTTTCAACATTCATGCTGAATAAGACGGCCTAAACTGCTATTGCATGGAACTGCTAGAGCATATGTTTAAGTTAGTAAACTGAAATACCTTGAGTGGTTTGCAATGGGTTTAATATCTCGTTTGTTACCAAATACATAAAAGTGAGTCCTGATGACGGTGGAGCGGGATAAGTTAAACAAATGTAAATAAACCGCTTTATTAACTCCAGTCTACTTCTAAAACGATGAAAGACATTTGAATAATCAGATTGGCCTAACAGAATGTCTCACTCCAAAAATAGCTTGATTGGTCTGGATTTCTGTATCAATGCAAATTAAAAAAGTCATGCTAGCTGGTTGGTCATATTCAAAATGACGTAGCTCAAAACAATAATTGTAACTCGATCTGACTGATCGCTTTCAAAAGATATTTTTGGATGAAAATCACCTCAGTTCTTCCGTCCTTTTTACCACGTGCTTGAGGGGAAATGAGAACTGGTTCAAAGACGACCTGTAAAAGAAAGTTCAATTCAAAAAATAGCAAAAAAACTCATAAAGAGGATCCTCATAAAAGAGGATCCTGATTCTAAAATAAAAGTTCCCATCTTCCTGATTTTTATCTATCACTGGACTCCCCATCTATCAATCTTCAAGGGTGAAGATCAGATTTGGGAATAGTTTTCCTCTCGGCAATTACAATTTTGTTATTTCTTATAAATGAATTCAAACAGAATTCATTCTTTTCTGCTATAATGATGTCCACGGAAACCATACTAAGAATTAAAGACTATTGAATATTGAAACATTGTAGCAGCCTTAGTTAAACCTGCTGTTGGATAATCCACGAAATCTCTATAAATCTGGTTGAATATGGAATTCCCTTATGTGCTGTGTTTTCAAATATGTATTGCGTTCTTTAGATAGAAAGAACAAATCTAATCGTTTCTTACTAATGTTGTCCCCGGCTAGAATTTTCTCTGAGGAAACCCTAGGACCGTTCATTTGAACTCCCATTTTTGCTAAAGAAAGAATTCGAAAAATACCCCCTCCTGAAAAATACCCCTCCCTATTTATTTCAAAGTGTTGGCACAATGATATGAATAAACAGTTTTTAATTGGTACAGAACTGAAGGATTGCGAGAAATGTAAATGAATTTAAAACGAAATTACCTTTTTGTTCAGCTCTTCGCTCATTGCATTGGCTTCACTGATCATCGGCAAAACTTTCAGGAGATCTTCTTGAATCAACAGGTCTTCTACATAAAGCAAAAGGAAAGGAATTTTGACATGATGAGTTGGGACAGGTCACCCTAGGCTTAGCTAGCAACTTTTCATTCTGTCCAAAACACGAATAAATGCCTCACTGTGCATAAGCCTGTAGTTGTGAATACCTCGAGGTTACTGTGCTAGCTCATTGTCCTGGTTTAAGACAGTGGTTAGCGATGACTGCAAAAATCCGGGTTCGAGACCCAGTGGTGGTATATGTTAATCGCAGTAGCTTGATCTGGTATGATCTAATTACCCGTGTTAGACCATCCCTTATGAATTAACGAAGAGTACATGTATATAGCTATAGTAGTAAATACATCTTCTGATCTATATAAAAAATGTCATACTCGATACTAAAGTGCTGTATACTTGGGTTCGAGATCCGGTGATGGAATATGACAATTACAGCAGCCTGGTTTGGTAAAATTAAACTGTCAGTGTTAGACCATGCCTTATTAATCAATGCTATATGGTTAGATTGATTTAAATTGTTTCTCTATACAACACATAGACTGAGAATTTGCAAATGCAAAGTTTACCTCTTGATGTATTTTTTTTATCGGCTAAGCTTCCATAAAATCCAGAATTCTTGGCTATTTCTTCTTGAGCTTTTTCGTAGGTCGGGGTTTCCTCTTTAACGGTTTCTCCTTTCTTTTTCGCCTCTTTTTCTTTCTTCTTCAGTTCGGGGTCAAGAGGATGATGCAACACGTAGAAATGGTTGGAGCCAAACATCACTCTGGTACGAAAACATTGGTATTATTTATCTTTATGACAACATAAGCTTTGAAAAAACAATTTTAACCAAATATTCAAGGATTTTACTTCAGGATATCACTTTTCTACTTTTCTAACACAAGAATAAAGGTCTTATCAATAATACACCCTATTGAATTTTGAAAACAATATGATGCTATAGCCTGGAAAATAATGATCAAATATATCTTGAAAAAGAAAACATGAAAACGTTCATTCGTTTTTGCAAAATGTTACTTGTTTTGAGAGATGAAAATTGTAAGTTTTAACTCCATCTTAACAAATTCATACTAAAACATTTCTTGACATGAATTCCCGTGTTTTATTTCAGTATTTAGAAATCAAAAGTAATTTTCTGCAATCTAATCTAATAAGAAATTCTCCTAAATGAGATCACAGTATACCTTACCTGTCATTATGGTTTAGTTTAGTTTCATCGATTATCTGAACACCGTTTACAATAAGTTTTGCACCAGGACACGGTGTGATTTTAATGATGTCTTTTTTATGTTCCAGTGTTGCGTGCTGTTTTTGGATGCTGAAATCGAGATAGATGAAAATCAAATTTTCTCAGTGAAGTGACGTGCACTTCAAACCAGCGGTATGTTGCTAGAGATTCCTGACAGGGTAGAGGATAGACAATTTCTAAAACAGATGGGTAAACAATTCTCCAGTTGCTGCTGCCACATCGTGGAATCGCTTGCCTCACGGCATTCGTAACTCGCAGAGCATTGGTCTTTTTAAATCTCGATTTAAAACATTTTTATTCACTTTTTCTTTTAAATTTCAATCTAAAAATTGCGGAACATTCTTACATTGCATATAAGAACATTTTTAGGTATTGTACAGTGCTAAAGAATACTTTGTAATAGATTTTCGGACTCTATAAAAATCAATCTATCGTCATTATCATTATTATCATTCTAAATTGAAGATTATACAATCTAGCCAAGGGTGAGACGATATGTATTGCCAATTTGAAATGATTTTCTAATGACAGGGTGTTTACTGGAAGTCACAATTTGCGAATGTCATACAGCTGTGCCAAAACTGCCTCATATACAGGACCCAGTTAAATTCGTACTTTGGCCATAGGAAGCAACGTCCCATGGTCGAACTTGAAAGTTATTTAAGCTAGTCAGTTGCATTGATCGATTCCAAACAAATAGTCATGTTTTGGTTTCAACTACTATTTTCTTCTCACAAAGCAGCATATTGCGATACAAAGGCAATAAGTTTGAGTTCCACACGGTTCAGTTTATTCAAAAATTTCAAACAAATTATATCGATTGATTTTTCAAATCCTAAAATAGCAATACAAGCAAACACTCGTTTTAAACATCCTACCTTAATCCATTCAACATAATGTCAGGAGGGGGGTCAGCTTTAGGGTTTCCAAATCGAAAGTTTCCTTAAAATAAAAAATGATAAGGTAATAAGTTATTCATTATCATATTCTCTAACTCTTCTTACAAACTGTTTCACAATAGAACGATTTGTGCAAGTTAGGCCTGTTTTTGCTAGCAGTTGTATCCATTGTTGCAAATTCCTACTTTTCTGGCCCATCTGACATCCCAGTGTGCTGTCAATTTTCGTGTTTTTTATCTATATATATCAGTCTTATAGATAATTCTGATAATTCTTAAATTGAGCTAAAAATAGCCATCTTCAGCTTGTTCTTAGCTTGTTCTTAACATTGGTCTTAACATTTGGTAGAATTTGAGGCTGGTGGTTTTCATGACATTGTTCTTTTTAAAAAAAAGAGTGCATACTACCAAGATTTAGAATTTCTCACCAACTGACCTCAAGTTGCTAAGATATTTTGGTTTTCAGCCCTCTAAATTATAAAGAAATGATTACTTATTTTCTCGTATACTTCTTGTCAATGGTGGTAGAGGGAAGGGAAGGGACATCTTCCGCAACCCTGAAATACGGTTAACATGCAATTAAGCATCACTGCTCGGAATATATTGTATTTTGATCAGTTTGTTTCTTCAATGCTAGACAATGTACCCTAGGATATTGTGATTGTGGGAACAACTTTTAAGAAATCCAACCTTGATTCACAAAAGTTTCATATCCTATTAAAAGTAATTTAGAGTTGAATAAAAATCCACTTTGCTTGATGTAGATGCTATTATACAAAAGATGTATTTCCTGTCTCTGAAAAAATTTCATTCAGGTAAAAATAGGATCAGGAAAACAAAGAAAATGAAGGTCTTTACATCAAACTGTGCAGAACATATGAAAGGATGAGGCTGACCTTTACTCAGAACTATCTCAAGAATCGGGTATGGCTTCAGAATTCTGGAATCGAATTTTGGAACTCAGTAACCAAATATTTATTACGGGCAAACAGTAAAGAATATGCAATTTACCAGAAGGGATGAAGTGAACAACCATATTAGTAAGCTGAGGGTCTTCGTTAAGGTTCCAGAAGTGAGCAGTTGTCTTCCTTCTTTCGTTCTCCTTTTTAACAGCAGCAACCTGGGCCTAAAAGAGGAAGCACATATTCTTAATGGTATATCATGTAAATAGATTTACTAACATTTGTTTGACAAAAAGAGGCAAAGAGACACAGCTTGAATACAACACACTCAAGGTCTACAGTACAGTTACCACTATACCAGTAAAAGATTGAAAATCAACACTACTCTTCAAGGCCCTTTACAAGCTAGTCTAATAAACACCAGCTAGATATCAAATGATAATTGTAATATATTGGTAAGTATTTCTCACTCAAAGAATAGACGTGCGGCCATGCTGCTCTCTGGCTCAACAACTCAACACATTTTCTTAATCACGTGATTAACATAACTAAACGAATAATGACGTAATCATTACAAAAACTTACGTTAGAAGACTCTTGCTGTTCTTTTAATCGATCTTGCCAACTCTTTTTCATTTCTTCCATTTCCATCTGGTTTTTTTTTAACTACGCAAATAAAGAAGTACCAATTAAACATCACTTAAAGGATAAACTATTACAAGATTCCAAATAATAAATTGGCTCCACCAGAAGAAAGAATATACCAGTGCAAGATATTGCATCCATAGGGTAAACCTTAGAGTAAGCAGGACAGAGAATCTATAGGGTTTTTATAGTCTTGAGTTGCAGCTTAAAACGATTTTTAGAGGCCCAAGCAATAATAAGGATTCGGTCTTGGTTTTAAGCAACGATTCAAATAACTTCTTCAAAAGTAGGAATCGCTATATTTTCGCGAAACGAAACAATTGAATAATACTTATTCGAAATCAACTTAAATCAAGAAAATGATTTCTCATAGGTCTAGAGGAATGTTTAGAAAAATCTCTAATTTAAGTATTCCGTAAATTCCTTGGATTAAATTCCTTTTCACAAAACTGGGCTACCACGATTCTCATATGCAATCAAAAGGTTTCGAACCCGGGTTTTACACACCAAAGACGAGCGAGCTAAACCCGTCTTAGTAAAAGGATATTCATATCATATCACTTTTGAAAAAGATAATATGATGTCCTGTGTTATACCAGGTCTTGTGAATTCATGTTATCCTAAAACATAGTTACCCTCTCTTCCATCTCCTTCTTCATTTCTTCAACCTCTGAAAAGTAATATCAATGAAATATTAAACCAGCTAAGCGATACTAATACTAAAATAGTGATAGTTCAATCAGGAAGGGGCTAAATGATTTTAATTGTACGGAATACATCATCAATCGGTCTAGAAATGGACCCTTATCTTTGAGAATCCGATTGAAGAAAGACTCCAACATTTCAACTTCCTTCGGTCTGTTCTTGGGAAGGTAATGAGGAATAGTACTTTCCTCTTCACCCAAGCATCCTAAAGGACAGTATAAGTACCCAATTGATGCATTTGGCTTCATTAAGTCAGAGCTCTTCGGCTCGATGATTTTTTTTATTGAGGAGTGTGAAGAAACCAGATTTCTTTTATATTTCTCGCTTAGCTTTTTGTTTGCTGCTGCCCCCTAAAGTTTATAAATATTTATCTAAGGTGTAAAGATAATAGCCAGCCTTTGGTGTCATAAAGAGGCTTAATTTAGAATGTAATTTAGTAAATTATGTTCGAAATACCTTGTATCACCTATCAGGGATAGCCGAATAAGTTCGATCATTCGACCCTTATTCAAAGGTTTGTTGGTTCGAGCCCAACATCCAACCTGTCACATAGAGTGCGAGTTTACCAACTCTCTGTGAATCCAGGCAAAAAGAATCAGGTGTGATCACATGAAAAGGAACTAATGCTCTACTGCCTTAAAAATATTGCATTTTAGTGGGCCTTTAGCATTTTCGCACATAAACCATAAACCAGCCGAGATAGTAAGAATTAAGAATATTGCTGATCAAGCCACAGTGTTGCTAGTATATCAGACGCTAAATTATAGTTATAAAGTAAAAGACTCTCTCATGGCAAATTGTTATGCCTAGCGTAGAAATCAAAGTTTTTACCTTCTTCTGATATTCCTGTCTGCTGTTGTTGCTGCTCTTGCTGGGCATTATTCTCAGGAATACCACCACCACCAGCTTTCAATGCGTTCAACAATCTTTCGTTTTCTTCTCGCAATTCTCTGATGAGTTTTTCAGTTGGACTTTCGTTCACAACGGCTTTAGTTTTTATCGATTTGGCTCGATCAGCTAGAAAAAAGGTTCTGGTTTATAACAATCAAATTCTCAAAGACCTTCAAATATCTTAGCACAGAGCAGAAAAAAAGCTGGAAAAAGTTGTTTCGGTCACTTAGAAATCTTAGCAGCATCAGCATGCAGATAGGTTTGTTGCAAAAATCGAGTTTCACTAGAAGATGTTACCATATTTTGGAATGCATTACTGGTAGAAACTCAAAGTACACTATCAAAATCATTTTTGAAATAAAAAGATAATCTAATAAACAAGGTCAACCAAGAAAAAACAGCTATTTCATTCAATTGTTGCAATGTTTAGATATTACTTTTTCAATCATAATTGCTTGTGATGAATCAAGAGCCTGAAACGTAAATATTTCAAGCTAAACTTACCAAATCTTAGTGTTGATAAAGTTTCATCGTAATTAATGTCTGCGGGGCTGAGAGCTGCAATCTGCAATTAAAGATCTTGTCACTCTTTAAATTAAACAGCACTTTATTGGTAAAAGATCCTTTCTATTCAATACATGTTAAGACATTGACAATTTCAAGATAAACAACATAAAGCATGAAAAATAGCCTTAATTGCCATTAAATTTTTTTCGTTGTAGCTTTTTCCTATGGTTCGTTTGGACCATTGCATATGGAGACAATTACTGCTGAATCAATGGGCTGTGAGTTGCAATCTGCTAAACGGGTGCGGGACGTAAAATATCAAGAGCTTCCAATTTTGTCTTTGCAAACAATCAAAAAAACTATTTCCTTTATGAGTGCAATAGAAAAATTTCAATTTCAAATAAAAACTTTTTCATGTGTCTGTTGAGCAGAAATCAGATGCATATAACCTCAATGAACAGACCATGCATAGCTCCCACTTTTTCAATCACAAAAAGATGATCAAATAATTATTTCATCACATACCATGATTGTCTTGCTGTTTCCGCCAAGAGCATTCTTCAGCAACCTTGTTAATGTTGAATCTCGATACGGAACTGAAATTCAAGAGTAATCACATTTGATGGCATTTGAATAACTTGGATAGAAGGAACGCAGACACCATTTAACTGGTGAGAAACAGGTTGCATAATGATGCAATAAATTGAGATGTTTAAGATCAATTACACATATAGCACCACCACTCGTAGAGCGTATGAAAATGTAGAGCGCACCAGACCTGCCAAGGGATCAAACCTTTCCTGCAATAGGGGGACTATCACAGGCAACGACCTCTGGATAGGGTGATGTAATAGCCAATTAGCCAAATATCCAAATAGCCAATGATGTGATAGGGTGAATTAAGAGTGATGTAATAGCCAATTATTAGATTTCTATTAGGCACTATACGAAAACAACAAAAATCATAAGAAGAAACACAATTCCTTGCAAATCATAATCCAGCACAGGCATGGAATTTTCAAGCGTTCGTAACCATCACTGAGGCATTCGAGATTTCATCAAGTTGTTAAAAAGCAAGACTCCAACTAAGTAGGAAATGAAAAACTTACCAATTACATTTTTCTTTCCAATACTCTGATCAGCAAGAGCTAGAACGCAAACAAACAAAACATGAAATTCTCGTGAATTCTCTACATTCCCAATCTCTATACAACCCTCTTTTTTTATCGAGCCCCCATCACCCCGTTTCAAAAAGAAAATCTTTATTTGAAACCCCTCCTTTTAATTAGACCTGTTTTGTTTAGGACGGTTGAGAAAGGATAATAGCGATGAGCTAGTGGGAATAGAGGAGATATAGCAACATTGCTTGATTTCCTAGATTTATCAGAATGAACACCTATTACGATATTTTACAACATTAGGTGATTATAGCTATACGACTGTTTAACCGTGGAAGATATTACGGTAATATAAGAAACTAAGAAGTCCTCCCTGATTAAGTCCCCCTCTATCATATCCCATCAGAAGTACTTGATTACGATAAGGGCCTAACAGAACAAAGATAATGGGACATCAAGCACCTCGAAGGGATGCCTTTTCTACAATTCTATGATTTAGTCGATTGGGGTTTACTTTCGATTGATTGGGGTTTACTTTCGATTGATTTGGGTTTACCTTCAATTGATTTGGGTTTACTTTCGATTGATTGGGGTTAACTTTCGATTGATTGGGGTTAACTTTCGATTGATTGGGGTTAACTTTCGATTGATTGGGGTTTACTTTCGATTGATTGGGGTTTACTTTCGATTGAACGGGGTTTACCTTTAATGACATTGCCAAGGCTTGATAATGATTGGTTGATGGCTGACCCTTCTTTCAGCCGGTCACCCGTTGCACCAGTGGATTCTGCTCTTTCACTGAAATCGAAAAAACAGTTTTAGAAGGTTGGAGTGCCACGATATGAATATAAATCAAAGTAGTGCTATAACGAAAGAAATAAAAAAAGGTAGGACTATAAAGTAAGAGAGATAAATAAAGAAAGATAAATGAGGGTAGAGCTACATCAGGATAAATTTAGGGTATTATAAAACTATAAAGTTAGAAAGATATATATATAAAGTATATAAAGTATATAAAGTATATATTGCTCTGTACGTTCGTACATCGAGCACTATGATGCGGTGTTAACAACGCAATCGCTATAGAGATTAAAGTTAGAAAGATAAATGAATGAAGAAATACAAAGCTAAGAAAGATAAATTCCGGTAGTTCTTTTAAGTAAGGAGGATAAATGGAAGTAGCGCTGTAGATAACTACGATGCACATGCTTCAAAATAAACGCCAACAAAAACAATTGACGATAAATTCTGCATTATTGGCAAATCAAGGTCAAGGTATGGCCTTAGTATCGTTCACCCTATCTAAATCAGTTCTTTGCAATAAATATTCTATTCTATTCATAAACAATTTGAAAACAAATACCTTCCAGCAAGATCTACAAGATTGATAATAGAAGTCATGGTTGTGTTTTGGCCAGTTGCATTTGCTCCTTTCTGACTGAAGTTGATTGCCACTATCGTATGTGCACGGCTGAAATAAATTACATGGTACCTTAAAACTGCAGATAAAGTTGAACATAACAATAGGAAGCAACTTATCATCAAATTACTAACTTAGTATGGAAATAAATGTCCAAGACACTTGCATATATTTCATAACTTTCTAACATACAACTCGCAAAAAGATTGCAGATCTCGTTCCACGCAATGCAGGATATCAATATGCCCGTCCGCTAGGCATAGCTATCACAACTAATAACTGCAGCTACGAAGATTCAGCAATTTTGGTAGCTATGCTTGCTAGGAGGGGTATCATATCATTCATTGCCAGAGATGAGATCTGTCATATTTTGCAGAATTGAGTACTGCTCTGCTTCTAAGAAATTTTCATCCGAAAACTACTCAACATAAAAGAACAAATGTAATGTGAAAGCAGCCAATAGTATTGTCTGAATAAAATATCTTACCTGCTAGTGGCATTCATGTTGGTTGATGCGACAGTTCTATTCTTAGTTCCGGAGTCAATCTGGGCATCAATGTCCTTGTAGCTTCCAACTGGCCTTGCTATCAATTGCTCAACTGATAAGAAACATACATAAGGGGTGTTAGATTTTGAGCGGTTAACGCAGTATGTATCAAAACGGAATTAAAGGTTACCAATTTTCTATGCCCCCGAGTCCCTGTGCATAATCTAAACATCTAGAAAATAACAAAACTTACCATAAAAGCCAAGTTTGGGATGCTGCCTCACTTTCAGTCCTCCTTTGATCTTGAGAGAGGCAGGATTCAACAAATCCCTAACCTACGAACATGAAATATAATCATTGATATAATTCAGCTCTAAGATTACAGTATTAAGTTTAAGGAAAATCAAGAATTCAATAAAGAATTAAAATCCAGTCAAGAAGATTTTACCTGTTCGTTATAAATTTCCAACATGCTGACGGTAACCTAAGAAAAGTATCAAATAAAAAATTAGAGGATCTAACTACTTTAATGGAAGCACAAAAAACTGCAGTTAGAATAGTGATAATTTTGGCCTTATTTGTAACACATATCTGCCAATATCCTTACACTCAAGCATTAACAAATACATTACGTAACCAAACAAAGTTATGCTCTTGATATTTCAAATTATAAGACTGGATTTGCAAAAAAGGCATTTTGCAAATATTTTTCTACACTGTAAGGGCCTGTTTATATGGACCAAGGCTGGCCTAATTAAGTAAGATCTCATCTATGCAAAATATTCTATAGTGATGCCTGTATTTATTATCCTACAGTTTATATGAAAGACGGCCTAACCTTTTTAGGTGAGATCTTGTCTTTGTACACCCGAGATATCACCTAACCTGGCTAGCTTTTTCTCATACAATCGGAGAAGCCTTGGCTAGAATCTGGTTTGACCTCATTTGGTTTTCCACAAATTTTACTTGAATTGTTTGAGTGACAATTTTCACGCAAATTTTGCCAGGCTGAAAATCACATCCCCAGGGCCAGCTCTGATCTGTAATGTTGGCAGTGATTTAATAATCATAAAAATTATATTCTGCTTAAAAGGGTTCTTTTATTGAATCATCTTTTAGCAGTATCAAGTGACATAAAGAAAAATCATTTGCAAACCTGGTATTCTTTATCCGACTTCTCCTTCTTTTTCTCCTCAATACCAGCAAACAGTTTCTCACAAGTGATTGGGACTATGCCTGAAAAATCCAATTTGCTCTTATTGAAATGAATTCATTGTGAAGGTGATATTCTCAAAATTCTCAAATGGGTGTAATGAAACATATTGTGATCTGGTTTTTCTATATGTAGGATGCAGTGTATCCAAATTTTCCCTGTAGGAACTAAGGCCAAGCCTCAGACAGGATAGCATGTTGAACTCGCTCAGCTCCGAGTTCATTTCTACCTAATTTCTCTTATTCTCAAGCAACTCAATTTTGTTTACAGCTAGATCCTCCTGTCAGTTCTGACAGTTACATTCAATTTCACAGTAATTGCTTTTCTTTGCTTTTGACGCTCCCCACCACCCTTTCCAGCCTTCTTTTTACCAGCTTTACTCTCAATTTATTGTTTGGCAATCACTTACTGTAATTTGCTACTAGTTTTTACTTTTCTAAAACTTAATCTTCTATAGCTGATACACTTAGTCGTAGTAGCATACTTAGTAGTTAGAAGGATATATCCCCTAAAAAACTGTAAAATAATCCTGTGCTGATCAGTGACTGTCCAACTGTTTCTTTCTAATTGAGTTTTGGACACTTTCCTTATTATTTGCCCTCATTTCTAAAGGTTCTTGATTTCAGACTTTTTCCAAGTAATTCCCACAGAAATACACTTCAGTTGAAACGCCAGATGAGGGAAAAAGGGCTTCATTGCCCCCTTTGGAGAAGGCTAGCCCCCCTGTCGTGAAAAATATAATGATTCTGAATTTTCTTCGTATCAGAATAAATTTGTTCTAGCCCCTCTGTTGAAGGTTCTAGCTCCCCTGTCAGAGGATGAAGCGACTCATGTGACCATATTATTTCTACTTCTTGCATCCCTAAGGCTAAAAACTACACCAGATATCATAGAATAAAATAAGAAAAGATTGTAACAACATGAAATAGTTACCTTTATTTGCCCCATATCCAACCATTGAATAAGATTTTCCAGACCCAGTTTGGCCATATGCAAACAGAGAGCAGTTGTAGCCAGCCCAAGCATTGTGTAAAACACCCTCTCCAAGATCAGCAAACACAATTTTCTAAAAACAATTACAGAAAATAATGGGTACCAGAAAAAAATAAAATTTTCAAACAAAGATACCAAGGAAAATGTCAGCCGAGTTGTTGGAAAATTGATTAAACCCTAAAAATATCTTTTTTAACTATTACAGTTGCTCTGTAATTAATAGAGGAGTAGAAGTCTTCTTAATGTATTTTACTTCAGAAGGGAAGTCATTTCAAAATATTCAAGGGGGGTACTCATTTAGGGAGGCATCCATTCAAAAAAACATGCTTCAGAGGAGATAGACAGACACCCTGGTACACACATTTGAGGCTAGATGTTTCAAGGGGGGGTTGCCTTGAGGAAATAAAATCTTATAGTCAATTCTGCCTGCGCCAATAAGCTCTGGCAACGCAAAGATGACAAACAAAATACATAAAAGAATGAAGTTTTGTTACCTGATCAGCATATGACTTCTCCACAGGCTCAAGATACCCATCTGCTGACTCCTTGAAACCATCGTGTGACCAATAGCTGAAGTCAAAATTGAATTTACGTGGATCCTTAGCTGGGTTTTCTGGGTCTGTTATCAACGTGGTACTTCCCTCCATTTTGATAATGTTGACAGCATTTCTTGTCACCTCTCTTGAATTGTAAGACTAGTTAAGAAAAGGTTACCACTGGTCATTGGGGGGAAGTTGGTGAAGCGTGGCCCCTTACTTTTTCTGAAAAGATGCTTGTTTGAACTGGTTTCAAGAGAAAACAATGCCTTTTCTAAGTTTAGCCCGCACCCCCCCCCCACTATTTTAGTCTTGTTTACAGCATACCAATGCAAATTCAAGAACAGTCCTTACATCTCAATGTTCACAAGAGGATTTGGAAGGTTGGAAGTATGGCAACACTTGTCCACCTAGCTTATCTATTTTTTAGGGTCAGTTTTGTCAACAAAATCATATGATTCAAAGTTTCTTAAGCTTATTGATGAGTGGCTTATTGAAAAAAGTGCATGCTCCAGAATTTCATAGACCAAAAGCTAATATTGTAATATGATAGTATAACTATTTTTGCAAGAAATCTAGACAGAAATATTTCAAGACTGTAATATTTGAACTGAATATTACACTATTTTTTTATAAGAACCAGTAATTTTGATTTGAAGCTGGTTGTTCTTAAACATTCTTATATTTTCAGCCTGAAATGTTCAGAAATTGTTCTTACTTTTACAATTATTGGGAAGCCTGTTTTTACTACCGTATAATTCTTATATTGACCTTGAAATGGTCAGCCCCGGTTTTTTCTTAAATTGTTCTTAAGATTTGGCAAAATCTGAGGCTCGTGTTCTTAATTGTTCTTATAAAAAAGAATGTATTCTACTAGTATCTATTACATTTGATTATTCAATATTTTTTCATTAAACAATGGGACATGTCCCAGACAGTAATCCCTGTCTAACGAATTGGTCAACATTTGCTTTCACTCATCTTTGCTTATTCAAGTATGATCAGACCACCATTCAACATTGGGCCTTGCCTTATTTTCAACTAGAATTTCCAACACCAAAAATAGGACTCATAATCAATAAAAATGAGAATAATTGATCTCCAAAGGATCAGATTTCTTACGAGCTAGATATCTACAGATTTCAAAGTCATGAAAAGGATATGAAAGGTCGAACTCGAACCGCAACTTTAATGTTGTCATCTGCCATTTTGCAAAGGAAGAAGAAAAATCACATTAAACTTGCAGGTTCTTATGTTTGAATGGGATTAAGGTTAATTTTAAACAGCAGGCAGGCTGACGTTCTGCTTCTAAACCTCAAATTCTTCTCGTGACTCTCTTCAGAAGTAGATTCTTGCATTTGGATTTGTCGTGATGAGGTGCCAGGCCTTTGCTTGCAATCAAGTAGGAGTCGTGATGCATCAGCTCAGCCTCACTTTCAGCAATTTGCCATGGTGATAGAATGATGTTGTTGATTGTTGTTTGTTGTTGGTTGTTGTTAGTTTCAGTTTTTCTTTTCATTTTCTTTACAATTATTCCTACTTGCTAAGTTTAGATTACATTTACATTACATATGATTTTTACAAACACCGTAAAAACAAAGTAACTAAGAGGCCCTTTACGTGAGAAAGTCGACCAGGTGGAGATTCGCCCATGTTGCGTTTGAATTTAGCTTCTGTTAAAGTGCTAATAAACTCAAAACGTTTTTTTTGAAATTCGATAGAAATTGCCGATTTAAGAGTTTGTCGAAAAGTTTTTTGCTCTATCGCGTTTATTTGCAATGCTTTGAGGGGTTCAAAGTAGCCAAAATCAGCTGTTTTCTGAAATCAAACCTTGGACTTTCAAAAGGTCTGGGGAGAGGAGTTGGATGCCGGAATGTACGTCATCAAGCATGGTCGAGTTGAGTTGAGCGCCGTAAAGGAAAAGAAATGCCGGGAAGAGTCACACACACCATTTTTTAGGATGAAAGATTACAACTAAAATTTTACGTTTATGGGCAGGAACGAAACTTATTTAAAAGGAGAGTGAGGTTGGAATTCATGTTTTTCCAACTGGTCAACTGGATTGCGGTGCTTTGTGAAGGTGGGAAAAATAATAAAAGGTTTTTCAAGTGTAAAGCTCACAACTCTTCTCAATGTTGCTGTGTGCATTGCAAAAGAATTTCATGCTGTCGTCAGTTAAATCGCTCACACATCAAAAATGAACTTTTCTTTTATACATCAAATGAAAGCTTTTCTTGAGAGCTATCCTGATATGAATATATCATTGGTAACATACAATCGTGATAAGAGACAATAGCGCTTTTCGGTGATTTTTTTTTAATTTAAAACGTCATCAATCACGTACAAACTAAAATGATTTACAATTGCCCATCTGTGAATTTCAATCTTCAGCAGTTGACTTATTGGAATTCGAAGAAAAAAATTAGATCAGGTAATTTGTTAGTTTTTACCTGTATCTCCCTGTCTATTAAAAAAGTGTTTTTGTATAGACCTTAGTCAAAAGTGGTTTGACTGGGCATCCCCTATTTAGGAAAGGTCACAAAAGTCACGAGTGTTCGCATCTGTTGCAAGCTAGGAACTGAGAACCTTACAACAAAGGATGTGGCCTAAAACACCATCCGTCTTTTTGCTGGTTTTCCTCGTCCCTTTCGCCACTTGTAAGGATTGCGAGACTTTAGATGGCTTCTGGTACAACCAACTGGGATCTGAACTGTACATGAAACATTTGAGTGATGGGAAGTTGGTTGGCGAGTACAGGACAGCTAGGGAACGAGCTAACGGAGCTGTTGGTTCGAGGGAACATTCTATGGTATTTGGTAAGGATGTTGTTGCATAGTTCACGATGAAACGGGTTGAAACGAGTAGAAAATGGGTAAGAAATTGTAGGAACGAGCAGTGGTTGCTTCAAGGATTTCCGTTACCTTCCTAATGCGTGGATCAGCCTATGACCACCTCCTTGTTTCCTATGTAGCTACTCGTTTGTGAAGGGAAGGGAGAGGATGTAAGATTCTCATAAACGTATCTGACCTTTGTACCTCATTATGCTTTATATGCAAATTAGTTTTAGTAATTTGATCAGCTCAGTGTTAATCCAAAATGGTTTTCTCTCGCTTTCGGTAGTACTGAACATCCTCTACTCCACAGTACTGAACAGAAAGAACACCCTCACCCTAACCAGTACTGAAGATCCTCCACAGAGCTAAACACATTTTTTATAAGGAACTGCTTTATAAGCAAGTCAGTACTCGACAAGACAAACTCTTATACAATTCTAGTACTGAATAGAAGAATGCTAAGCAATTTCAAATTTTTAGTTCTGATCCAATTGGCAATGGAAATTGTGCAGCAGCTATAGAGAAGTAGGTTGTAGTAGATAATAGTACACTGGCACACTTTTGTATGCAAGATACTATTGACATTTGTTATACGAAAACTTGTGAGATAGTATTCTAAGAAACAAATTTTTAAATAAAAAAAGCTGAGCAATTTTTAGTTCTGAGCACGAGTTGAAATTGCTTTTAAACAAATGCGTGTACAGCAATGTTCCCCAGGGTGACATTTCCATTATCTATTGTAACCCATTAATTTGCAACTACAGGTGCTGCACCTTACAAGAAGACAGGCTCGACATTTGCATTTGCGATTGTCAGGCAAAATGGCTCCTCCTCCAAGGTGTGGACTGCACAGTGTGTTGTATGCGCTGATGGAAAAGAGAAGATCTTGACGTCATGGCTAATTCGCTCTCTAGTCGACACGTGCCTCGACAAGTGGAAGTCAACCATGATTGGTCGCCATACCTTCACGAGAGAGGAGCAACTTCCCGGGCCTCTAAAACAGGGAATAGTGCCCCAATCCCTTCCTTCAGTCGCAATCGATTTCGATACACTCAATGCCACCAAAACGAGGCTATGTGATGTAACGGGTACGTGGTACAACCCCCTTGGATCTGAAATGATTTTGAAACGAGACAACAAAGGACTCATCGTCGGCGAATACCGCACAGCAGTGGAGCAGGAAAAGGGGGCCGCCGGAAACTCCCACTCAATGATATATGGCATCGGCAGTAGTGGCAACGAAAACCGAACTTTTTCGTTCTTTGTCATTTGGCGTGGTGGGGCATCTGTCACTGGGTTTGCGGGGCAATGTCACATATGTGGAGTAAACAAAACCGAGACGATTGAAGCCACCTGGTTGTTAAGGAGCAAGGTATCGAAATGTGGTGACGACTGGAAATCCACTTTGTTTGGTGAGAACACCTTCACGGGCGCAGAGACGAAAGCTGGTCCGCGGAAGGATCGTGGCACACATACACCGAATCGAGATGGCAAGCACGCAACTGGCAAAGGTGAAATGCTAAAAAATCGAATGGATCTGTGGACCTCGATTTTTTTGATGATTTTATTGCCGACGCTAAAAATTTAGATTTTTGACAGAGCAGCCTAAAAGCTGGAGGAGGGGGGGGGGATTCTGATCTCAAAATTAAGATTGGATCAAGCTTTCTGTTTTTTCAAGAGCCAAATTTTTGAAACCAATTGCTTCAGCTTGCATTTGACCTCCCAATATGGCTGTCAAAGGAGTAATGTTTACTTGTTTCTTTGTTAACAATAGCTGGACGATTATCCAGTCTCGTGCTGAACATTCATAACATTCCAACAATCCTCAAGAGAAAAAGCATACCCCAGTGGCATTTCAATGTATTGAATAGGACCTTCCAATATGGCCGGCAATGACTTCATTTCAGAACGGTAGATTCTCAATCCAGTTATCATTTTGAGATCAGCAGGGGGGAGGGGGAACATAGCATAGAGTTTGGAAATATTATAATTATTTCATGATTATGATAGGCCTTATACATTACAGTAATTGTTATAGTAAAGTCAATCGCTGGAGATAATTCATGCACTTTTTGGAAAATGTTTGGCTTTTAGTGTTTCTTTTGAGCCGATATGGAAGAAAGTTAAAGAAAACAGTCTTTGACTGGCACAGAAACTTGAGGATGGTTAGAAAAATCTTAAACAAAGTGAAACATAAGAAATACCAAAGTCTTGTGTCTGATACTCATCAGAGTAGTACGTCAGAAATAGAACGAAAACGAAACCTAACTAGTTGTCAACCTACAAGAATTGCTACGTAGAATTTATTTGAGACGAGGCAAGAGATATGATTATTTTTTAAGCAAGAAATCTTCTTCATATCATTATAATAACAGTATAAATGCGGTAAAATGAGATTGAACGTTTACAATTGCTTATCAAAAGTTCAAGGAATCAAGGTTCCGTAAAGTCCATCAGCGCTGGGAACTGTGGTGTACCAGAAAGCCAAATTTTGTCTGGTCATCTCGGCCACACTCAGCTTGCCGTTGGTGTCCAAATCATATTTCCTGAAACTCCTTTCAGCATCCTCCCCGCATGGGAAGATTCCAAACATGCTTCCGCGACGTGCCCATTCCTCCAAACTGATGCCGCCGTTCCCGTCTTTGTCTAGCATGTCGAACACAGAGTCTGCCAAGTCCTGGATCACCGTGCGTTGGTTCTGAGCCCAAAGCTCCAGGTCGGATGTTGCTAATCTCTTCCAGCCCTCAATGTATTCTGGGAAATATACTTGTTTACCATAGTCCAAGCCGATTTCTCTGAAGAATTTCTCGACAGCGATTTGAAAGCGTTTGGTTTGCTCTGGTGTTGCTTCAAAACTAGCGCAGAATTCAAATGAAGATTGGATGATTTCGTCCAAAGCAATTAATCCGTTCTGGTTCTTGTCCAGGAGTTGGAACACGCATTTTAATCTGCCGATCCATTTGGGGTTGTCGAAGTCCGGTGTGAGTTTGGCGGTGTAAGCCATTTTGTATGTTCTTGCTCTATGGAAGAGGAAGGTTTTCAAGTTTGGTTCGAACTTGAGAAGGAGCAGGATACTAGATAACTAATCTCGAAGGCATGGGTTCGAGCCCTACTAGGGTCAATTTCATTCTCATAAATTATCTCGATTTCAATCATTACCATATTTGACCCATATCTAACAGGGAGTCCGGAGAAAGAGAGCAGGAGGGGCATATCCCTTCACTTTCGAACGAAGGGGTTAATGAGAGAAAATATCAATTTTTCAAGATACGCGACACTTGGGTCGAGATGAAAGTTTTTGGGCTTAAAATCCTAGGACCAATCCATCCCAAATAATGAAGAGACATTCAGTTGATGGCCTGATCCGTCCTTCGCAAAAGATATCGAGCTAGGCGTCCTGTACCCCTGCTGGCCTCTGGTATTTCCCAAGATAGCTCAGAACACATAAACTTACCCTTTTACTTATTTCTCAGTCTTCTATAAATTGTGTACGTGTATAGAAATAACAGAAGCAACTGAAAATACAACTAAAACTTTAAAACATACCTGTTAACTCCTTCTAGTAACGGCTCGTCTCGTGTAAGTGGAAAGACAACCCAGCCTTGCCTTTTAAAGCTTGCTTTAGTGAAGTGGAGGCTAATTAAATCATTGGGCAGTTTGACTTTTGTTTCAGTCACAAACTGAACACAAAAACATCAATGTTCTCTGTTCCAATTCAAATAAGAAATTGCGTGTTAATACTGCTTTCAGTTTCAATGGACAGAAAATCAAATGACATGAAATACATAAGGGAGTCTTCAATATACCCTGTCTTGTTTGCATTGTCGTTTTTGCTGATATATTTCATCTTGTTGAACAAAGTATTTGGAAGTAATGAGTAAAGAGAATAGTTCCACTTTCGTTTTCGTTTGTATAGGAAACACATAAACACGTCACAAGAAAACAAATAGATGCTAATTGAAACCCCCATGTGGATGAAGGGGTATGCCAATTTACTTTTCCATTGAAATGAATTGAATTGCTGCTACAAGCTTGTTTACTTAGACATTTGCTTGCAAATGATTTGATCAAATGTCCTGGAGAACGTCTGTGCAGTACTGTGGAGGGTGTTCAGTCCTATCGGGGATTTCATCAGTATTTTGGGATGTGTTGAGTGCTGTGCATGATGGTCAACAGTGTAAGGGGAATGGATTTCATCAATACATTAGAGGGTTCTCAGTTCTGTAGGGGATACCACTAGCTCTGTTGGGGATACAATGAGAACTGTGTAGGGTTCAGTAGTGTGGGGGTATTATCAGTACTGCAGATGAAATACCTAAAATGCCAATTGTATCCCCTGCCACAGCACTGAATATCCTCCACAATACTGATGGGTGCCCCCTCTATAGTAGCTATTGATGGTATCCCTCTGGTACTGATTGTATCCCTCTATAGTACCGATGGTATCCCTCTATAGTACTGATGGTATCCTTCTATAGTATTGATGGTATCCCTCTATAGTACTAATGGTATCCTCAAATACTACTAACATTCTATCAAAAAGATTAGAATTCGCGCTGACTCGCTGAGCCATTGCTTACAAATCCTCCTTGATCAAGAAAAACAATCTAACCCTTGATAAGATATTATAAACAAAACAGAAGCTAATTTCAATCCTCATGTGTATTTTGTTGTATGCCATCTTGCTTTCCCATGAAAATCAAATTACAATTGGCGCTGCGCACTCTTTGGTTCAACCATTGCTTACAAATGCTTTGCTTAATGAGATGAACTTATCAGCAAACACGACATTGGGAATAAAAAAAGAGTGTAATTAAAATTCCCTTATGTATTTCATGTCAGTTCACTTTTCTGTCCACTGAAACAAGAATTAACACGCACCTCAACTCTTTCTTTTAATTGCAATTCACGAAAATCATTTATCGGAATCTCCTTACGAGAAACCGTAGTTGAAGTAGGCTAGGTGGCCGTTTTATCCTATTCCGATTCAACTTTTGATATTTCCCTGCGCGTGTTGTTTACGTGCATTTTTCTCTACCGATCAAAGACCGCTCTCCATGTCCTTCTGTTCAAAAGAGACATGAAACTTCAAAAGGGCTTTCAACAAAAATACAGGAGAAATCGTTTTCATACAGAGGGAAATAACAACCAACAAAAATTGCAATTGTAAAAACAAGCATCACTATTCCAAAAGGTTTGCTGTTTTCCTTTACCCAGAAATCCCCATCCCGAGGGAATTACCTTTGAATGGAATGGTTTGGACATTAAATCCTCCTCCACAGTGTCCCAATTTCCGATCGCGATGATTGGCACTCTTTACGTCAAATTAATTGAATATCATCAAACTGAACATTCTACATTTCATTCTTGTCGCGACATTTCATCACGTGATTAAACTGGATCACATGATGTGTCACGTGCCTAAATTGTGATGTCAGAAGATACAAGACGATTGGTGCAACTTTGAACCAGACTTGCGCTCGCGATCTTCGAGGCGACAATAGAATATTGCACAGTAGCTAGACACGTACTTTTGACCATCTAGGCTTCACACAAAATGGCATTTTGGTGGTTAGGATACGACTGGTGGAGTGAGCAAGAAAACCAAGAGGGGGGTAGTAGTGAACCACGAGCCGATCGGGACGACGAGTGGGTATGGGTGAACGATACAGACAACACCCTGACTCACAGCGATTTGGAGTTTTTCGAGAAGAGAGGATCCGAGCAGCGCTATGTCTCATATGCTGACGCAGTCAAGGCATCGTTTGAAAGATGCAAGAAAACAGAGGAGGAGGTTGAAATAGAGAAGAATGAAAATAAAATGGAAAATGATTGGAATCTGGCGAAGGCTACGATCCTGCCGCAGGATATTGATTACTTCAAGAACGAAAGTGTGCCGATGTTGACGAGATTCGAGCGCAAACGGAAAAGCATCGAGAGGTATCAACCATTCCCAAAACAAGGAAGATTGTCAAGTGACCACACGTCCAAACAACAGATATTTTCAACGAGTATTATTCCGTTTGATGCAAGCAACATCAGCATCAGCCATTCCAAGACAATTGTGCCAGAGTATGATGGCTGGAAGACTGTTGGTAAACGATGCAATCACTTCAGAAAAATAAATTTTGAGAAGGCATTTAAATCGAATCGATTTGCAATCGATGTGAGCAGTGACATTGACATGAACAAATGCTTGCTACGCATGCGCTCCTGTCCTTCGGGTATGGAGTTACCGAACAGCAACAATATCATGGACTTTTGCAAAATTGTCGAAGACGTTCAACAACCAATCCGAAATACAAAGCTGGAATCGAAATTTGAGAACATTCTGAGGAAAACAATATGCCTGAAATTCGGAAAGAAAAACTCGATTGCTTGGAAATATCAGGACAGATGCAATTGCATCCCAAATAGAAATCGATCATCAATTATGTTCGACTATGCCGACTCCATTGATGTCCAGTCACTCAAATACGTTCTTGGTATCGAACCACAGCCCTTGAGCATAGAATGGAAGACTTGCACAGACCGATCAGTTCAAACCATGTCACATGCGATGCAGTACGTAGAGCAGCTACTCACCGGCTTGTTTAGGCTGGCAGTTTCCATGACTGCGATAGAAGTGCCAGCACTGCAGGACTTTGACATATTCGAAGTGCCGAGATTGACAGAAAACATCGAGGAGATTCCCAACAGAAAGCAGATGATGAAGGAAAAAAGGGATCGAAAGAGAGATATGCTATCCCAAAATATCAGAGAGAGGAAGCAAGGGTATGCTTTCAAACAGAATGGAAAAAAGAAATCTGATGTGACCAAGAGGGCGAATATGACAAGATTCAGACAGGGAAGGCAAAACAGTAAGAAAAGGAATTTCATGGCCAAAAGATTCAGCGGTAGAGGTGGTGTTAGAGCTTGCTGAAAACGCAGGGAAAAAGACAATAATGAACATTAGACATACACTTTGAGAAACAATTAAAGAACAAACAAACTACATGATTAAAAATTTCACAAAAGAATGACACAGTAAACCACATAAATTTTCACACATAATAATACATAACAATTCAATCGAAGCTTTGTCTCTTTTTTGTTCATCCTCATTAAACATCAAAAGCACCGAAAGCTCTAAATTTCGGACTGCGCATTTAAGCCATAAATATTGCCATAAAAGAAGGACTAACGAAATGAATTAACACCTTGGTTTTTCTAACTCTGTTCTCTTTCCTTATTCATAAGTTTTTTTTCAAACTACAAGAGCAACAAGGAATAGCTTTTGGATGTATAGCAAGCATATTACCAATTAATACAACTAACCTGAATCATTAACTTGAAGTAAAGCAGTAATTTCACAATGGATGTGTATATTCGTGCTCAATAGTATATTATGTTGAGGAAGATGCTACTTAAAGTAGCTCAATCTTTTTTCTATCATTCTTTTGCCTTAGCATGAAAAAAACAAAATTCAGGAAGGAATTCCTTGCTTGCAAAGCAAAGTAAAATCGGGATTGCAAATCAGTGTAACGTTGGCTCAATCCTGCATTAGAACAGAGCATAACTTATAAAAACATTACCTTGCACCGACAACTACAGCAGAAGGTTCCTCTGGTGATTCTTCTAAAATATTTAATTTTGCCTTTAGTCTTTGTTCCTCCTCGTCTAATAAAACAAGTTCCTTGTCCAGCTCGACCATCTTTAACTTGAGTTTTCCAGAATACGGTCTGTCCTTTAATAGCTCAAGCAACCAGGAGAAGATGCCTTGTTGTTTCTGCAACACAGAAAGACGTGAAGATCAGGGCTAGTATAGGAACCTTGAAAGTGCAGTATATGTAAATTTGAACAAAGTATTCCAATTAATTTTCGAGAATGAGAAATTGATACGAGAAGGATGTAGCCCATGATCAGGGATTTTGCAAAAATAATTCTAAGTTTGCCAAGAATACCTATTGAAGAAAATTACGAGATATGAAAGTACAAATTTGATAATTGTATGAAACATACTTTGATAAGTTTTCGCCTTTCACTATCATCAAGAACCTGCCACTCAAGCTCCGCCAATTCAGGATATTTCGTTTGAATAATTCTCTTCAGTTTCCAGTCCGCGTATCTGTCATTGAAAAATTGCCCTGAACAACAAGCAAAACATTATCAGGCTAATGAATGATAAACGAGCAGGGAACACAAAAATGAAAAGTAAATAAACAGTAACATAGAAGGAAAGTTGCAGGCAGTGAGTCTTTGTTTTGTTGGAAAGTTTTAAAAATATATGAAAGTAATGTTTCAGTGCATCTTATTGGTAGCTTGCACTAAAAACACCTTGGTAAGGCCTGAAACACAATGTCCTAATTTCTTGAAATGAATCATAACGATTCGACCAAACATCCTTGTCGACTCAGAAAGTGGGAATTTTAAAATTGATGAATTAGGGTTTACTCACCTACTGCTGAAAAAGTACAAAATGACACTGATGTGGTTAATATTCGAAATATGCTTAGCCCTAAAAAGGAAAAAAGAACGGTCTAAACACCAAAACATAAAACATAATTTGTTATTTCATCCACATCAAAGTCTGCTTTTGAAGCCACCAAATTTATGGTTCGTTGAAAGCCCTCCACAGCAAGACCAACTTCAATCACTTGATAGAGACAACAAGGCAACTGAAAATATGAATACCAAGTACATAGAGGGATCTTCAAAATGCGACAGTTAAAAAGAAACTGCAATCATTCCTTGAAGGCTGTGCCTGCTCTTAACCTCCCTATATAGTGACCAACATTTTTTCACAGTTTTAATCAGAAGCAATGGTTTCAAAGTTTCCAGCAAGAATTCATAATGGCGGCACTTTCTATTATCATTTAAATATTTTTCAGCTGTGCTGGTCCGTCCACATTCCAGCCGAGCTAGGTGACTGACTGGTCTAAATAGTAAAGCATATACAAATGGAAGTCGAACTTGGTCCTGAGAAGCAAATATCTAGAAGGGAGATCTCTCTTTGGGTTTTTATTAAACTGACTCATCTCACTCACTGTGTTTCTGAAGGAATGTTATAGGGCTTTGAAGTTCAGAGCTGACTGACTGACTTAACGCTGACTGACTGACTTTAAATAGCGGTACATTCGATCCTTTAGGTGCCAAACTGGGAGTCTCCTGGTGAAATCGGGAGACTTGGTATGTCTGGCTTTAATACCCACTCCCCCCATATGATATTGCAATAAAATAAATAAGGAGTAAGAACATTTAGGCCATACTCACACCAAAATGAGCCAACGACAAATCCTGTGATTGCTCCACTTGCGGCACTCAGTTCATATTTGGCCGTCTTCCTATTATCTTCTTGTATATGCAAAGAGTCACTGATTTCTAAAGCTTGTCTTACACCTGAACAAAGAACATTTTAGCCTTCATTTGTGGATACCTTGCATTAAAAACCGAATTTTAATACATTTCTGAAATTGAAATAGGCCAACATAGAAGAAAGTTTATTTTATGGAACAGTCTTGCAATGTTTGATGTTTATTTCTGTAGAATAATATCCATCAAAGCTAGAAACATTTTCTTATAGAATTCTAAATCAAAAGTTCACAATTAATCATAGATATTTTGGGGTTTGGTCAAAATTGATATCACAGTCAAATATCCAAACTAGAAAATTACCCATTCACTGCTCATTTGAAGTTAATCACATCCCTTTTTTGATGTCATCCAAGATGGGAAACATTTTTCTTATTTTTGTTTCTTTTGTGGCATCTTTTTAATAGTTAATAGATTCTCTAATTTTTATTGCATCTGCCCACTAAAATGCCTTTGGTTGCAACAACCCTCGTTGCAACAAACCTGTGGTTTCAATTGCAGTAGCCTGCTTTGATATAATCTAATTTCCCTAGTGAAACCATGCCTCATGAATTTATGTTAATTTAATATTGTTCTGGAGAGGGATCTAATCTGAAACACGAATCAATGCCTCACTTCAGGTAAGCCTGGAGTTGAAAATACCTCAAGGTTACTGTGTTAACTTATTTTCCTGGTTTAGGACAGTGGTTACCCATCCGCTTTTGGTCGGTCGTAACAATTTGGGTTCATTGGGTTTAAAGACCCTGTGATGGAATTTGTCAATTGCAGTAGCCTACTTTGGTATAATTTGGTCTAAATTGGTTCTTTTGAAGCAAGTATCAATTCCTTCAGAGCTAGCTTGGTGAAGCTTATAGTAATGTGAACAGGATTTCATCACTCACCAACATAGCAACCGGTTATCAGAAAGAAATTCAGACCACCGGTAACTCCTTTCACATACATATTTGGAGATTTTTTCACCAAGCCATAACAACTTCCAAGAATGACACCAGTGGCTCCTGTAAGAAGTAATTCATATTTTATCATCAACAATAAAAATGCAAGTAATCTAAAACTGACTTTCCTGCAAATTTGATCAGCAGGTATGCTAACTATCTTGTACTTATAAGCCAAGCCCGCTTAATAGCTAGCTAGCTACACTGATTAGAAAATCTCCTTCCTTTTTCTTGATGCAATCTTTTGGGCTTGCAATGTATACTTTATAACGTAAGTGCATGTTTGTTAATGTTTGTCTAATCTGGACAAATGCATGTCTAATGATACACATGGTCATGTGCTAACTATCTTGCACTTTAAGCCAAGCCCGCTTGATAGCCAACTAGACTATAAGTAGTGCGACTCCGGTCCTTCCACTTTGTGCAATCTTTTGGGCTGGCAATGTATACTATATTACTGGAGTGCCCTCATCACACTGCTAGACGACTTCAGAAAAAGGAATTGACTCTGGCATTTTCTATCTACAATTTGCATGCTTGCTAATAATCAGGACGGTAGAAAGGACCTATATGTCAATCTGATCATCTCTTATGAGCTCCATTTTTCTCATATGTCTTCTCAGAGTCTAAGGACTTTGAATGATGAAAATCTAACTTACCTCCTATAAAGGAATAGGCAAAAGTTTTCTTTAGCTTTGAAGGGTGTTTTTTCAGATGACGATATGACAACGCAGCAGTGGTACTTCCCACAACTAAGAGGAAACAATAGTTTTAGACAACAATTATTATTGCAGAAATAAATCCTTTAATTAGCCCTGACCCCCAAATAAGCCCCCTTGAATAAGCCCCCACCTAGAATTAGTATAGTATAGCCAGAAAAATCGGAAACATAATGAAACGAACACATGGATTACTTAAGCTTTTCGTCTGACACTCAACAGAGTAATACGTCAGAAAGAGAACAAAACAGAAACCTAACTGATTTATATACCCAGATGTGGATCGAAATAGGCCAATCAGAAAAGAGGTGAATGATTGGTGAGGTGTAGGAAAACCAATCAACACCCAAGATACAGTGAGCTGACCAATATTGCTTTCGAATAATTGGCAGAGCACAGAGCAAGATCTACCTTTCACTTAGCTATTTTGGAATCAGTCTAGATAAAAACCAGGGATCCCCTATTGTGTAGACAGAAGGAGTTCGTTTTCGCCTTAGGACTCTTAAAGTAATCTTATTGGTCAGCTCACTGTATCTTGGGTGTTGATTGGTTTTCCTACACCTCACCAATCATTCACCTCTTTTCTGATTGGCCTATTTCGATCCACATCTGGGTATATAAATCAGTTAGGTTTCTGTTTCGTTCTCTTTCTGACGTATTACTCTGTTGAGTGTCAGACGAAAAGCTTAAGTAATCCATGTGTTCGTTTCATTATGTTTCCGATTTTTCTGGCTATACTGAAGTTCTGTACCATCCAAAGACTGTTCAATTAGTATAGTCCTTTTCTTCTTCGTCTAATTGTTGCGGCAAAGTTACTGTCAATCCGTGGGTTAAGTTGGTACAGCCATATACCCATGCTACTTCTTAGCTTTGTTCAATGTGTCCCTGGTTTGTTCCACTTGCTTGTACTGGCCTGTTCCCTGCTTGTTCCGCTTGTTACTGGCTTGTTCTGCTTGTTCCGTGTTTTAGTAACAGCAAATGATAAAACAATATACTAGACTATTGTTTTAGAATATAGGCTGGTTCCTAAAAAGTTTCCTGTCGGTCTGGGTCGGGGAACCAACCAAATGGCCTGTATGCGGTAAAGTAAAGAAATTTGAATCTACTGATCAGTGACGGTAGTTGACTGGAAGGCATCTGCCTGCTTTCTTCTGGTTGGACATGCACTCCTGACGCATGCTTGGCCTAATTATTTACGGCCTGGTGCCCTGCCTCCTGATTGATTTTATTAATAGAGAATTAATCAGTTAAATTGAATGAATTTAATTTTACCTGACAAAAAGCAGTTTCGAACAAATTTCTTAACCGGATAGCCACCAATTGTCGCCATTATACCTGCAGAATATCAATTGAGAAGTATCTCAATATTGATCTGGGTCAAATCTGTTGTAAAGTTAGCTCGCTGCAACTATAGCTTCTGTTCGGCCATTACGAAATTTTGTAAAGTAGGCCCTTGACTTGACCTCGTGTCTCTTATTTTCGACATGGAATCGAGGTTGTGATCTTCCCAGAAAGAAATTTTCAGCACTTTTTAGATCCGGGGAGCTAATCAAGGAAAATTTTAGCAAAAATAAAATTTATTTTTCAACTTTAATCCACGACTCTTTAAAAAAATCACAATCATCCATAAACACAACGGTTATCGACCTATGTGATATTCTTAAGAATAAATGATCTGGTAATGTAGGAAGTAATAGAAGATGAGACAAAAGGGACACAAAATTACGTATTCCTTATTGCTCCCCCGGCTTTACCTAACCCTTAGTCCATCACCATAGGAACAGCACCATCTGTTGTTGTTGAGTGAGATTGACGAGGATTCAGATTCAATTTCTAATTTCAATTTAGAATTTTTTCCCTGAAATTTGGATAGTGTTGAAATGGGAGATGAAGGAAAGACTGTAAATTTGATGAATGACATACAAGACTCGTTGCGATCGATGGATCTTACAAAACCACTTTTATCAACATTGGCTCAAAAAGGTGAAGATGAGGTAAAACAGCCCAGATTCACCTCTCCTCTCCTCTCCTCCCGTCTCTTTATTTCAACAGCAGGATGATCATCAGCAAATTATATTTTATTCTAAATAAGAATTGATAAAATGTTTTTCAGAGTTGTTGAAAATAACTCAATATAGTAGGCAGATCTTGGATAATCTCACTACAATTTTAAAATTTTGCTGTTAAGCAGGGATTTATTGCTAAAAAGTGGGATTTTCGGTACCATCAGATTGAATAGAATTCAATGTATTGCCAGACTGAAAAGTTTGGCCTGCGCGGGCGAGATCTGGCCCGCACAGCTCCGTTTGTAAAATTTTCCTGACCCTGTACTAGCCGCGTACATTGTTCAAGCCACGCAGTTGGTAACATAATTAAATTGTGAGTTGATCCGCCCACACCCGCGCAATTATCGTGCAGCAAAATTATCTCGCACGCGCAAAAGCCAAACTTTGCAATCTGGATATATTGAAAAGGGTAGGATTTTGACATCATTTTTCAATCCTTCAGTAAATTTTTATTTCAAATTAGTATTTCAATATATATTTCCAGTGACGGTTTTAGAAACTGCGGGGACACCTTCATGTTTTCCGAATTCGGTGTTTTCTATATGGTTTTGAGATGAATTGTGAAAATAAAAATGACCCGACAAGGACACAAACCCATGACTTCTAGATTGATACTCTAGTGCGCTATCCACTGCCACACGGTGAGTGGTAGTGGGATTTGTGTGAGTGAAGTGAACTGGGCTTCTCAAGGCCCCAATGGCCCAGGTGGATTAAGCTTACTAGAGTACCAATGTAGAGGTTGTAGGTTCAAGTCCTACTTGGGTTATTATCATTCTCACAAATTATCTTGATTGATTTGCAAAGTCCTGGTTCTTCTCCAGTTATCTTGCAATTTTGGTTGCTTTGCAAGACCCTTCTTGCCTACATGAAGTGTGAGGTCTAGGGCTTTTGCCCCCCCCCCCCTACCCTAAAATCACCACTTTATATTTTAATTGATGCAATGTAAATCTTTTCAAGCTCGTTGAGATGTTCATGTCAGAAGATTTGAAGCTTGGGGATGGAGCTGCAGAAACTACTCAAAATCAGCTTTATATGGGTAATGAAAATCTTTTGGTTTCTCCTCATAAAATAGTTCAATGTAATTTAATGCCCCATCAACTTTATATGCCATGCACCAGTAATTAACCCTTCTACCCTTCATTTGATGCAGTTTTTGTAGAATCGGAAAATTGATGCTGCTTCTGAAGAACCATATAGTTGTTGGTGCTCAAAATTGATTTACTTGCTTTTCCATTCAGCATCTTTCTGGGGTCTTCATGATGTTGTTAAAACGTTACTGGAGTCTGGAGCAGGTGAGAATATCTTAATTTAAAGTTTTGAGATGGAATTCTATGGTTTACAAGCCAACCTACCAATTTCAAAAGCCTTTTGCTTTAAGGCTGTAGTAGAAAGTACTGCATTTACACATAAAGAAGTATGTCATTCTTATTCAATACTCCCATTTCTGTAACAGGAGTTATTGATTTTAAAATGGTTACCCAGCACTTATCGTTTATGTTGTGTAAAACCATCAAAAAATACTTCCGCATTGGAAGATGAACAAGTGATTTTATTTCAAAAATCGGTTGTAGATGTGGCTTTTATCTATTACACCTTATCATTCTTTGTTTTTTTGTTATCCATAACTTTAAAAATATTTCCTTCAGATCCAAATCTACAAAATCAACGCACTGAGTGGACGCCACTTCATGGAGCCACTTTTCAAGACCAAGGAAAGGTATCTTGAGTTATATAATTGTTTTTAAACTGTAATTTAGTGCTCGAGATGTTTCAAACAGTTTAGTATAAGTGGTCAAACATGGGTTGAGTAAGTGGAAAGTGGTCATCCCCAAGGCTTGGTAGAAGGAAGCTATTATCAACATTGAATCACAGTGAAAATGAAAAGTATCATTACTTTTTTTGCATTGGAATGAGTAGCTTCAGTACAGCTAGTTTAAGGGATTCTTTTTGTCGAAGCTTACAGATTTAATTTCCTTCTTGTAGGTTATTATGCTCTTACTAGACAAAGGTGCGGACCCTGAAATAGAAGATTTTGCTGGAAGGTTGGTACTGAAAACTTTTTCATGCCAAGCATTAATCAATTCCTAAATCACTTCTCACTATTATAGCTGAATTATCAAGATGCCTGTAGATCCCAATAAAGGAAACTTGATTTGTTGCTTCTTCCAAGTTGCTGCAATCTGTTGTGTTGACTAATTTCTAACTTGTTATCTTATTTACGTGTTTCTAGAACACCTAAAGATTTCGCATCAGCATCTGATAAAGTTTGGAGTTTATTTGCAGGTAAGGAGCATGGCATTAAAACCACTTCCTGATGAACATTGAATATCAATCAGACTGTAAATTCATTTTGCATCCGGTACAGGATCATCTGGTTGTATTCTATACTTTTGGCAGTAAAACATGAACACTACGTTTGATAATCTAACAAATTCTTTTACACATGGCAAAATTAACTTTAAATCAAACTAAATGTTGTGAAAATTGGATACAATTAAAATTGGAGATTACCAATTTTGCTTCCTCATACCTTAAGTTTTTCTCACTATTTTCTTGCTGCTTCTAGGTTATTTGAAACTGATTTCAGTAGGTCAAGATTATACAGAACTTTAAAGCGGAAAGTTTGACTTCAGTTCAGAGGTTCATTTAATTACATTCCTTGATTCTCATCTTCAAATACGTCTACAGAAATAATCATAATTGATGTCATATTTTGTTCTTGTAGCACATGGTTGTAAGAGGACATCAAAGCAAGAGTTGGTTGAAAAGAAAGTGCTTCAAAGGGTGAGCTACAGTTTAATTTTCATATAACATTTCACTTATTTGCCTTTCACATTGGTTGATGAAATAATAGGCTAGTGCAGTAAGCTGATATTTCAAAGTTTCGGTCTGAACAACAGATATTTCTGATTTCATCACTATATAGAAACAAGTAAAATTGAAAATCTGTATGAGTTTTAAATTCCCCAAAGCCATTTGGTTTGGTGAAATTATACAAGTAAAAGAAAGGGACTTTTTGAAAAATTTTTTGCTTTTTTCAACCCTTGTTTTGGCAAGACATCATGAATATGCACCCAACATCCATTAAAACTATACTAAAAAATAGTTTTTTGCAATTAAATGTGAAATAAAATTTTGCAAACTGCATGTCCGGAAGAATTGATTGACTAATCTTTTATAAAAATTCCATTATAAGATGTAGTACCCATGAAATGAATTCATTTCTCAATAGAATTTTTAAGTGGTACTTAAACAAATACATTAGGATAGGATTTATCAGAGAAGCACACTTTTCAATTTTCTTGATTTTCTAGAGCATGGATGGAAATGCACCTCAGCCTGAAACTAGCTTTGGAAGAAAGAGCACGGCTTCTGCTCTGGTAGGTGTAGCCATTTTGCATTGTATATTTTCATTTTATAATCAATAACAAATGAAGCAAAAAAGAAGACCAGAATGTTTAGAAACTGTAGTTATTAAGGCCTTTTGTCTGGAAGTAAAGAGAGCTATCAAATTCTGTCAAGGCCGAGCCCACAACCCTTTGAACTAGGGTTGAAAGGTCCAATCACTTTGCCATCCCATCGTAGATCAAAGAGAGGTCTGTATATTGCGAGCTCTGATATAAGTCAGGAAAATTTGTATTTATCCTTAAATTTGGCAATTTTCTTAATTTTAGTTGAGATTCAATGACGAGAAACCAACAGTTGGAACTGATAGTAAGTTTTGCATATTTCCACAATTTATTCACTTGAATTTTACATCCATCAACCAGGCTGCCAGAATTTGAAATACTTTAATCAAGTAATGTGGTCGGAAGTTCTCTCCAATGGCACAATTGCAAATACACCATTCGAAACATTTTAGCTGCATATAACACTAGCCCTCTAAAAGAGTGATACTACTGAATGGAAGTACTAGAGATATATCAAGCAATGAAGACATGGAGCTGATGCAAAAGGGAGGGGAACCAACCTCATCTCAGAAAAACTACTATACTATACTAAGAGCTACCCCCCTCATTATGGCATTAGCCATGCTTTGAATTACTCTTTAGTAAGATGAAATTGAAATGATTCACAGTCACCCTGATTGTGCAGGAATTCAAATCATTAGCACCTTCTAAAACTCCTCTGCAATTAATCTATTTCAATGATTCTATAACATGTATTAAGCTTAGCAATACACGTGCAGTCATTTAATCTAATCTATGGTTCGTGCTCAAGAATAGTATTCAGGATTGATCAGAATAAATTATTGTGCAATATGTACGTCTATAGGCTATGACCCTATGACCTAATACTTGAAGTTTTCTAACCTCAGAAGGGTTATAACAGACACACTCATTATAAATCCCCCTCTAGGAGTAAAACACACACCCTGGTGCATCAATAACTTCTGATTTCATTTTCTGAAACAGATGTATCTGGTTATAATGCTGCTTTAAATGGTGATGTGTTAGCTGGTTCAAGAGACAAGCCTCAAATCCCAACATCCATACAACAACAACAGAGGAATAAATCTACAGAGCAACCAGCTTTTGCTGCATGGAGATCTTGACTTAAATCAAATCAACTGTTATTGTATTAAATGTAAATATTCAAGAGTTAGAAAATAATATTTATTGCTTTCTTGGGGCATTTTCCATCGGGCCATGGGTTAGCTACATCACAAAATACGTTAAATGCATCATTCTTTGAGACTCTTTGGCTTTTCAATAAGTGGGCTGGAATCTCATACCCTGCTATTGTTAAATTTGTTATCAGCACCTAATTTAGAAAAGTGATTAGTACGCTGGCCATGGTGGGAAAGGTATGGGGTATGAGACCTGGTGGAGGCATGTAACAATTGTGTTAGTCCACTTGTAAGAATATAGGTTATTAAACTCTTCTAGTTATAGAAAACTAGTCTCCTTTCTTGCTTCTTCTCTAGGTTACTATCATGGATAGGATATACACACACACACACACACACACACACACACACACACACACAGAATCTTTATTCAGGCCGTTTTCTAAGCTAGTATGAAGACAAATCAATGATTTTGGTTATGGAGCAAAGTTTTCATGGCCGTATGGCCTTCCTGACGCCAACGATTTCATTTGGCTCTTACGATATGCTGGATGAATTTCCATCAACCAAGAAAACCATCCAATCACACTACTTATGAAATTCATCTTTATTGAAACCATAATGATAGGAGTACTAACCTTCTGAATCTTGGAAATTACTACGAGTTGTTGCATGCTTCTCTTTGTGCAAGACTTTCAATGTCCTCAGTTCTCGAATCTCCATCTTTAAATGAATCCCTTCTTCTTCAAATCATCAGGGTAGTCATCTACGAAATTAGTATTCAACAAGAAAAATGTTTCATAATCAAACAAGATTCTCTGTTTCAATAAATTTGATCTTATTCCATTCTAATTGAGCATTTGAAATTACTTCACAAACAAAAATTCATAAAAATCATGATATTTAAAGTACTTATCTTCTCCAACTTTTCCATCTTCTTATATCCATCATTGACCTATTTTCGATATCTAATTACAAGATATACAATATCCGTGCTCTCTTTAAGGTCTTAACCCTTTATCAAAGTAAGAATTGCTGGAAGATATATCTCTAGTATCACACTCTGACACGACAGCGACCTCGAATAGAATTTCAAAATTTATGCCAAATAACCTTGATTTCATATTTTGAATTATCAGACTTGATTATTGGAGATTCTGGCACTTTCAGTCGTACTTGGTACGTAAAAGCTTCTCAAGTATGAAGTATAAAAACATTTACATGCCTGAACAAAACTTTCAAACACACAGATTCAAATAATCTTTATCTAAAGCCACATTATTTTATTAATACCTATATATACAAAATTAATGCAATGAATTATGAATACAATATGCGTTTTCCTTGAAATCTTACATTCAATAAAAGAAATTTGAAAAACATACCCCAAGTATCGACGGAAGCAAGAGCTCATTAGTTAAGAATTGTAAAAAAGAATTATCAATTTATTTATTTGTTTCTGGATTTTTCAAGTTCTTCAAGTAAGTCAGTTAATCGATGTTTCGTTTTCTTGCTGATGTGGGACCCAGTGCCACACGTGACCAGGCTTCGAAGATGACGTAATGAATATTCCTACGAAATGAGTAATTGATTCACAACCACGCCAAGTTTAGACTGAAAGCTGGTGACGGTAAGGAGAAGAGTACTGCCGTGAAAAAACTCTAATTCTGTATCAATTTCAAGACCACTGAAACATGACTCTATCATGCTCAAGGTCAACATTAGCTCGACAACCTAGAATTTGCACAAAACTACGCTGCAAACCATGACAAAATTCTACATTTCAATTCGGAATCTGTTTTTTGAAAAACCATGAATCCCACTTTTATTATTCCATATGTAGTGTACGAAAATCGAAAAGATTATGCAATCACAAAGACTGCAACTTGCAACCGTAAAAATCAAAATCAGAGAAACAATAAAAAAAGAAGCTTTCAATATTCGAGTTCAATGCTCCATTGCTGAAGCAGTTATATCACTGTTGGTTGAATGTAATAACAGCATATTCAGTTATACAGGGCTCTTAAACAAGGTTATAAAATAAGCTAGGCTCGTTCTGTGAGTGGGTCTTCAAAGTATATCAAAGTAAATGAGTGTAGATGTTTGCAGTTTATAATAACACAAGTTAAAACTTACGGTATGCTCTCTAAGCCATCTTTCTAAGTCATGTTCACTCAAGTAAAATGCTTTGATAAATCCTTCAACAAACTCTCTCCCGGGTATGGGCCTGAAAATACAAAATAAGGGTTAACTGGAGAAGACAACAATGGTTTAAAGAAACGAAATCTAAACGCTTATATACAAGAGCTTAAATGATTGGAATCGTAAGTGAATCATATCTGAAATATTGCAAATTCTTCTGCATATCTTCGCAAAATCGTTCCAAAATCGTTGCAAATCGGAAAGTAGTGAAACAGTCACAATAACTTACCGAACAGGTGCTAGTCTTTCAAGTTTGATCAACAGCTGCTGATAGTCGAGTTGCATCAAGGCACGACCTTCGTTGCTGCATTTCTTGACGTTGGCAAATCTAGACGAACAGAGCCCTCATTAGAATTAAATACTAGGCATCCCTGACCATATTTCGAAGGGTGCAGAGATCATCTCTCTATGCAACTTGGGTCTATAGCTTTGATATCAGAGACTTAAGGCAACTAAGACGGCATCAACAGAAAGTGCTTAATTTTTCGTGTTAATTTTCATCATCATATCATTTCATAGTTCCTTTTTCTTCATCAAAATCTCTTGCATTCATGCAGAGATATATATCCCTAAATAGGCACGTACGTCTTTCTAGCAGCAAAAGTGCAAAGGGTACTTCACTCTTTCGAGTGCTAACGCTGCAGCCTCGGCAATGGAAAGTCCTAGTCTCTGAGCTTTCATCATATCAGCTTGTAATTTGGCTTCCCCGAGGTGGGATGTTTCAAAAATTCTAATATTTTGTCCTAAATAATGTCAGCCCTATTATTTATAGATTTTGAACCAAAAAACCGTACATTTTTACGACATACTAAAAATTGTCAGAAGTAATGTTGAAAAGAATATTCTCACCCGTCAACAAATGTCCGGTTGGATAACTTGATAACATGTGACCAAAGAACAATTTTCACGTCATCATGGACGGGAACCCTCCTGATGAAAAAATGAAAGAGTATAAATTAAAACCCTAACGAGATTGCACTTAAAACAATTAGTTATTAGTTGGTTTCGATCAGCTTTGGGCTGAAAAACCAGTTCTTATCAAAGGAGAGTAGCTATGGTTGTAAAACAGTAGCTACAATCATACGAAAAAAGGTTATAAAGATAAGGAAAAAGCTACGATTAGAAGATAGTTTATGATCTTAAAATAAAAGTTATATCATAAGATACAGTAGTGTCCGTCAAATAAACAACAGCAGTTTTGAGGGGTCTAGGGTTTTTTGAGGCTGTTGATAGAAAACGATGGTATTTCTTATCACATAGAAAGTTGTTTATTAGAAATCAGGTCTTTGTTTCTTAAATCAGTGTTTGTTATATGTGGGATACTACCGTGGTAGTTTTTCATCATCGTAAGAAAGTAGCTATAATGATAAGAAATTGATAAAGTGATAGTATTCAGTTAAGAAGCAAGGAAGAAGACTAGTTCTCTGTGATAGTAGTCACAATCATACGACACTAGTTAAAGATCATCATAAGGAAGTAGACATCGTCTAAAGACAGATTGCTGGTCTTCTTACCTGGAAACCTGAGCAAGCTTAATCGAAAGAGTTTGAAAATCCTGAAAATAAAACGAGGTAATAAAAACTAAGTAATGAGATTCACAAAATTATCGTTGATTAAAATTGCTGAACATTGATTGTTTTGTACTGAAATCTTAACAATTTAATTTCATCAAAGCAACCTGGGCTAGATAAGCCCTCATCTTGCTAATTCTTGGATGAAATAGAGGACATTTGTTCATGTTGTTTTACTTATCATGCTTATCTTGTGTATTCTAAAAATAAAATTGATCTTATTATTCATCAAGAAGAATGCTTCGAGAAAATATCAGATATGTGAAAGAGAAGATTTATGATAGCAGAGGGATAAGGAAACTCACGTGAACTAAACTATCAACATAAGAGCTGTGTTGTGACATTATCTCCTTTATGTCCCACTTCACCATTGCCATTTGGGCCAAAGTCTGCAAAGAATATAGAATTTATATATATATATATAACAATATCAATGAAGACTTGAGGGAAAGTATGAAGGATTTCAAAAATCAATCAATAAATGTAGCCTACGTGAAAGTCCACATAAAAACAAACAGAAAAGGTGCGAATCATTACCATGGTAAATCATCCAGTTGTATAGAAATCAAGTCCCCCATTTCTGAATTAGGCCCAAGTTTCCCTAAATTGAGTAAAACAACGCAAGGTCTTAAATTTCTTTGCCTTCCATCCATGGGAAAACGCCATTGCTGTTTTTCCTGCACTGTGTATGGCAAACTAAAAGTAATATGCACCAAAAATGGCACTGTAACCCATCACTTTACAGGAAATAGATGGTTTTAATTTATTGATATGGAACACCCAGGTGCAAAGGTGCATGAAGGAGATATACTACTTTATGCAGAGATATAGACATGAGATGTAGACATTCCGTCGTTCCCTGCTTGAATTGACACCGCCAGCCTTTCGTAGACTAACGTGAGATGTGCAGTTGACTTACTCGCTCAGTATAAAATCGTGACATACCTTGTCAAAAGCAACTGCCTTCTCAGACACGAATCTATAAACAGGAGCCCTCAGTTCTTCGGTAACATCAATGGTCTGTTGGGTAGTACAGGATAAAAATGAGTTAAAACTTCAATCAAATCGAAATGAAATCGCGAGTGCCCTCATTTTTAATACAAACGTCATGCTAAAATCTATACAAAATAGCAAATAGCATAGAAGTAGAAAATTTCATTTCGTTTCAACCTTCAACAATCGAAACATTGACATCAGTAGCTCGATGAACAGTAGGACGAGGCTCATAAAACCATTCCGAATAGATTTCTAGTGATTGGAGGATTATAAAAATTATCTGGGCAAGATAATATCTGATGGTTACCCTCATTAAATAAAAATACTATCGAGAATAATAACCCACTCTGCTACTCTTATCCATCACATATTTGCTAAAGAGCGAGACAAGCTGAAGTCTGGGGTAATATTTTCGCTGATATCACATGTCATTTTGCAAATATTCAAAGAAATAGTAATTAGTTGCCATTAGGTGCCTCCTCCTCTCAGCAGGTTAGCTGCACTGGACCGATTTTTCCATTCAAGGCCTTTCTCCTGGCTTCGGCATAGCTCTCTTCCCCAGCATTCTTTGTTATGATAACACCCCATAAATCCTGATCTGCCTCTCCCCTTTTACCACATAATCTACATCTACAGCAACAACCTTTAGAGCAGATTTAATTTTATCTATATACCACAATGGATGTATTCGATAGTAATCATGATAGAAATACAAACAGATAATAATTACTAGTCAACTAAGCTCAATTATAGATATGGTAGCCAACAAACACACCTGCGAGAAGAACTGCGCTAAAAACGCTCTTTTGGCCACAGGGATAAGAGAGTCAAGCTGACCATGCAATGACTTCAACTGCTTTGCTAGGAAAACACTGGAATCAGAAAGAAAAATGTGGGATGTTGAGGGAGACAAGCACGCGATTCAGTCTACATAATAAACTGAAGGAACAACTAAAATGATATCTACTATCAAAGTCTATTGTTTAATTTTGATAGGCTAGTGTAAGTCAAACGAAATTAATTAGCAGAAATGAAATAACCCAGTCAGGATTCGAACCTAAGACCTACGAGTCTTCATAAGTCTTAGGTTCAAAACCTAAAATCTACGAGTGTACTGAGTTTCATTTTCACGAATTAATTTCGATTGATTTTTCCAAATCCTGCTTCCTTTCAAGCTAGCATAAGTATTGTTTCTTCCTGGGAGTCAAAATAATGTCTGGGGGTCAATAGTCCTGTGGTTTGATACTCCCAACACCGATTCTTCAACATAATGATAATCTCGGTATAGATTTATCCCCATTGATCATAAAATCAAAGATCAATAACTTTGGAGACTTCAAGATGATGCTGTTTATAGTTTTACAGTTACTTACAGAGATTCCATGGCGACGATTCTGTGAGATGAACCATAAAGTTCTTGGTGATTCGTGAGATCAACCATGGGTGAAAGGTGAGGAGCATGGAGCTAAAAATGAATTTAGAAGCGAATTGAAAAGAGCAATTTGAGAAATAGAGCGGTACAACGAAGAGATAGTGTCCTATATTAACGAGGGAAGGGAGAAACGAGAAAGATGGACATCTTTTCGAGAAGAAAAGGAGGAGCTACCGAGTATCAAAGGGGAGAAAGGGGATTAGCAGGAGCTCTCCTCAAACCACTGATATAAGGGAAAGAATGATGAACAATTATAGGCTTAAGAGAGGACACATACAACTTTGAGTTTCATGCAACTTTTCCCAGGCTAAAACCAAACTATAAAGCCACACAATTTTCTTTCAAGTATCTCGAATATTATACGGGATATTTCCTTTCACTACAAACATTCCTTAAGTTTTGGAACGAGATAGGAATTAGTTTGATAAATTGGTTTTCAGGTGCAATTAAGTTACCAACCTTAAGATCTCCTTGATTCGAAACTAAATCCTGCAAGAAAAGAAAAAGTTATGAAAATTCTGGTTAAGATTTGTATTGATATGTAACAGTCGTAAAACGATTTTCCCCCATTTCGAAAGGGTCCTGAGACAAGAGCCAGGAAAAATTAAGTCACACAATCATAGACCGGAGGAAGGTTAGGAAAAAACTTAGGAAAGATTCAAACATATTCCAATAACATGGAATGAAAGTGCCGTCTAATTGAATTGTAAAGCTATTAATGCCAGCATTAATAAATATTTTTTATGCTTATTCTAGCTCATTGGGAAAATAAGTTTATCCTGTCTCTATGCAAATTAAAACTTAAACTTCCAAGAAAAAACCCTGACCTAAAAGTGAGGAAAAAGCTTGCTTACTGGAAATTTTACCTGGAGAAAATCTGACTTTTCTAGACTCTGCCTTAACCGATTCAAAACAATTTACAACGATTAACTAACGACTAAGAAACTATTTACAACGATATTGTAATTCTCTGAATATATAAGAAGTGATTTTTGGAATGACTCGAAAAATCAAACCCCAATAATATCTTTTGACATTCCTTTGATTAAACCATTTTGTGGAACAAATTCACAACTTCAATTCAAGGGCCATAGCTAGCGATCTCGTACCTGTTTTAGAATGATGTTATTTGAAATTCTCTTTAAAGTCATCCTCATTTTGCTGCTCATTTCTGCATTGGCATTCGAATCCAAATCCTAAAAAACAAAGTAATTATTTGTAGTACTATTAGTGACAGTTAAATCAATAGTGGAAGTTGAAGTGCCTTTTGTAACATACTAATTGCCCTTCCCCATGCCTCTGGTCTTCCAAATATTAACAACTAGTTTATTGCTTCTTTTTTCTCGAAAACAATAGGCTCCTTCCAGCGTAGTTCTGCCTAGATAGGCACTGGGAAGTTCTAGCTGTATATTTATTCTTGAAAGACTCGAAGATTGCCACTATCGAAATATGGCTGTCGGATAGCAAATTCAATTTTGAATTCTTCATGCTTACCACAACAGCATCAGCCCAGCTGGAGGCGAAGAAAGCATGAACCTACAAACAGAGGAAACGATAAAAATAGAAACGAAAGACGAAATAGAAATACATGAAAAAAAGCTCTTTATGATAAGTCATTGATGAAAAACCGATTATTTAGAATATTAAGATCAACAAAACAACGTCTGCTTATTTTTATCTTATCTACTTTAGCTATAAGTGTATCAGTTTTAAATCAATTTGCTGGAAAAGTATCTTGTGAAAAAAATGATAAATAAAAATGTACATCTATAGTCTATCACAACACTGAGGAATGTGCGAACTATACACCACCCAGTTGGTTCATCTGCACGAGGATAAACGGAAATAGCTTGCCTCGACTGATCTGTTGATGCGACATGGGATGTTGAAAGCATACAAAAGAAGAATAACAACCAACTTACCGAATACAAATAATAATCGAATAGTTGAGACATACAAATGACGACATCAAACGCTATTGGTTTCAGCACAGACATTATCTGCATGTATTTACCTATAAGATAAAATCAGTAGAGAATTCAAAGCAGGTCAAAGGCTCAACAAAAGCGTAAAGAGAGTACAAAGTCATACGAAGTCATACGAAGTCATACGAAGTCATACGAAGTTAAGGGAGTTAAGAGTTACAAGGTGAAAATCAGCATTAGATACAATAGGTAACAGAGACAAACACTCACTTAGGAAGCAGGAAGATCAATCAATGACGTGGACCGAGCAGGGTTCGAACCCACGAACTTTGACATAATGCTTTAGTCCTGTCAAAACTAAATTATCGGGGTCGACTTCAGACCGCACAAAGACCCTGCAAAATCATCTTAACTTATATCCTAATCATCTTAATCCTACTTCTTCTCGAGTTTACTTCTCAACCCTATCCAGTTTTAGATTACGGCAATTGTTCCGCTAGAATAAGCAAATTGTTTTCTTCAGCAGAGCTGCTGTAGCTTGTTGTTGAAAAGCTGCGAGATGGGGAATTGGGTTATACTGCGATTTGTGTGAATATATGGCTCTGATTCAGCTTGAATCGTGGACCCGATTACTCAGTGGTGAGAGCACTGAAGTGCAAAAAACGAAGTCCTAGGTTCGAATCCTACTCGGGCCATGCTGTTTCACACAAACGTTCGATCAATATTCTTAACCAAACAAAGAAGGAAAATAGTCTTGCAGTTCGAATTATCGATAAATTCAGCAAAAATCATAAAAGCGAAAGAATTACAAACCGAAAGAGCGAAGTACATTGAGACTTGTATTCGATACTATTGGGGTGTTCTGAGAAATAGTCTGCTCTTTCTTCTTGCGATGGGTTTGTCTAAAAGAGAAATTTACAATCAATATCATTATTAAATAAAAAAACTGTATGTTTGACACCAAACGGAGTATTACATCAGAAATAGGACGGAAGTAATTTGAGACTGTCGGGAAAATATTCCATAGAAGATTCTGTTAAACAAACCTCATTTCGAACAATGCATGATGGAAGGATGTGATATTCCCCTCAGCAACGCATACCTGCTAAAACATACGTATGCAGCATGACTGCAACAGGGAGAAACTTAGGCCGTTGCTACGAAGAATTTTCCTATCATGAATTGCTTGAAGTGAGATCCAGCCGGTATCACCTATTGCAATTATTCGTATGCGATCTAGAAAACCAGAAATCGCTCTTTGTCCGACCAAACAAACATTTACAAAAGTTAACTTTGGACCAAGGTTTTCAGTGATTCCTGGAGTTATGCATAGAAATTCTCACCTTACATCCGACTCCTCTCCAGTATTCTCATCGACATAGTCCATCTTCAACTCATCTGTAAACACATAAGAAATGACTTATACAAGCGTTTAAAAAGTAGAATTCAAACTCAATAAGGAGACACATTGTTAGAGTTTCGTGCTTGCACACTCATTAGACGGAATATGTCAGAATGTATTGGTATATCATCCTGCTTATCGTATGCAGTAAAATATAAATGATGAAACTGAAATAAGTAAATATTTGCAAATATAACCTGGCACGTCCTCTTCGTCATCAACATCATCATCATCATCATCATCATCATTATAAACTTTGTCTAGGATGTCACTTGAGGCCTGCAAGTTCAACATTCCAGAATGAGAATCTGTTACATTAATTCATTTATCAAGAACTGACTTCATTTCATTTGTTCATTCAATTTTGTTTATACATGATACTCCACGAGCTTAGTCTTAAATAAGAAGAAAAATAAATATATCTAATTCACCATAGTTTTAATAAGTTACTAAAAATATCATAAAATCCATTATACTATTCTACCTGGAGGTAATGTTTATGAGGGTTTGTGATTTGTCAATTGTTTTTTATTGGCCCAAAACATAGTTTCTAAACCTTTTCTTGAAAAGTGGACTCGATTCTGCATTTATTATATTGTTTGGGATTTCATGCCATACTTTGTGATCACTTTCATTAAATAACCTTCAGGACTGAACACTGAACTTTATCCCTCATTTGATCGGTCTGAAACATTGGAATATCGGGAAATATGGCAGACATATCGAATAATATACTAACAACTTCTCGTCTAACACTAATTGAAGTCAGAAAATCAATCATAGCCTACAAAATTTTGAATTCGACGGGATTGAAATAAACTTGTGAAAAGTATAACTTTTAAGCAAGATTTTCATCTTACCACGGCATTTCTGTTTTTCCCCTCCGAGCCTTGCTCTTCCAACTGCTGTAAATCGTCAAACGGTGTTTTAGAACTTGTCTTAAATTCTTTGAAAAATTCTAAAACAGCAAAAGAAATTCCAGTAATGTAGAATAGAATAACGCATAACCACATTTGAAAATCACAGAAACGATTTTCTCATGTAAAATTGAAAAAGTATATCATCGAGAAAAGAAGGGCGAGATGGAGGCAAAGTTATGAGATTAATCGCAATAAAAAAAGGAATAATCACCTAATTGTGGCTTCAAAGTTCCAGAGTGCGACCGGTAATGTCCTCTTTTCATCGTTGTCGTTGGTTTTAAAAAGTCAAACTCCTAGAATAAACAAACAAAGTAGAATCCATTCTCAAACCAGAAGGACCATCGCAGTTCCACCACTGGATAAAGTTGTAGGAGTAAACTTGAGGAAAAGCAGGATTTGGATTTTAGAGATCATTTTTGAGAATGAAAATGACCCGAGTAGGATTCGAGCCCACGACCTCTAGATTGGTACTCTAGAGGGCTACAGGTCGTGGGTTCACAAATCTTCACAAATATAATATAGGACTTTCTAAAATCAACTCGAAGGAACTAATCACACAGCAAAGAAATCGTGCTAGAAAAACAAGCGATTAGCTTACTTGCAATGAGAAAATCTTGAAGTTTGCTTGCACCGGACACAGCTCCCAAACTTCGTTCTCCAGAAACATCCGAAGCTCGTCGAGCGTTGCCCTAAAAAAAGAAAAGAATAACGGCTTTGTAAAACTATAAGGAAGTTAAGCGATAAATTGAAGTTGTAAGGAATCAGTATTTATCAAGTTATAGAGGATAAGGATGTTCTGTGCTTAACTATAACAAAGTCAAACTAAGAAAGACTGGACGAAGATTAACTGTAAGGATTGAACATACGGGACGTAGAACTGTCCTACACCATGATGCTTTGTGGGGCAATAACGTATTTGAAAAACTAAGATTCGTTGCATGATGGTCGAAGAATTGAGCCTTGAACTGAATGTTTTGTATTGACCTAAGAAGTTATGTTTTGTATGTGTTGCTGATAGATGGCCTGAAAGGAGAAAGTTTTCTTGTGCTCGTCGTCTCAAGAACCACTCAGACTCACATAACCACTGAGTCATTGTCGATTCTGGTAACTGAAATCGATAATTGACTAAGAAAAGGAAACAATAGGTGGGAAAGTACTGATGATACCTGTGATAAGCCTTGAAGTAGTTTATAGTTTGTGTTCTCATGGAGTCCTGCAAACTTTGTGACTTGCTGCCACAGAAGTCTTCACCGATTAGAATAAGCCTGAAAAAACAATCAGATATCAAACAGGGCTTCCTGATATTCAAAATAAAATTATCTGTTCAGACAAAAGATTTTTGCAGGAAAAAGAAATCACTCTTGATTACTTGATCTCATCTTATCATTTAAGAATTCTTAGTGATCTTAAGTGTATATTTTTCATTCTTCATTTACCTCTTCCATTAATATTCAATCGTAGAAGGCACTCATTGTTTGCATGAGAGTCATATCAGACCATCAAAGTAACATTATAGTTGTAAATAACTGGTTGATGCTGCAAAAACAAATTTTAGTTTAGGACTATTCATAATTTGTGCTGTAGGTTGGCACCATAGAGAAATCGGTTGGGTAATGCTATCTGGCTTTTTTTATAAGGATAAGTTCTTAAGCTGACAACAATAATACAACATGAGGTGCTATTTATAGAGGTAAAAGACACAGGGTCATCGCGTCCCCTCTATAAATAGCACTTACAATATATTTTAAACTACATTTAATTGCTACCCAGCATATAAATGCTATCTGGCTTTCTGAAAGGTTGGTTGAAAATGATTTTGTTCCTTGGAAGAGCTTAGTTTGAAAATATTAATCATGGAATAATTTGACCAGAATTGTGCCCGAGGAACAAAAATCAGAAATAACACCAAAGATTGGGTAAGACTTCTTCACTTTTGCTTTGCCTGGGTAGTTTCTTTTTTGATTTGATATGAAACGTTTTCTCTCTCTTCCGTGTAAGGCATTAATAAGGTATTGAAGCATAAAAAATGAACGGTTCCTTAGATGATAGAGCTAAAAAAAATCGAAAAAAGTTAGAAAAATCATAATGCCACTTCTTACTTGTTGATGATGTCAAGGACTCGAATGAAGTCATCGTATTTGAAATATGCTAAATCAGTTGCCAAGACAAATGTCTTCACTTTTTGTTGCACATCCTGAAATAAGAAATATTTCTCAATTAGTGATCAAAGCATCTGAGAAATGCAGGTCTATATCAATTCCACTTTATAGAGAAAAGGTATCATTCAAAAAACGACAGCAGAATCTTTGAAATCAACAAATGAATGAAAGTGTTGCAACATGAAGCCGTTATGATTCAAAAATTTTTGTCAATAAAAAAAATTGTCCTAGATTAAGGCCCAATTTTCGGTATAATCTAACAAAGTGAGTGTTTTGAGATCTGCTGGATAAAAGATATATCCGTTACTCTACAATTCTTTCGTAATATTTCCATCTTTTTAAAACATTTGTAGAATCGAAACCATCTTAAAGGTGCAATCTCCAAAGCCTTACTGACCTGCCACAATCGAATGAGTCCCTGTTCCAGTTTGGTTTTCACATACTGTCGATCAAACATTGCCTCGGCACTCCTATCAGCACCAGTGGGTTTTTCAAGCTCTTCTTCGCCATGACTTGAGTTGGGTGACTTCAAAACATTAACGTCTTTGTTTTCATTGTCAATCGACTGCTCGTATCTTTCGTGCCACTCCATTGCTCTCTTATAGCTTGACATTACAGTCCAGAAATGCTGCATGAGTGACAGAAGTATCCATATCATTATCGATCTTACGAAAATCAATATCCTACGTTTATAAATGCTAAAAGACAATTCAGAAATAGTTTCGATATAATCCTCATCAGAAAACTCTGCTTAACATTGATTTGGCAACCTAATTATACAACTAACTTACAAAACTATAGGGTGACACGGGGTAAAACCAAACAAAGGACCTACTTGATACAATGATAGTAAAACTGAATATAAAAGGGTACGCCAAGAAAACAAGGGGAAACTAACAGGTCCAGAAAAGTGACGAATTTGGATATTGGATTGGGAAATGCCGCTGTCACAGCACAGAAATAAATATAACGATAAATACAGACAAAACGATAAGAACAATACAGAAAGGAAATGAAATATGCACTCAAAGGAATCAATAGGGTATGATACTGTGTATTGGTGATCTACAAGTGTTGTCTAACATATACCAAAAATGATAAGTAGCTGTGAGATTTCTAATAAGAAGCAGGGTTTTGAAAATCAATCAATGGGAAGGGTTTGGAAATAAGAACCTCCTCCAGACTTGAATAAGAAATTGTTTTTCCTAGTAGCAATTTCGAAGTGTGGTTATAAGAGCGTGGACAAAGGCTGGAATATCGATCAAGTTTCCAAATCCTACTCAGCTTCTCATCTTTAAAGATTTTGTGTAGCATTTGAGAAATCAATCAAAATTATTACCTTGCAAAGATCTATCAGGCAATTCGTGAAGTTGGCAACACCAATATTCTGATAAAGAGAAAACTTTATGATTAATATATGGGGTCATCCACAAATATTACTGCAAATTCGTTTTAAAGATCGTTAAAACAATTAAAGCCAAAGTGTAGTAACATCATTAAAGACTGTGCTACGAAAACTCATTATCGTAACTCAGATTTTCTACAAATTAGTTCAAATCGTCAATTGTTCCACATCAACCATTATTTCTTATATCGTTACAAACTCCTTTCAACATCGTAGAAAAATCATGCTGACATTGTAACAAATCGTGTCAAATTCGTTGCAAATGGTTCTTTAATCGTTCCAGATCGTCCGGAAGCTTTAAAATAATTGTAAATCAGCGTAATTCACAAAGATAACTTGTGTATGCTCCCTAAGCAACTGCAGATTTGCAATTTGGTACAGAATTCTATGAGACAAGCTTATTAAAAATCACACTACTTTCCAATTGCACATACTTCTGTGCTTAAAAAGCAACTTCCCCCGTTCCATGTTGGTTTTTCCATCAAAGAGGAAACAGATGCTTTTACCTAAGTTTGATTCGTCTAATTTTCTCTTTACTATTTTGATTGGAAACACCACACGAACTCGGTTCAAAATCTTTCTTGTTTAATGCTATAATAAAAACGAATCTTAATACTTTCAACTTACTTTAGAGAGCGAAGAGAAGTTGAAGTCCTCAGCAGCACTTGGTAGCAATCTATCATTCTAGAAGTAGGGAGCAGATAATTCATTCCAAGTTTGTTCTTGATTAAAGTAAATAATACAACTTTTTGTTCATGGAGATGAAAAACTTCTATTAAACTGAAACAAAAGTTTGCCACAAAGAGTCTACTACACTAAGAAAAATAAAGATGCTAAAAACCTTTAATAGTTTTTGGGAGATGTTCAAATGCGGAATCCCTAGAGGTGCTACAAAACAACCCTTATTCAGGGTTTTTTGATAAACCTTTATTTCGGGTTTTTGATAAAATCCTTTGAAAGGATTCTTGAAACAAACCTTATTGATGGGTCTTCAGAAAAATCTCTTGACCGAGTTTTTTTTTGAAACCTCTTAAGTTTTTTAGAAAGGGGTTTGATCAAGGGGTTTAATTAATGGGTTTAATCCATGAATTAATGAATTAGATTCAAATAGGCATAGGGAGAGAAAGGACTGGTGGACATACTTAATTTTTGACTAAAGTTAGTAATTTCTAGAGTGATTTTATTGAACTTAAAAGAAAGAGATACTTACAGCTAGATGGTCTGAAACAACTTGCAAAGCAACGTTATTAACCGTGTTCAAGTAATGCATCTGCAATTGGTCTATTGCGGTCTACAAAAGAAGAAAATTACGTCATCAGTCCCTCGCTTGCACCAGCAATATGCATCCGGAATAGATTGAAGGAGAGGCGAATCATTGCAAAGCAAAGTCATACCAAATACTTGTCACTCTGCAGTCTACACAGACTGAGAGGCATACATTATCAACATACATTATTATGAGAAACATACCTTAAGTGACATGTGTCTAGCCTTAGTAGTGATTTTGATTAAACTAGAAATTCAAAATCGGAAAATAAACTCCTCTCACCTGGGTCTTTCCAAGCAACATGTAAGCGGAGAGGATTTTTTCGTACTGCTTCTCGTTGAAATCGTTGCAGACTTTCGAAAGAGCAACATCGAGTTGTTCCTGAGAGAATGATAATCAATGAATGATTATCAAGTTTGTTGTGTTGAATACATAAGCCTACAAAATACTGAATACCTCATTTCTGTTGAAGAATGATAGTTATGTAGGATGCACTACGACCATCTTGTAACATGCATCAGGACTATATATATGATTCTCCTCGTGTTCGATGAATGTAGACTAGGTTTCGTTGTGTTCGATATACTTGTGTGTTTATAAAAGAGTGCAGTCATATTTTCTTCTCGTGTTTTCTCTGATACGTTTCACCAAACGTGGTCGGTCCTATCGTGGTAGTATAGATACATAATCCTAACAGGTTATGGGCCCAGGACGCTGAAATTATTGCTGAACTGCAAGTGGCCTAACAAAGATGGCGGAAATTACAAAGATCGAGAAACTGTCAGGAAAGAACTTCCAATCATGGAAATACAACATAAAGCTTGTACTGATGGAGCGGGGACTTTGGGGTTTCACTCAGGAAGGTCAGGAAATTGCTCCAGGGAAAGATGCATCTGCAGCAGTCAGAAATGCATACAGACTGAGATCAGACAAGGCCTACTCGTTGATTGCACTGAATGTAGAGAGAGACATTCAAATCCACATCTCTTCGACAACAGACCCATTGGTAGCGTGGGAGACCCTCAAGAAACAATTCGAATTTGTTTCGATAACGCAGATTGTCCGGTTGAACCGACGATTCTACGTAGCTACGATGGAAGAAGATGCAGACCTTATTCAACATTTGACACATATGACTTCGCTCGCTGAACAGTTGAGGGAACTGAATGAAGAAATATCGTCAAAGAAATTCGCAACAACAGTACTAGGAAGTTTACCAGATTCTTATGATACATTCCTTACTAGTTTAAACACTAGAAATGCCGAGGATTTGGATTGGGACAATGTTAAGGGCCTACTTATCGAAGAACACATGAAAAGAAAAGAGAAGTTGGAAAAACAAGAGACTAACAACGCCCTGTTTGTGAAGAAAGGCAAACAAAGCAACTATCCACAGTCACGTGGAGGGCGTAGGGGTGGTCAAGGACAGTATCATAACACAGGCAACAACAACAACAACCAAAAAGTGGCTCAGTATTATAATCACAATGAGAGGATGAAAGGAGTTCAGTGCTATCGATGCAAGTTGTTTGGACATGTCGCCAAGAACTGCCATTACAACAAGCCTCAGAAAGGCACAAGCGGTGAAAGCTCCAACATGGCAGAAGTTGGCGGTATTGCCTTGATCTCGACGAATGATCTGAATCGATCAAATGAATGGTATATAGATTCTGCTGCAACCAAGCACATGACATTTAACAGAGCAATGTTAACTAATTACTTTGAATATAAGCAACCCAGGAATATCTTCTTAGGAGATAACACTGTGATAAAGGCACTAGGCGAAGGAAAAGTTTCTCTACCAACAACAATTGGCTTACATGATTTCAATCTGAATCTGCAGAAAGTCCTGTATGTGCCAAGCTTAACAAAGAACTTGCTATCAGTACCAGCGATGGTAGAGATGGAGGCAGAAGTTTTCTTTGATGACGAGAAGTGTTGTGTCGTCAAGAATGGAGAGAAATTCATCATTGGCACTCTTGCAAACAAGCTCTACACTGTCAATTTGAAGGAATCTGCAGGAGTAGCTTCGAATTCTCATGCACTGCCACTTTCAGTCTGGCATCGCAGACTCGGACACTTGAATAACAGCTATGTCGAACAGCTATCAAAGAAAGATATGGTGGATGGCATGGTCCACGAAGCTAGTGTCTATCCTGAAAAGGATTGTGAGGCATGCATCCTTGGAAAAATGCAGCGAAAGTCACTTCCTAAACAAAGTGAGCACAGGGCGACCAGACCCTATGAAGTCATCCATACAGATGTCTGCGGTCCCATGCAGGTGAAGTCAAAGGGAGGGAGTCAGTATCTATTGACTTTCACTGATGATTACTCTAGATATGTCACAGTTTTCTTCCTCAAGAGTAAGAGTGAAGTTCTCTCGAAATTTGTGGAATATGTAAATGGAGTGGAAAACCAAACACATCACAAGATCAAGAAATTGAACATTCTTGATAATGCAACACAGGTGAAGATGATTAGGAGTGACAACGGTGGTGAATACACATCAAGGCACTTTGCAAAGTACTGTGCAGACAAAGGAATTCTGCATGAATTCACTACACCCTACACACCGGAGCAGAATGGAGTCGCTGAGCGACTTAATCGTACTATAATGGAAGCAGCAAGATCCATGTTGTACCAAGCTAAGCTTCCTTTACAGTTTTGGGCTGAAGCATGCAGCACCGCAGTGTATCTACACAACCGCAGTCCAACCTCAGCAATCAAGGACCAAACCCCCTTTGAACGTCTATTTGGAATCAAGCCCGATATCTCTAATCTGAGAGTATTCGGATGTGTTGCATACATGCATGTACCCGACAGTCAGCGCAAGAAGCTAGATGCCAAGGCTCGCAGAACAATCTTCATTGGTTACCCACCAGGTGTAAAAGGGTATAAGTTGTATGACTTGGAGAAAGGAGCATTCTTCATTAGTAGAAATGTCAAATTCTTCGAAGACCAGTTCAATGAGAGCAGAGATGAATCTGAATCATACCAGTTCTTACCTGCAAGCAGTATCCTTCCAGAAGCTGATGAAGAAGCTGAGATCATCCCACAAGTTCCCATAGATGCAGGGAATGCAGAACCAGTGGGAGAACCACAAGTTCCATTGCGAAGACAAACGTTTGAAGACGCTTTCATGGAACAAGTCAGTCAGCTAGGACCAGTGAGACAGCGCAGACCTCCAGCCAGGTATGGAGAAGAATGTCTACTGATGGATTCCTTGACTACAGAGATTGACGAGCCAAACTCTGTGGAAGAAGCTTTGCATGGAGAGCATTCTGTCCAGTGGAAAGAAGCCATGCAGTCTGAGTATTCCTCATTGCTGAAGAATGAGACATGGGAGTTAGTTCCTCCTCCTGAAAGAACTAACGTTGTAGGATCACGCTGGGTCCTAAAAGTTAAAAGAGGTGAAGACGGTTCCGTTGATCGTTTCAAGGCCAGATTAGTCGCTCAAGGGTTCTCACAGACAAAAGGAGTTGACTATGATGAGGTATTCTCGCCAGTTGTTCGTCAAACATCTGTCAGAACATTGCTAGCACTAGCAAACTCACAAGACTATGAAGTACATCAGATGGATGTAAAAACAGCCTTTTTGAATGGCGTGTTAGATTGTGACATCTACATGTATCAACCAGAAGGTTTTGTTGACCCTGACAGACCAGAGTACGTATGCAAGTTGAAAAGGAGCATTTATGGACTAAAGCAGTCAGCCCGTTGTTGGAATGCTACCTTAGATGAATATCTGACATCAGTTGGTTATCGCAAGAGTGATGCTGATAGCTGCATTTACCTGAAATCTGTCAGAGAAGCAAATGGTCATATCAGTTTTGTGATTCTTGGAGTCTATGTTGATGACTTGGTTCCTGTTTCCAATAATTCTACCTTGCTGAAGGCAGAGAAAGTCGCTCTCTGCAAGAGATTTGACATGGTTGACCAAGGGGAGATAAGTTATCTACTTGGCATGTCAATTAAACGTGACAGGCAATCAAGAACTTTGACAATCAGTCAACCAAGCTATCTTGAAAAAGTGTTGAAGAGATTTGGAATGGAGAACTCCAAACCTGTAGCCACACCAATTGAACCTGGGAAGAGGTTTCAGCAAATGGAATCAGAAGAAGATGCATTTGATGTTGAAATGTATCGACAAGCCATCGCATGCCTGACATATGCATCTACAAGCACCAGACCAGACTTAGCAGCTGCAGTAGGGATGCTAGCCCAGTATATGTCAAAACCTAGCAAAGAGCATTGGGTTGGAGTGAAGAGAATCCTCCGATACATAAGAGGCACACTTAACTATGGTCTAAAATTTCAAGCCCTCCATGAAGCCAAGCTGATTGGATTTTCTGATGCAGATTGGGCTGGTGATGTAGACACTCGTAGGTCAACATCTGGGTATGTGTTCCAGTTAGGTGGAGGCACTGTAAGTTGGTCCAGTAGAAGACAGACAACAGTGGCCAAATCGTCTACCGAAGCTGAGTACGTTGCTCTGAGTTCCTGTACACAAGAAGCTGTATGGCTAAGACGTCTATTGAAGAACCTTGGTAAGGATATGACACTTCCCACTGTTATTTACGAAGATAACCAAGGAGCCATTGAATTAGCAAAGAATTCCAAATTCCATAGCAGAACTAAACATATTGACATTAGTCATCATTTTGTAAGGGAACGTGTTATGAACAAGGAAATTTGCGTGACATACTGCCCAACAGAAGATATGGTTGCAGATGTGATGACCAAAGGACTTGGGAAAGTCTCCTTTCAGAAACTAAGAGACTTGCTGGGAGTACATGACACTCTCTGAACAATCCTGAACAATTTTTGAACACTATTGTTTGTTTGAAGATTTTTTATTTTCATTTATATATATCTTCATGTTATATGCTCACATGTCAACTATATAACTATCAAGTGGGAGTGTTGAAGAATGATAGTTATGTAGGATGCACTACGACCATCTTGTAACATGCATCAGGACTATATATATGATTCTCCTCGTGTTCGATGAATGTAGACTAGGTTTCGTTGTGTTCGATATACTTGTGTGTTTATAAAAGAGTGCAGTCATATTTTCTTCTCGTGTTTTCTCTGATACGTTTCACCAAACGTGGTCGGTCCTATTGTGGTAGTATAGATACATAATCCTAACAATTTCAAGCTAGTAAAGAGGTGAACCATCTTAATTACTGTCTTATAAGTTCAAACAGAATTTACTTTAGCTAACTTGACCCATTTATACATGCAGTGTCTGGGCTGAAATATAATCAATTTCTAATGAAACACCAGTGGCGGACACTTTGGCAATAATTGGGGGGACCCATCTTTTCGATCAGTCTCCAATTCTAAAACTATATCGATGGGTAAAGGAGCTATTTCTCTAAATTGCACTCGTCTGTAGATCTCGTTGCTATCGTGACCTTAATCTCGTAGGACATTAATATGGAAGCGTCCGCATTAGCGAGCAACCAATCACCAAGCTCTATTGCTCTATAATCGACAAATATTTGTCCATACAACAATATCCTTTCGTATCCCCCCCCCGAATGCGTTTCCAACTAACACGTTTGTGAATGGCTTCCCTTAAAATTTTCCACTTTAAAAAAGGAAATTTACTGATTTTCAAAAAATCATCGACGAGTACCAGAGTTAGGGAAAGACAAAAGATTGTGAAACCCTCACCTCAATCTGATCCAATGTTTCTTGGAGATCTGAACTCAGCTCTCTGAAATGGTAAAAAACAATGATTTTTTTGTTCTACATCCGATGATATCAATGTTTCTGAAGAGGCTATACTTTTCATTTGCTATGATAAGAAAGTGTTAGAGAAATATCTTAAAACAATATTCGTCACTTATCTTATCTAGCTTTTGGTAGAATGAGAAATCCTTTCATAAGGTCCTTACCCATTATAAAGCCCTATTAAATTCACAATTCAATTCAGTTAAATATTATTTGTAGAATACAAAATGAATTGAAATGAGTACTCCACTCGACCTAAGGAAAGCAATGCTTATCTAGCTTGGGTGATTTTTTATTCAAAAAACATTTACTTGTAATACAGAGTTTGTTTTCTGTCTATTTTTACTTATGTTTATTTTTACCTATGTTTGCAGCATTCATCTTAGACATCCAGTACAGGTATTCTTTTATGAATATCAATCAGAAGAACAAACAAATTTAAAACTGAATACCATTACCTGATGCAGTGATACTGCCGGAATGTTTCAGCAGCCTTCTGGCACTCAAGACAGAGTTGTATGGCTTTCGGATAGTTGTTTTCCTGAGTAACAGTAAAAGAGATGCTCAACATTCTCTCAAGAAGTGAAAACAATTTACATGATTAAACATACTCCAAATAACTCACAGCTAATAGATAAATGTAGAAAGTGTTCAAAACTGAGCTTTCAGAATCAATACTATACCCAAATATCATAATTCATAGATCCAGCGATGTGTTATAAAGAGACACCACCGAATGATTTCTGAGTCTTTTTAGGTGCAATTAAGAGACCAATAATTCAGGGCTTATTGGTGATTGAGGGCTCTTTCGGGGTTAGAGCTTTAAATATTTTCAGGTGATAGCCTGAAAAATACAAGATATACCCCTTATTAGCGATAGAGCTCCTACATATCTTGATTATTTGTTGCACTGAATGTTCTTTTAGAAATAGAACTGCCAAAATAGCAAGAAAAATTAGAGACTTATTTTCTTCAGACCTGGGTAAAACTTATCCCTGATGACTCAAAATAGCTTGAATCAAAATTGAGAAAGCAGTTAAAATATATATTGATACAAAGAAGTATGGCAACAAACTTAAAGATTTCTAATCGAAAGGTTCAATGTCAATTTATTTCTTTTTATGTTAAATGTAGATGATGGTTTTGTTCTATATCTTTTCATACCTGGCCATTTCAGGCCGGCAATCCCCCTTCTCCACCTCAATGCTTTCCACAGCCACTTGAGGTGGGTGATGAGTTGCCATTGTCATTTATCAAATTAGAAGAGTTTGCCCACTTCAATGTGCACTTTTACTTAGAGATGGCCCGACTGAGGGTAGTGAGAGGGGGATTCACCTGTTAAAATTATCATGGCCAGATCTGTAACAAGCAAGTGAGTTTTGGGTGGCTAGAGCTATGGTAACTGATTAACAGCCGAGATGCTTACCTCAAGAAGTTCCTTAAGCCTAACATCTGTTTGCTGCAAAGTTTTAATAAACCTCAATGATTTCAGCAGTTTGACTTGCAAAACTTTCCTTCTGTGTTTTGATAAAACAGTTAGAACTCCCATTGCAGCTTCTTCTTTCGCCCTCGAAAGATGACTGAAAAATTAATGAATTATTGATAATTAGTATGTGCATATTTTCAATTTTACTTATTCACTGATTTTTCCATTAGAATATGCAATAAAGTTTAGGTACTACACCAAACAAAAAAACATACCTTCGACCTTTCATGCAAATATTGGTTGCTTTCGATAGACTGGTTTGGAGATCAATAACTCTTTCTAGTTCCTGAAGGAATAAAAAGCAATAAATTTAGTTTGGTAAATATCCTAACCCCCAAGATAAGTAGGGAGCCTTTTTCAGATCCTTAACAAATGACGTCAAAAGATACAAATATGAAGCCCTGGTAATCAAAAAAAAAGAATAATTGCAATTAAGAGAGAAAAGGCCAATTACAAATACTTAAGTTATTGTAGGGTGGGTTGGGTTGATTATGTAACATTTTTTGTTAAATTTCAACTCTGAACTGAATTTATCAGAGTCAAGCATTGTTTCCTTGTGTTCATATGTTGCTGTTTAATTGTAGGGGGCCTGGTGTAAGGACTCTAGAGCCTGCAAGGCTGTACAAAAATCCACCAGAAGCAAGTTTTTAATCAAATAAAACATAAAAGCCGTCAGCTTTTGAAGATAGAATATTGGATGAAAAGATGCAGTAGTAAGAACATTAGCGAGCCCATAGCATTTGGGCTGTAAGAGCAAAAAACAAAACCTATACTAGACTTTCATTGGACACTTCTTTCTGCTCGTTAGAACAAGAGATTTGTTTCTGCTTTTTACACAAAAATATCTCACAATAATTTTGTAACCTTCTGATATCCTTATCTACTGTTGCATAAAAAAGGCTTTTGGCTTTTGCTACTAGAATAGAGAACAAAGCCATAAGAGCAACTGGAACTATGCCAATTCAAAAGAACTAGTCATCTTATTTTAATAACAATTTACTCCCTTGTTATTTAAGATAATACATCTTAACTGCTAGATGGAAAGAATTCTCCATGGTTAGATTTTGAAATAGGGCAACAGTTTGAAAAAAATTGGGCTGATTCATAGGAAAGAATACTTACCCTAACATAAAGTGCCTGATTCTCCAATATCTTACGTGAAAGTTGTCTTGAAACCTGAAACAACAAGAGACTATTTTTATCAATAACAACAGGAGCTCAAAAATGATGCTAATGAATAGCATTATACCTTTGAAATTTAAAGTTTGAATTAGGAAGAGCTTTGAAAATATTACATAGAAATTTATTATAAGAATAAGCCATTTTTAAGTTTGAAAGACATTTTCAAACAAACAAAATTTCAATTATAAGCAGAAGCGTTTTAGCAATCATGATAATGATATATGATGTCGAAAAGCCTCTGATTGTCATGAAAATGTTGTTTTTTTAAAAATGTCTTACAAAGAAAATTAAACGACACCAACCGCATAAGACTGCCTCCTGAGAAAATCCCTGTACCCATCTAATTTATCCAGGTCTATTTTTTCAGGTAAGTTCTGCAAAAGAAAAGACAAAGGAGTCAATAACATCAAAGGTCAAGCTAAGGATGCAAAACGTCCTCAGCTAAAAGACTGAAATCATCATTACTTTACATAGCAATGTTGCCAACAGCTTGCAAAACCCGTGTTATATTCAAAAGCTGACAATATAGTTACGTACCTTAAGCTCATGCTCAATCATGTCAAACTCTGCATGGTTATAATATATTTCTTCAATGCCATTTATGATCTAAATAAGGAAAATATTACCTTTCAACCTCAGTCATATATGCATTTGATATGATATAACTTAAAAGACATCGATACGTAGAAAGTCTACTAAAAGCTTCTAAAAGGGAGAAATCATTTGGAATATTTTCATCTTTCCACTTAGCCTTTGAATATAAAAAAGAGATTTGGAAAAGTTTTGAAAAACTAAAAATGGCCCACTAATTATCAAACAGGCAGAAATGGAAAAATGAACAAGAAGCTCAGCCATTACTCAGTGCTGAAGCAAAATATGAAAAATGACAAAATTACTTCCGTATCAGTACTCTCATCTTCTGGAACAGCTCTATTGTCTTCATGCTGTGGAATAAAATCAATTAGTAAAAATATCAAAATTGCACTGCCTCAATCCTAGATTAAGCCACACACCTAAAATAAACTCCTGTCAAAGAATATCAATGAAGCATGAATTGCACATCCTTAAAGTCCTGTTCTTTTTAAACAATATCACCATAAGAAAGCCAATTAAAGCAAGTAAGCAACCAATAATTTATCACTTTTGAAAAAACAGTTCTACAGACAGAACACATTTAGGGTCAAAAAGTGACTTGGATAGAATTCTGACTTACTCCACATTTCCCTTGAAGGGGGGTAACCCTGGTCTGGTCTTAGGGTTATCATCTCTCCATACAAATAGGCTCTTAATGGAATTCACAGTTGGCTGCCTGTAATGACTGGTTTGTTTAGCATCATCCTTTAACTTCTAAAATGTTATTTTGAAGACATAAACCTAATTTTCAAAATTAATCTTTATCTTTGAAAATATTTTTTGGTCTCTACCTCAAATGAATGGAGTCAATTGAATACATAATATGTCATCACTTACACTGGCCTTTGATTCTGAAGACTGGTTGCTGTAACTTTTTTGATGGGCATCTGTTTCTTCAAAGTCATCTTTTGAAATGCTCAATTTCTGCAATTCAAACATAATTCATATAATTATAAAGGAGTCCCTACACATGAAAAAGATTCTAAAAGGCATCCTTTAGCAACCTTACAACATCTTAATCAGGGATGAGTTTGACTAGTGCTTACTGATTCATGATGAATGATATCAAATTAGTGTATGTTGTACCCAATTATCCTTTTGATAGACTCATTTGCACTTTTGAAATAGGTGCCTAGTCATATAAATGATCACATATGATTGTAAATGTATTTAACATGAGTTTAAAACACCCTCTTATTGACCAATATTGGCCTACCTCCGTCTAATGGCTTAATTGTAAAATTTTTTACGGCAGATTGATATTCTAGCGCCAATCAGAAAAGGGATTTTGATTCAGGATACAGTTCATGTACCTCAGTGTATGAACTTTTTCAGGAAGATTTCGAGTGAACATGGCCAAAATTTCTTGTGCACCTGAAATTTGTGTGCACTGCAAGTGGGCACCCAGTTTCTCATCTTAGTTTTTGTTCAATCTTACATTCTATAAGGGTGAGAATTTGTTTCTGTTAGTTCGAAGTGCTACACTGCAGATTTTTTTAGGTAGGGTTTCAGACAACCAAAGTTGTGAACAGAATTTCAGTTGATAATCATCTTTGTTATCATAAAAAGAAATTAATGTGGCCATATATGGGAACCGTATCCCAGATGTAAAGAGGTATGAGTATGTGAGTGATTCAAAGGCATGCGTTTTAGTAAAGTCTTACTGCTCCTGTATGTTATACCCACAAAAGTCAAAACTTCTGATATAACAATTTGATTGAGACACATGATTTCATAAAAACACTGTTACACTTGTTATGCTAGCCGCACATGGGAGTATTTTGCTCAAGAGAAGTGTAATTTCTTGTGCAATTTTGCTTAAGCAATTTTCTTTACTGTGCTACTGTAAAGTCCTGCGCTGCACAAGTCTGCTTTTCCATCAGAAAGCAAAATATCTAACATGTTTAACATTTTTGGCATATTTGTGCCATTTTGCTTACGTTTGGAAAGTCGTAAGCAATTTAGCTGATGCATGTAAAGAATTTTTCTCACTCAATTATTATTAGATATCCTAAATATTTTGAATGATTGCTCTTAAGAGACCAAAATATATTTTGGTTCACGCCCCTTTTTCGGGTGTGTGCTATCTAAATGACAAAAATCATCTCGAGTGTATTTCCCGAACTCTGCTGCAGACTTGCCAGTGACTTTAGCAAACACAGCATCCTTGTCTTGTTTTTTACCACTAGAATAGATTCATATTTAGGCCACTTAGGCCTATTTACATAGGGCCTGCCCTACATATCACTCACACGGCTGTAGAATGAAATACAAAATATAAACATCTTTCAGAAAAACAAATAAAAGATATACTTACCTCAGACTTTCCAATTAATGACATAAACCGGCTTTTGAAGGCCATTTTCGTTTGTAGAGTTGTAGCTCTGAGGAATTTCTAGGAAACTTTCTCCGCCATGTTTGAAAGCTGAATATGCGCAGCAAAAATTGATGCGCAAGAAAATAGTTTAGAAGCTGCCTCCGCAGACACATAGAGGCAATTAGAGGCACCTTCTTTTTCTTTTTCGTTGTTGTTGATGTTGTAAAACACTATACATTTCAACGGTGAGCGGTGAGGGTGCTGCTGATTACATGGAGTTTTCAACCCCATGGTTAAACTTCAACCCTACTGATAGAGTTAAAATACATTTCAACTCTCTAATCAACTCTTTGTGAATTTCATTTTTAAATTATTTCGACTGCAGCCCGGTGAAAAAAATACCCAGGATTTAGATACTTATGATTTTTTTTTATTTTTTTTTTATTTTGATTTTTACTTATGACGCCTGGGCACAACATCAAATTTTAACGCGGAAAATATAACGGGGTTGAAAATCTACCACATGTTTTTTCACACCCAGTGTTCAACTTCAAAATACTTATGCAATTGAAAATTCATTTCAACTCGGTCAGCTGGTTTGAAATTGAACCTCAGGATTCAAACCTCCCATGAACTCACTATTCAGCCCCCAAAGCACAAATAATAGAAATACTCATAAATCCTCATAAGCAATTATAATGGACCTAATTGCAAGGAAAAATTTTCTTCCAGCAACTCCAATAACAAGAAAAATAACAGTTGGACATTAAATTTGATTGTAATTAACGAGCTGTCCACCATAAGGCTTTGATATGAGACCATTGCTTTGCATAGAGCCATATTGATTTTTTCCCAAATGTTACAATGTTGTTAAGACATTTTTGCTAAGCCAGATTTCGGAGATGAATGAATTTCAAGTTATTTCTGTCTTTTACTGCACATACATAATTTTTCGAAGTGCTTAGTTTTGATAGAATTAAGAGCTTATTTCAAACGATTTCAATTCTCTATTTCAAGTAAAATTAGCCAACGACGTACACAAACCTTACATCTCAGTTTTGAGTTACTGTTTTTACCGAATAATAGTGCCTGCATGCATAGCTTATTTGCAGTGTTAATGAAATAAAAGGACAAAGATGATGAAACAAGTTTCGATTATGGGATAAAGCATTGATTAATTTCTGATGAAAAAACTGTATGCAATTGAATCCAATTTCATTTCTCAAAATTCGTTTTCTCTTTTACCATCTCAGTTAGTGTCTTGTTCCCAGAAGAGATATGCGGGGCATCAAAGGAGGTGGATTGAACCAACATCTGAAAAATCCCTGGTTGTGAAGGAGAGCCAACACAAGAATTTCTTCGAGAGCCTTGCTGTGCGTCACTCAGACTGCTTACACTTGTAGATTCCAGTCCTCTTTCGCCGATTTTTGAGTTAATTAGAAGTGGCCTCGTTTTCCAGTGTTCATCTGGTCCTTTTTCATTCTGGTATTGCTCTTTAGAGCTTGCATTTTCTATATTTTCTGCCATTGAATTTTGTTTTGAAAATTCTTTCAATCTTCTTTACTGGCAGCCTTCGCTAAATGTTGGCAGTAAAAGCACGATTGAGAGGTCTGGAAAGTAGCGAAGAAAGATCTCCTTTGTGACGTAATTTAATGACTTACATACTTTATTGCGTGAAGCTTACACCAAGCGAGGAAAGGTTTCATTTTTGTTTTTTATGTTCCTGGTGCGGAAATGAAAACCAAACCAACAACCTTAGAACTTTAACTACAGAAATTAAAACAGAAAAAGAAGTAAAAATTTACAAAATGATTTATCAATTTCAATATTCACAACAAAAGGCCACAAAAATATTAAAAAACTAGTTTAGAAATATCGCAATTTTCAAATTATCCACTCTGTACATTCATCAATACAGGCATGAAATATTAAGTTTAAATTTAGTCCACACAAAATCAAGATTAAATCTAAATCTTAAACATAAGATTTTCTGATAGGTATGGGACATTTTGGGACAGTTAGCTGGTGAGAGAACACTTGCTCTTTATCTTGTGGTACATAGTCTATTGCTCAGGGCACAAGAAAAGGGGTCTTATCTATATGTCATAAGTCATCGAGAAAAGTCATATTACTTAGAAGTTTGCAACGATCAGGAATATCAAATCTGCGTTGAGTCGTCAGCTTTTCTTGGATGGCAACCAACGTGTTACACAACGTGTTAGACTGTCTAACACTGCAACTTATTTTAAGACAAAATGGGAGGCAGGAATTTAAGTTTTATTTTAGATTTTGAATTGTAAAAAGGCTATATTTAGTCGATGCAAAAATGCAGCATAACATAACCCTATTTGAAAAGGAATACATCTGACTGAAAACCCTATCGAGTCTCTTGCAATCGCAACTCCAAAGCAAACTAGAGGTGCAATCTTTTGGGGACTTTTCCCCTCTTCCTTTTTCAGGATACCTAGAGACTGCATCATTTTAGTAAATTCTGTAATAGCTGGCAGACTTTTGTCATTTCGCTACAATTGAAATATTCTGTTTCTGATAGAAAATTGCCAGAGTACTTTCTAAACCAACTCTCACCTGAGCGAAAGGTATTCTATTCAACACAAAATGTTCCTGGAAAATGTTTCTTGATTCTTTTTTAACTTAAAATGCTTTTAAAAATCTACGATCTCCCTTTTCAAGAGCAACAGACAAGCCTTGAACCACGTAGTAAATGAATGCACAAACAGAGCTTTTTGGCATCAAAAATAAAATTGTTTCGCGAACGTACTAAATAAAGATGTATCCAGGGGGGAGGTGGGGTAGCAACAATCTGTACAGTTTGTGTGTAGAGAACGCTCTTATGGGTATTACCCGCAAGTATTGCTGAAATGGTCTACAGCTCCCCCTTCTGACTACTCCCCTGGTTTTAATGCATTCCATGGACCAAAACTTTGTGGAGTCCAGGTTTGGCTTTGTCAGTAGCAACTTGTTCCAGGAGTAGAGTCGTGAAGCTGAGATACTGTACAGGTCTAAGAATAACTAAATAATCATACTTTAAATATAACGATTGGGAAAGTTCCCGTTACTTGAATTTCTGACACAGAAAATTTTCATACAAGACAAGTCTTTATCAAAACATATCGAAATAGCATTACAAAATACACCGAAAGCCTAAAAGTAAAAAGTATAGCCCGAATGGCACGCCCAAGCTCAAACAAACTAATATTTACAAAAGCAGAAGGTTGCGAGAAACCAGTCACAAAACCTGTAAGGCCATGGTGAAAATCGTTAGGGGGAAGAAATTGAAATTTCGCGGAAAAATGAATTCCCTCGAAGTTTGTCAATTCAGGAAGTCTTTCCCCTGAACATTTTCTCCTTGATTTTTCACTGAATCATAAGGTTTAACGTTTAACGAAGACAGTTAAATAAGACAAAAATCATTTTTCCATTTCCAGGATTCGTGGAAAATCTTTCTCTATCTAACAGCTAGATACCCTTGCCCTAGAAGTTCGAGACATCTAGTCTTAAAATTTCCCTGAAACTAAGACGGTGCAAGGAAACTCCAAACAAAAACCCAATTAAAAGAGGGTACTCTAATAACAAGGGATCTACGGCTGTAGCAAATCTCGAATCGGCGAAGGATAAGCAATTTAATAATTAAAACCGAATTAAGCTTAAATGAAACGAACTCAAGTGACAAAGAAAGATGAATTTTATTCCTCAGCATTGAAAACTGAAGAATAGACGGAAGATGGGTGGGGAGCGACTGCTTTTTTAATAACAACATCCACAGAGGTCGTTAGAGTATGAACCAGTTGAGTTGGATTATAGGATTTAGTGCGGATGATCAGGCCAAATTGGCGCCGTATGGGATCACTAAACATATTAAAATTTTGCAAATAAAGGGGAGAAGAATGCGATCTCTCGGCTTAGCGTCTTTCTCTTCAATTTGGTTATATAAAGGACGGGTTGGGACCCGCCAAAGCGCTTAAGAACACTACTTGTAGTAAATTCATAACAATGACTATTACTTAAGGAGACACAAATCTGAGATTGTTGTTGTTGTTATTCTGTTTATTGATTTATTCTGGCTGATTGTTTATTGTTTACTCGATCGCATTGCTGAAATGAATAGACAAACTGTGTATTGTAAACAGCCATTGATTGACATGACATTCTAATACAATAACGATGAGAAATCTGCAGTGGCACACAATGGGGGCTTAGGGTTGGAATCAGTTTTTTTGAAAAATCTCTAATTTTTTCGAAAAAACTAATAAGCAGTGATTCAAAAATGGAGTAATGGACTTTTAAACTTATTAAATGAAAGTCCGAGTAACTTAGATATGTCAGAAGATCTCATCCATCTCCTTCCTCCTAAAAAACATTTCACGTCTCGACCTGAAAATTTGTGGCTGCACTTGGCCAACGCTTTTTCTCATTACCGGGTGCTCCGTAAATCATTACCATTCAGTCATTACTTCAGTGGCCAGTTGTTTAATTTTACGTTCTCAATTCATTTTACGTTTGCCCGCCTATTACAGACAAAAAATTCAACATCAATGCTCAGTTAGTCACGAATCATTATTGGATTCATTTTGGGTTCATTGCCTGAGCTCACATAAAACTAATAATGCTCTAATTCATATACATACTTACTATTCAATGCGTCCATTACCACTCTATAGGCCCTTTCCAAAAACAACAACAACAACCCAAGTCTCACTCTTATTCTCCTTTCTAGGTTGTTTTACTTTCAGTTTGTCGTGAAAACGAGATCAAGCATGATAAATGAGACGTTGCTGTTGAATTTGGAAAGACCCCTATTCCTTGAACACTCCAGAACACTCACAAGTTAGTCATTTTAAAATCGATCTTTGAGATTTATTGAGTCCTTGAGTTTATCATTCTAGTTTTTGCCTTAGAAATCGATTAACAATAGTTAATACATCCCTATTTCTATCAAAGTTTACACAGCGAATGCAAGCTACAGCTTATCAAAACCGAGAAAGTGCATATATAAAAGATAGGAACTATAACACATAAATTCTGACCCAATAATTTATCTAATATAATGTTTGCTGCTAATGAGTGGCCATGATAGCGAGGATTAATTAATGCGCACAAGAAACCAGACTTAAACATTATGAAAGTCTTTGGTGGTTGAGAGAATTAAGGTTAAATTCAAAACGTTGCTTGTAATATATGCGACGCTACTACATTTTATTCTTGAAGTAGCTCATATGGAAAGTACACTTAATTCGTAACTCGTTAAAAGAGAAGGGACCCTTGTCCACGAAAAGGAATTCGTAGATTAATGATTGGATGTTAGCCACAACTTACTCTCAACTCGTTGCTTGCGAAAAGAAATTGGTAAACCAAGGAAGGTCTTGAAATCTTCAAACTGACAATAATTCTGATTGAAAAACCTATTAGCTCGCAAAGGCTTTTGCATTAATAATGCAGCATTCGGCATCGATTTATGCTATCTCTTAAAAGTTCAATTTAAAAATGGGGAAAAAAGCTTATATCAGTAGGGTTATCTTCAAAGTTGCCAAGACCCTTAGTTTTTACCTCAGGGGTGACGATGAATGGGAGTCAGGAGTGCAAATAGCTTTCCTGGCTCAAAAGGAGGGTGCTCTCTCTCTAGACACCCTAGCATCATGAACCCTTCACGACCACTCACTAAAACCTGCCATTTTATAACAAAATATTTTGAATTTCATTTAATTATTTCAATTAAATAATGCAAGATAGAATTAACATCAAACACGCTAAAAATACTGTGAAATTAAATGATTACCTCAACTGAAACCGTCTCTCCTCTCTAACTCTATTATTCCGTAATTTTATTCCTCAATCTGAAAAAAAAATGGAAACGAAATTCAAAACAATGCTTCAACTCAATCCACATTGCTGTTAAGACTTAGCATCAAAAATATCTGAACGGAAAAAATGGAAAACATCGGGAAAACATGAGGGACAACTGAACTATCTCATGTCACATGGTTAAAGTAAGATAGTGTAAACGATTTCTACGAGCCTGTAAACAATTTGATTCACAACATAAAATATTTGAGTCGTCATAAGGCGTTAAGACTCATTCAGAATCGTTGCAAGTCGTTTAATTTTCGTAACGAATCGTATCTCGATTGTTGCAAATCGCTGCAATTGTCTTAGTATTTGTTACATTGTCACATTATCACCGCAAAGTCGTTTTACAATCGTTACAAATCGTAGGGAAAAAGTGTCGACACGTTTCCATTTACAATGATCATTTGTGGATGGTCCCTTCGTACGAAGTTGAACAGAATCGGATTAATTTGATAGGTACAGAACTCGAGGAGAGCAAGAAAAATCGGAAACATATCAAAACATAACTAATCGAGCTTTTTATGTGACATAGATCGGAGTTAGTACGTCAGAAAAAGAACGAAAGGGAAACATAACGACTTATTATTCGTCAGGCTTCTCTGATTAATTATTGCTAAAACTGGGGGGTTTTCTGGTGTATTACTTCCATGAGTCTCAGACAGGTTTAGTAGTTCTGACCTTTGCTATGTTTACGATTTTTAATGTATACTGTTAGTTTAAAATAATATAATAATACGAGAGCCTAACGATCTAAGTTTATAAAATACTAATAGATAAATTCAAAAATAAACTATACTTGTGTAAACGTTTCGATATTCATCTTCATCAGTAACTGTTCTAACAACAATTGTTAGAACAGTTACTGATGAAGATGAATATCGAAACGTTTACACAAGTATAGTTTATTTTTGAATTTATCTGTTAGTTTAAAACATACACACGATGAACGTTTACTGTTAAACTCCTTGTGACTCACGAGGCAACACAACAAACATTAATATGACGTAATTTGCGGGCCGCCCAAGGCGAAAACAAACACGGCTAAAAACAAAAGTCATTATTATGTGACCCAGGTAGAAAATAGGTCACTGACTTTCCTTCTGCTTATCTTTTGAATCTATTGCTATTCTCCTTTCTAATCACTCGTAATTTATAAGATTATTAACTTGAGCGAAAATTAAATACATCACTATTTAAACTTGTTTTGCGCTGATTGCATTAACAAACCGCTACAAGACGCGGTTTTCAAAACAACTCCCTTTATTTCAAATGCTTATATATAGAAATCCATGTCCGGGAGGGAAAATTAAAAGTTCTGATATATTAGTTGTGATTTATAATTCACTTTTTTCACAATTTGATTTTTTTAAAGCTGGATTACTGACTTAACAACATAATTAATAAAAAACACAATGCCTTGTGTTTAGTCTACGTTCGTAAATACTTTTAAATTGAAAACAGGATTGAGAATATGGTAAATATGGTAAACATTTGTGAAAAACATATTAAATCTACTAAGACGGGAATACAAACAAATCATCGGGACACACCCAGTTTTCAATACCCTTGAGAAAATACAAGGTAAGGCTCTGCATTAGAGTTACGATGCGAAGCGATGTAGGAGGGCAGGGAAGAAATGGCAGAGGGACTGCCGTATTTCCTTGAAAAGAGGCAGGGCTTTAACGTAAGGTGCAATGACCTGCATCAGTCAACCAGTTGCTTGGCAGCAAGAGATTCCTCACGGTGTGTTGGTTAAAAACCACCATTTGACTTAATTCAGGGGTTTCCAGGTTGTCTAGTGACCAGTCATTTTCAAACATGAACATCTGTTGCACAAGTAAAACATCAACATACTATAGGAAGTCATTGACTACTGCATATATTGATGTAGTGTAACCTACCGAGCCCCTTCAGGAAATAGGCTTGTACACTACACATAAAATCATCCACTCACAAATGGGAGAAATCAACATACCAGGATTTCATTGGATACTTTATATGTAGCTAGTGATGTAGTAAATGCTACCGTGAACCCTGCTGAAACCCTGATGGAAATTAGGCCTCTTGTAGCCTCTACTGGGCTGGCACGTAACACATGAACTCACTCACAAATAAGAGCATTAAACATACTTTAATACTTCCTTCACTACTACCCATTTATGGCCTAGCCTACTAGGGGCCCAGCTTCTGACAAAAAGGGCCAAATTGCTAGTAAATACCGAGGTTAATAACATGTTTATTAACATCAATCTGCAGAGGGCACTTTTGAAAATATATTGACATCTTTAATAAAATAAGGCAATGTTGTTTTAATTTCGAGAAATAATTTGATAAATGCTAATTCCTCAACGACAAACATTCTAATTCGATTGAGTATTAACATAGTTGAATTAACTGCTTGCCACACCTAATAGCTGCAGCTTCTGCACTGAGATCGAGTTATCGGTTTCTCATGGTTCATGTCAAGCAGATAAGTAAATTAGGCACAATTAAGGCATTAGGCAGGGCATGTTTAAGGACTTTTAACTGCTAGGGCAAAATACCCCGAAAGGCCCACCCGAACGTATTTTTCATAACTGATGAAATATATTTCATTTGCACAATACGAACAGGACAGCCAGGCCTAACTGGCACTCAACTATGTTTTGTTTCATTCGATTTGATGGTTTCAATTAGAATTGCAGAGAAAGGTTCTATTCGCATCGGATACAAGAATACCCAGCTGGAGTATATGCCTTGCTCTGCCAACGATACAAAAATATTTCTTACAATTAGGCTCCTGAACAATCTGGGTTTGTAGAAGACTGTCAGAGTGAGGCCACTACCAGGAAGGAAAATCTGCAATTAGGGCCTAAGTTTTGAGTTGTAAATCTCTACTTTGAGTCGTCTTGCCAGAAGAGTTTTGTTCAGTCTTAATTCAGAAAATTAGGTTTAATTTATTTTGTGCTAATATTGTGCCCTCTGTGCCTTAAAATACAAGAACCTGTAAATGTTAACGAAGTATCTCTAGATTGGTACTCTAGAGGTCCAGATTGCGCAGTAGATTCACACATTAGAGTACCGATTGTCTTACTTCATCTAGTTCAGACGAAAAGCTAGTTTACAGACAAAATAGGTGTGGCTAGCCTAGCTTTTGAATACAAGTTCATTACAGTGTGACCTGACAACATGTTGGAAAAAACACTCGATTAATGTCGCTTTGTTCTTGAATTCACGTGTTTCCACATACACTTCTGCTAGAATAGAAAATAATAGCATAGAATAGAAGAAGAACGGAATATCTCGGTCCGAGCTAAGGCCTTTAGCTCATCTCTTAGCATGATTTCTGATATTAGGCTGCACAGAATATTCTGAGTTGTCTGGCAAATACTGACTCATATCAAAGTCAAGTATGTTAGTATCTACGTAAATGTGCTCTATTTCCCTTCAATCTTATTATTGAAATTCCATTTAGTTTCAACAGACACAAACTTAATCAAAATGATGAAATACCACACAACGAGATTAAAAATTGCAATGCAATAATTCTTATTAAATTTTGATAAGCACAAGAATGAAATTTATTAGGACCAGGAGTAACTCTCCAAGTATTCTTGAGAGCTGAAGCTAACGGGAGAAGAGCACCCAAATTTTGTGTCGGACGAAAGTTCGAATTTTCGCTCCAACCAGTCATTCATTATGATCCTACCAGCAATGCATCATCACAACGCAAACCACATCAATACAGCCTACATTGCGCTGGATTATGGCGTTTTAGTCCGAATTTCAAGGCCCATTTTGTGACTTCTTGTTAATCTTCACTGAAGCAGCTAGCAAGATCAATCAAGGATCTCTAAACCCCGGATAACTTGTCAAAAATCCGTCATAGTTTTGTAACAGGATCAAGAGACCAACCATTTCAGTTCATCGAAAAACGGATGAAAGCAAATGCAAACAATCTAACAAAAAGGCCATCAGCAGTCTTCGCATTCCAAGAGTGAGACGAGAAAGGAGTTTTGTTGTACGCCAAGGGCAATCTTTTAGGGTGATGGGAAACCCCGAGCGAGTCTTGCATTCGTCAATTTTGAAGTTGCACAGCTTGTTTTAGTTCTGTATGAAGGCCGTACGAGGGTCTGGTGTTAATTCTACAAGACGCAGAAAATTACCAGGCGTACTTTTGCTTACAAACATAGGATTGGAAAAATTTGGCTAGGGGCGTACGTTAGCACGCGTCAACAGTACAGGGGACGAAAGAGTCGCGCGCATCAAATCGCACGTGCACCAGATGAAAGTCTCCAACGAATAGTGGAAGCAAAAATCTAAATGAAAATATACCAACTTCCAGTAATAAAATGAAATTGAGAAAATGCTCAAATAGATTTTTTGTTTATTTCATGACATGTTTTCCATAACTCTCCCCGATTTGAACAATTTCAATCAAATTTATTATAGAAATTTTTGGACATGGTTCCAGAGAACGACTACTTTGATACGAAAACTACTTTGATATTTGAGAAAACCCATCACCAGTCCCCCTCGGTCCCATTCTCCCATGGAAAACGTTCTGGCTATTTTCGTCCATTTAAGTCACTGTGCTAGTTGTTTACATTTTTCGAGGCCATAAGACCTCATCAAAAAGCCTCGCCCTTTATGCCTTTATGCTAGGCAGATCTGAGTGATTGATGGATTCCTAAATGAAAACGAGAGAGGGAAGGCCGAAAAGCCTATTAATCCTCCTTTTGTGCCGTTTATTCTTGGAACTATCCTCCATTCTAGCAACGAAATGAAATTAATTAGCAGTAAGGGGATTGAGACGAGAATTATATTAAAAATCACCAAGCTTTGGAGTATTTCAGAAAACAAACCAATGATTAATTTGATGGGCTTTTTATATCAGTTATAAAAATTGCTGCGGTTTTATCGAGTAAAGTACACGAGATTGGAAAATTTCAGCGATGACTAAGAGAAGCCTAACCGATCTTTAGCGCCAAAGAATGTTCCAATATGAATGCCTAAACTCATTTTCACTACCAACCAACGCTTAAATAGGTCATCAATCTGTCCTTGCCCAATGGGATCAAACTTGATGTTTTAGGGAAAACTCTAGTGTCCAAGAGAGTGTTTACTGCAGATTCACGAAAGAGTGTTTTCTTTCAAGTTTCTAATGTAATTGTTGTCGATAGTTGATAGTATGAGGGGAATTTTACTCCATATCATTGTCTTCGATATTATTTCACGAATAAACGGATTTCAAGAGAGCTTTTAGGTGAAATTTGGACTTTACTTTTGAAATTCCCATTTTGCCCCTAACCACTCGACCCTATTGCAGATCTATAGTAGATTGCATTAATAAATTGGAAAACCACAGATCTTATATCGAAATAATTAAATTTCGTTTATGAGTATTTGCCTAATCTAATGAAAAGGCGCGTTGCATTCTACGCATAAAATCTGCGCTTTAGTCGGGATTAGCTTCACCGACATTCTAAGATGGCGAATGCATTTTCCGAGGTCTCAGCATTGTTTGTCAAACTGTTTTTAAACATGAAGCTTTATTCCCGCGTTACTAAATGCAGTGATTTACTAATTGTATGGCTTTTGGATTCGCTTTTAGCGTCAAAGATTCGCACATGGGGTTGCTAAAACAATTTCCGAAAGTTTGTTTGTTTATGTTTATTTGACAGGTGAGAGAATTAGGGAGCTTTTAAGTCAAGCTGTGTTATCTACAGCTAGCCATGACAAGTTGAAAAACAAAATGGCCTCCATTTGACTGTTGATGGAAGACTATAACCATTCAATTCATGTCTGAAGATTTATGTTTCAAATTCAGACAAAATATGATCTAAATCGGGATGGTTTGGACTCCGTAAAAATGATAAGTTTTATGTTAACGATAGTTACATCTTCTTTCTGGAAAGGTATTTGAGGGAAATGTTGCTTAGCTATCTGTATTCCAAAAAGTCAAAAGTGGAGCAAAAATATTCAGGGGAAGTTTTTACCGACAAAATGGGCATGGCTAACTCTTTATTGGGGTGGGGCGGGTCATAACGATGAAGCACAAAATTGGAGTTCATCCTATCATTTTCATCTTAACAAACATATTCAGGAGTAGTTTACTGTAGCTAAAACAGAATATCAGTGATCTATCCAAATTTTCGAGAGGAACCTAGCTTTGGGAGATCAACCAAAAAGTCCAAGGAAAAAAACATGGCCGAAGAGGACCTGAGATCACAACTAGCCTTTGATTCCACAAGCTGATCCTAGTCATTGAGTTGGCCAGGCCACACCTTAAAATCACAACAAGAACCACCATAACCGAATCTCCTTCCATCTCGACAAATGCAAATATTCTACGCTCTTGATAGAGATGGGTACTTTCCCTAGCAGAAAAATACATATTTAGCTATGTTTTAAATACGATATATCACAATATATATCATAATATGATATTTAACACACTTACTAAAATGCATTTCATCCATATAACTATAAAGGGTTTATTATACAGGTTGCATTCAAATAATCCATTATTTGGAGATAGCCCATCATAAACCCGTTGTTGTGAAATCCCCATCTATAGTGTAAAACATTATTCAACTAAATACTGATTTATACAAAATAATTGTGGGAGGGGTCTCTCAACGCATATATGCTCTATGGCCAATCGTTTCTTTACTTTAGTGTACTAATAGCACAGCTATCATCATTATTTCTTTAAATCTACCAAGGTAGGGCATTTTATTTCGATTTAAAATTCTATTTCAGGACAAAAACTGACCGCCGAGTTCCTCTATTGAGCGAGAACAACGGCTTTCGAGACAAAGCTCCGAACGATTGTTTTCCCAACACAAAGAAACGGAATCAGCTGATCGACTTTTAAGCTGAATTTGAACCGTTAATTAAAAAAGAATTTCTGCCATCTCTCTTCGAAAGTTTTAGCTTGAATGCGTATGGAAATTGATGAAGAAAACATTTTAGTTAGGAAGTAGCTGTTTTTAGGTTAAATGCGTATGTGAGGTGGAAATTTGATGAAGAAAACATCACTGAGGTACAAATAAAGAAACATGACTCCCCACGTAAATCAGTACAAACAGCAAAAATTCTAAATAGAAAATCAATTTCTTGAAACTTATCCAACTTTCTATCCTTTTGGGCTATTGTTACTTTTAGTTTCAATTTAGCCAAAGAGGAATTAAAACGTACGAAGAATGAACAATGTAGAGTAAATTTTGAAAATGAAATTGTGATGATGGTTAATTGTAAACTTATTTAACAAATGGATACTTAAGAAAGATAATATCATCCCATCTAGACATAAACCTGTATTTACAAAATAAAATTACTGGACACTTCGATTGCTACCGAATCATAAAGTAAATCGTTATCTATAAAGTAAAATGGTACAGCCAGCAAAAATGATGAAACGTATTTAGCACCGTTTTAATTCACATTAGCGTCAAGAGTAGCAGCATCAAGTTTGAAGTCGGAAAAGAAAAGCTTTACATTACATAAGGCGGATAAATTGTTAACTTAACCATTCTCTAATAGATCAGGCATTTATTTTGTTAAAAGAGCAAACGACGGAATACGAGTGAGCTGGAAATTCGTTACTTACCTCCCTCGTAGCTACCTGGCTACTTTCACGTACCACACGAGTGAAATTGAGAGGCTAATTGAAGATCATAAACAGGCAAATAAGCAAATATTTCAAAGATAGACTCACCATCACCCTTCGCCTTACCAGAGGCACATCGTTGGTCCTTTGCAAAACACATCATCGTCGTGGAGAGGGTCGTCTTCCATGAAGGGGAACTCCGAGCTCTCTTTCGAAGAGGTGTAAGACGAAGAATCGGATATACAGGGTGAGGGGATGCCGAGTCCCGAGTCGATGGATCCACCAAAAGAATCGAACTTCAGATCATCAGACGGGAAAAGAAGGAAGGAAAAGTCATTGTTCTCATTAAAGTCCCTGTTGAAGTTATCCAGTGCGGAGTTTGCATCTAAGCTTTCTAACGAGTCGTACGAGCTACTGCACGACGAAGAGCTTCCACAGTTACTCCTATCCTCGTCACTGGACGCCTTTCGATCGCAATCATCCAAAATCTGCTTCAACAGCAATATGGTCCGCGATGCCAGCTTCACCACGTCAATTTTGGAAATGTTCTCTTCGCCAGGAAGAAGGGGTAGGAGATCTTTTAGGCCGATAAACGCACTATTGATGATTTGCAGGCGTTTTCGCTCCCGTTCGTTGGCAGCTCTGCGTTGTTTACTAACACCTGTCAGCATGCGCTTCCGCCTCCGAGGCTTGCGTCGCGACTGCTTGGCTTTTTTCGTGGGCAAGTCCTCGTTGTTGCTTGTGCTTTCTTGCATGTCGTAGCACAGCTCTGCCGAGGGGTCAAAATCGTCGAAGTCTGCGAGAAAATCCATTGCGTATCCCTGCCTCCTGCTAGTGAGCAACGCGAGCTATCTAAAATGAAAAACAAACGGCAAATAAGTGATTTTGGTCGCTTAAGAGGGGCGTTTCGTACGATTGCCAAGCTCGAGTGACCCTAGTCCTTGTGCTCTGTTTGCTTTTATAAACAATCAAAGGCCTCAGATATCTCCCCGCTCGGGATTAAGCATTTAGAGTAATAGCATGATTCGATTAACCAGCTTTCTTTTCAATCTTTATATTTCTAACAGCACTAAACTTTTGATCGCTGTTTGTCGCTCTTAAATGGTCACGCTGGGTAGCATATTTCTCAATTTTTTTAATCCAGTTTCTTCCAGGTCTTGTTCGACAAAGGGGTCCCAAACATAGGCGTAGATCCGAAAGATACTTTTACTGTAAAGGAGGGTCCTTCTCCCTTGCATTCCTTCAAAGGTTTTTCAGGGCCTCACAAACAAAGAAGGCACGGTCTACTGCCCGTCAAATGCTGACGCAAGTCGTATGAATGCGAAAAGACACTGGTTTATTAAGGAGAGTGTGCCCTCTCTCTTTTCCTTTACAATGGTTTTAAAGGTTTTCTTACTGAAGTATCCAAATAAGGAAGGGACGATCTGTTGTATTTTAAACATACGTAAAATGAGTGAAGGATTAGATGCGACGATATGATGAGAAAAACTTAATTATGTAACATCTACGTTTGTGCTGGGGTTCAAGAAAATCGCCATTGCCATCACCATCGTCCTTGGCATCATCATCACTTGATTAGCTACTACCATGATGACGACACAACCAGCATTACTATTAGCTACCATTACTAACATTATAATCACAATCACGATTTACGCTATCATCATCATCATCACATCATCATCATCATCATTACCATGACTATCATCATCATCACCATTACCATCAATATCATCATCATCATCATCATCATCATCATCATCATCATCATCAACATCATTATCATCATCATCATCATCATCATCATCATCATCATCATCATCATCATCAACGCTATCATCATCATCATCACCACCATCATTATTGTCATCATCATCATAATCACACTAACCATACCCATTTCAAGAGGGGCAAGCTTTGGAGAGGTGGTTACTAATTGTACAATCTGTCATAATAGAGAAGAGGACAAAACAAAACCCTTTTATATGCTAGATTAAAGTCTGCTGTAGCGGCAGTGGCGTGGAGATGAAGCACACAAAACTGTGTTAGAAGGTTCTAGGTTCAATCCCTGGCTGATTCATATTAAAGACTTTAGGGGGTATTGATGGCTTAGCACTCAGCATAAAGGGATGGATTGAGGGTAATTCATTTCTAGGCCAGACATTGAAGTCGCAGCCACACAGAAAAGATAGTGGCGAAAGAAATAGGAGCTTTCAGATCGCCTTCTGCCTGAAGTTGACCGACTTACTTTACAACTACCTATAGTTTCAGGGCAGAAAAGATTTCTCGCTCACTTGCCCACACGTAGAGAACTGTCGACACACTTGAACTTGATTTCGTCCACGTTCCACCATTTGTTACGAACTAAGATGTTTCCAAAATATTGGTTTGGATATTCCAAGATCAATTCTAAATCGCATAGTAGCTTATTGAGAAGTTTCATAAAAGTGAACAAAGAACAGCCCATCACAAAAGGTTAGAAGTCTCCCATGAATTAATTTAATCCGTTGTCATCTCCATTCTTTGCAACATAAACTTCCAGAGACTGAATAAAGAGAGAGAGATCATTATAACTACGATTAAGTGAGCAGAATTCTAAAGAAACTGTTCAAGTGGTCAAATCACTGGGATACGCGCTAGGAGACGGCTTCCGAGATCAGTGGATCAAGTTTAGACCACCACATCCAAAGACATACGTAGCTAAGTTTGAAGGCAGTCATTTATGCGTTCAAGGGGCGTTCAAGCTCGTTCAACAGCGCACACAGATAAACACCCTCCAGCAAGAGGAAATTCAATCTCTAGAAGTCTCGTACACTTTTCCGGAAAATAATTTTTCTCGTGAAATCCTGATGAGACCCTTTTATATTTTGAAAACTTTCAAGAAGAGTAAAATGCTCATCAGCCTCCAATGTATAAGATCAAAACGCATTTACTTCCCAATGGTCACGTGTGAGTTGTCCTCCAAAGACATGTCCGTTCATGATGACGTGTAAAGATTGTCAAGGCTCGGTCTTTCAGCTCTTGAAGATGAGACTTTCGGCCGTGTGTAATGTCAAAGACCAGAGAAATCAATACCATGACCACGTGGAGAGATAAGACCAGAGCAACACTGCTTAAACCAGCCGAATCAACCCCCTCCTCTTCTGGTAGATGAAAAATCCCAGTCTGAATAAGTTTAATTAAGTTTGCTTTCACAACTGTGAAATATCAAGAGTAAGTCTAAAATGGCCGGGGGTTGCTCCCCTCGAATGAATCATTTCCAAAATTTTAAAGACTCCACCTTCTTCAAGGAACATTTCTAAATTGCATGTGATAGTTACAAAAGTAATGGCAGTTATCAATATTGCTAAGAGCAAAGATGGCTTTCAGAAATGACTTTATGTACCTGATTAAGTCTATTCTGTAGGGCGATGTTGCTTTCTAGAGGACAACAAACCTATAATGGACAGCTCCATACTGCTCTTTTGAGTTAGAAAGTCGATGTTTACAACGAAGCATTTGGCTTCTCCACACTTTAGATAACTTCATTGCTGAGCAAAGAACAGGAAAGCATCGCCTGAAACTCGTTTAAGATGCCGCGGATGGCCTATTACCATGGAATCACTTTTGTTCGACTTCCAACTGTTTTGTTTGTGTTTGTTTATCCTCATCCAAGCTTACACATTTTCAAGCTTGTTTTTTCAAGTCGGTTTGAGTCCATTCAGGTTTTCTGATGCTTATTTACATTCGCATTACTGGCATACATTGTTCGGTATCGTATTTTCTAAGTATTTGAAGTCAGGAAAGAAAATGTCCCAACACATGCAAATCCACCTTGACGTTTCTTTTCTCCAGAGTTAGGCCCAACCCAACTATATTATATAAAAGCTAAATTGCACCTGTTTTCTAAAGTGGGATGCGAACGAATCATGGGAGAATGAGAACTAATAATGAAATAAAATCAATCTTGCTCCCACGAGCAGTTACCTGCTAGGTCTTGTCACAATGTTGGAAGATCGTGGGTTCAAACCCTGGCTGATTCATATCAATGACTTGAAAAAATGGTAGCCGTGAGTCTAATTCAGTAAGCACAAAGAGAAGTCTTATACAGTGTGCGAAGAGTAGTTGGAGGACCCTCTCCTTTGGCCTTAGCAAGAATGGGAAAGGGGGCTGCACTTCTTTATTTCTGTCACTAAAGTATTTTACCTTCCCTATTTCGAAAGCGTCAGTGCACAATAAGATTGCACAATATATTTGGGCCAAATACATGGATGCAGAATAGAGGCTACTGATAACAATCGTATCTCGTTTCTGCACAGACAAAGCAGTTGATAGTAACATGTTAGATTGATCACGTGATCTGGCTGCTACAACAAGGATCCGCCATCTTGATCCTATCACGGGGGATTACGGCTTATCGGAATGATTTAAACCTAGATATCCATCATCATTAACAAGCTGCTCCTTCTTAATCATATTTGAAGTTCGTGAACTTCAAGAAATTTGTCTCTCTATTTCTTTGATTCAGTCGTGTTGTTGTCGCCACTTCGTGATTCACGATTTCTTACGTCTTAGAGCGTTCACGTTAAGCCAAAAGGATTTACCATCGAAACAAATGGATTTTTAGAGACTTGTATGGATGTGATGACTTGCTGAATGGGTCGAGTCGGTCTCGAACCTAGCACTTCTAACTTGTGCTTGAGCCATCCGGATTGTTGCTAGATCATGGTAGGGATAAGGACATGTTGCACAATAATGTTTTCTTATCAACTTGAAGACCTGGATGAACCCAACACCTAAAGGCCGACCATAATTATACCCAATTGAACTGTTAAAATCTGAAATGGATGGTCAGTTCTTCAATTTTGGGTTGAGAAAAGTTTTAAGGCTTGAATAAGAAAACCGTTCTTTCCCGATATAATTAAATGTCATTACATTGACCATGCTCTTGCAACCACCTATTCTGGCCAACTATTTTGGCAACGATCTCAGACCATTCTTTGTTTTCTAGGAGCATGGAAGTATGCATGCTTGAGTAGGACAAGCAGGACTCGAACCAACGACTTCTGACGATTAGGGCCATGTTATTTCACTCGAAATAGGATTGTTTCAAAATCAGGGTTCTCCTCAAGATTTCTTCATTTCAGCTCATCATTAGCATCGTCATTAGTTCATCTATAGTTGGTTAGCTAACTCAATATGTAATATAGTATAAAAAAGCAATATCACTCCTACTTCAGGGGTTAACTATTACTTATGATTCTAAATTCATTTTGTTTTCAATATATGTACACACAGGATGCTTAAACTTAGAAAACAAAGAAAAAAAATTTAATTCGAAGCAAAGAGATTTGTAGGGATTTTCAGAGATTCTTCTTTCGTTTCTTGCTTTGATTTATCTGCAACGTTTTTGATTTTTGAGCTTAGTTGTCCCAAAGAAATTGTTCAACCTGACTCTGGACGCAACGTCCATGACCAAGAATTTTCATCATATTTGCCTTGGAGATAATCCGTCTTCGGTAATGTTGTAGGGCGTTTTACTTCGCTTTCAATAAGCCAGTTGAAGCTTCCTTGTTCGCAAACCAGATCCAGTGTCCCAAAAAGTGGTCAATCTGTTTTTTGACACATTATGTCCCATAACTTGAGCTTCTCCTCATATATGCTTTGATGTTGTTCCGTCTTTTGAAACATTGTCTACTTCTTTTTCAATCTGTCCCTTATCGAGGTCAACTTGTCCCGAAGGAGCTCCAGTGTCCCAAGAAGTGGTCAATCTGTTTTTTGACACATTATGTCCCATAACTTAAACTTCCCTTTCATATATGCTTTGATGTTATTTCGTATTTTGTAACATAGTGATGTGTTTTACTTCTATTTGTTAAGTTACTTCTTGAAGTTTCCTTGTTCTGCAACGAAATCCAGTGTCTCAAAGAGAGGCCAATCTGAATCTTGACAAATTGTGTCCCATAACTTGAACTTCTTCTCATATATACTTTGATGGTATTCCATCTTTTGAAACATATTAAGGTGTTTTACTTCTTTTTCATCTGTCACTCAAGTGTCCCAAAAAAATGATCAATGCAACTCTTAACAAAATTCTCTGCTCTGGCTTTTATGCCATTTCATGAGTTTCTATTAAATCTCTTAGGGGAATTATGTGTCTGGGAAACGGAACGGAATTGTACAGTCGTTTTCGTCCTGATGAGTTGCTTTTCCTGCCGACCTGTGCACTCTTGTTGGATTGGTCTTGAAACGAGGCTAATCAAAAAGGGCTTCTGTAGCAATGTTGCTGGTATGATGCATACCCATAACGTTTTAATCAGTAATTAAGCTTTTTTAAGTCGCTCCTTAATTCGTTACACCTAGATTAGTCTTAGGATTGATCTGCGAATTCGAAACCAGGGTTTAATCTTCACATGAATCACAAACGACTTAACCTGAACGCTCCAATTGAGTCTCACATTTAATTAATAATAACTCATTTCCTAGCATTAACTCCCAGCCTTCATTACAGGGGATTTCTGCTTATCGTAGTTTTCAGGGGTTTTTTAACAAATATGGATTTCAGACTCCCCCAGTAACTGTCTCCTGGTTTTAAATTAGAGAAAGGGATTCAGGTTCTTCCTTTCACTCTTTGTCATTAAGGGATGCCTGCTGGTTTTAGGGCTGTGGATTGTTGTTGTTGCTTAATTTTTCTTGTAGCCATTCATATTTGAAGCTCTTCAATTCCATTACTGTATCTAGAATGACATTTTCGTTAAGCAGCGTCAATATTGTTGATACCATTTTTTAGCGAGTTTGAAACAATTTGCAACCATATTGACACAATTTGCAACCATATTAAAAACAGTTTGCAACAATTTTGAAATATCTTTGAACGATTTCCAATGATTGAGAAGCGATTTGCAAATGATTAGAAACGACTTGTAATAATTCGAGATAACTTTGAAAATTCAAAATTATTGGCAAACGATCCGTAAAGATATCGTAATGGTGTGAATTAGTTTACTCTGACAATCTTGTGGACGATTTTTGATGATCTTGAAAGGATCCTGCAACGATTTTGAGAACTTCTGGACGATTTTCAGAAATCGTAGAGCGATTCGTATCGTTTCTCAAATGATAGGTGAGGAAATTGGCAGTGAACATGAAACGCTTATCAACTATTATGAAAGTACCAGTGGGCAAATTGAGTCTCGAATGAGCTTTTTGTTAAGCTAAGGCTGAATACTGAATGCAACCAGTTCTCAAGTTGCCGATCTTACTGGAATTACATCGTTTATACCTGTGATTATAGATGAGGACTTCTTTCTTGTTTCTTAATATCGTTAGTGCTATCAGACACCGACTCTAAAAGTCTTTTTGTATACCGCAGGGGTTTCTGTTCTGTTCTGTTGTGTTCTGCAGTGGAAATTCTTTTCGACGTGACAGGAACAATAGATCATACAAACCTCACTAACGTAACAGTTTCGTGCTTATTTTGCCGAGCAAGGACGCAGGGAGCATTTCAAACTCGAGGGGGCATATTAATTTGACACGATACTACTGAAGGAACTTTGAGTCAAAACTGTCCTTCTGGTGATTAGGAATTATTAGGGAAAGCGTGTGCGTCAAGTGCCTCTCACTTCTTACGTTAAGTTACCGAGGGTAAACTCCTCGAGTCCATTTCCCTATTCTTGTTTGATCAGTCAATATTGTAAGGTTTTCGCCCGTCTTTCATTCGCTATTAATAAGACTTATTAATGAATAAGGCTACCCCTCACTTCTCACAACTAACTAATCATCCACCAAGCAATTAAATCCACCTGGGACAGTCTTTCTTACATCGATATCCCCCTTTCATTACAAGAACAGCGACATGAAATCTCTTAATTCGAAATTGATCTGCAACAATCCAGCAGTGTTTCACTGCTGCCCAGATCTGCTCATATCTGCTTGGAGTTATTTCTCAAACGTGAATAGCAGTTCAAGCTTAATGTAATCTTTGATCACAGCAAGTAAAATCCAACTCCTTTATTTTCGTCTGGGATGCCTTATCCCATTATGTATTTAGTATGGAAATAACGAGCAATTTAAGGTAATCCGCTGAAATAATTCTAAATTGCAAGGATTGGAGTCAGTTTCAAGGTGGATTCTAATTGGAACAAAGTAAACAAATTAACTTTAATCAAAGTCAATTTAGAATAAAAGTGTTTATTAGTACCTAAACTCGGCTATGGCTCTGCAGAGGTAAACCGCCTGAGAGTTCAGCAGTGACTAGTAATCAAAAGAGACCGTGCGACGGGTGTGGTCGAGGGTAAATGCAGATTACTATCCTTAACTGTAATCATGATAATTGAAATGTTTTGTGGACACAGGTAGCTTTCGAACCCACGACTTCTGATTCTGTACGTCAACCACTCTACCAGCTGAGCTACCTGTGCAAATACTTTCATATAGCCTGGAAAATCGGAAGCATAGCGAAACGAATACATAGATTACTTAAGCTTTTCGTCTGACACTCAACAGAGTAATACGTCAGAAAGAGAACGAAACAGAAACCTAACTGATTATATACCCAGATGTGGATCGAAATAGGCCAATCAGAAAAGAGGTGAATCTCACTGTTTTCGAATAATTGGCAGAGCAAGATCTACATTTCACTTAGGTATTTTGGAATCAGTCTACATAAAAACCAGGGATCCCCTATTGTGTAGACAGAAAGAGTTCGTTTTCGCCTTAGGACTCTTAAAGTAATCCTATTGGTCAGCTCACTGTATCGTGGGTGTTGATTGGTTTTCCTACACTCATTCACCTCTTTTCTGATTGGCCTATTTCGATCCACATTTGGGTATATAATCAGTTAGGTTAACTAGTTTAATGCACGGACCCTAGCCCTATCAAGCTCATCCCCTTCTCAAATCTAAATAATTCTGTCAAAACGTTGATAAACAAAGTCAATAAAATTGACAGTGCTTCATGATACACGAGAAATTCTTTCTTCCCTATTTTTCAAACAGATCACTACCAATGCCGTCTTAAAAGTCACGCATTCCAATTCCCTTGTTCATAATTTCTGGCTAAAGTTATTGATTCACAGAAATACGTCACTCCAACAAAAGCATTCATCAGATACAAGATATCTTACGTAGACACAAAGGCTTGAAAACAAGGAAGAATAAGGCATGCAGATAGGTGCACTTTTTTCAATCAGCAACTGGAATAAAACCTCGCTTCGGCTTAACATTTTGCTGAACAGACTGGCTACCATTTCCTACCGCCATAATCAGTTTCTTTGCATGTTCCTGGCAAGAGGAAACTAGCAAAGTAATCGAAGAGAAGAGAGTCATTGCCTTAAGCAAATGCTTTTTTGCAGATCAATCCCTGACATGTTGCTTATGGATTCGTTGCTTAATGAAAAATTGTGTTCTGTATTTGTTGCAACAGTGGATGAATCACATAAGCCCCTTGCGCTTTTCTAATCCCTGATTTGTGAGCAGGTACATACATCACATAACCACAGCTTCAGGACTAATCGCGCTTAAACCTGACTGCGAGATCAAAGCTCATTCTACCCACATGCTATCCTGATGACGTCAGCTGTGGAGTTCAAATAATGAAAAGAGCAGTGGAAACAGATGGAAAATAACAATAACAAAAACAGAGAAATAGTCATTTACGCACTTAAGTGATCTAAGCTGAATCACTCTGATGGAAAATGATCAAATTGGATTACCGAAAGAACATTAAGCTCGATGATTTCAGGGCATTTTGAGGCAAGGAGATACCAATTTCACGACATCAACAACCTTTTCTGAATCTTGCCCTTTGAAAGCAGGGTGGGTCTTCCTGAGACTAATAACTGAACTTGCAAGTGCAGAATCGGCTTGTTTGTAAGAACAAAAGGCTATTTTAATAAGCGAGTAACAGTTCTATATAATGGCCAAGAAAAGTAGGCCTCGTTCCAAGGGGAGCATGTGGTAGCCTTTTGATGGTAGCACCACAGCAGTACAAAAAGTAGTAGGCGTAAATGAGGTCTTATTGTGTCCACAATATCCTAAAAATACATTGTATTACCATATTAAGCTCACATACATTATGTTTTGATTTTTTGGTCTGTCCTTTCTAGTATTGATTTGTTATAGTACTCTATAGTCCTGTAACCATGCTCCTTTGATGTGTAGCAAGTTACGACAATGAAAATTGAATTGAATTGTTCAATGATACCACTGAAGTTCAGCTTTTGAATATGACCGAGCACTATACAACCTCTAACTTCCAATTCAATTCAATTTATAGCAGCAAAAGTCTTGTTTAAAAATGCACAACACTGCACCAATCTGGATATAATTGGAAAGCAAGAGAAATTAAAAATCAAGTTACTAATTAAAATGGACTTTCAAGACAACAAAGTTGGGTAAATTTTTATAGGACAAATGCACTTTAGCATGAAACATTTCAGCAGAAAAAAGGTAAATCACACAGAGCATATCATACTCACAGTAATGAATACAATGTATTGGCTTTTGTTCACTTTGTTTTGTATAATTTTCATTTCAAACCCTCACTAAATTCACCTAGTAAACTTTGTCTTTCTAGGCCTAGACCCATCTCTCGTTGAATTATGCTGCAACTCAATTTAATGCAATATGTTTCATGTAACAAAACTCTGCAAGCTAAAGTGAAGCCTAGCCATTTTTGGATATTGGCAATTTGATCCAGTCCAATGTAACGGGAAAAATACTTCTATCTGAATAAACACTATCGATAGACACAGAAAGCAAATTAATGATGGAGCGAGCTTAAAATGATTCAGCGAGATGTGGTTCACCAGAGTTTTCAAAAAAATTCCAGAAAATTAACAATGTAAACGGAATTAGGGATAAGGAGATTTCTAAGAATCCTAAATATGACGTTTTTGCGCTTTAGAGCCCAACGCATTTCAAGGGTCAGCTGATTTATGTCATTTTGCCAAGGTTATCTTACGAAAGTACAAAATACTTTAAGCCATGGCGTTTTTAATTTCTTTGAGCGTCTGTCTGGAGCTTTACAACGTTCCCTCCTACCACAATTCAGGAGTAATAGTTTTTCTAGTTTCATTAAACATTCCACGGACACCCTAAATCTTATGTATCCAACAAATATCTTTACCCTACAAATCATGATAACCATTATCATCTTTTTCCAAAAAAAAATATCTTACTTGAGTATAGCGTGCCTATCCTGGTTATAGTTCTTGATTTACGCAAGCATATAGTAGAATGTGCACTCAATAAAAATACATGTCCTTCATAGCGTTCTACAAATTTTGTATCCTAAAAATATCTTTATCATACAAATTTTGTATCCTACGAATATCTTTATCCTACGAGTTATGCATCCTATGAATTATGTTTCCTAACCATTCTGTATCCTACAAATATCTTTATCCTACAAATTATGTATCGTACAAATATCTCTATCCTACAAATCATGCATTCTATAAATCATGTTTCCTAACCATTGTGTATCCTACAAATACCTCTATCGTCCAATAATCACTAATTATCTCTATTCTACAAATTATGTATCCTATAAAATTATGCATCCTAAAATACCTTTATCCTACAAATTATGCCTCCAAATTATGCATCCTACAAATATATTATCCAAAAAATTATGTCATTGAAGTAGGGCATCCGAAACAGTACGAGAAAAGAAACTGGCTATGCTTGATGACAAATTCTGAACCTCTTTTCTGATTGGCCTATTTCGATCCGTCTCTGAGTATTATGATTCGTTGGGTTTGCATTTTCGTTCTCTTTCTGATATACTCCTCCAATCAGTGTCAGACAACATAAGCTTAATAAGTTTCTGATATGCAATATAGTTGTCATGTTTCGCTTTTTTCTGATTTTTCTTGCTATCCTACAGTTTCATACCGATCGAAGAATGATTTAAATTAGAAATGTCGGTAAAAAAATGAAATTGGCCTTCTTAATTTGGATTATTGTAGCAAGGAATATGTTCGAATGATCAATTTCTCTGATGGATAAAGTGATTATTGTAAGGATCCTTGAACGTTTCCCACACGCAAGGCTAAGTTCCTCATATTCATAAAGTGGATTGAGGTGTCCTCATTGAAAAACCATCCATCACAATTTTCATAAATGTTATGCCAGTGTTGTTTCATCGGCCAATCCTGTTAGTGAAGTCTGAAAGAATGCAACTGATTTTCATGAAATATTCTCAAAGCACCGCAAATTTGGATTTCCACCACCGCAAACACAACTTAAGATTCGCACAGCGAAAAGGCAAATGTGAAACTTTCTAATCGGAAAAAAGTCTTTACAATGAGTTGAATAAGTGTAGTGAAAAATATAACATGGAAATAGAGCAGAACTTCGAACATTCGGTGCTAATAGAATCTTTAAGCATAAAGACCACAAGTGGTGATAACTTTCGTAATGGAGCTATTTATCTCGAAAGAATCACTGTGTTTCCTACTTTTCTCCATAAAACTAGAATTCTGATCGGCTGGAAATGCTAAAATACAATTCGCTATTCGTATTTCAATCCCTCGCTAAGGTCATCTATATTATCCATTGACTAACCTCTATATCCTCTATATATATAAAAGTTCCAAAGCTCTTTGACAATTGCTCTGATAAACCTATCCAACATTTAGGCCTTCAAATTTGCTCTCCTCAGTTCGACCACTATCTCAGATCCCATTACTTTTTAACTGTGGTTCTGACCTATCAATCATTTATACCTACTTATATGTTATCCTTATCTAACAATTTATATATCTTGACTACACTACCTCTATCTCAGATCTCACTGCTTTCTATAACTTAAGTTCTGAACCCATCAGACATTTAGGCCACCTAATTTGCACTTTTATCTCATAAGTTCAAAGTATATTGACTAGACTAACTCTATCTCCGATCTCACTGCTTTCTAAAACTTAAGTTCTGACCCATCAATCATTAGGCCTTCTAATCTGTCCTTTTACCTTATATTGACTAGACTAACTCTATCCCAGATCTCACTGCTTTCTATAACTAAAGTTCTGACCCATCAAACATTTAGGCCTTCTAATTTGCACTTTTATCTCATAAGTTCAAAGTATATCTTGACTAGATTAACTCTCTCTCAGATCTCGATACTTTCCATTACTGGAGTTCTGACCTATCAAATATTAAGGCCACCTAATTTCCCTTCCTTGTCTAACACTCTATCTTCTTCAACTAGCTCTAAATATTGTACCCCTTACTTGTCTCTCTGAAATGAAATCTCTGAATCCCTGCATTGCAATAGGAAACAGCTAAAGACATCGAATAGGACAATAGGGGAGCGTATCGGGGACATCAACTCCAGCGATCATCATGTAAAGTTTAGTAGCTTGATAAAAATCCTGGTGATCTTAAGATACTTCGCCTATAAAACCCCACCCTACATTTTACTCCGTGGTCGTTTATTTCCAAGTCCAAAAGCAGTGTCTATTCGAAAATTTGATTTATAAATAATTGCCGCCTCCTAAATTTATATTTTCATCTAAAACATCTTATAATCCAGTTAGTTCACTATTCACCTTATACACGTATCATTAAGTTCTCTCCCTCAAACAGAAGCTTTTATGCCTTCACCGTAACTTAAATTTTTCCCTCGTCTCGTCACCAATGATACATCTTGATTACCCCCATCTCAAAGACTTGATGCTTTCTCTAATTGAACTTCTGGTTTATTGGGCACTGTTAAGCCTTAATTAGCCGTAACTTGGCTATTTCTATTTGATATTAGTTAGGCTACTATTGATAAATTAATGATGACGATGATGATATGCTTCCCTTCTTCGTTTAAAGCAAGCAGAAATCAAGGCTTACATTGTCCGGTATTATATAATACCTAACACGTGAATATTTCCTTGTTACATTTTCAGCATTTTTACTTCTTCTTTCTCGTTTTCACCTTCTTTTTATATGAAATTAACGATTTATGTGCTTAGGTTAACCCTAACACTAACCTTAACACTTACGCTAACACTAACGATATCCCCATTCCTATACGGTGGCTAATATCTTTATCGCAAATAAAGGGGGCGTTGTCCATCTTTATGATAGGGCTACCTCGTGCAAGATGATATACCACCCCGCTTGTAAGTAAGGTGCATCCATTGTGGTAATCGTATAGATCTATCTACTATAGGGCCATTTGATTTAATTTGAAATTACTCGGTTGATTTTCCGAATATCACTTCGTCAGAAAAGCTGCTAATAGTTGAGACAAATAAAAGGTTAGCCAGGATTAGAATCCAAAGTTTGAAATAAAAAGAGAAAATGTCTGAAATGAACTTACCAATTCGACAATTAGCTGGCCTGCTACTCTGACTGAACCCAATCCTCAATACCCACTCCGCATTTGGGAAGCCAAAGAGGCAATTCGTCGGTTATTCTCGTTTATATGCACAGATTCTAGGGTGAGAATTAGCGAGAGACCAATGAAGCAATGGCGTAAGAAGATTAAAATACGTTTAAGAGGCGATACTCTTATTCACGAAGCATAAGAAGGGATAATTCGGCGCCTGTCATGCTCAAGACAAAACTTACATTGAAAACGCTTGAGTTGAATCGCTAATTTCGGATCTGCTGAACCCAAGAAGATGCGAGATTTCTAGCTATTGTACAGCTAAGCTAATGAACAGCCTGAGCAGGGATTTACACCTAATTTCGTTGCGTTTAGCCAGATTCAATAGGTAAGGGTATTAATAGGTTAATTGGGTTAGTCATTCGCAACTACGTGACTTTGTATAAGCCTCTGTGTTCGGCATGTGATTCTACAAATTATTCGTCTAAGACCCCATTTACACTAGAACGGATCCAAATGGGTACGGATCCAAGTTGGAACCGTGCCTATATTTGCTAGCGTTTACACTAGAACGGATCCATTTTAGATCGCGTTTACACTGGAACGGATCCACAGCCAGGTCCAGCTCCGTTTTCAACACTTCGACCCGAATCTACATAAAAAACTAAGCGAAATTTGCCTCGCTTTCTATCCGTACCCGTTTGGGAACGGTTCCAACCGTTTATATTAGACCTAAACGAGCATGGATCCAAATGAGTACACCTTGGAAGGAGATAGCAAATGGGTCCAGATAGCAGACCCAAATGGGTACGGATCCACTGGTCTAGTGTAAACGGGAGGTTTATCTGTGCTCATTTGGGTACGGATCTATTTGGATCCGTGCTAGTGTAAACGGGGTCTAAAGCTTTCACGTGATTTGGGGTACTCCTGATATGCTAATATGATGATTCAGTAAAAGACGTGAAAATACCTTATTAGTCATACAAGTGGCAAAACATCGAAATTTCCTTGCAAAAGACTTTAAATATGATTTAGGTAAAGGAAAATCTAGATATCTAGCACTATACGGTTCATGCTGTATACGGTTTTGATACTAATTAATATATCCATAGCAAAAAATTTCGTGAGATTTTACTGCGAAAATAAATGGTTGATTACAAATTTTCCAACAGGCAAAGAAAAATCTAAAGCTTTCAGTGCCTTACATTTAGGAACATTTCATTCAGCCATCAAAACTTTTTCATAGCTTTTCTTATTTGGTTTCAAATTCAGCTCAATTTCAGTTTCGTATGAAGCTTTATCCTGCTTTCAATTCAACTAAACTTGGGCTTTTCAGGGAAATCTTGCCAACAAAGCGTAAACTTGTTTCACGAACAGCACTGTAGTGTTCCTGCAACTGTTTTTTGAGTTAATCTCACAAAAAAGACAGGAAGAGTTGAAAGAAAGTGACTTGTTATGCAGAGAGACACAGCTGCCTGGGTAGTGTGTCGATAGGTGACCATCGAACCAGGGAAACTGCGAAATTAATTTACAATCGGTCGCGCATGACAGGGAGATGATCTGGAATAAGCCCGGAATACAATATTCCAGTGTGCAGTTTTTATAACCGGCATGGGGCAGTGTTGAAAGGCGCAGTGTATATCGTGCAACTGATATTAAATATTGTAATACCGTGTTATTGGGTGAGAAGTATTGGTTGTGATATGCATAAGAAATACTCAGTGTTTACAGGCTACTTGGAATTGAATTCAAAACTTTAAATTCAAAGACACACCCTACAAGTGTTGGAGTTCCCATTTTGACGCATTTTCCTTCCAGGGTTTCGAAGAGCAATAATGTTTGACCAATGAAATCAATAATGATAATTGAAGCAGGAGAAGTTCAAACATAAGTTCTCATAATTTTGTTTTTCGGAAATGAATAACAACTGAAATTTTTAATAGACTTGATAAAGACTTTTATACATATATATATACATATACATACATATATACAAGTTTCTTCCGTTATTCCTATTTACTTGATAACGGGTTAAGCCCGAAAGCTCGAGAATTATCTTTATAATATTTCATGGTACTTGATATAAATAATTTTGAAATATAGGCTTTTATACAGCCCACCAAGCGCATATAATAAATCACAAATGATTGAAAATCATAAACATCAGAATCATAAAAACTTGTCAAAAACATTGTTAAACAGGCTGAAGATTCGTCTTGATAGAAAGAAATCGGTACCAAATTAATTCGTTTTTCTGCATACTTATCTTCTTTTAAGCATTTATCTACTGCTATTGATTATGATACATGTTTACAGCACACTTATTTGCTTTAAGCTAACACGCTGATGTCGAGGCTCCGAGGCTAAGAAAGCTTCATGGAATCATTGCTGCACTCTAAAAAATCTGCAATATTTCGTTATTGATTTGGTGAATACCATATACCCTGGCTAAAATACAACCATCTCTGCATACCCTTGACTGAAATGACTCTGACAAAATTTATTTTATCATTTAGTTTTATTTTTGGCTTCGCTTTTATAGCTTTATTTTTCACTCCAGAATTTCCTCATATCTTAGCTATTAGCTACTACTAGTTTCAACTAGATACATCGCAATGAAATAAGAAAACTTTTCGCTGCTGTTTTTAAGAATTTCCTCTTCTTCGTGATTTCGGCACGGAAGGAAACAAGACGATCAACAGAACAATAAATTGAGAAATCAAAACTCAGAATTAATAGCAAAGCTGGGATTTTTACAAAAAGCCGTCAGCATTGTGATGAAGTAGTTAAGTTAAGTCCTTCTCTAAATCGAGCTAATCAGCTTCTGGATCTTTCGTAAGAAAACATTGAGTCAAAACAGGGTTGGCCTTCTCTAATAAAACAGTCATTCGGATCTTCAGGTAGAATAGCTTTTAAAGCTGAATTTCGATCACGAAGAAATCGATATGATGGATACATGTGAAATTCTAGAATGATAATACCAAGAGCCCAGTTTCCCAAGTTTATAAAATTCGAATAGAGTAAATATTTCATCAGTAAAAAATTGATAGTTTAGTGATGAAGATGATATCGGAACGTTTAAAAAGCATGGTTTATTTTTAAATTACCCAATGAAATTTCAGAGATATAGGTACAATATCTAACCACTGAAATAAATTCTTCTGATAAACTTGGGTCCAGAGAGAAATTTTCACATCCCTATTGAAAATATACTGATTTGAAAGAATTGAATTATACCAGAGCAGGCTACTGCAGTTGACTATCCCATCACTCGGTCTCGAACCCGGGTTGCTGTGGACACAGGCGAGCGCGCTAACCACTGCCCTAAACCAGTTAAAAAGACCAAGCCTTGTGAATTACTGATCTAAAAGATATAGAATCTATAAAGAAAGTAACTGCAAAACATAAGTTTGAAAAATTAATGTCCTAGCATCATCTTTCACGGTCCAAGCCAGTTAAACTCCAAATCTTTGCATCAGTAAACACTCAATATTGTAATACATATGAAAGTGGAAGTCTATGTAAGGACTTAAGTTTTAGAAGAATCTAATCCAGCAATCATAAATGTGAGACACCCCCCCCCCCATAATTTCCCAGTCAGTACAAAATTTTGGTCTAAAATTTCGGAAGAATAATGGAATGCGAATCAATAGGTGTTTCAAATTTGTTTCACGGCTAAATTCCGTTTTTGAATTTGAAGTAATTGTCTTTTTGTTCGAAAAAAGAAACATTGGGAACAACTTTGATATCAAAATTAGCATTTTACAGCGATCTATAGCATCAAAATTGCAAAATTTCTTCCTTCTGCGGCAACAATTGTGCAATCTAAGGTACCAAAATTTTTCTCCGGGCATGTATAGTATTTCAAACTGCTCGATAGGCTTCTTTCCACGTAATAATTATCCTAAATGTTCTACATGTGCTCATTTGGTCGAAAACATGTCATGCAAAAGTTCGTTCCAAGATGTTTCAACACCCCTAAAAATATTTTGGGTGTGCTTACGCTTAGCAGAGTCAAACCTCGCCTTTTAGCCCGAGATACTTCTGCACCGAGTACAGTGCCTTTAGAAAGCTATGAGTCGACTTGCAAGTTACATCTCGAACTCGTCGAACCTCGCAACACTACGTAACACCTCGTAACACCTCGTAACACCAGAATTGCGAGAGTCGAGATCACTTAATGACCTTTGACTTCCTTACAAACAGCATCCTTTGAAGAGACCAGTTCAGATCATGGATGTAGCCAGGGGGAGAATTGCACCACACCCCTTTCACAAGGTGTGGTCACATCAAGAGGAAGGACCAGGGTCGCACTGCTCGAGTAGTCTACCTAATCAGTGGGCCTTTTGTGCTTTGTACATAAACCAATACCTTACTAAGATAGTACGTGTATTTGACTATCAACTATCAATGCACTGCTTCGATTAGTCTACCTATTGAGTAGGCTCTTTGTGCCTTGCACATAAACCAATACCTTACTAAGACAGTAAGTGTATTTGCCTATCAACTATCAATGCACTGCTTCGATTAGTCTACCTATTGAGTAGGCTCTTTGTGCCTTGCACATAAACCAATACCTTACGAAGACAGTAAGTGTATTTGCCTATCAACTATAAATGCACTGCTTAGATCAGTCTACATATTCAGTGGGCCCTTTTTACCTTGCACATGAACCAATAGCTACCTTTCGAAGATAAGTCTGTACATATTGCGTGTATTGAACACTTTTTATCCGTAAGTGAGTGCCGAAAGTGATCAGAGTTCAGGCCTTTGAAAGTTGAAGATTTCTGAGAAAAGAGAGATGATTGCAAGAAGAAAATAAGAAATCACAAAAGGCCACGGAGTTACGCAATCAAGAAAGTTGAAAAGTAACTCTGCTGTTCAGACGAGTAATCCCCAGGAAGATATTTTGATACGACTGCGAGACATAGTAGAAAACAACTGTCTTATCCCATAATGCAATGGATAATCAACCCATAATGCAACGGGATAATCCACCAAAAACTGTCTTAATTCGATGTTAGATCACAAAAGTTTTGGCATTTTAATTTCGAGGTTCAGACAGAGCTCTATCAGGCTGACATGTTAGGCCGATATTACTGAAAAACTATTTCCCCCGAAGAATGAAGCTTATTGGAACCAATGCCAATGTTGGGGAATTAACGTCAGTGGAAATTGCATTTGGAATTAAGGCTATATAGCGTTTATTGTATAGATTAGGCGCAAAGAGTTTCATGTACAGCCAAAGAGTTTCATGTACATAAACGTTATTAGAAGCACTAACGCTATTTGGATTTGGTTTATATCATTATCAGCGTTTCTTTTGTAAAAATTGTGGCTGTAACTTACGTTACCGTAAGTTTTGTTGTAAATTGTGACCGTATCTTACAGACGCCTGATTTTTTGAGACTTCGTAGGGAGTTGCTGAGTACAATTTTTTTAAGTACCAGAAATAAATACTTCTCAGATTTAAAAGCTTAATATTGTAAAACCAAGAGCATCCATTAGATAAACTAGGTTAAACCAGTCAACAGCCTAGAATGATATTGCTCATTCCACCAATCAAATAATTTTCTCATTGTTAAAACTGGCCGTTTTCAGTCATTTACCTTCGGGGATTTCTAGTGCCTTAGGTGCGTTAAAACATAAGAGATAAGAGATGTGTTTTTATGTGTTTTTTATGCAGAAAAATAAAAAAAAGTTTGATCACGTAAGAATAAGACCTAGAGAATTGATGCTGAAATCTAGGTCTGAATTATTCGATATCTCCAAAAGTATTTGGGACAAACGTAAGAGAAGTTCACCAACAGAAAGCCCATACCCATAAAAGCATTTTAAACACAGTCTTGAGAAGGATTGGGGGAGGCTCAAAAATAAGAGGAAATCACTTAAAAAATAACAGACAGGCAGGCAGAAATCAGAACCAAGTATTCTTATTATCAGTTGATTTGCAGCCCTCATTTCCATGTTCCTAGAATCCATTCTCCTGATACCTTACTCTGAACTAAAGATCGAGTGAAACCATGGAGAAGAGCGATTTTTCGCCCGCCTGGTAAAATTATCACAACCAGCTCTGCTCACTCACAGGGCGAACCAAAAACAAATAAACATGAAACCGCAGCGCTCAAATTAATCTTCACAACAGCAGAAGTCTTTCAACAGCCTTAAAGCTGATGTAAATATTAATATCTTTTTGTTACAGCCATATTGCAACTCTCCACGAATTCTACAGGATTAAGAACCAGTCTTTTAAATCAAGCTTTGTTCATAAACAGAAGGTTCCAGTCAAGGGATTAATAAGTGAACGTTTTTGGAGGAACAGTATTGCTTTAATTAAGCCTTGAATTCGCAAATCTCATCTGGAATTGAGCATTCAGTTCCTATTGACACACCCCATCATCAGCACTAACTGAGTTGTTTGGGATCAACCAGCGACCTTCTACAGACGTCATAGAAAGAATTTGCAAATCATACAAAAACAGCGATTAAATTATTTCTTCAATAATATCTGGAGTGATAAAATCCTGATGTCGTTTCTGTGTGCTGTGATGGTTTAAAAATGTGAGGCCTTGGTCTTCTTCTAGTCTACCCAGTGGCCGTTTTAGATGGGGGCCTGTGGGCTATAAATAGGTGAAGAAGGCCCCATTGAATAAAGGAAAACATGGCTTAGAAACATAAGAGGTAGTCAAATAAAGGTGTTTTGTCCCGTGCCCTGCAGTCTCTAAAACCACCACAAGTCTACCTTCTTATGCAAGTGCATTTCCCAATACCGTAGATATCAGATATCAGAAAATATAAGATGACGTTATTTATACCAAATTTATTCAAATCTTTTTTTTCTAATCGAGTCCTTAATTCATTATGGCAGTCAACTTCATAAATTCTTTTTTATCTAATTGACAATACGACCAGGTCTGAATTTATGCTTAGGTTGTTCCTGAGACAGGACAGTTGAGGTAAAGGTATAATTCCAGTATAATGGAGTATGATTCGTTTTATATTTATGATAATTGAAGGGCTTGAGCTAGTATTCGTTACAATATGGCGAGTACAAACCCTCTTATCTTTCTCTCTCATCTCTCAAGTAATTTCATTAGGGAAGGAATCGTAAACATGGAACCTCCATCCTTCACAAAGACATGATTATGGTGCATCGTTGGCGAGGGTTGCTGGTTTTTAGTACTTCATTTTTGCTTCTCATGAATGGGTTTGAAGGAAGCACGATTTTCCAGCTAGGTGCACCTAGGGTGTCTTTGAATACGTGTATCTCATCATATGTGTCGCTAAGGTCCTATGAAGAAACGATTTCGTCAGGTAGGTTTAGAAATTCAAAGAGTCTTACCTTTCATTATACCATGAAATACTCTTTCGGCAAGCAGCAGGCAGCTTTTCCAATAGGAGCCTACACAAAGAAACCTGAATTAAAATGTGCTACAGTGCCCGGCAATAAGACTTTTCAGATACTTTTCTCGCTGGTAACTAGTATGAAAACAAGGCTCGCTAGTTTTTGGCAACGATTGCTTCAGAAAACATCTGCCAATTAGAAGGCCCAATCGAAATAATGTGACTTGAATAACGCAAGGTTTCAGAAACTCAACAACTTGCAGAGAGGCAAAAAGAGCGAAATCTCATCATCATTTTTAAAATATCGGATAAAGATTGTAACGAGAAAACGCAAACTATGTCACACAAGCCTGTGAAACACATATGCAAACAATGGCGTCTATTTAATGTCAAATATAATATTGGAAACAACAGAAAGAAATAGACTTAGTTGAATTTAACAAGGACCGTCGAGCATAACAAGACATAGTTTTTAACTTCCAACGTCCGGTATAAAGACCTTGACAAATTGTAACATTTCAACTGAAACATTAAGCTTTAATTGATACAATTGCATTAGAATATTCAGCCGAGTTAAGTAGGACCGACAATGAAGGGAAACGGGCCATTGCCCCAGGGTCCAGGCCCTTGCGTCAGTGAACGCATCACATTCTCTATCAATACCGGATGCAATAAGAGTATCAATACAACTTGCAGATCAAGGTACTCAGAGAGAAGTGTGGGAAGGCGAAGATAAAGGGGACCGGCGGGACAAGGGCACGCACAGGTGAGATCTAGTCTGGGTGAGACTGAAGATTCGAAAGTGATTTTCCAAATTGAAATAGAAAGAATGATAAAAGCATGTGACGAGGAGAAAGGAGTAATTTCATTTATTCAAGAAGGGTCCAACAAGAAATTTTCAGTTTAACAGGAAATACGTCACTAGTGTAACAACGTTGTCCTCGTTACATCCATATTTGCACAAATGTAAATTTTTGCTTCAACCGTTTATCGTAACCTATGTGCTTATCTAATTTATGTTCCTATCTAATTTATGTTCCATTCTTGCGTTGGAGATGAATCTTGAAAACAAATTATTACATCGCGCTAATTAGACAGTGTCTATCCTGGCTATAGTGCTCGATATACGCGATTACAGACCAATTTTAAGTAGAATGAACACTCTAAAAATAGACATGTCCTTCTGTTACTCTGAGATTCGTGCTTACGTACTAGTCAGATGGACTAGACTCAGAGTAACAGAAGGTCATGTCTGTTTTTTGAAGTGTTCCTTCTGCCTTGAACAAATTTAGTTGGGAAGAGCTAGATAATCAAAAATACATTTTTGGCTATCACTCGATGATAAGGTTATTACTGAGAAAGAGGGATTATTTCTCTTTTCTATTCTATTCATGATTTATGTGCTAAATCTGTCCCATTATCTATTATCATACTAGTGATCTAAAAAGTAGAAACTTTGAGAAACAAAATAACTACTGAAGCTTGGCGTCTAATACTTCTTCAAGTAGTAGGGCAGAAAGAGAACGAAAAGGAAACCTAAAAAATTGTTATACCCAGAGTAGTTCAAAATTGGCAAATCATAATGGTATAATCAAACCAGATACATTCAGGGACAGAGCCAGAAAAAATCTAAAAATAGGGCAGTTGCCTCATGGGGCACTAAAAGTCCTGATTTATAACAGAGATATTAAAACTCAGCTATTCCAATGGGCAAACTTGGGGAAAGTAGGGCTGACAGTTGTTTTCATCAGTTAGGAGGGGGGTGACTGTCATTCCTGCAACCCCTAAATCTGGCAATGTATCCATTTCAAAGCAGATTGTTCAATATATAGGTGTTAGCAAGAAACCACAATTTAAAATCTTGGGTCCTTCTGATGAATTTAGTCCTATTCATGTCACAAAAGCCAATGAAATAACATTATGCATTCCAAGAGTCTGGACAGAAACAGAAAATATCTGTTTGGCTCCAAAACCTTGAGCCATTATCCTCTCAAAACATCCATTCAAAGTTTTGATTTATCATTTTCAAACATCAAAGAAAATAGCATCTGCAAGCTTGACAGTTATTTTATTTATTAGATCTCGTACAATAGATTTTGAAAGACTTTTTGGGTTTTTACAAGACTGTCAGTTTTTAAATCCATATATAACTTACTATTTCATACAATACATTTGGTAACACCTTATAAAAATGTTCATATGAGCAAGCAAACCTAAATAAATGACCCTTCATCTGGGTATACTTTAATACAAGCAATACGAGAATCTCATTGGGAATGGGAACGGATCAAATTTAACTGAATCAAATGTCTTCAATGTTCTTATCATGACCCTTCTTTGTTGCACAGTTCAGAATAAAGAAAACTCTACTAAACAGGTAACCTGTCGCGGTGGTAATTCTGCAATACTGTGAAGAAAAATCACTTGCTATCATTGTGATTGTCACTTTCCAATAACAGTTTGTAGCTATTTTCTAATTCGTCTAACTCAAACGAAAATAACTTTATTTACTTATCAACACTATTTTATACTAACGCTAAGATACAGATAATCTATATCTTACAGTACAGTATGGTCAGTCTAGTGATTTGTAAAATTGTGTCAGCTTTCAGAATCACTATCGACGTGTGATACCTTAAAACTCATTCTCTCCATATATACCTCGTAGCCCCTTGGGTCCGCTTGGATATCTCCTGGGATAAGTAAATTCATTGATAATCTGCCATAGCAGTGTGTACTATCAAACCAACGCAGTTGTGCAGAAACACTAATACTGCGTATCCAAGTGCGTATACTGTGGTGTCTGTAAAGCACAAGCACGGGTAAAATTGCTCTGTTCTTCACAAATTGAAGCAATATGATAGGTAATTTCAGTTCTTTTCAAATTTATCATAATCTAATCTTCACAATGTTGGAATGATTCTTTTTTACTCATTCTTCAACTGTTTCTTGCTTCCTAAAATGTTATAGGGTCCTGTCCAATATTTTTACGGGCTATTAAGGGGTCTAATATAGTGTAAAACTTGACAGGTTTTGGGATATTTTTAATGCAAATACGGTTGTTGAAAGGGAACGCACGCAGTGTGAAAAACTTGCTGTCACTCATAACTTTGTCTCTATTATCTTAGTCAATTTCTTGCATCTTTTCTTTCATTTTTATTATTCTATTGATTTTACTCGCTGCTGACTCAATGCATGGTTGATGGGTTCCGTCTTTTTTTCTCATTGGCAGATGGCGGTATGAGCTACCTTTTGTTTGAATAGTAAAAAGCCCCCTGGAAATCTTTGTTTTTTCTAGAACCCCTTTTGTTGCGTTGAATATTGTTGGGGCCCCCCTGCTGTGTGGACTTTATCCATGCCATGTCCATGTGAAGTGATCTGTTTGATTGTGACAACACACTCACCCCCATAGGTAGGCCTACCAGCTATCATTTGCTGGTGTCTTTTACTTTGTTAGACGCACCCACAATATCATAAGAGTCTCGAGAGACTCGACAATGCATGCAGCAGAGCCTGCTGTGAGGCCGCCGTTCTTCTTCCATCCTTTATGGTTTACGGAAGAAAAGAGAGAGGGCAGTTTTTGTTTAACCCGTTTTTGCTGCAATTTCCTTCCAGCCTCTTTGAACAGCTGATGTCATGGCAACCATCCTCGATTTCCTCATTCCAGTCCGGATTTTATTTCTGGAACTGTAAACAGAAAACTGAGTTGCTCTTTTTGTTTGATGATCTGCTGAGGAAAGAGGAAGAACTTTTTTATTCCTTCACAAATCCCAGTAACTAAGACAAAATGGAGCAGGTTGGTTCTCATTTAGATCTCTTGGCCTTCTTCATTGCATTTATAGACACTAGAGTGAATATGCATGTCCTGATGGCGCCGTTTTATTTTGCATCTGAGATCATGATTTTGGGTGGATTGTGAAACGTTTTGAATTGCAAAAGATAAACAAACGAAATGGACACTAAGCTTCGACTGTAAAATACTATATTCGAAGTCTTTCAGAAAGTCAAGTCAAAGAATGATTCTCAAATAGCCAAACGAGGACCATGATGTTAAAAGAACAATCTTATTGACATCACCAAGAGCAGGGACACTGTTGTAACAGAGATAGCAGTAGTACTAGTAGACTAAGATTCAAAGGGCCCTGGGGTGAATTTTGGGGGTTTCATGTGCACCCCCCTGAGAATATTTTGAAAAAAGTTAATAAAAGGTGCCCATACTGCATTCCGTTACATTTCCCTTCATTTAAAAAAGTTTGCTTAATGGGTATTTGGGGTTGCATTTTGTGTTTTGGGCGGCACATCCCTATCCAAAGCCTATACGGGGAAAAAGGAAATATTGCCTCATGATTAGCAAGGGCATCAAGAGGCTGTTGGATAATGGCCTTGATTTTCCTCACCTCAAAGAGCTGGGGGGTAACTCTTCAAATTTTTATGAAGCTGTCGTAAATGTCATAGAGGAGGTTGAATCTAATCCCAGCCCTGTTTGTTTCGCAGCTACATACATACATACGTACATACATACATTATTTATTTAACAATGCAGGTCATCTAAGTGGCAGCTTTTGCTGATGTAGACCTGCTAGTAAAAAATAACGATAATTAGTAGGAAAAATACAAGATAATAATGAATAAATAATAATCAATAATAGAACCAAAAAGTTAAAAGTTTTAAAATAGTTTAGGATTATAAAATGTTTCTTGAGGTTAAAGGTAGATAAAATTTGAGTCAGTATATGTGATTGTCGCTGCCTGCCCGAAGGAGATATTGTCTAGCACTTTACTATTTTGGGATAGTTTTCTTTTAACATAATTTTTCTGACTAGTAATTAATGGAGATAGCCGATTCCAAATTATGGCTGCCCTATGTTTGAAAGAATTTCTCTCAAGCTCAAAACGAACCTCAATAGGAAGCCCTATATTTTGAATCACAGCTTTTATCAATACATTTTATTGATTTTTATATTGTTTTAGAACCCAAAGAAAGAATACCAAAGTGTGACAGATAATCTGAGAAAATTGCGAGGGCTTGCAGAAGATGACATCTCTGAGGAAGGATTATTGAAGTCAAGAATAGAGCAGCAATCAGAACTCATTTGCATTCTCAAGCAAAGAGCAGACGAATACCTCAAGAAATACATGGAAATTGAAAATAAAACAGGTTGAATAAGAATCATTTTGTAATTTTGATTCATCTTCCAGGTATATTCATTGTAATGGGAAAATGATTTGCTGGGTTTTTCTTTATAAACCAAACCACACCCAAAAAAAACAGGCAATGTCCATTTTGTCCACGAAACTTGATTTCCCTCAATATATCCCGATTAGTTTCATGAAAATAACTCATCAAGATGATTATAGAAATATTCTACCATCGATTTTTCCCTTTTCCTTTTTTTTAATGCTTATTTGTTATTGATAAATCCTTTACTATTTGTTTCAGAAAATTTTCGTGATGAAATAGAAAAATCTCACCAGAAGTTAAAAGAAGAAAATAGATCATACAAAATTCTAAAAGATCGATTTGAGACTCTAGATTCCAATCACAAGGAGATGATCCAATTAAAAGATGAGTTTAAAGCAGATAATGCAAGACTACAACAAGAAAATAGAAAATTAATCCAGGAAAATAAAGACTTATTTAGCGCACCGCTAGAAGAAAAAGAGGCAATGGTTGAAAAATTGAACTCAGAACTCAATGGATTTAGAGGTAGACTAGAAGAAGCTGTTGAAAAAGAACAGTAAGTTTGAGATTGGCTTGAAAGTTGAGTTTTTAGTTTAGATAGATTGGCATAAAACTGAATTTCATCAAATTGTTATAGAGCAATGTATATAGGATGGATCTATATGAAAATTTCAGTGAAAGTGTCATTGTTAAACCCCTAAGATTCTTCTGAAAATTCCAGTGCATAAAAATATCCATTATACCCATCTGATATTTAAGTATAATTCAGTACTTCTTCTCGGGGTGATGGTGGATTTTCCATTCAAATGCTTTGAAGATAATATCTCAAAAGCCTGTTGCATACTTCATCTTGCTTTTTAGGGACCTGCTCAAACAGCTAGCAGACTTGAAACAAGAGTCAGAAGAAGAATTGCAAAGAATCAAATGTTCACTTGAAAAAGAATCAAGAAGTCATGAAGGTGAGGATGCTATCTGTCTTCTATCTGTAGAGGCTCTAAAGATGCCTCTAATTTGCTTAGTGCATTTTGATTTATAATCTGGGACACGAAACATAAGTTTTTTTAATGAGTTAATTTGTTATACTTGATGCTTCCTTTTAGAATCACTGGGAAGTTTACAGCAAGAGTATTCTGTGACCCAGAGAGAATTATCAGAAATGCAGAGAAAGTTGACTGAACGACAGCAGCAAAAAGATGCGCTGGAAGAAAAATCAGAAGTACAAAATCGGCTTCTCAAGGTACTTACATACTTATCTACCATAACATACTCCAAAGAGTTTCTTTTGCCATCATCTTATAAAAGATTCAAAAATTTTTTTTGTCTGTATTCAATTTTTTTATGTGTTGCTTCAATTGTCTTCAAGGACCAAGATAATAAAATTGATGATCTGAAAAAACAACTCATCAGAGAACAAGACAAATCAAAACAACTGGAAACAAAAATTAGGTAGGTCCATTCCACACCTTCTCTCGTAATTAATCGTTCAGCTTTTGATCCACTGTGGTGGCCAACCGAACATGGCAGATAGACTTTCATGTACATCACACACCTATCGGAATTCTTTTGTCCCACCCAAGAAACTTCCTATTTCCCTTTATCAAATATCTCCTCTTTCTAATATTATTTACTTTGGTAAAGGAGTTAGCATTGTTGTACTTGGCGCCCTAGAGAAAAGTAACCATATTTGCATAAGAGCAACAAAAGAGGAACAATTCTTAAACTCAAAAGTAACATAGAAGGATCCCACTTCGAGAGAATCCAGATAAGATAAAAATTATAGTTGAATTACTTGTGATTAACTCCTCGTCAAGTAAGCTAGCCTTTTGATTTTGAGGTATACGGCGACTCTTTACAATGCTCTATTATTCTTGTATTATTATCAGGAGGGACTCTGAGTCACTCAGTTCAAATTCAACCATTTGAAGGCTGAAAAATGAGATCAATGAAGCTGAACAATTCAAAACTAAAATAATCAGAGTAAGTATGCCATGTTTAGTAAGTATGCCATGGTAATTTGTGATTCTCTCTGCATCCCTGAGGTAAAAAAGTAGCTAGTTTCCCTCCTGTCCAGGTGTAAAACTGGCCGAATTGAGAAATTTGTAATAACACTACAATCTTATTTGGCCTTTGCTTGCGGAATGGTGAATGAAAGACACAGGTTCATCTTTGAGAGAGAAAGAGATACAAGAATAACCACACACTGCAGGAACAAAAAATTGATTTAAGTTATTCAGGCCATTCATTACGAATCATGAGGACTATCTTTTGGGAGTAGACGCTTTTTCAAGTTTGTATATTTGGTTAAATTGGGGTAAAATATCTGGTCATCTATGATTCTGGCATCTTAATAAAGAATCAAGTCTTTTTCTCAATGAATTTAGCATAACAGTATGCAGGTTCAAACATGTAACAGTTTATCTTCTTATTTTTATAGGAGTTTGATGCTTACAAGAAACATACAACTAATTTACTGAACAAAGAGAAAGAGCTGAATTCAAAACTCCGCCGACTCAATATTCAATAAGTTTTTCCAGAATGCATTAAGTACCTGCTAGTTGACAATTGGGGGTCTTGAATTCCTTCAGCCATTTGTCCTGAGAAAATAACTCCTATTGAAAGGGGGTATGATGATTCATATTATCAGCCTTAGCCTAGTTGGAGACATCCCCTAGGCTCTTTGTTCTTTCGCTGACTATCTATTGGTATGGGTAGATTTTACCCTTTTCCTGCAGCACTTACCCTCAGGCTTCTATCCAACTCCGTATGCTGGTGCCAATTGAAAGGCATCAGCTCCATTGATTAGTGCCATTATCTTTTGTATGCCTTGGCTAGGGATGCAATCCACAGTGTACCAGGACAACACATTTAGGCCAAAACAGTTGACAGTGAGAAGCTCTTTACCTTTGGTCAATCACGAAGACGCAAGCCTCTTTAAGTCCGGTATAGTTAACCCAGTTTACCTTACATGAGACCCGTAGTTTGACATTGATTCCGGAGAAGGATGAGTTGCTGCTGAGAGGTGGGGTTGGTTGACCAAGGAGCTCCTAGGAATTCATTGCCTCGAATATTACCCTGACAAAATATGGCTAAAGGCTGTATAGATCGTTATTGCTTTAGTTTTAACCTAATTGACAAATTATGCTTTCGTTGATTACACCCATTTAAGGTCAGATGAACTGTTCCTTTATTGTCAAATTGAGATTTTGAATATTCTTTTCATGACATTTAATTTAGAATGAGTAGGAATGATCTCGTCAATAAAATGGTCATGAGACCTGAAATGGGTGTAGACAATCTAACTGATTTCGTGTGCACATTTTAAACAATGTAAATATTTGGTGCACTGAATGTGAATCTAATATATTTTCTTGATAATGAGTTAGAATAGTTACGCATATAAATCTCCATTTCCAGCGTGCAGGTTTGAGCCCAAAGCGTGGCCATTTACCTTGGAGTATTGTTCTATATTTGAGATATTACTCTCGTAATAACCATTGTGGAAAATTCGTTACTAATTGCAAGATAAGTCTTGCACAGCCGTCAATATTGATTGCCTGCGTTTTGGGAAATTTAGTTTTGAATCACTAAAAATAACATCGAGTAAAGTCATGGGAAGCATTGTTGATTCCATTTCTTAATCAAAAACATTCATTTATGGCCTTTCATTGCTTATTTTGATCTGAAATACAAACAAAAAACCGATTGCAAATAAACAATTTTAGCAACCAACTCGGCAGCCCCTGAAGAAATTGAAATAAACCTCTCTTCAAACACAGTGGTGGGTGATGTAGAACCTTTAGATAGTTAAACCCTCTCCAATTAATGGATGGTCTAAAGAGCTCCTTTGGCGATTTCGTTTATTTAGTACTCCCTGAATCACTGTGTTTTCAAGAGTAATTCAAAAATAAACTATGCTTTTTAAACGTCTCGATATCATCTTCAACAGTAAGCTATTCTTACAATGATATGGGGACTTAAAAACCTAATTTACAAAACACAGGGCTACAAGCATTACAAGGTGTTTTCGAGTATATTTTGTATTCCTCAGCACGAAAGAACCGAACAGATTTCTTATAACTAAAACTGCTACCCTTTTGACAATTGTGGATAAGTCTGGACCTTATGAACATTTTCATTTCGGAAATTTACAGAGGACTGAAATAGCTGTGCCCTAACATAATATGGCCACAGCTCATAATTGTTTTTTTGATAAAGTGATTAATAGCGAAACTTGCTAAGGGAAGCTCGTGCGAGGGGCAAACTGCAGCCTGGAGAGCTAAATATTTTTCTAAAGTAAAGTTTCATGCAAGAATTATATTTTAGTATGTTTGATAAGATGATTTAAATTTTGATAGATTTAATTTTAGCTAACCTTTAAGTTGACAATAATTGTAGGTGGTTGTAATAACCTAGATTAATAATGAGGATTTTACTGTAATGTTTAATTTGCGACCAGTTCTTATTTTTGGTCTTTTCATTAGGTCGTTCAAAGCTGGTCTTTGTTGAAATACATTAGAGCTAAATAATGAAAGTTTTCTTGCTATTTCACGTCTTTATTTCGAATAAATTTCTTTTGTTTCATTATCATACAATGCTATAGTGAATAGGAAGTGAGGAACCTAAGAAAACAGAACATGTGCACCGGAAAAAAGTAAACGCGTTTTACAACGAAAGTCGAAAATCTTTTTACCAATCAATAGATCTTATCTAACTTTGCAGGACTCCCTGATTCAAGATACAAGATCCAAGATTCAGAGTTCAAGATTCATGATGAAAGACGATAATTGAAGATTCGGACTTTAAGATCAAGTGTGACAGACACCCTAATTCCAAATTTCAATCCTAATTTAAGCGTTGCTTGAGTGTTTCGACTCCAACAGCTCAAGAATTAGGATCTTTGTCGTTCCGGATCTGGAATTCTTGATCTTCAATTACGATTTCAATTTTGGATCTTGAATCTTGAATTGAGGAGTCCCCAAATTAGCTGCACTTGTGTTTAAATTGAATAAGATCCAGCCTAGTCTCAATGCCGCTTATTTAGAAACAGTAGATATGAGGTTGTTTCATTAAATTGTCCATTTGTTATGGAAACTCAATGATGGCATTTCTCCCAAGCGTAAGTCGGGGAATTTATATAGCAGCTATATCATTCTTGTGTAAATCTCATACTTAAATTTGTACATTGGTATGATAACCATTTCATCTTATTTCGTATGTTAAATGAATCAGCAAAACCACATTTACTTCTTTGTGGTGCACGATGATTCCATGCCCAAGGGAGGGACACAAGAATTTCTGTGACAGAGATACTCGTTCGATGGAAATCTTCTGTCAACCCAACCGAATAGAATGACTCAAAATCATACCCCAAGAAATCAATAATCGAGATTAATATCCTATTTCAATTCTATATACTGTTTATTAAAATGTTTCACGAGAAAGGGAAATTGGGACACCCAGAAAGATAGCTGGATAACTTCCAACCCTAGAAAATATTGAAACTTGCCCCATCCAAGAAAAGGAGCTATCGAAATCACAGGCCTAGAAAAAATTCGGCCTAATTTCATCCCCAAGAAAGACGAACAAGCATATCTGTCAACATGTTTCTGTGCGCCTCCAGGAATTTCTTATCTCGTTGCTTTAAGCTTAAACTATATTAATTACAAAAGAATGATCGTCAAATGTTAGAAAAGTTTATCTTATGTAAACTTTTAAAGTTTAACTCTTAAAGTTAATTGTGTATTGGTTGTTTGTTCGTAGAACCGAATATACAGTCTTTAGGAAAGTATCAACATATTTTATTTGCCAAAAAAAGCTTCTATGTCATATCTAGTAATGAACCTGGCATTGAGTGCCTTCAACAATTACCTCATTTCAACTGAATTGCATTTTGAAATATCTTGATCATATGTTCACCTCTGCATGACTAAAAACTAGTCTCAGTTTTATCTGAAGCGAGCCCCCAGGTGCTATGGGGGCAAGAAAGCTTGCTACTTCTGCAAAAGGGGATTGAGTCATATATTTACAATGTGTCCCAGAGAAATGCACGGCACTTAATTAACGGTCCCAGTTATTAATCAACTTGAATAATTATACCTTCCTGGAAGTTTTGGCTTAAACACACAAATCTGCCATCATCCTCCAACCAGAGCTTTGAAAAAACTGCTTTGAAAGTCGTTGAATTCAGGATGAACCTGATCACATGGAAGATGGTTCCTTTACCTCTTCTTCTTTCTTCCCCACCATCCACTAGGTGCTAAAAATAGAAGAAAATGTTTCTTATGAAACGCTTCTTCAATGCGAAGATCAAGGGATTCTTCAAAGCCTTACAAAAGAAATAAAATATAGGTATCAAATGTTTCATATCTTCTGTGCTGTGCTCCTCAACACAAAAGCGGTAAAAGTGGTTTGCCTCACTGTGAAAACAACTTCCATTCACATGTTATTTCCTCATCTTTTACCATGATAACCGTAAAAACTAAAGCTTTGAAATCAACCCACATACTTTAATTCTGACAAACACTTCTGATTCCAGTTTAACTTCTGATTCAAGTGAGAGTTGGACTTTAATCCATCTAGTTTTTTTACTTTTGATAGGTGACATTGTAACACAATAGACTACCCTATAATATGTATAATAGAATAAAATGAATTACCATTTTCACATCTTGTACCATGAAAATTATTGACACACGTACAGGTGAAAGAGTTTATATGATTGTGACAAGCACCACCGTTTTGACAAGGGCCACTTGCACATTCGTTGTAATCTGTAAAAAGTATAAAGTAAAAATTTATTTCATCGGTTCAGCAACAACACAAAATGGAGTTGAATTCCTTGCAGCGTTTGCAACATCATTTCTGTCTTAATTTCCTGTCTCAGTAAGATTTCTTCAAGAAAAGTAACAAGCTAACTGAGGTATGTCACTTATTTGCAAAAAACTTCGATGATTAACGAGACTTTGAAAACAAAAATTATTTGCGAATATCTCTATAAACTTTAAACGAACTATTTTTTATGATTATCTCTAAACCCAAATCTAAGTATCTTTTATGATTATTTTGAAATCCAAAACCAGCTATTTTTGGTGATCTAAACCGAACTTTTTCGGTATCTCTAAACCGACAACTTTAATAGCTTGGGGATTACCGTATTGGCATCTGGAGCCGTAGTATCCACCATGACAGGAACACGAGAAGTAATTCGTATAGTCAAGGCATACTCCATGGGAACAGGGACTGCTCGCACACTCGTTTATGTCTGAAAACACAAGACAGGCATTAGACATTTCTGCAGAGGTAACAAAATAACGGGAAATCAAGGACTCTCTCGGAATAATTCTCTTACAAAACAAAGGGTAATTAAAGAGTCTCTACGAATCACAAAATTGTTATGTTTCTTCTCTTGTGAGGTGAAACTTCTAGGTGGAAAGCGAAACTTTATAATATATCGTATAACATACAAAAATGCAAAAATTTGTTTGATTCTTTTTAAGAGTAGTTGCAATTGGCCTAAACCTACAAAAACCAATATGATATTCTGTTGAAGATGAATTAGGCTCAGTTCGATATAGGAAGAATTTGAAACATTTTACCATATCCTGAACCTCATGAGCCTTGCTTCGGTTAGCCTGGGTCCCAGACTCCAATACGAAAAAGTAGGTAAAAAGTAATGGAGTCTGGGACACAGGCCTTGCTTTGGTATAAAGGATTCGGATTTTCACGAAGTTCTCCAACGGTGAAAATTACATCCGGTATGAAACATCACAAAATAAGAATAACAAGAATAACCCCGGCTTTTAAGATGGGACATTGCAACTCCTCCCGTTTATGATACACACAAAAGAGAGGGGGCGGAACACTTTCAATCAATAGAAAGAGGGGTTATTGGGGGTAATTGAAGGTATGTAGGTTTGAATCTTACTCGTTTGGCATCTTGTGCCAGAGAAGCCAGCGGCACAATCGCATTGATAAGCATCGTAAAGATTTCTGCAGGTAGCTCCGTTAATGCACGGATTACTGGCACACTCGTCCACGTCTGAAAGAAAATCGAGTATTAACCAGAGCAAATTACTGACTTACTTTCACTCAGAACTATTAAGAGAGCAATATCAGACCATAATATCATAATACCAATTTACCAAAAACATTTTCCTTCAAAATCGGCAAAAACTAATCAAACCCTGATGGTTACCCCATGGTTTTGATCAAGATTAGCTCAGAATAGATTCTTCCAAAGAGGCTTTAAATTCACTCAGGACTGTTCAGGGAGCAATATTAAGCTAAAATAGCCTTAGAAAATACAGACATTTACAAAACAATTTTCCTTCAAAATCAGCCAAGGAGTGAGAAAAAACCCCGACGATTTACTAACCTCACTAACTACTAGCCTCACTAACTAACCACACAACTACTCCCTAGCCCCGCTAACCTTCTCGCAAATTACTAACTTACTACTAACAACAGAAAAACGATTCTTCCCTGCGTAAGGGTTACCGTGTCTATCAGTCGCCTGATTTTCTGAATCCAAACTAACTCGGCTGTGATTGGTTGTCGAGAGCAATTATGCTTGCCTAGTGATGTTACCAGCAAAACTTACGAAGGGATAAGCCAATTTAAAGCTGTAGATTTCAGGCTGGATGGAAATGCAATTTCAATAAATTCAAAAAAGCAACTAAATCTAAAAAACACCGAATGGACAGTGCTATGAATATTTCACAAACACTTGTCACAGTGTATTTAGTTTCGAAAAACTCAACAAGAAGTCAACTAGAGCTTGTGACTTTAAGGGGTGAAAATACACTTTTGAGGTGTAATTTAGCAGATCTGAAATAGGAAAATCACTTGAGTAGTGAAAACAGCCGTGCGTCTAGGCCTAATAAAATAAACCTTACCTCGTTCGCAATTGTATCCTTCATAAGCAGATTTGCACGTGCAAGTGTATTTGTTCACCAAATTGTTGCACGTCCCTCCGTTCAAACACGGGTTACTCAGGCATTCGTCGATATCTGTGAGTATAAAGTAGATATATTGAAATATAATGATTTGATAGTTGAGTGAAGCAGTGATGGCACAAGGTTTCCTTCACCGAAAGAGCTAAAAAAGCCGACTGAGGGAACTAAAATTCGCTTCGATCTATAAAAGAAATTCCAGTTGGGGGCGTACCTACTCCAACAGGGGCATGTTCTAGAAATTATAGTATAATTCATTTCTTGATGGGGGGCTAACCTACTCAAACAAGGTGCTGCTTGTAAAGTCTTGTCGTTCGCTAATTTATTAAAAAGAAAAAAGGTTAGTTGCGTAAAAGTGTTATCATGTATGATGGGAATATCCTTTCCAAAATGATAAGAAAGGCAACTGTCATTCTATCATGCAATAAAAATACATTACATACATTCGTATTACATCAACTGCAAACTTAATAGAATTTCCAGTTAATGAACGAAGTTCAAAAAGCCAACTTTGATTAGGTACGCAATAGCCATCATCGGCTTACCATTGCAAAGTAGCCAGAAGCAATAAAGAGTATCAAGGAATGTGGAGTAGAGCGAATTACCTATGCATTTATATCGATTAGATCCGTCACAAGAGTCTTCGCATCTGTACCCAGGCGAACACGGAGCTGCATCTCCAAGACGCAAGCAGCCAGGCGTTACCTGAAATACAACGAATGAATACCATAAAAACATGAAAAACAGCACCAACAGGAACAGGAGAAAGGCTACAAAACCAATACTTGAGAGTTCTATGATGTGAGATGGCTCCTTTCTAATTTGTTTCTGTGTCTATTTTTCTACCCGATACATAAGACTTCTTCAGGATTTTGTATCCCCTTAACGAGTTTAGCTGGAATACGTAAATATAACCCTAGACTGATAATAATATCAGGAAATCCATTTATTGGGCATGGTCTGACACGGAAAGTTAAATTCCACCAGATATCTCAATCTTTTAACGAAGTTTGCTAATGTATGCATGCACATGTATGTAGACAGGAGAACAACTCTATTACAAAAAAACTACTATTTGCAAAGGCTACGAAGAAATTCTTTCAGGATCCATGGCTGAAGATTACTGGTATATTGGGTGTGTCCGTTGAACAAGCTAAGAAAGAAACACAAAATGAGCGCCTTGCTGTTCCAAAAACGGACCAGTTCGCCTCTCTGACTTTCAAGAAGTTGTTTGCAGGAATCTAAAGGCAGTTAGGTAATACCATTAGTTAACAAAAGACACAAAAATAGAAGAAGAGACTCACCGCCTGATTAACCGGCTCATAATGCTTCCAGCCGACAGCACTGACATTACCACCCCCGCTTCTAGTCACGCTGAGCAGTTCGCAGTTCAAACCCGAGGAGTCGGCATTGAAATTGAAAGTCTGACATCCCATCGCATTCAAACAGTATTTCAGGCAAAACTGCAAATCATCCGACTTCACGGCTGACACAAGCCCTCCCGTTATCTTCCTGTCCCTATCTGTGATTTTGAAGACAGCAGACTTTCGACAAGAGCTTCTGAAGATTTCAAAGCTTCCACAATCGTTGATTCTCAACAGTGAAATTGCGACCCAAAGTACAAGATACATAATGCCTTTTCAACTGGAGTTTTAAGGTAGCAATTGTAATGTTAGAAAGCGAAAGTGAAAACAAATACACACTCGTGTGTAAATAACAGGTACTGGCGATGTAAAATCACAGCTAGGTCATCAAATGAGGTTATTGAATCGTCATTCAGTCATTGCTGCTTATTCGTTAATTATTCAACGTTGTTATTCGTGATATTCGAGAGATTGCTAAGCAGTGTTACCATTAGTACTATTGTAACTAGTTTCATTCTTAACAGGCCTTGCAGTATTGAGGCAAACATGTTGGGCTAAGCGACGAAGACCAGCAAAATACAGTAAGAAACCAGATGGGGTGGGTTTAATACTGTAATCGATGGTAGGTGCAGCTCAATGAGACATAATAAGTCAAAAAAATAACTAGGCAAGGTGTATCTTTCTGGCAAAACGATGTAACAACGTATCTGCAGTAAGTACCTTCCTACATTAGTGGCAAAAACTTGAGCCACTCTTGGAAAAGAACAACTTTTGAGAATTTCCCACAATATAAGATAACTGACAAACCTAACCTAATTTGAATGAAGAGGTATGCATTTCTCTTTTGTAATACGTTTCCCTTTCATTATACCCTGTCTTATGATGCACATGTTTTTTACAAATAAAAACATTTACAAAAAGCAAATATTTTGTTGCCCCATTTAAAACAATCGCTGCCACTCAGTTTATACCCTCATCTTATTCAGACAAGGTTATTGAATCTTTTCAAATGGACGATTCGCGAAAATGATGGATATCACTTCACGCAATGCATCATAGGAAAAATCCCCTTAGCAACGCATATTCCTAGAGATATTGGAACCAACATTATTGCTAATAACTGCTGTCAAGCTGCAGTCATTCGCTAGCTCCTCCACAGTCGTTCCCCATCGCAATTATTTGTTCTCTTAGTGAAGATCTAATGGACCAAAGGTGGATTGGGGAGAAAGTCTAGGTTAACAAACAGTACCATACGCAGTAATAATAACATATTCCCCATTCGTTGCTATTAATCGTAATTAAATTCACTTTAAATATACTAAATAAATCGTAATACATACATAGTCTCTTACTAAGAGTAAAGAAATATCAAGTCAAGAAATGTTACCCAGGAGGGTTAAGAAATTATATACTAGGTTTTATATATACATTCTGATACGAACGTAAGTGTACAAGACCGATAAACACGCACGTACTGAAGGATACTATTTTGCCTCTACCTAGTTACAAATACTTAGTTGTCAACAAAGTAAATATCGGTATTCAGAAGGGGCCCCCATACTTTTGGCGTGATGCGTTCTTGGCCATTTTTAGTGCTTGAAATCGTGGAAGCTGATTTTTCAATGCGTGATTTTGTGAATCAAGATGAGAAATTGAGATGAGTTAAGTTTGAAAACCCAATTTTATAGCGCGAAAAATCAAACATTATGTGCGTGAATGCGCAAATCACAACCTAAAAGGAGGGGGCGGGTCTAGGAACACTAGAGCCATGCACTGAATAGGTTTTTTTGATTAAAAGGTGATGAATGGAAAGTGTGAACAATAAATGACCAGAGTAGGGTTCGAACCCACGACTTCTAGATTAATGCTCTAGTACTCTACCACTGCGGGGGGTCCTCAAGCAGCACAAGCCATATGAATCACATAATTATCTCGATTAAGTTCTCCAATCCGGCTTCTTCTCAAATTCTTATTTTGCAGGTATTTGTATGCAGAGATGTAAGATGAATTAAGAGGAAGTCACGGGTTCGCTAGGCCTGTTTTGTTAAAGTTGTGTAACAGACGCAGAGCGTGAAGGCATTCAGTTTACGTTTAAGATAAGAAAGCCGCATCTCTAGGCCTAGCAAAACAAGTGAGGTGACTTATTCATAACATTGGTTTAAGGGACATTGAGTGTTGGTTTAAGATTGATTAGGCCATTCAGGAGAGATATACTAATTTACAAATTGTGTAGTACCGGTTGCTCTTGTAAACAACTGTCGTGAATCGCAAATGCTGAATCAACAAGAATGAGGCAATATAGTATATTTGATTAATTGATCACAGTTGCTAAGCCTCGACTGTATAGACCACCTAATGGCAGATAGTAATGCCCCATTTGTGGTGTTCCAGACAACTATGTTGTACTATGTATACATAATCTGGGTTTGGACCATTGTAGGTAGCTTCATTTATGTACTGGTTTTTTGTTTATCTGAAGAAGTTTTTAATAGATACGTCCATCAGAAGTCAACGTTACATCACAGAGAGTTTATGTATTGCTTTGAGGTAGAAAAACGCCCGAAGGGGTACACAGTAGTTTTTACAATAGGGGAGTAAACGTAATGGTTTGGCGTCTAATATTACTAACAGCGGCGTATCCGGGTTCAGATTCTCAAAGCGTCAGAATAATGGTTTAGGGCTATAACATCGTTTCGTTACTGAGTAATTACGCAAGGTTTTCAAATCTAGTGCCGCACAACTGTTCCTGGAATTATTAGGCTACAATTGGCAGTAAAGCAAATCCCCGCATATAAGGAATCGACATATAAGAAACTGCAGCCTGTCCTGAGCATAAACTTAGCATTTCCGTTATTTCCGTAAACTTAGCAATCCTGAGCGTAAACTGAGCATTTCCGTTAGTGTTTGTTTTTGTCAATACTTCAGGGACTTTCAAAGAGTACTAATCTGACAGTTATAGTGCATTCCCCTCTCTTTTCTTAGGTATGAATAAACATATCACGATAAAATCAGTCCTCTTGCATAAGAAAAAGGAGACCCTGATTTGGTATTTTTAGTTTCTTACATGCGGGTACTTACTGTAATACAAAGAATGCAAAGAAACTGATCTAGTTTTTGTACACCATTTTAATTGTTCTGCGTCAGATATGTTAATAAGCCTCAATTTGATGACACGCTACCTAAAGTCTCTCAATCGTGCGTTAGTTAAAGGGCCGCAAGGTTCATTGTAGCCTAACATGTCAAGCATAACAAAGTAATAGATTCACGCATTAATAGCTTAAGAGCAAGATGAAGAATAATTGATGGGAAATTAGGGCAACTACCAGTGTCTGAAATATAGGCCTATAGTAATGCTCCATAACTAATTAGTTGAATGGCAGTTAAACTACTGAAAAAAATCCAGTTACTCTGTTTTAAAGCAGTAATTTACAATTATGAGCCTGATAAGTAATGTCTAGCTGCAAAAATGATTTATTATATTTAACACATATGAAATGTAGTTGATTACTTTTTCTAACATTCAAAACAGTCTCAGCTTTAAAAAGGAACATACCTGGAAGGAACATCACTGGTTCGAAATCAAAACATCAGTTTTTGAGACAAGACAATATCAAATGATATCGAAATTCTTCTCCTTCTGAGCCATAGCTTTTGAGTGGTTTGCAACATTGCTATGCTATGCCACTCGGTTTTTGAGCAATGGTCGTGAGTTCGAATCCTCCACCCGCATTTGCATGCATAAGAATAATTACTGGTCCTTGAACACATGCCTTGGTGATCGAACAATGCTAAATACGGGTTCTTTTCTCCAAAATCAGCGTCGTAACAACCACGCTAAATCAGGCCTTATAAAAAAACTTCATTTTCAAAGTGGGCATCTTTTTTGATTTCACATTTCTTTTGTTGAATTCAACGAAGAGTAGAATGACATTCTTTAGAGGGGAATCTTTGCCTAGGCTGATCAATCAAGCCTTTACGTCATGGATTTTCAAAATCATCATGTGTATTATACCAAAGCAAGGTTGTTTAGTTAGAATATTTCGTTAAATAATAGTGATAAAATACAGGATAATATTGGACCTCATTAGAATATCTTGAAATTGAAAACGTAAAATACTTAAAGTACCTAACTCGATAATGAACTGAGGATTGCAGTGACTTCTTCAGCAACGGCCGCAAGAGTGAATTCGAACTGGGCCTAAAATCGATAACAAAGGTGTCACTCAGAACTTCTTGTAAATATCTAGCTAAGAGCCGTTTTAGACTTTGAGCTGCTCTGTGTCGAATCCAGTGGATTCTGGTTGGTTCGGCACAGCAGAGCCGTATAAAACTAACTTCTTACGCGATTCAGCACGACACGACCAAGACAAACCATTCGCCTAGAGCTCCTACCTTGGAACAACACGGTAAAGCCAAGTTCGACTTACAAATCAAAATGCCGTGCCGTACACTGTGGCAAATCATAATTACTTACGCAGAGTACGTTGTTTGGTGGCCATCTTGGATATGTTTTGAGTGTGTGTATTACGCATGCCCATGTAAGGTTTTGATTGATACCACGCAACCTTGGCACCACCGTATAGCACCAAGGTGTTTCACGAGTCGTTCTAATGCCGATTGCAACGTTTAAAACGGCCTAAAGAAATCTAGAATACATTTTCGGACTGCCTCGCACTTCTATACTGTTAATTACTGACAAACGAATAATTTTCTGTTGGGGCCATTTTCTGATGAGTTAACACCATCTAATACTTAGCTCCGTGGTTTCTTTTGAGGGCCCCCCTACCTGTTCATTAAAACTACAACAGTGAACGCAAGTAAACATTATCATTGGTCCAATATCAAAATTAATCAAGACAAGCTTACCTTTGTTTTGACCATGTCTGGTCTCTGGTCTCTCAAATGCTCCAGCGTTGCTGCGATATCGATTTCTTTCGTTCCTGAGAATGAATCAATCGATAGTCTCAATATTTCATGTCAATCACTTCAGGGCTACTTTGTATGTCACTAATCGGCATTTGAACCATGGTTAAGCTCCCCCACGAAGCACAGTTGCATGAATTGTTTGGCTAACATTATGAAGGTCACTAACCCAGATGTTTATACTACATAACAAGCTTGATTTCAGTTACAGATCTTACATTTTTTACAGTGCCAGGCCAATCAATCTATAAAAAGAAGGACGTAAGTTTATTTTGAAAATATGAGTAGTAAATACCTTTAATCATTTTCTTCAACACCATGTCAATCAAAATGTAAGTGCCAGTCCTTCCAACACCATTATTGCAGTGGACCACTATCGGACAGGCTTGTCCACGATAACACTTGTTCACTTTCCTAAACAAAATAATTCAGGGTATGATCAGTCAGAAATGATTAACTGCATTTTGTAAATTTTGTTAAAACCAATTCACGATTACATGAGGCCAGTTGGTTGGGGCAACTCAGCTTAAGACTTAACTCGGCTAGCCAGGCCAGCTTTTCTCGTATTTATGCAAACGAGGTGAGTTGACAACCAGTTGTGTTGTTTTTGGTGCCAATCCTTGTTGTAAAAGAGTCAACTCAAAGCCGATCCGCTTCATTGTCTCCCATATAATTACAGATAAATTGAAACCAGCCAAACCGGCATCCTTGCCCAACCTGGGTCAGCTGTCCTCGCGTTATCAGGCTCTTAATGTAATTCTGCTTTAGATCTTATCATCTTTCAAACAGCTCAATGGAGCTTATACAGAGCCAGAGAACAATCTTCTAGAAAATGGTAGCAACAAATCTAGAAATCCCTTCATACCTGCAAAAGAGAAATCTTACCGCATGAAAACCTAGTACTTCTAGCCACTTAGAAAAGAAACTGGCCAAGTATCATCTGCTGATAAATCTGAACATGAAATATGAAATAAATTTTATGAATGAAATGAGTCAACCAACCTTCTGAATTCTAAAATTGGTTTCGCGCTTTCTGGTACCGACAGATCCGGCCATGTCAGGAAATGAAATTGCGTAACTGTTCTAGTTTCAGATGTCTGAAAGGGAATGAGAAAAAATGTATATACAACTCGACAATAAACTTTTATTACAATATTGGTGTGTTGTTTGAAGTGATGTGAAAATATTTTTATATTTGGTCCCAGCAAGATGGTACAAACCAACTTATGCAGCCAGGTGATAACGCACAAACTTACAGTTAAATCAGCTTTGATAAAACCAGGTTTTTAATGAGAGAATCTGATTGGTCAGTTCTATAATTTGCATAATCTTGATTGGCTGTAAGGAAGCCTAGAGTAAATAAAGCTAGGTTGGCAGGATAAGTGTGAGTGCAGTAAAAATGTCCCTGTTCAGATGCTTGCAAGGATGCATGTTCCCAGGATTTCCGAGTATATCCGTGACAGGGAAAGGAGATATGGAAGCACTAGAAGGTGTTCTTCAGGGCGAGAAGTTAAGCCGATTTACTGAAGGCAAGTTCACTCATAATTTGTTTGATGAATTCCAATAATTGATAGTAAAAATATGAAATATATCCAATTATATTGATAATAAACAAGTGCAAAATATGTATACATTACAAAAATATAATTCAAGAGAAGAATCGATGCATTCGGAGCCTTACCATAAGATGCTTCAAGTAGAAACTTCTCACAATATAATCATCACACCAAATATGTTCGGAAATCAGATGAACCTGAATATCAATAAACAAAGTCAACATCAATAACAACATCATCAATAACAAGATCATCAACAGCATTAGAGGAGAATAGTAGAGAATCTCAAGTAGACACAGACGCTTTTATGAAATTAGAGTCAAGCTTTTGGTTGTGTGAGGTGAAAATCTGGGTGGGTTATCTTCAAGGTAGTGACCAAACAACTCACTCTATCACACTTACGAGGGGGTGTAAAACCAGGGGTCGTATGCCTTGAAATTAAATTAAAAATACATTGGGTAACGGTAGAATGATATAGAAAGACCTCTTAAAGATTGAATTCATAGTAAACTTCCATAACTGGTAGTAGAGTTAACTGTCAAACCAGGCATCGATGCAATTCAAGAAATGTTTTAAAATATTTTACTTTCATATCAAGAGCAAGGCCGTTTCATTTGAAAGTTTCGTTTGGCACAATAAATGAGTAGAAGCAATTTTGCTATATCTCAGAAATGTTGGCGTTTCATGATAAAAAATCCGTATTTTGGATGATTTATAAAGATGTCTTAAGGTATAGAAATCCAATGAGACATGCCAACCAACTGACCCAACGTTGATAACGCAAAGTCGAATTATATCCCTTAACAAATTTGACTTTTTAAGTTGAAATAAACATTACCTGGTAGGTGTTATAAACATCACTTCCCTCTTCTGGCCAATAACGATGACACTGGGGCTGAAAATGGATGAAGAAAAAATTAGTTTCTGAAGATTCTATTTCACAGCACGATAATCATACGCTATTGTTCACTTTCATGGTCACAAATCGTTAACAGGGAAGGTTGAACTATATAAAACTCACCAATCCCATGTCAGACAATCTGGTCAAGTTTACAATCACCACCACACCTTGCTCCCAAATCATCTGCAAAGTAAGAAATGTTTAATGAATTTTGATGAAATTCGAGTGACAGCATTGGCTTGAACTTTAGTTATTATTACTGGGCTATTCAAGGGAATGAAGCAGCAGAAGTAGTTAGGGTGTTCCCTGATGTTGAAATTTGCTGACAACAGCTGACAACACATATCAAACTACTTTATTGTGGTTGGTTGGTTGGAACTTTTTCACATGCAGTCTAATATCTGAAACGGCACCTGAATGATGAACAATTTATCACATGAAATGGTCATATTTCATCAATTAAAGCCCCTGCTACTAATGCTGAGTCATTGCCTTGAAGGAAGCTGAAGGATCAAATCATTCATCTTAGACAAGAACAGTAACAACTGTATCGAAGACGAAAGTATTGGTATTGTTAGAATTTGATACCTCAAATTTGACGCCCATGAAAATAAAAGTTTTTAAAATCTGTGTGGCCCTTTTCAAATCATTTTGCTCCTAAAACATCGAATTCACTCCAAGAGAGAGTAAAACACACCTCCTCCAACACCATTAGACATAACAGTCATTGAAGGTTCTGAAGCTATTGTATTGAAGTTAAAGACATTGAAGACACTTTAGGATAGGACTTAGAAATATCAACAACCCTATTCTCATTTTTGAAAAAAAATATCTCGTGTAACTCTTAGTGTATCCTTACGCTTTGCTTTACTCATTCCATTATTATGCTATATGAAATCGTTTCTTAAACTCTAAATTCCATCATTCGAACTACGCTTTTTGTATTCCTTATTCCCCTTCTTCTCAACTATTAATCACTTTGATAATGGACATATAATTGTGAACTCTCTATGAATTAGATGTTGTTCATTTATTCGCACATCTAACAACCCTACCTGCCAAAAGTCGGCCACTGTGTTGTCCAGTGGTCCTTGAGTTGCAATATAAGCTGGATTTCGAGGGTCCGCGTCAGTCTGTTGAATAAATAAATCATATTTGAAATCATACTGTCCTATTAGACATCCCCACTAAAATTACTGGCATACATCTGAAATCATGAGGGTTGTACTGATATTAGTTTACATCGCATATCATCTCTCAAAAGTATGGAATCAGTGGTTTTGATCAAGACAGATTCCAAAATTCTAGAATCAAATTGAATTTGCTCAACCGATGATGGTGTAAAAACAGTCTCACTCTAGATAAAAGTATATTCTGGTTTGTCAAGCAAGTGTTGATCAATGACACAGTCGTGTTTTAAGTTCCTTTAATTCTAGAAGCAGGACATTGATTATCCTGGTTGCAGAGCAGTTTTTGTGTTTAATTGAGGGTAAGTGTTGTTCAATCCTTTACATAGTACCTGGGATTACACCAGCATGATATTGTTTTCTGTCCCTATTTTCATCAATTCATCGAATACAAAAATATACAAAAGAAAAAGTTAGATGACTTACAATATAACTTGCATTGATATAGTCTGAATGAAACACATTCGCAGTTTCCCTCAATTTCACTCTAGTATGATCATCTGTAATGAAAAATACAATAAGAACTGACAGATTTCTCTTCCTTGATAAGTAAGTAGCTGAACGGAATAGGGGATTACATCTTTTGAAAAAGAGAGACGAGATACGACAGATAATGAACAAGAGTTTGCAGTATTTTGAATTTCAGGTAGAGAATGAGTACAGCTATCCAGGATTTCCAGATAAGAACATTTGTACTTAATATAGAATGCATATTATCTCAAACCATGATACCATGTATTTTTGCCTCTGACAAAGCCTAAGTACAAGAAATTGTTGTATTTGGTTAGTACGTTTCAAGCTCGCCCTATAAAACGAGTTTGTAACGTAAATTTTTCATTAATAAGTTGTTCTAATGAGCTTACATGGCAAGACATTGCTGTATCTGTTCTTATTCACATTTTTACTTTCTTCACTGACTGTTGTTTCGTCTTGGTCTGCTTTATAATTGCACAGCGCCTGTAAAAACAAATAAAGTTGTAATCGTTTCCAAATCCTTATGCTTTTATCTCATTCAGAATTCAGATTACAACGGTGTGAAGCTCAAAACGCAACAATGATTTAAGAAAAAAAGGGAGTGTCAGAAGAAATCAAGACTTGTCGAAAGAAATTTACAGCTAATCAAATTTCAAAGATATTTCTCTTCAGCAAATATATTTGGGTCTGTTTCAGATCTATCTTAACAACTTGGTTTGAAAGTTATACATTGATTTGTCTTCCTGCTATTGCTGTCCTCCACAAAATGATAAAAATTGTTGCTATTCTTATTCTTAAATTCATGCTTACGTACTGATACCCAACTACATAAATCAAACTCTTTGAAGTCGGTCAGTGCATTCATTATTCAAAGCATTTCACACAAATCAATCGAGATATTTGTGGATTTGGGAATGATCTCATTCAAACAAATTGTAAGACAGATAAAAATCTAAAAGGTACCAACCTCCCATTCAGAGCTTAGTTTGTTTTCATCATTCAAATGATCTTCCATGTAAGACTAGAAATGAAAAGGATAAAAGTCAAAGAAAACTAGACACATATCAACATCAGCACACATCTAGCCTGCATCGATATAAATCTACTAACGTTTAAAACACCAGAAAAGATATAGAATTTGGATAGCTAAATAAATACATATCTGGCTGAGAATTCGTAAACATCATTTTATTCAACGCAATGTAACAAAATATCTTAATTCATCAAAATTTAGGACAAACATATAATGAAAAATGAATGTAATATCCTGTTATCCTGCCCAAAACCCTTAAAACTCCTGATTCACCCTAAATTACCATTTGCTGTCGACCTTGACTCCATCCAATTTGAAGATGGCGACAAAAAATCAGAATCATCACATCAATGAAAAAGGATTTGAGATCTTGGCATGTTTCGAACCACCTCTAAATAAAACAATTAGAAGGTTTTAATCTTTTCTGTCTGACGTACTTCTTTGTTGAGTGTCAGTCACAAATAATCAGTATTTGCCATGTTTCAATAAGTTTTCGATTTTTCTCACCATCCTCAAGTACTATACTGATCAAAGACTATTCTATCAAATTCTTGCAATTTTTATCTTTGCATTGAAAAAAAATGAGGAATGTTTATCATACCAGAATAACATGTCCTGTGGTTATGTCCATATTGTAGGCCAGTGGCTCTTCTCTCCTGTCAACAAAGTTTCAGGTTAACTTTTTTCTCTTTTTGGCAACAACAACTGATAGAATTAAAAAAACATTCCATGAAATAAACAAGAATCTAAGAAGCACTAAAAACAAAGAGTCTTAGTTGGTTCGCGGATTAGTTGACAGAGATATAAACAGAGAAATAAATCTGTTAAGTATCAAAACACAGCATTTGGTCATACTAGGCCAAGCCGGCAGGAAATCATCTTTTAATTGCTGCTAGAGTCTTATGACATCACACAAAGCAACCAAAGCTGAATAATTCATTATTACGAATACATATTGTTTGCCTTAATCAGTCGACCCTAGGGGCCTAATCAGTGGTACACATTTTGGGGGACTAAGGGGAGATGTCGCCCTGCAATATTTTTAGTAACAATAGCAACAAAATAGATGTTTACTTGATTAGTAGTGTTTTAAACCATGGGCTCAACCCTCTAATTAAGTCTGATGAAATCATCAAAGCAAGCCAGCTCTTTTACAAACTAGGGGGTGTGAATGAATTCAAATGCAGAACAAAGGCAAATGAGACAAATGAACGTAGCTAGCAAAATGTACCTGCCACGCCCACATGTCAGCTAATATGATTTATGGTAACATTTTAATAGATTTTGGCGAAAGTGGGAGCAAGTAATATTGGGTAAGGATACAAATAAAAACGCCCACATGTCAGCTAATATGATTTATGGTAACATGCTACTAGATTTTGGCGAAAGTGGGAGTAAGTAATATTGGGTTAGGATACAAATAAAACGCTCATATGTCAGCTAGAATGATTAATGGTAACATGTTACTAGATTTTGGCGAAAGTGGGAGTAAGTAATATTGGGTTAGGATACAAATAAAACGCTCATATGTCAGCTAGAATGATTTATGGTAACATTTTAATAGATTTTGGCGAAAGTGGGAGCAAGTAATATTGGGTAAGGATACAAATAAAACGCTCATATGTCAGCTAGAATGATTTATGGTAACATTTTAATAGATTTTGGCGAAAGTGGGAGCAAGTAATATTGGGTAAGGATACAAATAAAAACGCTCATATGTCAGCTAGAATGATTTATGGTAACATTTTAATAGATTTTGGCGAAAGTGGGAGCAAGTAATATTGGGTAAGGATACAAATAAAACGCTCATATGTCAGCTAGAATGATTTATGGTAACATTTTAATAGATTTTGGCGAAAGTGGGAGCAAGTAATATTGGGTAAGGATACAAATAAAAACGCCCACATGTCAGCTAATATGATTTATGGTAACATGCTACTAGATTTTGGCGAAAGTGGGAGTAAGTAATATTGGGTTAGGATACAAATAAAACGCTCATATGTCAGCTAGAATGATTAATGGTAACATGTTACTAGATTTTGGCGAAAGTGGGAGTAAGTAATATTGGGTTAGGATACAAATAAAACGCTCATATGTCAGCTAGAATGATTTATGGTAACATTTTAATAGATTTTGGCGAAAGTGGGAGCAAGTAATATTGGGTAAGGATACAAATAAAAACGCTCATATGTCAGCTAGAATGATTTATGGTAACATTTTAATAGATTTTGGCGAAAGTGGGAGCAAGTAATATTGGGTAAGGATACAAATAAAAACGCTCATATGTCAGCTAGAATGATTTATGGTAACATGCTACTAGATTTTGGCGAAAGTGGGAGTAAGTAATATTGGGTTAGGATACAAATAAAACGCTCATATGTCAGCTAGAATGATTTATGGTAACATGTTACCAGCTTTTGGTGAAAGTGGGAGCAAGTAACATTGGGTTAGGATACAAATGAAAACAAACCATGATTTGCTTGTGATTTTTCCATTGTTATCAACAAGACCATGTCTTTGCCGGTCAGCTTTTACAGCCTTCAATGATCTGGGAGATGTCGCTGCGTTTACCGCCATTTTTGTTCTGCACAATTCCTTAAAATAGAGAAATGGAGAAGTCATAGTATGACCAAGAGTGAGTCATCAATACAGTCCAAGCTCTAATGTCCTGACCATGAAGCCCTCCTGAGGTATTTAGTGAATGCAATGAATGCAACCTAGTAAGGTCTAATAACAGAGACAGTGGTTAATTGCTTTTGCTGGGGAGTTGAGTAAGCATTTGTTTGAAGTCGAAATTTTGCATCTTATGATTCTGCACTATAGTATCTAACAGCAACCTGACAGTGGTAGGAAAATGGGCTGAAAACACAATATTGTGAGAAAAAAGCAAATATCTTTCTCAGGAGTTGAAGTTGAACAGTTTTATTCACTTAAGGAGGCAGTTTTTTCAACTTTTTACACTCCTTTCGTTTCAGAGATTGGATAGAAAGGTCATTTTTTGTATGTTCATCAACAAACAATTTGATTGGGGTTATCAGATTATGAGCAGGCTGTTTGATTTCCAAAACTTAAAGGCAACTTTAAAGCACTTTAGGGCTAGGCTGAGAGCTCAAAGCATTTCAGTATCTTGAGTTCTAGAACCAGAGTCCGGTAGCTTTTGAAAGATGTGTAGATCAGAAATACATCAAATAACCTCGTAATCAGATTTAGCCTCTTTCTTGTGAAACTCGATGGGGTTTTTATGATGACCTCGCCTACAACAGAAAATAGATTCATTGTTGAAATAAGTTAGTTTTACAAGGGGAAGATATTTGAGAAGAAAACTAAAGAGCACAACTAATTGAATTGAATTTATATCTAGCAACATAACAGCAAACGAGAAGTAGAGCGAGGAGAAGAAGATGCCAACAGGCCTATAGATATCCTTACATGTTAATTGAATTAGTAGGAAGTTGAGGGAGCAGCCAACAGAACGAAAACATTGCAGTAAAAAAACTAATCTGCTATCTAAATGTATAAATGGCTTTAAAAATCATCTGAGTTCTATTACTTTCCCTAAGCTTTATCTATTTGTAATTACGTTTAACTATTTATCCTGTACTTAAAAGCTTCAAAATATGAAAATTGAATTGAATCATATCTTGTATATATTTTATCTTTACCGCCTTATGTATGTACTTTGTAAACTTCTGTAAAAGCTAACTATCCCTTGACACTTTAATTGTGTAAATACTTTTGAATATCTTGTGTCTTTTACCTGGATAAATTTCAGCGGTTTGCCATGCAATTCAATGCTTGATTCATAAAAAGATATTTGTTTGCTCAAATCACTTGTGGTTTGTGTTGTTGCTGTCATTTCTTACCTTTTTAGTGAGCAAATTATCAAGGAAGCAACGATGAGGCCTAAGGTGCAACCACCAACAACTGCAATTATAATCGCAAACTCGTCCCAGTTCTTATCTTTAGGCAAACTGATTGGATATGATGTGACAGCCCCCTGAAATAGGTAATAGAAACATTCTTTAATCAACAGTGGAAAGCAGATAATTTTCAATAAGGAGTAGCCATTCCACTTTCTTCATTGTAATAAAGAGAATCAGGTAGCATAACAATAACCAATTGGAAATAAGAAACTAGCAATTAACTTACAGGCTTTTTACTTTGTGCACCGATAACTGTAAAACCAATAGCTCCAGATATGTTCTTCCTTAGAGAAGCATCTGCAATTTGAATTAGAGAAATAGAGCGAACGAAATTCAGACTTACAACTACTGCGAATCAACTTTGAGATTACAAACTATATCAGCTGTCACTAATAATTCTGAAGCATATAATCGAATAGCAGAAAATACTTGGCATGTCCTACACATTCTTATGAGTGAAACATATTTTTTTTATGTAATATGAGGCTTGCAGCTTTAATTCTGAGAAACAAGTGGAAAGAAATTGCAAACTCGAGTATATGATCAACGAAACCTTCAGACGTTATTTTAGAAAAGAATAGTTTCACTACTACCACATGATATTTAGTAGTACTGACTTGAGCGGTTTTTTGGTCTAATTAACGGGGACAAGCTTTCGATTTCGACCAGGAGAAGTATTTCAAGGAAAGCATCAGTTGATGGTAATTCAATCAGCAGGAAATCTATTTGTGACAGATCGACCTATTTGTGCCACCACAGGGTGAGTGGGTGAGTTTGCCATGGTCAACTAAGAGCATGTCTAAAATATTATCTGTTTTGCTTTTGTTTTCATCTCCTTGTTGGCATCTCTTCATAACCTCTGAAAAGCTTTTCGAGCATTTCTTTACATCAAATATGTATTTATAGGTTAATAAAACTGCACAGAGCCCAAGATGGAGCTGCATCTAACACATAGGCTGCTTCTCTTTACGATTAACCAGAACACTTTAGATTTTGATCAAACTTTATTGATACTTTACCTGTGTTGATTCTTTTCGAAATGATATGCGGGTCGAATTCAGACGAATATAAGTTAGAAGGAACATTCATGTGCAAATTTATGTTTTTGTTGATGCTGCAAGGAAAAAATAAAACTATGTCATTTCTGGAGATGATCTTCTGAATAAAATATTGACTCAAAATATGTCTACAAAAATTTCATGGTTAACGCAGACAAACTGTTCACTAGGACTTTTCACTAGGGTTGGAAAATATGGTCTGAAAAATTCTAAATTAATCAATGAAATACTCAAAAATCTAGACAATTAAGTGAACAAGCCTTATATAAGTATCTTGGTTGAAGCAAGTCTAAGGTTCCGTTCATACGAATTTGTTTTTATTTGAGAACGGATAATATTAACTGCATTTTTGGGCAAGGGGTTTACATCAATTCTTCCGAAAAACTGAGCTAAATGAATACACTGACAAAAATGAAGCAAAACGAAAACAGACAAGTGTGAACGGCTGCAATGATTGATATGATGGCTAAGTTAGAAAGGCTGCTGCAATGATCGGTCTACACATAACACGACAATCAAGTATATGGCACATTAACATGACAAGGTTGGGGCAAAACGAAAAATCAGAACAATACCCAAAACAGTGATGTAGTTCAATTGTCTTCGTTCTTGGGTGCATTCAGAGCACGATTGTCAAAGCAAGGTCAAATACATTAAATAGAGACGAATAACAACAATCAATATATAGTCTTGAAGTCAAGTAATTCACTTTAGTCTGCTATTTTGAATTGTTTGGCTAATTTTACAGCCAAATCTTTTTGCAGCCCGGAGGCACAAGACGTGGCACTATTTTCTGAAGGGACCTTAAACAAGTGTTTCCATGCTTAAAAGCAGGTAATATCAACATTGTTATGTGCTAGAAAGACAGAAAAGCAAAATCGTAACATTCTTACCTAACTTTGTCAAAGATTTTTCTTTCGGAAGGATCAATATCCCAGAGAACCTTCTGCAGCTTCCCTCCAATAGTGTTGAGTTTCTTTGGATCGACACTGCAATTCACAAGAATTCACATTGAACATGATTAGAAATTCTAAGAAAACATCATTGAATGCAAGCAGAATCTTAAAGAAAGGGGATCAGAGACAATTGAATTGAAACCTGAGCCTAAAATAGGTTTAGATTGTTCCAAACACCTCAAAAATGTGATTATGTCCCTTAGAGAATATGTCATCCTCCTTGTCTTACTTACATCTGCCAACATAGAATGGATTCTGCAGATAAACATAAGTCCAGATACAAATTTTCTAACCCTATGAATGATGTTACGGAATACAAATTCACTTATGCATTCGGCAACAATGATTTCCTGATAATAAATAACTATAACAAACTGAAAAATAAAGACCAACCATAACTGTTCATGTCGTTCATAATTCTTAGGTGAAGAAAAGTTTTATAGAGAAATCAGAAAACCATTGTTATGTAATATGTGAATTAAATTGCCACACACTGGTACCTACACCCTTCTTCGCAAAATATTTGATGTCAACGCGATGTACGAGGGCTGGATTCCAACAACACAACAGTAGAGCACTGAAGAGGACGACTTACTGATATGAACATACAAGAAAAATGAAGAAAAGCAAACCAAAGGCGAAAAATGAAGAAAAACAAACCAAAAATTACCTGTTCGCAGTTTGAAGAATCAACGTCCCTACGTCGTCACTTGATTCTAAAACACAAGTCAAATCGGCTTTAGCTAACAAGAAAACCCAAATAAGAAAACTTTTGTTTTAGCTAACAGGAAAACCCAAAGGATAACAGAAATAATCTAATAACATTTGGTTTGAGCAGATGTGTAAACAAAAGCGAATGAATTATAGGCTGTTGAGTATTCAAACATCATTACTGTTCGTTTGGTGGACTTAAAGACGACATCAACATAGAAAAAGTTTGTAGTCTTAATTACATATCTTTTAATTGACTTCTCGACTTTATTTTGGTGAACTAGCTGCAGACATACGAGGTTTTTGGTTCGCTTTCCGTTAAAGAGTGCTTGACAAATGAAATTTAGAGCAATATCGACAGCATACCTGCTGATGAGTGAGCAATCAAGAAACAGGCTTTTGATGATGATCTGTTTAGACTTTGACTCCTCTAACGTATGTAGTTGCTAACAGTATCTCCTGATTTGCGTTTAATTTCAAAGTAGAGGGTTGCGCAGAAGTTGAAAGTTAGTGATTCGTTTTCAGAAGCAAAATTCATGTCTAAGCCTGCATTTGAATGCTATTTTTCTAATGGAGGTTATCGATTTAAGCTTTAATGACTATCTTAGTCTGAAAGGCTAAAATCGCATATCATTCGCTTTTATTGCTTAACAACTTTGCTAGTTTATAAGGCTACCAACTGATTTCTCGAGTGTCGATTTTTTGACAAAGTAGGAACAGCAATAACAATCCACCTATCAGGGTATTACGTGATCTTGAAATCCAGCTCGTGATTGGCTGATCAAATTTTTTAGCGGGAAAAGTCTGAACAAATATTGGAGCTCTGAATCGCAATAACTTATCTACCAAGCAGTACAATGCAGAATTAAAAAAGATAGATATTAATCGAATTCATATTATTAAAAATTCTGTAAAGTAAAAAAGAAAAAATCTTTCAGGCTGTTTCAACTGTTTCTCCGTCGGCAGAAATACATCAAGGCAGGGAGTCCTTAAGGGTAAACAAATCTAATTAAACCAATCAACGAACAGGGCTGTGGCCACGTGATATTTCCCATCCTGCATGAATGACGACAACAACGACAAACAAACTCAGTCAAAGACAAAGCCCTCTCGTGCAGTTCCTTAGCAAAGCAAACAGAAGATCGTAGCAACATAATAAGCTGTGGACAGAGAGATGAAGTAACAGCTGCTTTCAATGGAAACGAACTCTTGAAATTCAGAAAAATTACCTGTCTGCTGGTTCTTAGAGATCGTAGCAGATTTCTCGTCATTCTTTGCCGGGTAAAAATTTGCGGATTTCAGAGCTCCAGAAGTTTCTTCCGATGATCTTTTGGGCGCTTCGAGTCTTGGGCTTGACTTTTCTGTGTATTTCGAGTCTTCCAGAGTCTGAGTTTTATCAGATTTCTTATCAATAAGTCCAGGCTGATCTGCTGCAGGAGATCCAAGGTATTGTGTATCTGAAGGCCTAGCACGTTCTGCTAAATGACTTTGGTGGAAATTCAGATAATCAATGATTTTCTTGCTATCTACCTTCATACCATCTTGCAACTGTTTATCAGCAACCTCTTTCTCATTCAGCAGTATTTTGTCTACATGATCGGGTTCAGAAAGACCACGATGCGATTTATGATCATTGTTCTTGATTCTGGAAGGGATGTTGTAGTCCTTGTCACCCCCGTCAGCAGAATTCTTTCCCGTCCAGTCATCAGCGTTGTTTAGGTCGGCTAGTCGCGAAAGACGGGTGTATATTTCGTATATTTGGTTTCTAAGGTGAGAATCACCTGCTGGATGATCATATTGGCCATTGGTTTTAACCTCGCTTTGAACTGATCTCGTTTCAAACTTCCTATTACTTTCGACGTCTCTTCGACTCGGCCTTGTTCCAAAGTTTTCATTAACGCTGTCCGTCAAGCTCCCAGTCAGACTTCTCCTAGATTCCGGTCTGTTGATATCTCGCAGATTATGAAGTGGCTTAGTTTCCGAATACTGTCCGGTGTTTGCCTCAAGGTGGGGCGACCTCAGTTCACCAAGACTCCGATAAAGCTTCCTCTGATTCTGCCGTGTCACGGGCTGCATCGGTTGGTCTTCGTTTAAAACTTTATCATCATCATAACTGAGGCTTTCTTCTCCATCATCTCTTTGATTTTCGTCAGCCTCGAATTCGGTATCCTCTTCAGCAGGTGATCGTTGATGGCGAAAATATGCGTCTGTCTTCCGGTTTTTCACTGGTCCAAGTGCATGCCGGGGAAAGAAGGGCCACATTTCTGCCAACGATATTGGGGGCAGAGCATCATCTGCAAAAGGAGAAGACAATCTCAAGGTTTTCAGTACTTTAAAGGGGGATAGTAGGAACGCAGGAAGCTCAAGCTTTGGGGCACAATGTTTCAAGGGTGGCAAACGCTTGCCCTTTTTCAATTTAGTTGTAGGGGCATGTGGCTCCAGGTTGAGCAGCCTAAGTAAGTAGAGAACATGGGTCAGGGCAATGATTTTGTTTACGATGAAGCCTGCTTAGAATTAGTTGCAGACCTACCGCTAATGCTCTCAGGCACCTTGCTGGGCATTCGCGCAGGGACTTCACCAAAAATCATCTCTGGAACCCTGCCAAATTGTGGTATATTTTGATCAGCTTTGTATGGACCACCTAGATTAAACACGCAAATGGGACGCGCATTGTCCAGCCGGTAATGACTGTCCATCAAACAGGACACGATCAGAAATTACCGTATCAGTGAGTGGACCTAATAAACCAACGATAAAAGAGAGTGTGATTGGTTGTTTCTGCACGTCACCGTCAGTCATCTATGTTATTGTTTGAGTGCACCTGTGGTGTGAAGTGTGGGTAGACTTAATACGTGATTCCTTGTTTTAGTTCCACGTTTTTCATCCGATTTTTATCTATCACTCATACAAAAATTGGAGCTATCACAGCAATGAAATTCAATTCAATTCAAAATTCGATCATAATTCTATTCAACATAATTTAATTCAAATTTCATTCATTGGAATCGCAAGCGTACACAATACCCCCCTAGAATTACTAAGTGATTACTTGTATTCGTTCAACGTTTTTTTAACTGATTTTTATTCATTAGTCATTCAAAGTTTGAAGCTATCACAGCAATTCAATTCAATGCGAAAAACTGAGACTCGTGTGGTAAGTCTATGAAGCGAGTGCAACTATTCGCTAGGTCATTTTTGTCCTCTTTCTGACGTAGTTGAGTCTTTTATAGTACCACAGTGATGCGTTTCCGAAGCTCTGTTCTGATCAAATACTATTTCAAAATAAAAAACACCCTATAGCCATGCGCAATGAGCTACACTTTTACGGAAGCTCATTAATAATTAAGATGTTAATCATTTCTATTTTTTGTGAGTTTTTCTACAAAGCACGTGTTTGCCTCATAAATAATTGAGCCGAAGCAAGACTTATCAATAAAAATCGCATCTTTTAATGTCTTTTTGCGGGATATCTTTACTGACCTCTTTTTGTTAGCTCGCAGGAAGCAAATTTCAATACGTGAGAAGTTCGAATGAATGAAACAGAAATTTTATGGCTGTAGTGAAAAACATCAGCTAAAAATATTTCACTCAATAACATCCAACTCGAGTAGAGAGTGCCTTTCCTTGTTATAGTGCCCGATAAACACAAGTAGTCTGTTTGACAAAACAGAAGGACATGTCTGCTTTTAATGTGTTCATTCTAATTTAACTCAAAAACATAAACCATAAGCTCTATGTCAAGTATGAAATTAGATATTCAGAAGGAAGACAAAGAAATCTTATGGACCTCATACCACTGAAAGCTAAATTACCAATTTAGCCTACAAAATTTCAAGTGTTTTCTTCATTCCATGGTTGAAAAATCACATTTTTTGCTTATTTCTTCGTTGTTAGCTTAATAGTATTTCTGACAGTGAAACAGAAGAAAACACAATGACACAATGGAGCAGAATAACTAGGGTTACTGGTAATTCATATAGGATTGCATAAAAGAATCGTTGGGTATGAATAATAGGAACAGATAGTGATTTTGAATTTATACATTAGATAGGGGCATTGGGAGGCATGGGGTCATAGAAATCCAATCAGGGGAAATCCACTGGTGCTATGCCATCAGTGCTATTGCCAGATCAATAAGTGCCATCATAGAGTGACAGGCTGATTTTCCCATGTGCAGCTAAGGAAAAGCTTAGTCAATGATTTCAACAAAGTGCTGACTGAACAACATATCGATTGTTGTGCCCTTTGGGTAAAAAATCTTTTTGACAACAGGATTCCTCTCCTGATGCACAAGGGCTGATTGTGATGCAAATAGAAACCAGAGGTTGCTCAGTTCAAAGAGATGGTTGCAATAGAGCACACCTGGGGACTAGCAGCTTGTTTGCTATAGGCCTTGACAGCGTGTGCTTGAAATAAATTGAGCTTAAAATCAACGGGTTTAGGCCATTCACTTCCATCAAAGATTTCTTTAGCATATAATTGGTCAAATCAAACAATTTAGGTTTTCCTACTATACTTAATGTTGTCATGTACAGAATGCTGAAAAAGCCTAACATCTTAGGCTTCTAGTTTAAACAAAAACTCACAAAGTAAACTAACACTAGAGAACCAACTTTTTAAATGTTTTTAGGTCTAGGAAGATGAATTAGTAAAGAAACAAAACACAGAAAGTGTACTGACATGAAGTTTTGTTTAGAAGTTTGAAGAGTGTGAAATTTAGCAAAAGATTTCAATCCACAGCAAAGTGTAAAAATTTTTCATAAAGTTTCATCAATTTATAGACAAAAACACTAAATTGAATCTTCTCTAGAAAAATATTTATCAAATAATGTGTGTGAATAAACATGACCAAAGCAGAAATCCAAGAAGTACTCCAACACAAAGCCTCTGATGTTGTATCTTTTGTATTGTATTGTATATATTATTTAATGTTAGTTTAAGCAATAGTGCAACTTCACTAATTTAGACTAACATAAAGCATCTTTAAGGATTGCATCAGACAAGTCATCTACTACAAAATGTGCAGGAACATTTGTTCTCAAGAAACCAAGTATTTATAAGATCTTTGAAATTTTTTATGTTGTGGGCCATTTTTATTGCATCAGGAAGTGCATTCCAAATTTTTGGCCCTTGAAAAATGTGTGATTTAATTCCATAGGTAGTAGTTTTGACCTTTGGAATTGCAAGAGCGTTTTTAACTCGAAGGTTGTGACCTGTTATTTTCGGTAAGAAATAATCCTGCATAAAAGGCGGGTTAAGGCCGTTAAGACTTTTATATACTTCAAGTGCTAAGACTTTTATAGACTGAACATGAATTGTAGTTTATTTCGATTTGAGAAGCAAGTCCTCATATGAGGATAAATAGTCAGAATATGCTAGTCTCAGTGCTCTTTCATTAATCTTCTCGAGTTTGTCCTGGCTTCCTTTGCTACACAACATCCATATTAATGGGCAGTAGTTAAAGTGACATAAAATGAAAGAATTGATTATTATCTTTTTTTCTCGTTCTCCCATATGTCTAGCCAATCGCTTTAGAGAATTTAATTGTTTAGCAGCTTTCTTACAGAGTTTATCAATATGGGCGTCAAATTTTAAACTTCCATCAATTTGAACTCCAAGTAAAGTAACAGAGTTTTCGACTTTTATTCTAAGATCATTGTTAATTTCAAATTCATCTATATGTTTACTATTGTTTCCGATTGTAATTGATTGAAATTTAGAGGGGTTTGCAGTCATTTCATTTTGTTTAAACCATCTAAGAGGTCATGGGTAAGAGTTGTTGTTTAATTCAAACAAAATATCTCAATTGGTTTTCCAAATCCCTATTTTCAAAAAGACCTTTAAGTAATGCACCATGTTTTGAATTCCAGAAATTTCAAAAAAATTGCATCAACTAAAGAGACTTTGCAATAATGATAAATGAATAATGATTTTTGATGGAATAATGAAACATGAAAGTGGTTGATTTCCCAATGAAGTAGACTAAAATGATAAATATGGAGTCAATTTTATTTACCTGTGTCTTTGGTTCTGTGTCTTGCAAAGTATTGCCCACATCTTTGATGTAAGTCTGAAAAAAGGACAAGAATATAAAATGGTATATCATTGCAATCGCTACAAACTTGAAGGCCAGAAGTTCTAGTCCTGATATGGCCAGTTTTTAAACCAATCATATCAATTGATACCCTGATGAGTAGTGGTACGTTTTAGTTTAACACAAATGGCTACAACTGTCACTATATAATGAACTTGTACTTTAGCAACTTTAGTTAAAGGACTCAAAGGCAGGAACGCTTTGTTTAGAAACCTAGTATCTTAGTGGTTCTGCTATTCAGTTTTGTGCTGCTTTTTCTCTACTAGTACCAGGCATTCCTGTGTTTGCAGAGCGGCATTTATTTGTTGTAGGTCAGAACCCACAGTTGAGACAAAACAAATCTTAAACTTTAGTTTGTAATTGAATATCATTATCATTAAAGAATATTTTCTATCAACTTCAAATCTGAATCTGCAGCAAAAATTCAATCCTTCCATCCTTTCCTTCCTTTATGCTTTTATGTTTATAAATGTTTCTTTGGAAAGACGGCACGGATGAATACAATATCAAATATTTTTGCTTACTTTAAAAACAGATTGGTATTGAAAAGTTTTTACAGATGTTTCATTAATATTTATGTTGGTAGATACAAGAATTCTCTATTCTGAAGGGCTTACTTTTATTCAAGACAAGTTGTACAATTGCTGAAAGTCAATCAAAATAATTGGTGAGAATGAAAATTATTCAAACCCACAAACTGCGAGTCGAATTTACTTGGTAACTGGTTTGCATCACTCTTATAAAAACTTTTTCAACCCTACTTCCAAATATTTAAGTCCTTTTTTCTCATGTAACATTTTTGGCATGCAGTTCCCAGTACTATTCCAGACTATTTCAAACCTAGAAACTCCAGGCCCCAGCTTCTTACATCCATCCATGCAGTCAATTGTTTCCATAAATTGTTTTGCAAAACTGTGAATAGCCTTGACAACAATGAGAGCAATTCATTTGCCGTTATGCAACAAAGACCATGATGGTAAAGTTTATAATGTTCATAAAGATTATCAAAGAATTTGCAGAGCATTCATGCATACAGCAAAACTAAATTCAACCCTTTTAGGAGAACATTATCTGGAACTAAATAAAGAAAAAAGTAGTTTCACTACTTGACTTGCAATATGGAGTATAAGATGACAAAGGAATGTTGCTAACGGCATTTGAGGTTTAGTATTCCCTGTTAAGATGCCTAGCTCCTGACAGGGAGAGAATTTTGGCAATTTTCACCATTTATGTGCACTTTTTTAGAAGTTCTAATTCTAATGCAGTTTTTTAATGATCAAACCACAGCCGTTTAATTTCATAATTTCATCAGCACATTGTTGGCAACACAGATTCAAGCCTTGGAGTTTCACTGCTGACTTCCTGGTAGTAAAATATAAAAAGGGCACAACCCACTGTTTTATTAAATTGGTTCTCCTTTATGGTCAGGATTGTCCTCAAACCCATCTCAATTAAAAATATTATTGATATGGGTCAAGGCAAGTGTAGCTAAGAAGCAGCGCCCCTTAAAAGAATTTTTCTAATGGGCCTCTCCATTCTGGGTAGGCATTGGGGCCCCCTTTATATTCTAATTTGCTTGGAGCCATTGGCATAGAAGGTAGGGGAGCTAGGGGGCTGTGCTAGGGGGCAACAGCCCCCCCCCCCCAATTTCTAAAATTTCTTTGAGAATGAGGCCTGTTAAAAGTCAAGCAATAAGCCTAGCAAAGAAAGGGCTTTTTGTCTGGCAGCCCCTACGCCCATACTAGGGGCCCTTAGGACTTGCTTCCCCGGAGTCCCTAAAGCCGCACCAGGTTAAAAGGTGTTTTGTAAATGTCTTTACCAGGCTCTTCAGCAAATATCACAAGTGAAATTTTCTAATTCTGTACCACACTGTACAACAACGACATTGGGAAAAGGAACTGCTCTGGTTGATGTGCAGGAAGAATATAAGGAAATCAAAATAATTCACAAACCTTGATAGTCACAGTCATCATCATGAAGGCATTCGTCAGTAAGAATTTGACATCCTATGAGAATAAGAACACCAAGTCAGAGGAAAGAATGAGGGGAAACGAAGGCCTCTGGTCAGTGGGGTTACTAGCAAAGTGAAGTGGCACAATTTGTTTATCAAAACATAGGCTACAGCAAATGGCAGGTCGCAATTAGAGGGCTCTCCCTGTAACTTAGTTGGATTGTATCAAGATTTTGATCAGGCCAGATTTTTGGTTCACTGGTGATCAAAGATTAAAGATGATTGTCTTGTTCAATATGATCTTAACCATATCTAAGCTGAGAGCTTGTCATAAGAAATATATCTTCTCATACATTACTCTAACAAGATTAAAATAACAGACTAGTAACGAACCTCTGTAATTCACTTCATGTCCTTGCCGAACAGCACGAGAGCCGACCACCAAAACACAACAACAGACACATAGCAATTTCGTCCATTTCCCCAACTCCTTCTCCATCATTCATTAGATATCAAGACTTTACAAGCGTAGGAATTCATTTTGAGTGTTGTTTTACCACTCAATGACCGCAGTTTTCATATATTTAACGATCAAAGCGTTGAAACGTAGTCCGAACACGAAGGCCTCTTCTGTTTAGGCTACTGAAAACCAGTGATGTGTGCAATCTTTGATTGAATATGTAAATGAGACTTGCAAATGATCAAGCGGCTCAAGTGTCTACCCCTTGGCCCTGAAAGCCCGCAGGCCGCTGCAAAATCCCCCTGAGTTGGGTTGGAGGCATCTGCTTACCCTTCAAGGACGCTGTAGACAATGAAAGGCAAGGAGGCAAATATTTAGTGAGGGTAAACCTTCAAATTGCTTAGAAGATACTAAATAAAAAAATGGAAGAAAGTCGACTGAAAGACCCCTTTTTAGCACTTTTCCTTTCACACAGGGGGCACTTTTGCTCCCTCCACACACTTATTTGAAAGGGCAACGAGGGCACTACCCCCTCATGCCCTCCTACTCCAGAGTCCCTAAAAGAATCATTGATTCAATTACTAAAAAAGATGAAAGCTTTCAGGATTAACAATTCTATGGAAAACGTGAAACTCGTGCACATATAATACACGTTAAACTCTTTTTAGAACACTTCGATTTTAACTTCTCTGTTCCATTTTTGGGGTCATTTTTCAATATTTCTTCACCCCTTACCCTTCTAAAAAATGTGCTTAAGATGAATTTCCCGACAACTGCTTTTACGATTATGAGTTTATGTTGAGTCTCAAATGTCTTGGCAAAAAATTGTGGTTTTTTATAAAGGTTGTTCTTATGAAGAAACGTGTAAAGTATTTTAATTCAAAAGATGATATGATTTGATTTTGAAATCAATTTTCACCAAAGCTTGGAAAAAAGGCTCGTAGCCTTGAAATTGAGGCCCGATGATTTTGCAATATGTCGAAATCATATGAACCTTTGTGGACTAGTGTACCTTTACTAGCTATTTCATTCACCCAGTTGTCAGTTCTATAACGGAGGGTCATACAGGGGTTCCAGTGAACAGGGGAACATGCCCAAAATTAAAAAGGGAACAAGGGAACATGAGATAAATTAAACAAGGTACAAGGGAACATTGACAGCAAGCAGGGATCAGGGAACACAAAAGATTAACATTTCTACTTAGAACAATGAGGGAGCATTGCAATGTCTTTAAGGGAACAAGGGAGCATGCCCCCCCCCTTATATGAAACTCATAAGGACTGTACCAGAAGACTTCCCAATAATCTGCTTTTCTCAAATCACAAAATAAAGCGAGAACGAAGAACAGAACAGGATATTTTGCCTGAAGTCCATTCTACATATTCAAATGCGTAATTATCCCATTAGCAGCTGATGATAAGAATGCGGAATGGTAAAAACTATTGTTTTTAAATTCAAGTTTTGTTGTGCCCTAGAAGCGGTGTGATTATCATTTCATTCATTTTTCAATTTATCAATAAAGATTTGCTTCACAGAATTCGGGGCGTCATCATATTTCCAACACTAAAAAACAAAACAGAACATAGCAAAACCAATTATCGTGCCTTGCCCTAGATTTTTCAAAAACAAAGCTTTGTCAAGTGGTGCTAAAAGCTCTGAGATTAGGTCTGAAAGATAATAATACATTTGAATGGAACTGACGTCAGTACAAAATCCAATAAAACCCGGCACTGCAGCTGGTTAACCATCTTCCAGTACAGAAGATAACCCGCTGATGGCCGCAGAGATAGCCTATTCTAGAGGCTGCGGGCCCGGAGCCGTCAGGATGTAATCTTCCTCTTTGAGTGGCGAATTACGCAGGTGCAGTAAGGCCTCCCTCTTGGGGCAGATGTTTTCTCGCGAGTATAAATAATTGTACAACCAACTTGAAAAACAATAGTTTCCACAATCCTTGTAATTGTCACTTCCTAGAAACGAAATATTTTAGCTCCTCTGTCATGTGGTGTGATCATTACAAAAGCCTTGTTTGAGTTGTGGATTCAAAATTTCGAGGGAGGCATGCTGAGTATCTCAGTGACATTTTCTCCACCTCGGGCACCTGTCTGTCCAGGCCAACGTAAATGAGAAATTGTTATCAAACTTAAATGAATGATTACTGAGGAGATTAAAACAATGCCAAAAGTGGGTTGATTAACAGAAATTGGTTCCAGACCTTCCTTCTTTTGGTATTTTATATTACATCATTGGGTTTCTCATTTCCTAAGTACTGAACCTCGCTTTATCCATTCATTGATGATGTCTTCCCAAGCTCGGTCCCAGTTTTCATGACATTACTCTCGAATTAACCCCCAGGAGCGATTTTTTTGTGGGGGCTTATTCAGAAGTTGGCCATTTTCTTCAGAGGTTGACATAAAAAATGACAAAATTTTCTTGACAAGAAAACTAATTCTCAAACGAACAGCAATGATAACCATGAAACCCATGTTTCTTTCGCCTATTTTGTCTACAAGTAAAGATGGTTTTTTGTACTTTATAACTATGTCCTCTGTTGGCTTTCTCGAAATAATATTCAATTCTGCAATCATGCGTCCCTCAAATAAGGCCTCATGGGGGCTTATTCGATGGGAGGGGTGGCTTATTTGGAAAAATGAAATTTTAAAGGGGCTTATGTATTCGAGGGCAAGCTTATCCGAAGATGGGTATTTACAGCATCAGATGCGGCAGACAGACGAAGTTCAACACCAGTAAATACTACGAGAAAATTCCCAATTAAATGATATTGAAATTATCAATAAAATCAACAGCAAAAATTTATAAAATAAATGTTACCAATAATAACCAATTTAAGAACAACTGACAATAAACAGCAAAATTCTAATCAACTTATCAATACCAAGACTTGACAAGGGAATTAATTGATATGAATGATATACATAATACCGGTACATAGGGCCGTTGCAACAATAACAACTAATAGCAGCTGATGGAAAAACAATGGTCAATTCCCATAATCTATCTATAGAACGTACTTATGATAGCCCGTTTTTAATAATATCATAAACACCCGGGACGGATGCAACTCTTCCGGATTAGTATCAATGCAAAATTCTGTTTTGGTTTTATCCTAATCATTCCTCCCTATATTCATCATAAGTAATTTAAGAATGAAGCTGCAATATCTTGATACATTCCTACAATACAGGGAGTTGGTAACTAGGATAAAAACCGGAACAGAATATTTAATACTATAGTCATGCCAATCCTAAAGGTTACTTGTCAAGCTTTCCACCTAGGGCGTGTCCCATCAAGCAACCGAAGATGTAGGTTGATAGCATTTATTCTCTGCTGGGATATTCACTTCTAAAATTCAAAACAGAAACGCAAGCATTTCAATAGAGCGTTTCAGCTGATTAAGAATATCCAAGTCAAAGATGATATCTTTTAATCAGGTTTTCCTGCCGTAGGGGGCCTCAGATTTGCTCATTTATACTTTTGTCCCTGGACCTCAGATTTCTCTCGACAGTCCTGGTGGAAAATCAAACTTTCCATGTGAATTTTTGCAGTAATTATTCTCACTAGTAGCTACACTGTCAGCAAAGTTTCCAACGATAACGTTGTTAGCTATAATAATTAGCCTAAACAATCATTTTCTATAGTACAAGTTGAAATTCATCGAAGAGTCTCCGGGGTTCTTTCTGACTGGTACTCGAACCTAAGACTAAACCTCCAAATTACATTTTACTGGAAGAACGCGCTCCCTTACAAAGGATAAACATTTTTACACAACGCTAATGCTGATTCGTACTACAAATAATCGACATTAGCAGCTTCTAATTTCTTCAAATATTCGCTATACATAGGCAATTCAACAGGAATTCCACTGTGTGCTAACTGGAATGTTTCGCGTAGCAATTTAATGGAAACCTACAGTCTTCAGATTAATTCAGCAGTTTCAAACCAATGTAGTACTCTCTTGGTCATCTTGCGATTCGTAATCATAGACGGGGGTAAAGCTTCTTCGCTTTTCTAACGTGTCTTCACTGGTTTGTATCCACGCCTGAAAACAAGCAATCAGTGAGTCAAAATAATGTAACAGCAAAATATATCCCTTCCACAGCACTTTAGAAATAATAGTCATAAAAGAGAGTTGTCTAGAATCTAAGAGATCATTTTTTATCTTTTTATGCTAAAATCCCACTGATTTTCATTGTCTCCTTTTGTTAGTGTGAAATATCGTTCTATAAGTATAAGTATATAGACTACCTTGCTTACGAAGTGAAAAATTGTATAAGAAGTACCATGTGATAAAATCACTTGATCCACACGCAACAAATAATTTTTACCTCGCTTTTGACGATGAACAAACCATACAATAGAAAGACTGGGTTGAGCATCCAAAAACACAATTCAAGGAAGTGTTTTGCCAATAGCCAAGACAAGACGTAGAAGTTAGTTATTAATCATTATAATAGTTATTAGTTATTACAGTTAGAAATTGCAATCTAATACCTGAGCAATAACATCTCCATTGTCGTATAATCTTCTTGATCTTCCAGTACTGTCCGTCTTGTATTTATTTTCCTTCGATTTGGCCTTGGCTGGAATGAAACAAAGATGACACATATAAAATCCATGAACATCACTACAACTTAAAACGAGTTATTTTGAAATCAATAACAGATAGTTCCTTTAAATTTTCAGGGACGACACTTCAAACTTATTGCCTAATATTGACAGAAACAGAGCATTTACATAACATTTCGATATTTTCAAAAATATTGGCACAGTTGAAACTTTGGTCCATGACATTGTCACATTCAAACATGATTCTACAAAAATATCAAAACCTAATTCAAAACTGAAATTATGTTTCTGCAAATGCCTTGAGATTGGAATATCTTACAAATGTGCAAAGTTAAGGCACATGAAATACCCACATAATATTCATGAAACATTGACCGCAGCAGAATCAGGCTCTACCAATATTTCGGTTTCAAATTCATGGATCGATGAGCTAACTTGAAAAAAAATTTACTAGGAAAACGGTATATTTAACTAAACTACTAAAATCTCCTAAAGATGAAAATTTCTGGAAAGGTTTAAGCACACTTTCAGACCAAGCCATTTGCTCACTTGACAGTAATTTGACGGAGAAAAACTCCAGTTGTTTATGTAGTTGATGGTTGATAATGATTAATAGGAAAATTCGCTTACCATTTTCGTAAGGCATTGGTTCATACCCAATGTACAAAGGACCCACTTAAAAGGTAGACTAATTGAGCAGTGCAACACTGGTCCTTCCTCTACATGTGACCATACCTCATGATTCCCTTTGCCTTTTTGTCTTTAATTACAGAGAGCTGGCTAATTCTCCCCTCACACTTTATATGGCAGGGCTGAAGGTGGGCATGAAACCAGGGTTGAGTGATCGATCCACTCGGTAATCCCAGTCATTTGGTTTCTTGTTTGACGAAGTTGTTGGCTTATGACTAGACTTTAAAGAATACAAAAATCTTTGATATGATCATACCTTTTTTGTGAGTATATCCCTTTGCTGTCTTCAGGAACTGTACCACACATCCCAGAACAACCAAGAATGGCCAGACTGCGAAAACTGTCCATGAAAACCAACATGGCTGCCTTTCATTGATCAGAAATATGAGATGATAGGCATATCTTGTAATCATAAACAAATCAAGGTAATAATCAAGAGCAAGCATGATTAGAATTGCTCCAAAGCTTGTGATGTAGATGATGGCAGCTTTCCTCTGGCGCGCAATCATTATTCCGGTAAAGAAGATACTGAGACCAATAACAGTGCCAACACATATCCAGAATGTGTACTTCGTTGTGAAGATGTAAACGATGAAAATGGTGATTACCATGAAGAAGAGTGCTTGGATGATGCTGGCTATGATTAGGCCGATGATTGGTAAAGCAGCGGCAAGAGCTCCGCAGAGTAAGCCAGCTCCCCCGGCTATCGATGCAATCCATTTAAGTTCGAGATCTGTTCGATCTTGTAATACGAGGTATGTTAATAGGCTTGTTAATGATAGGCCCATTATGAACATCGATATTCTGAAAGCTCGATAACCTAGGAAATGGAAAGAGAAGTATTCAGGAAGAGTACAGGTTCAATTCTGAAAGTTGATAAATTGTAAAAAATAAAAAAAATTATTGAAAATATCATGAAACCAAATGAGTGTCTCTAATGAGAGCATACTCTGATTATAGTAATAGCTTATAAGGCCTTGGTACGCTAAATTTTATGTTTTCAAAAAGTTGACAGAGATTTTTCGTTTTTCATGGCTTCATGCTGATCTAATTCTTTAAAGTATCATCCTGGGTATCCCTTTTAAAGATAGAAAGGGTTATTGGAGATGTTTTTGTGAAACAACGATGAATATTTAAAATTTGGTTTGTTGTAATCAGGCAGTTCATTGTTGTCATCTTGATAAGCTTATCGATGAGGCCATGAAACGATTTGAATAAGATTTTTTCTTTTGAGATATATCCAAGGCTGGACTTCTGGATTGTATTTATAGCATCCATCGTTATCATTAGCCCGCCTTGTTTTTGAACTAAAACAATACAGCTTGTGCTTAGACTTGGTTAGTAAAATGTATCACTGGTGCAACTTAGAAACATTCAAGATCAATTTCATCAAAAAGAGAATGAATGAGCAAAATATTCAAAATATTTATTCTCCAATTTGATAACCAGAAGACTTTCTACCTTTCCTGGCCTACCAACAATAAATTTGTAATGAAAATCTGTGACAGTGATGAAAAAAATTCCACATACCGATAAATACCATGATGGTGCCAACAAGGAAACAGAGTCCACAAATCACAGAGAGAGGAATGTTTTTATGAAACTCATATTGGAATGACTTGCAGTCATAGACTTCATTGGCTTTTGGTGCTGTGGGTAGAGCAGTGGAGGGTATGTTCAGGCTGTGGTTAGTAGTCATTGAGCCATTTATGGTTGCCAGGGTAGTTGAGATTGCTGACGTTGTCATGTTCACAAGTGACGAGTTGGTTGTCATGGTGGAGTTTAGTACACTCATTTTGAGCAGCAGCAAATGAGAATCTTTTCACCGGTTTCTGGAATGGGAAGAAACAATTAATATTTCATGTTAATGTTATTTTATTTGTTGTTTTGTTTTGGTTTACGCTCTTTTGAAACTATTGTTGTAATTTTTTCTTACTCATGAATTCAAGTTAAGCAGGAGTTGTTGGATAAATAGATGGGGAAGAATTTCTTACCTCCCACAAAACAGGATCTGTTACAAGGTGAATAATCTCCCGAATCTTCCCTAATGGCAAAATTGTTAACATACAAAACAGTTTTGAGAACAATTAATAACTTTGCACTTATTTTAGGCTCTTGAAGAAAATGAATTATCTATCTGCTGGTAATACTTTCAATTGCAGTTGTTAAACTGTACAATAATAGTAATAACAGTTATAAGAAGTGTATAACATCATATCTGATCATATTCATATTTCGGTGCAGTAAGAGACCTGTTTATTAGAAACAATGATTTAAGAAACTGAGCATCTACAATTTTGACGAAAATGGGTATGAAAAATGGGCTATCGTCTTGAATCAATAGATGTATCCTGTCAAGTGGTTTAAATGAAATGCGAATTCGTGCAAAATGTTTTGTAAACTTTGAGAGGAGGCCACCATAAGTTGATAAGGTGCATTTCATTGATATCATATTATGACATTGAGAGAAGCATAGAATTGAATGACATTATATTCCATGTATTGTAGTGCATGGTGTTGTTCTTTGTAAATAATCAAATATAGACAGGCTGGAAGTAAAGCCAATTGTTCTTATAAAAAAGCGTGCGAAGAAGGTAAAATAGGCTTATGCACTAAAATTGGTAGGTCATAACAAAACTGTCAGCTTCATCAGAAGATATTAGAAACTTTCTTATGAAGAAGAATACGAATATTACATTCAAGAAGTAAAGTGGATGTTCACAGTTAGCTTTTTTAATGCCACATTGCTCTACTTTTGTAAGTTTGGCAGCAAGAACATAACAAGAATATATCAATATATGAACTACAAAAAAACCACCAACATTTTGTATAAATATGTAAGGAAAAAGGACCTAGATGTTTGGAATTTAAATTGCCTTGTTCTCCTGATCTAGTTTTGTTGTAGAAAGGTGCCAAACCTTGAGTGACAATTGGTTCTTTACTTTGAGGAAGTTTTTTAAAGACGCAGGGGCGGATCCAGGAAAAATTCTGACTACTGTCCAAATTTGTCGAAGTGACAGAATGATCTATTTTTTATCTTACAGCCTAAATTAGAAAAAAATACTAGACCTGAAAATCAGACTACAGCTGGAGCAGTAGCAGCTGTAGTCTGGATCCGCCCCTCGATGAATTTCGTTTAGTTGACTGTGCTATTTTGAATTCTAGCACCAAGGAATAGAGAATCTCTCTCAGTAGCAGGTGCTGGGCATTTGCAAAAAGATGTTGCTCATCTCCAACTTTGTCCAAATTACGTCTTTTACATTGGCGTTGACTCACTTCTAAGCCTTTGTATTGACCAATTTCTATTTGTAGGTTATGGTTAATATATGATTAGACATTAATGATATGACAAAAATAGGCCTAAACACCTCTCAGACCTTATCACAAAAACAATTGTCGACTTATTCTGGAGAACGGTTAAATACGAACCTTCCCATGCACAAATACGAATTCCAGGCACCCAATTGCACTACACAGACATCTAACGATAAAAATCTTCAAATAACAGGCAAACTCTTGACGGAATGAAAGAGTGAAACGAAACATATCATCATGAGTGAGCTGTTCAGTAGTTCAAAGGCTATCGCAAGCGCAATTCATTTATTTCCTTTGAAAAACAATTCAATTTCTAAAAGCTTTCTCGAGTAGAAGCTTACAAACCCACAACAAAACCTTCCAGACAAGAAAGACCTCCTACAGACATGGCTTTTCAATAGGCCTATTTACGCAAATCCACAGGAATAAGCCAAAGGGCATGAATAATGCAGCGACCTGAGAGTTTTAGGAGAATGAAATCGCAAATATAGCGTAGTGTTTGACATATAAATGAGAGAAAACAAACAATAGCATTATTCACGGGAAGGGGAAGACTAAGCAAAAACAAAGCTGAGCCAACTTTTTATATGAAGACGGGGAACTTCAAGAAAATGTAGACAAATCGAAAAAGAGGCTTAAGTTTTTTAAAGGAAAACTTCATGAGATTTATTTTACCTTCTGTCAATGTTTGTAACGAAAACTTTAATAGCCCGAATCGCTTCATTTTGCTAATAACAAAAAATTAGCCACATAGATACAACTTCACAAATACCATTCTGCTTGAGTGGTTAGTTGATACATGTTGTTCAGGTCTTAAAAGATGCAAAATAAAGTGCCATTTTGCATGTTAATCAGCGTAGTTATAGACTTTAGAAGAGCCTCAAACATTACCTACAACATTCTTTACTATAAACCTAATAACCAGGAGAAGTTTTATGATCTGAATAACTGTTTTCAAGAAACTTAAGAAGAATTTTAGTTTATAAATCTGGACGAGAATCAAGAACATTTACTAAGATGTATATGATACATAAATAGAATAGTAATTCTGGCCGATTCACAGAGGCCTGTCCAAAAGAGCACTTGCGTGTATGATAGACTGTTGTTGAGCAGTGGGCCTAGGCAAGCACAAATCCCAAACCTGAGCTAGGTTTCTTAAAGGTAAAATAAAACGTGTACTTGATGGATTGAGAAAGATAAAGATGATAGAAAATAGTTTATAATGAACTTACCCTCTTAGATTTTTATCAAAAGCACCCAAGATCTTCAAGGAAAACCAAGGTCTAACATAGTTTCTGGAAACGTGATCTGAAATATTCAAGTAAAAGGAGATAAACGTTGAGAGATCACACTCCGACCAAGAAACAAATACGAAAATCCCTCGACCAACACAAGCTTGAATTACTCATCTTGTGAAAATTGCGGTCTCCTTGAGATTGTCAGTTGTTACTAATCTGATATTTGGACGCACGAAAGGAAATCGAAACAATTCATCTTAGATTAGGACCAAGAAGTCGGGTGGGGTTTGCTACAAATTCGTCATTTCTTTACGGGAAGAAGAAATTAATTACAATGCCTAAACCGGATTTGCAGATTCACAGCTAAACGGAGAGCCGTGGCCTAATCTGGCACGTAGCCTGGAGTGAATGATGCACGGGGGTCAATGTCGTATGGTTGCTGCTGCTGTTGTTGCTGTTGCTTGAGCAGGTTGCACGGTAATGTTTTCTGGTTCTTACCTTGACCTCAAGTACATATCGGAAAACGTGATTGCACAACATGTGTATGTGTATCTGTAGGCTGTGAAGTAGTATCTACTTCAGTGGCGGTTTTAGGAACCGCGAGGCCTGGGGCCGAAAAAATTTGCGGGGCCCCTTCCCCCCGGTAAAAAATGTGGTCCTAATATTATTTTTTGCGTTTTCTTTACAGAGAGCTTGTACAACTCAAATTTTTGCTAAGTCTGGACATAACTTTATTCCAAACGTTGGAGAATAGCTGATATATTTCATTATGAAGGAGAGAATTCTTTTATTTTATGAAAGGTGCGGGGCCCCTTTTTTCTAGCAAAAGCGCGGGGCCTGGGGCCATGGCCCCTCTGGCTCCCCCCTAAAACCGCCACTGATCTACTTAGTTGCTGCAATGGCTATTACGCACTTTCTAACTACACTCTTTTCTTATAAGAACCAGTAAATTTGATTTGAAGCTGGCTGTTCTTAAATATTGCTCAATTTTTAAAGTGTTCTTACTTTTGTAATGCTTTTAAAGTCTACTTTTGCTATTGGTTGTGTAAATAGTTGCAAATTTCCACTTTTCTGGCCCATCTGATATACCAGTAGGCTGCCAACTTGCTTGTCTATCTTTATTTCTCAGTCTAATGGTTATTTCTAATAATTCACGTATTGAGCAAAAAATAGCCAGCTTCAGCTTGTTCTTTACTTGTTTTTAACATTCGGCTCTTATAAAATTGTCCTTCTAAAAAAGAGAGTTTAACTATGAGATAGAGCATTTCTAACATGAGGTAATTCCTCACTTCAGATATGAACAATTAAAGTTGATAAATGTTGAAAACTAGAAAATTAGAGTAAATTCGTTTTGCTCTACTGTCTGTAGCAAACTCTTCAGAGGTCTATTCCCAAGTTTTTGATACGTAGATAAAGTGGCCTATCACAAATCCTTACTAAAGGCACTGTTGCCAGAAAAATGGCTCAGGATGTAGTGCCAAACCATTCTTAAAAGTAATATTGTTTTCTGCAGTTGTTGAAACTTAAGACACTAGTAGATTGATTGAGAAAATATTTATAGCAAGAAAGGTGAGTGAAAAATAAAGGATAAGAATTATATTTTCAAAAAAGGGATAGTTGACATTTATTGAAACAAAAATACTAGATCAAGTTATTTAGCAAGTGAAAAGGTTTTGTCTTTTTGTAACTTATAGTCATAGTACCCAAAGAAAGTCCTTTCAGCTTTCCCTGTAGCAGGACTGCTTGGAACTGTCACAGACCCGAGCATACACTAATAAATAGGCAGAATTCTGTCTGTAGCAACTTAAGAATAATTCAATATATCATGCATAAAAACGTATAACTTTTACAAGAAAACCTACGTACTACGGCGATACGTACTTTCTCACGAACCTAGGCCTCAGCCTAAAACACTCTACTTTTACAAACTAAATGAACTCGTATTTATACTAATACAAGATATGTAAAATAAGCATGATTAAGCAAATCTAAATATAAGAATTACAAAAAGATTACGAATGTTACTAAATCGGGTAAAATATTAGGCCAAATATAAAACTACGTAATGTTTATGGGGAAATCACTAGGATAAACAAAACCTAAACAATAGAGTGGGGGATGCCTAAACTACGTAACGAAACCATGATGCACGGGGAAATAACCTAACGATGAAAATAGCTATTACCTAACGAGTGATGTAATACATGAATTTAACTAAATAAGCATATCGTGACAGAACTTTACCTTTCAACATTCTAATAGAGAGGGCATATAGAATTTTGCAGGTTAAGTCTCAGTCAGTAAAGACGTATCTGATAGGATGTATTAAGCCAATTATTGCTACAGGTTCTAATCAGAAATAGCGTCAGAAAAATTTGCCAACATTTTTACCACCAAATTTACGTTGTCATGACCTGTCTGATACAAGTTATGGGAGTTTTAATTTAGGCCTAGCCCTCACAGCTTTGCAATTTTTCCGCCATTTTGATAGACAATAGTATTGTTTCTGTTGTCATAAACGTTATCGTTGTTGCCGTTGCTACTGTTGTTGATATACGTATTTGTTGATATTAGACATGCTCGGCAAGCCCTTGTCTCCCTGTGCTCCATACGGTCAATTCTTATTGCCAGAGTAACGCCAGCATGTCAAAGAACGCAGGGAAACAAGGAATCAAACAATATTGCGGTTTTCCTGACGTTATAGTTGTTAACATTGGCGTTAATTTCATTATCACGGCATTCAGATCAAAAAGCTTTAATAAGAACCAAAGGACTCATATTAAAAACCCCAAAAATCAAAGAAGCCTTTCGAACAAAACTAATATTGCCAAGAAACATTTATCATAAAGCATGACTACTATCAATATATTTAAGAGATGAAAACTGATGAATAATCAAGCAACGATGAATTATGAGATTTTTTACGTTTTTCGAAAATATTCTTCAAGATTTTCCCATTAGGCCAAATTTTGTAAGATTTTCGATATTCCTTGGACGAAGATTTTTAATTGAAGTTTACGAGGCTCTAGTGCGTGATTTTCCTTTCGTTTCTGTATGCGCTGCGTTCCTTACAAACTGTTTCTTGTAAAGAACTCTTGAAGCTGCGATGGTTACAAGCTAGTATTTAGAAAAGGAATATCAACATAAAGACTCTCACCTGAAGAACCTTCTGACAAATCTAGCCAAGAAAATCTACAACAGCTCGTGATATTTACCTTGATGAAAATATGAAATTCATGATTCTTTCGACTTTAAATTATTGATGATTGCCTCATTGTCTAAACAATTTCAATTATGTGGACGCCTCACAATTAAAGAATTCGTTTCTGAAAGCACACGAGATTGCTAACAATTCTGAAACCAAAGCTTTTCAAAGTATGCACACGTATATTTTTGTAAGCAAGTACTTCTATGAGCAAAGTGGTCATCAGCAAAGCAAAAACAAAATGGTTCTTAATAGAAGGGAGTGAACTTTCCTAATAGGAAGAGATGTAGGCGAAGGCTAGAATATACATCAACTGCAGGGAACCGTTGGAAATGATAAAGATATTCAATTTGAAAGATTTTATGTTTCTTGTTTTCCAATTTTTCCTTAATCCTTTCCTGACTCCCTTTTTGATTTAGGTCCATTGGCTTGAATTGTGTTCCACTTCATGTCACTGACGTAGTAGAGGCTTTATTCGCTGTGGGTAGGGAAGTGGGACAAGTGCACCAAGATCTTAGAAGGCTCGTAGGAGACAACGGTACGATACACGCTTTTTTATAAGGAACCTTTTAAAAGGAACCTAAATGTAGAATATCGAAAAACTTAAGGAAGTTCTACTACTAAAGGTCCAATCACTGAGGAACTTTATAATTGTAACATTAGTGTAGATATACAACTTCTGTAATGACTCTTATTAACTTCTACGTTATATAGGCCTGGCCTAAGCTTCTTCGTGGTGTAACACATTTTCTTATTATAGTTTATTGCAAATGTTGAATTTAAATGCCTTTCTTGTGTCAGTACTAATTCCTATCCACTAGATGAGCAATTAAAATTAAGGAACTATTAAGGACTTATTAGAACTACAAAGTGGTAAAAATAGGTCTCAAAATGAGGAACTTAAAGTACTAGGCCCTGAGCTAGGTTCCTTATAAAATAAAGCGTATAATCATCACTTTGGTGTGTATGGAACAGGAACATCAAGTGAACCATCTGGGGCAGAGGGAAGTTTTGAATAGGGGGGTCTGAGTCGACTTTATAAGTGCTAAAGTGGGTTTTCGGGGAGTCATTGTGTTGATGGGTTCCGATGTGATTTCCAAGCACTTAGGCACATTTTTGCTTGACATTATTCTTATTCTAATTGCAGGTATTTACTTTTTAGTCCGCAAAAAAAGAATCCATGACTTCTTTTCGATGAAGGTGGTGTTGCTGTAATTTGCAAGAATTCTTCAACAAGGTGCATATGAAAGGCAGCTGTAAAAGTTAATCAAATTCAAATCATTCAACAGACACCGACCCAGACCCCTAATTGCCATTACGCTCTTTCAACTCGATCTTTTGTGGGTTTACTTTACGAGATTAATTAAATCAAACTTCCCAATAAGTTTATTGAATTATATTTCTTAATTCAGTTATCCCTATCGAACTCTAAAACAACCGGGAAAATGGTTGCCAACAAATTGTCTTAAAATTCTTTTATTATTTGGGTTTTTGCGGGTTATCTTTCGTCAATAGAACCATTCAATTTTCTTTGCAGACCTGACCGAAATCGAACCATAATAAACCATCGATTCAAAATGAGCCGGTTTATTATTTTCTGCAAGGCCAAATTCGATGGAAAATTCAAAACACAGGCACACAAAAAACACATGCACGTTTTTAAAGGAAACCTAGTACTATAGACCCAATTCAAAGATATCTAACAAACGTCTAAGAGCGACACCAACATGTTAAAGAAACCTTTCAAGTTAAGAAGGTTGTTGTATATTTCTTATTCCTACGCAACGAGGAAGGAAAATGAAGGCGTCCCAAAGAGCAATCCAATTTCTTTGGAGCTCCCGGTAGATCTGCAGATATTGATAGCAAAATATGAATTTCGTCCAGCAGCAATGAAAACTTATCTTAAGACTTTGGTTGGCAATGCGTGGAGTCTGTTTGATTCATTCAAATTAAATTGAGTTGAATTGAAATTTTCAACATGTCACTACACGTTTTATACAAGCGAAACTAGCTGAAATAAGCCTAACCACACATCCAAGTATATCCCTAGTATCAAGAACATACTTCTCATAACCGGTGTTCCTGAAAATCACAATCCGACAAAACCGTCAGTACTGCAATACACGCATTTTTTATAAGCAACTGCTTTATAAGCAAGTCAGTATTCGACCAGACAAAAACTTAAACAATTCCAGTACTGGTTATAGGAATGCAAAGCAATTTAAAAATTTTAGTTCTGTTCCAACTGGCAATGAAAATCGTGCAGTAGCCACAGGGAAGTAGGTTAAAGCTAAGCAATTTTTAGTGCTGAGCTTCAGCTGAAATTGAAATGCGTGCAATCTCATTCTAAAATGTAGTTGAATTGCAGTAAGTCAGAAAAAGGAGTGAAAAAGGTCAGGAAATTCGAATAAAACCTGAAATTGTAAGTTGTGTTCTGATGAGAACTCTGATGAGAAGGCCAAGTGAGCCAAAGTCTGTCAAGTTTTGCCTCCCGTCTCTTTTATTACCTTTCCTGGTTTATCACATGCCAGGTAGGGTAACTCTGGGTTGGAGTCACCCTGTCAGCAATGCAAGGTAAGGTGACCATGCTAGGAAGGCAGACATTTTGTTCATTCAAGCCATGCTTCGGGCTAACTCTTTTGTAGGGTCCTAATCTCACATTATTAATCCTACGTTTTTAAGCAGCAATTTTAAGAAACACAATCTCACACTCTGATGGCCGATAATTAGCTTCCAGCTTGAGTGCCGATAGACCCAGTGCTTCTTTTGAAATGATTATCCTATCCTCTGCTTTCTGCTTTGTGTGGCCAATGATCTCTAATACTTTGCAGTTGAATGAGCACCGCGCGCAGTTGACACCATCTGAGCTCATAAACAGCTTTGGTTTGTTTAATCAGTTTTTCCTGCGCATGTTTTCGGCCGAAAGATGCGTGCATCTGAATGTAATGTTGTCATCGCATGGGATGTGACTATTTTCACAATTTACACAAACATAAAGCTCAAAAAGAAAGTTTAAAATCAGGTTTACCTGCAAACGATCCATTGAGGGATCGCGGAAGTAGGCGAAAGTTGACACCCTTGAAAGGGAAGGGGGATTGCCTCAAAGAAATAACTTCATCATAGACAGGTTCCTACCCATTCAACAATTTATAAAGCCATAGAGTAACACTAAAATGCAGTTTACTCACCATGAAAGACGTTGAAAAATTTACATCCAACCATTTACGTATCACACTTCTTTTCCTCAGCAGTCTTCAAACAGCACCACTTCTGCAAATCAAATGTAGATTGCGATGAAACAAGCGAAAAACTCATAAACTACGACAGAAATCAACAGATTACCAGGGCTGGGAAATAGTTGGTGTTGGAGCGAACTGCAAATTTGCAATGACTGTAATTGTATTCGGTATGCCTCTGTCTGCTCAGAAAGGCTTTTCAAATCGTGCGGCTTCTGCGTTTGGAACTTGCCCCTAACCGACAGCCACGGTGTAAAGAAACTGTGTGACGCAGTCAAGAATACCATATTCACTTCCTAGATGGAAAGTGCCAAAAGATGTCCAGTAGCAGACAAGTTTTAAACCTTAAAGGGGACACAACAGGGTTCACATGTGGGTAGGCGGTTGGGGAGCAAGGCACCACTGACTTCATAGTCGAGACACACCGTATTGCTCTCCAAACTGAGTTGTCCCTTGCTGAAGCTTCTACTAATAAAGTACATAATGCTGTAGCAGATATCGTTGGCTGTAGCAAACATCGTTTAAACAACTAGTCTCATTGGTCAAAACCCAAATGGTCCGCCTCAGGAATGCAGGTTTCAAGTAGCAATAGCTTCAAATTCTGTAATAGCTAATTATTGTTTATAAATATAAGTTCTACAATATTAGTAACCTGGAACTCATAAATATATGTAATATTAGGTAAAAGTTGCAGTTCCAGCAGGGCTCGATTTCTTACAGGAAATATAAAAAGCCACATTTACACGAAAGTTACAAGGGGATACAGAGTTTTTGGAAGAGAGGCTGCTATATACGAAGCCTATAAACAAAACTGAAAAGATTTTGTCTAGCCATATGGTACAAATTGTCTAATTAAGTTAAAAACATGTGAATTGCCATACAACTATAGAACATAGCCACATAACATATGCTACCGAGTACAGTAAAAAGTGACCTAGGAATGATAACTAATAACTTAAAACGATTTTAATCGCCTCATTGGGATTAATTCAGTGATGCTATCAACCAAACAACGACTTCATTAAAAACTTCATCAAGAACTTAACTACAACTCAACCAGTGGCTGATCATTACAGATATCTTTCTAATGGACTCTGATGCATTATGGATGATAATTGCATTATGAAAACGAGGCTACTATCTACCCCGCTTCTGTTAAAATTCGATTGAATTCGAAGGGTAATTTTTTCACATGGAATTGAAACGATAATAGGCTTCGCACCCACTTTTTGACTTTCAAAAGAGATTCCTTTCTAGATTCGAGCAAAAATACAGAGTTACGAACGAAGCATTTCCATATCGAAAGAAAGCATCAGTGCAAGGTCTCGATGTAAAATTTTCTGACTTCCAGTGGAGGCTTGTCAACTTTCCATATCATAAACCAATATTGATTAATGAAACAATATTGTAAGATTGAAGATTGCTTCATTATCTATCCGACCCACAAGAACTTCTAGTTCAGCTCGGACGTTGGGACATGGAAGGACCACGACTGTCCATTGACTAGGCCCTGTTAACGGTCGTGACAGAAGCCGCCGGACAGAAGCCGTCGGACAGAAGCCGCACAAAGCAGTAGACACTGTATTATTAATGACAAAACAGATCAATGGCTTGTGGTGCTGAAAACATTTCTTGTGCAACCACGATGACAATAGGCAGTTTTTCATCCAATTTCTGCGTTCTAAATCGTGACATCTGGTCGATAAGGTAATCTTTCTTTTGAAGAAATTTCAATTTCGAGTAAATTCCTAATCTCATTATTTTCTTAACAACCATATTAGCTGTTTTTCATTGCAATGAAAATGCACTTTAACTTTTTAAGTATAACAAGCATAAAGCCTCGTTCTCAATTTAACCTCGTTTTATATTGTTCACATCTTATAGACTCCAAATCTCAACTCCTGGGCTTTTCTGATACCCGATAACAACTGAACCAACTTTCAATAGAGTGGGGCATGGTGGTCTTATTTACAAATTGTGTCATGGTAGTTTATCTGGTAAATTACTGTTTTAAAAGCAAAGCTTCCTCAGTGATAGAAAGCAGTATACTATTTCAAATAGAAAAATATATTTTTGGCAAGAACAGACATTTCCATATAAAACAGTTTGCTGTACAATATCAGCTTGTGTTCCACAAGGTTCTATCCTAGGTCCTTTTTTCTTTCTCGTTAACATTGACAATTTGACACTTTGGTTAAATGTAAAGTCAAACTATTGCTGATGTCTCATCACTTTCCTCGGTTGCTCATGATGCCCAATCTGCAGCCAACAGTATGAGCCACAAATTAATCTTTATCAAACTCTGAGCAAAAAGTTAGCAAAAAGTTATTCCACCCTGATCCTAATAAAAAAGCAGGTGAGGTCTTTTACTACCAAAAGCATTTTAATAGATCACTAATCCAGTGGTGCAACAGGGACGACTCTTGGAATTAAAAGTATGATGGCACCCTTGTCCAGCAATGGACCTGTATGGGGAAAATGGGGAAAATGGGGGTTCGGGTACTTGGATGGGAAATACAGTGAAAAACATTTGGGGGCCCCTTTGGGGCTCCTTTTACTTGGGGCCCTTAGATTTTGTACTTAGGTGCTCCTAAACTACGTTATGCCACTGCACCCATCAATGAAACTCCTGTAAATTGTGTCATGGAAAGGGAAGCATCTTGGATTAAAAGTGCATTTAATTTGTAAATCCAGGAAAGGAATGGGAATTTCGAGCTACAATTTACAACCAGAACAGATGGATTTCAATCAAGTTGCTTGACCTCTTTAAGAAAAGTTTACTGCTTTTAAAATGTTCAGCCCTGAATTCAGTTTATGGTATACTATGGTAGTCACAACCCAAAATTATTTGAAATTTTGACACAACTACATGCTAGACTCGGTAAACTAAACTTTCATAAACTTAAAAAAACATTGGAAATATTATGGATACTTTGTCTCCAATAAGGGCCGGGGCAATTGAGGACAATGAACACTTTTCTGTAATGCCATTCATATGATGCAATTAGATGCAATCTTCTTGACAGTATAAATGCAATATTGTAACCAAACAACATTTTTAACCTTGTCAATCAAGAACTGCTACAAATCATCCTGTTTATGGCCATGGCATCTTGGAAAATCCTTGACCGTCAAAGCCTATGTAAAATGAGTCACAGAGGCACAAGAGCGACGAGATAACTGATAAGTATATTTGCAATGAACAACTCTGGCTTCTCCAAGAAAGTTTTTGTTCAGATCCAAAAACTTTGTTTTGTTTTATCATGATCTAGCTCTCAAGAGATTTAAATTACTTTTGAAAACAACACAATAGAGCCTTCATTGAACAATCTGGAACCATGCAGCAAAATATTCAGACCATGACTTCTAATGTGTACAGACCTTGCTGCATTTATGTCATGCTTCGGCTTCCATCTGAATATTGCCTAACATTGACATTGAGCTCAAATTTCTTGTCTAATATTTTCAACAACATTCGGCAATTAATGGGAGTGGTTGAAAGCCAGAGACATTTGTCTTCTCTACATTGACTGATTGTAAGAGAATTCCCTTTAAGACGCCTCTGCAACAGTCATTGGTCCTGAATTTCAGCAATGACAGCACTTGGCTGTTATTCTGCATAACGCTAGTGCTTGCGTTGGTAGCATCAGCACTCATCCAGATGTTAGGTCGTATTATTTAATTTGGCTCGATCGCAGTTAAGCTGGTAGCCTCCTCCACAGTTACGCAGTCCACAGAAAAAAGATCCACTCATTAGGGAGGTGATAGTGTAGGTAAGCTCTTCGGAAAACTTGTTTCCATGTAGTTGCCGCCCGCTAAACTGCAATCGTCCCATTTTAACTTTTAGTTTTATCTCCTGTATAGTTACGGAAGCTTATTTTTATAGTGTAGTACGTCATTAATCATAAATTAAAATCCTAAAAATTTAATATTGCTATTCAGTTTGCTTTGGACCAGCCAATTCAAATATATTTCACTGAAGAAATGTGTGGCAGCTGTGATTGTCATAGTAAACACAAGTTCGCTAAGCAGCTAAAAGTCAGAAAAGTCAATGCAATGACAGAAATGTCTATTTGGTAAAGATGCCTAAGTCAGGAAAACTCAATGTTAGATAACATCTTCTACATATTAATAACCCCCCAAAAAGGAAAGGGTCTAACTAAGTAACTTAGGAAATTGAAATTGAAACTCGATCTGAAGTTAGTTTCAAATAAACTTACCCTAGCTGCTCGCTAGGCCTTGCACGTCTCAGACTGAAACTTTACAACTTTTGGTTGCTTGTAACTTCTTCGCTTCGTCGGCATTCATGGGAAGAAAAGATGGACGATGACATGAAGCAGCTATCTGTCAGCTGTGTACAAAGCCAAGAAGAATTCAGGCCTTGACTGGTGGAAACAGTTTGTCGTCCGAATTCCAAACCCGCTAGGCCGCAACGCTACCAGGGCTGCCAGATTTGTTAGCCCGCTAAGCCAAATAGGTGATGAAATAAAGCCAGAAGCCAGAAAAAACAAGAGAAAGCCAAAATTGAATACGAGGCTGCAAAAAGTCCCCAATAAATGAAAATGAGGCTGTTGTGATCTCATCGCAAATCAAAAATTGTGATAACCAAATAACCCTTCCCTTCTTTTTACGTTAAACGGTTATAGGTTTAGCCCTGTTCTTCTGCACTACTCAACAGCAGTTCCAGACAACAGCTGCTTCTGCTCGAGCTGCAGACAGATTTTCAGGTCTAGTATATTTTTTTAATTTAGGCTCTAAGATAAAAAAAGATAATTCTGTCACTTCGAAAAATGTGAAATGTAGTCAGAATTTTTCCTGGATTCACCCCTGCTACTTGTTCTCAATGATTTATTAACACACTAACGATGTCCAATATAGTAAAACACTTGTTGATTGCCAAGGATCAGTATGTCACGTCTAGATTTAGGAGTAACTATGAGGAATTTCCAACAAAAAGAAAGAATAAGCCAAAGTTTAGCTGTAAGGCAAGTCATTTTTTTCTAAGCTGAAGCAAAGCACTTTTTAAAAAAGCCAAACTTGTGAAATCTGACTTAGAAAAAGCCCATATGGCAAGCCTGACGCAACCAGCTTTCAGCTAAAAACGGGGGTGACATTTAATCACGAACACAAAGGCAGGAAAAGGTGGCAACAAAAATCTTTAGTCTCTAGCTTTTTAATAACATTTGAATAAGCAACATAATACTAGGTTCAAATTCCGGTGAATATTTGCTGTCTCTTTAAACCAGCCCTAATTGGGGTCCTAGGGCTAGCTAAGAAAGCTAAACCAATTAGGTACTGAATCATCTCAACAACTAACCTTAATATTCTGTATCAACTAACTGGTCTGTAACAGTCAACTAACAGTAACTAATTACTAACAAATAAGATCTAACATTATCTGTAACAACTAACTTGATGTATATCATAAATGATTGATTTGTTGCTGAAAAATTTTTGTTTGATTTGGTTACTGCGTTGCAGTATCAATCTAAAACACACAAATTGCCTAGCTGATTTTCTAAGCCTTCTTATCAAAAGTATTTTACTAAAATCTTCAGTACATCCCATCGAATTCTAGATTGACAAGTAATCAGAATCATAGCTAGGTGAACTTCATATTTATTTCAAAGTAAAACTTTGGCCTCCAAAACTTTTGCATAGCTCTTCCGGGTTTGCCTGATATTTCAACATTGATGCTGTGTTGAAGTTTTGCCAACAGTCTTTTTAGTATAAAGGTCAAGAACTTTATATTAAACTCAACGATACATCAACATTTAATGTTAATTCAAATAATATGTCCTCTTTCTTGTCTTGAAAAGGTACCCTGAGACAAAATTGCCTTTTTTATACGTTCAAAGGGTTAGAGTAATGTTGAATTTCAAAATTTGAAATATGGTTGAATTAGAGGAAAGTCCATCTGGAAGAACAAAACCAGAAGTAGAATTTCAGATGCCTTACAGCAATAACGCAACCCACTACCTTTTTCAACACCATCTAAACGTGTGACAAAAATCTACGCGAATCTACGCCAAAAATAAGCGAGTGGTAATGTTTAACTTCAAAATTTAAATGACAAACATTTATGAGTGGTAACGTTTAACTTCAACATCGAAATAGAAATGGATGAGTGGTTGCATGTAATATCATCATTTGAATGACCGAAATTGATGAGTGGAAGCATGGGACTTCAAGTTTTATTGACAGAAATTGATAAATTGTAGTGTGTATCTTCGATATTCAAATAACAGAAATTAATGAGTAGTAACAGTTAACTTCAACATTTAAATGATAAAAATTTATGAGTGGTAGCATGTGACTTAAGCATTCTAATAAACAGACTCGAGCCTATTTTCATATCCGTCAATTGTACGATAGAAGTACGGGGAGAGAATGTGCCAGTCAACTCTCTGTAATTTCAAGCAAAATGAATCACGGATTCGCGGAGTGTGGTCATACCAGCACAAGCTGCTAGGGTTGCATTGCTTTGATCAGTTTACCTACTTAGTGGGCTCTTTGAACAAAAACCAATATTACGAAGATAGTAACTTAATAGATACTTATAGAGGGATACTTGGTGGAGATAGTTAAGGAAGATAGCAAGGGTATTGTCTATCAACTATCAACTAGTAACGTTAAACAACCCCTAATGGCCCATCTCCCTTCCAAAATATTACTCCCGTTTACAAATTTTATTTTCTACCTTCATTGCAATCGTCTCAACTGCTTACAATTACAGATTGCAAGCTCGGCGATTGAAGTCCAACACTACTAACAGGCGTGAAGACACCTCCGTCTTTATCTACGTCCATCATATTTTCAGTTGAATTTTCTATTTGTTTACTATCATTATTCTTCCTGCTAACGTCTTCTTCGTCAGAGGGATCCGGGGTGGTTGTCAGGATATTTCTGGCTGCTAGCGTGCTTGGCGAGTTAGCCTCCTCGTTAAAATTGTCAGTTTTTATAGAGTTACATGGTTGAGACTCTGTCTTCGGTTTGGGTTTCACTGCTTCTTCTTGCGGGAATACGCTGAATGAGACTTCAAGTGGCTTTCGCTGAATAAGACAAATGAAAAGTATTCGACTTAATACTGCAATAGTATGCAATACCTGGTTCTGAAATTCTAAGTAAGGTTATCAATTATCTTTGAAGAGTCTTTCAAAATCGTTCGACAATCGTGTCGAATCGTTTCGACTCGTATCGATGTGTAGAGGATCCTTAATTGGGAAGAGATATAGTTTCATTGCAAAAAATATAGTTTATAAACCCACCTCTCGAAAAATTCCATAAACACGGACTACATCTGCTAATGTTAAATTATCTAGTAGAGTTTCATCCGCACGCCAAACTTGAACCTGATGAGGAAAACAAGTAATCCTTATTATCATCCTTACTGTAATCAAATCCCCGCCAATAAAATCTTGTAAATTCAACATGAAAATCTTTACAAAATACATTTATCAACTCTCAAATCCCTCTCTATCTTCTCCATACATCTGTAAATACATTTGTTTGATAACCAGATGAGGAGAAAAGCAATAAATTTTAATTGGGCAATTGCCCAAGGGATTTTAAAGAAGCATTGAAAAAGTTAAACTTACGTCCCAGAATGTTGGTAAATCGAATTTCTGGAGAATAAACTTCTTTAATACACGAACTGGAAGATTTAACGGGCAGCAAAGATATCGTGTGGGAAACAGAGTGAGAATCTGAAAAAGATATATATATATTAGAAAATTGAATTCATTTCAAATTTCCAGCACTGAAGGCAACGACTAAAAACTTAGAAAATCATATGCAATAAAACATTTCAGGTATCGGAATAAGCAACAAAATTCAAATACATGCAATACAATGAACTAATTCAAAAATAACAATCTTCATCAATAAACTATTCTTACAATGAGTTGGGGACTTACTTAAAAACCATTACAATGAATATATCACAAAAATGAATAAGAACAAACCTTTTCATTTCGTATCCTCTTCGATTTATGTCCTCTAAAAATAGAAATAATGGAACATCAATGAAGGAAGATCTTTGATCGGTGCAAAACTCGAGGATGGCGAGGAAAATCGTAAACATATGTTTCGCTATGCTTCCGATTTCACTCCCATTCATCAACGACTCACAAACGTCAATTAAGTTATGATCCAGAACCCCATCATCTCAACCTGTGAAGTTGAGGCTGATCTGAATACAGTAAAATGTATTTTTTTCGAATCATTAAAATATTGTTAGCTACCTGAAGTATCTTAGTGTGACGAGAATTCTGCCATAATCTTCGTGAATAAGATCTGGCTCAGATGATTTTCCAGCTCTGCCTGTTACAAGAAACAAAATGCATCAGTTTCAATGAGGCCCCAGAAGATGAGAGCCCGGAAGATGAATGCTGAACCCAATTCTCAGCACTGAAATAATCAAAAATCCCATTTCTAATGAGAAAAGTAGAGAAATTCCTAACACTGACGTATCAAATAAACCCAATCCCAAATTACTTTTTTATTGCTGAATCCCAAGAGTCAAATTCCATTCTCTCAGTCAATGAAAAGATGAACTCCAGTTCCCAATTTTCGGAAGTTTCGGAAACATGTTTAGAGTGATATCTGTCATGATACCTGTCATATAAAAGGGTATGGCAGGGGAGGTAAAATGGTATTAATACTTAGAATTATATCATGCTTTAATGTTGTGTCTTGTTTTTTGCTTGATGAGACATTCATCACTGCTCAGATTATAATTTAACATTGTACCATTTCGAATCATTATTGCGCAAATTGGTCATCACTGCATCTTAGATTATTGCCTGGCAACTATTGTCAATTCATTCATATTGGGCCTAGTTTCATTACAACATCTTGCAAGGATCTCTCGAGAATTACCAGGCAAACCTCTGGCAAAACACAACGAAAGGACTTTCAACGATTCAGTTATCTTTTAAGAAACGGTTGCATAAGAAATCTTATAAGTAAGTAGATGCATAAATCTTGTAATGAGTCCATTCTAAAAATAAATTTTTACTGTAAAATAATATGAGTAATTCAAAGCGTGTTATTTCTATAGATTCAATAATCTTGTGAAGACTCATTATGATACTTTTGAAAGAAAATTTCACGAGAATCTAAAAATTTAAAGAACTCCTCATGCTGACTTGAAGAACAAACTTATTATAAACAGTTTCTAATGTTAGTTCGATTATCTAAATTGTCACTTATCTGCCCAAGCTCTGCAGTTTTTGAATATTGTGAAAAACTTACTTGAATTATCTTGCTGGGCAAGACTAATTTCATGCAACCTTCTCGACTTTTTCTCTTCTAAAATAGAATGAAATTAATATTTTGATCGAAATAATCAATTATGATAATTCATAATCAAAAATAATTATCATCGTTAATTAATAAAACTTCATTCAAAACAGGTCAGTGCTCAGAGTAATGAGAAAATGCAGATCAGGTCACGAAGTCCTCAAACACATTTTTTCAATACAATTTCTCATAGAGAAAAGTAGATCCCTCCCACTTATGACCCTGTTGGATCAGAACTTCAGAAATGAAAGAAGTCACGAATGACGATGGCTACTCTTGCAAGAACGCCTACCTGGGTCCCTAATTCAAGATCCAAGATTCATTGGAATTCAAGATTCATAGGAATTAAAGATTCAAGATTCATTGGAATTCAAGATTCAAGATTCATAGGAATTCAAGATTCATTGGAATTCAAGATTCGAGATCCAAGATTCACTAGAATTCGAGATTAATCGGAATTCAAGATTCAAGATCCTAGATTCAAGATTCATTGGAGTTCAAGATTCATTGGAGTTCAAGATTCAAGATTCATTAGAGTTCAAGATTCATTGGAATTCAAGATTCATTGGAGTTCAAGATTCATTGGAATTCAAGATTCAAGATTCATTAGAGTTCAAGATTCATTGGAATTCAAGATTGAAGATCCTAGATTCAAGATTCATTGGAATCCAAGATTCAAGATCCAAGATTGTTTGGAATTCGAGATTCATTGGAATTCAAGATTCAAAATTCATTGCATGGCATAACAATATCTCGAGACCAGAGCAACTTGAACGCACGATTATTTTCTTGCTACAAAGTGAAAACTGCCGATGAATTCCGATGAATCTCGGGTCTTTAACTCTACAATCTTGAAATCAGTGAATCTTGAATCCTTGATCTTGAATCTTGGAATCTCAGATAGGTCACTCACCAAGTTTCCTAACGAGCACATCCCCGTCCTCGAACCAACTCTATTATTTTGATTTGCATAATTGCAAGCAGGTAGGACGGGTGTCAAAGAAGTAACCGTCATTTATTATACATGTTCTTCATTCAGAATCAACGTCATATCTAGCTACTATAACGAAATATTCCAATGAAATTAAAAAATCTTCTTATCTAGCTAGCTAGTGATTAGAAATTCTGCAGATGCTGCAAATAAGATTTATTGATGTAGAAATAGAAATAACCAATGAAAACTAAGAATAACAAGAAAACTTAGGATGTAAAAATATGAGGTATACAGACATGACGATCTAAGAATTACGTAGGAGTAAAATAAACCTAAAAATACAAGAGAAGTATTAAGGAGGGGGAAAATATGAAGGAGAAGGCCTTCTAGGATCTTTTCAACCTTCCCCCGCCATTGAAGAAAAGTTTTGTTAAAAATGATATGAGATTTTAGAAATTTGGAACGGCTTAAATCTTTCATAGTTACATTCAAGCCTTATCTAGGTTGGAAGTCTTTCAGCTAATATACTCACTTTCATAAAGTTCTGGAACAAGCTTGTAAATAATTTCCTGAAGAGTCTGGTCGGATCTGGAAAGCATATAAAAATTTAAATATTGCATAGGGCGAGTGTAGATCATGAGAAACGTACATTGTATCGACAATTAAGGGGTAAGAGGGGGGGCTTGATGTCTAAGCAGGATAAATTCGGAGTGTATCCCAATAGTCTAAATGACTACCAAAATCTGCAGAAGTTCTCTTTATAATATCTACTTAATGAACATTTACTTAGTACTACAAAAAAAGATAGCATGAGTTACACAGGCTAACAGGCTAAGTGAAAAATATCTTTGAAAGCCATTTTCTGAGCAAGATGAATACATAAAACCTTACCTGATATTGGCTAACGGTTTGGTCTTGTGTACCTCTGTATCACAAACAGGACAGTTAAAAGACGTTTCCAAATATTGAACGATACAGCTCTTGCAAACTGAAATGAAAAAGAAATTATAACATCATTATTAAGAGGAAAATACAAACGTATTTAACTATAGCCAACTAGGTAGAAACCTTTAGGGGAGGGTTTTGAAAAAGAGGTGAACCATATCTTAATTTTTCTTGAAGCTCAGAGAGACTGAGAACATACATAGTGTTACAAAAACTGTCCAGTGCAAAACATATCATCAGTAGTATTAGTATAACGAGACGTTGGACCTACTCCAAGGGTAGCTGGTAAATTATGTTGATATAAAAATGTCTTATGCTATATGATGTCTCTGATTCACTAGATAAACACCCCAGGCAAGGGGGTGGAAGTGTAGCAAGGGCACCCAAATTCCAAGGTGATGAAGGTCCTAGGAAAGTGAGTGGCATTCTACTCCATTTTTAAAGGCAGAACGTTTTACAGCTTAGAAGTAGCACTCTTAATATTTATTTGTGTGAATGTAATAGCCTATGTTTCTCGAAGCCCCGGTTTCGCAGTGGCAGCGCTCTAGAGTACGAATCTAGAGGTCGTAGGTTCGAATTCTACTCGGGTAATTTTCTTCTCACAAATTATCTCGATCTTGATATTTACTCTCAATTCAGATCACAGACAAAATCGCAAACAAACAAAAACTTACAAGAATGAGAACATTCGATCAGCGTGGTGGCCTCGATGAGATACCCCCCACAAAGGATGCACATCAAATGGGGGTTCAACTCCTTCAAATTGCGCACGTACTGCATCCTTCCACAAAACTTTCGAGCTAAAATTAAGAAATAAGCAGATAAGTGAAAACGCTAACCCAGCCCAGGTCTCTTCTAACATAGGAGAAGGCTACAGGGATCCAGATCTCAACCCTTTTCTTAAAGGAGTCGCATTCTCCCTTTTTCTATGTACTGAAGGTTACTACTAAAGACTTGTGTCTGACGTGATACAAAATATTCTTGTATTTCCACTGTTTGATTAAATCGGGCAGCAACCTTTGAAGATAATGAGTAGTGGGTGTGTATTTTTACTGTTGGATTATTCTGACCTTGCTTGTCCGAAAATGTAAGCTTTTGATAGGCCCAATCGTCTGATTTTTCGACTTCGAAGATCGGAATTCGGAAATCAGGTGTGAGATTCCAAACAGGGATTCAAAAACAAGCTCAAGAATAGAGATATTTATCAAAATATCCTGCTTCGTTCTTAAATCATTTATTCTCAGTTTCGGCAAGATGATTGGGTTTGGGAGCAATCACTACGTCCAGTAAATATTTTCCACCTTTCTGCACTTTTCTACTATGAGAAAGGATTGCTAATCCTACAAAGGATGATGGAGCTCATTTCTTTCAGGCAATAACATCCCCTTAGCAACGCATAGCTACTAAAGCTCAACGACTGCGACAGGAAGTCTTGACGACAAGTACGAAAAATTTAGGCCGTAGCTAATGCAATTTCATCCTGAAATCTACGAACTAATATCTTTCAAACTAGTTTCAACCCAGCAATCTCTCCTTTTGAAGCTTTTGACCAGTATTCAAATTTCAACGATAAAATTTCAACGACTATGGCCTAAATCTTCTGTAGTTTTTAGGCCGAGATTTAATGTTTCAGTAGTTGGTTTGGTAGCTATGAATATTCAATCAACAAAGTAGCTCAATCGCCAGAAAAGAAACGAAGTTAGGCCTCTTGAACTTTGATACTAATCAGAATCATGTGAGGCTTTGCTGTTTCTGATTGGAAACTAGGCCCAATTCGGCAACAAAAAGGCATTATTTGTGTCAATCGCGCATCCTCAAACTTTGCGCCGTGTTTGTCAATTCCATTGAGGAAAGGACACTGCCCCAAAGAGAGACCATGGCCCCCTTGTTCCCTCCTAAAACCACCAGGGTGCATAGGAATGCATGCCACCTCACCGCATCTCACGACACAGATTTCTGTTCATGATTGAATGGACAATGTTACGATCGACGCTTGGGGTATTAAAGGAGAAGATTAACCAGCGTTTTCTGGGAATAGGTAGGATAGATTCTAGAGATACTAACATTCACAATCATAAAAACACAACAGAGTGAGCATAAAAGACACACGAGGATCGCGAAGTTTCCTTTTCACAACTTGATATTTAATGTTTTGGGAAATGGGAAAAGTTCAGGCAAGGCAAGGGTATGTCAATGATTCTAGAGGATTTTAGAGGATTTTAAGAAATTCCATGGATATTTAGGGATTTCAATAAGGGTTCTCAGAGATTACGGGAGAATAACAATTCCATCAAGAAATTCAAATAGCTAAAAGACTTGCTTTGGCAATTCAACATTAACCTTAAAGCATTTATTGTTCTTTACAAGGGTACGTATTACGAAGGTTTTGCCATGAAAAGAGAGCAAAAAAAAGCTTGATGATAAAAGCTAAAACTCAAGAGAAACGTGAAACTTATTTTACGTAGTAAGAAATCAAGAAAGCATAACCAGAAAAAAACTATTCAGACTAAAAGATGTCTCTGCTCTATCTACGTCGAATTTAAATTGGTAAAAGTTGGGAAGTATCTAAACTTAGCTAAATACAAAAGTCTGGCAAAGATTTGAAAACTTCTGAGTTCAAAAGTTAATAAGAAAGTAAAACTGCACAGCGAAAGAAATATAAACTCGTTGTTTGCCAATTCACTGTTTGAATCTAAGATGGCCGCCATATTAAAAACAAAACAACTTGAAATATTAGCCTACTCGAAGCTTCATGTTTATCAAAGGAACAAGATCAAACACGAAATCCAACATGGCTGCTGATCAAGCGAAACCACAAACAATTGAAAACAGGTTTGCATGATTTCAAAAGGCGGCCTACTAGAAACTCAATGCGATGACAGAAGCTGAATGCGTTCTTCGCACTTTAGTTATTGAAATATGTTCACCATTATTGTATTGCCATTGTTCCGACCTACCTGTTGCCAATAGATTGACGGTGCGAACAGAACGAACAGCTTCCACACTGGAGCAGCTGACGAGGAGCTTGCTAAGCAGCCAGTTTATTGAGCTTCATCTGACAGTGGTACCCAGTGAATAAGCAGAAGCATGCGCCCTGTTTCGACACACTACCGGCAGCGATATTGTCTCGATTGTCACATGCAAACTGTGAATAAAATGGCGCAGAGTTCTTTCAACCCTTCAGAGCAATGATATCTATAAAAACACTCGCGAACTATCTGGGACTCAAGAAAGATCAAGGATTTCCATAGTTTTTTATTTCAGTATTCTTCGTCTAAAGCAAAACTACCAAAAACAGCTCAAAACTAATCTTTGTAAAAATATCTAACAGAACATAAAAGAAACGGGCTGTGTTTGTTGTCTTCAATTTTTAACAAAATCAACTACTCGAATAGTTTCTTATTCTCTGCATCCTTCAACCTTTTTGTAAGGCAAAAGGGGACTAACTCAAGTCAACGTACACTCAACTTGTTTTTAAGAAACTATGCTTCTTTGTTTTATCAGCGTTTAACTTTCAACATGATAACGGTAGAAAACGTTTCTTATTCTTAGTAAGTTTTTAAAAAACATAATCTACCTGAATTCGCCAAAAAAGTTAAGTCCCACATCTTAGAATATCTTCCTGTTATAAACATGTCTTATAAGAATTGCTACTGAGGCGAGAGGCCGAGATTCCGAGGAAGGATAGGATTAAGTTGTTTTCAATTTCCTTTCTCGTGTCAAAGCAACATAAGAATCATTCTTAAACGTGAAGTTTGCAACCGAGGTTTCTAAAGTTTTGAAAATTTGTTCAATAGTCAACAGTTTCATTAAAAGTGTCTTGTAGAAAAACGGAATGTAGAGAACCAACTAAAAGCATAAATACTTGCGAAATACACAAGTGTTTGTATACAGAAAAATCTTGGCATTTCTTAAAGTAAATCTGACCCATATGATACCAAGAGGAGCCAATAATCTAACTTTGTTTGTATCAGTTTCCTACCTTTTATAACTTGAAATTAAAGCAAATTTGAGAAAGAAGTACTGAATAAATTGGAATAAGTTTAGTTGTTATAGCCACCAAAATTTCAACAGCCTAAATCTTTCGCAGCAACAGTCTTAAGTTGCAGCTATGCGTTGCTAGGGATCACACTCCCATAATGCATTGAAAGGCATAATATGAGAGCGCTTGTCTTTTGCTGAGTTGCCTATTCCAAAACTTGATTACAAAATCTTAAGCCACCTTCTAGGGGAGAAATAATACGTGCAAAAAGTGTACAGTATGATAGTTGTTTTTATTTGCCTCTTTTATCCTCTAATTTTGTTTAGTCATTTGCATTGGGCTCAACTACGACGAGAACTTTGAGTAAAGTAAAATAGTTGTTGATAGGCAAATACACTTACTATCTTCATAAGGTATTGGTTTATGCACAAACCACAAAGGGCCCACTGAATAGGTGAACTAGTTGAGCAGTGCAACCCTTGTCCTTCATCTCGATGTGACCACACATTGTGATTCCTTTTGCCTTTTTGCCTGGAATTACAGGGAGTTGGCAATTTCTCTTCTCACACATTGTGAGGGGTCTGAAGGTGGTTTCGAACCCAGGACCCTTTAAGCAAGGGTTGAGTGATCTGACCACTAGGGAATCCCTGCCATATGGTTTTGATAGTAATGGAAGGTTTTGGAATTGGATAAAAAATGCTATGTATGGGAACTTTCGGAAGGATGACGTGAAAGTCGTAAAACAGGCGTGAAACGACGAAAAATGAACAAGATAAAATTAAGGGCCAAAAGGAAATACTCTAGTGACTTGATTGAATTCGAACAGAACTTAGAAGGTACTGTGTAGACGTAGTGTTGCATTGTGAAGCTTCCAATAGCGTTGTCTACAACAAACCTACCTACCATACCGACCAACTCTCACCGATCAACAGTTGCAATCCAAACTCATTTTCGTAACGAGACTCGTTAAGTCTTACCATCAATGACTGCAAATTCAGGTGGGGCAAATTTACCATCGTGTTAATTTTCTCTTAGGTATCAGTTTATTCATAGACATGTAGCTTGAGTTCGAGTCGGAGTCCAGGAATTCATCAGGACATTTGAGACAGTTAATTGCAATCTCATACTATCAATAATTGATTGCAAATGTAATATCATTCCATGAAACTTTGCTAAGTTCTAAAGCTAAATCACAAAAATTTCAAACATGTTTAGTGGAAACCGTCAGAACCTGACAAAGACGAATTTATGATAAATTGAATTTACTGTAACTTCTCTAGGCTGAAATTTATCTAGGCAAATACAGCCGTCTTCTTCCAATTCAAAACTCAAATAAATCAGAATTGAAATCCCCTCGAGAGAGGATTCTTGTTTATCAAAAAACGTGATCAAAAGCCCAATATGGCCGCTATGAAAAGAAACCACAGACAAAAGAAACAAGTTTGCATTAAGATGGCCTACAATTGAACTCCATGACAACTTAAGCTGAACGTCTTCTTCACACATAGTGCTATGAAATTTCTTTTTCATTTCGGCATTGTTATATTTCTTAAAACTCACCTGTAGAACGATATCTGGTGTTTTCAAGGCCAGTTTCCAAAACTTTCGCAAGAGCGAAACGATAAGGAATTTCCTAAAAGTGAGCACCAATTGTTACGCAGATATGCGAGTGAAATGGTCGTGTCACATGCAAATTTTTGTACGCATAATGGCGCAGAGCCTTTCGTTTCGAAAAGAAGAGAGGAAGCCTTTTTATGAAAACTTCGAGAAGTTAGGAAGTTAGAATTGAGCACCGTGTTTATTAGCTTTAAAGGGGAAGATTGAATAATACTTTAATTACAACTCCAATACTCTTCATAAAAAATACCAAGGCCTTCACTTCCAACCAAAACAACAGAGCTAAACTTTATATCGAAGTATCTGCAATACGAAATTTGAATTCACACAATGTTGAGAACACAAAGTTATGATTTGAGGAAGGCTAATGGACCCCCTGCCCCCGTTTACCAGGGGACTGTAGTCAGATTTGTTATTCGAAATTGTTGGCAAATAAAGTCTTTTCTGACAGCGTCTCTGCAGAGTTGGTAGATATTAATGAATGCTCGTCAGCTTATTCTGTGTGTATGCCCTGTTATCACCTCAGTATCTTACTCCCCTTTCCGTTAATTTATCCAAACTTCGCAGTAAGTTGTTGACTTGATAGTTGATAGCCTGGAATTGCAGAGAGTTGGCAAATTTCTCCTCGCCACATTTTCTGTAACAGGTTTGACAGTGGTATCGAACCCGGGACCCTTCCATCAAGGGTCGAGTGATCTAACCACTGGGTTATCCCCGCCACGAGGTTCATTGTCAGATAGTCGTTCGCTGTGTAGGAAGCTCAACTTCAGTCAGTCTATTTCCACCTTTCATTATTATTCATTAAGGTTTCAGTTTCGTTCTCTTTCTGACGTATTACTCTGTTGAGTGTCAGACGAAAAGCTTAGGTAGCTAATCTATGTGTTCGTTTCATTATGTTTCCGATATTTCTGGCTATACATTCATTATTATTCGTTGTTACACCGTTTACAATTTTGGACAGCTCTCAGCATTTGAGCATCTTAGTTCGGGATATGAATAACGGTTTTTCTTGCAAAAATCAAGGGTTGGTGATTGCACACACGCAATTCATTACTCACTTAGTCACTTGAGTACCTACTCAGTGCGCATGCATTTTCACTGACTTTCGAATCAAGATGTTATTGCTCCAAAACAATTGATAAGAATTGATAAAGACAAAAGTTCGTATCCCGAACAAATCCAATGCCATAAATTTGGATTCTAAAGGTCTTTTAGTCCACGTTGTACGTTGTTGCTCCATACATCATCAGTCTTTGCAAATTTCATGTCGCCCGAAAACTTCGCTGAAGATATTTTCAAGGCTTGGCCAGGGAGACCAGATGTCTCTGACACTTTGCTCAGAGCTATGGACACTTTTTTTGTTAACTTTGCACACAAGAACCAGTAGATTGCTGAAAGTTTACGGCTTTCTAATCGTTTTTTACGTTCAAAACATTAGGCTTTGGTCTTCTCTTCTAAATAAGTTGAACCTTCAATCTTTGTGTTCTTACGAGACCGTGCCGTTTGCTCTTGTGTTAGAAACTGTTACTGATTTTTTGCTTCAGTATTTCTTAAAAGAAATCGTTGCACCAGTTGCACTTTTCTCATTGATCTCCCCAATGACTTGTGATCAGTCAGTAATTCGTCAAGGAAGAATGAAGGAACGAATTAATTCACCAATAACATGTTTTTTTTGTAAAGATAACAATTGGAAGGTTTCTGTTCTGTTGAGAAGCGATTACCACTCAAATTTTATTTTTGTGCTTACATTATTTAGCTATCTTTCAACTCATCTATAAATATATAAACTATTATAGAAAGTGCCAAAGAAAATCGCGACCAAGAGGAAACTGCTGGTTGGTACAAGGAGAGTTTGAAAATTGGCATTAACTGTATCGAATACACTCCATATGTGAAATGAAATGGTAGAAGGGGTTTGAGGGCAAAAAGCAAAAAACACAATCCTCTCATTACGACGACTAAAAATCTCATTAATTATTTTTACAGGATTTCTTCGCTACTTGAAATAAAAAGAAACTGAATATAAAGCCAAAAGAAAAATCTAAAAGATCTGTGTCCTCTTCGCTCGCTTCTCAGCAACCATGGGGCAACCATCCATGTTAACACAGACAACATAATCATTACCAAATGCAAAAACGTGCTGCTCAAACGCATTTCGATACTGGCACCAATACATGCATGCATTTTACAAAATTTAACAAATGTTAAAGAAGAAGCTGCCCTTACCTTCGTAATAAATGGAAAAGCAAGAAATCGACTGCAATCCAAACACAGAAACTGCGAATCCTCTTCGACTAGATCAGCAGCTCGCATTTGCCTTTTCTTGTTGTTCAGGCGCCATGTTGCCACACGCTATTGTTTAGATCAGTGTGATTGTCACGTGATATTAATGGCTACCAACGCATGAGTCAGCTCACCTGTTGTTGAGGGAGGGAAGAGCTTGAGAAAAAGCTCGAAGAAAAACTTTTGATTTAGATGCAGTAGACAGTAGGAAGATAGGAAAATAGAGAAATCCCAAAGAACCAAAACTTCCCCCTATCCTTTATGCATGCATTTTTCTTGTAGAAAAATAAGCTCAAATATACCAGCCATTTTGGTTGGCCTATTAAAAAGGAAGTTACTTGAATCTGGACATTTTTCTCTTTCAAATTGAGATCGAGGTTTCATGTTTCGTCGAGACAGCAAGATGGTGACCCCACTGCAAGGCTGAAGTCTTTGAAGTTTCTTTAAAAGTCACGGTTTTAAAAAACCAATGACCTGAAAGATCGTCGTAGTTTAGTCGATGTTACTGCTTGTCCATCAGATCAATTGCAAACAGGTTTCATCATGCTGAGCTCTTTGAGGACCAGAGCATCAACGACACTTAAACTGGGCCTAGGCAATGTGTGCAGTCGAAATTCGATGGTTTTCGATAAAAACTCAAGAGAACACTTTACAACAATGGCTGATTCAGACACAAGCTCTTACCACAGAAGTCAAGTAGACCAGTTGGATGATAGATGCATCTTGGTGGATGAGAATGACAGAATTACTGGGACAGCCACCAAGAAAGAGTGTCATCTTGCAATTGATGCAGTTAATTCACCCGGGGGTTTGCTGCATCGAGCCTTCAGTGTTTTTCTTTTCAACACTAAGAATGAACTTCTTGTGCAACAGCGTTCCTCTAAAAAGATAACTTTTCCAGGTTACTATACAAACTCATGTTGCAGCCACCCCAGGGCTAACGAGCTTGAGATGAGTGAAAAGGACCACTTGGGTGTAAAGGTGGCAGCCCAAAGGAGAATGCAGTTCGAACTGGGAATACCTGAATATCAAGTATGAATTCTGTATTCTTAGCACAGAATTTGAATCAACCAACTCCCTTAGTTTAAACACCATGAGTTTCTTTTATCTATGGCGTTTGAAATAATCTGTAGACAACAATAAATTTTTAACCTTATAGGACTGAAATGAGAGTATGTTCTAATTGAATTGGCCGGATTGACAGGTCCAGAATAAGGCCAGGTGTTTTGAGAGGTATCTTAGTGGTAAACACTGTAATTGATTGCATCAAGAATATGACATTCAAGAAACCCACCCCTAACAAGTCAAGAAAATTTAGAAACTGGGATTACTACTTTCCTCAAAGTATCATATCATATACGCATTTTTATAATTCAACTGTTTTACAAGAAATTCAGTACTTGGCATGATCAGTGCTTAACAGGAAATTTGAACTGATATCAATACTTACCAATTTATTGACCTTCTGACAAAGCTGACTTCATAACTTAACTTTTTTGTATTTCAGTTACCAATCGAAGAGATCCACTACTTGACAAAAATCCATTACAATGCTCCCGCTGGCCCTGGGTGGGCTGAAAACGAATTGGACCATGTTGTTTTTATCAAAAGAGACGTAGACCTGCATCCCAATCTTGACGAGGTTGAAGATGTCAGATTTGTGAACCAACAAAGCCTCCAAGAGTTTATAATCAAAGCTGAAGAACAAGGTCTTTTGATAACACCCTGGTTTAAGTACATTTATGCTACCTTCCTTCAAAAGTGGTGGAAACACCTTTCTGAAGACACATCAAGTCTTGCTGCCCTCAAAGATGAAAAGATATGGAGGGCTGGCGCTATAATGTAACTCTTATCATTAAGATTTTCATGAGTTTTTAAAAAAAGCTGGTGGAATAGGCCTTTAACAACAACAAGAAAAACATCACCTAATTTTTGTATGGGTAAATTTTTCTGAGTACACATTTAAGGGATACAGTCTGACTTTTTACTCTCAACAAATTCTTCTCAAAAATTTACCATATACTAAGGAAGTCCCAAGCACTCCAAAAGGCTTTATTACTTTTTAAAGTAAGGTCCTACAGTCATTTTGTTTGTTTTCTTTAACACTTGTCTGATCTTAAATGACAGTCAGATTGAAGACCATGGAAACCTTTAAACAAGAATTTTCCCAAATGAATTTTTACTCCTTGCAATGCTCATACTTCATGCAATGTTTGTATCCTATTTCGTTTTTTGGACTTCCCATTCCCAAACACACTATAGAAAAACAAAAGAGGCTGGCCCTTATTCACTTTGAATTTAAAGTAATTTTCAAATACATTCAAAGGTACAATATTCGACATGATAGTCACCACTTATCATGACAAGCCTTTGATATTTAGCAGGGCAAAGTTTCGGGAGAGATCTGTCTCCCATCATCGGGCTGTTGGGAGACGGATGATGGGAGAGGATCTCTCCCGAAACGTTGCCCCGCTAAATATCAAAGGCTTGTCATGATAAGTGGTGACTATCATGTCGAATATTGTGTCAGAAACAGCCTTGATAAGACCAAATGTATTTACATTCAAAGGTTTTTGTGACTGGGCTTCTTTGCAATCGAAAATGAAAGATATTGAATTAGTTGGCTTAGAAATATAACTTCAAAACACTAGATATGATGATGGAAACTACCTAACCAGTTCAGGTATTAGCTACAAGGCCCAATATGTTCCTATTGGCTTTTATCACTATAGTGCATGTCGATGGCTCATCATGTTGATCTTTATGGTGGTGTATATTTCATCATCATTGCTATCCTTATATGTATGTTGCTATTATCTTACATTCAAAACATTTACTTCTCAGGTAGAAAGAAAACCAAATGGAAGCAATAATATTTCTAACTTAAAATAATACAAAAACAATTTGCATAATAACGATCAAATCGTTTTACTCAATTCATTTCTAAACTACAATACAAGCAGCCAGGATTTTCTGTCTTTTAAATACTGAAATTATGTACAAGTCTTCTAAGTGTGAATATTGCTTACATTATCTCTATAGCGATTGCGTTGGCTAACGCAGCAATGTAGTGCTCGATGTACAAAGCACAGAGCGATATAGAAGAGAAACAAAAAGGAGACTGGCTCTATGACTTTGGCTCTCTTGTTTCTCTTCCATTGCTTACATCTTATATCTCGTCCATTCAACCCATCCTCAACAGGCTCTATATATTATTCATTCAACCCTATCATTTTTGGACAGGACAGGGTTGAACTATAACCATCGAATCAAACATGATAATACTTTTTAATACAGAGTCAAATGGTTTCTTAGGTGTATTCTCATGAAAGCGATGATCTTACGAATTTTTTCACCAAGCGAGAAGTGCTTCTTAGAGAGAAACGCTGATTGAAGGAAGGCATTCATTAGAAGAAATACCGTATGGGAAATTTCAAACACGAACCTGAAATTGAAATTACCTGGAAAACTTCCATAAATTAATAACCTACATCCTTGCTTCCTCCTTCGTAATTACAACCTTGATCATGCATCGAAGAACCAATTTAAATATTTCCTACCAAGCCTATCTCCATACTTCAAAAGCATCCAGCGTTTTATCGGGACTTTTCCAAATGAATTCATCTTAATTTCATTCCATCAGTAGGCCTATAATATCGAGGGGTCTGTCTTCTCAGTCAGTAAACAACCAATCGTCAGAGTATCAACCGAAATCAACCGAAAGCTTCCAAATCATCGATTTTGCACCGATTAGAGTAGTTGAGTACCTGCGCAGTGTCTTCATAGTTGTAAGGCCTACTCGTACATCTGTCAATTCAATTGAATATTTTTGCAGCCCTCATCTTACGTTAAACAGGACTCCCAGGGCCTTTGCTTAGTCCTTCTCTAACACTTCCACCACTACCATGGCTAGTATATCCACTATCTAATATAAGCTTTGTAGATAGTTCTGTTGCGCCGTTGGAGCGAAAGACAACAATAGGTTGTTGTTGTTGTACTTGTTGTTGTTGATGTTTTTCAATCTCTAACAGCTCGTTGGATTCAGGGTTTTGTTTTGGTTGTCTAACAAGGCTCTCATCAGCAGACTTAGGGCGTCTCTTTTCTTTGCCCATTTTTCGGATCTTCCTGACTATGAGAACCGCTACGATGGCGCTGATGACGATGGCTCCCAAGACTATGGCGATGATTATTGGGAAACTGAGCGAGCCTTTCCTTTCTGAGCTTGATGATGGCTCCAGAACCATTGGTTTTGTATCTAGAATCAACAGAAGGAATTTCAAACGGCCCCATTCTAGACGGGACTGCCTTGGCCTGATTATATGAGGCGAGCTGGGCCGGCATACGGGGCTGGTTTGGCAAATGGGCTGGCTCATCTTTGAGGTCAATATCATTTAAATTCTCAATCGATGTTTAGTGAAAACGAGCCAGCTCGGCAAATGGGCTGGCCTGTTTTTGTGTTGGCGGGCCGGCTCACCTCTGCAGTCAATTTAACATGAAATTATGGCTATTACGTGGAGAGACGAGCCAGCCTACCTAACTGAAATAAAGAAAGCCGCAAGCTTTAAACAAAGAAGCTAGCCCGTTTGTTGAGACAAGTTTTCCATATGTAATACGAATCTAAAGTTCATCTCATCAAACGAGACAGCCCGTTTGCCAGGCCAGCTCACTGCCATATAATCTGGCCATTACATACATTGAAACTTTCGAATTTCGCCCAAGCAACTTGCATTTCTGTTATTTCACGAACAATTGACAGGCGTTAAGAGCTAGACAATAAACTCACCTTTGCGTTGGGACGTGTCATATTCGGTTGGTAGTTCAGATTTGGGCTGTATCTTGCTGATGACTGCGAAGTTGGTAATTGAGATGGGCAGACTGAAGATCAGCCTGGGTGTTGGGACAGTTGTTGGTGTCGTTCGGATTCTCCGTGTCGTCTCTTCTCTCTCAGTGACAACAACAGTTGGTTTTTCCGTACGAAGAGGAGCTCTTGTAGGCATTGGCGAATCCGGGGAAACTGAAAAATGAAGATAAGATACTTCAAAAATAAGTGGATAACCGTGACGAAATAATTTCAAATTAATGTCAAATAAACATCAATAAGAAATAATGTACTAGGAATATGTCCCTTGGCAACGCACAACTACCAAAACTAATGACCGAAACATGACAACAGCTGCGAAAGATTTAGGCCGTTAGTTGCTATGCGTTGCTAAGGGGCATATTTTTATGATGCATTTGCAGGGAATAAGATCCATTATCTTGTCTGTTGTGTATCGAGTCTTTATGATTCTGGCTCTCACAACAACAACAACAACAACTGGTATCTTACCTGATGTGAAATCCACTTCACTGAACAGCATCCACTCTTTTGGCTGTGTGAAAACACACTTGATGAATTTAGCCACGACATGATTAAGAGGCACCGTGATAACAAAAGCAGCCGAGCTTAGCCTCTCTGCTGCAGATGTGAAATACGTAGCCTCTTTTCCAAATTTGCGACGATCGTCACTGAACAGAATTTGAACCCGTGAGAAAACCTTGATATTTGAGCCTTTGTTGAGCATGTGGAATTTAATGGCGCTAAACCGTCGCTTTGTTTCGAAGTCGAACAGAAAAAACGGGGAGAATTTGGTTTTTTTCCTGTATGCGATCCAATTAGATGACAAAGTTGTTCCTATTACTGAAGTACCGTAATTGTCGTCAGTAAGCTTGCCAAGGCCTGCACCTTTTACTGACAGAAGGCTTGAAGTTGCTCCGTCATACGAGTCATCAGTTGTTCTCTTGCCTTGCATGTCATTGGCTAGAAGAAGTTGGTAACTGACAAGACCATCTGAAATCAAATCGATTCGTTAGGCCTAGCAGAAGAGAAGTCTTCAAAAACCTGATTGAATTTCCAAAGGAGGGCATTTCCTAAGGGTTCCTTAACTTGAACAAAAAAGGATTAAATCATTCGAACAACTCTGGCAAGATTCATCAACTCCAGAAAATGTGTCACACAAATCATGCTGTTTCGGCAGTGATATAAACAAATCAAGTGTGGCCTTATAAACAAAGTTATAAACATAGGTGTGAGAAATCTGTCAATTTGAGAATCCTTAACTTTGTAGCTGCCTAATCATGATTCACAGGATTTTAGAATTTTGTAAGCACGAACCAGAAAATCCTGTCCAAAATCAGTCACAAACGCCACAAACCTTTAGCTATGCATTGTCAAAAGAAAACTCATAGACCGATGGTGCATTAGAACGCATATGATTTCAAGAGTAACAATTCCTACTATCATTGATCGATAACAATATAGATTCTAAAAGTATATTGGATTCAAATTATTTCAAGTTAACTTGAGTACTTTAATCAGCTACAAACCTTTCTGCTTCTTCCACGGGCATCCATAAATCTCGAATCTGCCGCAATAAATGGGAAACAGGTCCCCCTGAGGTATTATCCGTATTCTTCGTGCAATGATTGGGTATTTGAAGGCATTTCGAACCACCGTATGCGAGTCATTATTTCCAGAGAAAATCTACAAACCGAAGTTTAAACAAGCTTTACTAATCAATATAAATATTTTTGCTGATTATTCAGCAAAGAAAAAGAATATAGGACAAGCCCTTTAACGATAAAGGCATCAACGAGGTACATATACAGTGAAAAGAAAGTCAATAATGCATATGAACTTCAAGCATAAAGCAGCAATTTGTATTCGAAGAAACATTCCATTAGATGACTAAAAGTTAACGAACAAGTAGCTCATTCCGTGCAAGGTCTGTGGAGCACACCAAAGAATATTCAGTACACCAGAGGATATTCAATCAGCCTGTGGTTATTCAACCTGAACGGCCTCATGTGTACTGATGCTATCCCTCCATGTACCGAACATCCCCCAGTGTACTACACAGACACGGGGTGTTATTTAGCAAAAGGATATGGCAACTGAAGAAGTCATGTCTGTCTTCCCAAAGAGAGCTCTCGCTTTCTTAAACTCTTATTTTTTCAATCTATCTATTTTTTTCAAATTGAAGATCCATGAACATTACGGACTCTGAGGTGAAACACTCGCCTTGACCTAACTGGCTTTGAGTCAACAGATGCAGCAGGAAAGAGTAGAAATAAACTTACATGCCATCTCCCTCTTTCCCTGTATTCTCTATACTTGGTGTCCTTCTCCCTTTTGTACGTAATACCATACTCGTCGATGTATTCCGAGCCTATGCCCCTGCCTTGAGTGGCCAGTGCCGTCAGTTTGGTGTTCTTCAGCAAGTCGATCTCTATATATGCACCACTGAACCTTTCTATACTGGCTGAGCACCAACCACCACCTCCCAACTTCTTGTTGTTTAATCTCGCAAACTTGGCTTTGTAGTACGCATTGAAGTTCTCTGACTGGTATAACCAGTTAAGTGACGTGATTTGGTTGTCTTTGATGCTACCATCTTCCATTCCTAATGGCTTGTCACAGGCTGAAAATGATAATCAGAGTGTTGATCACAGTGCCTACTCCTGTATGGTTTGCATAGCTATTTCTACTCGCATAAATCCTAAAGGAATATAATGATATGTCTGACAGTCCCCACACGAAATAAAAGGGTATGTAGGCCATCCTCCATCCATCTCAGAGCGAATTTCTTTCAAAAGATCAATAAAAGACCTCATCAATATTGACACAAGTATCATTAGAAAAATTCAGAAATTTCAGAGCAGCCTCCTAATGAATGAAAAAGCGTGAAGCTCCGAGTGACAGTTGTATTATTGTGTGTTAATTCTATCCTAACTTGCCCTTCCCTTAAGGGTACAGAAAACTTTCTTGCCAATGAAAACACACAGCTACAAATTCAAGTATCTATTCATACATACACACATCAAAATGATAAACCCTCTTTTACATCCCTGTCAAGGTAAGAAGAAAAACCTTGGTATTTTAAAACATTTTCAAAAGTTATGTCTTCATAGGCACCAAGAGTATGGCTTGATTTTGAGGGGAGGTAACGTTTTAGGGTAATGGTTTTGATGGTAATTCTTCGGCTACACCCTATTTCCACTCCCCCACTTTTTCAAGGCCTTGTGCCCAAGGAAACCTGACAGTTCTGTAAGTAGAAAAATAATGTTTAAGTATTCAAAGGCTAATTGCTGGTAAAGTTGGTTGACTTTATCTTGATACATAGGCCATGCTTGTGAGTAAAAGATGCAAGAAAATATTTGATTAAAAACAATCACAGTTGACATAGTCATAATGTCACTCATGTTTCAACGATTGTAAATATACTTGAATGTGGAAAATGTAAACATACAATAGATACGAAACAACCAACTTATTAAATAAACTCTCATTCTGAATATCATGTTGTTAAGTTAAATACACAACATACCACATTGTGACCTTTCGATCAGAGCACAGACAAACAGGAGCAGCTTCATGATTCCCCGAGAAGAAGAAAACACGACCATTTTTTCACGGAAAGACTCCTAAAAAGCAGAAAATGTTGTTACTTTCTCAGACACTTTACAGAATGGTTGAGTCTAATCCCTTAAGTCGGTTAGAAACAAACAAAGATCAATTAATTGCAATTGATTATGAGCATAATGGAGCAATTTCTCTACTTATGCTTGGTGGATCAGGTTTATGTGATTTGAACACTAGACATTTGTGAGATATTTCTGATGTCATATACTATGTGAGTATACTAGCTGATGCGGGAGGTCTACAGTGTTTAAGTATATCACAATGAAATCTAACCCCACGAAAGCAAGAAATTGTTGTAATCATTAAAAAATTACATCGAAACTTTATCAACAAAGCTAATATAAAGTAAATTCAACCAAGTAATATAAGCAATGTACTTGCAAAGAACAACGAACAAGATGATGTAAATGAAAACAATGGGAAATATAGAAAGAAACAATATGAAACTAATGCAAAGGAGATTGAAACCAATGCAAAGAACAACATTAGACAGATGAAACCAATGTACAGTAGACTTCAAAAAGGTTAATTGAAAGGATCTACATTGTAAGCATGCAAAAAGAGTGTAATTTAGCGGTGTAAATGAAGCTAGTGCAAAAGTGTATCTAAAACATGGAAACCAAACCAATGAAGAGAAGATCTTACCTTATTACATAAATGAAGCCAATGCAATGAAAAACAATGTAGGGAAGACTGTAACAAAAAAATGGGTGACACAATGAAAAGAATAATGTCAGAAAGAAATGCAGATGAAACCAAGACAGTGAAAACTGATACCAGCGTGTGAACCAACCGATAACGAATACCAATAAATCATGTAGTTCAATGCTACGAAAAGAAGACAATAACTAAGTATACAATAGCTGTAGAAGTTGTGAAAAGTAGTCAATAACTGTATGAGCAAAACCAATGCAAGGAAAACCGAGTCGAAAGTAGTATATGCAAATGAAGGTAAACCTGAAGGCAACTGAAAGAATGAAAACAATGCAAACTCATTCAGCACAAAGAAGAATGCAATGAAACCTATGATGAATCTAGAACAGTAACGAAGGTTTACAAATGAAACTAATGCAAAGTATATTCCTCTTAGCTAGAATTATAAATGTTTACTTGCTATGGCATTTGATCTAGCAAAAAAAGCATATTTTATGACAAATGTTCAACAAATATTCAAACAGACAAATCTTCGTTTAGCGATAAAGAAACAATTAAATATCTACCTCAACTTTTTCACTTGCGACCGAAATTCAAGAACCAGATTTCAATGTTGATCATAAATTTCCCCGACAAATACTCAACTCGAACTGAGCCTGATGCGAAATTAAGCTCTGTCTTATGAAAATGATTTCAATCTGCCACGTGCAATGAATGACCAATTAAAAGTTCAGCAAAGCGTCCTTTCATGAAACTACTTTTGCTTCTTTCGTGATCGTGACGTCAAAATCATTGAAAACACTCATGAAACTCATGAAAGATTCACAAAGGGTGACTTGATACAAGCCTAGTATGCTAACTTAAACTTTCTACAACACATTTAAGCGAAGTTTGAGTAATCGATTAGTAAGAATTACTTTTCCATCACTTAGATCATTACAGAAATTAAGACTAACGAGAAAATAGGAAAAGTAACGAAACATGATAAACTACTCGAACAGCTTTGCGTCTGACACTCACTTATAACTCAGTCTCTTTAAAAGAATCATTAGAGTTTCAGGGAATGATTTCATATATCTATAGAATCATTTCATTAAGAAAATCCCAACAATTTGCATTATATTTTCGTATTTTTGCAGGGAGTTAGTTTCAAGACAAAAGTTATATGCAACTGATAAGCGAAGTAAAAGTAGACGATACCATAGCATTACAACTTAAGCTATATAGAACAGTTATTAAGGAGAAGAAAGATTCATATGTACTGTTCTTGTGTAGCTCCTTAAACATGTGATTTCAAAATCATCATCATTAGCCCCTGGATAGCTCTATCATCAATAATTTTCAGACAAAACCTTCAAATTCCTTACCACTATCCTTTACTCTTCAAGCACGTCCAGCACCGGAATTCAAATTGCTTGTTTCACCGAGATTGGTCTCGTTTTCGACCATCTGCTCCTAAGAAAGATGCGCAATGGCAACGTTTGTTTTTGAATTGCCAGTTATTTTGTCGGTTTTTTGAGCATGTTGTTCATCAAACACGGCACACTCAGTGCGTCTAGCGCTGACTTTGTGATTTACTAAGAGGGAAGCTGAATTATGCTGCTTTTACTCAGTCATTGTAGGCCAAAGAAAGGGGAGTAATTGGATGAAGAGCATTCGTCTGTGTGAGGGATTCAGTTATAGCTGCAGGTGGTCAAGCAAGGATCAAGAGGGATAAGATGGGGAGGAATAAGATGGGGAGGAATATGATGGAGAGGAATATGATGGGAGGGGTATGATGGGGAGGAATATGATGGGGTGAATACGATTGGGAAGAATATGATAGGGAGGGATTTGATAGGGAGGGATATCATCAAAGGAATACCATGAAGAGGGATATAATAGGGGTTGCAGGACACATATTCTATTTTGATCATATGCCAAACCCTTTTAGAATGGTTGTATATCTCTATAGCATCGCATGGTATATACCTGCGTTACAGTGCTCGATGTACAGAAGTACAGGACAGGGCAATGATAGAGAAGAGACAAGAAAGCAAGTTTAACATAGTACTAAATACCCATCTGCTAAGTTCTTGGAGTAAAGAGTTTGATTAAAGAGGTGTCGAGCCAGGTATGATATTTGCACCCACCCAAATCTGAAAGGTAACTTACTCAATTAAAAGCCCGAATCTTCAATCAGCCTAATGAAGCCTTAGTACCCAAGTTGTCTTTAGCCTGTTTAGAGTGACGACGAGGGCTGGTCGTCCAACTTCTGTCACACGCCAAAGCGCACAATGTGCTTGAGTATAGAGCAATAAAGTAATAGAAATACAGAACACAATCTAGTAACAACAGGAGGGCTATAATCCAGGATACACAAAACCAAGGATAAACGCCAAAATCAAACAAAATGAACTAGATTTAGAAATGGTCAGTGAGAAAGAATTTTGCAATGGGCGAGCGGTGTATTAAAGGCCGACACGTCATGGCAGCAAGGAAATGGAAAATTGGGAATTACGGCTTACAAAAGGGATAAACGACTTTTGATTTAACTTACTTTCACTGTCGCTCCTTATAATCAGTTGATTATTTTCACGATTTAAGTTATTTTGTTATTTAGCTGAGCCTAAGAAGCAATTTAAAGTTATCTATGTCATTTCAAAAAGTTATTTTTGTGCTCTCTATTGTGTGCCGGACAGCGAAGTAATCTGCTACTTTGTCGTGAGAGCGGGCCTCGGTCCAGTCCCTTTGCCTGTTAAATACAACACCAAGTTCTCTACATTCTTTACAGCACCAAGAAGTGGGAAAAATCGAGTCTTATTGGAGAATTTAGTGCTTTTGAGGCATTGGTCTCTAGTAATGAAATGTAGAAATAATAGGTAACTAAGATATAGTAATGACGCAACTCAAGGGCTCGATTCCAAGGTAGAGACAACTAACCACAGTGAAAGTGCTACCCTATACATTTCTTGCATGCAATTTATTATCAAAAGACGTATAAAGGGACTTAATTGTCTCTTAACGGTTGTTCTCTCTTGTCACACATTGATCAGAGAGTGGTACATAGAAAGTTCCCAATGACAAAAGAAAACGATGGAAAATAGCATCAAGTCATGTTATCAACGTAGAACGAACAGGCACACCAACTAAAGGAATTCTTAATTAGGATGATTTAAGCACAAAGAGTTCAAACAATACTCTATTTCTATGCACCTAGACTGCCTTTATATCATGACTATGATGGAATGTAGGAATATAGGAAAGCTCTGTTTGCTATACAATTATCAGCAACTATCAAGCAACTTTGTAGGCTGCCAAGCTAAATGATGTCCTAAGCAATGCGAGAGCTGGGTCTAGAGTGTAGGTGCTGATTGAAAACGTGATACACTGAATCCAAACGAGAATGTTGACGGCGAGTTGAAGCTAATTAGAAATCGATTGCCTTATCTAAATCGACTAATGACAGATTTGCCTCTCCGGTGGACGAAAAGTAACAAACAAGCAAATCTATAATCGCACTGACGCAGACACCATTCAGACATGCGCTCCAATAACACAAACTACACCACCATCACCTCGACATTCGACATGTGCTGCTGCGCTACAAGCTAATCATGTTTAATTGAGCTGGTGTCCATTTTCTGATGATTTAATTTGCGTGATGAGCTTGTCTCTGCCGTTGAATCGAGCGAACAATACCCCATTTCATGTGCTGTCCTGATCAAAGGGTTCCCTTCGTTAAATCCCATATGTTTGATATTTAAGTTTGAAACTGATACAGTCTTGTTGTCGTCTCTATCAGATTCAATTCAGTGCATTAGTCAGGCTTTGGGGCTTCTGCTTGTTGTCAGATCTTAAATCACTCTCCTGGTTGTTATACCAGACAGCTATCTTGGCTGATCAAAGCTTAAGAATTTTAAGTACTTTATTGGAAAATACGCAATCAATTCCGTTTTTTCTCGGAAAGTTAAGTACACACACAATGCTGAATACTTTTTTTCTTCATGTGACACTTTGCAACAACATGAATTTCAAAAGCCCACGTTCCTAACAGTTTTAGAGGCGTATCTATGACGAGACCTTCATTTAAAGGGGGCTTTCAATGAACCTTGATAAATAGCCTTAATTGAGAGAGGTGCTCAAAAGAATGGCTTACGGTGGGCTAACGGTTATCAGATGCACATCCTTGGGGAACGTCTGTGCAGTATGTTGGAGGGTTTCCAGTACTATGGGGGAATATCAGCGGTATATTTGATGGTATTTAGTAGCTAATGTAGGACTGAAAGTATCGTCCACATAAATGATGGCATCCCCTTATAGTAATGATAGTATCCCTACACAGTACTGATGGTATCCCTCCAAAGAACTGAACATCCTACAATATACTGAATGTCATGTCTCCACAGTACCGATAATATCCCCCTCAGTCCTCCAGACCCTCCAATGTATTAATGATATCCCCAAAAGCCCGGAACATCTTCCACAGTAATGAAAATCCTCCACAGTACTGAACACCCTCCACAGTATTGCAAAGAGGTTTTCCAGGGTGATCAAACAGTTAAATGCAAGTCACTCCAACCCTGAACACCAAACCCTGACCCCCAAACTTCAGTCCTCCCACCAACCCAGTTGAGATTGAATAGAAATATGCCCCCAGTTATCCATCATGTGACAACACAATCCCGGCTCAAGAAAGTAATACATATTGTTATGTAGGATTAAAACAATTCGCAGACAAATCACAGAGTTCCTGCTGAGTTTTAAGGTGCTTTCCCTCACAAAAGGGTTCCTGCTCTAAAGGATTCGATTATTAATGAGATAAACCCCTGATCCTTTTCAATATCTCCTGTTTAAATGCATCTTTCGGTTTAATAAACTTAAATTTGATTGTCTTGCATTCAATTTACTCGACAACAATGACTATAATGATACTCTATATAAAAACATACAAACGAAATGAAGTAAGGTACTTTTGTCTTAAGTGGCTTCGATTTTATTGTCTTGCATTCAATTTACTCGACAACAAAGGGTATAATGATCCTCTATATAAAAACATACAAACGAAATGAAGTAAGGTACTTTTGTCTTAAGTGGCTTAGATTTGATTGTCTTGCATTCAATTTACTCGACAACAAAGGGTATAATTATACTCTATATAAAAACATACAAACGAAATGAAGTAAGGTACTTTTGTCTTAAGTGGCTTAGATTTGATTGTCTTGCATTCAATTTACTCGACAACAAAGGGTATAATGATCCTCTATATAAAAACATACAAACGAAATGAAGTAAGGTAATTTTGTCTTAAGAGGCTTAGATTTGATTGTCTTGCATTCAATTTACTCGACAACAATGACTATAATGATACTCTATATAAAAACATACAAACGAAATGAAGTAAGGTACTTTTGTCTAAAGTGGCTTAGATTTGATTGTCTTGCATTCCATTTACTCGACAACAAAGGGTATAATTATACTATACATAAAGAAATACAAAATAAACGAAGCAAAATGCTTCTGTGTAAAAAAAAGTTTCTGATGTAATTATCTTACAAGAGAACCTAAATTTGATGTGGTCTAGCAAAGAAAGTGATTGAGAATACAGGTAATGGCAAGACACTTTTCTCTTCCATGGGCGTAGTCTTTTCGTGTCAGCAATCATCAGTGTTTTCTAATAGGACGCAACGTAGGGATGGGTTGTTACACGATTAAATTTGTATGCTGCACAGGAAATATAAACAAAACAATCACAAATTGTTCTGCCATAAATTAGGACGAACTCGAACTTTTGAGGTGAATAGCTTTTCAAAGAAAATGTGAATAGCTAAAAGAAGGTAATATTCTTCAATTTGATTACCAATGTAACGCTAACTTGAGATTGATTTGGAAAATATTTTCACCCCTAGATTCAAGGAAAGGTTTTTCTGGGACACCCTGTGCAATAAATGTTTCCTGAGTAACTCATAGGACTATATAGTTGATTGAAGTATATATTTGTAGATTTTTCTCTGTTAGTTAATAAATTGTTTGTTAATGCTTCATTTCCACCATTCCTGTGCTGTGAGTTTCACAATTGAAAAATATAATTCAACAAACCGTGAAATAAACCTGGTTGGTAAGTCCACAACAGTTATTATAACAATGTAGAAAATGGTTGCTTTACTGCAATTATAATACTGAAAATCTTAATACTTCCGAACCAACCTACTCAACCACGAAGAACGGAATTACGACCATAAGCCCAGTTTCTAATTCAACGGCTTATCTCGAGGATTTCACCTTGAAGATATGAGGGCAGGGAAAACCACTGCCACCAACAACTATCTCGAATCAAATGTTTTGTGGTAGAACTAACAAAAATACTGGCCTGGAAGAGTCTCAAACACAAAAACAATGCATTCAGATCTATGTAAGGTTTTGAGTGCTGCAAGAAGCAACACTAGAGAGCCCCAAGAAAGTATCCAAAAGTCCATAACATTTCAGCATGCATACATACATACATATTGAAATAATACTGATATGCATACATAAATGCATACATACTTAGAGAAATTGGGCTCTCTTATAATCACATTACATACATACTGTACATCCATTTTGTATTTTTTTAGGCAGGGTCAAAGGAACTAGTCAGCCAACTGCTGATGTAGACCTGCAATCTAACTTTAAGCCTGCCTAAATTATATGACAAAGCACTTTGGAAGATCTAAAGCAAATCAGTAGCATTTTGAATTTTGTCGTTATTCGTTTGGATACATGTTACTCTCCAGGGAGAGAAACCTTATACCTAAATCATTGAGACAGTTGATAAGTCGAAATACTTAAGTATTGGTTTGTACATGCTACAAGGTATATGAGCTTATACAGTTAAACTATTAACCTGAAAAATACTACATTATCTATCGTTTCTTAAAGTCTGAAATCCAAGAAGTTAGATGTATGATACTCAATGCCTATACAAATGACAGCCTAGCAAACTACCAGTTATGAGCTCCTGGAATACCTGGAGTTACAGCATGAAGGCCACCATTCATGAATATTCAACAACCATGTAGAAATTACATGCTTCGACAAGGGAGAAACTAAGCATAATCATAATTATCCAAAAAATGAAAATGGCGAGAAAAGTAAGTAAGAGACAGTAAAAGATATGGTATTATTCTCGGCATCATCAAGTTTGCAATGATGGAAGACTGTTCTGATATGCAAATCAAATGATATTATACGTGTATTCTAATCTAAGTATTTGGAATATTACCAAAGTATGAAATGAAACAAAGCAAAGCTCAAAGTACTCAAATAAACACATAATTGCTCACCCTTTATTGTTGCATAAAAACGTCACTCTCACCTTTGGTTAAAAGACGATCAAGGCAGCTGATTTGTTGTGTCAATCGGCGTTACTTCCTGAAGATTACCCCTTCGAGATCTGAGCCTGTCAAAAAGATCAAGTTGTTCAAACCGACATGCATGTGAGGAAATAAGACCAGGAAACACCTACCTCTCTTGGCGGAAAAGTATGATATTTTAGATTCTTATTAATTTCTGATGGATTACTACTCACAGTGAATACTTAAGCTGCTCCATGACTCCCCTTTCGCGATCTGGCAGCTTTCTCGAGTCGAATAACATTTCATGACATTGATCAAACGCCAGACGGCAAGGCAAAGTTCAACTAACGTTTACTCAAATTCTAATTTTGAAATTACATTGATAACAACATAACTCGAAACTGGAAGTTTTTTATTTTAAATTGATGTCAATCATAATGTCAGAATCAAAGGTAATTAAAGATACAATGTCAGGAAACATTCATCTATAATGTTGATTCAAAGTCCGTTTAGCGTTGATTTCATGATGCAAATACAGCGTCCAGTGTAAACAATCAACAAAACATAACGGTCGATAAACATCAATTAAACGAAGACGCCTAAGGTTGAGATTACATTGAAAATATGCCGAAAAAAAAAGTTCGAAGCTTTAGCTGAGTTGTGTGTATTGTGATCTATAGCGAAATGTTAAGAGCATTAACTGATTTATAAAACCTATAACGTCGATACAGTGTGTTTATCACGTGGATAAAGCGTTTGCGTTCACCATGTTATGTGTGCTGTGCATCCATTGTTTGTTATTCGAGAATCTAAACACCTCTTAACCCAATCTATGGGCTAAACATTTTCAACAACAACGCAGATAGGACAAAGAACGGACAAATCAATACCTGCACTATTTTCGTTATTCTAAGACAAATTATCACAGTTTTTCGCCATGTTTATTTTCTTTCACAGCAAATGTAGCTCACCTTCGATTAGTGGAGGAGAGAGCCAGCCAATTTCTTGCGTCGATTGAGACGTTTGTTTCTGACGATGGTTGCTTCGATGTCTTAATCCTGTAAAATAGATTAAGCTATTCAGAGCGTTGTGAGGGAATTAAAATCGATCAGAGGACCTAGGCCGATTAAAAAAGCTTGACGGAGACATGGGAAAGATTGCATAAAAGACTATAGAATGAAGCTGCATAAATTAAGGAAGACCTTGGGTGTGCTCTTAAAGTCACAACTTATTTGTTAGCGATTGTGTTTATCTTTAACATGCAGTCTCTGATGGTCGAGTCTCGTTTATAGCAGGGTCGCAGAAACACATACTACATCAATGGATTAAGTAGCACACTTTTACAATAAGCAACTCGTCAATGAGCAACCACTACTGGGTTTAGCAAGTCAATTAGCAACTCCAAGGCTCGATAAAATAAAAACTCTGGTGCAAGTGAAAGTTTTTAGCATTGTTCAATTACACTATGCTTCATTGTTAAAAAGATAATAATTATTATTTCATAGATTTTTTTTTACATGTACTCCATCATCTTTAAAGGTTTGGGGTACAGGGAAATTTCTTTACAATGTTTCTTTTCAAAACTCAAGCAGCTCTTAAACAATTTCGAGCGCTAAAATCCAAAATATTTAGGCAAGTTTGAGGGCTGGCACCAGGGTGCATTTGTTTGATGAAAAAAAGGTGTATTAGGTAAGGGTCTTGGTGTGTTGAATACCCTCATTAAGCAAGTTATTAATTCGAAAATGATTGCCTGCATTTAAATCTCCGATTTTTGACGTAGCTACAATTGAGGCTTCATACCCATTTTTACATTGAAAATCAGGTTTCATACTCAGGCTGTCCAGAATATCCAGTCCTAAGCAGCTGCTTTACAGGTGCACACCACTGCTCATAACTTAGGTACCAGACCCCCTCGAATGAAATCGAGATCCTTTGAGAGAGTCTAATTACCAAGGTATATCGCACCTGACTAAGCAACTTTAAAAGGACAGGAGTCCAGATACTCAGAGTTATACCCAGGATTTTTGATTGGGGGCATGGCTTTGTCTTCTTCATTATTCAGCTTTAGTTTCAATTTTCTCAAGTATAAATTGTATGGATTTTGGGGCAGCATGGCCTGGTGCCCCCTGGGTATATCTTGCAGATACTCATTGACAAATTTAGCACGTCGATGAGTTTGATCATCATTCCTTCTAATACAAAAGGGTGAAACGAATTAACCTTCCAGAAATTCTGTATTGTGGATTCACAACTCTAAAAAAACTATTGCCATATATCACTGCTCTGATGAATTGCTTTCACGATAGGCTCACATCTGACTAAACACATTCAATATCACAGATGATAATAAGTAAATCATTCATAAGATCTTCCAAATTCACAGTTCGAAGAGGGTTCGAAAAGCGTGATTATGGCCTACACCCTGTGATGTTCAAGATTCTGGGATCTGACAACATGGCCGTCATCATGGCTTCACCGTCAGGATCTAGACTCAAAGCACTCTATTGAATTGAATGGTTAAGGTGGTTACGCAGAGGCAAGAGAGATGTCATAGACTGGTTTCACGGGACTGAATGACAATTATCTGGAATTCCCTCTCTGCTGTTTTCTAACCTCACTGGTTAGGACGAAGCTAAGACTGCGGTAAGGGTCAGAGTGTAGGTTAATTCCCAGGGTTGCATCCTTCAAATTTATATCCAAGGAAATCACAATTAGCTCTGGTTTAAAAGGAGAACTTCAAGAAAGTGCTGGGTGGGTGCTGGGAATAAGGAAGCAGTTGATTCAGTGATTTTTCTTGATTTGAGAATTCTTGGATGAGATTTAATATGCCCGATCATTGAAAGGGCAAAATAAAAAGTCTTACATTTATCCTGCCAAACCAGGAGTCTAGTAAATATTTAACCAGTAAAGGGAGCACATCTCGTGGCTCTCCTATTATGTTGATGTTGATGATGATGATGATGATGATGGCTCTGATGATGATGGGTTTGCTACAGAGGCCAATTATTCCGAAACATTAGGAACCACCTTCTGAAACAAATCTCATTTCTTAATAGAATTAATCGAAAGAATAGCGAAAAAATAGGCCGACTCAACATTATCCCCTTAACTACTGATCCTCGACAGAGATTCCTAAAACAATTTGTGTAGGAAAGTTGCAAGGTTAAAAAGATCTGTTCCATTCTCCCGAGACAATCATGAGAATTAGAAAGGATACAAATTTATATTAGGGTATCCGGAAGGACTAACAGTGCATGCTCCTTTTGCATTTAATGATCCGTTTTACAACAACTGCCTGCAGTTGTTCCTATACTTCTTAGCATCAGAGTTTATTCCCATGGATTACGCTCAAATACGATTTATGATATGGTTTTTTCAATACAAAACTGGATTTTGGTCCCATTTTTCAAATTGCTAAATATTTTGGATTCTCAACCCTCAATGTTGCTTAAAAGTTGCTTAAAATTTGAAAATATAGCAAGACAACTCCCTGTACCCTAAACCGTTTACATTGATGGTGTAATAACCACGAAAAGCATTATTGTCATCATCAACATATATCTACAAGTTATAAGAACAATCTTTATAAACGACACCAGGCTAAAATCTGGACCAAATTTTTTCGCTATATCCAGAACTATTGGAAATTAACACAGTACAAGTTCATCAACGTAAAAACTTTGCCTAGAAAAGTATTTTAAACTCATTTTTGAGAAGTGCGGGGGTTATGAATTTTTGAAAGATTTCTCTTAAAAAGGAAACTTGTAGTACTTTATTACTGTATTAGGCCTGATATAGTTTGGCAATGTTTCAAATTAGCATTTTTCAAATAAAATTTTGGCAACGAAAGTCCCAATTAAGGCATCTACTTGTTATTGAAATTCTTAACAATTAACAATAAAAGTAAAACTCGAAACATTGATTACCATTTCTTTCCAATGTCTTACTCTTGAAATCAAACCAAAATAGAGACATCCAAGGCCAATTTAGATACCATAACAAATCTGAAATGCAAAAAGATGTAAATAGTTGTAACCAACACACGGTCGATGGAATGTTTCAAATCATAAAAACAGTATCAAGTGCTAACTCCGCAGGTTCGACCGTGTCAAGATGGAACTTAGTACGACAACCACAAGCTGCACACAATCTTTAAGACCTCCGATCTGTCAGAAGGGGATGATGTCTATGCTACCAGACATGTGACAGCTACATCAGGTACTGCATGCATACTGGCAGACGGTTTATAGACCCAGCAAGATATACTTATGATCCGTACAGAATGAACTTGGACCTCGCAGAGGTACTTTCTAGAACGACCTGATAAATGGGATCTTGACAAACTTAAGAATAGCAAAGATCGGAACCATCCCACAAAACGTGTCCTGAGCCACATCTAAACACGACTTTGATTGGGTCAACATTTACTCCTTGCTCGACAACAAGAACGATTCTTCACCCACTGCTTGCAGTTCCTCAAGAGTTATTCTTGACTACCTTTATGCACCATTAAATCACTCAAGGAGACCTTTTTAGCGTTGACGCTATTCTGGCGGTTGTCCAACGTTGCCTTTCATCGTGGCCTTGCTTGGTGGCAGGTCTCCTGAATTAATCAGATCAGAAAATCTTTTAGATTCCCAAGCGTATCGATAATCCGCATTTCGTGGCTGAATGACTAAATACTTTGAAATATTAATTATTCATTACGAATATGACGTAGATTAACGTATCTCGTGTCACTTGCCTCCGTTATAACTAGTATGACCCGGGCGAGACAACCTGATATAGACAGACTAGATCGTTGATTTTTTGGGTAATTTGAAAAATGCGGGAATGATGCGAAATCGTTACTTGACAGCCCTTTTTTCTTCTGGTCTTTTTGAACACCCTTGCACAACAAGAGCTTTTTATATTTTTGACTGATTGCTTGCATAGCAAGAATATATCACCTATATACTTACCAATGCCTCCCTATTTTACCGAAAAGGGGGATGGAAACCAAGCTACTGCTATTCGCCATCTGAGGGACCCTTATAAACTTGACCCTATTCGGTCCAGTGAGACTAATAATAGATTACTGAAAGAGTCCTAATGGGTAAACTAACTTCGCTTTCTGCACAGTATGGGATTTATGGTTCTGATGCAAACACATTCCTGAATCCTAATTTAAGTGTCGACCTTGGACTCTGTCCATGATGCAAGGAACACCTTCATCATAGGTCTGAGCCTGTTCAGGGTTGTCGAGCGAATATCGAACTACAACTAAGTCGTGTTTTGGATTGCCTTAAGTCTCATTGTGTTACCTTATTTCATTCTGATTCTGTTTTAAGGTGACGAGGTAAACAGATTTCTAACTTAGTCCAGAAAAAAATCATTCTGGGCTGTCATGAAAATGTTGTCCCATTAAGTCGTGTTTTTGAATATGCATAAGTTCACTATGTTTTCTATAGTTGCATATATCATATCATCATCAACATCATCATCTATACATGTTCAGCGGTCAACTGAAATAATGTCCCTTATCATCCTCCTCTAAATCATTCTGTCTTCAGTCGATTTCATCAATTTATTGATCACTTCAGTAGCTGTTGATTTGTTTATATTCTTATCAGTGTTCACAAGGTTAATTATATAAAGGTTTTTTATATTTCATAACTATCAACATAATCTGAAGTTCAGTAACGTCCAAAGATTGTTCTACAATCTGTCCTAGATTCCTGCTAGTAATGGTCATTATCCGTTTGCAGTAAACAGATTAAAACTATTTTGAAGCACTTGCCCTCTTGCCCCACTGCATCGGATTGAAAGGCGGAGGAATCCAAAAAAGTCAAACGTGTCCTCTTTTTAAGTCGTTTTAAATGTCTGAAAATCATGATTTGATTACCGAAATTCAAAAAGGAAGAATCGACAATTGGCTACTTATTCTCTTATCCTAAGTTGATTCTAGTCCGCTACGTAACTAGTTTGTGGACAATCAAAGCTTGCCGTTCCTACTGGGATCGTCAAGCAGAAAATATTGACTGTTGTGATGACAGAACCCACTACTTTTAATATCGAATCAATCAACATAAATATTGATATTAAGTGTGTCAAAGTAGCAGAGATCTGAAGTTCATACCATAGAAGCTTCGGTCCATGTTCGTAGAAAAATAATCTTACTAATATTTGTTCAGATATTGTGTAATCAAAAGACCCAGTAGAAAATATAACATGATGGATGAGCTGGATAGATGCTTCATGTAACGCTTATCAAAGTCGTACCTTAGTAAGGCTTGAGCAGTCAGCACAGAGGAACCATTGCTTAGGGAGTTATCATGGAAATCTAAGCGACTAGCCTAACGAGGTAATTCCTTTTTGCAATATTGCAATAAAGATCTCGAGTTCCCAAAATGAGGCCACGCCTTTTCTCACTGAGTGAATATAACTCAAAAGTATAAAATTACCAGAGAACAAGTCTCATGTTCAGCAAAAACCAGAGAATGAGTCAGCTAAAGAATCAGGCCGAGGAGAAAGACCAGAGACGATCAACCAGCCTACCAGTTGGGAAATACAGCTGAACAGCTTTTAAGCAACGATACAGCACAGTTGATTGCTACAAATCAGAGACACGTTGATAAAACCTATACAAAATAACATACAATGTCATGAATTTAACATAGAAGAAATTAGTATCTCAGTCTGTGATGGACTCATTTGTGTGACTTCTCTGAACAATGACTATTTGAGAGTTTAAAGTCCAATGAAGAAATTCTACAGGAAAAACTGACTTCCAGGCCTTAGAAAGCTTATCGTGGTAAAGAGTGGTTTTGGAACTTAATCACGACTGTACTTAACAGATAAACCAGATAAACTGTGCAAAAATTTCCAATAGTTGGATTAGGGTAATTGCAAAGAAGTTTTCTTGTGTGAGATAAGACAGAGTTGTGTTCAAGGCTTTTTCTAGCTACATGATGAGAAAACCAGAGAAATGTTTGTATAAAGTATAAATAACGAAAATATTTGATAGATAAAACCTGACCATGCATTGATTTGGGATGTGAGTGCAGGGTCAAGCGTCTATAAACCAGTTTCTTAGTACAAGAGATTGACATACTGCGCAAGGTCCGGAGGTATGGACACTAATGTGGTTAGCCATGCTTTCACTCCTCTCGACAAATTCTCGCTAAGGCAGTTACGATGTTATACGACAAAGTTTTAACTGAGGGTTTGCAAATAGCCAAGAAAGTTTAGTTTATTTACTAATTCATTGCCTCCTCCGACTCTTCTTTACAGAGACTCATGACGACGAGGTTTCTGAACCAACAAGCTTTGAACGTAAAATCGACAGATGTCTAAACTAGACTAGTTGACTTACAAAAGTATGTACATTGTTAGCTATTTTATAAATCATCGAATCAAAATAAATTTACAACAACAACAACAACAAAAACTAGACTTGGTTAAAAGCTGTTCAGTCGGAATGTTGTTATGGGCCTAGACTTCACTCTCCATTCTCCTCTAGCTGAAACCGGTGATTTCCTCAGGGGAGAAAAAGACTCACTGTTTTGAACATTTGAAATATCTCCTTATTCAAAAAATGACCATGCATATCCAGTACTGGTAGTTAAGTCTTTATGAAACTTTTAGAACAGAAGTGTAGCATTGTAGACACGTGACTTGAGCTTATACTCTTTGTAGAGCTCGAGTAGTTTTATCGGTTAGTTGATTTTAGTGTGTTATGCCATGGCCTAAAATGTGTGTGCTTCATTCCAAAGCAACCTGACAACTTTACCTAAACAATAACTAGCTACATGGCAAATTCACTTTAGGACATGAACGGGTGAATCCAGGTAAAGCAAAAATGCAATGAACAACAAATCAGTAACAAAAAGTTGCTTAAACCTTCGACACACATGGTACACCGTATTTGCACAATATACAACTTATTCGCAAAATTTTATTCCCAGCAAATCATTAATAGATTTCGAAAGGGTGTTCTCCTATTAATCTCCCTGCAAAACACACAAAATAATGCTTTCAGTTTAATACATTCTTCGCAAGCTTTGCTAAATAAGATAAACGCGAAAAAATTTCAGTAACAACCAACAGCGTCTGGCGATAATTGATTTGAAGATAAACACATACTTACATTTCGCGTCTCCGGCTAACTCGATCAACGCACCAATAATCCCGAAAGTTCGTCTTCGGGTAACAAACTCAGGACTCACAGACGACTGAAAACAGAAGAAGCTAGATGTTATCAACGGAAACTCAAAGATAAGACAATTTAAGGGTAGGGATGGATCCGTTTAGGCCAATGTTTGAAGATCCAATTATTTATGGCTCATTAGCTCGTTCAGGTATGCTTTCTAATTGCATGAGTCGCAAAGCATGGCAAGGAAGGGCTCAAGTATCAAAGGAACTGTTCGAAGTTAAACTACCAGCAATTGATCTAGTTATACTAAGCACTCGTGTAAGGGCTGGTAGAGAAATACAAGCCCATTTTAAGATGGACTGGTATTTCTAGACTGATTGGTATTTCTAGAGAATACACTGTTAGAGGGGTGAATTTCGGTGATGCACCGTTACCGCAAAAATATCCTATGAAAAGTTGATATAAGTAGAGGAAAAGATTAGCAAGTAGAGAAAAGGATTACCAACTAGGGAATGGTGCAATGGTTTGATTGATTGAAATGTTCTAGAAACTTTTAGGAGACAATATCAAGGGCGTTCCGTCTCAAGGCATACGGTGTCTTTGGTGTTTTTCAAGTGAAATACTTTTGCCATTTAATAAGTCTTTCATTTGAATGAATCTGTCTGCACAAATATCTATGAATAAATAGAATACAAAAGTTTTACACCAGAGCAGGCAACTGAAAACTGTCATATGCCATGACCGGGTCTCGAACCCGGGTTCTACCCACCAAGACGAGTGCAGTAACCACTGTCCTAAATCAGGACAATAAGTTAGCACAGTAACCTCACACTGATGATTCTACAGATTGAAATTACTTGCTTCTAAATTTTGATGAAACAAAAGGATATGCTGACTTTTGAAATTGAACGCACGAATTCTTATTGAGCAGTGAGCAATCGTAGACAGACAGGTTGTGTAACATGAACAGAATAACAGTTTTAGCAGCACAGGATAAAAAGATGGCTGGAAATTGAGCCAGGACTGCTGAAAGTTCGAAGAGGTCTTCTCAGATCTCGGAGGATTTTCGTTGTGGGTGACAACAACAACCACTTTTCAGCGATAAGCTGTATGCCTTGTTGAATAAAATACGGACTAGCTTTGCTCTCTTTTCTTTTCTAATTTTTGGAAATCGAGCAAATTTTATAAACGCGGCTCTCTCACAAAAGTTTTTGTCTATAACTGCTACATTATGTCTATAAAAGATTTCAGTCCTTTTTTAACAAGATCTTATCTTACAATCACTAAATAATTGTCCACCTACAATAATATCAGCTAATGTCTATAGCGTCATTTCTGTTTTACCCGTCTACTGATCAATAGATTCCCCTTTCAACGCTTCTTCGTTGAAGAAAACAGTAAAAAGATATTTCAATTCATTTCTTAATTACCAATTTAACTACGAAACAAGTTTATTCAATTGCAATAAAAGTACTGACAAATACAGCCGCACAAAAATAATATACATATGCGAAAATCAAAGATAATTCATTCTTAATTTCAAACTTAATTAACATTGTAATGTAATGCAAATCACTGCTGAAGAAATTGCTGAATGAAAATAAAAAACATTTCAAAAGAAACAATACAGACGGAAAACAAATCCGAAAATTGATAAAAAACTAATTCGTCATGCCAAAATTTTTATTCTAAAATCCCTTTGAGTTATTTGAGCCGTATTATGCTCTTAATCCCTATGCACCCGGTTCCGAGTTAGCTTGCTCGGATTCAGGCATTGAAAATACACTTGTTCGTAACTTCTTCACACTGAATGTGCATTTTGATTTATAGCTTTTCATCGGAACTTGAAGAATATGGACTCTATGGAAGTAATCTTTTTCAAACATATAGTTGAATCTTCAATTATATTTGTACTTTATTACTTATCAATTATACTTCATTACTTGTGAAAGTGTCTCAAAATGGGCTTGCTGTAATGACAACTCAAGTTCATTCAAACCCTTCCCCTATTTCGAGTAATAACTCAATTTCCCGTTGTTTATTTCATTACTATGCAAATTATGAAAATCTGGCAAAATTTCTAATCCCTCATATTACCCCTTCCTACGATTCGACCAACAAATTGATACAGGAACAATTGGGATCAATATTTTTGCACCGATTTGCTATGAATTCACTCTCCTGCGAACGGGGAATCAGTGCGATTTCAAACATTGAAAACTACGCTTTAAAAACCACCCCCCCCTCATTGACTTACCGTGAACGTAACCTAAAAGATAAACAGGGTTAAAAACTCACAGTCCTTTATGACGCAGATTGCGGTTCTGAACTAATTTCAACTGTTTTAGATTTAATCGGTCTTGCAGGAGCCGCGTGGAACTTCGGTAAAAACAGTCCAAATTTCGTTTCGATCCCCGAGAAGGTAGACACGGCCAGACGCAGTCCTCCGATGTGGTCTGGATGCTTCGAGATTTCTGGGTTGATTGGTGCAAGTTCTGATTTCGGTAATCTACAAAATGGAAATCGAAAATTATCATCGTTATGAATTATCTGATTTGAAATGGGCTAATTAGCTAGGAAAATAAAAAAACAGATTAAAATATCTGGTAAACTAATATTTCTATGTTTATCCGGTTGTCATTAGGAGGTAAGTTCTTTGCAATGTTTTCTAGCCCTTGCCTGGTCTCGAGGGAAGGTTGAAAATATTTTAAATGGGTTTAACTGATGTTTGTTCAAAGCCCTCTTCAGTAAAAGAAGACGGATAAGATTGAAGCTCAGAATTGGAGTGAGATTCATCATTCGGTACCATCTTTGACACGAAGGTGGGAAATCATGCGCTTCCATCTGACTCTGTCTTCAGCTGTTCGTTTCGACGGACCAAACTTTTTTATTTCTTTCCAATCTTTTAAATAATCGATCCAAGTGATATGCTGCCTTCCTTTGCACCTCCTTCCATGAATGATATATCATTTCATAATTTCATCATACATGTGCAACTAGAGCCTCGTTAAACATGACCTGCAAATTGCATTTTTCTTGGAAAAATGTCCAAGTATGAAATGGTGCAATTAGTCCCATTTTGCTAAAAACTTCCGTAATGGAAACCATACCCGTCTCATATTTCATTCTCCATATTCTTCTACAGTGACAATAGAATAATTTGATTCATAGCAATACGACAAGATAATCAAGTTTTCTTATCTGATTCAACAATCACAAACAGTTTATGGGCTCTTGTCCAGAACTTTACACAGGGACCAGAAAGACGTAGAAATCCATGAGTCTAATGAGGTTGGTTGTGAAAGAAACAAAACTCTGTGAAAAGTCTCACTTACCCACTTCCAAAGTCAACGTAAAGAAACCTTTGAAGCATTTCATACACACAAAGAGTTACACCGAACTGCGGCGAAGACCTGAATATACGTGCTGTGAAAAATAAAAATCAATTCAAAGCCAGCTGATTAATAAACGTAATGAAATATAATAATTTTGAATAATTACGGTTTAGGCCTCCTTTTTGCAGCGGCCATTATGGCATTAAACAAAATCTTGCGGACTTAGCCTCGTTATCATACGCTTTAATTCAAGTGAGGCTAATACCGCAAGCTTTTGTTTTAAATTGCAATGGCTGCTGCGTCAAACAGGCTGGTTAATATTCGTCCTATATTGCAACATGATACTTGTCATTGAATTTAATTCAGAAGTGAGTTTCGATTAATTGGGTATCTTACCAGGACCGCCCTTCCAGAAAGCTTTGGCACCCTCTTCAGCCAGGATTTTTCTGAAACAGTCAACAACTCCACGATACGCTTGCTGCCCTCGTCTTGCTTTCACCTATGGCACGAAGATTATGTATAATTTCCTGTGTTAGATCATGCCTTATGAGTTAATGCAGATATGTACCATGTGCTTTGTACTCACTCTTTAACAGAGCATTGATAATAAATATCTCAAAAAGGAATTGCGTTGAGACTGATTTTACTACATAATCTTAAAATATTGAAATAAGCTTAAAAATCAATACAACTGATCTTCCCTTTCTGTGCAATGATCACTTATCTGGTGTTCACATATAAAAATTAGGGTAGCCCATTTGAGTATAATTTAATTTCTCGTGTTGGACCATGCCTTGTGAATTCATCTCAACAGATCAGAAAAACGTGTGAAAAAAAGCTAAAACGTCAGACTGAAAAACTTGAACAAAGTAATGATTGCAAAATTCTAAATGTCAACTTACTTGCAGACGAGTTTTGATGACATCGGCTGGTGTGACCATATATGCTGCTGGGACACCTATAATGAGACAAAGAACAGAGATGCGTTTTGATGTCAACAGAGACGGTACGCTGAAATATGCAAGTCATAAGTGGACTTTGATTTGCAAACTTTAATCTCATCATCCAGGCTGGGCGGGACAAATGCCAAGATGGTTTGCCAGGACATTCATAGCTCATGTAATCACAATGTACTTTCTATAAGGGCTTGACCAAAGTTCTACTATCCCGTCTAACATCCTGCTCTGGCCAGGAAGGGCTAAGTTTCTGACATAATCACAGTTTGGCTTTCTCTAGGGTTTGACAGGAGATCCTATATCTCGGCTAACGTCCCGTCCTGGCCAGCCGATATGCTTTTCCACATATAATACTCGAGGCCCTTATTGAGAAGGAATAAGATCAAGGGTTGCATACCTGCCCCTGCAGCAGCCATGAGAAGACTGGACCAGTTGTTATAACCATTTTCATCTGCCAACTGCAACTTCAGATGGGCATAGCAGGGAAAATAAATTGCAGAGAATGGAATGTCACGAAGAAAACAAGCCCGGGCTCCCTGTTCAAAGAAAGGAAATGAATGAATCACAAGAGATTTAGATATAGAAAAACCTACAACTTAGAACATACATTTTAGAGTTAGCCTAGGTTTACGTCTAAACAGGTAAATAAATCATAGTTGGTTATAAATGACTATGAAAGTACACCTTCCTCTTTAAACCTTTACCTGATACGTCTCACAATTATGCTTTAAATTGTATCTTTGACTTAAGAGGTGCAAACTGGTATAAATAGAGGTAAAATATTTGCACAAACCTTGTATAAACCAAAAAGTCCAAGCTCTTTACACAGAGCAATTGCAGACGGTCGGCTTCCAGTCACTTCACCTGCCACCTGCATTCGAATTTTCACGATTTCGATGGGATTTGTGAACATGACTTGCGCTCCACCACCCTGCAATGTTAAATCAGTTCCTCAAACATTAAATGAAATGATCAAATTAATAAATAGTTAGGGTCAAAGTGGTTTATCTAACGTGTAAACTGGCCGCACAAGGAATGATAGAATGATAATTAACATAAAACACTCACACATCCGCCAGCTAGTATCTCGCCGTATAACGCTATTTCGCCATCTTTGTCTTTCATTTTACCACGCACAAAATCATTCGTCTGGAAGGATGAAAATAATGAATTTACAAAATATCATAATCCTTTCAAATATCTAACAAGTTTTACATTATAGGTATTGAAATGGAGGTTTTAATTTCATCCAGGGGTCGAAATTCTCAATGGCATATATTTCTTTTATGATTGGGGTTTGCTTAGAAAAATGCAATTCTTCGAGGAAACTGACTCCAGAAGGACTGGAACCCACAACCTCTAGGGAGCCTAAGACCTCTCTAAATCATCTGGAGGTCATAGGTTTGAGTCCTTCTTGGGTCACATTCCTCAAAACACCTTGATAGAACACAAACAAATCATCTTGATAGAAAATCCTTCTTCTATATACAAATTTATTCATTAATCAGTATGACAACAAAATAACTGAATAAGCACGTGTAACGGCAAAAAGTCATACCGTTAGTTTTATGGCCTTCTCTGGGGATACACCAACCAGCTGAGGAAGTAGACCTATAAAAATCAAGGGAGGAATCAAATGTAGATTCTCCTGGTTTTCAAGAACAACTGTGCTAGCTTTGACAAATATTTCAAATAAGCAAGGAACAGCATGAAGACCTTACACTACCACAATGGTTATTGACCACTTGGTCTTTCCAAATTCCAGAGTCTTCTTTCTCTGTTTTCACTGAATACTCACTTCAATCAGATTCTTTCTCAAACAAAAAGACTAGCCAATGTTGAAATTGATAGCGAGGTGGCTGCGTAACATATCAAATACCTTAAGTCATTAACTTTAGACATGTTGGGAAGTCAAGATTCTGGATATTATCTCAGTTGAAAACAAAGAATCAATATTAGCTTACAATGGATACATTTCTCAATATGTTCAATGTTACACTTTTTCAATGTAACAATTTTTCAGAGTAACACTTTTTCAATGTAACACAGGTTTTACATACCTCTGTACAGTCCGGTAAATCCTTCATTCCTGATCACCTTCCAGAAGCAGTCGAAACTGTTTTTATAGAGAATTTCTGTGGCCAACACACTTCTTTGATTTTGCATTCTCGTCTTTACCAGGTCAATCGGATAAACAGCAGTAGCTCCGGCAGCTGATAACAAAACAATAAAATATACAACATTAAAAAATTACCAGTGCGATTCACGATACAAGATGAAGTTCGACATTTTATTTGCATTGATATGTTGTGATAAACCATACAATCAAAATGATCAATGCAGTATTTCCCAATGAATTGACTCTGCACGGTTAAGTTAGCCTTTCCAGAAGTAGGGTAATTCAAAAATTATCTTCTATTACAAACGTTTCAACAATACAATCTTTATCAGTATAACTGTTGCAGTTTGATTATCAGTAATTTGTTCTAGTTTAGATATACATTGTTGAAAGTGATAAAATATTTCATACTGTAAAAAACATCTCCTTCAAGCCTAGCTCTCTAAAATAGGGTGCTTAATTACACACGGTAATGAGGGTCTGTTATTCATTAGGATATGCCATAACTCCATGATTTGATCCTTGAAGAGTTGGATTCAAGAGTTTACAATTTGTACTGACATCAAAAACACCCTGATTTTTGTTCTACAGGCTTTTTTTTCGACAGGGTATTTGAAGACTGGGGCTCAAAAGAGAGCTTATCTTAAGTTGCTTAAACAGCGTTGGTTGATCACAAGTTAATCGTTACGGACAGTTGTAGTGCCAGGGAGGGGAATGGGGGGGAAGTCCCTCCCAATTTTGGCAAAAGATGATCCCTAATTATAGACCAGATCCAATAAGAAATTTTTTTGAGCTGGTAAAGGGTGTGATTGACGTCCTAAAGTTCTTGACCAGGCCCTGTTTCTCCAAATTTTTGTAGGCTGGCGTCAATATTGGTTCGGGATTAGTCTTATTCTTGGCTTTCCAGAAGGATAAATATTCTACTGAAAGTCTTGCATCTAGTGCAGAAAAGAATTAGATCGAAGCAACACTAACCTCCTGCAATTGATCCAATACCAAACCGATACAACGATTCTAAACCTTGCATTCCGATGGATTGCTTAGCGGGTCCTTTTGTCTCTTCTTCGGGCTGTGCATATTTCTAAAAGGAAAAATAATCGGCTTTGATTTTTTAACAACTCAAGGCATAATTGCAAAAGTTCATTTTTCTAGAGGAAGACTTACTCAAAATGATTTTTCTAGGGGTTTATAATCTAGGAGAAGATTTATTCAAAGGTTGAGGATTTATTCAAAAGGGGTATACTAGAGAGGGGCTTATCGGGAAGGTTGGGATTTTCTTGAAAGTTTGAAAAAAATATTGAGCTCTAAGATCATCTAAGTTAATCAACACAGCTTTGTTGATAAATTACTCAAATTCACAATTTAAAATTTCCAAAAGAGCTTCAAACTAAAAAGTATCAAAGTTAAAATGCATGAATAATTTGTAATCCATCGCGGTTAACTCCATCTGATTTTTTTTAAAGAGAGTTTTGGTCACTTAGTCGACAAATTCTATATTTTTGAAAAATCCCAAAACTGCAGTAATTAGAAGTTGTTCAATGAGACCAGCTACATAACAAATAAACCTAAAATGAAAAATTTTCTAATTCTCACTCTGATTTCATGAATTTTGGAAAATATGGTCAACGGATTAGTCTTTGGGATCAGCTGATTAACTTCTGCCAATGAGATCTTCCTGTGGAAGGAAATCAACCAAAATGCTTAAGAGAAGGTAGGTAAACAACATAAAGTTTTCAGTGTCTTAGCATTAACAAAATAGAATTCTAATGAAATACAAGTTGCTTGAAATTCTAAGAAGAACTCCCATCACTAAATATCTCCATCTGCTCTGCTCAAAATTCATCAAGCTCTAGTCATAAGTCATAAGAGTTAGAGAGCAGTGGCAGACACTTAGGGGGCCAGGGGTGCTGTTGCTCTCACCTAATATTTTCAGAAAAATAGCCTCTTGTTCTAAAACAATAGGAAAGTCACATTGTTTTTTTAAGCAATAGTTTGGAAACCCCCCCCCCCCCAATAATTTCCAAACTGCCTGCCACCGTTAGAAGACATTTCAACAAATCATCCGAGTCAGAGACAATATTAGAAAAATAATAGGAAGCTTACCCTGTTCCAGGATTACCAAGTCCGCATATCTGATATAGAATTTCTATTTGCAGAGGAGTAACCTGAAAAGTCAAATGAGCTTTTTGAAACTTAAAGTTGAGAACAACCAGAGCCTGGAATTTAACTTTAAATCTCTATTCGAGCCTCTGGAAGGGTCACTTTTTAAATCCAAGGTTAAGCAGTTGTTAATCAGTAATGCTGCTATTCTGGGGTTTATCTGCTACACAGGAGGGCAGTTGAGAAGTTGATTCAAGTAGTGCCAATGATTAATTTGCACTGCTGTGATCACATTTGAATACAGAAGAATAGAAGGGCTGTAAAAGAAGACAAACAATTGCAGACCTGTCGATTTCTCCCAGCATGTCGAAGAAGTTCCTCTGAAAACAAAACAAAACAACACTTAACAGTTAGTAGTAATATACATTTGTACAATTTTTTCCAGGAAATATTTTCATCAGAAACTTACATTGCCTTAGAGAGGTTTACTGAGCTGGTTTGCTTATTGGAATATCCCTCCCCTGGGAGTATTGCTTAAACAAACAATGGACAAGGGTTGTGCCATAGTGGTCCGGTTGGGCAAGAAAGAACAGCAAGAAAAATCAGTTTCCTTTTCTTTTTCCCTCTAACATACTAAGATGAAAGTCAGACGCAAAACTTCAGTAGTTAATATGGTTTGTTATGTTTCCAATTTCTCTCGTCATTCTCAATTTCGATATTAATCAAAGACAGTTATATAAACTAAATATAATGTATGATAAACCTTTGGTAACACTTTTGAATTTGTCATCTTGAGTGATGTGCTTAAACATTTGTTGGACTGAAGGTAAGTTATCCAGAAGATCGTTGAACGCCAGGCAGAACATCAAAGTCACTCTACGACTTCCTCCGTCTGAAGCCAACTGCAATTTAAGGTAAAAGAAAATACTTCTTGGATGAAAATCAAAACATCAAAATACATTTGCTGACATCAGAATAATTCATTGTGTCTGGCTTCTCAAGTAGTTTCTGAATCATAACACAATAAAAAAACTTGATTCCTAAATAATACTATAAAATCAGCCTCAAAAAAATAAATCTCGGGTTTGGAGATAGGATGTCCTGGGTAGGTTATTTCTGAATCATTAATAAGCATGGCGGTTTGATGATACAGGACCCCATGGTAGTTTCTGAAATGGATGTTTAAAGCTGTCCTTTATCAAACTATCAAACAACTGCACAAAAACAACTCTCCTCACTTTCCTGCTTAAAATGAAAGTTCCAAAGCTACTTTTTTAACCCCCTTGCATCTGGGTATAGATTGGTGCAAAAGTGTTTTCTATAACAAACATCTCTAAACCATTAAAGTGGACCTACACTTTACACAGTTTAATTTTTTATGATTAGATAGGACTGTATCGAACTCATAAATGTATTTTGTTTGTCATTTTGGCTTTAACTTGACCTGTAATAAATTTTCAAAGTTCAACATTTTCGCGCTTTCTTGAAAATTCTTTCGTTCACGGCCGGGCTCAGAGTTTCACAAGAAGGGGTCTGGCACCGATAGTTTTGATGACGTTCACCCAGGACAAGGCAAAAACAAAAACAAAACAAGTAGGCATCGCATGTTGGCTTTACTGAAGAATCTATAAATCTTGAAAGGACAAATTTATCAGAATGCGAATAAATGCCAATGCGTGTTAGGAAAATGCAATCGTCAACCAAATATCGAGAGAGGGATCTTGCTACAAAAGATTCAGTTTTTATGGAGACTTGCGTTTAGAAGCTGTGAGGAGAAGGAAGCGATGGCTCGACTTTGTCCAGCCGACCAGTGCAAAATAGACAGCTACAAAGGGTCAGAAATGGATGAAATAATTAAAATAAAAAGCAAAGAAAAGGAATGATTCCGCAGGGGCTTGAACCAGGATTCTTGCGCGTGACGGGCGTACGAGATGACCGCTACTCTACATAATCATTTGAAAATTTTGTGCGAGAACCGGGAAATTATCGATAGAAAAATTAGCTATAGCTTCCTTCTCTGTCAGTTCTTTTTTCTCCTAGATCTGAATTTTTTCAACTTTAGTGCGAGTGAAATCTAAGGTTTCCGACCCGAGATCATCAATGACCTGCCCTTGTAGTAGCAGTATAGTAGAATGGGCCTAAATAAAAAAGGTCCATCCACCTGTTGTGATTGCACTAGTTCGTTGCTGAAACTTTCTTCTTCGAATTCTAACGAATGAATGGATGTGTTATCAGATTCTGAACTGTTCAGTGAATCAAATGCGTCGAAAGACATTCTTTTTCGAAAATTCACAAACGTCCTGGCGCCGAAATTCGTACACAAAAATGCTCGCTCAGAGCCACTCGCCCTCCTTGATGAAATGACCATGTCCTGGGTGGACGTCATCAAATAGACTAGAACCCATGCCCCTCAAGTGCGCGGTTGTTGACGAAAATTTTAGCTAATCATGTGGGGTTTTGGGGGCTTATAGAAATGTCAAATGGGATTTAAAGTATTTTTTTCGTTTTCAGGGCCTCTGAATTACCAATAGCAGTAACTTTTGTGTAAGGTGTAGGTCCACTTTAAACACAAAAGAAAATAGAAATTTTATGAAAGTGATAAAGTTATTACCGCAGCAATGTTCTCAGCTGTATATGGTGATAGCTTATGGGACAGCAGAGTGTCCATTATCTCAGCAAAGTGCAAAGAAGTTATTGTGGATTGCCTGCCTTCTTTTCGACTCTTTTGTTGAAATGCTTGCAGCAGATAAGATCTCTCGAATTCCTGTAAAAAAATAGGGCCAGAATGAAATTCTCTCAATTTATATGAGAGGTCTGAAGGCCAACTCAAACCCACGACTCTTTGAACAAAGGTTGAATGACATTACCACTTGGCTATCTCTATCATGACTTTAACAACCAATCGGTAATTGCTGATATAGTAGATAATCATGGAGAACATTTTGTTCAAGCTATAATAGGAACAAGCCGTTGTTCAATTCTGTCCCAATATCTGGGAAAATAGAAAATATCTGATAGTTTTTCATTCCTAGTATCCTCAACAACTTTTACTGATGGTTAGAGACATCTAGTTATGCTAACACGAAACATGTTCAATATAATCATAACTATCGTGAAGATGATTGACTCCCTATGTCTACCTTTTACTTTTGGGTGTGGTGCATGTCTGTAATAAGAATCAAAGAAAAGACATACCCGCATGAAATGTGTGAAGTCTGTGTACGAGATGGGTAGATCTCTCTTCTCTCCAAAATAGATCTTGGTGAAATCAGAGTCAAAGTTGTAAGGGATTTTCTTGTGACTTGTGCAGCATTGGATGACATGTCTGAATTCCTCTGTAATGATATAGCAAACACTTGCAACAAAGGAATCAAGGACAAGAGATAAATCAATGACAGTTTTTGCAAGAAGTAGACCCTAAAAGGGAGGTACAAGAAAACTAACCAAACAGGTTTGAAGATCCATATGTTGATGAAAATTTCAAACAGCAAAAGACTAACTGATGAAATTCTAATTATCATTTTGGAACAAACTATCCATTAGTAAATGAAAGTTGCGGCCTAGGAATTAAGGCAATGATGTTTGCTTTATCAAGATAAGACAGAAAGAAAATCCAAAAACAACAAGAAAGGGTGAAAGATTTAGAGTTCATATTGAAAGATATCTAATTTTTAGGGTCATAAACATAACTTTATGAATCTTACCATGGGTGATGCTGCCCTTTCCATCCAAATCAAACAACTGAAAGAGTAATCTGTACTTTGCATCAGGTCTACACAATAACGCTTCAAAGGCTTGGAATTCTAGCATTGATATCAGTCTGGAAATTGAAAGGTAGATTCGTTGTCAAGTTTTGCGTAAATGTACCCCACCTCAAATTTGCAGGAATAGGAGCAAAAAGAATAATTGATAGTTGCTGAAAGTTAGATAAAAAAGATGAAAATTTTGGGTGATTTGTTGGCAATATACCATTTGGTTTTAATAATAAAGGCATATTTCATCCAATGTCAGACGGAAATGCTTTTAAATGAGGTAATAAGCAACTCACCCATCCTTAGTTTGGTCAACACAACCAGACAGCAGTTTCAGAGTGGTGTCATTGAAGCATGCTGCATCCATTTGAAGGAAATCCCGTAGGAAGTCATGAGGGGTCATGTACCTCTCTCCTTCATCCTCTACACTTGCATACTGAAGGATAAAGATAAAGAACAGGTTTTTCAATGCTGACCAGGAAAACACATAGACTTTATGAAACGTTGTTGATAACTATAATTTGTTTATCTTATGGCATACTTTCTATACTAAAAATAGAATATTTATTCCCTGACTTTTAAAAGTATCACCGCACCGACTAAATAATTTTTAATTAGGTTTTTATATCAACCTCTTTTCTACCCCAAGTTGTATAGTAAAAGGGGGCCTATACTCTCCTACAGATCCTGCTACCCTTCCACAGTAGTGTAAGAAGTACCCCAACATTTGGAGCAGTAAAACTGGCAATAAGAGTTATTGGAAAGATTACCCTGCGACCCGAGGTAGGAATGGACGGTTGGATAGATCACCTGATCCTTGTTCAGGTTCAAAACCACCTTCAGACCAAACACATTAAGTGACAGGAGAGAATTTGTCAAATCTCTGTCATTACAGGGAAAAATGCTAAAGGTGTGCTCACATCAAGAGGTCGGATGTGGGTTGCACTGCTCGATTAGTCTTTATAAAATATGTCTTGAACACAGGTTGTTGTGACCAAAGGCGAGCATGGTAGCCACTGTCCTAAACTAGGCCAATAAGTTAGCACAGTAACCTTGATGTGTTCACAACTCCAGCCTTATCCACAGTGAGAACGTAATTTATGTTTCGGATTAAATCCTTTATCAGAGCCATGTTACGTTAACATTAATTCATAAGGCATTGGTCTAAAACTAAGTTTGCCTGTCTGGTATAAACAACAGTAATAGCTAGATCAGGTAAAGGAAATTGGGGGATCTATTCATCCCTCATACACATCTACATCTACATATCAATCAGCAAAACCAATAAGGTATCACACTGATTGAGATCATCGCACTACCCATGCACTCCCATTGTCATAAAGTCAGTGAGAAGATGGGAACTCTATGGGAGGTTGACCAGGGAAGGGTATGCATGAGGAGTGAGAAGATCTCAACATGCAACAAAAAGCAAATGTTCACATGTTATGAAATGCGTACCGTTGGCTATTTTAAGAGGCTCTCAAAAGGCAACTTTACCTTGTAAAATATAACTTTCAGCTCTTCAGGGTTGGCCCTTTTCACAGCATACTACAAATATAGAACATCAGACAATGAAATTCAAATAAAAAAAATAATATTCCCAACACTTAAGTTACTAACACAAACCCTCAAATTTATTTCAACTAAAAAATATTTGTTAAAAAATTATGTTTTTCAGCCCAATCTAAAGGTCATCATCAAATGTTGTTTTCTTCTATCTTATGAAGTTATATGTTTGAACAAAGTTTCAAATATTTAACTGAAATTCAATTGTAGAGACCAGCGTACTTTGTGTTTTTGCAACTTATCTTTGTAAAGACTTCCTTTTTCTAAGAAAAAAACCACAACTTGAAAAAATTGTTGTTCTAAGAAAGCCCTGAATAAACCAAGCAAAATATTTTCACAAAAAGGTCTTTTTGTCTTTGTGAAAAGGTGGAAAATTGAAATTCATTAAGGCATTCCAATCCTAGCATATTTCAGACTTTATTCAATTTTTGTTGGCTTATCAATTATGGCTTTTCCTGGCACATAGGGTGTGTCTATTTCATCAACACCCAATGACAGATCGTCAGCAAACCACCTATTTTTCCTGTCAATTTATTCTTGTTTATTATTACTTCATGGTAGAGGGGTTTCTTTACCGTGGTGATGAATCTAGGAAGTTTAGGATGAAATCTTAGTACCATGATTGACCTAAAGAAGGTGCAAGGGCCAGTGACATAACGCAGGGTGTCAACTTTTAAAACAGAAATTATCTAATAAAATATTTGGGCTTGAAAAGGACCCCGGAAGCCGGAGGCATTACTTTTGCTGGATATCTTATGTGATCTTATGCTCTTTATTGTATTTTCAGGGACGATATAGGTTCGTAGTAGCGCCCTGAATCGACTACTTAAAGGTCCCACACTACTCCATAACGTCACCAACTAGGGTGATATGGGGGGTGTTGCTGTAGATCAAGTTCTCCCAACTATTCATAGCATTACGGTTCTCATTCTCCAGGCCGAGTCCCTTGAAGTGAACAAGTATCCCTTGAATGCAGCATTGAGATTGAGCTCTGGGAATAAACAATTCATTTGTATACAGCTGCAACAATCAAGCAAAGTTATCCCATTGCTAATCCGTGACTTTATATTATTGTCCTTTGACAGAGGGTGTTAGTACACCAGTATCAATATCAGTATGATTATTATCATTTTAGCCAACAATATTTGTGTTATCACTTTTAGTACTTTTAGTGCTAAATAAGTATAGCAATTAAATGCTTAAATGGTACATTTATAGTGATTTTTGGTACCGTATGGGAGGTATATGCTATAAACCTAAGAACAGACAGGAGACCCTAGGCCATAGGAAGCATTCAGCCAACAACAGTAGTTCACTTTTTGTGTAGGTCTTCGTCTTGCTTGCCTATTGCTCGTTTCCTGGTGTCGAAAGTTTTTAGCGGAGTTAAGATTTCTTTGGTTTGCAAGTAGGTGCCAATACTCACATTGAATAACGGAGCTTCACAGTGTGCAATGCTGCTGGATGCGAAATTCTTCCAGGCAGATACCACAGTCTCCATGTTGTTACAAATTTCCTTTGCCTCTAGCTCCTGCTAGTCAGTTCAGTAAGCAGAACTTCATGGACAGCCGCTTTGCAGACAGCTCAGAAATCTGTGACTCTGACCGTACACAAACAGAAACATAAGCAGCTTATCTTCGAAATGCACAAAGCAAATTTACTTTCAAGCTATTCATGAAGTATTCCGCATTGAATCTATCCTCCTTAGTCCTGTTGTGTCCCATAAATTATAAATTAAAAGTTCAATCTACAGGTCTGACCTTCAGAACATGAGACATTTTGTAAAAAGGCAAAACAGCGAAAGTATGTAAGGTTGCCAGACCTATTTAGGCCTTTAAGCCAAATGGGTAATGAAAATGCCAGATTAAGCCAAAACTGGGTACGAGGCTATAAAACAAAAGACATCCTCAATAATAGAAACGAGGCTGGTATGTTGTTATCATTACACTCTTTTTTTCTAAAAGAACAATTTTATAAGAACGCGAGCCTCAAATTTGGCAAAAACTTAAAATGCAATCTAAGAACAAACTGAAGCTGAACATTTTTGACTCAATGTGAAAATTCTAAGAAATAATTAAAAAACAAGCTGATGTACAGCACACAGATAATGTAAGATGATCAAGAGATTCCACATTTGAACCATTTAACACAACTGATAGCGAAAACAGGCTTCCAAATCATTATAAAGTAAAAACAACTTAAAAACATTTCTGGCTGAAAATAGAGGAATATTTAAGTACAGCCAGCTTCAAATCAATTTTACTGGTTCTTATAAAAAAAGAGTGTATCCTTTTTATGAACATATTTTGTAAGAACATGAGCCTCGAATTTCGCTTAAAACAGTCTTTGGATGGTACAAAACTTAAAGTTAAAAACAACCTAAGAACAAGCTGAAGCTGGAAATTTCTAGATCAAGATAACATGATAGCAAATAACCACGACCGTTGGAAATAAACATAAAACATGCAAATTGGTGACCCCCTTGTGTGCCAAATAGGATAGAAAAGTAAAATATATGTATTCGACGATTCAACACAAATGACAGCAAAACAGACTTGCCAAGGATTCTAAAACTAAAAGTAAGAACAATTAAAGAGCATTTTAGCCTGAAAATAGAACAGAATTTAAGAACAGCCAGCTTTAAATCCAATTTACTGGTTCATACATAAAAAAGAGTGTAATCAAAAGAGTTTGATAACCAAATATCCCACCCCTTCTGTTTTGCAGTATTATTCGGGACAGTCTTTGGATGGTACAAAACTTCAGTATAGTCAGAAATATCTGAAACATAATGAAACGAACACATACACATAGATACTTTAAGAAGAAAAGCTTAAGTATCTATGTGTTCGATTCATTATGTTTCAGATATTTCTGGCTATATTATTCGGGACTACTTGTTCTCAATCATTTAATAATGCACCAAAATAGAGTGTAAAAGTTTGATTGCCAACTATTAGTCTGCTAGTTTGCTAGGTGTTCAGCTAAAAAGTTTGGGACTAAGTAAGAAATTTCAAGCAAAATGTCAGATAAATTCAAATTTTAGCTCTCAACCAACCACTTTAAAAAAGCCAGATATGTGAAATTTGGCTTAGGAAAAGCCAATATGGCAACCCTGAGCGAGGGCTCGTAAAGCAATATGCTAATTCGACCAATCACAACAAGCTGATCACATGATCAATGAAGTTTTCCGTAAGGGGACTCACAAGAAGTAGACTGCCAACTGCCATTGCTAAAAAGAAAAAATCAAAAAGTAAAAGGTAAAAAGAAAAGGCAAAAAATCAAAGCAAAACGCAAAATACGAAAAGTTCAAAGTTAAATGAAAAGGAGGAGTACAGAGTGAAAAGCAACAAGTTAAAAGTTAAAATAAAAGGCAAAAAGTGAAAAATAAAAGGTAAAAAGTGAAATTAAAATATAGTGTTTCAGTTAATCAAGTGGAGAGTGCATGGAAATAGCCTAGGCTGGACTTGCACCCACCATATGGACTTGAACCTAAACTAACCTCACTTCAGTCATCACATTGTGGTTATTGTGGTTATTGTGGTTATTCACAGAGCCCGCGTTGGATGACGTCATCCAAGAACAAGAACTTTGTTCTGTTCAGGGCTCATAAACAGCGTTTTTAATATTTGTTTCTCTATTTGTTTATTTGTTTGTTTGCCTTATGTATATATATAAATATTTTTTTTTTTTTTTTTTTTTTTCCTTTTTTTTTTCTTCTTGCATTTCATTTCAAAACCATTGCTCCAATTGTTCTTTGTAATCTTCCACTTCTTTTGTGAAGCTTGCTGCTGCTACTAACGCTTTAATTTCTCCACTTATAATATCGTCTATCTTTCCTTTGTATCTAAACACCTCTCTGAATTTTTTACAATTGAGCATATGCTCGGTTGTCTCAACATCTTCTTTACATGCTTCGCATATTAGATTCTCAAAAGACCCTTTATAGTTCATTTTGGCTTTTACCATATGGAGTCTCATTCTCAAGATTTGTCTTTCGAATTTGCTATGTTTCAATGTTCTCAATTTTGTTTCTGTGTCTGTCTTCTTCCGTATATGCTGCTCAATCCATTCATGTATTTTTGCTTTTACGTGTTTCTTCCATGAGGATTTCTTGTATGTATAAATTTCAGTTGGTGCTATGTTTATGTCATATTGTTTTATTTCTTCGTTCAATGATATGTACCAAGAATTTATGTGTGTCTTGTTGAATTGGTTTACCATTACTTTCTTTGCAAGTCTCTCATCTTCTGAATTTAGTATATGGTGCAAGAACATCAGTTTTTTATAATGGATTTGTTGTAGTATAGGCCATACTCCTGTTTCACTTATCATTCCCCAGTATGATGTTGTAGTCTCTACCTCTAATATGCCTGTCAATAGTCGCTTTTGTATCTTTTCTATTTCACGATGTTCTTTTTGTGTTTTAATATTCCATGTTTCCATTCCGTATAAAATACTAGGCATTGCTATTGTTTCTAGAAGTTTTAGTCTGGTACACATTGCTAATTTCCCTACTTGATATTCGCTACCATATTTCTTTATTGTCTGTACCATGTGATTCACTTTCTTCGATTTATGTTCTATCTTTTTTTGATTGTCTCCTTTATCACTGATTATGTCCCCTAAATACTTGATGTTATCCACGTGCTTTATTTCTCCTTGTCGTACACTAACTGTTATTGGTTGTTCACTTCTTTTCTTTTTTGTAAATGACAACATCATCATTTCCGATTTTTCTTTGTTAAAGCTGAATTTCTTTTGTATTTCCATTTGCTGCAGACTTCCTTCTATCTTTCGTACCGTCTCAATGCTTCCCATCGCTATAATATCATCGACATATATTAGATTGTGTATATTAACTTCACTGTCTATCAAGGTACAATTTAATTCCTCTATTACATTAATTTTGTCTGTCTCAACACCACACAAAGTAGGTCCAAATATTGTCCCTTGTCTAACGGCTGTTTCTATTTGTATCGGCTCCGTGTCTCCCGTTGGTGTCCGGACTATTGCTCTGATATTACTATTCATATCTTTGATAAGATCTACTTCGGGTACATCACATGAAGGCAAGCCCCAAGATGCCCCCTTCCCCGTTCGTCATAGTGGTCAGCGGTATCTCATAACAACAGAAAATACACGAAACTGTTTAGGCCTAAATTCTTCAACACCAGGGAGCTGTGACACAGCTGTTACGAGCGGGAAGTGAAGTCCCGCGCGGCCTATTTTTTACCTTGTTGCATTATTTGCTAAATATCTCTCATATTACATAAGACATTCAAAAACAAATTATATCATTCGATTCCTGAATAAATTCTGAACAAATTTGTTGAAACCAATAGAACAATAAAGCTTTTGCCTTGTTTCCAAATTTTTTTTAATATCGATATCGCTGTTTGCGAGACAACATGCAACAGAATTTTTCGTGGAGTGAAAATTTTGAAACTCAACAAAACAATATAAAAAAACTTAAATTTGTTTAGAAAATCATTTAGAAATATTCTAAATAGCTTAGTTAATATTATTTTTAAGTTTTTTAGATTAATTAAAACTGATTTTATCAGTAAAATCGTTGAAAGAAACAAATATAAGGTTTTGAAATTTTCTCGGCGCTGTTTTTCTTGTCTGACGCTGCGAGCCGCTGCGCAGGAAAATCCCGAAACCGCACGTGAATGGAATAGTTTTGGCCTAGGTAGTCAAACAAAAACTTAATTCCGCAAGCCCCTGGAGGCTTTTTAGAGTAAAAAATACTTGGAATACACGTAATAAGAGTTGAATAATACTTACATCTTGTGGCAAAAAGTTTTCAAATCAAGGAAAGGTCACGAAACTCATGCTGAAATACTAAAAGTGGGGAGGGCACCGCGGGATCGCGATGGAAATTGTGTGCCCCTCCATTTTAGGACTGTCTCATATTCAAAGTGAGACATGCAAAAAGAATGGAAGAATTATCTCTTACCGAAGAGCGCGGAAACGTAAAAGTTTGGGCTCATGTTTTGGCCTAAATGGCCGCGAATGAAAAAAATTCCTCAAAACGCAACTTCGATTTAAATCTTTGATTAATTAAGTAGAACATTACAAATTGTTTTGTTTGTCTTGGTAAGTAGAGTAATATTTTCTGCATTGAATTAAGCAAATTCGGTTTAGCTGGTGTTAATTTGAGAGCAGAAATATTTATTTGAAAAAAATCGAAATTTTCGAAATTGATGCGTGCTGTCTGTTGTGGCCCGAAATTCGAAGGACTTGACTTCCGCGAATACAATGTGGCGTAACAGCTGTGGTGAGTAGAGCTTCTTCCCGTACGAATTACCCTTTTTACCTGTTTAAAGATGGCTGCAGACTTAAAGCATCAATTTCAACTAATACAAGAACAGCAGAAGCAAAAATTGCTACGGAGAAACATGCTAAAAGATGAAGATTCACAGAAAAAGACTGAATTTTCTGCTACCAAAAATATTGGTGGGGGTAATAACAAGAGCAAAAATAATTCTGGCCTAGACCTGTATGTGGATGAAGTGGAGGATGATTTGAATTTGGAGGTAATCAGAGTGGAATTTTAATACCCAGGTTTCCTCATCATTTATCAGTGTCATCGAAACTTCATTTGTTTACAATCATTTGTGAATAAACATGTCCCAAGTCTCGAACCCACAAACCAATCTCTGACTTGACGTCAGACCTAGCCACTGCTCAGGTAGCCCAACAGTTCTTTTTCTCTGAGCATGCAGTATTTCAGATTTAGCTAGTAAGATGGTGTAGAGAAGATTTTATGTTGCCAGAACAACTATTTTCTAAAATATGTTTTTCTTTGGTCGCTTTTAAACTTTCAATTGATGGGTATGATATCATCCCTTTCTGGGATGGAACCTACTGCAGTCGGTCCAAAATATTTTCAACGATAGAGTTGGTCCCAAAGCGTAAACACCCCTAAACTTTTGTTAGATGTGTGCCCCTTACTGCTATTAGGGTAGATTAGGGTATTTGCATACTAACCCGAACCATATGAACAACACATATTGCACCACCACTCAGTCAGCACTCTCCAAAATAAAGAGAAAAACCAAAACAGAACCCAACAAAAAGCATCTCTCCAGTTTTCGTTTTTTGAGGTACCAGGAAAACACTACGACTAATAAGAACAACTCAGCTGTCGATCCTTCTTCGGTCAGTAAATGAGTACCCAGGATATTCATTCTAGAATATTAAACCTGGAGGCACAAGCTGCTGGTCCACGAAAGCGTCACGCTGCCATACTCCAAACCTCTTATTAGATTAAATATACCGTAATTACAGTTTTTGATGTTTCTTTTTTCAGGTTGTTGGCGTAAATGATGATGCATTTGATGATTCTGAAATGGTAGAAATGGAAGAGACAATAAGGGTGATCTGTCAGTTTTTGATAGTGTTTGCTTTAATAGTGTTTTGTCTATCTATACACATCTGTTGTATTCTTATGATTATTGGGCGAAATCTTCTGATACGATCCTGGATTTTATGATGATCACTACTGGTTTATTTCCAATTATTGATTTCATTATTTTCAAATGACAATTAGCTTGTGATGATCAGTATTGGGTCTTATTAAGATTGAATTATTTATAAAAGATTCTGCTCTTACATCATCCTAGCATACTATCTTTAATCAGCCAATCATAATAGGATCATGGATTAGCTCAATATCTAATGCTCCAATCATTCTTTTCTAAAGGAGCTGCGAGATGAAAATGGAAGACTTTATAAATTGCTTGGTGAAAAAAGTGAAGAAATGAAAATCTTGAAAAGAAGATGGCAAGATGAAAAGAAAGAGCTTACTGGTATATAGATTACAAATCATTTTGTGGATAGAAATTTATTGTGGTCTAGATTTGATTTACTTTTGATTATAAAACTCTAATTAACCAACTACATCTAACTCAGGTAGGGAGTGACTATCCTGGCTAAAGTACTTGATATACTTGAGTTTAGAGCAATTATAAAGCAGAATGAACACATTAAAAACAATTATAGTTTGAAAATATTTCGATAATTATTTCATTTTCTTCATTTAAACTTTAAAAATAAAGAGTTTATGGGGAAAATAGTATTACCGAAACGTTTTAAAGCTGTAGTTTGTTCTTGTGTCATATCTTTGTGGATAAGCCCAAATCCATGAATGTGCAGCTATGGCTGTGCCCCACTAGATTCTTAGATTAGAAATCGTCCCAGGTTGATAAGTTCCACCTGTCTTCATAATTGTCCCACCTTTAGTTGATGTGTACTCTTTTTCTAGGACAAAATATTGGTTCTGAAAATGTGGCACAGAAAATAATTGATCTTTCTAAAAAGAACAGAGACCTAACTGCTGAGGTTGAAAGCTACAGAACAAAGTATCGGCAGGCTCAAAATCAGATGCAAAAACTTGACAGTGAAGTAAGTTTCTTATTGTTGTGTATGAATTCTTATGCTGGTGGGATTTCAGGAATGGCTTGCACTTCTCTGTGCTATATGATATGGTCAAAGAACACATGACCTCAAGCATACACTAAAAATGTTCTGCAAGGACAACAACCATCTTGTGCCTTTGAATATTTTTAAACCAGAAAATGTGATACAGTTAGCATGTTGCCCCATCCCCCAGAACATCATGATAGGCGATGAAATTATGGGACCACATTTACCTTAGTAGCATAGCCCATTTAACCTAGACGTATTCTTGATAAAAGAGGGGTCGTACTTTCACCCTCCATAATATTAAGTTGATACCCCTTCCCCATTCAACTCAATATTACTTTCTTTTTTCTAGCTTAAGAAAATTTCATCGAAACCAAAAGAGATTTCTCCATCTGAAGCTAAAGATTTGGAAGTGAAGAATGTAAGTTTGGGATGGTTTCCATTAAAAAGTTCTTGTCTTACAGTGCTTTCTTGAAACCTGATAAAGAGACATGGAACTTGGCCTATTCTCTTGCCTAAAAACTGCCCCATAACTGATGTGGAAAACACTGGCTTACTATCCTCCTTTTAATTCAATTAAAGGTATAGGCCTGTAGGAGGCGAGGGGGGCACTTGCCCCCCAATAGAATTCAATTGTTCACAGCATGGTCCCTAGTCTTCCTATTGTTCTTGAACAATAGTTGCCCCCCAAATTAATTTTCCCTAGCTCCAGTGCTGAAGATGTAGGGGTCGCAAAGGGGCTGTTGGCATGAAATTCAAATTCTGCCGTCTCACCCTGCAATCGAACGGTTATAATTATCTGTTTGTTATTCCTTCCAAGGAGAATAAAGTTGCTGAATTAGAAGTAAAGCTTAACCAGCTCAATGCTAAAGTTATGGAGTACAGAAATCAAATTGAAACTCAGAAGAAAGAATTAAAGATCACCCACAAGGTAAGTTGCTTCAATGCAAATAAACTCTTAGATTTGATGGTATGGGGTCAGTTACGGCTTTAGAGACTGCGGGGCCCGGGGACAAACTCGTAATTTGACAAAATTCAAAGTTTCCTATACAGTATTTTGCAATTTTTGTGATTTTAAAGGGGTTCTTTTTTACGTATACGCATAAGGCCTTGACTAAAGGCCCCCTTAGCCCCCTAAAACCTTGCCTTGCCTTGCCTTGATGTTTTTGCAACTAAGCTATAAGGTATGCTCGAAGATTGATGCTGGAAAATGGGCAGATTATTTCAAGGGCTCGAATCATAGAGGCTATGGCAGTAGGGTTGCCTCTAACTACAGTCGAGCAACAGTTTACTGCTATGGTTTACCCATTCTGGTTTACCCATTCTAAAAAGTTATAAACTTGAGTTAATTTTGTCCTTTCATAATTACTCAAAACACATTGCATTTCTTACCTCTTCTAACCTCTAAAGCTTTTATTTGTCAGGTATTGGCGAACGAAGTAGGAGAAGGTGTGAATATTCAGTCTCTGCTGAATTCTACGAGTAACTGGAGAGGGAGACAGCAGACCATTGTTAACCTACAAAAGAAGGTATGATGTCATTTGCATTGTATGTGAATCAAAATAATAGCAAAGATAGAGGAATCTCAGAATCTGTCTACATCAAAGCTATGGGAACTATACTTTAGACAGAAGAAGTTGGTTTTCCCTCTTTGGAATCTGTCACTGATCTATTGTTCTTTTTAATAAGCATTTAAACTGCAAATGATACAAAGCTCTGTTACAGTAAGCAGGGAGAGGAAATAATCTGTTTTAGGATGAAAATTAGTCGAATTCAATACGCCCCTTCAGATATTTGGCCTATTTCTCTGTCTTGGGTGGTCATTTATCTTAAGTGAGAATTTGACTTGATATGTGTTAACCTTACACTTGAGAAGGATAAATCTTAAGCACAGCAGGAATGTTTTCTTTCAGCTTGCTGACCTGCAGCATCAACAACAACAATACGCAGCGTCATCAAGACAAGGATCTTCAAGACTAACGAATTCTTCAGTAATGTCATCAATGAGCTATCAAAGTCCCTTAGCGGCTACAATGCACGACGAAAAGATTCGATCCACCATCAAGAAAATCGAAATGGAAAGAAAGGAAACCCAACAGGTTTTAAACATTATATTCTTTGCAACTTGTTGTTTTAAGATAGACGAGCACAGCTAATTAGAAATGCTAAGTAATAGAATAGCAATTTTTCTGTTCGTTTCAAGAAAGCAAGGGGTTAGTTGCAGTGAGATTCTTTGGGATGCATCACCCCAATCCTATATTTACTACAGCCAGAAAAATCGGAAACACGGCAAAGTGAAAATATGGACTACTTAAGCTTGAATAATCCATTTGACTTCGCTATGTTTCCGATTTTTCTGGCTATTTTGAAGCTCTGTATGCCCTATATTTACTCATGTTGCGTTAGCAGTGTTTTGATTAGCAATATACTTGGTGTTTTAAAACGTTCTAAACAACACCATGCACATCGTTTTCGTTTTTTATAACATAATTCAAAAACAAACTCATATAAAGAAGTACCGAGTAAACAAAATTTCTAAAAGAGATTTATGAGTTTAACTCATAAAAAGGGTTTCACTTAAAAGCTAGTTTCATCCCTGAATTAACATATTTTGGATGTATTTCTTTAGGGATCGCAGCTTTGTAGCAGACTTGTTAGATTTTTTCTAGCTTCCCTGTGAAAACCAACCACTATGAATTAGTTATCAAAAAGATCCAACCCTCTGAATCTAATGCAGACTTTGTTTTAAAAATCTTGGAATGTTTGTAACGTAGTGATCATCATGCTGTGGTTAATCTGAATGTTTTAATCATCAACAGCAATAAAAAAATAGCCTATGTTATTTTGCAGAAACTACAAAGTGATTTAGAGGCTCTACAGAACGAGCATGCGAGAGTGAAAGAGAAACATGACGCTGCGAGGACGCGAAACCAGGTCCTTAGTAAGGAACTGAAAAGCATCAAGACTCAAATCGCAACGCTGATTGAGAAAGGGAAACATGACGATGACCTTGTAGCCGCTTTGATGGTAAGTTCCGTTCTAATTTTCTCTTTAAGTTAAGTGCTTTTATCTACTGTTCTCTGAATCGTTTATTTGTTGTACAGACATTTCACCCAAGCATACACGAGGAACAAGACTCAAGGACCAAAACTCTCCATCTCGACAAGCCTGTCTCGTTCTTACTCACTCGTAAAGCCTAAAGAGATGCACGGATTTCATTCAAGCGTTAATGAGCCTAGTTTCAGCAAAAGTTTTCTGTGATCGCTTGATTTACTTCCTGATCATCACTTAGTGCTCAATATATTTCCATCTGTTTCAGAGGGAGCAAGAATACTTGAAAAATATAAATGAGAAATTGGTGAAAGAAAAAAACGAGTCGTCACCTAGCAATCGAATCGTAAAAGCTTCACAAGACACCCAAATAAATAAAGAACTAAAAAGACAGATTGAAGAGCAGGAAAGTAAAGTGAAACAATTGGAAGATGAAATTCAGAGCTTAAAAGATGCGAGAAATGAAGAAAAATCAAAAGAAAATAAAGTCAGTGCAAATGGACAACTACCTCAAAAGCCTGTGAGCAGACCGAAGCCTTCGATGATTCCGACACCCCCGGCTTCTGCAGAAAGAAGAAATGGCTACAGATATAGAAGAGGTTCCAGTGCAAATAGGTATTCAGCCATATTTTGATCATATGCATAATCCATTTGAGTTAAATCGTTTGGTCTTTCTTCAGATTTATCAATTGGGTTGTTGCTGCTGCTTGGGTTTTTCTCCAGAGGTCTGCTTCACAACTAGTTTTGGTGTGACTACCCCTGGTGGGTGCTCTTCATCAGACCGCCAAACTGACTGGACCCCCTGTAAGGTGATTATAGAAGTAGCCCTTGGGATACATGTTAATCGCAACTCGCTGCAGTGTTGCTCTCCTTACAGAGTTTTAAAGCCCTTAGATTTTTCACCGATTGACCAGCCGATGGAGCCTTTCTGCTGCCTTGAGGTTCAGACTAGTTGTGATATATTCTTTAATAATCTGATTTTGTCTCTCTTTATTTTCTAATAGTGAAGATGTACCATCTCTTAGAGCTCAGTTTCAAGAAATGAAACTCTTGTTTGGTGCTGCTGAAGTTGAAAGGGACAGATTATTCGAGCTGGTACAAGTTCTTCAACACAGGTGAAATTCTTGGACCACTATTCGTTTTGATAGTTAAAATTGAAAGCCATTTACTTTTGGCTAAGTGAAAACTGTTCATCAAGGCCAATTATATACAAAAAACATCCTTTGATTGGTATTCTGAATTCATAACTATTTCTGAGCTTATAGCTATTTAGGAAACATAGCGAAACGTGATGAGTAATGAACTCGCTATAAATTTATTGAGAATTGACGATTCTAAATTTCAGGATTAGCGAGACGACTGAAAGTTGCATCACTGCGGATAATAAAACCATCGAACTAAAGCGACAAAATGCCAAACTCGAGAAGCAGGTTGAAAAACTGAAATCGAATTTGAATACAAAATCACAAATAAGCCACGGAATTCATGGCAAGAATCGACCAACGAGCAGATCTAATAAAAATGGACACAGAGAAAAAACAGTTGATGAGCTACAAGAAGAGCTGGATGAACTAAAAACCAGGTGAGAGACCTCGAAGGAAATTTATTTGTTTGCAGGATTGTCTCACTATGGTAATGGCATTTCTTATTATGGTGTAGTCATTTCTTATAATGGTATAGTTGTTTTCTTATTTTGGTATATTCATTTCTCATTTTAGTGTCGTCATTTCTCATTTTGGTATAGTTGTTACATGAGCTCTCTCTTATACCATGAACTAGCTCACCAATTTTAAAAGTTCATTTCACACTTTGCTTTTGCAACAATTTCTAAACTCAGGCAAACGATGTGCAAAACAAATATTTCATTATTTTGCTCGTTAAAACACTCTTTTGGTCTACGAATACAAATAGTTTGTTTTTGTACACCGTTTGCCCAAGTTTAGAAATTTGGTTTTGGTAGAATTCCAGTTTCTGGAAGGTAAGACCTTTATCTAAACCATGCCAATGCCAACAAAACTTTAAAGTAGACGTTGATCTGTGTGAGTTTTCCTGAGCCAAAGAACTAGCAACAGAACTAGAACTATATTATTGTTCATTAAAACTTTTCCTTTTATTTCAGGTTAGAAATACAGGCAGATGAAAATGATGCATTGAAAGAAGCCCTGAACTCGACTCTAAAGGCAAAGAACGATGATATCAGAATTTACCAAGAAATGTCCGAACAAACTAAAATCATATTCATTCAAGGGATGAAGCAACTCAAGCAAACAACAACAACAACCGCATAAATTATAGGCCTATTCATGATACAAATTATTGCACTTCGAATACCATGCATAATTATCATATTCAAATGTGGTTTTCCAATTGTAGTTTGGTATCTGACTTAAATCCCACTAACTTTAGTCCTACCTGCTGGGGTGAGATTTCCCTTTTGATTTCACCATAAAGTTGTCTAATTTGAAGTTATTTTATCTGAAGTTAGGAACATGTGGTAAATCTCTAAAGCCAACTATGAAGTAACAATTCTTAGTATTTGGCATCGCAATTTTGGGCATTACAAAGTATGGCAAAGAAGAATGGTTTCATCAAAATAATCGAGCCTCACTTGATATCAACTAGACCATAATAACAGTGAAAGCAAAGTCGATACAGAGAATAGTAGAAGGAAGTATGTTATTTCGGTTGATAACGATCCTGAATCAAACATGCTACTTTTATGAATGCCATTTGAATCTATAAGATTGATAAGACAAATAGTTTACACGCAAAAGCTTTCCCTCTCATCAAAAACATGTTCGATATCGTACTGGAAGGTCGAAAATAGAAATAAACGCTTCTATAGGTAAATTGTTGTCGAAAAATTTTTGAATCGATGCTGTCTTGCTTTGTTTCAAAAAGGTGGGCGATGCGTGGTTGAAGTTGCCGTCATTACTTTGAAGATTCTCCAATGCCGAATTCATCAGCCTGGACAGATCAAATTAACTTTTTTCTCTTATTACTTTGAGAATGCAAGAAGAAATATTTTTTGAGATTTAAGGGATTCTGAAATATTTCAGATTTTCAGCCATAGTTGCGTAACAGTTGCTTAAGTTTTGAACAGCACACAAAGTATATCATACCATATTCTGATCGGAGTATGTTTCTTCACTCCAGTTATGCTACAGTTGATGTTGATATCCATTGATACTCGATTCTTTTAATAGCTGAATGCTTTACCCATGTCATTCTTGATGCACACAATTGCAATGTCAAATACAAATCATTGTTATTTCATAGCTGGCTCTAGAGATTTAACCCATGTTTCAAACTGTATTCAAACAACTTAAATTACGTCAACTCGGATCAGAAAATACCCCCAAACTACCTTAATTTGTTGTGTAGGTATATGCGCAGAAATGCCAAATACATCCTGCAATGATTCGTTGAACGATGAAATGAAATGAAATCTTACATGATCATGCTCTTCTATCTCACAAAATCTCACAATTATTCCAACAATTGGCTGCTTACTTAATTCGTTTCACGGATCCTGGTATTATTTCTTGTTCTTATGGTTTCTTCAGCCCTTACTGCTTGTTGAAAAGTGTAAGAAATGAATAAAGAAGTTTACCTCCATTTTGTTTTGTTTGGCTTCACTGATTCGCTTTGAGTTGCAGACCAGGCCTGCTTTTATGGTCAAGAAGGAAAAGTCAAAGTCGTTAGCTTCTCTCGCTTCGTTACAGTTTGATCATCGTTTTCTTGCTTATTTGCAAGTTGTTGTCGAGGTTAAACTTGGGTGCAAATAGAATTTCAAATGTTGCTTTAATCTTGGGATTTTCGAATATTGATTGAAGGTAAAAGGAAAGCAGCCAATTCTACTGTAATTTCAATGGTCGGATCACTTGGGACGCTAACGCTTTGAAGGAAATGTTTTTCGGTACAGGCTGAATTCTCTGGAGTTATAACAGCCTGATATTCCTCCCTGGGTGCATGGAAAGCTTTTCTTGAATATTCCTTACTCTGTACAACAAGGATAAAAAGAGTGTAAGAACAACATGAAAAACAGCAAAATAATTGCAAAAACAATCTTTATCAAAGGTTGATTCTAAACTACAAATATCGATTAATAAAGGATTCTAAACTACCAACAGATATCTGATACAACTGAAATACCTGCCAGGACAGGGCGAACCTCCATCAACAGTAGAAAATCGATCGTCCAACAACAGTCCATTTTTGTACATGCACAGTTTATGTCTGTTAAATAGCTGCGGAAAAAGTCGAGCGTTTCAAAGCAGAAACCAGTTCCACTTTTCGCTGAATCTTTTTCCCGCTAAAACATATCAACAGCTAGAATGATTTTTGCCCCTAGGAGAGCTTCCTCTTTATGTTCAGGAATGGTACAGAAACTCCTGCAGCATGAACCAATATTTCTAATCGGCTTAACTCAAAAGTTGGTGGTTCAAAAGCTGCCAACAGAAATTGCAGATAGCATAAATAAATCTAAAAGTTTCTAGCAGCAACTAACCCACGATTTAGGGCCTTATCACAAGATATACTATCTCATTAGAGAGTGTCCATCACTGTGGAGGGATACCATCAGCACTGTGTGCATCCCCACAGTATCCCTCCACAATACTGCACAGAAATTCCCCAGAGTGATACAAACAATTCATTTTGTTATCATTACACTAGGGGTGGGCTGACCCAGCTAACCAAGATCTCACTTTCGGGTAAATATTTACCCCATCTGATAGCTGTATCTCGAACGGGCCAACATTTCATCACCGAATAGCTCTAGCTCAGTCAAACAGTCTCATGAGATAAGGCTTTAGACTTATTCCATGAATCTTCTTGAGTCAATCCCTTGAGTGGAGCTGCATACATCGGTCACGAGAAAGAGGCCAGGACTAAACCTAGACCACTCATACTCAAACAACGGCTCGTGTAAAAAGTCTGAGCATCCTTATCAACCTTCTTAATAAATCATAAAACTCATCTACATTTACTGTATGTATGAAGAAATAATAAAATAAGAATAATTTTCGATATCTTTCATTAATTAGCTATCACTACATTAACATTTACCGAATTGCCAACTGAATAAAAAGATGTTGGACAGTGGATCATTACGAAAATGGATCAAATTACAAATTACCAGTGAGCCAGAATAGGACCTGGCCAAGGTATAATTAGCAACTGTCTCACACTGCTTTTAGTGACGTGATATGGATCCTCTCGCACACGAGGAGAGTCGACTAACAGGGGGGTTGGTGAATTGCTTGATGCATGGCTATTCTTAAAAACTCTTACCTGTTTACATAAAGATCATCAGAATTCAACAGGGCCTGAAACCCTCCCCCCTCCCACCCCCCCAACTCACAACGGGTTCTCCAACATTTCAACTTGACATTCGAAGCTTTGGACTTCTCAAAGCCGAGTCATAAATCTTAATGATACCGTTAAGAATCCTACAATCTGGAAGCTACCAGAAATTATGTTCACAATGTTCCAGAATTATCGAATTGTACCTTTTTCAAGGAATTTAGAGTTCGCTCTCTGTCCGATGTATCGAGAGAAGTGTGGCTATAGTCTGAGCAAAAACTGCCCTGGTTGAAGTTCTTTAGATGGGTTCTTATGTACTCAGACACAACATCGTCAGGAGGCTGGGGCCACTGTTCGGCATCATCGTGATCACTGATGGCGGATAGGGTAGAGCCTCGGCCGCTAGACGTGGCGAAACTTGCCTTGCTTTCGCTTCTCTCGTGTCTGATGATCTTCTCTGTCAGAGGAATTCTCTCTGGCGTTGTGATTGTCCCCACATCGGACGTGTTGGCTCTTCGCTGTCTGGCGATTCGCGTACGACGCCTGGAAAATCAACAATTGATGTTTAGGCCGAGAAATTGCAGGATTATCAAGAAATGTGACTCTAACCGGCTTTTTTTTATGACGAGGGGTAATCCAAAATTTCCCTGCTACATCCTATTATTCATTTTAGGGAAATAGGCTACACAAATAAAAAAACATCCTGGCTTTGTTCTTAAATCACTTAAACCAGACATTGGAAGAATATTTAGCTAAGGATTTCTTCAATTTCTGCAAGATACGACGTGACACTCACGTGCTCTGACGTCACTGTAGCTTATACCAAGCCGAGGCTGCTACTGTGCTAAGTGGTTCATGAAAAGATGGCGTAGAAAAATGGCCTAATTCATGACACCAATTACATCATGCAACTTATAGCTGACAAAGAAAGGAAAACATGAAAAAACTTATCACTAGTGTCCAGTATAACATAGTAAGTAAAAATAGACAGAAAACCAACTCCGTATTGTAAGTAAAAGCTTTTCTAAATAATAGTACTGAGGTACTGAGGTTGATTTTTTAATCGAAAAGCTTCTACTTATAATACGGGATTGGTATTCAGTCTATTTTCACTTATGTTTGATAAATGGGCATTGTTGTTTGAATATTGTCCAGAAGTAAGTTTTAACAAAGTATTTATAATCATAAACACCGGTCTTTGTCCTTTATGATGAATAAGATAACTTGCCTTGTGTAGACAATAACGATGGCAAGAAAAAGCAGGAAATACACGAAGCAAACACCAATAACCACCCAGATGATAATCGGCAAATCCGCAAACCCTGCACAGAACAAATATTCAATTATGCGAGGATTTAAGAAAACTCGTTGTAATATTGAGCTTAAGGAAAAACTAATACATTGAGTTAAACAGATGATTATTTGACATCGAGAATCTTAAGACCCAGTTAATCATTCTTTGTGTCCAGGATAAGCACAGCATGGTAAAACTGAAGCTCTTATCCGATTAAACTCATGTCACAGAGTCAGATAATATTTTTTCTTTTTTAAAGAAATCTTAGCCAGTTATACTCGCTTAGGCTCCGTGGGACTGTAATATGCAAGTTATCCATGTTTATTGATTATAGGCTCCCTTTCGCGGGAATTTAGGCCTATTTTATTGGCCTTTACCCTGTAGTTTGGTGCAGATAGCAAGATGAATTGGAGATCGAGCATAACATATTACGCAACTAAAACATTTCATCCTGATACTAGTTAGAGAAAGCTGCTTAATCTCGGAGCCTCTGTACTTTTTCAGTAATTCAAGGTAGTTATGTCTTGAATAAATATCCTCAGTTCTAAAACTATCAAAACAATCCTAAAGCTCTAAAGCAATTTTCATATCTAGGTTGTCTCTTTGGCATTGATATCAACTACTAATTGAAGAGTATTAATCATCAATATCGTCATCAATGGCAAAACTCAATCTACAATGGCTTATCAAACGTGTCTTCTATTTTCCATGCTTATTCTAACTGTGGTTAACAACGTACCGTAAAAGCTCTATGAGCCCCCTCTCTATTTCAAGCCCCCCTCATCATGAAAAATAGACTACAGGGTAAAAGAGATGAGTTAGGGATAGATCATGGGTGTATTCCATCGTGATATTGCGAATTTTTTAACTTAAAATGATTGAGAGTGAAGAACCGAACCCTCTTTTAAAAGCACCGGCTCTAATAAGCTCTCCCCCCCTTAAGAGCCTCATAAATCAAAAAAGCCCCCCCCGGAGCTTTATAGAGCTTTTATGGTAGTTGCTTGAATGTAACTATAAAAAACAGACTATCACAAATAAAAAACTGTAAAACAGTAAAAACAGCATCAACAACTGTTACTTGAAAATATACTTACATGATTTGTCTTTGGTTCTTCCTGAATTACTTGTCGCAGTATTGATGTCAAAACTTCCATTTACAGCTGGGTTTGAATCTGACAAACAGTGAATCAAATTGCCGTTGCTACCGAGTATAGGGATATACGCATCTCTGCAAACACATTGTGCTCTCACGTTGCAGAACGAGTTGCTGACAGAGCAGGCTGGTTGGCAGGACTTGGTTGCTGAAGGCTTGCGAGTTGAGATGCAGCCATTTGTTACATTTATTCCGTCTGATCTTTCGCACCAAACATGTCTAAGAGATACAAGAAATGATACATGAAGCAAATTCAAAACATTGTCTTTGAAGAATACGATAAGATCATATCATTAATAACTTCTTGCTTGTTAAGCTCTTAAGGCAAAGTACAATTTGACGTAAGGTATAGGGCAAAGTACCCTTGCAGGCAAAGTACATTAATTCATCAGGAATTTTTTAGCACGGGGAAATACATTCCAACTAGTGGGCTCCAAGATCGTAATATACCCAGGCAGCTCTCGAACCCATGGAGGTAACTGTTAGGGGTAGGCACAGTCATAAGAAAGAGATAGTCTTCAAATAAAGCGAGTCTTTTGTTTTTTCTTTTTGTACTGAAAATCTTACTAATTTTCATTGTTTTCCCTTGTTAGTGTGCACTCTCGTTCTACTCCACAAGATATTTGGCTGATGCAATGAGAATTCAATTCCTGTTGTTTTGGTTTCTAGACAACCTCTCTTATGAATTAGCCAGAGTATTTTTTGAAGTAGATAATAGAGCAAAGTTCCCTAGCTTTTAAGGTAAAGTAACCTACAAAAAGCCGAGATCGGCTATTTTTACGAAATTAACATGGTCAATACTCTTCAGGAATGATTGCTTTCTTGTAAAATTCAGAGTTTGAGCCATGCTTCTTGTGGCACAAAATTAATTCAATCGAAAGCAAAAGATAAGATGGTCATTACCACCAAAAGCTGATTTTGTTAGTTACATATATCCGACCTTTTCATAAAAGTCCAAAAAGCAACTTAAGCTGTTAGTTTCGCCTCTCTTCCAAGTCATCCAAGGTATCTAACACGAACAAACAAGATCCTAGCCCATGTTCAGGTTTGAAATACGAGTGAATTGTTTGTACAGGGAACACAGTTTTCACATCGAACTCATCTCTACTTCACGAAAAGGCCTATATTCTGAGGTCTTCGAATAAGAAATACCTTTGTTTTCCTCTGTATTCACCAGCTCTCCAGGCGAAAGTGAAGCATGACGGGTCACTGCATTGCTCTTTCTCCACAAGATCTTTCGGACATTGGATTCCCAACTTCTCTGCTTGTTGCAAGATTAGCCTCGTCCTTATTCGGAGGCCAACATCCTGGACTGTTTTGTTGGCAACAGAGCATGAGCCAAAGCATTTACTCCACGGCGTCCAGTCAGTAGTCACACAGTCCGCTTTGCAAGGTATCCTGCAAGTCTGCTCTCTCGGAAATTCTGAAATAAAAACAATTCTTCAGTTTTGGTAAATTTATCGAAAAAAAGCCATTAAAATAATTCCATGATGTTGTGGAGTGAGGCTTCATTAGAAGAAAAAGGGGTCGCTCGTTGAATTCCCATCGTTGACAAAGACGTATGAAAACCCCGTTTGTGTAGTCCAACATTTTCAAGGCTTTGGAGTCTAACATTGTAAACTCAAACTTGGGATAATGCAATTTCAAACTCTACATTCAATGAAATTCTTTTAAGGCATGCCAGCCTAGGCTTTAAGCGTACAGTCTCCATTTCAAGAAAGATATATTCTAATTATTTACGTTTATCAAGCTTTGGATAACGAAATAGACAGAAAACCAAAACGCTCGCTTCAAAATTTTTATCTGCAAGCCAAGAGCATTAGAAAACTCATATTCTAATATCCAATCCAATGCCAAAGGCTATGCCAAAATCGACTCAACCACTTGAAGTAATGAACCCCCTGAATTTAAGAGTGAATCTATTCTGCCCATCCATACCTGCACAGTGCACCAATAAGAGCAAAAGAGAAATCACCCATGTTATCTTCTTCTGCAGTTTATCTAGATACTTTATATCGTAATAACCATGACATGACAAACCTGCTTCTATTTTTGGGCAGAGAGAATCCTTTGCGATTTTCCCATCATCCCTGGAACAATGCACGGATCTTGTTTTTCTTCCCACGCCGCATCCATCAGGAATGTCAGAGACGCACTTTGTCCAGGCCTCGACGGCGACTTTGTAGCATGGCTTAACTTGGCAAGCACGAAATTCTAGAAAGCATTCAGAAGTTTATTTGGATAAATAAAGAATTATAATTCAAAACCTTGAAAATATAATTAAATTGAAAGGTTCGTTTTTAGAGGAATTCAAAATGCATTGTCCTCGACCTATGTTTTTCCCCCAATCACCCTCAGATGCTATCCTCCTAATGTTTTAAAAACAACAATATTTAACTTTTAAGTTTTATTTGTTTTATATCCATGCGAACAAAACACAATATCCTCCACACAATACACATATTTCTCATCAGAAACCCTGTTCGAATCACTTGAGATGCCAAAAAAACTAATAAAGTGCAGTTGTACGTTCTTTCAAACAGGAGGGCAAGGATGACTGGGTGGTTAGATCACTCGATTTGATAAGAAGGACGTGGACTCGATCCGAACCCACCTGAAAACATGTTTCAAAAAGTGTAAGGAGAGAAAAGTGATACTGATTATTGTAGTTATGGGTTTTAGCTTTTTTGAATTGCTCCGGAATGGAAACCCTGCATTGCTTATACACTACTTTTATGAGAGTCCGCAGGTCACTCTCTCACAAAGCACAAATCACTTCCTTATAAAGAATGGTGTGCGTAAGAAGCCTGCTAAAAATAACAATTTTCGCTCGTAAACTAAACGAGAATCAAACGACATTGGCAGATCTATTTAAATGGATATTGGTTAATAAGAGTATATCCGGAATTTAGACTTTTGCTTTGCTGCCTAACAACCGTTGTTGTTATTTCTATCAGAAGCAATGAACTGATCGTATTATCTGAAGTAATAAGATAGTTCGATAGTTTCAGCTTTTTTCGTATATTGGTCATCAACAGAATCAAGTCGGAGGCCGATCTTTTAGGGAATAAGCTATTTAGGACAACAGATAACTGGCTGCAGTATCTAATCAAGCGCCCAGACCTCCATTGATCTGCCGCATGTTATTATTTGGCCATTTTTGTTTTTAGGGTTTCACGAAATGGGTGTTTCACAATTACTCTCCAGTTGTCTTAAACATATTTTGAAAAAAAAACAGTGAGGGTATTAAATTGACCATTAACAAAAAAATGTTGATGAAAATTAACATGGTTTGGATTCAGGTTTCCAGTTCCATTTTGTAAATATCAAACTACAATACCATACAGGTAATTCAAGAACAAAGCAATATGAATGTACGTGATAAAAACAAGAACTGGAAACCTTAATCAGAACGATATCAATTTTCATTAACCAACAATAACATGCTCAAATTACCTTTAAGAGCCTCGCTCTGCAAACAAGGCTGTCCTCCATTTTTAGAGTTAGCTGAGATGAATCTTGTTCGTATCTGGGTTGCTGGTACCCCACATGACTCTGGGCAAGGGGTCCACAATCCCCATTCCGAAAGTTCGCAATTTCTAGGGCATGGCACGGTACACATTCTGAGTAGCATTGGAATGCGTCTTCCTCCGACACGGCAGAAGAACGGGTGCACGATTTTCCCGTCGCTTCGTCTGCAATCCGCCATGCGAGCCTGTCGGCCTATCCCACAGGAAGAGTTGTCTAAAAAGTAAACATGCTTGATTACGATAAAATTTATCACACAATTCAATCGCAGAAAATTACGTTTTTCCCCTTTTCTGGTTAAAATATAAGACATTAGCTACATAATTATTTATTTTTCTTGAATCCCTGTCAACTCTTAGAGCAACAGTTTTCTTTGAAAATGTCCCTGCAGGTGTGCAATAAGATACAAAAAATCTCCTGAAGGGACTCAATTTCATCCCTCCAATGTTTGCTGGAATTCATAAACTGTGGGCACTGGTAAATAGAAGAGATAGAAAAGCAAGATATCTGTAATTGCAAAGGTTATTCTCGCATATACACTTTTTATCGTGTTCACAAAGTAATATTAATGGATTCAACCTTATCTCTATAAAATTAAATTCTAATAAAGTTTTCTATAACAGCATCATAGTGCTCGATGTGCGAATGTACAGAGCAATATAGATGAGAAACAAGAAACAAGACTGGCTCTCTGTTGCTCAAAGTTTCATGCTCTCTTAATCATCAGACATCTATATTTAACCATATGACATCTAGATTCAACCATTTGACATCTAGATTCAACCATATGATATCTAGATTCAACCATATGATATCTAGATTAAATGATTTGCAGATTAAATGATACAATAACATTTGAATACCTTGATAAAACTGACAGGAACTCCACTGCGTCAAACTCCAATGATAAGAATGACATTTTTCTTCATTGCAGGTTTTGTTCCCCTCCAATACTGGGCAACTCTTGCCGTCGTGTGCCGGATGACGGAGAATAGCTCGCTCCCTTCGTCTATGTCCAGGTCTGGGGCACCTTAATGAACACCTGGTCCATGAGCTCCAGTACCCCACCACGCAGTCACCAGGACAGGCAAGGGTGCAAGACTTCCTTGTTTCGGGTTTTTCCAATGCGTCGCAGAAAGAGTCGTTGAGGATGCTTCGCAGTCCAGAATATCTCTTGTCAACACAATGCACTTTTCTTGTGTGAAAGCCTAGAAAAATTGTATCAGTAGTTTTGAGAATTTAGAAATAGGAGAAAGTTTTAGCCAATATGTCTTATCAAACATTAATTCAACATTGAGGAATAAGGTGGATATCAAAACAGACATTTTTAACTCTGGTTTCAATCTAAGTTGCGAGTAGAGGGTGTTAAGTTTGGAAGTAATCACAAACCACAATTATTATCATCTATACCATCTCAAAAGCATGGAACACATGCTACATTCTAGAATCAGATTTTCACATAAAATCCTGTCCAATACTTGCAGGAAAACCGATAAACTTTCAGAAAACCTCCAAGAAATCATCATTTTGAAGATCTTAATTGAAACAGAACGTGGTTGTTATCAATAAGTGTTATACTAGTGACGTCACATTTACGGGAAAAACTGCTTATCAAATTTAGTTTTTTATACCTCAAAATTTTTGGGGATAAAATCATCGTGATCTGGTTGTTACCAATTTCAGCCAGAAAATGTTTTGAAAATGTTGTCAAAAAATGAATGATTTACCTGTTCCACATTTTGTTATGCGTTCCTGTGTCTGGTTGATCAGTTGGCATTCATTCCAAGGTTCGGACCTCCATACGAAATTGAAGCAATCTTCCACTCGACACGACACAGTTTCACTGACCTGACTTTTCTCCCCATCCAGTACACATGGCTTCCCACCATGAGTTGCTCGCTGAAGAACAATTCTATACCTCGTCTTAACACCTGCACCACACTTTCTGGAACATGGAGTAAACTTTGTCCAAGGTGACAGTTTGCAATCTTTTGGACATTCCACTTCACAGTGTCTCTTTTAAAGAAAAATATCGAATTTAACAACTACTTGAATATTACCAGAAAAGAAAAAGCATAGAATTGGGCTATATTACGTATCAAGACAACTTGCCTCTGCAATTTTCATAGTCTTACCGTGTTTTTAAGTGCCAGTTCTCCTCCATAAAGCTCTTCGATACAATACGCCAGTGGCGCCTCAGGCCCACTGATTTTAAAACAGCTAATATTGCGCCACTGCAGGCCTGCCCCGCAGACCCCATCTTTGGCGTAGCAAGTGCTCCATCTTCCAATTCGCATGGAGTAGTGTCCACATCGATGAGTATTGCACGGCCTCTCTTCACTGAACTTCACATCCGGGCTGCATCTTATTCGATTTCCAATGATGTTGCGAAGTCTTTTTGTTGTTCCTAAAAGTCGAAGATATGCATTACGGTCAACTGTTTAATCAAAAAATGAAAGGTCCCTTCAATACAATACCTTACACATAAACAAGCATTACATTACTCCAAGGCATTTATCACTGCATATAAAAGCACGAATCGTTATTACGAACTTTGAGGCACGGAGGGACAAAGCCAAAGCTCAGAAAAGGGGGAGCTATTGAGTACTGTGGACATTCACCTCTAGATAGTCGCCTATTAAGAAATTGATAATAGCATAGTATATAGACTTTTCTTCAAAGGGGGGAGCCATGACTCATCTGACTCCCCCTTTGGCTTCATCCCTGCTTTTGGGAGGGAGTTGTGGTGTATGACGAAATATATCTGCAATTTGTAGCTCGGAGAAGAAAGAGGATAAGGGATAATGGCCCAATAATCTTGAATTTACTCTTCCAAAAACTTTTCTAAAATGAAGCAATACAAACAGCCATGTCGCCTTAAAAGTGATAAATCCCTAATGAAAATTGAATTGAATTGAAATGAGTCCTAAATGGTCCCTTAGAAGTAATACAAATTCGAATGATTCCTTGTTCAGATGGTCTCTTAGGCGTGATTCAAACACTTTGATTCTTTCTTGTGAACGAGCCTACGATAACAGGCTTGAGATAGGCCGTTCCGTAGAGCTATCCAGAACAAATAATGTCAAAGTCGACGAATGGGAAATATTTGACTGCCCGTCCTTCCGAAAAGACTTGACATGGCCACAAAACCTTACAAACATGATAAAGGATGTAAGATTAGAAACACTGTTGGATGCATTTTAATTTACTTCAATAACGGTTAAGTAAGATAAGAATTCAAAATTCACTGTTTGAAAGTTGTTTATCATCATATCAAGAAAGTCATTCGTGGCCAACCTCAAGGCTCCGTTTCGTACCCCCTCCTGTTTCAAAGCTAAGTGCATTATTCATGCATCGCATTTTAATCCCATCCACTATAATAATCATATACGCGTTGGTGTCTTTGAAGAAAATAATCTTAATCACTCATAATGGGATATCTGGAAGAGACTAAGGGGGGAAATCCAGGCCTAAGAAAATAGAGGCCATTATGAAGCATGTTGATAGGGATGTATGAGTCAAATAATTATGCCTTAGGCTCCGTTATCATGTTATTTCACACGCTTGCAATATCGATGATAAGATGCATGATAGGCCAAAGACCTACATAATTGAGAGACACAAAACAGGCGTTTCTTCGAAAATAGGACAGCTCAACTGCTATTAGAACACGAACAAGACCAAACCTCGGGGAGTGACCAATTTGTAAAAGAAAAACTCTAGAGAAACATTTTACGCCCCTTCTTCAAAATGTTGTATTGATCTAAAGAACCTTTTGTTGTGGGGCGGAACGTAGACCTATATTGAAGACTCGTAAGAGATAAGAACACCTCGTGATCTCGTGATTCCACTTCTAAAACAGCACTGCAGATAGTTGTAAGGGGGCTCAGCCTGTTTCCTTAAAACTTGTTTTTCCATTTCGCAAACAATAATTGTATCAGAATGAATCACAGACCTACAGGCATGTCCTAACACAATAAGTAAAACCAAAAAAAGAATATTTGCATTGTGTGACCTCAATTAAATACGGCTGAAAATAACTTATATCTGATGAAATTACTTGAGATAATATAATCTTTGTTCAGTCAAAATATGTTTCGTTGCTAAAGAAATAAATCCTAAATATAAATTCAGGTTTTGTAAGAATGGTAAAAAAGAGACAAAAAACAAGACAACAGAATTGATGCTTTGTCTGAGTTAGTTTTTGGAAAATTATTTCATGTTAGAGGTCGTTAAATGCAAATTAGAACCGTAACTTGTAACTTGGTTTAAACGCAACTCGTAACTCGTAAAATAAGAGATTTTTAGGCAAGCCCATGGTAACTCCCTGCACATCAATGCTTTTGATTATATTTAACCATGTTTTGAATTTTGAACAATCGTAATTAAATTTTCAAACTATAAAATTTTAATCAAGAGTTTAATCAACTTTATGAAAGGATGGGCTTTAGAGGAATCATTTAGTAGTTGCTTTGTATTGCCTTTCATCTAATCATTCATGAACCAAAATAAATCTCGGAGTTTCATGTTTCGAAAGTCTAGAGGAAAGAAGGGCCTACTATGGCTTGTCAATCTTATTCAAGGGATCATATATGAAAAGAGATGGATTTCTTAAAGAGGGTTCCTTATATACAAAATACGTCAATACTTTTTTATCAACATTCTGTAAACTCGAATTTACCTTCTAGCTAAGCAACTTCAGTCCTGGGCCAAGGCTGAATTTGTTGAGAAAACTAAGTGCATTTCATTCTAGGCTACCTCAAGGCAAGGAGGGTTTAATAGTCAAAAGATAGTTGGGATGGGGGAATTTTGATAGTGGGAGCTATTCGATGATTTACAGTACATATTGGAAAAACCACGCTGAATCTCCAATACTTATAAAAAATCGTGCAGTCACATTTTCAGCGAGTTTCCTTTGAATGTATCAATCAACAATGCTAAGTAAAGCTGGATGAAAGGCGATTAATAATGAAACCAGAGGATTCTAATTTCGCTTCATGTTTTGGCAACCAAAAAAGAAGTTTTCAAATACCTGAAACCTCAAGCCTAAATTCACAGTTTGTTTGGCATTCATGCTCCGCTCCGCAGTCATATGATCAGTTTCACTCAATCGAAACATCACCTGTTCCACTGTGAACTCACAATGGTCTTTCATGAGACCGTAAGAATCGATATTACACGATGGCGTAGTTGAATGGCACAGGGTCCGATAGACGTCGTTACAAGGTCGCAACGCTGTCATCAAGTTGTAGTAACGAGAGCTCTCCGCTTATGTACTTATATTCTCACAGCAAAAATTGGGGCAAAGATGTAGCCTCGTTCTCTGATCTCGACCTCGAATACATTCCATCCTTCTCAGAGCCTATTAATACATTGATTCTATTCATCACCATCTTACTTTACAAGGTTTGAGTTTATCTTTATTCAACTTTAGAAAATAAGTGACTTTCACAGAAAGCCTGAACCAAGTTACAAGGCCATAGATCAAATTATATAGGAGATGATAGATTGGGCCTAATCCAAGAAATCAAAACGGAAACGGTTAAAAAGGTGCATGTTAACCTATAAAATGAAGAATGGGTGTGGAAAGAAAAGAAGAAATCACGTTCTCACCTTTTCCACACGCCTTCGAGCATCCACGCCAAGAACTCCAATTTTCCAACAGACAGTCTTCGTTACATCTTTCTTCACACTCCATTATTTCTGGGGGCTTTTCATTCTCTAGACAGTACCCGTCCTTTTCCCTTTCACCTTTAACGTTCGTGCAATAAACTCTTCTTGTTTTGAAGCCCTTGCAGCCACCACCATTTACCAGCATGCATTTCGACCACTGGTTATACCTCCATCTTTGTTTCTCGCAGTTTTTACACCTTTCTTCCTGCTTTAACGATCTTTCATCCGGACACAACGCTCCTCCATCTTCTCCCGGAATTATAATATACCGTTGTCGTGTTCTAACCAGCTTATCCAAGGTTCCAGACCCGGAACACAATGCTGGACATTCGGTCCATGTAGTCCAGGGGCTCAGGACACAATTTCTCGGACAGACAAGGCATTCTTTCTGAATAGAAGGCTTCAGAAAAGTCGTACACAAATCATCCCTGACAACCTTTCCAGCATCATTCGTGCATGTTACGTTCCTCGTTGCCTTGCCAAGCAAGCAGCGGTTATTCACCAATTTGAGACCGGATGTTTGTGCCATGCAAGATCCCCATAGTCCGGCTTCCCAGTGATATGTACCACAGATGTTTCCGAGACAGGACTGACTCTGAGACATTTCTCGCTTCGAGGGACACTGCCTTCCACTCCATCCGGGATGAGCTAAGATTCGTTTGAGTCTTTGTTGCGAGCTTGATTTGTGCTTCCCGTCTAATCCACATTCTCCTTCGCAGGGGCCCCATTTACTCCATGTCCCCACCACGCAGTCATCTGCGCACGGCACGTGACACGGCAGTATTCTCGGTGGCTTCGCTCCCTTACACAGCTCGTCTTGAACCTGCCTTCCCCTCGAGTTCAGGCAATAAACAGCACGGTGCATTTCTCCCTCCCCACACGTCCTGTGTATATTGTCCAACTGGCACACGGTTTTCATGCCAGCCATCCACGAAAAACACCCCTCTAACTCGCACGGACGACTCTCCGCGTATTCCTTACACGCGTGTCTGTCTTTGACATTCTGTATGAGCCTTCTAACCCTATAATGCGTGCCTTTAATCACCCCGCTTGAATTCCGCGTGCAATCTGCAGTACAACTACTCCACGCCCCCCATTCGCCGAGTACACACACAGGGCGGCAGGGAATCTGGCAGAAAGCCTCTTCAGCGGGTTTCGTGTTTAGATGAGCACAAAAGCGTGAAGCCACTGGATTATGCTTGGGATCGCCACGCCTCACACAAAACACATGTCTTTTCTTCTTGCCACTCCTACAATCACTTCCAGTAGCTTTGCACTTTCCGTAGGTGCCTGTAAACCACTGGAAGAACTCATTGTTTACGGTTTTATTTTTACCCACTTGCTCGTATTTCGGAATGTCTGGGGGTTCGCACGATTCAAATTCGTCTAAATGTGGACACGATACACCACCTGGTAAAGGAGTGATGATAACCATTCGTGTTCTCCTCCGCAGAAATGAGTTTCCCCTCCGTTTCTCTCGACGCCCTGCCGGTCCTAGCCCCTGCGGAGCCTTGTAGCAACTTGACCATGCACCCCATGTTTCCACGCGGCAGTTCCTCGGCAACACACAGGCCTTCACCGATTTTATTTTCGAGAGTTTTTTGTCTTCACATTTCCCAAGCTTATTTTCATCATCAACACATACTAAATTTCGTTTACTGAAACCTACTCTCGCCGTCTCGTTCCAAAGAGTGAACGGAAAATCCCTCGACCTGGAGTCCAGTGTCTGGCAAGAGCTCCATTCGGAAGCTTTGAATTGATAATTGCTTCTCTTTTTGTTATTTTCACCAGTCGAAGACTTCGAAGCGTTGATTTGTAGCAATGGGGGACACTTTTCTGCGTCATCGTATTTATCTTGATAAAACGCGACATTACGACTCCTGTACCTGACTTGGTTTCGACACGTTTCGCACGGTTCCCACCCAGCCCAGGTCGTAACGACGCACTTATGCTCGCAACCGAACGAACACAGCTGCATGGAGTGAGGTCGCTGTTTCGATTTCAGCAGGCAGTTTTCTATCGGAACTTCGAGTTGCGTGTTTTTCTTCGGCCAATTCGCGATGCAGGAAATATTGCGACTTTTGACAAAAACTAAAGTATTTTGAATGGATCCACAAGCTTTGATGATGAGATTTCTCCAGTTGCTTTTATGCTCATAATCTGCCTTATTCTCCTCGCTGAAACTTCTTGCTTCCACCGAGACGTTACCATTCAAAACATCCGGAATTTTCATACTCGACAAAGGTCGTGACGTGCACCCACTCCATGGCCAAAATCGCAATTTAAAACTAGTCTGGTTTTTACACTCATCGACGACACAAATTCGTTTTCGACTCGGCTTGAGTTTACGATCACAAGATTTCAAATAGGTTTTCCTTCTCCCAGAGTCAAGACAACTCAAGATTCTTCGCTGGAAGCCTGGTTCCTCGCAGCTTTTCCCTTTCTTACAGACTTTCCATTCGCCAGGACTCCAAATAAATCGCCCGTTTCGTGGGCGAAAATCTGTAGATCGAGGCCTTGTTTTTGCTTCCTCGCCATTGATGCCAATGAATATGTAATAAGCAATAATAAAAGTCAGGCTCATAAAACATAAACCGTTTGTACAAACCATTTTATTCATCCAAGATCGAAGTTATAAATTCACTAAGTTGATATTATCTCCTCTAACAGTGCTTCATAACTCCACGCAGCAGTCAGATTTCCCGATTTCCACTGTGAAATAGAACGACAGACAGTTCCCTTGGATATTGTCAATGAAAATAGCACAACTCGAAAATGGATCTAGAGGCTGCTATTTCGGTGACCCTGGGTCGGGGAAACCACAAACTTATCCTCTGTCGTATTAAAGCCAAATCGAAGGCAAGTGCTTTAAACGATAACCTGAATTCTTTCACACTTGCATGTTTCTATGCATGCATTGTTGTGTGTTTACTCTAAGCAGATTACAAATGATAGTTTTAGCATCATTTCCTCCAACATTCGATGTTCTTAACAGAATCAAAATAAACAGATAGACTTATCTTTCCAGTGACGTAAACTGCATTTTGCTGTACACGAAATCGCTCATCTGCATCGAACTTCGCAAGCTTCGCGTAACTTCCAGTTCCCTACTTTGACTGCTTCAAACAGCTACTCCAAACTCCAATTTCTAGGCAAACAAAAATAATCTTCCTTTAGTTTTCCAGACAGAAGCTGATAAATATTTCAGGCTATGACCCCCGGATTAGCTGCTTTCAACCAACCTGGGGAATCCCCTTATCCATGCAACTTAACTCCCAAAGTGACGACAAAATGCAAACCAAAGCCAGTCTGTTGTGGATCATTCAATCTTCCTCTTGATAATAATAACTGTTTGTTTATAACTTGTGAATTCGTGATTATAAATAATAGAAACTTCTCGCGTGTAATGCTGAGCTTCACCAATCTGTAGTTTTTATTGTTTTATATTGTTTAGATAAAGTTTTTGAAATCATCCTTGGACAGAAGCGAGTACACTCTTTTTTTTTTATAAGAATAAATTTTATAAGAATAATGAGCCTCAAAATCGGTGAAATTTAAGAATATTTTAAGAATATTGCGAGGCTCAGATCTTATGGAAAAAAATTTTAGCAAGTGTTTTTTTTACTTCTTAATGGGTGTGTTTTACGGGTAATGGTCTAAATACACTCTCCAAAATTTTGATACAAGTATCGATGAGCTCTGTTTTACAGGAAATAAAGATATTGTTCTGTTAGCCACCATATTTGTAATACTGTAGATGTGCGTTTTTGGCATTTATTACAAAATAACAATTTATTGCTATATCCGTGTTTTCTGCCGTAAGAATAATTTAAGAATATTCCGAGGCTCAAAACAGCAAAAAATTAAGAAAAATCGAGGCTCAGAAAAAAATTAAGTATTCTTATAAAAAAAAAGAGTGTAGCAGTAACGAAGCTCCTGTAAACAGCAGCAAGTTGCTTTTTGTATGAAATATCAAAATATATTCTCAAATGTGTACTTAAACAGCAATGCAAAAAGTATCACAATTTCACCCAATTTTGCGACTCAAAGTTTATAGTCTTTTTATTGTTGCTTTAATATTTGATGGGAACAGGAAGACAAATCGGGAATTTCAGGAAGAAAACTTCAACACAGGAAGATAATTTATTACGTAGGTGAGACATGGGCTATCCAAAAACCTCATGACCTCACCCAGATCTCGAGCCAGACTGAACAGGAACAGAAACCAAACTGTGATAATTGTAAGTGAGACATGAAGATGCAATCATTTACAATGTTGACGTTTGATATGTTTTTCAATTAAGGTTTTATGAGGTGCAGCACTTTCGTGTACGGATGTTGTTTATTTTCAAAATTCAAAATTCAGAATGAATGGATGTGAACTCTTGCCCAATGCCCATTGGCAGCAAAATACCCCATAAATGCAAATTCCCAAGACATAAGTGTAGTTAAATAACAAATTTGGAATTAACAAACAAATAATTGCAAAAATTTAGTTTATAGGCATTAAAGAAAAAGAGTGATGTGGGATATTATTTTACCCTATCCAAGAAATCTTTCCTTACATCCATAGAAAAAGATGGCAGTTTAGTAATCCACTGTAGACTATACGTACATCGGCCTTCGCTCCATCCGTCTTCCGTTTAAAGCACAGTTCTTTTTTCTTTTTTTAGATATCAGTGGTTTCAAGTTACAATTCAAAAACCTAGTGATAGATTTGCCTGGCTCAGTATCTGTGTAGTACCTATAGTACCTATCAAGACCTGTATTATCCCGAGTACCCCCGTACGATTGAGGTTGTTTATCACTCAAATTCCCATAATTATCTCAAAATATGTAAAGATTCTCATTCTTTTCTATCATGAAGGCCGCAGAATGTTTTCGTGACGTTTACTTTCCTAAATTAACCAGAAACTTGTCACAGCCTGTCATTTCTGACTCTTTTTTTCGAAGCAGGCCTTGTTTGCAGGGTAATTTCATTGCTGGCCCCAGACTTCCTTAGTCCATTGGCTGCTTTTCGCTATCTGATGAAATACCATGCACATAAACCTATTTCTTGAATTTGAGTTTCCTCACGACGTGAATAAATGTTTAAAGTCTTCATTTGTTTGTTCTAATAGGTCAAGGCTATTGAAAAGGAATGGGTACGATTTTGGGGTTAAGAGGTGAGTAAATTGGGGGAGTTTTAGGGGTCAATCAAACAAGATGATAGGTTTTGGTGCATAGTAAAGTAGATAACCGACCGCTTTCGCTTTGCTTTGAAAATTGTAAACAATATGGCATCACAAAGATGGCTGCTCGCAGATTAGCCAAGATGCGGAGAATCTGATAGTGTTCCAAGAATTAAGCAAACGATAACAATCTCCAGTAGATCAATGACGGTTTGGATAAACTTTTGAACAAAATGACGCATATATTCGAGTGGAAATGCTCTTATTACTCGAACTGTGACCGGACATGGAAATATGGAAAATTGAAATTATATCAAGACGAATTGAAATTCAAGGCCGACTCGAAGGACAAACAGTTAATAAGAACAAACTTGAGTGACATAAATGAAGTGAAGAGAAGAACAACCAATTTATTGTTCAATGCAATTCGCATCACTGATGTCTACAAGCAAGTGTTTTGGTTCTCGTCGTTTGATAATGTCTACAATGTTTTGTCCATAATTCAGCACTTCTGGAGAGGCCTTGTGTTAGGAAATGAAGGAGCAAAAAGGTACATGAAGGTTGGAATGTTTTTGTGAAGTCTGCAGAACCAACTACATGAAATGTTACGGATTTAGGGGGTACTTCCTTGAACCTGCAATGACAGATGAAAGTTGGGAAAACTCGGAACACCTGGCCTTTATCGTTTGATTGTGAGATAATCACAAGAAACCCACTGTGTTTAACAGTAATACCAGAAAGCCAAGCTTGAAAATTGCAAAACCTATGACACGATCAAACTTAAAAATCCAAACTGAAAATCCAAAAACTAAAATTGGCAACACCAACAATTTGTAAAACCCCCTTATTACAATAAGGAAACCTACTAATATTTGTAGTTTTATATCAGCCTTGCTGCATCGGTTGTTTTTGAGCTGATGAGCGGCAAGGAGGAACAAGTCGGCCATCTAACAGATTCAGATTTAAAGTTAACTGTGTACCTGGGATATTTATAAAAGTGGAAACAGTCACATAGTGTGCAACCCAACGCAGTATCCTTCAATTTCTTACTGCACTCTTTGATCTCTAATAGATGTTCCCCCTCCCCTTATTAATTTATAGAAAATTTTCAACCTAAGGCATTCTTATTCCAACCCCCTGCTAATTAATTCTGGTAACAAGTTGCAAGCAAAACAAGAGTTACACTACAAAAATCTATGAGATTGAGAATTTTGAGTGAAATCAGTGAAGTTATTGCACTGCATTTTTAATATCTCACTGTAGCTGGATTCTGTCCCTCGCAGAGAGCCCCTTTTTAGTAATTTTCAGAAAATTTTCCAGCCGGGACATTCTTATTCTAGCCTCCTGCTTATTAATTTTTGAGATTTTTCCAACCCCCCTCTTCTGTTAGAGACCAGAGAGTAGGTTTTTATAGCTCTCCACGAGCATATTGTATCTGAATCATTAAATTTCTGTAGGAAAATCTAATAACATTGATACAATAATGTCATTATAAGTATAAATGAAGTATTAAGTATAAGTATTTTCTTCAAGAAACCTAGCTCCATCCTAAGTTTTAGCAGTTTGTAATACTGGAAGATTCATATTCACAAAGTTTCATTTGTCAATTTCGCATTAAATAAATTTTCATTTATCTTAAAACTAAAAAAACAGCACATTTATTTATAAATCTATTTCGAGCAATAAAAAGTGAATGACAGCCACATTTTTTATTTCTACAGTTCAAGGATGCAGACAACACCCAGAAACGAACTACTTGAGATTGCGTACGACTCACAAAACACTCTAATGACGGCCGGAAGAACATTACATGCTCAAGGAGAGCAAATCAATGAAGCCTCTAAGAAAATGGACATGCTACATGCAGATCTAAGAATTGGTGAGCACCTTGTCAGTGATTTGAATTCTTGGTTCGGAGATTGGGGAGTGAAATCTCCAGAAATTGCTCCAGTTAGTGGACGCAAAGAGTCCCCTTTTGCATCACAAAGATTGGAGTACGCTGTGCTGATTGCGAAGACTATTCAAGAAAGTCACACAAGTGCTGTTTTAGTCATCGGGAACAAAAACATCGAAATTTTTGATGGGAAGAATAAGCTCTTATACTCCTTCCCAATTGCAGAGTTATCATATGCATCTGTCCACTCTCCTTATGATATGACCTTGGAGAAAAGATTAATCGGGAAGCCTGATGTAAAGGTTCACATAATTGCCACACGGCTACCATTTATTTTGAAGACTTTTGAGAGTGTTTACAGGTATAAACCTATCTACGAAGACCTTCCCACTTCAAGTGATGATGAAAGTAGACCAAGTGCAGAGAGCCAGAAGAAGAGTGGCTTTGAAAGGAATGTTGTGGAACCTGCGTTGCAATGTTTCCAAGACAGAAAAATAAAGAGTGCAGGTAGTGGTAGGTTGATATAAAAAATAAAATAATTTGAAACAGCACATGAAACTTCAATGATTAATGTTTGGCTGTCCCTTGCAGGATTAAAAATATTATCTTACCCTGTGGGGAACAGATTTCAGTTTCAGTTTTATTCATTCATCAATTAATCCTAAATACAATTCTATACACATTACACTACAACACCTAATGACTTACATAAAGAATATACAATACAAAAAATCATAACAACAGAAAAAGCTTCAAATGCTGGTATTCAAGATTTATCGATCAAGGAGGAGCTAATAGGTTGACTAATCGAGAGAGAAACACCACAGATTTTATATATATAACAAATTTTATATAATGTTACATCCCTCCTGTTGGTTTTTGAATTTATACAATTGTTATGCCTTATTTCCTTCTAAATCACTTAGTACCGAAAAATCTACCAAAGGTTCCATGGGATGGATTCTAAATTCTCAAACAATAAGAAATATAGACTTTGGATAATTTTTGTAAGGTAGCATAGCATTAGTGCATCGGTACTCTTAACAATGGGTATCCACTTAAAATTTCATTAATTAATTGAAATTTGAGTTCATTTAGATTTGTAACAATATTCTTTCTTCTAGGGGCATTTGCAGAGAAGAGTGACTGTGACAGAAACTGGATAACAGGAAAAGAATTGCAACATCAACAAGTGAAGTCGAAATCAAAACAGATGACTGAGTCTGATGCCAACGAACTATCATCAGTGCTTAGAAGCATGAAGGCCATGGCAATAGACATCCAATCAGAACAAGAGTTGCAGAATGATCAAATCGATCGCCTTACCCAGTCTGTTCAATCTGCAGATGCGAAAGTGAGAGAGGACAATAGAACAATAAAGAAAATGCTGTAATGTATATGACTGTCTGAACCACAAATTTTTATTCTATATTTTAGATTGATCATACAGCTGTATGATAAAGTATTGAGGTATATTCATTTGATATGCAATGTGTATTACGTATTAACTACAAATTACTCACTTCTCATTATCAGGAAATTTTTATTCGTAGTATCTGGTATGAAGAAAAAGGATTTCAGAAATAGATACCATCCTGCAGCTGAATAAATTTAAATCTGAATTGAAGCAACTTTGAGGAGAAAAATTACACCACTTAGTAGTTGATTAAAAGTTAAAACAATCCCAGCACAGACTTTGACACGGCAACATTTTCTGATAAACAGTTTATTGACAAACAGGCAGACGTCCAAGATATTGCTGCTGTCATTAAAGCTCAAGTCCAGAGCTTATGAAGTTTACTTTGAGGAGAGACAACCAGCCACAGCCACTAATTTTCAACTCTGTCTAGTTTTCAACCTCTGTAGAATCTTTAAAATGATAGAGTATCACAAAATGTTGCCGTTTTCAACTCTGTGCCTAACAGATAGTTTTAATCAACTACTTAGAATTGTAATTTTTCTTCTCAAAGTTAATTCAGACATAAATTTATTCAGGCTTTCAGCAGGTAAGACTTCTGACATCTTTTTCTGTATACCAGAATTGGCAATGTTTGTGGTATCCCTAAAATGGAATTCAATTACACCCAACTTAAGAGAGTAAACGACCTGCAAGTTAAAAGATGTGATCCCACAGAGTTTCAGAATTGACTTTAGTATGATCCAGTCAAATCTCTTTGCTAACTTCAAAACTACCCCCCAAGAAACTTAACAGCTTCTATCTTCATCTGTCTGTTTGGTGTCATCAACTCATTTAAGTGTTGGACTTAGCGTGTTATTTTTAGAAAATCCAGGTCACTCGCTTTAACCTAAAATCCAAGCACTAAGTGTGAATAAGATGAAATTACAGCATATCTATGAGAGCCTTTATGTTTGAGTTTGTCCCAGGTCGCGTTTCACTTAAGCTGCCAGTCAACGATTTCATCATGAGAAAAGGCGAATTGAAACTCAACCTAGGCTGAGACGTGACCACCTATAATTTGTTCAGCTTCAGTTACACATTATGTAGATAGTAAGATATACCTCAATACATTAAAATAAGCCACTTAATTAAGATGCATAACAGACAATGCGGCTTAACTAGATGTGGCTTAATCAATTCATACACATTCTCAGAGTGAAATTTATACGCACTTTCATAACTTGTGGTATGTTGCAACTTAAATTTGTCTGTTTTAATTGAGTAGGCAGCTTAATTTAGTGTTTTCAGGGAGGGCAATGTCACACAAAATTATATGCAAAGGGCCTGAAAAGATTTTATTAATTATGATAGGAGTTCTAACGAGATGAGTTCAAAGTAGATAGAGTTGTCTGCATATCCCAAATGAATGAGAGAGGAGATTGGAAAAGCACTACATACCATTCAAATGTTACAAAACCTTACAATTAATTTCTCAAGGCCTAGGCCTGTCTTTTAAATACGGAACAACCATTTCTACAGCCTCAATGGTTTGAATCATACTCAGGCCACATCCATCAATCATACTTTCCCTGAGTCGATATGAGTTCAAGTACAGCAGAAATACCTTCAGTTCTTTGCCAAGTCTCGACTCTTTCACACCCTACCTTAAACCTCATCCTCGGTTAATAACATATTTGGTATTCCTTTGCTCACTGGAAATTTTCTGCTTGTTTCTGGGCAAATTAAATTGCCTTCCATGATCTCAATCTAAAATCAAGAGGAACATCTTGCAAACCAACAGATTTTTAAGAAGATGAAATTGCTTCATAATTTCACAACTGGTAGTTTTTCAGTAAATTCATATAAAGCTTCAAATAGAACTGGTTTCTATTTTGTCAGGGAAGTCGCCGATATCAGGGATAGTCGCTGACTTCCCCGATTTTTACGTAAATCACGACAAGTGTGAACCAGGCTTAAATCTTCTTCTAGTTTTGAAAGCACTTAAATTTCCAACAGACTGTAAGTTGGGTTCAAAAGCAAGGCAAACAAATATATTGCCAATAAATCAACCAATAGACTGACTAAATTGAAGCTGCCCCATTGTCAACCCTTTTTATTTTATGTTTGATGCTGACATTGATACTCTTTGATTTCAAATCCAAATCACAAAAATCATACCTCCATTAGAATGTGATGAACCTTTCTTAAGAAATCCTCATTGGTTTTATTTTCTTTGGTGATCTCTGCAGGCAAATCAAGTCCATGACCGAGCTACAAGGTGAAAAATCAATTGAAAGAGGATGTTAGATATTCATTGAAAACCAACTCACTCTGGATATTTTTCATGCAGGAATCAAACCATAGAGCTATATAATTTCAAGTATATCATTCAAGCACATTGCCAAGAACCATGCTAGCGAACCTGTATTCACCAGTGGTTTATTATCCTAGTGAGGGGATGTGTGGTGCTATTGAGAAATAAACCACCACAGTGTGCAAAATAATAAACCACAGTTGTGAATGTCCACCACAGTAGTGTATAATTACCACCACAGTAGCATTATAAACCACCACAGTACGCAATATAATACACCACAATAGTGATATCTACCACAGTGGCGCAGAATCACCTCCACACTAGCATGATAAACCACCACTTAACGCCATTTGATAAAATACAAACTGCAGAGTTAAAATAATAACAACTAATTTCCAATCAAGGAGCCTAAACAATAAAGAAGACAACAAACTTAACAAATCAACTAAAATGAAAAATCAGAGGACATTGTGGAAAGCATCATAAAATTAACAGAACACCTCCTAGATTGGAAACTCTCCTACAAGATTGAAGAACTTATGGTATTAATGTTTCTTACTATGTTCCAATTTTCCTCATCATCCCCAAGTTCTGTACTGATAAAAGAATGTATTTTTTGTACTTTTAAAAGCATCAGACGTTTGCTTAGATGAAAGAATAAACATGTGTTCAAATCACAATTAACAAACGTTGGTAAAATCTCACCCCTTGAGCCGTCTCAACAAGAGCTTTCCATTCCATTCTTGGAATCATTCTTGAGATGAAATCAGGATTGAAGTCTACGTCCTTTGTCTGTACATCAGTAGCCTTTAATGAAAGTAAAATGAACAGAAGTTAAGATATTTGTAAAGATGTAAGAGAAATATCAGCAACGACAAGTTACGAATAAGGGAATTATTCCATGATTCCAATTGCTTATTGCATTTTCAGCAATTGAAAAATTAAATCATCTGAAAATTTAGCTAATTTTAGCAGCCACTTTGATGATCACTATCATGAATAAAAGACAATGACCCATCTTGGGGTATTAGTGGAGCACGAGAGGCACCCGTTGAAAGCGGTTCTCAAGTTTTAAAGATTGAGTAGGATTGTAGCGCAAATTCTTGAATATTTCAAAAAGGCACTGACTTTGAAAACCTTGTGGTTTATCTCAGTATCCTTGACAACATTTATGGTAAGTTTACAAATATTTCATTGATTTCAGTATGTCAATTTGATGATTTTGTATTTATTGTGTATAGATCCTGCAATATGCGATGCTTTGAGTGTGAATGTTTTCCACCTTTCTTGGTATGGCTCATCATGTATGCTTGCAAGCACCTTGGTAGCACAATGCTGAATGTTTTTAATGATATTGATCTGGTTGATTTGCCAAGGGGACCAGATAGTGTTACCATACTCAAGTTGTGGCCTTATGAGGCTCTTAAAGATAAGGAAAGTGTCAGAATCAAGGCAATCCAATGGCCTTCTAATCATTGCCATGCTTTTGTTGCCTTTGCTGACGGCCTTTTGAATATGCTCTTTGAAGAGTAGCTGATCATCCAAATAAACCATGTGATATTTTTCTACTCTTGATTTCTCTAGCATTACTTCTTTCTCTGCATTAGTCATTTTGTAATCATTCTTCTTATTGTGTTATCCCAGGTGCATGTTTTACACTTATCAGCATTGAAGCGCATTTCCCATTTCATCGCCCACTCTTTCAGCATTTTTAGGCCATGTTCAAGGCAGCCCTGGCTATTTGTGGCGGGCGTATGCCAATTCCATTTTGTACTTTGACAAATATTTTTGAGTCATGGAAAATATTTGGATGAAATTATGCACCAATTCAGGGAGATCTTTAATGATACAGATGAACATCAATAGCCATAAGATGCTGCCTTATGGTTTATCGCTAGTCACTGGAGCCAAGTTGGAATTGCATCTATTTATTACAGCACGTTGATGTCTTTCAAAAAGAAATGCTTCCAGCTTCATCAGTAAAGGTTGATGTTGTACCATGGCCCTTGTTAAGTCTAGGTACACTCAGTTAATATCAACTACAATCTACAATCTTAGTCCATTCATCAATAGCAGAAGAGAAGGTTACTGTGTGATAGAACGACCACAAAAAACACCATGTTGAGTAAGAGTATCAGTACTTAGTATTATCTTCCATATGATCGTCCTTATGACCGTGATGTAGATTCCCTTCATCCAACGACTTAGTAGCTTAATGTTGAGTCATATTTGATGAAAGTATTATACGAAAATGAATGTTATACTATAATTACTTCAATAGGCCTAAAATATCAATTTGCAATCGGCAAAAACTAGCAGGTTAAAAGATATGTACAAACAAACCTCAATCTTTAATGGAAAGCCATTTTTAACTCCCTTGATGTTCGATGTTAGCATATTATGAGTCAGCAGCTTCATGTTTCGTGTTGTTGGAGAAGAAACAATCGATTTCTTCAGTAAAGATTGGCGAAGCTGGCTCAGCATGCTCAAAGAAGGACATGCAACTAAATCTCAAAATTACTACCAGTTTCTGATTGGCTGTTTCCAAGGCCTCATTTTGAAATGATTCGCAGCCTCTTTTCCATATATTCTACAGAAGTTCTTGAAAGTTCCCGAAATAGTTCCTAAAAGTTCCTTGAAAATACCTAGAATTAGTTTCTTGTTCCTTTGTATTATTCTTGATTCCTACATTCTTTATTTAGTAATAATCATTTGACAATATTAATCTCTTATAACAGAAGACTCCAATGAAAATGTTTTATGGGTTTATATCCCAAACCTTTGTAGCAAAATCTTGGAACAATATCCAAAGTTCTGCACAACATAACACGCATTGTTAGCGTTAGTATCTTTAAAGATGTAGAACATTTTTGTTCCCCTGCGCAATAACTGATGAAGGCGAACAATACCACATGGTATAGATCATCCTGTCTAGAGAAGTGCAAAGAAAGCAACGACATAAAAAGACAAGTAATAAACGAAGTGAAGATAATTGAAAATTTACTTAAATAAGCTGTCAGCTTGATAGGTCTTTCCCTTAAAACGTTTTAACTGCTACCCAGCATGCTGTTCAATACATACACATACATTTTGTCTGCTTTGAGCTACAATATCATAATTCAATAAGTCAATTCATTTAATCTGATTGTAAACTGGTAACCAATCTTACTTGACATGGGGGGATCACTTGCTGCAGTATCTCTCAAAACTCTGTAGGCATTAACAACGAGTTAACGAGCATTGAATAGGGGCAGGTTTTACAAAAAGGCATAAAGCAGATCTCCTCAATTTAAGATGGTTCTCTTGCCCATTCCTTGTTTTTCTTAGATAACCAGGACATCTCTAAATTACCAGAGCAAAACAAAGAAGTGAAAATTCACCAATTCATGCTATTTGTAATGTTCTACAGGACTGCTGCAACAAATGAAAGCTTTGAACTTTTGAAAATAGCCAAACGTTTTTCAACATTGCACATTAGTGCAACTTCATAGCTTTCTCTTCAGACGGATTTTAAAACCAAAATGGGTCAAGTCATAGGTTTCAATAAATATTTTCGTCTACTTTTAATGTAAGAGCTTCATTTAATACGCGAGCTTTTAAAGTGCCCATAATTTTGCTAAACTCCGGACCTGAATCACATGGAAATTAACTATCAATGTCTTTCAGTCTTCCTGGTCTGATTTTTAGCAAACTGAAATAACATTTTTGCCTGGTTATTTCCATGGTCTCAATCTCCACCACTAATTTGCAGCCTTGAGCAAAGTCCAATGGAAAATCTTACACTGCTATTTGTATTAACATTCTTGTTGGATAGCCATGTCCACAACTGGGGCAATAAGACACTACTCGAATCCAAATACACAATTATTCTCACATGCGTTGTAACGAGCGAATGCCACGAAATGTATTCGTTTTATAACCTCAAAATCGGTTTCCACTTGCGCTGGTTTGGCTGCGAGGTCGTCTGGTTTGGCTGCGAGGTCGTCTGGTTTGGCTGCGACGTCGTATGACAAACGTTTTGCAAAAGTGTTCTTAATTTCTAGATTACGATTTAAACCTTTCTGAAATAACATCCCCCGAATTAATCTTATCTTTTTGTAACCAGGGCATAAAATAACCGCAAGCCTTATCAAACGGGCCTAAATTACCCTTCAAGAGAGCTCAAAATAAACAAGCAGGAATAATTCTCACAGCCTCGGAGCCCCTGGTAACTATTCTGATTACCCCCCCCCCCCCTATCAACTGCTCTATCCTGAAGGGTTGATTCTGCCTACACTGTAATTAATTTTAACATTCTTCCGTGTTCACGCTATTGTTACACGTGACAGAGAAGTACAGAAGCATAAACAATATTGAGCCCTTCATTTACAACCGCACAGCCAAATTTGCGCCAGTGGAACCCGCCTTACTCTTACGATCCTTTTATACTCATATATCTTCTAAAATTCGATTTACGATTTATATATTAAGAATATTTTACGTAATAATAAATAGTTGCAAAAGCCAGAACAAAACGTAGATTGGTTTTTATGCAAAAGCTACAGCCATGACACCAATCAATCACTTCGAGGCTCGAAGGAGATTTCATGCAATTCTGGAAGCTTCAGCGAAACATTGTCTGATACTGAAGAACAGGGGGGGATGATTTAAAGGGTTCTACTATACAGGGACATATTTTTAAGGGGTAACTATTTGGAAAACGGGATAACATTCGCAATTAAAATAGCACATTCTTGAATTGTAAACGATTCCAATTCGCTTTTTAGGAGGAAGATTGAAAGCAATAAATATAGTCTACTCTATACCAACGTGAACTTCCGAACAAAATTTACGATAAAAGGTTTGTTAGTCTCTTATGTATAAAAATAAACTTATGGAGAAATATGGTTATTACCTAAAGACCGAGAAATGAAAGATTTTTGCAACCTACATAATACAAGAGGTTTTTGGAGTTCCATTTAAAGATGACAGCAAATTTCAACTTTCGAAATGGACAGGTATTCTTAGTTAAATATTGGGTGTGAAATTCTTTAGTACTAAATAAGGCATTTCACTGAGAATATTTTAGATAGCAAATCAAACGTGTTCTATATTTCTGAAACATTTTTGAAATAACACGAGCACTTCTTCTCAGTGCATGGAGATTTTCAATGTATGCTGTTCTGAGAACCTGATAAAACATTTAACAGTAAACTAATGGACTTTCACGGCCTAATGGAAATGTTAAAAAATACTGAAATCGTGAAACGAAAAAAACCAATTTCAATTTCCGGCTACGAAATAAAACAAGAAACGGCTCGAATAATACGAATTTTCATAAAATTTTGCTTTCCTTTCAACAGAGACAATAATCATCTTTTCTTCCTATTTATCGGTTCTTTAATTATAAAACAAACTTTTAAAAATTTAATTTTGCTAAAATGCTACGTACTTGGGCTATTATTATTTTTTGTTGCCACGTTACTGTCGGCTGCGAAGTGAGTGGGGGACTTCTGAGAGACCCGCAGCTTGAATTTCGGGTTGGAGACCTTCTCAAGGGCACTTTGTGCGTCCGAGGCGGACTTGAAGATTGCTAATACGGTCGGACCACTGGTCGTCTGGGTGGCAGATCCAACCGAACTATTGTTTATTCGCAAAATGCGACCACCAGCGTTCTCCAACTCTTTGAATAGATTGTCACTTTCGTTTGTTGATAGTCCATCAGGCAGGTCGCAAACTTCTAATATATGGTTGACAGCTACGAGTATAAAAAGGAGGAATATAACGAAAAAGCATTTATTTTAAGGTGGAGTCTTCTTTGATATACAGTTCACTCTTAAAAGCACCTCTTAAAAATGTGCTTCCGTGTTGATGAGTTCCTACATGGTTTGGTAAGGGCCTAAAACAACAACTGTCCGTCTTGTTCATTTTAAAGAGTTTTCCACTTAATCTCCCCTCTTATCATTTGAAACATCTTTGATGATTAACATATAAAATGTTGACTTGTGTATTTCTACCCTTGAATGGCCCTGGGCTGAAAATGTCCATGGGAAGAAAATTTACGTCATCTCAGACGAATGCAATCTCAACTTCGGTTGAACACTTGTTGGATATTAGCATATTAGCCCACAGGCACACAAGTTGTACATTAGTTGTTATCTAACCTTTACCTTTGCACTATTCTGAACCCGTAATTCAAGAATGAACCATAAATGTGCAATTACCTCACCCAATTCATGGGCCGTTCTTGAATTTTAGGGTTTCAAATAGAGTTGATATTAGTACATCTCCAGATGAGTGAGCAATCACGAAACCGGTTTATCGAGATGAATGAGTAGTTTCTTGTTTCTATTCTGCAAATTATTATATTTACGCTATACTATAATGTATTAGGCACTATTTTCTAAAACCTAAACACTGGCTTTATCATTGCAACATGTGTATCTGTGGTCTTTGAACAAAAAACTGCCTTGAAATGAAACCTTTATGTAAATAGGCCCAAATTAAGTTGAACAAAACTTACTTTTCCTCTCATCATCTGCCGGTGCTGTGTTAACGAGCTTGGTTCCCTTGTGTTGCGTTCGCGGCTTTCCGCGTCTATACGTGGCTTGTGGGTGAGTTGCATATTGATTGTAAGGGCTGCGATTTTGAAACCTGTTGAATCAAAATAAACACAAAATAATAGAACAATCTTTAACCGGTACAAACTAGAGGATGGCAAGAAAATCAGAAACATAACGAGAAGCTTATTGTCTCATCTAAGATCCTTTCTGATTGGCCAATTTCAATCAACCTCTGCCCTGGGGCCCATCTTGATCCTCGGGGTGTAATTATTCGTCAGACTTCATCCTCCGTCTCTTTCTGTCTTACTCTGTTGAGTATCAGACAAAAAGCCTAAATATTATTTTTCGTTATTTTACCGATTTTTCTAGCGATTCAACAAATTGCATAGACTTCAACAATTTAAGAAATACTTCTCTGCAGTAGTTTTGAGTGTTAAATTCAGGCCCTTTATGTGTGATACCTTAACTATAGAAGGTCATGTTATTGGGTCTTCCTGGTGTCACAATAACAACACTGCAGCAAGTCCATCATTTAGCGATGCAGAACGATATTGAAGATGAGTCGAACAGAAATCGCCCCTGAGATATCAAATTATTCACTGGCTACCTGTATTAGGTATAGGACCTGTCAAACTTTCATCATTAGAAATGAAGTAGAAAATGAGGAGTCGTTCTAGAGAGAATATTAATTGGTAAAACAAATCGTAGAATGCTTTTATCAACAGGGTATCACTATTGGAATTTTCAAGAGTTTCAAGATCAACATCTCAGATTGCTTCATTCCAAAAACCCTTTCTCTGAACGTAAGATACACACATGATGTTCACGAGCAAATTGACCTTTCCCATTGACGATTCCCAACAATTTCTTTTGATAGGCGATACCTAGGTAAGCAAGCAAGCAACATACCTTTGACCAGAAACAAGTTGAAAGTGTTGAGGGACTTGGATCATCTTAACAACAGGAGGCCGGTTGAAGGATGCGATATTCTGCTGCACCCGCTGACCTTCTTGCGCAAGTGCTTGGTAATTTATCATTTCATGGCTCGCTCCACCACCACTCTTTCCACCTCTCCTTGACGACTGGCTTTTCCAGTGAGTGTGAGGAGCAGGCGAGTCTTGCTGGGCAGGCAGAGCCCTACCCATTGAGCCAGTAGTGGGACCAGCAGGGGGTTGAGCCATGGGAATTATCATGGCACCGCCAGGTATTGAGCCGGGGATGGCGTTTCGAATGAAGGAACCGGAAGATGGAGGGGGAGTCCTTGAAAATGGGGGAGTCTGCACAGGACTTGGTCGGCTAATGTGGGGCTGGACTGCCTGGGGGTTAGCAAGATAAGGACTTCCCATAAGTATAGGTGATGGCGAGCGAGCTTGTTGGACAGGAGGTGTCTGCGACTGAGGGTATCTTGACCCAACATCCGGTACTGTTACGTATTGAGGATACGGACCATAGGCCATGTAACCTTGTCTTGGTATATACTGCATAGGTACAGGGTTTTGATAGACCTGACCTGACATCATTGGTCTTTGTTGAGATATCATGACGCAGGGACTGCCGGACATCATCATCTGCTGCATGACTTCACCGGGGGCACCAGACGGGGGTGTTGGGGTGGTCGAGTAGCTGTCAGTAGACGCCGTGTCTTCTTCCTTGAATTCACCATGCCGCTGTCGGATTGATAAGTTAGCAAACTGTCCAGTAACGTCATGGAAACCGACTGGAGGCTGGTTTGGGTTCATGACAGGTTCCTGAAAAAAGTAAAATTGAAACGAGGGTTACAAGTAAGGACATTATGAATGACATCATACAAAAATGTGTGATGGATCTCTTGCCTTAGTGTTTCCAAAGAGAGTAGGAAGTCAAAGTACAGGACTTTTCTTTGAATCTTTGTCAGGTCTCCCTTACTGATATCAAGATCATCAAGTTGCTTCAAGATTATGTCAAAATAAGCAGGCCAAAAAATTCGACTGGTGGGTGTTTTCAAAAACTAGAGTTGAATAGAAATTTTGCCCAGCAAAAAACTTCAATTTCTCTAAAATAAGTAGATTGATTCTTTACATAGATCTCAGAAATCCCAGCCACGCAGAGTTAATATTTATGTCCTGAAGAGAGATTTGTGTTATGTAATAATTGTTTGGCTCACCTGTGACGGCTGCATTCCAGTACGGTCACCCTGTGGCTGTACCACATAGTAATGCTGCTGCTGCCCACCAGGGTACTGGACCGGCATCACATACGGGTATGGCGTCTGCTGGGTGCCATGCGGGTGGATTGGATGCGGACTTTGATACATTGGCCGGCCTAAGGCATAACCTTGTGGGTAGACCATCTGAGAAGCATCATGAGCCGAGACATGCTGACCTAGAAAACATAAATCATTTGAGTTTTTACGTTCGTATCCCTTGACCTCAAAAAATAATACAAAAAAACTTTAAAACCTGAAAAATTTAATGCATAATTACAGCTGTGAGTGGTAGAGGCTAGGTCATGACCTCTGTATACATAAACTACATAGACCAGTCATAAGTTGCTCCAACACTAAATCCTAAACCAAACCATCGCACACGTACACTTGTGGGAAATCAACTATTGTAGAGTGTATATGTAGAGGCTATGATCTAGTACTAACGGGATCAGAGGTATAGCTTCTTCTAATAAGAATGCATGTTTCTGAACTCACGTTGTTTATAAGAACACCTGTCCTGCCTATTTCTTATTCTTGACATTATTTTCCCTTTACTCATCCTTTCTGCCCTTCTCAACAATTTGACGATGTTCAACTCAAACAGTTTTTAAGATGACAAAGATTTTGACCTAATTCAGCTTGCTTTATTTAGGTTGTTCTTATAAAAAAAAAAGTGCTGCTAATCGATATTCTAGTGCATGGACTAAGACCCCTAAACTTAAAGTTACCTTTTGCCAATGAAAAGGATTACTCACGAAACACCAATTTAAATCAAATATTTTGCTCAAAGCATCATAAGTTTCCATAAGAGGTCTGGGTTGGAGAGATCACTACGACGGTGTAGCACGCAGCCATATTTCCTGGGATTAAGATCTAGCAGCTAAAGCTTGGTTAAGAAGGATTTAGAACGAGTTAAAGGCAAGGAGGAAAGTTCTCGAAAATCTAAAATATAAGTCATGTTTGCAAGGATAACACACAAAGCTGATTTAGGAATCGAGTGACCTAGCACATCTGTTCATCAGACGGCAGAATCCCTTACCACACGCTCCAATAATCGCAGGCTTAACTAATTAGGCTCACTTTCCATAGCAAATCGCAAAGTATGATAGCAGCAACAGCTTTTTAGTTCGCTGTTTGCCGAACGGTTTGTCTATAAAATTCAATGGAAAAGAGGTCCACGAAATCACTTAGGCCGGTTGTATATAAAAATCCGTTTTTTATGGAAATCAAATAAATAGATTTCTAATAAAGAGATCTCTAGAAAAAAGATACTATTTGAATTAACCCAATATCTTTAAGAACTTAAAGATAAAAGCAAAACTAAGCTGGCAAATAGTAACTCGATATAAAGTTATACCAATCTAAACTTGTTTAATCGATTTCTGGATCGATTCCTGTGTTTAGGCTAAGACTCAACGAACAAATATCCATTTAGGCCTGCATTACACGCTTTTTATTTTAGAAGGAACCTACCTCAAGGCTTAGTACTAAAAGTTCCTTAAATTTTCTATTGTCATCGATTGTTAGAGGAAACGATAGAACAAAAGAGTCCATTGTATTTTCCAACAAATTCTAGTTCTAGGTTCCTTATGAACAGTTCTTTATAAAAAAAGCGAGTATTAACTGTGTCTAGAGGTCTACTACTTACTGGGATAAGGTATTCTCGATAATGCTTATCATGTCTACAGGCTGAAATGCAAAAAGGCTCTTACTAGCACCCCTGTGCCTCTCTAAAAGCTTTTTCCACACCATGCTAAAACTTAATGGAGCAGAAAAAGGATCAGGTCTTGCATTTGACTAATAATATCAAACAACAAACAAAATATCTCCCAGTACTGGAGCTTTTGAAGAATGTGGTTATTCTTGGGTTCAAGTTTCTGATGACAGAGTTCTAATAAACCCAATATTTTCGAAATAATCCTTGAAATAGTAGTAACGACACTCTCGTAAGATCAGCAAGTTCCTTTGTATTCACAAATATGAAATATGGATGTAGGCTACTGCCGCTCCCTCCATTTGCTGAACAATGAATATTCATTGCATACTTGAATAGGTAGGGTGTAAATAATATGCCTCTTCAGCACTCATACTTGTACAGTAATGGTTTTGGCTGTTTACTTCTGTACTTCTCACTTCTGTAATGTGCTTCAAGGTGCACATGCATCGTTAGACAATATGGTTCTGTCATAATTGTTCATTCAAAATATTATACTTTTGCATCTTCCACGGTGTAGTATTTTCCCCCCTCTTCTATGTAGGTAGCATACCTTATACGCAGCGATTGCTTTAGCTTCTAACTTCTAAAAATGTGTTACATGGAGTAACTGCACTGTTATATGACACAGTTGTTCAAGCTATATACTGTCATCAGTTGTTTATATAAGTTGATGTTGTTTGATACAATCCCATTAAAAAATAACACGTTTAACATTTGTGCATTAAACTGAAGTTAACCGGTGAAGCTTTGCAAACTGAAGATGTGGGTAGGGGGCTATTCCGAGGGTTTCTTTTCTCGGCTTTTCAGTAAAAAAGCGAGATCTTCGATGGAAATCGAGGCCTATCTATCAGTGTTTTCTATCATAGCATAAAAATTAAATTAATCAGATGTCGAAAATAATGTGAAAAGTAAGGGAAAAAAGTGAAAACGGAATATACTGGAGTAAGGGGAAAACAGTGGAAATAAAGGCAGCATATATACCTGTGGCAGGATTCACCCACACGGAGCCAGGCGTTATCGAGTCTTCGCCAATGTTGTAAAAAACACCTGGAGAACGAGAGGAAGATGCAGTCAGCATTTACAACCAGATAATCACGCCCAACATTACAGAACTTCAACAACTCCAAGAAAACAAGGTAAAGCTAGGCCGGAAATATTCACAAGGATTTCAACGTTGTTAAATGACGCTCATATGCGTTCATATGTTGCTGAAATTGCAGTAACAGCAACCAGCTTGGGCCAGGCAGTCGTAAAATATGAGAAGCTCGAGCCAACTGTCATTGTGAAGCTGTTTTCAGCTCTGAAAATGATTTTTCACGTCGCAGTTACTCGATGTTTAAATCCTCAGGACAGAGGCACCGCTTAAGATAATTTGAATAAAAACAAGACACTATTGGAGAGCACGGTGAAAACCACCAGGACAATACGCTTGTGGTTCACAGGGCATTAAATAATGATTATTCAATTGAAAGTATCAGGTCCTTGGGGATAACCGAAGTCAACCAAAAACCTAAAATCAATCACAACACAATGCCAGGAACAGCGAGAGAACAATGGTATTTGCAACGAAAACCAAATACATCGTGCGGGAAATCCTTTGGGAAAACATTGGAAATTTGTCAACAACATTAAATAGCCTGTAAGTAGCTCACTATATGGGGAAGGAAGAAAGTTGCAAGGAATCCATTTATTCTCAACGCTAAATTACCTCCCTAAATACCGCCAAAGTACACACACATAGGTATACACTGAAACTTGCCTTCGGTGCTAGAGTGAAGAGTTTCTTAAACACTTTCGCCCTTGGAAAAGTTCAGTGCTGTAGGGGGATAACATCAGTATATTAGAGGGTGTTCAGTACTTTGTAGGGGGGGGGGTACTATTCAGTACGTTCAAGGGTGTTAAGTTCCGTGAAGGGATACCACAATATATAAACAAGTATTTGCAACTTTGCAACCCCCCAAGTCTATTTCAGACTTTATCATTATTTTTCATGTGTTAAAGCGAAAGCCCTGTCGCTTTAAGCAATAACAAGGAAAAATGAGTGTAAATTTTACCATGTTCTAATCTAATTAATCAAATAAGAAAACTCTGAATATTTCAATTAGACTACACATTGCAAAAGGCCAGGGAGAAATAATTTTTTTTTCGTTTTAACTTGATTCTGATGAAAACACGCTAATGATCAATTTGAACACCAACAACATTAAACGGGATGAAAGACGGCAGGATTGATATCAGCTCATCTCTTCCCTGATTTTCATCGAACAAGCAAATTAGCAACTGTGTGCTGATCTGAATTTCGTGGGTTGGAAATCAAAGAAAGGAAATATATGGAGCTCATGCACATGTGCTATTCAGAAAACTCGGCTTCTTTAATTAAGAAAAAGAAAAACAACCAAATGAATTAACTGGATCATGATCACGCCCACCGAGAAGAGGAAGGGGTGGGGAGAAACTACACAGGAGGAAGGCAACCACATTTTAAAAAGAAGAGACGTCTACTGTCAACTTTAAATAATATCATTGAATCATCTACACTACAAATAGAGTATACGAATACAAACTATTTCACATCATCCCTGATAGGACCTTTTCCAACATACATGCACTGAATGACTGGGGTGCTCCTCCAGTCCTTCGGTATTCCTATGGTTCTAAATAGCCCATTGTCTCTTTCTTCTCACAGACAATACCCCTACAGATTGACATATAGAAGGCATTGGCTCGTAAGCAGGGCCCTTCCCTCTGGAGTGTGAAGGTATGAATACCCCCTGACGAAATTCAAGATCAGGCAATAATCATAGAAACATGCGCATAATCGGATAGGCTTAGGCCTGTTTTATTGCTCATAAAAGAACCAAACTTTGCCGATATTTGTTGATTTCTAATGACTTGACGAAATCCTAATGAAGAGCTTATAAGCCCTCTGGTCGCTCCGCCAGCGCACTTGCACCATGGGTACACCGATAAATTTACGGAACAACTCTTTGCTATTCACATGATCAGACTCGTATGTTGGCCAAAGCCCCCTTGAGTTACAGTGACCTAAGCTATTAGGAATAATCTTGCAAAAACGTGAACCTCTATGCATAGCCTCGGCTCAAAGCGTTTATTGCTTCTAGCTAGTGCCTTCAAAAGTGAATAAAGATGGTAATATCAAGTGCCTTCAAAAGTAAATGAGGATGCTAATAGCTAATGCCTTCAAAAGCAAATAAAGATGCTAATAGCTAATGCCTTCAAAAGCAAATGAGGATGCTAATAGCTAATACCTTCAAAAGCAAATGAGGATGGTAATAGCTAATACCTTCAAAAGTAAATGAGGATGGTAATAGCTTATACCTTCAAAAGTAAATGAGGATGGTAATAGCTAATACCTTCAAAAGTAAATGAGGATGGTAATAGCTAATGCCTTCAAAAGTAAATGAGGATGGTAATATCTAATACCTTCAAAAGTAAATGAGAATGGTGATATCTAATGCCTTCAAAAGTAAATGAGGATGGTAATAGCTAATGCCTTCAAAAGCTAATGAGGATGGTAATAGCTAATGCCTTCAAAAGCAAATGAGGATGGTAATAGCTAATATCTTCAAAAGCTAATGAGGATGGTAATAGCTAATGCCTTCAAAAGTAAATGAGGATGGTAATAGCTAATGCCTCCAAAAGTAAATGAGGATGGTAATAGCTAATGCCTTCAAAAGTAAATGAGGATGGTAATAGCTAATGCCTTCAAAAGTAAATGATTATGGTAATAACTAATACCTTCAAAAGTAAATGAGGATGGTAATAGCTAATACCTTCAAAAGTAAATGAGGATGGTAATAACTAATACCTTCAAAAGTAAATGAGGATGCTAATAGCTAATACCTTCAAAAGTAAATGAGGATGGTAATAGCTAATGCCTTCAAAAGTAAATGAGGATGGTAATAGCTAATACCTTCAAAAGTAAATGAAGATGCTAATAACTAATACCTTCAAAAGTAAATGAGGATGCTAATAGCTAATACCTTCAAAAGTAAATGAGGATGGTAATAGCTAATACCTTCAAAAGTAAATGAGGATGGTAATAGCTAATACCTTCAAAAGTAAATGAGGATGGTAATAGCTAATGCCTTCAAAAGTAAATGAGGATGGTAATAGCTAATACCTTCTAAAGTAAATGAGGATGGTAATAGCTAATACCTTCAAAAGTAAATGAGGATGGTAATAACTTATACCTTCAAAAGTAAATGAGGATGGTAATAGCTAATGCCTTCAAAAGTAAATGAGGATGCTAATAGCTAATACCTTCAAAAGTAAATGAGGATGGTAATAGCTAATACCTTCAAAGGTAAATGATGATGGTAATAGCTAATGCCTTCAAAAGCAAATGAGGATGACAATAGCTAATGCCTTCAAAAGCAAATGAGGATGGTAATAGCTAATACCTTCAAAAGTAAATGAGGATGGTAATAGCTAATACCTTCAAAAGTAAATGAGGATGGTAATAACTTATACCTTCAAAAGTAAATGAGGATGGTAATAGCTAATGCCTTCAAAAGCAAATGAGGATGACAATAGCTAATGCCTTCAAAAGCAAATGAGGATGGTAATATCTAATACCTTCAAAAGCTAATGAGGATGTTAATAGCTAATACCTTCAAAAGTAAATGAGGATGGTAATAGCTAATACCTTCAAAAGTAAATGAGGATGACAATAGCTAATGCCTTCAAAAGCAAATGAGGATGGTAATAGCTAATACCTTCAAAAGTAAATGAGGATGGTAATAGCTAATACCTACAAAAGCAAACGAGGATGGTAATAACTAATGCCTTCTAAAGCTAATGAAGATGGTAATAGCTAATGCCTTCTAAAGTAAATTAGGATGGTAATATCTAATACCTTCAAAAGCTAATGAGGATGTTAATAGCTAATACCTTCAAAAGTAAATGAGGATGGTAATAGCTAATACCTTCTAAAGTAAATGAGGATGGTAATAGCTAATGCCTTCAAAAGCTAATGAGGATGTTAATAGCTAATACCTTCAAAAGTAAATGATGTTGACAATAGCTAATGCAAGTCACTGAGTTCCTGGCAAACTATGTCTCCTTCCCATGCCAAACAATTTAAACATGCAATTCCTTATCTCCTCGATTCTGAAGCAATAAATAATTGGATTGAGAGAACTGTTAATGAAAGTAATTGTATCGACCCAGGCGTCCACAACCAGCACAAGCGTTATGTTATCCCCAAACACTCCACGCAGTAGGAGCACGGTCAACTGTGGAATATAGCAGACGATCATGCAGAATACTATGATCGCAATCGTGTGAGCTTTCTTCTTCTCCATTTTATTCCGAGCAGTCATGATTGTATTCGTGCTTTTCTTTGGCAGCCTTAGAAGGCGGTGTTGGGACGGAGAAGGGAATGGCTTGGGTGCACAAGGGGCGTTGTCCACAGATGATGAACACTCCTGATCAGATGCTGATGGGGTATTTGTAACAACAGATGAGCAATCTGGGGGCAGCGAAAGCTTGGTTTGATGATGCAATGGGGACGTTTTAGGGAGTGACAAGCCATCTTCAAGAGATGAAGAAGGGGCCTGGAGGGGTAATGGGGATTTTCGAGATGGCGAGGGGCTACTTGGAAGCGAGAATCTGCTCTTCTGAAGTAGTGGCTTACTAATTTCAATAGAGGATGGGCTCCACTGGGGAAGCAATGAGCTGTTAGAGGGAGGCAGTTCACCATCCAGTTGCAGCAGTGAGCTGCCCGAGGGCCGCAAAGACGATCCATCTGGATACGAGTTTGAAACAGCTGGCAGGGACGGTGTTTTCTGGCGCGAATGAGGCATATGTCGTGATACCATGGACGGAGAACAATCAACTCGATGGAGCAATGGAATATGTTTGGCTGATTCTTCGCTGCTTCTTCTGAGAGAGGGCTTATGACCAGGCAATGCAAGAAACATTTGGTTGATTTGCAGAGACGGAAGGGAATGGCGACGAGAAACAGGGCTGCTCTGGAATTCTGTCGAGACGGTGCGAGATGACAGCGACATGCACCCCTTCAACTCTGCTTCTTTCTCTATCACCCCCAACGAGGCACCTGACACGATCTTGCGCTTCTGGTCGAGAATTATCTTGTAAATGATGGTGTAGGAGATGACCACGATGAAGACATTACACCCCATCACACCAAACACCCCAGTGAAGAAGGCATGGACGGACATCACATGGATGAAGGGCAGAAACGTAAACAGGGCCCAAAAGAACCAGACAATGGTGACGATGGTTGCGTAGATGCGAGTTCTGGCATGCTTGATGTGTTTGAAGGGCAGGGTGATGGCAAAGCAGCGATCGATGCTGATCAAGCCAATATTCAGGAATGAAGCACCACTACATAGGAACCCAAAATACGTGTAAACAATCCGCGCAACGCAGACGTTCTGATTTCTTAACTCGTATATTCGCCTCACTATCGACAGCGGCTGAACGACCAACCCTACGATCAAGTCAGTCAGACTCAAGCTGGCCAATAAGACATTGGAAGGGGTTTGCAGTCTGTCCTTGGTAAAGAAGATGTACAACAGCAGTGAGTTGGCGAAAGTCGCGAAAAATGCAGTTATGCCGTTGATTATTGATGTAAACAATGCAGTGTAATGAATAGCAAGGCTCGATTTCTCAATGTGCAAAACTTCTAAGAACAAGCAAGTTTCTTTTTGCGATGAATTCATTTCAATCCGAGCAGAAATTCAACAAATCCAGCAGAAAACTAAGCAATTGCTCTTGAAATGTTATGGGTGGGATGCTGGTGGATGAATAGTTAATCATTCAGTTATATGGTTGATTTTCTCAGTGCATATGTTGTCATGTTGTTGTCGCAAAAAAACTCCATGCCAAATATCTTCCTTTTGCAGCAAATATATGATAAAATCGATTCGGGAAACAGTTTGCAGTTTCAAGTAGAGCAAAAATCTAGGAAGTACTATAAAAGTGTTACGAACGACGCAAGAGACTGTTTCTCTGATCTGAGAGGCCTAGAAGTGAAAAACAGTCGAGAAGCCCACTTATACTATAATGTGAATCACGGACGGGGGCTCCAACTTGAGAATCTCAGGTTACATGAGATACGCCACGAAATCCCGTTCACTTAATTGGGATTAGGAAACGAGTGAAATCCTATATGGATACGAGGATGAATATAGAAACGAATAAAATTGTTGTTGCCATATCTCAACGGGATATCATTTGATATGAGCGTATGTTAAGGGGGTAATCAAGCCATATGCCCAATTAGCCTGATTAAAACATCGTCAAAAACGAAAGGGTGTGGAATTATTTGTATGGCAACTCGTTATGAGAAACTCATGTTCAGGGAAGGCCAACAAATCAAGAAACTCCAGCCCTGCATGCAAAAACCTGATTCTACTGATTCTACTTAAATTTTAGTGTGGTGTCAGAAACAGTTGTATTCAGAGGGGCCTTCGTTCTCAGCGTTTTTTGCATTTTGATTCAGCCTGTCATACCCCAATGATCCGAGTTTCAAATGGGGTAAGAAGGCCATTAGGAAGTCGAAAAGACTCTGGAAACTATGCATAAAGAATCAAGTCGATTCCAACGCTAACCAATAAGACAAGCAAACTTCTGTTTTTATAGACCTTCCGATAGAAAACACAAATTTTAGCGATGTCTTGTGTATGGAATATACAAACATGCAAATCATCGAATTTCAAAGTAGGCTTTCTGCTAAAAGGTTCTGACAATGGATTTTGAGAGAATAGCGAGATTTGTTGGGAATATTGAATCAGCTGATCGCTTATGATTGGCTAATTTTGACACGACTCCCACGATTTGCTAATTTCGATAGGAATCCCTGACATTGGTCAGTCATAGGACAAAGTGTTTAGCTACGCGTGCGTGAGGCAGTACATAAAAATCAGCCCTTAAAATCAGCTAGTGGTTTATTTAGGGGAGGTATTGGGTCTTTTGGCAGTCGTGATCCAAAAGGGGTGTATTGGGAACCAGGGTTGATCTGCGTGACAGGCAAAAGTGGGGTATTTGGCCAAGTGGTAGTTTGCCATGCATGATTGAAGTCACTCAAGTCAAGCTTGGTTGCCTAAGGTCAAAATCTGGATGGGTGACCTTGAGGGTGTTGACTGGAAAGTAATTTATGCTGAAATAATTTATGCTGCGTCCTTCAAAGGGGACGTTTGACTGGGAGATCTGGGCTGGCATGAAAAGCAGGCCTAAATTAGCTGAATAGCCGGAAATAAAAGCCTACTATAGCGGAAGTGAAAATCAGATCAAACATTACACGAGGTTCTTGTTTCTAGGATTAAAGTGGGGGATTAAACCGATTGATTTAAGTACCCAAAATAATGGATTTGCATTGAGGTAATCTTGATATGGTCTAGCCCTGGAATTGCTTATAACTCCAGCTCTAGCAGCGTGAAACTTGCTTGTGAAAAAAGATTGAACTGCATCCCGGATCGTATAAATTTACGATGTTCAAAATAACAGCCCTTCTGTACATTCAAGTTTCCCCTGCATAAAAAAGCATAGCGAGAATTATACCCTGTGTAGGCCTATGTACTAACTACAGCAGGGGAGGGGACTGTGGGGGTTTACTAACTTTACCTACCCAGAAAACACAATTCTCTTAGTCATTAACGTAACAATGCACATGAGTTCAGCCCAACGTACACAGTCATGGCTCGACTTTTCGCAACAACTTTTCGAAAGACAACTTATCGTTATTCCTCAGGAGAAATTGATGGACGAAATGAAATATCACATTCTAAAGTAAACATTGTCGGTAATCTGTTAAATCCATCGAACAAAGCCCTGCAACATATTAAAGCGAGTTTCATGATGAAGTTCAACAAAATAATCACGGTTGTTGCTCAGATTTTCTAATCTGGCAATTGCATGCTTGTGTGAAAACGACAACTGCATGATTCTCGAGCAAACATTTTGCAATCGCGCAAATCGTTTTGATTAAAAGTATCGAGCTATGTAAACGTTGCAATCAGATAGCAATCAGTTGGACGTATCCAGCAGCTGCTACGTATCCCGGGGGAGGACATTATATGTAGCTTGAAATGCGCTTGTCACTTTGATCTTATATCTATTGCCACTTGTTAGAACCATACATCGTATGCTTTACACTATTATTACTATTACCAGGGAGAGCACATTGGGGCTCTTGATTGCAAACTTATATCACCACGTATAATACTACCTAATATTTTCATTTAGGTCACCCAGACAATAAATACCGTAACTCTCTTATCATTAACGGACTTAACGTTTCATTTTGGAGTGATTCGTTACAGCGTACAATAAAAAATTCAGCGAAAGCATTCACTTTTCAACTGCACTGGCCTGAATCAATTGTAACTGTGGTGAAGATTTTATGTTGGAGAGAATGGTTTGGGTCGCTGTGTGCTGCAAAGGTGCATATTCTTATCGTGCATTATTCTTAATGGGATCTGCCGTCGTTAGTGTAGACAGGCCCTGAGATGAGTAGTGAGTATCACGTCAAGAAGAATGCAAATGAAATGTGACTACCTGACGAAGAAGACCTCTGCACGCCAGCACCACCCATCATTGCCTGTGGCCCGCCCATCTGTAACTCTACGCCAGGACCAGGGTACATTGCGAACCCTCCTGAACCACGAGTGACGTCAGGTAGCATAACAGACTCTTGCTGACCTTAAGAATGAAATGTAAACATTCAGTTAGTCAGATGAATCAACCAAATTATAAATTACATTCGGTCTTATCAAGGCTGTTTCTGACACAATTTCCGACATGTTAGTCACCACTTATCAAGACAAGCCTTTGATATTTAGTGGGACGTTGATATTTCCCTCCACAGTAATGAGCAACCTCAATGTTACTGATGGTATCCCTTAACAGTACTGATGGTATCCCTTGACCGTACTGATGATGTCCCTCTACATTACTGATGGTATCCCTTCACAGTACTGATGATATCCCTCTACAGTACTGATGGTACCCTTCTACAGCAGTGATGGTATCCCTTCACAGTACTGAGGGTATCCCCCTACAGTACTGATGGTATCCCTCTACAGTACTGAATATCCTCCACAGACATTCCCGAGGGTGCTACTACTATATCATCCAGTTAAAATCATCTCATACCTTGTTCGTACTCCGGAAATCTCTTTCGTTGAGTGGCGTAGCGCACTTTACCACCTTAAAAAGAAAGACAAATTGAATAAAGGAAGATCATAGCCGCTTCTACGATAAATCTCATTACTTAATGATCTACTCATCTACCATGCTTTTTACCATATGTAAGTCACATAGCTAAAATAAGCTCAATACAACTCACACGATGCTACGAATAAGTAGTAATGATTTAATATGAAGCTTAACCGTGCTTCGCCAATAAAACACTTGAGCGATCAATTATTAGGAAACATAAAGAAAAAATGATTTTAAGTCAAACAATTAGAAAAAGTTAATTCATGCGATATTACCTTCATTACCTGTAGCAGCTGCTGCAGCGGCAATCGCAGCCTCCCTTTCAGCATTCTTCTGCTCACCCCAATCTTGAAACCGAGGTGGGACATTAGTTGGTCTAAAATACAATAAAAGATTGAAAACTTTCTAATTTGGCAATACAGCTACCATTGACTTTCAAGTCTTAAATATCAATGTTCTTTTGATATTTCTTGTGTAGCGTTTTATATTTTCTCTTGGAATTTCGTCTGCCACAGGGGGGAACCAACATCTAAACAAAGAGCCTATCGTGCTCGCCTGTACAATATGCTCATAAAAAACGAACCTCGTTTCGTCTGTGGTTGGAAGTGGGACCGATGGATTCTGTGGGACATTCGTAAATGCGGCACCAACTTCAGCACTCTCCACTGATGACTGCGATGAAACCGACTGGTCTTTGAATATTCTCGCTCTCGCCTTTTCGTATTCGTGCTCTCTTTCTTCGATTGATCGTGACTTCTTGTCTTCCAGCGTTTTTGGCGTCAGAGGAGGGCTGCGATGCCGTGGAGGCGTTGCGGATTCTTCAGATGAATTGGCTCGTTTCAGAATCGCTCTCGGTAGCTGACTGATCTCCTCGTCAGTGTATTCTCGGCTGCAATACATTTGAAACGTGCACTCGGGGCTGAAAAATAAGAAACGTCTGATTGATAAAGTGCATTAAAAGGGACCGGTCATTAGGTATCTGCTAGGGTGGGCCGGAGGGAATATGGATGGGCCATGAAATAAATCACATCCCATTGGGCGGGCTACAAAATAATTTTTACAGTTTTGAATGGAACATGAAAAAAAACTACTGATGTAGCTATACTGCAAACTTCATCACAAGATAATTTTCTCAGTAATCTCACAGGACCTACTTGGTCATAACTTAAAGGGTAAGAAAGGCACACGACAGTGGCCAAAAGAACTCAAGTTGCTAACAGGGAGTCGTGATTTTTTCTTCATTCCAGCCGATCAAGTATTTTCTAAGCCGGATTTGAAACACGCGAGTGACTGTACATTGAAATGGAATTTTGGTCAATGTGAAAACTTGCACATTGTGAAGGTAGCGAGCGAGCACACACCCGTTAAAGCTCGCACATTGTGAAGGTAGCCTCGGCATCTGGTGGGAATTTTCTAATAGGGGTATAGGCGAGAACCATTAAGTCCCCTAGGGGTGTAATGTTAAGAAACTACATCTGAACCACTTACATTCTGGTCGTTGAATTCTTGTTAACAATGACGCACTGACCAGTCTGATCAACGTTATGGTCCAAACCGAAATAAGCAGCTACACGATGGACAAGCATCCGATGGTATGACGTCATAGGCGGGTATCTATATACCACGCGTCTGAAAAAAGAGATATTAGGATTGATATGGTCGATATGATAATAAAGAGTGAGAAAAGAGTAAGCATACCAGATGACAAGTCTCTAGTGAGCAAGCCTAGGTTAAAAGTTTTGAAGTTGTTACCTCGTTTCTTGGACCAATCCTACTAAACACACTGGACTGATTGGAAATTTTACAGTTAAATATTTCAGATATTTTCGACACAAACAAGTAAGACTTAAGCTTTCAAAATGATGATAGGTTTGAGGCCTCCCTGAAATTTCCACATCCACCATCTTTTTTTAGGCTCGTTTCGAAAGTTGGACTATGAATATGAAACCGAGTTTAAACAAAGATGGTGGATGATATTACATTTATAATGACGGAATTCAAGACACAAATCAATCGAACATGAAAAGGCGTCGAACCAACACAACACACGGAACACAGACGAAGATAGCATAACAGGCAACTGTAGTAATCTAGATGAATAAATCTGTTTTCTTGAAGAAATTCTAAGTTACTCATGTAAATTAGAGAGCTGCTTTCGGGTTTGACTGCATATTCGTGAAAAGAGGGTCGGAACCCAATGACAAGGTGGTTTGCTAGTCACCACACAATTCAATTGCTCAGACTCGCTTGAATAAAGATAGGCCTCTAACAGATCAGGAGACAATTGAACACAAAGGCCCTTGAAGATTAGTGGAAAGAAATCACCGAGAGTTTAGCGAGATGTCTTGAGGATAATGAGTACTGTTAGATGCAACACAAACACCATCCAATCGCACTTACGAGATTTAATTGGATGAAGTGAATTCCCAGACTCAAAATATTTCACTAAATAGGATTAGAGTTTGAGCTTCTCTAATCAAAGAATATTCAAACATTCAACACAGTCTGTAAAGTGAGGAAAATTAAACAGTTAGTAGAAAAACAAAGAAACAAATGCTCGAACAGTAGGTTGCGCATACAAGAAACATCCTTGTGTATAAAAAAAGGCCTCAATTTTCTCACCAAAGAGACTCTCTTTATAAGAAATGTAAAAAATAAATGATAAATATAAAAAAATAGAAAATTGTAACCCTGATATATTCTGATATCTTTTTATTTAGATATTTATATTTCCTGATGAGTAGGAAACCACGTAGCAGGCTTGTTAAAATGGGGAGTCTACTCTATATCTATGTCTGCTCTATGAATCGAGCACTCAAACGGGAAACCGAAACACAGCCTTAATAGGTCTCTTAAAGTTTAAGTCTCCACTACTAAAGGCCTTAAAGATTAACTCACAGCACGCTGTTTAACTACCTTGAAACCTTGTGGATAATCTATCTCATTGGCAGGCAACGTAAGCCGAATACCATTTATCCTCGTAAATCACCGAGTGCTTATTCATTTTGTGTCATCCGACTTAATTCTGAGACAAAGCAACGTCGTACATAGAGTACTAACCAAACACTAAGAAATTGAATGTTGCAAAAGTAGGTGGCCTAGTTTCTTTCTTATAGGTTGAGAAGAAATAGATGAAGAAAACAAATACATTCTGCAGGACAGCCACTGAAATGGCATATGATCAGAAAGAAACTATTTTCTGAAGCAATATGAATGGTCAAGCTGAAAAATCTTATGCAAGGTTGCACTACTATGTGGAAGGCTGAAGCTTTTTATAAGTCGGTTTAGTATTGCAGCTTTAGAAAACCAGATAAGCCTCAAGAGGATTTTGAGAAGACAGTGGATAAACCAAATACAATTGCTGTAAACTATAAGCTGTCTACTAAAAACCAGGGTCTTATCAGCAAGATTCTGATCTAAAGTATCTGATAATTCTCCCCTGATTCAGCCAGGAAAAGCGCTTTAAGGCGTGTCCACGAACTTGCCTTTTCACTAAAGTCTGGAAGTAGGGACCTTAAGTATCTCTTACAGAATTGATATCTACAGAGAAAGAATTTGAAATTAGGAATAACAGTATTGCATGTTTCCGATAATGCGTTGCAGTGATGACCGAGTGGTTAGTTCACTCGATTCTTGATCAAAGGATTCGATGGGTTAAGGTGGATCAAGCAATGTCAGATGGACTAACAATTTTTTGGATGGGGGATTTTAGCTTTGAATGAACCGCTTTGAGTGTTTAACGAGCCATAGGAAAACATCATTAAAATGAATTTGATTTTAGTACACTTTTACGTTCAAGCTTAAGCGAGTACTCGATACATGCATTAACCCTTTCCGTCTTTGTGTGCCATTTGGAGCACTTTAGTGACAATATCTTCAAAATTGTTGTCCATATATTCAATCAGCACACTTGAAATAGGTTGTGCACAAACTTTGAAGCAATTTGAAGAGATTTCAATGTTTGGCTAAAATTTCTTCGTGTGACTTCAAGTGACATACAAAGACGAAAAGTGTTAAAGTACAAGACATACAAATAAACGAGTGAGAAATTAGAGAACAGAAAGTTGTCAAGTTAAGAATATCCACTCTTCTATTACTTGCGATGAAAAAACATAAAAGAAAACTTACGAATCATCTCTGATAAAACCAGTGAAATCTTTCTCGAGCTTCAATAGCATCAGTCGATCCCTGGAGAACAATCATAATTTAATCACTCTTTTTCCGATTACTGATCAATCATACTTTAATCACTCTTTTTCCAATTACTGAACAATCATACTTTAAATAACTCTTTTTCCAATTACTGAACAATCATACTTTAATCACTCTTTTTCCAATTACTGAACAATCATACTTTAATCACTCTTTTTCCAATTACTGATCAATCATACTTTAATCACTCTTTTTCCAATTACTGAACAATCATACTTTAATCACTCTTTTTCCAATTACTGATCAATCATACTTTAATCACTCTTTTTCCAATTACTGATCAATCATACTTTAATCACTCTTTTTCCAATTACTGAACAATCATACTTTAATCACTCTTTTTCAATTACTGATCAATCATACTTTAATCACTCTTTTTCCAATTACTGAACAATCATACTTTAATCACTCTTTTTCCAATTACATAACTGATCAATCATTGAGCATCCATTATGTATGGGGGGACAGTCAATGTTCAAAGTGCAGGCCTAAGAGGCAAGAAGGCCTTTTTCCTGCAGGAGCACCGCAGCATTCGCTACATCGTTAATAATCTACTTTGTGTCACTATTGAATGCTACAAGAGATTGCGAAAGACCCGTGTTGGAAACCACCTTCGAATTTAATATAAGCAGATGCTGGAAGCAGGAGTGAACAGTTGCTTACAATTTTAAAACTCTGATAGCATAAATGAATAGGTGCAATCCATTACTCTAGAACCTCATATACTAGTTAAATCATTATACCTAGTGATATGATGAAAGCTACCGTATTCCTTCTGCAAATAAGGCCAATCCTCTTCACTAACAAGTTTAAGAATAAATACAAACAAGTATGCTTGGAAATGGATTTACCTCGGATTTTCTCGAAGGGTTTTGACGATGAATTCATGGAGATCGATTCCACTCGAGTCTTTATAATCAAACGAGGAGTCTGAAAGCAAAACAGAATAATTTGATTTATTCAGTGTCAATTAAGGCCAACTTGTGACGCACTTAATTCAGTTATCAAATTTAGTTCTTCCTTAGGCCTTCTCGTTTCTGCCTTGAGCCAGTTTCCATCAACAGATGGGCGTAATTTTTCATGACAAATTTCAAATTTACAATTTCTGCATACCTATTAAAGCAAGTCCTACACTTTCAGGCTTTGATTTTCAGATGTGAAAGTGAACTCCAAAAACCTTTCGAGGATCCACAGATTTAAGAATATCCTCAAAGAATCAAAAGTTAAATCGATAATTCCTTCGTGGTCGATAGACTTCCTTCTTACATTTCGTAGTTTAGGTTATTAGAACGAACTGCAACGATTGAGTCGATCTATTCGTGGTTTTTCGATATCCTTCTTAAGACTCGACGCACTTTTTCATAAGTAGCCCAGCTCAGGACATTCGTTTCATAATTCGGGGCCCCTCTTGACCACCCCCATAGTGCTAAAAAGATAAAAATATCCCTATAGCAACTGTTTACTTCTAAATTTTGAGCTATTATGCAAGCAGCGGTACAAGTAAATATGCATAATCAGTTACATAGTACATCTCCTGATGAGTGAGAAATCACGAAACAGGCTTGTCGAGATGAACGTGTAGTTTCCTGTTTCTTTTCTGCCAATTAGTATATTTATATATGTATTGAGCACTATTTTCTAAAAATCGAAACACTGGCTTTATGATCACTTACATATATATATGTGCCAATCGTAATCAAAATCTTAATGATGAATAAAGCTATATAGATAAAAACAGGGGCTTAAAGAGGAAACACTGTTAACCTGATGTCATGTGATACACATGGGAAGAGTTAGTGCAGATGTTTCTAGAGTTAATCTGCAGAACACCCATTGAGAACTTTCAGTTCAACTGCAAATAAATGAAACTTTCCAAACTATGAGAGAGGAACGTTGATTTCGAGGTTTTTCTGATAAAGAGTAGGTTACTTATGGTAGAGAGGTAAGAAAATATGCGGACTTTATCTGGCAAATAAGAGTTACTAGGATATTCGCTTGGTACATTGACGTCACTCAATAGTTTATTAAAGGCCAATCCTCAAAGTACACCAACTAAAACTAAAACTAGTGATCAAGCACTAATGCCTTCCTTAATGATATACAGCTGCGAATTCTCTCCTTAGCCTGGACCGGCTCCTCATAAAAAAGCGTTTTATGCCACAAATATCCAGAATATGTCTACGACAAGATCAGCATCAAAAAGAGAATTAGATTAAATCAAATTATAATTGCTACAAAGAAAACGTAATTGAAGAGAACAGAAATAGTAAAGTACATCTGCAGTCTTCCCAGCCAAACTCACGAAATTGCTTTGTCAGCCCTTCATTCAGCAGTTCGATATTCAAATACAATGAATTCGAAAGACTCGGATTTGCTTTAGAACATTCCACAATTGGACCTATTTGAATTCTTAATGCTGGTTTACGCATCCATCTGACGTTTTACTGTGTTTGAAAATCAGGCTCTGTTCAGGTTTTGATTCGATAGCCCCCATCAACTGGGCCAAAGTCAAGGCCTTTGCCCCCTAACTATGCAGAGCAGTAATACCATTACCAGGGGTAGCTCAGAGTTTTTAGGAATAGGTAATAAATCTCTAAATAATTGATGGATGTGAAACTGTTCATGTTCTGTCAGAGATGTGTAGAGGTAGTTCTAAGAAGAAATATGCAATCAGTGATAACCTTGATACCCTCTAAACAGGCCTCACACTTACGTCTACACGAATTTCCTATGAAACAATCCTTAGATATATACGTTATGCCTTCCCCTTTCCAGAATGATGGATCAGGCCCTAAGCAAGCCCTGGTGAACATCTTATCGAACACACTAAACATTCACTGAACATTTCATCATTTGTTTTTTATGGAGCAATTTTGCATGATGTTCAATAGGGGATGCCTCAACGCTTCTATTGAGCATTCAATTCAATAATGCTATCATCACACCGACTGACGATGCACACACGCATTGAAGAACTGACTAAAAACATTCCTCATTACTGAACAACGGCGAAAGCGAAAGAAATAGCTCTGTAAACTATGCAAAAATTCGATGAGATTTTGTTAGGATCAAACTTGATTGAGTAAGACTGAACAGAATTTAGTAAGACTGAACAGGATTTAGCAAGACTGAAAAAGGGGGCAAAACTTTCCTCTACAGCACAAAATTCGAACAATGTTCTATCGAATGAACAGTTGGGTTTGGCTAAGGCTTTTCCTTTGAGAACTCTGTTTAAAATGAAGAGGTGTGAAAAAGCCCCACAGTAACAATACCTAATTGCCATATAAACGATGACACAGAATTGTCTTTATCAGTTGGTCCGAAGTTGTCCTTATAAGGGCTGTTGGTTAGTAAGTACATGTTTAATGTGCAGGCCTGCGAAAGTCACGACACCTTATTTCCAGCAGGGGCACGGGACCACTAATTCAGCGAACCTTTGAAAGCTACTCCAAACTTGAGCTGAGCTAACTGAAGTCTAGTTGGTTCGTGCGTCAGAAGGAGATAGGAAATGAAATTCAATATTCATTAGGTTTAATTTTCACTCTGTTCCTGACGTACTACTCTGATGAGAGTAAGACGCAAATCTTTAGTATTAATTGTGTTTTTTGTGTTTCCGATTTTTCTCACCATTCAAATAAATGATAATACATTAAGAATGACTCGCTTACAACGAATGGTGGCGAAGAGGGTTGAAGAAGTGAAAAATCAAATTACCAGTCGACAGAGGAGGACGTGCAGATGCCAAGGCTTCAACGTCTTCAATTGAAGGCTCGGGGACAGTGGCCATCACAGAACCATCAGGAAAATTGGCAGTCGAGCTCATTTGGAGGTCTTCAGCACTGCTTGGCTGACAACAAAGACAATAAGCAACAAGTTAAACCAGTGTTTCCGACGATAAAAGTCATAATGTTGTATTCAGGAGTTCATCAAGAGATCCCAGTATAACCTCATTTGTGTATATTCAATAAAATACCCCCGATGGCACAGTGGTAGCACACTAGTGTAGAGGACCAGTCTAGAAGTCATGGGTTTGAGTCCTATTAGCTACATTCACACAAATTATCTTCATTGGTTTTACAAATGATGCTTCTTCCCAATCACATTTCGGAAGCTGTACAAATGCTGAAAATACCAGGTAAACCTCGTTATGTTTACAGCGAATATATTTCACGTAAGCGGGCTAGCAAAATCATGAAATGCCTCCACCAGGTCTCGAACCCAGGGCCTTACCCATCAGAGACGAGGCTGCTAACTAATGTGCTAAATCTGGACAATAAGACAGCACAGTAGCCTTTCGGTTCTTCAAGCTCAAGGCCTATCTACAGTGAGGCATTAATTCCTGTTTTCCGCATAAAATCTTTTAAAAGTGGCATTATTTTGGGAAAATTTTCCTTTAGAGGATTTTCTAATTGGTTTCTACAAGACGTGAAAATTCAGTCTTTAGATGGTTCGAAACTTCAAAATAGCCAGAAATACCGGAAAAATAGTGAAACGAACACATAGAAACTACTTAAGCTTTCGGCAGGTTAGGTTTCTGTTTCGTTCTATTTCTGACGAATTACTCTGTTGAGTGTCAGACGAAAATTTTAAGTAGTATGTATATGTTCGTTCCGCAATACCCTTTATCTATCTTATCCTTGAACATTTATTGAGTTTAAGTATCTTCATTTCGAAAAATGCGTAGTTTTTGAACTCGCAAAGTTCTTCCCGCAGAACTATCGTCGTTTTAAGCACTTGCGTGTAAATCACAGCAACACAAAATTCACCGCATGTTATTGTTGAAATACAAAATATCACAGCAATGGTTTTGTGGAATGAATATATGAAGAGGTTTTACCTGTGAAATACTGTCAGTAGGCGTAGGAGAGGATAAATTGACAGCGGGACTACGATTAAGAAGGGTAATCTTCGGTGGATGGTGCTGCAAGAAAGAAGGAATTAGGATTAAAAAAGAGCCTCTGTAATCAAGAATTCATCATTCCATTTTATATTAATCATCAACACTTGGCAACAGTTAAAGCTGTTTTTAATTACATTGAGGCTATCTAATTTCTAATGTGAAAAATAGTAATGCCTTGGCCAATGATATCAATTTTTTAGTCAACAGCGTTTGAGGTTTCTGTGTCGAAGGCGTTCGGCTTAGATGTTGAGGGCGTTAGGCCGTAATGTTTATATTCAAAGTTGTTGCTTAGCTCTCTACAGTGTTGTCGAGGCCATTTCCGCAAAGGTTGAAATAATCAAGCAAGGGATTCAGTATTTATTTAGCTGCAGTCTTTGACGAGCGTTATCCAATCGACTTTGATAATAGTCACAGATTAGAGTTGTTGACATGAGTTGCGGGTTGAGTTTTGGCCTGCCACAGCTGCTCCCCTTCGTAGCAGGCTGATGCATGTATTTCTGCACGTCTAATCATTCCAATAAATCGGCTACAGCTGCTTTAGAGAAAGGCCGCTAAGCCATCTTCTAATCCGCAGTTGAAACATTTGCAGTGAATGAAACTGCCCCGATTCTCAGCTGGTAGCGCAATGACGCAACAAGTCAGTGGTCGTAAATTCAAACTCTGTCCCGGTCATTGTTAATTCCAGAAAATTATCTCCATAGAAATCGAGACTTCTTAATTTGAGTTCTTGATTAGTTTGATCTAACTACGTGGATACAACAGTACCGTTTAGCATGATCATCATGGGGCTGGTCCTCTAATTTACGGTTCAGAGACAGCTTTTCTGATCGCGTGTACCTCATTAAGGCGCACGCCCACTGACAGGAAGATAAGAGGGCAACAACTCAGCTATCTAAGGGCCTAACGACACTGCCATGCCTCTCGAGAAAGGGAAACGTCTTGTAAATGCATTAGTTTACAAAATCGTCACATTTGCTACAAAAATTAGTTACTTCAACGATTCCGTTGTACTTTTCCAACAAAATGGGCAATTTTGAACTGAAATTAAGAATAGGGGGACTGTAGGCTGGAGTTGCTCCAGGTCTGCCCTAGCTTTGGTGGACCTGTTTAACCCTCTGAAAATCGCATGCAATAAGCAGAGTGAAGCACAGACTAACAGTCCTTGAAACTCCGTAGAACACCGATCTAGGCTGTTACTGCATCTAAACGAATCAGGCACCAGTGCGAATGCAAAGGGATTGAGTAGCCGTGCAGGTAACACCGTTTATAATTGATAGCAATAAAATAACAATGATGCTAATTTTGCTAAGCACTTCCAGCTTGCATCGCTCGAACAGCTGCGGCGTACAGGCTTCTAACGTAGCTAATGTTGCCTTGGTGACTTTGTCGAGCGTCATCCAGTCAAATTCGATCAAAGCAGTGGATGGGAGTAGTTGAAAGACTTGCAATACAAGTTTTAGCCTGGCTCAGTTGCTCCACTCTTTAGAAGGCGTCTGCATGTATTCATCGTCGTCGATAACGATAAGCTCACGATTGAGCGGCCGTGCCCCTCTCCACCATCCTCCGCCATTTAACTCGATCTTGCGCTTTTCTTTCCACTTGTACCATCGCCAGCCCGCAAATATCTTTGATGTTGTCATGTTGACATGTAGCTAATCAGTCATGAAAGCAATAGCAGGAAGCAACTCGTTGTTGCTTCTTTTCTCAGCTACCACTCTCTTTCACACTGGCTTGGTCTGTCTTTTTGAAATCAAACTACTTCGCAGCTTCGACGAAGAAAAGTGCTCTTTGAAATGATTCCAAGCCTAAAAATTGTGGGGGGGGTGGTTGTTTTCCATCCACTTAATTGACTGAGACCTCAACGGTAGAGATAAGGATTGAAATGCTAACGAGAAAAATCGAAAAGCAAGCAAATAATAATATCAACTGAAGCTTTGCGTCTGACACTCATCATAGTATTATGTCGGAATAGTCTTTGAACGGTACAAAACCCCGCTAAAACGATTTTCTCTCACAAGTTTCTCGGTCCCTTCAAAGTTCATTATAGTTGGATTCCAGCTTAACACTGCACAACTTCAATGTTATTGCACAGACGTTACCGAGGGCGAATATTGTGTCAACATTCTTAACTAGATTGTAATATAGATGCAAATATGTAAAACAATGAAAACTAACAAAGCCTGCGTTGCTTGTTTCAAACATTAGGCTGCATTGTTTCAAACAATGGGCTGGATCACAAAATTACTTTTTCAAACACGGGTACTTCTGCGCATACTAACTGCGCATACAGCAGCAAACAAACACGTGATTAACTTAATACACCTTTTAACAGTCGAGAAATGTCATGAATAATAAATGGGAGCTATGGTAGTTATTGAAACTCGAGTAATTAAAAGCCATCAGTTTAACTCAAGCAGGTGTTTTCGCATTCAAATTGGAACAAACAGAAAATTACATTTCCTAAAAAGGAGCAATAAAGTTAGGAGAACAAATTACTGGCTTGATTTGCACCCTAAATATTGACATAATTATACTGTTGACGAATTGCTTAAGTATTTTTGCAACATGCGGGGAGAAGTGGACTGACAGGGCGGAGCATTGCTGAGGTAGCTGCGATTAACCCTAGGTTGCACGACTAACCATTCTATTCCATGAAAATCATGTTCTGTTTTTTCAAGATATGATATTTCTATTGATTTGATATCATAAACAAAATTTCGAACACGAAACACTCTTTCATTTGATCGAAATAATCTAAAAAACCCAATTATATGATAACGAATAGAAGCAATGTCAGCAAAAATATTGTTGCTTTTTTTCCCTCAAGGGTGGTGTAGTTTCAAAGGGAACCAGCTGCGAAATTCATAACAAGTCAACTATAAAGCTCGTGTCCTTAGCATTCCAAAATTTTTGATTGGTTTTTGTGAAAAAACTACATAAGTTAAATACTGCAAAGATTCGAAAAGCAACCTAGGCACTTATAAAATGTATGGCTCTCACTGCTGGGTGCTTATTCAACAAATGTCCTTTCCAAGGCTAAAACAAAACAAGATTTTTCCAATATAGCATTGCCCTTCTTTTTGTAACTCCTTATCATCCATAATCAACTCATTCATAAAATAATAAAATAAAGCAAGTGCTTATTCCAGGGGGTAGTTATGCAAAGCTTTACAGCAATGACAGAAACGAGACTTACATCCATGTCTTTGGAACTTAGAAGGAGTTCAAAAAGAACGACACAGAATTAGACTCCAATATTATAACAAGCTAACCTGTGATGTCGTTAATGGTTTGGGGATAAATCCGTTGCTTTCAGAAGAAACTTGTGCCGGTAGAGACATCTGTCTTGTTGGACATGCTATCATTTGCGTGGGTAACGGAGTTACTGGAAAGCTTGCTTGCCTGACACAGTTTTTGGGAACTGCATCATGGTGCAACTCCATCATAGCAGAGGATGTAGGCTCCATTTGTGGAATAGGACTCAAGGGCTGGACAGATGATGAATTGTGCACTTGTTCCTGAAAGAAAATTAAACATTTTACAATTACGGATTCAGACTGATGCAGACAACATTTAGGATATCAAATTTTGTTGCACATATTCTAGTGTATTCATATTCACGAAATATACACCATTAGAATCAAAAGGCTAACTGGGGATCAATTGATATTAAGATTTTAATTGCAAAATAGTACACGGCCTTCAAAAACTATCTTGTGACGGACAAACTATCATAGCCAGTTGAAATTTGGCACAGTCCCAGATTGACCTTGCACAAAGCTATTTCTTGGAATTTGCCAATACTGATGTAATACAATTCCCTTAGATTTTCTGATTCGAATGGTGTTCAATCTGTGTGTATTGTACCAAATTTTAACATATGGAGCAGGAAACCAAATTTGACTCCCAGATCATTGTCTGCACTCTTAGGGAAACAAAATTGGCCCAAAAAGAAACTGATTTATGGACATTCAAGTGAACTGACGTTATATCAACAAACAGTCATAAATAGGCTCACACCTACAATGAAATTGTGATCAATAAACTTGTTAAATAAATAGATAAAGGGTTTTTCTAACTTTCAAGGGATTATGTAGGGCCTGGAACATGCTTTCCTGAAATGAAGCAAAAATCTAATAATGATTTCTAGAGATGAAAGCAGGGTTTATAAAGTTCCAACTAGAACTTGATATATTTTTTTATTATTTTCATTAAAAAATGAAAGACCTAGAAATAATATCAGCTTTTAGTCTGCCCCTTGGCAAGTCAACAGTAATTTCCTTTTGTCCAGCAGCAGTTTCCTTCTGCAGTAATTGGGTTAGGAGTGTTCATGTATTTTTGGCAGAGGCATGTACCATTTAACAGCGTAACTAATTTCTAGAATTTACGATAGTTAAATACTTACTTGAGAATTTTCTTTTATATTTTTCATCTCATTCATGAAATCATTTACGAATTGTTTTCCAAATTATCAACATGATACACCTAGGAGGCAAATCGTAAAAATTACTGAATGAAATTTCCAAGAATGGTTAATTCGAAACAAAGAGCACACATTATTTACTGTTTTTGAGTCAAATTTATGTACAAACATATCACAGTAAGTTGAAATTTATTATTTGAAAACCCTCAGTTTTTTGACAAATATTGGTAAGTTAAAAGAATAAACCACTACACTAAAAGGCAATGGGGACTTAAAAACGCCATTTTGATTGCTAAAACTAGCTTTATTTCCTGAATAAGTGAGCTCTATGTTTCAAATTATATTTTTCAAAAGACATTTCTCCTGAAATGATACTTGAAAGTAAAATCTCGTAAAGGACTAAATTTAGCCCAATCATGTTTTCCTTACTCCATCACCCTCTCAATTTTCTCTGTTTGCAAACCCTCTTGACATTTCTGTCCATCAAAAGACTTTAAAAGGTTTGATTTTATTCAATGAAACCCTTTTGGGTAATTTCATTCATTTTCTGAATTATTTTCAAGTTTCTTTTGTGTTATGCTATTTACAAAGGAAGAAAAAAAACGAAAGGATTTTACTGGTTAGGATTAGTTCCTCGTATGAACTGCCATATACTGTATGTATAAGTGTTTCCATCCGCTTGTACCCTAACTGTACAGTATTTATGGAATTGCTAACCATGCAGCTAATCGTGCAGCTAATTGAATCAGAAAAAGTTCAAAATAACTTTTCAATTATCTAGCTATTTTGGAAAGGCAGAGAGGAGTATCAAGAAACATACCCCTCTACGAGCAATTGAATATTTTTGAGAAATTTTACTAAAATCCCAGGCTCCTGTATTCAATGGCTTCTGGCATCCATGTTGCCATAAAATACAATTTTAGTTTAAAGAATTAAATGGGAATGCAGGCCCTGGCATGCCAAGATTATAGCGATACAAAACATGCCAAGACAAAGCATATGTCTGATCATGCTTAGCAATACATTTGTTTTCTTGAATTAGGTTTTGTAATGTATCTTTGTATCACATCAACTCCAGCATAGGGTGAAATCAAAAGTCTCAATTACCTCTCAGATTTTCAATCAAGCTGACAATTTCATAGCATTTGATCCATAACCAGAATCCTACAAAAGCAAATAAAGACCTGTGTTTTAGACGAATATCATCCAGAGAAAAACATAAAATAAACCTGAATCAGTAGTAGACCCTGCTACTTACAGGGCTACAAAGAGATAGGGCGGATTGCCAGATGGCCACAAACGGCCTTCAAAAAAATTTATTGTATTATCACAACATCTCCTAGCCTCTTGGTCTATTTTGCCTAGTACCTCTAATTTCTATGTGAAAGCCAAAATATGTATTTAGGTATTAAAAAAGCTGAGCAAAAAGGAATCCACAAAGAACTGAAATCAAGTAAGATAAGAGCAGTTGGCCAATTAGCCATTGTTTTGAGATATGATGAATTGAATTTACTTTATGTGAATCAAAATTATCCGTGTGAGATTCAAACCTACAAACTCTGGTTTTACATCTCAACCATCCCCATTATACAGGGGGGGGGGGGCAATCCATTGAACGACCAACCTAAGCCATATCACACACAAATTGCACAACCATTCACTGAATGTAGAGATGAACCTATGTCGGTCCTTTAACAACTACACAGGACCAGTCAAAGGGGCTGTAACTCTCCCAAACCAGAAGGACCATCACAGCCACCACTGAATAGGGTTTGAAAAATACTTGACAAGAAGCAGCATTTGGAAAATCAATCAAGATAATTTGTATTAACAAAAATGACTTAAGGTATGATTTGAACCCCTATAAGCTACCCTCTTTTCAAAGCCTTCCTTGAGTTAATCCCCCTCTAAAATCTTTGGCAGAATTCAACAAAATGCATTTATTGAAAGCTTTATGGTAGACATTAGCTAGAATTGTTCAATGATTCTGAAGGTTTTCCAAAATAGTGCACTGATTCTTACTTTCTATATATATAAACAGAACTGTTCCTAAGTATGGCTGCCTAAAACCCAAGAACCACTTTAGACAACGCAAATTGAAAGGTATCGTTACAACCAGAATTTTCCTGGAGTGTCCTTGGCTGAAAATATTTTACAAATTTTTAAGAAATAAAAGAGGAGAACCAAATAAGTGGTTAGTTATTGAGATAAAATATGTTCGAAGATGGATTTCTGGCTGTGATAATTTCATATAAACAACCAGTCTGTAGCTGTGTTTCTTTCTTAGTTACTCGTTTCTTGGTTGGAGACAAGCACAAATGTGACTTCAAATATATTAACTGTCTCCATAGAAGTATTTGTTGCCATGGAGGTATTTCAGCTGCCATAGAAGTATCTGTTCAAATTTTTACGAAACACAAAATCTATGAATAGGAGGTGCAAAGTGCAGAGGAAAAGGATATTGTAAAGCGCAAATCGCTGGGAAAGTATATACTGCAGGGGCGCAGGGCCCTGCCTGCAATAGATGCTAGTGGATCATATTTCAGCTTAGTTTGGAAGGCACAAACATCACTCTCTTCATTAACAAGAACACTACTAAAAAATATTAAGCACTATGAAACTAAAATGGAATAAAGAAAAAAGGCAGCACTTATTCCAGTACTAGATTTTCTTAAATTTCATGGTCATTTGAGTGTTTATTTTAGTTTCTAGTAAAAAATATCTGCAAATGCTGCAATACCAGAGCTGTCAAAAGGCAACATGTCTTCCAATGAAGCAAAGTAGAAATCATAGCTGCAGGAAGGAATTTCAATTTATTGTTCCTATTGTTCCTATTGTTTTGAAAACAGGTGGGAGTGATGCAACCAAAATTTCAACTTAATAGAAGAAATACAAGGAAAGCCCATCAAGCCTTATTTACAAAAAATCAAGAATTTATTTTGCTAAACAAGCAATGTTACAGAACTTTAGTGGAGTTTGATTGTTTTATGCAAAAAAACAAAGAATATAGCACGTGGGTGTGTTCACTAAAATAATTTCTGCCAGTGGTGGAAGAGCCATCACATAGACAATAACAGTCAATCTTAGATCATGATCTTCCAAAACAAATTCAAGTATTTGGGAAACCTTTCAAGATATGAGCTATCATTACCGTGTGTAGGATTTTCGTCCACCCCTTCGCCCAATTCGCAAAACTCTAGGTAAGCAAGATCAAATTTACAAGAGCAGCTGTCGCATGGATCCATGGAGAAGACAAAAGATGAGTTTCGTCAACCCAAATAACGCCTATCTATCATCCTCCCACAAAAATTTGCATTACTGCAATGTTGATGTTAATGCATTATTATCCTAGAAATAAGCAAGAAATATGCAAGAACTTGGTCAGACTATTTCTCAGTTTCAATCAGCAAAGCCCATAAACAGATGAGAGGAAACTCGACGTCTGCAGGGCCCAGCCCAGCAATCTCTTCTCGAGCCTTGAAAGAATCGCACTTTCATACTTCAAGGAAATGTATATACATCTTTATAGAATGTATTATGTATAACATACTCACCAAACAAATATTGCTTTATTAGAAGCTTGACGCTAATCCAAGAAAGAGCTCGAATAAATAGAATTAACTGATCATCATCACCTCAGAATGGTAGTAGACTTGAAATGGAGCAACCGCACTGAACAGGCTAAGTTCCTAGGTAGGCCTATGATTTTGAGCTGAACCAAGGCAATGTCGATCGTAGAATTAGACCAGGTAGTGTATCTTGATAAACTCTGGCAATCGATGCTTAAGAATATAAGAGGTGTACGAACTGCATCGGGAGAAGCACTAACTGTGACTAACTCAGCTGTTGCAGACAAATAAAACAAAGGGGCCACAGCCGCCCTCTGTCTTTCCTAGACTGAAAACCCATGTTTGCAAGCCCGCAATGGTATCTGGGATTCATATAGGAAGCACCTCCAATCTTCGATGACGTCATAGTAAAATATGTATGTACTCTAAAATTTCGTGTGAAGAGGGCACTTGACTTTTATTTAAATAGGGGCAACCCACGAAAATGATATTTTCTAACCAGCTCCAAAACTTTTCGGTAAAAATGTTACTCTATCCTAGAAATATTCTCGATTAAGTGTTTCAAACTCCAGAATTTGATTGCTCTCTTTTTTGTATAATCAATCAAATCAAATCAAATCAAATTTTTTCATTCAGCAACAAATGTACCTACGAACAAGGAATTAAAAGTATACAAGTAAAAAGTTATTTAAAATACATAGTAAAATAGAATTCTAACTACTTTTAAACCTTTAGAAAAACAGAACATTTGCTACAAAAAGTTGCCAAGGACACTGAGATAAACCCAGGGGTTATCTAGCCCAGTGCCCTCTGTACAGCGATTAACTACAATGAATAATATATGTGTTTAAATGCAATACATTTGTGAAGTATCAATGTGAACTAAATTATTACACAATTTGAATTGAAATTTTAAAAAAGAACCAGTAAATTTGATTTGAGACTGGCTGTTCTTAAGTTTTCTTTTATTTCAAGCTGAAATTTTCTGGAATTTTTCTTACTTTTAATTCTTCTTACGGGAAGGCTGTTTTTTGCTGTCAATTGTCTTGAATTGCCGAAAATATTACTTTCCTGCCCAGTCTAACACTAAACCAACGATTCGTCTGTCTTCTTTATTTCTTAGTGTTATATTTATTTTTTAGACTTATCTTATATAGCTTAAAAAGGTAAGTCTCAGCTTTTTCTTAGCTTGTTCTTAAATTTATGGCCAACTTTGTTTCTGGTGTTCTTATAAAATTGTTCTTATATAAAAAAGAGTGATAAATCAATCAACTATTTTTACTAACAACTTACAACCAGCTAACAAGCCTCCTTTCGTAAAAACATCCCAAAACAAAATTTTAGCAACTTTGTGAAGATATGATAACCTACTCCAGAAAGATCTTCCTTTTTAGCTAACCGGCTTTGGAAACATTACTCAGTTTCAGGGCCGTCGAGAGCCAGCTCGGGGCCCGGAGTATTTTACAGAACCGGGCCCACGACCATATATTATTAGACTCGCTTTACAATTTTTTGCGGGCCCCGGACCTTTTACCCCCTACCCTACGTTTCGACACTGCTTCTGCCCAGTTTTGACACCCCAGCATTAGAAAAATAGAGAACACGATACTCTAAAAAGTAGAGGTTTCCCCGTCTGATAAATTAATTGATCCAAACATTGCCTTTCCACAGCTAAATAGAAAGGGAAGTGCTGTATTCCCTGTCTAAAAAAAATGTCTTACTCGAAGGGGTACATCATCTCATTCCTTTATTTTCTCTTTTTCTCATTTTTGTTATATGCAATAACCTTCAGCTTGTTGAAGTTTTCATTATAGGTAGATAGATAGGTACAAAGTGTCCCCGGGTATAATCTACACTCTCTATTTCTCATCAGGGAATTTGGATTTCTGGGGCAAAAATCTGTTGGTTTTCATGGTTTTTACTGGAAATGCTGCCATTTTAATTTTGTTGATCACTGCTTATGATGTTAGTGGAGCATTATTTTGAGATTTCAGCATTTAGTTTCCAACAAGTGAAAACATTGGGTAGCCAACAATTTGGAGATAATTGAGAAATCTTCGGGGCTCTCCGTTTTACTGGCAGGGCATTTGAAAAGGTCGCGTTATCTACATACACTCTTTTTTTATAAGAACCAGTAAAATTTATTACAGTTTATAGGCATTAATAAAGAAAAATAGTGCTGTGGAACTTTATTTTACCCTAATCCAAGTAATCTTTCATTACATCCATAGAAAAAGATCACAGTTAATGATTCACTGTAGACTATACACTCTTTTTTTATGAGAACCAGTAAAATTGATTTGAAGCTGGCTGTTCTTAAATATTCTTCTATTTTCAGGCTGAAATGTTCTTAAATTGCTCTTACTTTTACAATGGTTAGGAAGCCTTTTTCCTATCAGTAGTTTTAATTGTTGCAAAGGTTGACTCTCTTGACCATCTGACATTATCTGTGAGCTGCCAATCTGCTTGTTTTGTAATTATTTCTCAGTCTTATGGTTATTTCATAAAATTTTCATATTTAGCCCAAAATGGTCAGCTTCAGTTTGTTCTTAGCTTGTTCTTAAGTTTTGGCCAAATTCGAGGCTGGTGTTCTTATAAAATTGTTCTTATAAAAAAGAGTGTATTTGAGACCATCATAAAGATAGAGTACCAGTACAAATCTCATAATTTTTCTACAGACAGCAGAAAAAACAAACTCATACTTCATTTTAGTAGACTGTAACATATGCCAACAAATATTTTCCATTTTGAAGTTTATATCAGCATACATAAACAAGTGATAAAGCAAAACCCCAAATCCTAGATGGTCTATTGGAATTATAACAAAGCAACTTCATGTATTAGACCATTATTAAACCACGCTACATGTGGTATATGATCATGAGGTATAAATTCATAGCTCTATTTGCGCACGTAGTGTGTTTTAATAATGGTCTAAGACATGAAGTTGCCAAATCATAAATTATCGTTCAACACACAGGATCTGATCACATCCAAGTATTTACCTACTGAAGTTATTCAAGAAAATCTGTTTACATTGCAAACCAAATATCCAGCTTTGACGTCATTCCTTAGAACTAAGTTCCAGACCCCCTTCGCATCCGCCTCTTTATGGAACGAATTTCGTATTTCAAGGGAGGCTCCAAGTTCCTTCGATTTTAAAAATTCGAAGGTGTTTTTCAGCCTTAATCTTTCATCAAGACACATGCATCTGGGAAGTTGCAGGTTCTCTCAGAAAATTCTACGATGTGCATGAAGTTTATGGAATTATGGATCGTTCAGCAACAGCTTTAATCGATTTTGAAAGAAAAGGTAAACGAGAAGTTGTCGAATTTAGTGTCGTGACAAGGAATTTAATGTACGCATGCCTTTGTTCTTTGTATGTTTCGACCATTGTTTACAAAAGCCTTGGGGTTGTTTTGACATCGTTTGATTTCAAGATAATTTTTGTTTGAGCTAAGTTGTGATTTTTCTTGCAGGAAAATGGTCAATCACGCCTCCAAACCTACTTGCAATAAGCCACTTCTTTTCTGCATGGGTAATGTATGATTTGCATTATTATTGTGCTGCTGTCTCAGTTCTGCTGATGAAAAACAAATTTCAAGTAAATGGATTAAATGCATGCCATACTGCAACTGCTAAGCCAAACAGGTCTAACAACAGGGTAAAGTTGGAAAAGTGCCCATTTGATGTCTCTTTCAAAATTGATTAGGGGCTAGGTGCCATACTGGAAAAATGCATGTTATGCCCAAAGATGCCTGGTGTGTAAGCAACATCAAAATCAATAGGAGAACAATAGGTCTATTGTTACAAGACAATTGGCGTGACATAAATCTTTTGCGTAACAAGTACAAACTTTCCACTCTGGGTTAAAGGGAAGTTGGAGTTAGAAATCGGTTAGAAATTGGAGTAAAGCAATGGGAGATTGAATAGCAATTTCATAAGAGTTTGATCTATGGTAAAATTATTTTTGTTGTTCTTCTTGGCATTATGTCCATGACGTGGACTTAAGAATTTTTAGTTTTATGTAGAATGAACTCTGGAAGTCAGGCCAAAGCAATAGCAAAAAGATGACAATTGAAGATGTAGTGTAGAATTCAATTCTTTGTTGATAGTTGTTGTTGATAGTTGATAGGCAAATACACTTACTATCTTTGTAAGGTATTGGTTTATGTGCTAAGCACAAAGGGCCCACTGAATAGGTAGACTAATCGAACAGTGCGACCTTGGTCCTTCCTCTCGATGTGAACACACCTCGTGATTCCTGTTGCCTTTTTCCCTGGAACAACAGAGAGCTGGCTAATTCTCTCCTCACACTTGTGGCAGGTCTGATGGTGGTTTCGAACCCGGGACCCTTTGATCAAACCGCTGTGACCGAATGATCTAACCGCTCGGCCATCCCCGCCACAAGTTCTTTCTATGAAACTAAAAAATTCTATGAAACAAAAAAGACTCCAACTGCATATATATTGCTCAACTGCTGTCAATCTACTGTCCTTAGTTTTTATAGGTATGTGTTGCTAAGGGGCATATTCCTAGCATGCATTACATGACATTAGGTACGCCATCTCTTGCCGAATTGTCTATTAACTTGATATCTGTAACATCCTTTGTTATCAAGAAAATTCAACAAGTTTCAGAATTTTTTTAGTCATACTAAATCTCTTACCAATGCTGCTAAAGTTTTGAAAATTGTGAAGTAAAAATGTTAAAGTAGTTATGAACATAAGGCTCTTGACTTTGGGAATCAATTATGAAATTAGCCATCAAAAAGGAACTCAAATTGAAAAAGAATAATATTATGAAACCATGTTTTGTATAAATTTGGGCTGAATTTTCCTAAAATACCTGCAACGTAAGGTGTATGATGATAATATTTTGAAAAATTTTTATTTTGTTTGAATACCGGTTGAATTTTGCTAAAATGCTAGGGAATTTTTGGTTTACACAAGAACAAACTCTAGCATTTTATGGGGTAAATGTCTGGGTGTGTTAGGCTTTCATCTAAAAATCTGGCTGGGCACATTGTTTTAAGATGAGTGTACTGACCCCCATTCAGTGGTACAATGTACAGAACCATCTTCAAGATCCACAAGGTTCATTCTCCTAAGCCTCTCTGGTAAAGTAGATGATTTATTTCATTCCTTGTAAACATTATTTAAGTGTCAATGGCCTTTGAAAAGTGGAGGGAGATTTGGGAGGACTGCATGATAAGGTCCAGAAAGATTACAGTACAGAAAAGCGGACAAACTGTAAACCGCTAGTGATGGCCTTTTTATGAAAAAGCTGGCCTCCTTATTGTCCTTGTTAATTATTTGAGAAGGCCATCATCCCCCTTCCAACTAATTTTCATTTCAATGCAGGAAGTTCAAAATGTACCAAAGGGAAATGCGAATCTGACCTTATTCTAAAGAAATTTCATCACATTTAATAAACACATTTAATCAATCGAATCAAACCGAAATAAAGAGCTATTTTATATTTTTGCTGGCCCTTGCACCTTAATTTGTGGGGGGGGGGTTGCTGTTGAGGACTAGCCATCTTCCTAGTAAGCAAGGAGGGTTTGTTAATTCCTCCAGCCCTTCTCCTTATAAGATTTTGACAAAGTAATTAGATTGCTGACTTTTCGTTTGAATTTGCTTTAGTTATTTTGAAATACTAGAGCTACTTAAATTGCTGAGCCTCTGTGAAGTTAATCATATTGGCTTGTATGTGTAGTTTTTGACATGGCTTATTAGTTTAGCATTGATCATAAAAAGGGATTACTGAAAGCCTTTTGAGAAGTATTTGAGTTAGAACAACAACACTATTGTTACTTCTTACTTTTTGTTTTTTTGCCTAAAGGCAAAGCAAACAATGCCATATTTGTATAATATTTTCATAAGCATGTCATGCAGAAGTATGTGAGAATTGTAAGATTATTCACCAACTGTAGCTAATATATCTATTTTCTCCTCTCCTTCTGATTGATAGTTGCAACATACGTATCTCCCTCATTCTCATGATCTTTGGAATCTAGTCTGAGATATATGAAATCTTTAGTAAAAGTAGGTGCTGTGGGCCAAATTACTTGTCTGTCTCTGGTAATATTACTTGAATCATCTTTGGGTTTGGGGGTAAAAGCAAATTGAAGCAAAACGAAAAAGTAACAGTGCAAAATATTGCGTAACTAAACAAACCGAAAAGAAATTAATCCAAACGAAATGAAGTGAAACAAAATCTAGCTGAAGTCAATGTAATAGAACCCATACATTCCCATATTGTGTCATAAAGGCAATGAGAACCATAGGGAAGTTGCCCAGTCTTTAGTGTGATCCAATGCGCTTAGCACTCCTAGCCCAATGATCAACTAATACTAACTGAGCTTAATAACTTTGTCAATAGTATTTTAAAATTTAAAATGATTATCAACAGATCAAAGCAACGTGTCTTTATTGTCATGTATAGGCCAGTTCTGGTGATATGAATGAGTGAGCTTCTGTGTAAGGTGCCAGTATAACAAAGAACGTCTCATTTTTAACAGAGGCACGTTAGCATTGTTTACATCTCTTCAAATAGTTGTTTGTCAGGTCCCAGTGTGTATATTGCACCCAGGCTCCGGCCAAACGATCAAATAATGCATGGAAAACATGTTTCTTGCTTTCCTTTTCATGGTTGATCGTATGGTCACATTTTTTACAACAACAAAACATTAGCAAAGAGCAAAGCAATATTGGTTGGCCAATGTTTTTGAAACTCCTCAAAAACATTTCTTGCATATCAAAAGCAAAATATCTTGTTAAACATATGTTTTATTTGTGGCCAAACGGACTGCTTGATAAGCAAAGACACAAATCGAGATAATTTGTGAGAATGAAAATGATCGGTGTAGGACACGATCTAATTATCCCGATTGAGTTTCCAAATCCTTCTTCTCCTCAAAAATACAAATGTTTGCAAAATATTTTTTAAACGTTTTGCCAAGGCGTTAGTATCGAACTCTAGCAGTCTTAATGTTTCGACTACAATCGTATTATTCTGCAATGGCTCTTTCGATTTTGTTCATTTTGTTAATGAATTTCAATGAAATTGTTTTGCAGGGGGATCGAATGTGGATGTTTGCAGTTGGCCTTTACCTTGTCGAGCTGACTCCGAATTCTCTGAGACTGACTGCCATCTATGGATTGGTCGTTTCTCTCAGCGTAGTTCTGTTTGCCTCTATGGTTGGTCACTGGGTTGATGTGAACCCAAGACTCAAAGGTATCACTATTGTGTCTACATTTATATGCAGATTGAAATTTTAGTTAAAAATTATTTGTTGCGTGTGTTTCTTTGATAAGACAAATAGAAGAGACAAATTGTATAAGAAAAGAAAAAGTCTATCATGCCAACAGATGAACACGATATTTCTTCTCTGGGTAAGATTGTATATGTGAATACAGTAAACTCTCAATGAAACTGACAACTTCACGACTTTGAAAAAGTGTCTTTCTGAACGAGATTTCCTTATTCCTTAAAGAGTTAGAACATACAGCATTTTCCTTATGGTTTTGCATGGAAATCACACCAAACGACAAGTTTCCGTCTAAAGGATTTGGTAGATGTAAACACAGAGCATGAGTTTGTGTGGCGTGGCAGATTATCACTTTGGTTGAGGTGAAATGTAGTGGATTATGGTGTGTACTGTGGTGGTTCATAGGGCTTATGCAATGGTTTTTTGCACTGTTTGCAATAGATCAAAATAACAACCACTCAAGCATCTTGTACCACTACAATACACAATAATTGACTACAGTAGTAGTGCAAAGGCACACATATTTGACTGCATGTGATCAAAATATCGAAGAATCATGATTAAGTATTTTGGTGTGTGGTTTTAGCTGCTATGCGAAAATTTTGACAATTAGAGTACACCCTTTACCTATTAATTATTTCAATTCATTTCCTTGATGAGAATATTTGACATTCCTATTTGATGACATTATGAATTAATTTTGATGATATTATGAATTCATTTTGATGATATTATGAATTCATTTTGATGATATTATGAATTCATTTTTATGACAATTTGAATTCATTTTTATGACAATATGAATTCATTTTGAATATCTCTACATCAACCTTTTTGTCTTCTTTATTCTAGTTGTGCGAATCTCACTGATAGCCCAAAACGTGTTAGTATGCATGAGCGCATTGGTGATTCTCGCAATATTGTACCGGAAGCCTGGACACATTGTCATATTAAAGGTCTGCGAGGCTTCCATCATCATACTTGGGTCACTAGCAAACCTTGCCAGCCAGGCAAGCACGATAGCTGTCGAAAGGGACTGGATTGTTGTTGTCTCTGCAGACGATAAGAATCTATTGGCTGGTATGTTGTTGTTATACTTTACTAATGCTAATCAACTGGAATAAACTCAATTAACTTAAATGAAATGAAAGATAAGCTAAAGCAATAAACTGAATATTAGAAAATTGCATTTGCATTTATATGCCCATTAATCCCACGTTGAAGAAGACAATGTCAAACACGTATTGACAAAATGCATCTTATATTTATTGAGTTTGATAAAAGCTGTTGCCACGGCCCTCTGAAAAGCAATTCTTTTGAACTGACGGGGCTACCTTACCTTACACTAGGTAAAAAATGAAATGAGAATAAAATGAAATACGAATAAGAGACTCTTCTGTCACCCCGTCTATAATGACAAGTGTCTTTGAGGCAACTCGTAATCTTCGGCATCTGATACGATGTTTGGTTACATATACTTGGTATCTTACATATATCTCGAAGCTAACGGGGTCTTTTTAACACGAAATTCGATTTGAATATTGATAACGAGGAGATAAAGCTTCACCCTCACGGTGAGGTAGGGAATGTTTTAAGGTACTGACTGTTGAGCCAATTTGCCCAGTAGACCCCTCCTGGGCTCACTCCAGCAGTGGATGAAAATGCCACTTTTGCCCCAGTGCCCAAAGTCAAAATGGGGCCGTTTCAGTATTTGTACTCGTGAAAATTTGCTGTCTGACCTAGTTCATATATTTTTTGAAAAGAAAAATAACTGAAATTTTGGGGCTCCTTTTCATGTTTTCCTTACCAGTAAAAAAGACTTCGGTGAGGGCTTCACCCTACAATGCATGGAGAGGGAATCCCCGATTTACCTTCTTTTCCCTAATTTCTTGCCCTTATCACTTTCTTACAAAGATAAAAACATCTCTAAAATACTTGGGAAATGAGCTTCACGGTTGAGTAATTTTCATGGGATTCAAAGATATAAAACACGTGATTCGTCCTTCTTCTGATACCTCCATTAGGGCATCTTTGCAAATTCGATACATTCTTATCTGAGTTTGTCTTTTTGCAGTGCTCAATGCAAAAATGAGAAGAATAGATCTGCTATGTGCCATCTTAGCTCCAGTAGCAGTTGGTTTAATCATGACCTACGTCTCTAACGTAGCTGGGATCATATTCATTTGTGGCTGGAATGTGCTGTCCTTTTTCGCTGAATATCACTTGCTGCACCGTGTATACAGATCTGTACCACGACTTGCCGTCAAGCATCTCGAGACTGAAGACAGTGAAGCGAAGAAAGGCTCCGTCGAAAGCATGTACGCCACTGACGAGTTTTCAAAAATAATGACTGAAGATGACAACGAGGTCGTAGTGGAAGAGAGGCGAAATAATAATTGCTACTCATTGTTTGTTGAGAAACTGAAGAGCTTTTATAAAGGCTGGGCGATATATTTCAACCAGAGAGTTGCCTTGGCAGGCACTTCATTGGCTTGTATATATTTGACAGTGCTCGGATTCAGTTCCGTTACAACTGGGTATGCATACACGCAAAGACTATCCGGGGCCATCGTCAGTGTATGCTTCGGTATCGGCTCACTGATGGGGATAATCGGCACATTTCTGTTCCCACGAGTTAGAAAAAGAGTGGGTCTCGTTCGAACAGGGGTAGTGTCGTTCATGTTGCAGTGGAGCATGTTGATTTTCTGTGTCGTTTCTATTTGGACACCGGGAAGTCCTAGTGACCTGTACCCTAAACATAACCACTTGTGGCAGAAACATGGCCAAGAACTGCATGTCATCAACACTACTGACATACCAAGTTCCAGAATGCCCTCAACTAGCCTTGTTTTGGGTTTAAAACCGAACGGAAACCCAAGCTCGATATTCAGTACCGGGGTTGCAAGCACAGCTGTAAGTTCAACCAAAATACCAGCCAAAAACACCCATCCAGTCATCAAGCGGGAGAAATTCTCTTACATTTCCATTAGCTTACTAATGACCGGTCTGTTGCTATCTCGTATCGGTTTGTGGATGACCGACTTAACCGTGACTCAGCTATTGCAAGAAAACGTAGCTGAGCGACACAGAGGAATCGTCAGTGGTACGCAGAGCTCCTTCAATGCGATTTTAGACATGCTGCACTACGTGCTGACGATAGTGCTTCCGTATCCGAACCAGTTCGGGATTCTCACCCTGATTTCCTTCGCTGCGATATCGGCCGGGCTCTTCTTTTACATCTTGTTTTACGTTCGTAAGTCTGGGGACATGTTGGTGAGAGAGCGGGGCATCGGCAGTGTCTCTTCCATCGAGTGGAACAGAGAGAACCACGACCACTCCGAGTCGAAGGGGTTTGCTCTGATTGACGATGATGACGAGGAGATAGTTCGTGGGACTCTAACCCTTCAAGAACATGAATATGACAGTAAAGAGTTTTTATAAATGCTTTTATTGTTGATGAAATTTTTATACAATTTTTATTTTGATTTGGCTGCATTATCGCACTAATGATGTATTGCCTGATATGATTTCAGAAAATCTGTGGACGTCGTGCTTTTGAAAACGGGTAGATAGCTGTGCGTTTGCAAAAATACCCCTCCACACCTGGACCAGGCTTAATCCCATGGCTCAGCCCGAAAGATTTTCTCCGGAAAAAATCTTGGGAGGCAAGGATTGTTTTTAACAGTAGTCGTTGAAGAAAAGGGGGCTTGGGATGAGCGAGGGCACAGGATGAACAGTACGAACTAAGACACGGAGGCACGACGACACAATCATTTGATGGGATCTAGGACGAATTAGGTCACATGATGTCAGAAGGGGGAAATGATGGCAGGGGAAGCTGGGGGAGGCAAGAAAGGCACGTGATTTATCTGACTCGATAACGTATCAGGACGAAGAGATGAGATGTCTTGTACTGTTCGAAAAGTAAAATTTACTCCGATTTATAGTATCTTTATTTGAAAATTGTTCCTCCTTTCGCGACAACTGTAGTCTTCTCAGATATCTGACTGATGTTCTGTACATTGGCTGAATATTTATTGTGTGCCGTTTTTGATAGCTAACTCGCTTACTCGATTCGTAAATGAGACCCTTGCATTGCTTGAAAAGAAGGAACTTTTGTCGACATTTGCCACAGATAAACGGTTTCAAATAGACTTTACATCAACTCAGGATGGTTCTGGGAGCCATATTAGGCAATAATATCACTAGAATACACATGAAATCAACAAATATTCTCCTTCAAAATTAGCCAAAATCGAATGTCCATGGTTTTTGATCAACATTTGCCCAAAATGAATGGTTCCAAACAGGCTTATAATCCACTTAGCATTGTTTAGGGAGACATATTAGGCTATCAGAGCTCCATAAAAACGTAAAACCACCCTAAAATTTTCCTGCAAAAATGGCACAAAAGTGGAAAAAACATGTTTCGAACCATTTATTTTTGGCCAATTTTTACCAAAAACCATGGCATTCACTTACTAATATCTTTGTGATACTAAGTGTTTTCTTGTGCCATTATGGCCTAATATGGCTCTATGAACAATGCCGAGTGGATAAAAAACCTATTTAGAACAATTTATTTTTGGCCAATTTGGATCAAACCCATGGACTAACCATCACGTTTTTGCCAATTTTTGGCCCCTATTGATGGAAATTTTTGTTGATCTCATGAAAATATATTATGGTCTTATTACATTTAGAAGAGAAAGACTCTGGTAAACCGAACCACAGACTTTATTGTGGTGCTATTATATGGCTCTTTGAACAGTCCTGAGCGGATTTAAAGCCTATTTGGAACCATTTATTTTTGACCAGTTTTAGCCTAAAACCCAAAACTAACTAACTATCTTTCCATTGTGAAATTTAGGGCCATTTTTAGGGAAAATGTGTTGGTGATTTTTGTGTTTTTTTAGTGCTATCATTACCTATTACGGCTCCTTGAACAGTGCTGAGTGGATAAAACTCCATTTGGTACCATTTATTTTTGGCCAATTTGGACCAAAACCATTTACTAGCCATCATGCTTTTTACTAGTTATTGGCCATTTTTCAGGAAAATTTTGTTGGTGACTTCACTTGTTTTCTGATGCTGTTATAGCCGAATATGGTTCCCTAAACATTTCTGAGTGGATTAAAAGCCTATTTGGAACCTTTGGCCAATTTTGACCAAAACCTATGGGCTATCAATCATTCTTTTTCTCAATGTTTGCCCATTTTCGAGGAAAGTTATGTTGTTGCTTTTCATCCCTGAGTGAAGGTATTGTCTTAGGGGGGTTTTGAAAATCAATTGTTCGATGTTCAGTGTTCGGCAAATACGCAACTGAAAAGACTAAGTATGATCGGGTTAGGCTAAAAAACAACTAATTTTTCTGGTATACTGAAATCAAATAAAGCTACTCACCATGTCCACAATTTGAACAAAAATTGGCATCCACTGGTATATCGTTTCTGCAAATATTAAAAATAATTTTGTTAAATGAAAAAGGGCCTAATCAGTAGCCAATTCATTACTAGAGGGAGACGTACAATTCAAGTATAAAGACAAAGGTTAGGCTAGTCTAAAGGTACAGAAATTATTCTCTGTCTATTACACAAGTTTGTTTCTTCCAACACAGAGGTTGCAATGGCATCTGGATGTCCTTGACCTGAAGTAATCGAAAAAATATTGTTGAATTCAAATTGAAGCACTGATGCCAACACAGCACTGATACTAACACAGCACTGATGGTATCCCCACAGTACACTGAAAGGCCTTTACAGTACGAAACAACCTCCATGTTACTACACAAACGTTAACCAAGGTGACAGTTAATGATAAGTTTTCAAGATTGTGCGTTTATTCTGGTGCACACGATACTTCTGGTAACAACTGTTCTGTCAGCTGTGCGTTAGAAAGGAAGCAACATATTACTTTATTTGTTATTAGTAGTACTTGAGATCTTTTAATTTGCTGCCCAAGCAAATTTGATTTTCAAGCAAAAGCTCTTTGAACATTGAGGTGCTCCACAAAACCAAACCAAATAACTTACTAAACCAGTATTATTGATCAAAAAATCTTCTATGACAAGACTTTATCTAATCCAATTCCCATTTCGACGATCAGATCCTTTTAAGAACCACAATTCTGGCCACCAACAATGAAAGATCCTTATCTACTGTATAACCTCTCCACATTTTCAATAACTTTAAATTCCCAATGTTCATGCCAGACTTTGATCCTTACTGAACGTCGTAAGTGCGACCCACGATCTCTCTCATATTAGGTGACGGTTATTAGGGGCGCTGCAGACATTTGAACTTACAAGATGTGTTGGTGAACAAGAACAGGGGAAAGGGGGTAATTTCAAGCACCTAATTCCGTGCTCTCAGCACCCCAGAACTCCTCGCATTAAAGCAATGACCATCATACTTTTTAATGATAATAGCTAGATGAAACTGATTTTGATATGAGATCAGACTATTATGTAAGATCAGAGACTGGAGGACTTTTATGAACCCAATTATCTTTTCTTTGGTTGTTAGAAATCCGGTCTGCGTAGGCCTGAGATGTGAGATAACGACAATTTATTGGATCATGGCTTCAAGCTATTTCCACCAATTTCCTACATTCCTTCAACTCCTGGAGTGGAGCCTTAAGAAATGCGCCCAGGGGGCTAAAGTTACCTCACATGAAATAATCCCCTACTTAGCAATATATCTGTATTGAGAAATTTGCTGCAAGTATGAGCTTATTCCTAAAGTTTCGGTTTTCGGATCCCATACGCAGTAAGCATGCACGTTGACCAAGCAACTATTCACCAAGACGCCGTTGTTTTAATTGAATTGATTTCAAAGTTCGTAATTCTCGAATGAACTGATCATGGAGATAACATATCTAGAAATCACAAATTACCACGAAACAAAACGATGATTGACAATTAACCATATAAGGTAATCTCCCTAACGAGGTTGTTACATTCAAATTCAAAGACGTATTTCCTGCTGAAAATTGAAAGATTCTTAAAATTTCAACTATTGCACTTTGAAGAATATACACTCTTTTTTTATAATAACACCAGCCTCAAATTTGACCAAATTCTAAGAACAAGCTGAGAACAAGCTGGGTGGAGTGCAATTTTCTCATTTTTCGCCCAGAAAATTCGGTCCTGAGTCACACATTATAACATCCTCTTCAGATGTGGGCCCCCGTGAGCATATAAAAGGATACTGTAAAAGTTTAGCTTATAAAAACATGTACGTACGTAGCGTAAACTTTTTTCAAAAAGAAACTACACTTTGGTCCAAGCCCTCAAAGTTACTTAAATATTTTGTATTTTCAACCCTCAAAGTAACTTAAGTGTTGCTTTGAAAAGTTACCCAAATGTAGAGATTTCCACCGTTTAATCCAAACCGTTTAAACTGATGGTGCACATGCAAGGAAACCTTTGAAATACCAAATATGCTTTAACAATGAAACATATTATGATCTAACAAGGATAAGCATTGTTGCATAAGTTTTTTGAGCAATTAAAAAAGTTTTACTAAAAACTTGTGTTTCCTGCTGTTAATTTGCCTGTAGCAAAATATCATCGGTTTTACTGAATCTTTTACTGAATCGGTTTACTGAATCTTGATGTAAAAAATGAATATTTCGACGAAAGGATTTTTGTTGGGACTTTTCCTGTCAGAAATGGGTGCCAAACTGCCAATCCCTATTCGCTCACCCCATTTTCTCGACGCATCATGAATGATAGATCCAAATAAATATTTCCATCGATGTGAAACACTTCCTTCGCACTAATATTTTCCATGCAGGCGTCACTGTCAGTTGACCAGCATCTTCCTCTGCACCCCTTCCTGTGCGAGGTTCTCCTTCCAAGAGGCGAGTCATCCTAGGAGAGCGTTGCCCTGGGAGACCCTGGCCGTCCTGATTTTGCTGCAGGCCATTTTGCCCTGTGTATAAACGGTCAAGTAGCCTGGTGACATGTTTCTAGTGGTTTACCTAATAGGGTGACTATAGTCGGTTATCGAAATATGGTGAACGGCTTGAAGAGCCTTAAGGTTTCCTAACTGCAAGTTTTGTCGCTCGTATCGAATTGAGGAGATTGTGTATCGCGAGTCAGGCACTGCGAGCACTGTGTTTCTCTCGCAGTACCTCGACTCCAAGTTGCCTTACGATGCCGAAACTTACAGAAATCGTTTTCATTTTACCCCTGGTCATTGGTTTTATGTGCAAGCAATCTCTGGCTCAAGGTTAGTGTTATTTTGCTCCTATTTTACCAATTATTTATTCTATTTATTCACAACTCGCAATTTGACCTGCGTCCGGTCTATAATCGGCAAAAGTTTTGCACGATTTGATATGGAGGGGTTTATTTTTTTAGTTTTTAGCACGTTAATATATTTATTTCTAAATCAGTTGTCTCTGGGTTGTTTTATGTCGATTCTGCCTTCCCGAAGGTTGACAACACTCAGCCATGAGAAATGTACTAAAAAATCAGAGGAAGCCCCACAGTCAAGCCCCTGGGGTTATGGACGTAGTTTTTTCACCACTTCCGCTCAAGACTTCAAAATAATCGAGAAATTTCTCCATGAGTTATCGAGATTGCGAAAGTTATTATTTTTGTTTATGGCACAGAAGTCGTAAAAATTTGCACGTTTAATTTCACATTGCCATGAAAATCTAGAGAAAAACGGAAATAGCCCAACTGATGCGTCAGAAACAACACAGTTTCATTGTAGTCTTTGTTTTGCTAGATTCCCTCTGGCAAATCACGGCTCGTCTCTTGCTGATTTTATTTAATGCTTAAGCTTGAAACTAGCTTTATCATTCGAAAAATCAAGAAATTCGCTGCAGAAATTCCCACAATCGCTCTTTGTTAGATTTTCTGTAACTGATGAGTATTCATATTCGTAAATCTAATTACAAAAATCCAAATATTCTTTGATTAACTGTGAAATTAATATATATATTTATTTAGGGCTTAAGTCTAACTCTCTTCTAAAATGCTATGTGCAATCCTCATGAGAGAGCGAGTATCGTAGGTCCTTTCTTTGCGCGTCAAAACTTGGAGATACCCAACAATCTGGTCTGATGATTGATGATGTCCTGCAGTTTTAGAAATTACCCCAGGCTAAGAGGATATCCACCGTTATGGAACACAAGTGACCTCTCCTGTCGTCGTTTTCACGATTTCCGTGAAAATTCCCATATTCGTTTACTTTCCAACAAATCTGACGATTTTTAGCTTCAAAGTAAACATGCAATATAATCGAACACATACTGTAACCGCAAAATGTTAACTGATGCTTTTTATGAGGGAATTAACTGAGTGTGAGGGCCTTCCCCTGGTTTTGATGAGTAGTGGTGACTGGCTCCTGGTCAACTCGCCTTCTGACAACCTAACTCGATGATAACCCTCCACGGGCTCCGTAGAGAATGAAGTTGACAAGTAAGAACAAAGTTTGTTTCTTCCACAAGCCTATTTTTTCTTACATTCCCCATTGCCTTGCCTTCTGATTGAAAGCCAAACTTATAATTTTCCCAATCCCCTTCAATGACTAACTCGGTTACTGTATACATTTCGTAACTCTCTTTTCCAAAAAGGGCCTAAATTCTAAAGCTCTCTGGACACACATTTGTTATATGTGTCGGTTTTTCTGACTATTTAGCTAAACTAGGTTGGCAATCTTCGCCCAAGCTCCAAAAACTAGCAGTATTTAAGCAAGATTCCTGATAAAAAAGCTTGTATACTGACATACGTCCACTGTTTTGATACAAGAGACACAGCTCTTCTGTAGGGGGAGAAAGTATAGGCCTAAATTTACGACAGCAAAAATTCAAAACGAGGCTTGATAATCCTTAGGAAAAATTCTTTTGGTTACTATACCCCGTTTTGGTCACATCATATTTTATTCTTTCGCGCGAGAATGTTTTTTGTTGTCATAAATTTAAGCCCATCATTTCTATACTAAAATCCTCTTACAGTTGTTCTAGTACCGAAATATTCTATACATACCATTTCTAATTCAAAACGTTTCTTATATATTTCCTTTCTTTATAAGTGTAGAATGAAAAAATATAATAGTATTGTGAAATAAATGGATATTGTTAGATAAACGAATATAGTGAAATCGTCCAAAACAAAAATTTACGATGTAGGGTTTAAAAAAGCAAAACTCGGCTTTTCCAAGTGCTGATTCCAAACTAACTAATCAATTATTAATGTCTTGAAAATATTTGTCTACTATTCCGAAAAGTTTCTTAAATTCTAGGGGCTCTAGTACAAGTTTTCCTATAAATTAATCTCTACTGTTAAGCTCTGAATAATCATCCTTTCAGCAAATGAACCAGTGCCTATTCAAGTGAAATACATGGTATAAGAGCCTAATCCTGCCAACTTAAACTCTTACGAAACAAGGGCTCTTTCAAAATGTTGGCCAAAATGAGTTCTCAAGAAAATATATATTCTTTGGGCTACAGTACGAGGTAGGTATAGATGGCATATAATTTTGAAGACAATTTTTTGATCTTGATAAAAAGTGTCTGCTAAATTCTTTGTCAACCTTTTTGTATTTACTTGATTTTCTTTGAAAGTCCCTGAAAAACCTCTTGTTCTTGAAAAAATAAGTACGCTCTGAAGGTGGAGATGACAGGCCTGTCGAAATCATTTGAGTTAAAATCTAAAAGTTCCTTGACTTTGAACCTTCTACATAGTTTTCCTCATAAACAGGTTCCTTATAAAAAAGCATGTGTGTGTGTATGGAAAGGAGATAAGTAGATACGCGGACAGGAACGAGGCTCAAATAAGCTAACAACTTTCTCATACACACACGTTGAAGAGGATTAAAAAGAATGACGGCAGGGCCATATTTTTAACAGAGTTGTCACATGTGGTGAGGTCCATAATACTCGGATAATGGCTACCAGACCAGAGTGATCAGAACCATCAGCGACCCTCGTTAATTTTTCTCAAGCCGAATAATTAGTCAAAGCAAGCAATCAGATTTCATTTGAATTCATGTATTCCTAAGCTCGCCAGTTTTTATTATTTTTTCGTGGCTTTTGTGAGTTTTAGATATAGATGTAATATTGAGTAGAGGTGTGTTACCAATCACCCTGTTCACCCTTGAGGGGCAAACCACTCCCTGAAAACCTCAGGTGCAGATCAATCCCCTGTCCTTTTTTCAACTCTCAAATCGAAGTTGTCTTTGGTTGCTATGCGTTGCTAAGGGGCATAATCATATCCTGCATAGCGTGAAATAGGATTTCCTATATTTCACAGAATCTCCCATTCATTTCAGAATCTTGCATTAACGCAATTCTGTACCGAAAGTGACCCACAATACACTTCTTTGTCTTATTTGCAATGGAGCCTGGGATACACGCATTTTTTTATAAGCAATTTCAGCTCGAGCTCAGTACCAAAAATTGCTTAGCTGGAGGGCAAATTTGAGTAAAAGTTTGTATCTTAGATTACTATATCACAAGTTGTTGTACAACAATTATTGATGGTATCTTGCATATCAAAGTGTGCCAGGGTACTAATATCCACTGTTACCTACTTGTCTATAGCTGCTGCAAGATTTTCATTGCTATTTGCATCAGAACAAAGATTTTCAAATTGCTTAGCATTCCTCAATCCAGTACTGGAATCGCTTAAGTTTTTGCCTTGTCGAGTACTGCCTTGCTTATAAAGCAATTGCATATAAAAAAATGCGTGTAATTCATCCCTGAGCAGCAGGAGGCGACTTTGTAGCAATCAAATAATGTTGCGTTGGTTTCGTTGCAATATTTCGTTATAGTTCTCCTCCTGCACCTTTTCTGCTATCGTTCTTTCCTTCTCAATTCCATGCATTCATCTAAATTGAAATACTTCATTTCAATAAGCAACTCGTAAATAAGCAGCCCGGCCTGCAATGACCAAAACAATACACAGCTCTAGGTATCGATGAAATGAATTAAGCAACCAAGCACTCAACTGTGCTGAAAGTGCGTTACCTTATTTGATCAACTATGTCTCATTGTTAAAAGAAGCATATTAGTTTTAAATGTTTTCTGTGTACATTATCAATTTGATTGGTTTGGGGCGCAGGGAAATGTCTTTGTTGTATTCATTTTTCAAAACTTAAGCAATTTCAAGCAATTTTGAGGGCTCAAAATCCAAGATATTCAGGCAAGATATTCAAAATCCAAGATATTTGAGGGCTGGGGCCAGGGTCCAGTTGCTTAGTCCGAAGGAGGTGTACAGGAAGGCTATACTTTTAGATGTGTGCGTCACGCTCAAATTGAACAAGATTCAACTGCTTTACAAAAGTTGATCATTGTTCAATAAACTTTTTAAGTGTGGTAAAGTAAAAAGTCAAGATATTTGTGCTGAGCATTAAATTATATTCGCTTTATTTGCCATACAGAACAAGTAAAGTAATGTGAAATCTCTCTCAATGACGTAAGGTTTTTAGGCCAACTGTAAACGGTGTTTGTTGTATTTTAAATGGGCAGAAATCCATATTAAGCTGCGGAAGTTCCTTTCTAATCAAATGTTGTGTCTAGGACAACAAATTCCCCTCGCAGTTTCTGAAGGAAACGACGTTTCATTCCTTATGGCAAATGAAAGCAAAGGGCGTGGCGCTGGGATTTTCTCATGCTTCGCCTTTAACAGGCTTGGCCTCCTAAATTATTTCGAGATGGCGTCATGAAACATGATGCACACGTCACGCCCAGTTGGTTGAGTGGGAAAAAGAGTGACTTTAGCGTTGTAGCACCGCTTCACTTTTTAATGTCCATTTGACGATTTAACCTTGAAGTTACACGCTTAACCTAGGTGAACAATAATATTTAAAGTTATGGTCGAGGTTAGTGTCAAAGAAATCATATTTCAACTAGATATAGGTGCGACACAATTTGTGGCCTAGCCGTGGGAGTCTACTGTGTCTTACTTTGTTTGTTATTGAAAATAGTCGGAAGTCTTGAAACTTTTGACCAAAATGCTTGATCGTTTGTATTTTTGATCTGTTGTGAGGTACTAATTCATTTTAAAAAAACTGCGGGCTATGCTATGGAACATACACTTTTTTCATTAAACGTAATAGTCACTCAATGAAATATCGAAAAAGCTACCACTAAAACAACCACTACCCCCAAGGGTGTTAAAGGGTAAGATAAGGAACCCCTTTCACAGTATTTGACGATTCCCACAACAAATTGGTAAAAAAACCTGAAAAATAAAAAGCAACAAGCTAAAATTGAATCAAATTGCTCTTGGAAAATATGTAGCAAGTTATGATCAAACACAGACCCGGAAAGTTGTAACCCTGTGTTACAGTGTGGTTACCCTGTTGTTCACTGCAAACAAACTCTTCTTTGAAGAGCGTCAGACGCCAAAGCTTTTAGAGCAAAGTCAAACAATTGCATGCAATCCGATAATTGATAGTTAAATCTCGAAAGTAGGAAAGCTTCAGGCAAGCAGACAACTATGTATTGTGTGCAACAGTGATTTCGACATCGGTTCTTGTTTCAAATGGAAAGAGCAACTGCTTTCTCCCCTCAGCCAGTGTTCAGTAATCCTCTTAGTCTTGAAGGTGGAGGAGAGGAAAAGTTTATCTCGAATAACTCCGAATTGTACCAATTACCCTCAGGCAAGCTCGTATTCCACTTTCCTCCAGATAAAAATAAAATTTCTTTGTTCCTTATCACGATGTACTTTTAGTGTTGGACCCAGCGTTTAATAAAGTCCATCTTTTTTATAAGGAACTTCTCAATAAGGAACCTGAGTGAGGCTTAGATTTGACTTTGAACCTTTTGGCTCTGAACTTAAAAAAAGTACAACTGTTATCAAAACGTTACAAATTTTCCTTAACCTTACCCAACAGGCTGCTGGGCAGATAATTTTCACGAATATACTTGTATTGTATCAAATACAAAAAAAGAATTAAGGGGTTATGAAAATTCTTTGACGAGCTAAAAGATATGGTAGTAATAGATCATAATAATATATCATAATATGATGATACTATAATATGATGTAGTGAACAGTCATTTTAGCGTACAGTCATTTATATGCTATCCTGTTAACACCCCTTCTACCCGATTAACTACACACTAGTTAAACAGGGATTGTAGACACGGTTATTTCTACTTCAGTTCAGTTCATTTAATTTTAAAATTCCACATCATACAATACAAATTAAGATTAAAGATAATATAGCTAATTACAAATACAAGTGGTTATATAAATTAGAAAGTTGCTAAATTAAAGGAGCTATTGTATGAGGGGAATTTCTTAAAGGAGGAACTCTCTCAATAGCTAAACTAATCGAGGAGAGAGCACCCCCTGTTGATAAAAACCTATTTCAATTTATTTGTAACAGATGGAAATTTGATAGTGAATTGTGTAAATTAGATTTTAGTTCACTTGATAATTTGTAGATAAAAGGTGTAATTTAAGTTTGGAGCGAAAATTCATGCTTGAGGGAGATAGCTTGATTAAATAGGGGATATCATTCCAGGCCTTTGCACCTGCATATCTGATGGATCTTAATCCATACAAAAAGGTATTTTCTTGAGTCATGAAAATATCACCTTTAGAAGCCTGCCGTGTATTATACTGATGAACAGAAGACAAAGTTTCGAAAAAATTGTGAAAACAGACGGGAGAAATCTTGTTCACAGATTCGTAAACAAAGATGAGTAGCTTTAAATAAAACAAATCATATAATTTAAGAATTTTGAAATCAGCGAATATTGGTGTGGATGGAGAAGTAAAAGACTTGAATGCAATAGCTCTAAGAACTTTCTTTTGTAGAAGATATATTGGTCTGGTATGTACTTCATAAGTAAGACCCCAGACAACAATACCATATTGAAGAAATGAAGAGAACAAAGAATTATAAAGAGATATTAGAATACTAGCTGGTAGAAGATGTCTTATTTTAAAGAACACACCACATGTTCTTGAAAGCTTCTTGGATAGTTCACACAGATGGTACTTCCAGCTAAGATGTTCATCTAATAGCAAGCCAAGAAACTTGACATATTTAGCTTGTCTGATATGTTGATTTCCAATTTTAATATTTAAACTTTCACTCAAAGAATTTTGCACAGAATGAAAAACAACAAAGTTTGTTTTTCCAACATTAAGAGCAAGTTTGTTAGCATCCAGCCACTTTTTGACATGTCTAAGTTCCTTATTGACAACTTTTTGAAGATGATCTAAAGTATCTGATTCAAAGTAAATGTTTGTATCATCAGCAAAAAGATAGAAAGAAAGTTTTGAAGAGGAGTTAGGAAGATCATTTATGGCCTTGATAGGCCTAACAGATTAAGTAGGCTTAGCGTTGGGCCTAGCGTTAGGCCTGAATCTTTTAAGCCTATTAGGCCTATGAAAGAAGGCAGCCTTGCCGTATTATAGAGTTTATCAGTAATGGGCTGAATATCAACAATCTTGATTGATGATCTAGCTCCTGCTTACACGAGCCCACCCTACTCCTCAGATATGAAAATCCATCTTGAGCACCTAATGATGAAAGGGCCTGCATCAGCCAAAGCTTAAAATTTCATTGCAATATGTTTTAGTTATTTAATTCTTATCGTTTTTCTTTGCAGGTTCTTCTACTCTAACTCAAGTAAGTATCAACCAAAGTCTTTTTCATGCTAATTCATAAAAAGCCTGTCTGTGGTGTGGCTGTTCGTGCTGTTTGCCCTTAACGGTATAGTTCACAACCACTGGCTCCTTCTGTTGATGTAATGTGTGGTTGACTCTGACGTGGTCTCTGACGTTGAAATTCAATGACACAACCATAGAATCATGCTCTTTCCACCGTTTTCCACCTTTCAACATTACACCTTGTTTCACCAGTGTAGTTGGCCTAGCAAGAGTCTGGTACTAAATGTCCTGGCACTGAATGATCCACAATCAATCTCTAGAGACTCAGAGCAGGCAAAGTACCTAGGAGAACCATAGAATGACCATGAACTCTCAATTTATCTCATGTCACTCCTCAAATAAACAACATTGTACCAAATTGAATTTCATTGCAATGTTTTTCAAATTGAATAGATAAGGCGATAAAGATTGTGTTTTGATTTCCTAACTTTAACTCCCAGAACATAAAATATTGATGGATCATTCAGTGATGCAAAAATTGATATCAAATTCTCACAGAAACCTAAATGGAAACGTTATCCTCTTTATGAAGTTGATGAGCTGGTTGTCTGACTTTTTTCCTGGTTTTGGGTTTAGGTTTCCGAATTGATATTTGCTTTTTGAGTCACTTGCCATGCAGTCTCTAGAAAATACCCTAGATCTTGAAGCTTTGAAGTAAAACTCGGTTGTTGATCAATATTCTGACATCAGATAAAAGGGGGTGGCGGGGTAGCCACCCTCTTACCCTCATTTACAACGTAAATTTAACGTCCCTGCATTTTTATTCAACAAATAGGCCTAGGTTGAGCCTAGGCTTGAGGTCTCAAAATAGGCCTAGTTCAGGGTCCTAATATTTTGATTGGCGCTTTCCTGGAATTTTTCTATAATGGGAGATTAATGTGATGCAGTCTAAGTCTGACGAGGATAAAAGCTTCGTCGTAATAGACTTGATTTTGCTACTATTGTAATTTATCTGCTATTGTTCTGAGGACATGGGCCTACTACCCCTTATCGTTTGGATATCTTCCAGGAACCTTAATATGAATAATTGGACTGAACAGTTGATAAATTTCTTTTTTCATCAGCTGATTCCTGGTCCCAAAGGAGATCCTGGACCAAAAGGAAACAGAGTAAGTTATTCATATTTTACTTATAGTTTTGAGTTAAATAAAACTTCAAAAGTTTTCTTTCAAAAATTGTTCTACATTCTTCTGAGATATTGGGCTTGAGAGCTTGATTCAATTACTTTGACTTTATCGCGGTTAACTAGTGATCTCCAGACTCTTTTAAATTATCACAGATTAGCCTAATTAGATAAAGATAGTCACTGCACTAATTTGCCAAGCGGAAATCTTTTATTTTGGAACCCTTAAGGGTTTTGAACCTGCACTGTCGAGACTCTCTAGTACCAAGTACTCAATGTATGACCCCGAGAGATGGTTTAGAAAGTAGCAATAGCTATTGTATCAACTTAATGTTTATAGAATGATATTTTATTTCTTATTTTTCTATCAAGTGAACGCATCCTACGACAGGGTTTTTTAAGTCGTTAGATCCCTTAATTCTTAATCAAAGAGTATGGGTTCAAGCCTATCTTCGTACCTAAGTGCAGAGAGAGAAATTGTAATTCGGCAAGCTCTTTGAAACCCGAGGCAAAAAGAGAGACGAGGTGTGGTCAATTTGAGAGGAAGGACTACAATGCTCAATCAGTCTACCTATCTCTGCATAGGACGTAAATCAATACCTAATAAAAAAAGGAAGCATATTTGCTTCTCAACTATCAACTTTTGCTCCCATAGCAGATTAATCTGGTTTACAACTTTTTGTTGTCATATTTTTGTTTTAACTTGACATATCTTTCTGCTGTAACAAGCCAATCGAGTTGGTTTGTGATTGCAGCAGTGAATACAAAAGGTATTGTTCCAGATACCTGATATGATAGTTGGCCTATGTCAAGGTATTGTTCCAGATACCTGACTAATGCTCTCCTCGCATTGCTGCGATGAAATATAATTTCAATGGTGAATTCTGCTGCTTATTCCTGTTACAAAATACCCTGGTGGATGTGTGTGGTGAAAATTCTCATCTCAGAAGTGACCACTGCTGATTGCTGTGTGGCCAACATCATCCCTCGATGGTTATGATGGTTTTGTGGTGGTAGACTGTATTATCTCCATGATTGCCAATGTCTAACTGTTAGCATTCATGGAATTAATTGGAAATAGTCATCAACTTAGATTCTGGTCTGTAACTCCTTATATAACTGCCTGCATTTGATTTAGCTAGTTATGTTTTTTGTTACAGAGAAACCTCCTTAATAACAGTATTAACGATCCGTTTATTACTTCTATTTCCTCCCATTTCTAAGTTTGATTGTTTAGGCTCTCGAAGAGTGCGCGAGGGAGTATGCTTTTACTTGCTTGCCTACATGGTTTTTTTTTACACAAGGGGCACTGCATTAGCAATTGATACAAGGCGCTTTGTAATTTTTTAAACAGTTTTTATTCGCAATTAAGGGTTAATCCTTTTGGTAGATTTAGTCCAATCTTAAGCTAAAAAAGGGTTGAAGATTTAAGGTTAAAGATTTTCATTGAATATTTCTCTTTCTTATCAGGGCCTAAAAGGACCAAAAGGAGATAAAGGACCAAATTCTTTACTTGATGTAAGTATTTTGCTTCCCATCCCATCCATAAACTTCGTCTCTTGTTGCAGAAAAATTATGCTAGCTTGAGTTCTATGAAGTTTCATTGGCTTCAAATGCAAGTCATAATCTTGTTTGTTTACAAACTGGAAATGTGCTTCACTCTTTGCCGACGACTCTACTCCATCTCTATCTTCCTTATGAAATAAGCAAAATTTTGGCATATTTTAAGATTGGCCATTATAAAATGATTTCAAGACATAGATATCCATTTTATGAATCATTTATCAAAAGGTTTTAGGGTAAAAACCATCCTGTGTACTTTTACGCTTTGTTATGTAATTGGATAGAATTAATTTGTTTCTTCTGCATAAATTTGCATAAATTTGTTCTATTGTCTTCCAGGGTGGACGTGGCTCCCCTGGTTCAAAAGGAGTTAAGGGTGCTAAGGGCGAAACTGGACCAGTAGGCCCTCCTGGACCCCCCAGTCATTTACTGGTAAGTAAATATTTGTTTTTGAATGTGTTGTCAATCCTAAAGAAGGGAAAATTAAAGGCTCTTGTTGATTCTACAATATGAAACACAGCTGTGGTCAAAGGTTCAACTGTCGTGATGAATTTGAGTAAGAAGAAGCTTTTTTAGCAAGAGACATAGTTGCAAAAGAGCTTTCCCCTAACGAAGCAACGACGTACAAATTTCGATTTACCTATGGGTATAACAGTTAGTTCTGTCGAGTTTCATTTTTGTCCACTTTCTGACCTTCTAGTACGACGAGTGTGGTATGCAAAACTTGAGTAGTTATCCTGCTTCGCTATGTTTCTTGCAGTTAAACTTACCATTCCATTATGCAGCTATTCTCCAATGGATGCAAGAATAGCAGTTTAATAGTTTCACCTCCAGGTTTATCATAAAGAGAGATTTATTGGCCTTCTGTATGATAAATTGCCAGACTGGCTTCTGATATGGGAGAAAAGACAGTTTAAGTCACTCCAGTTAGTTATCGAGTTATAGCTGGGAATGTTGGTATTTGCAAACCAAAGAACAAGTAATTAAAGGCTTATTTCAATGGAAGCACTACTTTCCAAAAATTCATTAAGCCATTCCTTCCAAAGCAAATACAGGTGTCTTTATATTAGTGGCAGGTTTCGAAGGGCTTAGCAAACGTGCTAAGTGATCTGGAACATTCCTTAAGGTCCCTTGGATGATAATTTTCCAGGCTTTAATAGGCTGCTCAGTTATAAGGATTAAGGAGCTGGCTGACTCTTAGCTCTTACCTTAAGCTAGAGTCAAGTTAGAATTGATTATGAATTGGTATAGAAGAACGAACAAGCTCTAACATAGTAGATGCAACAGAACATAGATGCAAATCACAACCCTTTCAATTTCGCTTAAAATATTAGAATAATGTTGGTCTATCTAAAAGGAAAAACATGGTAATTAAAGTGACTTTCATAAACTTTTTCAGACACTGTTTAAGAAGCAACAAGTTTCAAGACAAGCGTTTATATCTTTTTTAGCATAGTGAAACATTTTACTTGCTGACGGTATTTTCGTAAATGCAAGTAAAGGAGCAATAATCATTTCCATATTTGGATTGGTGGGCTACCCCTATTGTATTATGCCTCTATTAAGTTTCAATTCTTGAACCTTCCCAGGAAACTATAGACCCTAAACAGGCCAGATGATTGGTGCAAAAGTTTTCTGCTGTATCCTGCTCTATTCACCATCCACTGCGAATGAATTTTTTTATGTTTTTGGATGTCATTCTTCTTTGGTGCTATGAATAGCTATATGATTCATTAAACATGGTCATAAACAACTCAATTTATTACCACTCAAGCTATATTTTGTTATATGCAGGAAAAAGGACCGTTTGGTGGGGGGTTATTTGGTAAAGGCTCCGTGGGAAGAATCGTGTATCTTCCAGGACCACAGGTAAGGAAACATATAATGACACGGATTTTAACACTTGTGTGGACGTTTGCTGTTTTGCTTTTGCGTTAAACTGTCATTTCTTTAACTTTGATTTCAACTGTTACTTTAACTTTAATTTTAACTGTTACTTTGACTTTGATTGATATATTTTCACTGTTATCGTGGTGGGCAGCAGAAGTTTTTAGAATTCGTAATACATTATGACTATTGAATCATTTAAAACAAGTTACATCGAGGGATAGGATCAGCAGCTTGAAGGTTTTAGAAAGGTTGGGTGTAGGGTTGATAGAAGAGTGGTTAAGGAGACAGCGTTTGAGGTGGTTTGGCCATGCACTGAGAAGAGGTGAGGATGCAGAAGCAGGTAGAGTCTTAACAGTAGAAGTGGCAGGAACGCGAGGGGGGATCAGCGAGGCAGTGGAAGCATTTGAATGTGGATGTGGTTCGAGATTAACATGAGCATGATGGGGAAGAGAAGGGGGTGGAAAGCAATAGGAAGGCTTGGAGAAGACAAATCCATTGACTTGAACCTGAATACAAATTCTGTTTTTGTGTATGTTCAAAAACGAAGACAAACAAATACGGGGCATTATGGATCGAATGCAAACTTGGACAAGTTGCTGCATTTTAAGGTAACTTGGGAATCAGAAAGATATTAGATAGCTATAAACTTCGAATAAGGGTCAAATTAATGTGATTATTGTGTTCATATTCTAAATATGATGTTTATTTTGGTTAGATGGCCATTGATTTCATGCAATATTTCAGGTATTGGAAGTTGTTCATGGTTTTGTTCCTCCTATTTTCAGGGACCTCCTGGAAGCCGTGGAAGACCAGGCAGCAAGGGTGAACCTGTATGTATGTTCGTTGTTTCCATGTTTCCAATACATCTAGTTTTAGTCTTTCAGTATGAATTTCAGTATAGATTCACTTGTTGCATTGTGTATCTTTAGGTCGTAGGAATAGCCCTTAGAGAAAATGTTTCATTTAGTAAGAAAATTATGGGCAGCAGCATTTATTTGCAAGAAAACTCAAATCTTTTGATGTTGTACACAATTATTTTTCACAATTATACACGTTGTTGAAAGAATCAGATTAAATGATACTAAGTGAGGAATTGATAGAGAAAGCCAGACAGGAACGTGGAGAAGGGGGAAGGGGGGGTTAACAAGGGTAGTTACATTAATCAATCGTTTCTTTCTCCAAAATATCAAAACTGGTCAGGAGTGGGAAGCGTGGCTTTTTCAACTATTTTAAAAGGTTTATAGATTGATGTGATTGCAGAAGATTTGTAGACTCTTCTTGTGGTTTGCGAACAATCCTGTATTAATTCTGAATCAGTCGAACTGATCAACTCGGCATACGTCAATTGGGGTTTAATTACTCGTTGTAAAAATTTTTTTTTTTTCTTAACAGGGTGACCGTGGAGCACGTGGTGATGCTGGAGATAAGGGCGAACCAGGACGAACGGTAATACTGGTCATCTGTTGTAAATACTAATCCTTGCAATTCTTTCAAATTATATTTTTTTGTTTGGTTAATGTTTGTCAGTTACTTAAAGAAAATCTGTCACATTTGCTAGGTCACTTGGTACGGCTGACACTCAGGAAATATAAGAAAAGCATGATTCTTTCAAAACTTAAAAATCTCCCCTTTTTTAGCCTTACAATTGGAAACCATTTATCACAGACTAAAATAGAATATCAGTGGGAAAATATTGAACTAGTGAATTTCTAGTGTGTTTGACCTTTGTCAAGCTCTATCGAAATTTCATTAACAGTACTAATAATTGTATAGGCAGAGGGATTTCATTTTTTCGCACCAGAACTCTTTGGGTAATCGATTATGGGTGTTTCTGCTCTACAATAACCATTTATCTCTTTCTGATTGGCTCATTACAATTCACCTATGGGTAGAATATTTGTTAGGTTTTCATTTTCATTCTCTTTCAGTCGTTATACTCAGATGAGCGTTAAAAAGGCTAGACATTAGCTACTTATGTCTCCCTATGTTACAGAAATTTGACTTCAGGAGATTTAGTTTTTTCAGATATAATCCCCCACCTTCATAACAGGAAGCCAAGAAACCACAAAAATTCTTTAGGTTATTATGTTTTCTTTTTTTTGGATCTTTTTTGGACTTTGCTATGTAAAGTTCTCTACTGATCGAAACAAACTTTTATGCACGGAAGATAAAATGGGGTTTTTCCTGAGATTTCACTGCTATCTTTCTTTGTTTAAGAGGCCATGCTTATTGTTTCCTTGATTTTTTTAAGGGTGCATATGGTGCTGTTGGACCCCCAGGAAAGGCAGGAAGAAATGGGATCAAGGTTAGATCTTTGTAAGCCTTTATTTCATTATTTTTTTCATTTCTTTTCAAGTTACATCTTTGTATATTCTCTATTCTCTATCGTAATATACCTCAACCTGGTCTGTTATACCATGACCCATGGAATATGACCTGTAGACTATGATTTATAAACCATGACCGTTAGACCATGACCGTCAGACCATGACCTGTAGACCATAACTTATAGACTTTTACTTATAACGAGACAGAAACAGCGCAAGACGACACAAACAGAAAAACCGTAGATGGATTAAATATTATATATATATAAAATAATTGACAGTATTTTTATATAAGTAATATTCAATCCATCTACGTTTTTTCTGATTGTGTCGTCTTGCGCTGTTCCTGTCTCGCTTTATTTTACTTACTTCGCCGCAAGCATCGAAAGGATCCAGCAAAAAGCCTAGTATTGTGAACTTTCTTCATTTAAATATTACTTATAGACCATAACCTATAGACTGTGACCTATAAATCATGACCTATAGACCATGACCTATAAACTATGACCTATAGACTGTGACCTATAAATCATGTCCTATAGACTATAACCTATAAACTATGACCTATTGATCTATAGACCATGAGCTAAAGATCATGAACTTTAGATCACGGTAAATCAATTAGGGGCTTTCTCATTCGATGGCTACCGATCGCTTACCGCATTGGCAATGGCTTGTATTTTCAGCAATTAAACAAAATTTGGACGGCTCCTTATTATTACATGGCTCTGAAATAAGAGTGTTGAATTTGAAAAGTTTCATGAATTGAAATATGTGTGCAAGGACATTACAAACATTTTATCTGGGTAGGCAATGTCAGTTAAGTTACCAACAAAATTTATTTAGCTATCACGATTTTGTTGTATTACATTTTCTGTAGTGTTTGATATCGACGTATTTGATATGTAAACAATAATTTTTACAATAATTTTCTCATCGTGGAATTTACTACAAATAAAATTGCAACCAAAATTTAACTTCTGATTTTTTTTTCAGGGTAAGCGAGGAGAGCCTGGCAATAAAGGAACATCTGGTCGGCAAGGACCAGCGGTACGTCTTCCTTCATGCTCCTACTTTAATCAATGTTTCTCTGTTTACTTCACATGATTTGGTTCCTCCTGTTTGAGTCTTGTGAAATAAGAAGACTAATTGTTTTCACGCTTTTTATTTGACTTTCTAGGGGGCTGTTGGAATGTTAGGAAATCCTGGACCGTTCGGTTGGAAGGGTGGACGAGTGAGTATTGTTCTCTAAGTTGAGATAACCTGCGAGCGAGTAGTTTTAATAATGGGTTGAGACAACTATACGATAACTGCCTTATGAATTCATGTAATTATATACATGGCTCTGGAGAAGTATTTTATCCGAAACATGAAATGATACGTCTAATGTGTGGATAGGCGTTGCGCTGTGGATACCCGTGAAGGATGCTGCGATGAATTATTGTCCTGATAGTGTGTTAACCACCGGTGGTTTGGATTTGCATACAAAAACTGGCGAAGGCATCTGAGAAGTGGGTTAACGATTTTGTGAGAATATATTTGCTATTGATAGACCGCGCCTTGTAAGTTGATAGGGTTGAGATAAGAATATTTCCATCTTACTGTCATAATTTCAGGCACAATTAGAAGATATCTAAATCAGAGCTATTTCGATGTTTGATATTCGGTTTGATTTTGTTTTTAGGGTAAACCTGGTATTCCGGGTGAAGATGGCGATCCTGGCCGCCCAGGAGATAAGGTGGGGATTTTAAGTATTAAAACCTTCTAAAGTATAACAGTCTTCAACCCGTGGAAAAATGTGGGGTGAAATATTGCCCTCGTTTGACTGACGATACACGAATCTTTATACAGGAATAACCTATCAGTATGGCAAGCATACTGTTATTATTTGGGTCCTGTGACTACACATACTGGAGCAAGAAACATTGTGAGTGGCCAAATATTAATCAATGAGCAAGAACTTCAGATTCCCAATGCCCATCTTGAACTTCAGAAGATGCAACTTCAGACAAGTCAGTAATTAATTTCGGACCTAAAAAGTTCATAATGCTAATTTGGTAATTCTTTTTTCGATGATTTTTAGAAGCTGTAAAGGACATCCGCTGTCGTAAATATTTGTAAATGCATTAGATGATGATCGTGCGTTTTACTAGCACCTGAAAACATGAAAATTCAAATAAATTGGTGTAAATGTCTCAATGTAATGTATGTGAAAATGGTATACAGCGTCGTACAATTGACTGTAGTTTTAACCCTTGAGCCAAGCAAGATGAGCTGAAGCTGTTTTGTTAGTGAAGGGCAACAGGGATGAATTAGAACTGAAATTTGATGTCAAATGATTGTTTTGTTTCTAATGCTAATATTTGTTACAGGGTGTTAAAGGAGATTCTGGCTTGAGAGGTGACTACGGACCTCAAGTAAGACTTCATTCCATCTTGATGTTTTTTAGTTGCACGTTTACTTCATGATTTGGTTGATACGGATTTCTTATTTCTTGTTATTATGTTAGACATGAGATTGTGAAATTTACTGTATTCCGATTTCATCAAAGCAAACCTTATTATATTGTAAATATGGTTGACAATTTTGTCACACTGAATTCTATTTTTCAGGGCCCCGTTGGACCTCCTGGTGATCCTGGCTCTGAAGGACCGCAGGGACAAAGGGTGAGTTCACTTGTCTCTAAAAACGACTAGACTGATATTCCTGAAAATGGGGAGCCCCAATTGGCAGCCTGCAAATCTTTTCGATTTCTGAAATGCGAATTTCAGTTGGCTTGCAAACCCATATCCCCTTAAACTGGTTCACACGAACTCTTATTAAGGAAAGGAGTGAGCTTATCTTATATCTACTGCTGACTGCATAATATTTTGGGGTTATCTACCTCTTTTGTGCAGTTACATTGAGCATCTCTTATCGTTTGCAGTTTATTCATTTTTGCGTAGCTTATTGATATATTTTCTATGCTTTCCTAGGGACCTAAAGGTAATCGTGGTATAGATGGCCAGCTGGGAGTTCGGGTTGGTATTATCAATTAGATTATACCATTGATATACTGTAAGCTTCTTTTTTGTTCTGAAAACTGTGCGTATAATGTGTGGGATATCTACGCATGAAATTCCTCAGCATTATGTACAGTGGCAAGTTAAAAACCTGTTTGTAGCCTGAAGTGGGGATGAATTGAGTTCTCAACTAGTTGCAAGTAATCAGCTCTGTTTTGGAGCTAAAAGAGAGCTTTTATGCAATGTCTCTTGATGGCATAATTAATAAAATCTAATTTTCGCCAAAATCGAAACCCGAATTTTTTTATAACAAGTGTAATGGATATGTCAACTGTAGCAATACCGAAAAGGGCTCATTAGAATCCACGAGGAACTTTCTTCCTATAACTTCGATAGATGCTGACGTGGATGCCATGAAAATATCAGAAAGGCTCACATCGATGTTCATTTTCGTTCTATGAAAATGGCACCATATGACTGGTCGAATGTAATAATGGACAAAGGTATATTTTGGCCGATAACGGTAACTGTTCCTGTATCCCTTCTTCTTGCCTGGAGTGAATTAAGCTAACTCGCTGCTAAAACATATAAATGGTTGTCCTTTTTGAGCCCTCTTTTTGTCACTGCTTTATCAATCACATGTCATTTTTGTAGGGTCCTAAAGGCTTTCCTGGTGGATCAGGTCTGAATGGAGAGCCTGGTCGTAAGGGTGAAAGGGGATCCAGGGGACCCCGTGGACAGCCCGGCCCGGCTGGATATCCTGGTGAAACTGGCCAGTCCGGACTAAAAGGATCTCAAGGACAGATTGGCCCACCTGGTAGAACTGGCCAGCCCGGAAAAAAGGGAGAGCCGGTAAGTTTTTACAATATTGCCATTCAAAAGATAAAAATGTATTCTCTGCCTACACAGATTTTGTCCGTTTTGCTTTCACAAATATTGATAAATGTTCATAAACATGTCACATGTCTACATGCATCACATACGTATATTGGGCTCGTGAATTTGATATGACACCACTTCCGCCACTTTGTATTCAAGGGAGGATAATATAATCAGTTTATTTTGATTTCTTTTTTCGAATAGGGTTCCGGTGGATTGCCGGGTGACCAAGGCTCAATAGGACCTGATGGAGGAACCGTAAGTTCATGTTTGAATTCAAATTCACCGATTCTATGTTTAGGGGTCCTCCGATATTTACAGCACATGGCCTTACAAAATGTACCCTCAGTTTAATAGGACCCCCTCTGTTTATTAAATTCTTTAGGAAATTTCCACCCCACCTTTTACCTGGACCCTACCTGCCTATCATTTTCCCATCCAACGTTTATTTTGACGTACTCTGTTTATTTTTCACCACAGAGTGAAGCTCACATTTATGAATATGATAAGTTGTTTATATTGGTTGTGATTTATTGCAGGGACCAGAAGGAGAAGACGGTCCAGTTGGCAGGAAGGGTGATCAAGTACGTATTCATACTTTTTACTTTTTCATACACGGTGATCAATGGAAAGGTGGTCTCCTAAAATCAATAATACAATGATGTACCTAGAGAGCCAAATTTACTAAGTATATATCGTATCAACATTCTTAACATGTGAAATATAATAGAACAATTCGTAAATAAACTATGCTATAAACGTTTTTATAAAATATTTTGTAAATTTTCATTGAACATCAGTAAACTTGAAAGTTTAACTGGAAGTTTAACGATTATGATTTTATCGAAAAGTTTGAAGTTTGAAAAACTAACTTGGTTCTTGAAGATATTGTACCTGTCGGTACTTTACTACATTTCAGGAGGCATTTGAAACTTAGTATGTGGAGGTTTTTATATGAAATTAGTATGTGTGGTTTTATTATTGTTTCTCTTATTTGATGGATCTGTTTGTATGTTTTTCAGGGTAGAAGTGGCCGGCCAGGCTCTCATGGTCCGGATGGAGATAAAGGCGAAACGGTAAAAATTCCAATAACTTTCATTAGCAAATCTATTGAAATTAAAACATGTGACGTGTCCTGTTTCCTAGAGCAAAAGGCTACTTTTTGTGGTAATATCGGAGAAGGGGTTAGTATCACCCCAAGTGATCGACACTGAATTGTACATCCTATTTATAACTTCAGGCTCACGTTTTACTGACATTATTTTTGACTTGGATATTTGATATTTTCCTTAAATGTATACTTATTACCTACTGTTTTGTTTGAAAGAGTGGTTAGAGCAACCAACGCTTGTTTCAAGGGCTTCAGTCTTCCCTCGGAACTGTTTTATAAAGTAGATGGAGTCTGCCAGCTCTCTTTAATCTCAGGCAAAAAGGCTAAAGGAATCAAACATTTTGGTTGTATCAAGCGGAAGGACTAGGCTACAAATGCTTGATCGGTCATAATCATCACCTTACGAAGATCATAGTTGTGTATCCTTTCTTGATCTTCGTGATTTTTCAATCATCATATTTCATTTTAGGGGGAAGTCGGATTAACTGGTGATCCAGGGCCACAAGGAAACCCAGGGAAGGACGTGAGTGAATTGTGTTTCGATATTTTCATTTATTTTTACATATCATATGATCTACAGTTTATTTTTCATTGAAAACACTCTTCATGGTCGCTCAATACAACGTCTTAATGATTTGTTACTTTATATAAAACGCTATGCTACATCACATAGATAAGTTGTAGGATATTTTCCATAAGGCATTCACTAGCTTCAATCACAAATAGAGTTCATTTTCTGTCAGGAATTCTGTTTTCATCTGCAACTTAAGTCTTGTCATTGGCGATACATTTTTAACTCATCACAAAATCTTCAATTTTCTTTTTTATTTGTAATTAGGGAAGCATAGGGGAACCTGGAAAACCCGGACCACCTGGAAAAAATGGCCTCAAGGTAATGTCTTTCATATGTTTTCACCTTTAATATGATTCTTAAATTTGCTTGGTTTTATCTGAACTTCTTCTGGCATATTTGCATCTTATGTGCAGCTTTACAGTTTTAGTATATCACGTTTTTTATACTGTGGTATATTTAACAGCTTAACAATTCGGAAAAGGAAATATTTACTCTAACTCATGGTTATAATAGCTCTTATTACTATCTACTAACTAAAGGTTTTATACCGAGAGTCTTGATGTCATCTTATGTTATTTTGCTTATTTCATTTCATTTTATTTGAAATTGTCATCAACTGTTAATTTTCTTTTAGGGACCCACAGGGCAACAAGGCATGCCAGGATTCGACGGGAAACCAGGTCAGAAAGTATGTACTATATCATTCTCTTGCTCTTTTGCTAGGCTTCGCAAATACGAGTCTTTGTCCCTTCTTTCTTCCTCTATCATTCTCTTGCCCTTTGACATCTAATTCTCTCTAATTTCTTACTTAATCTTTTCACATGAATTTAAGAACGATACTCAATTTTGTTTCACTTATTTTGTTTCATTTCCACATATTCGATTTTACATTTTATTTGGATTTTGATTTCATTGGTAATTAGTCACCAGGAAACATTTGATAGACCTACAGCTAAGCCCTGTTTTGGTGTTATTGTTGTTTTTGTTTTTTGTATAGACATGCTCTATTGCTCAAAAACTGCTGATAAGTTATTTCAAAGGGTTGCGAGCTGAAGCATCACAGGGCCTAAGTGTTGAAGAACAAAGCTGTTACAGACACAACGCTCCTTAAACAGCCTCTATTGCTGTGACCTACAACTCCCCAAAAAACTGCTACTGCTACTTGAAGATGGAGCTCTGTTTGCACAATTGCCCATTTTGATACCTCTTGCCGAATAACATCACTCTAGCACATTGCAAACCATCTGAAATAGAATATCCCCTAAAGTGACCTTAAGAAAATATGTGGCACGGTTTGTTTGACTGTTACACATCAACCTAAATATTACATGTCTAATCTTCAGTCTCAGCTTGACTTGTGTAGATTAGTTAGTCGTTTTATCTGATTTGTTTGTTCACAGGGGAACCCTGGAGAATTAGGAAAAGCTGGCAAGGATGGACCAAAGGGAGATAAGGTATTTTGACTACGTGCTGTATGTTCATATGCTGCATGCTGCATATATGTTTGATCATTACTATCTGATAGGACCATTGAATAGGTTTAAGATAAGAAGCTCAAAATTTGTATTCTATGCCCGCTACAATAGTTTGGGATTATCTATCGAAGAATTTCAATTTCAATCTATAGGTATTGTTACCTTTAGCTTTTTATTTATGTATGAGATATTTTTTATTTTTCTTGTAATAGTAGCCTGGTGGATAGATTTTAAGAGGAAAATTCATTCATGCATACATTTATACCTTTTACTTTTCGTTGCTTTAACTGTCTATGAGTTTCACGTTTTAGCAGCAATGAACTAGAGTAATATAGTGTCTTTGTCGTTCAGGGAGATGCTGGAGAATACGGTGAAAAGGGAGAAATGGGGTCAAAGGTAAGTTCTGAAGTAATAGATATTGAACATATGCCCACCTAGAGGGAGAGGGGGAAAGGGGGAAAATTGCTCAGGAGCCCGAAGCCATTTAAGGGCCATTGAAACTTTTAATTGCTCTAATTTACATAAATGCATAAATTTACAAAACTATATCATCTGCTCAAAAAAAGGGATTTGCGACTAATTCCGTTGTACTTTCCCCACTTAAAATGGGTGATTTGACGGGGGTCCGTTTGGCTGATCGTAATGAGCACCCCGACTAAGCAAAATTGCTTTGCAAGAGTCTATCAATTATGGTTTTGAGTGTTGGTTTTTTCGTTCTACAGGGCCCCAGAGGAATGAATGGTATGGATGGAAGAGATGGCAGACCTGGAAAAATGGTGAGAAGATTCATACATTCTGCCGTCCATATTTTTTCAGCCTCGTTTCTCTATTCCTCCCAATCTCTATTCTACGTTTGTATGCGCATTTTTATTTCATTGCTGACGTTTTCACAGGGTTCTATTATCTCTAAGTTCTCACTAGAAAAAAATTTAATTCTATTTGCGTTAGCATTCTATTTTAGAAATTTAGGTTCTTGAGGTATCAAGAGCAAACACCGTTAGAGAAATAAGAGAATACACCTTAAAAGAAAACCTCGGACAACTTGGGCTATTTCCTATATGGTATAGTCGTTTCAGATAGATAACTCTTGTTAGTGGTAAAGTACAAGCAGTTTTACTGACAGAGGGGAGTGGCACTGATTCTATATTTCTCAACGATTAATTAACCAATGATTTTAACGATGATGATCATTATTATAGGGAAAGCCAGGGCAACCTGGAAAAGATGGAGCTCCTGGACCAAGGGTAATTGTTTTAAGGCTCTTTTCTACTCTTTCTGTTCTTAAAAAATTGCTAAATAATACAAATGAATTGGTATTTCACTCGTTATCAGCCTCACTGAAGAAGGGTGAGAAGAAAACTTGATGAGAAGCAATACTTTGAAAATCAATCAAGATGATAAAAATGATAAAAAACTTATTTATGCTTGGAAATTGTGCAGTTGGAAAAGTTTCTTAAGTGAGAAGACACGATTGATAAATGCATGGTATTATGAATCTGAAAACCTGAAGAACATCGCCATGAAAGCTTTAATGATCATGTTCGCACTGAAAATTGTCTTACACAACAATCAGATGAGCAATCCTGTGCATCAGAGATTCCAGGAACAGACGCATTAAAATAATAACTGACGTTTACAACATCGACTCAGTTAACATGTTTAAAATTGAGTGAAAAATATGAAGTCAATGTAGAACTTAAATCATGTTATACTTTTGTGAACCGGCAGCCTCTCGGTAAATAAACAGTACTGTACTATTAATGTTTATAAGTTTTGGTAATAATAGGATTTTAATCAAGATGGTAACCATGATTGAACGAGAAAATGTTAATCAATGTTTTTCTTTTGCTGTAAGTGTCCTGTATCCCTTCAAGAAGTATTATTGTTGATCGTTGACTATTTCCGAGAGAATAGCAATGGGCATATAATTGCTCGTGCCATTCTTTTTCCCAGACGGGATAATGGAGCTATATTTCATGGATAAGCTGTAGCCATAGCTGATTTTCAATCTTGTTATTAGAGATCGTTCTTGGGACAAATTTTGCTTACCCATTGTTCTACTATAAATTGACGATACATTTTTCTTGTCTTTGTTATAGGGTCCATCTGGTGCTCATGGACCAATGGGTCCTAGCGGACCACAAGGGACAGTGGTATGTGTGATTAATTACAAACGGTATTTTTGAAATGCACTTCTCATCTAGAGTGGCTGGTTACCATTTTTTCAGATTCATTTATTGAAGAGATATAAACTTCTTCTGTTTTAAAAGTTTGGATCCCATGTATTTCCATTGACGAATGTTGAGAGAGCCTACATCGTATAGTAATGCAATATTTTTATATAATCATCACCCATTCAACATTAACTTCGTGATTGTGAGGCCGTGCACCTCTCCATCACCCTTCGGTGCTCAATTCATCTTTTTCTTCAAATGTTGTGCTGGTTTTAAATTTTGTAATGAATTTCTCTATGCCAGGGTAAACCCGGGAAGAGAGGAGAAAATGGAAAACCTGGTCGAAAAGGAGGAAGAGTGAGTAATTTCAACAAATATTGAAGCGATTGAAGATTCATTTATTTCCAATGCAATTTGTGAGATTTTATATTGAATTTCGAAACATTGAAACTCCCATTTTTCAGTAATATTGCCTACTGAAGTCCGCATAACTTGTGAACGTTTATTGTAGAGAAACTATCTATTCTATGTTGCAATATTGTTATGATAAATATAACTACTTTAGAAAGTAACTGATTTATAAGATTGTAAATTTGAATACCGCATTTCCTTCCAGGGACCTTACGGATCAGTCGGGGAACCAGGAGAGGCAGGGCCTCCTGGGGATATGGTAAGTCATTGGCAAAGTGGCTGAGAAAAGCTATATCACTCTTGCTCTCACTTTTCTTTATATCTCGAAGTTTACTTTAGTAACATATGTCGTGATCCATGCACTGCTCTTTTCGTCGTTCTCATCATCATCATTCAATATTGTTTAGTCTTCCAACATTACTCAAACCACTTCTAGATGGCGGACTCAAGTCTGATTCTCCAAGCTGCTCTGTCAATCGCTTCTCTACGCCATGACAGTCCATCAAACTCGTTCTCCCATTTCTTCTTTCGTCTTCTTTTTCGTCCATCTCTCGTTCTCCATTCCACCATCCTATTTGCTTTTCTTCTGTTGCTCCTCCTCCTTAAATTTCCAGCACATCCCCACTTATTCTACTTTCTAACAAAACTAGGAACAAAATACCTAAGAATTCGTGTGATAGTAGAAAGATAGACAGTTTGATATCTGCATTCTGAAAACATGAACATTAAACTTGTGTCAACGAAAACGTGAACATCTCGGTTGCCAAACTGTATGTTCTTAAACGAATTACTTGCACTGTTAGCGGCAATCAAACCTTAAGCCTTTTGGTGAGCTGACAAACGAAAAGCAAACAAAGGAAACATAAGAGTTGTATTGATCCTGGTGAGAAATACTTCTGAATCTGAGTTGTTTCTACATTGGAAGGAAGTCGAGAACATTTGAATAAGTCTCAGTTTAATGCAGAGACTTTTGACGGTTGGTGCTTGTGCCTTTCATTGTGTTTTACAGACCTTGAGAAATCAAAGATTAACTGTATACTAGTGTCATCGGCAGCTATCTATTGGCCAATTAAAGGCTGGGTATAGATTAAGAAGCAACTTTTGAAAGGAATAACTTGATTTAGTTTCTTGAGTTTTGTTTTCTTTTTCAGGGACTTCCAGGTCTGGATGGATTGAAAGGTCCCCCAGGAGGTCACGGGCCTCAGGTATGTGAATATAATATTAGTCTCTGCTCTGACGTCATTTAGTATCACTTGCAGAATTTAAAATTTAACACCGATCAAACAACCAATAACAAACCAGTGAAGGAACAAATGAAAATAAAAGATTTAATTTTCTATTTCAATTGTTGACAATTATGTTTAATCATTTACTATGCTATTTGTTGGTTCTCGCAATATCAAATTGTTCTTTATTTTCTCGTAGGGCCCTCCGGGAAAACCAGGTCCTCCTGGTGACCCAGGAAGAGATGGGAAAAGGGTAAGATTTAAACTTATATTTCAATTTTCATTTATCAAAGAATTTGAGCAGTATTCCGAATAACAGACAAATTGTCCTGAGATTTAGTCCTAACAGAGCTTGACAGGTATACATTTTGACCAAAGGTCCAGGAGCTGTCTTAGTTGTCTTTGAAAAGAGATAAACCCCCTTCAAGTAAAGATAATCAACATAGTTACTTGTACCATTCCGTGTTTTCCATATTTTTTTCTTTCATTTCTAGGGTTCAAGAGGAGCAAATGGCAAGCAAGGACCAATTGGACCACCTGTATGAATTCAATTCATTAATTCCGGTTTTTTTTTATTGCGAGTTGAAAACCTTGCTTATCAAGCAATAACTTGAAATAACGTGTATTTCGACAAAAGTCACTTGCCACTTTACAACCAAGAAAATGTCAGACCCATCTTTCTTTAAAATACTGAGAGGTCCCTTATACTTATGAACATATGTTGAACAGTCTTTGAATGTTAGAAAACTTTAACATAGCCAAAAATATCGGAAACATAGCGAAATTAACACACAGATTACTTAAGCTTTTCGTCTGACACTCAACAGAGTAATACATCAGAAAGAGAACGAAATAGAAACCTAACTGATTTATATACCTAGATGTGGATCGAAATAGACCAATCAGAAAAGAGGTGAATTATTGGAGTAATATATAAAAAATAAATCAAATATTTTTTGGATAATGTTTCCCTCTTCATATCTTTTGTCATCTGTTTTTCTTATTATGAGTCATCGGTTTTACAGGGACCGAAAGGACCAGCCGGTAAAATGGGATTCGAAGGAAGACACGTAAGTGACTAATCAAATTTATTCCAATGAATTTGTAGATGGAATGTATTGAGATTGACTTTTAAGGTATGGTATGATTAAGCCATACCCTGTGTCCCATATCAGGAAATCAAGCTTTGTGCAATAGCCACCCTGAGCAGCCTCCAAGGACCTGGGTAGAGCAAATACCTCCCGAGGACAAAGGCCAACAATGCACACGTCCTACTGTGGAAAATAAATGCGTTAAGAACTAAAGGGACAGAGAAATGGTTAAGGCAAAGGGAGGTTATGCAAAATTTACCAATTAGCTAAACAGAGCTCCTGTTTTCTACCAAATGTGGAGAACACTCCCAGGGAAGGGATGAAGGAGATGTAATCTAGCTCCCACTTTGTTGCCAGTCTCCAAATATCGAAGGGTGATTTCGTGCAGGATAACGTCTTAAATGCTTATATGCCCTTGGACCCACACTGGCGACCATGACCAACAACAGCACATTTTACGTTTCTCTAGTCAAGGACAGGGTACACAGGTGATTAACCTTTGTTAAAAATGTTTAATCGTCAATATTTGAGGCTTGGTGTTTACGTTGTGGCTATCATGATTATTTTTAAATATTAATTATTAAGCAGCGTATTATGATTACTATTTCAGGGAAGGCCCGGCCCACCCGGTGCTAAAGGAGAAGACGGAACACCAGGAAAACCAGTGAGTTATTTCAGTTCTGAAAATGGCTACATAATACCATGGATTGGCTGGGTAGTAATTGGGATCTTCAGATTGATGCGAAACTAGCAAGGAAGCCAGCTAACTCAGAAATGATCCCTCTATTTTACCAACACACGTCACTGAATAAGCTATCCGAAATTCTTATATTCTGATGAAGCTGTCCTGAAAATTGTCTTTTAACTTTTATCCTGGACAAAACAGCTGGGACCTTTGAGAATTTTTGCAATGAGTTGCATCCCTCCTCTCTTTATTCTGGACAAAACTACTTGAGGCACTTGCTTCGATAAAAACAAATACTAATGTGTTGTCTTTACGTGCTTTATTTGTCAGAAAACATCCACTTATCCCTCTAAAAATAATGATGTTGGTGAAATAAACTATTCTAAACTTTATCAGACAGATTTGTAAGGTTCCTGGTCTTCTTTTCCTGAATAGAAGCAACTCCCCTTATATGAATGTTGCTTCTATTCAGGAAAAGAAGACCAGGAACCTTACAAATCTGTCTGATAAAGTTTAGAATAGTTTATTTCACCAACATCATTATTTTTAGAGGGATAAGTGGATGTTTTCTGACAAATAAAGCACGTAAAGACAACACATTAGTATTTGTTTTTATCGAAGCAAGTGCCTCAAGTAGTTTTGTCCAGAATTGCAGCTTTGAAATAACTAACGTATACTCTTCCCCGTTAAAAGGAAAATGCTTCTAAATGCAACTTTGAAGTTCGTCCATCAAAGCAGACATCCTAGGGAAATTCTAAGAATGAATATTGTTTGAAATTGAATAATATTTTCACTTAAAGAATATAAATTTCAGAAAAATTGTCTACCTACCACCGAGTTGCTGCACCGTTGTAATAATTCTTGTCTCGTTATTTATTTGGGTTTTTTTAGGGTGATGCTGGAAAAGATGGAGAGAAAGGCGAGAGAGGATTTCCTGGCATGATGGTATACCGATAATCTCGATTGATATTTCATTTTTAAGGCGATATATACATTGTTGTTTATAAAGTTTTCAGTTTGATTTAAGATTAAGGATGCCGTGCGTACCACAAACACCAACATTATGATATCTCTCGTTCCCTCTTGTTTTATTCTTGATTTGTCGCCTCTTTGACATTTCATAAGAAAAATACGCAGCTACCCAACATTGGCTCCTTTTGTAGCGATGATTTATTATTTGAAAAGCTCAAAGGATGTGTATTATGCATATGTTAATAAAGTGAATGGGCAAATACACTTACTATCTTCGTATGAAGCTATTGGTTTATGTGCAAAGCACCACTTGCAAAGGACCAAAGGGCCCACTGAATGGGTAAACCGACGGAGCAGTGCTACCCTGGCCCATCCTCTCGATGTAACAACATCCCGTGATTCCGTTTGCCTAGAATTACAGAGAGTTGGAAAATTCTATGCTCACACTTTGTGACAGGTCTGAAAGTGGTTTCGAACATAGGAACTTTTGGACAAGGGTCGAGTGATACAATCACCCGGAAATTCCGGCCACAATATTGTGCAATTATCAAATATTATTAGTTTTCTTTTATTACTATTTATTACATCTTGGTATTTATTTTCTTCGTAGGGAAGGATGGGAATGAGAGGAAAGCATGGATATAAAGGCGCAAAAGGTGAAAAGGTGAAATAATATCCATTTTGCGCTTTTAATGCATACAGAAATAAGAGCTATTGATTGAATCCGTAAATCTTATCAAAATAACAAAGCAATATGTTTAACTGGTTTTGATTTTTGTTATTTTTGACTCGCAGGGGAAAAAAGGGCCAAAGGGAGAATCTGGCACTGATGGGAAAGTTGGACCAAAGGTATGTAAAGTTTTCATTTCATGTGTTACAGTACCGTAAAATCCGCATAAAATGGACTTCATTAAATAAGAACCTACAGCCTGAAATTTCAATTATTTAACCCTTAAAGTATGAATCGTTTCACCCTGAATTTGAAAAATATTCTTGTTTAACAACTATTTTTTTCAATCTTAAAAAACATTTTTAATTTGTAAATTATCAGATGATATGATGTTGTTGATAATCAGTTGGCTGATACCTAGCTAAAAGTTAAAATTGCTAATTAAGGCCAGCTAAGATTCTAGAAATTATTCTAGATGTTCAAGGGGGTTGCTCCCCAAAACTCCCCTTGTAGTTTTCCCCAATGGATGAAAGACCTTTACATAAGATATTTTGAAAAACTTTGGAAACTCCTGCAATAACCTAAAGAACCTCGCAGCCTGGTTTCGTGATAGTCATCCTCTAGATAAGAACCTTAACAGCCTGTTTCAAAAAGATCGTTCTTAATTGCAGGTTTCACTGTATAGAAGTATGCTCTGTATAGAACATGTTTGAGCCGTTTTCTTTTTCAGTGATTTGCACAAGGCTTTATTGATATGTATTGAGAAGTTGAGTAATGCTTATTTATATTTGCAGGGCATTGTTGGTGAACCTGGTGAGCCTGGGCTTATCGGAGAGGCAGGACTCAATGTGAGTCAGAGTTAATCGAGCTGCTCTCGTTACCTTTTATGATGTGTTGCAGTATTTAGGAAGTTGGTATTTGACTTGTGCTCGATAGGGATATGGCATCGAAGCTTCAAAGTCATATACCGTTCTTATTAAAAAACTTAAAAATATTATGCAGGAATATATAAACCTAAACATGTCGAAATTAGAAAATTCAAGAAATAGATCTATATGTTGTTGATATAGATATAAACATCCTGAAATTTCGTTTCGTGAGTTTATACCAAAATCAAGGAAACCAAGCACTGTTTACGAAGGGTTTGTTGTTTGTTACCTTCCATTAGGAATCGTCAAAGGATCTTAGAGAGATCTGTAAGAGTTGTAAGATAAGAGGTCTGCAATGTTTTGAGGAGCCAGACCTTTCAAACGATGGTTTTGACGAAATAGGTAGCCAATTGAGCAATACAAGCGGACACAAGGGTAGGTTTGAGATGATCAAATGTTTTAGGTCCTGCTGTGATTTAGCTGAGGTTATATGGCTATCAACGAGATACTGATATTAATTTCTTATGCAGGGTATGGATGGGCGTCCAGGCAACACTGGAAATCCTGGGATTCAAGGAGAAAGGGTTTGTGTTATTTCATTTCTTAATCTGAAAAAGGCTGACGGCCTAAGTTTCCCATAATTTCTGAATTCATCAATTTTTATTTCATGCTTTTGAAAGTAGGAGCTACGAAAACCATCAAATTGATGATTGAGAATGAAAAATTGGTCCGAGAGGGATTCGAACCTATGACCATTGATTTGGCTCATCTTTGCTCTACCAACTGAACATTGGGGTAGTCCAGATTTAATCGAACAACCGGTGCCACGTTATTCTGGAAAATTCCACACCACTCACCAAATGCAGAGTGGAAGCAATCCGGGTCCTTCAACAAACTACACCAGACCTACCTTATTAAAGGCAACGACTTTTATGAAAACCATTCTTTTTTGCACAGGGTGAGGATGGTATACCTGGCACGCCTGGAGAAAATGGTCCTCAAGGCTACGTTGTGGGTATTTTGTATTTTTTTCATTATTGTCGATATTAGAAAAATAATGTGATGGTATTTTCATTACTCGAGTCTTGATAAATTAAAAAGTCTTTGAATGGGTTTTCCAGAGACTCGAAAGATAAAACTTGCCATTTCTCATCAGTCTCTTTCTTCTTAGTAAACGTTGTTTTTATATTTCAGGGTATTTCAGGACAGCCTGGTGCCGATGGAATGCGTGGCCAACCTGGAGATCCGGTTTGTTCAATAAATATTTCATTTAATACTTTTTCTTGCTCAATACGTATTTCATTTAATACTTTTTCTTGTTCAATACGTATTTCATATAATACTTTTTCTTGTTCAATACGTATTTCATATAATACTTTTTCTTGTTCAATACGTATTTCATATAATACTTTTTCTTGTTCAATACGTATTTCATATAATACTTTTTCTTGCTCAATACGTATTTCATATAATACTTTTTCTTGTTCAATACGTATTTCATATAATACTTTTTCTTGCTCAATACGTATTTCATATAATACTTTTTCTTGTTCAATACGTATTTCATATAATACTTTTTCTTGCTCAATACGTATTTCATTTAATAATTTTTCTTGTTCAATACGTATTTCATATAATACTTTTTCTCGTTCAATAGTATTTCATATAATACTTTTTCTTGTTCAATACGTATTTCATATAATACTTTTTCTTGCTCAATACGTATTTCATATAATACTTTTTCTTGTTCAATACGTATTTCATATAATACTTTTTCTTGAAATATGTGTTATTAGGGTTAAATACTTAGGTAGCTTTATGTACTCACGATATCATATGGTATTATGTAGTTGATATCTATCACATTATTGAACTTTCGCATCTGAAAACCTATTCTGGTATTGAAGATGAAGCAGGATTTGGATAATCGATTGAAACAATTTGTGTGAATGAGTATGACCCAAGTAAGACTCTAACCCAGCACCTCTGACTTCATATGACTTTCCCACAATGGGGAGAGGATTGAAACTAATCGTCACTGGATAGGGAGTTAAGTTGAGAAGAATCGGGAAACAATTGAAATAGTTCTTGGTGGTTTAATGCGATTGTAAACTACATTGGTGAACTTTTGATGAGATGATATCTATTGTTATTTTTAAGGGTAGGAAGGGTATGATTGGCAGTGAAGGAAGGCCTGGAATACCCGGAAGGGTAAGTTTTCATATCAAAATCATTTCTACAATTAGTTTTGTCCATAGATTATCGCTTTAAAATCGTCTCATATTTAGCAGAGTGTTTCTAATAATTTACTTGTTGTAATTTTTCATTTTTCAAAGGATGGACAACCTGGTCGGCCGGGAAAGCGAGGTGAAATAGGCGAACAGGTAATATTCTTGGTTTTCATCTTCTTTCTATTGCCTTCCCTTTCAAAGTCGGACCCGAAACGATAAGTAAGCTTATTAAATAAAATCAGCAGGAATTCCATCTCTTATGGAAAAACTGGGAATGATTTCTTATATGCTACCTCTATATTTCGTTAATATTGAAACTTGTTGAAGTTTTATTCCAGTAAGATAGGAGCCAGAAACCTATTCTAAAAGCTATATATCCTGGGGCGTCTGTCTTGAAACATGATCTACTCAATTTTCATTCTTCGTTCTCTTGTGCTTCTATTTAGGGTCTTCCTGGGTTGAAAGGTATGAGAGGACCTACTGGCGAAAAGGGACCGACGGTGAGTGTGTCAAGTATTGTTACAGGTTGTTTCTGCATTTCTCTTCATTTGTACTCCTTCGATGGTGGGCGTCTCAAGAATTATCTTCATGGAAAGATTTGTTCAACTTTATATGTCATAAAAGAAGCGCATGCACTGTGCAGCATTCTTGGGTCAACATATATTTTGAAATTATACCAATTTTGCTTAAATGATTGTTTTTTTGCAGGGAAAAACTGGTGAGATTGGAGCCCCTGGTAATGGTGGAATCCCCGGAATGCCGGTGAGTATCAGCTCCCGACCATAGGGTTGCCATATTTTCACTACGACTCAACTTTCATTTGTCATAAATCCACGCAATATAAGGGGAATCGAGGATAAGCAGGGTTTGGAAGGTGTTCGACTGCTAAAATTATAATTGTCAGCGTAGATAAGGCATAAAAATAATCGAGATATATCCATTTGAAGCGAGCGTAGACGATGAGGTGCCCTGAAGGGAATCGTCCGCCTTGAGGTGCACTTTTTGAATAGTAATCCAATAGACAGCAATGAGGAGAGTGGTATTTCACGCTGACGAATAGCTCACGATTCGAAGTACTCAATCCCCGTAATGCTAGATGATTAAATGTCAATTAGATGAGTATCAAAAAGAGACATCTCCCCGGAGAACATTTTACAACATTTCAAATTTTTATCATTTCTCAGGGTGAACACGGAGATTACGGAGATCCAGGAAAAGCCGGTTTACCAGGAGATGACGTAAGTTTTTTTATAATTCATCAGTCGAAAATCTCCTTTCCATCATTATCTCCAATTTAATCTTCAATTCAAGGCTTGTGATCCGTCTTAAACGACACTCGTTTTTACCACAAGTTGCTAATCTAAAACTTATATGTTTCAGGGTCTCCCAGGCAAAGATGGAAAACCAGGCAAACCTGGGAAGCCAGGGAAAAAGGTAACACTTCCCCATTTCATCATACTTACCATAGAGGGGGCATTGGGCAAACTAGAAATATGTCATTCAAATGTAAATTTTCGTAAATTTTATTTTTGTTTCTTTCCCCTTCTTATTTCCATCGGAAATTGTTGATTTCTGCCTCCTTATTCCTTATAGAAATAAAAAAATCTAAATGAATTACCGATTTTCAAGCATTTTTGAATATTCTTGAGAAGTGAGCAAACAAATTTTCCTTCAGTGTGTTGATGGCTTCTTCATTGCTCCATTCAGTCATGGTTTTTTGATGTGTAGCTCATTTGACAGTAGTGGGTTGATATTTTTGCTCATCATCATTTAGTATTGCGTGATATGCAAGGATGGCTTAAGAGCTATTCATAAGGATTTTTAATACCATCGAAGCAAAGGAGTAAGACCACCAATTCAATGAGAAAGCAATCTAGGTGCATACCAAATGTTTGCATTCAAAGAGATGAACAACGTTAACTTCGCACCTTTTAACCTTTGATTGATGACAAAACTCTGCATGGTTTCTGAGGTCAGAACCACCTGTTTCGTATGCAGGAGAATGAAATGTCAGTAAAAAGGCGAGACTTTTCGTTGATTGCTTCTGAATATTTCTGATAATCATCAATTTTTTCCCAGGGTGCACCAGGACTTGCAGGATTCCAAGGATTCCCCGGAAACAGAGGAAAGCCGGTACGGTCTCTGTCTTATTATTGAATAGGTCTTGATGCTGTCCTAAATAATCACAATTACATCTCATAAGAAGATTAATTTTGTCTCCTGATTTCTATTGCTTCTCTGATTTCTTTTTAAAACAATATTTGAAATGATAGTCACTATTAGTTATGACAAGCCTTTGATATTGACAGGGTAGCATTTAGAGATCCGTATCCCATCATCAGGCCCTATAAGCTCCGATAAGACTTATATCTATCAATATGAATATTCTATTTTTCGAAATTTTTAAAATCCACTTAAAGGTGGATCTATTTTTATGTGAGGAAATATTTTGTTCCTTCTATTTCAGACCAGTTGGTTGATATTATGAAACTGGCTCAAACAGTTTATTTTTATCGTTATCATCGAGCTGTTTGTTGATATTATGAAACTGGCTCAAACAGTGTATTATTTTATCGTTTTTGTCAACCTGTTTGTTGATATTATGAAACTGGTTAAACAGTGTATTATTTCATCGTTATTCTCGTAGGGCAGGATGGGAATGATTGGAAGAAAAGGACCTTACGGAAGACCTGGACCCAAGGTACAAGAGAGTTAGCATTATAATAAGGGGGGTTGGCATTTGTGTGATAAGATATGCTTATTAATAAAGAGTGGTTTGAAATATATAATGGAAATGAACGTAAACAAAATTCAATTTCTTTTCGAAGGAACTTTGTCAGGCATATATTCCTAACAATGTTTTGAGCTTTTTGCTATTAGGTGTATAAGTATGTCCCGAAATCATTATTAGCAAAGTTTAATTACGAAGGTTATATCCAACGTTTAATGCAATGATTTCTCTCTGAAGAGTCTTTTATAATTCAGGAAATATTGCTCTCGAATCATCATTAAGGTGAACAAATTACATTCATTTCACTTTCTTCTATTTTACATGAAATTTCTTTCTCATTTTCAACGATTTAGGGCTTTCCTGGCAGGGAAGGCGAGCAAGGTCGAAATGGTTCTATTGGTGATCCTGGAGAACTTGGAATCCGAGGACCGCCTGGTGAAATTGGCCTGGAAGGACTATCCGTATGTCTGTTTTCCTTGATTATCCCTTCATTATCGTTGATGATCTACTGCATTCTTTCATTGATGACTAATAAATTCTCTAGTTTTATATCTGCTGGATGTATCAATTATTTTGAATAAAGCCAAGGCTGTACGCTGAACTCTCCACTGTTGGTTAAAGCCTTAATGAATAATGTTTTAGGGAATTTGGTCTTAATAAGAATAAGATATTATGAAAATGTCTCATTGCCGTGTTGTGAACAGCCATCGATGCAGCTTTTTCAGGGAGATCGAAATGTTCGTGAGTGCTGTCCCCCAGTCTGAGAAGCATACCAATGTCAAGAGTTTGTGCATGTGCATCTTTTATAGGCGTGCTTGTCTGCACGTTGTTTGCACTCATTAGTGCAGTAGATCAATATGGTTTGCTTTCTTGATGTGTTAAAATGCTGTCGTTCTTCATAAGCCTTCGTAGATCACAAGCTGCAAAATAATTATCAAATGAATGGAGAGACTTTTATCATCAGCCCTTCACAACAATTGTATCTGTTTCAGGGTCGGCCTGGGAAACCAGGGATGAATGGAACGGATGGAATTAATGGTATTAAGGTACGAATTCACAAAATCTCCTTATCTCTTCTTTGGTACCTGAGACTTTATTACATATATATGTTTTATTCTATCCAACGCGAGTAGAGAGTGCCCATCCTAGCGAGGGTGTTAAATATATGCGATTATAGAGCAATTATGAAATATAACTAACAGATTAATAAACAGACATGTCCTTCTGTGAGTTTGAGTTTTGTGCTTACGCACTAGTCAGACAGACTATAGCAATAGAAAATATTAAGCAGTACTCGGTAAGCAGTTTACTTGCATTACTTAGCTTCTTATCGTTAATTCCTATTGTTTATTAGGTAGAAGTAATTGATCAACAATAGTTTTTCAGATAAAGAGTGTTTGATGCTATATGGACAGAGCGATGTACACAGAGATGGACTTAAGTGTAGTAAAATCAGTTGTCTGATGATCGCATGAATGCTTGGAACTCTGAATAACAACAAAAATGTGCCTCTTTTCTTAGTCTATCATATTTGATACCAAATAAAAAATTTACTAAAGGATGATATTTAATTGCTTTGACAAATGTTGTATATTATGTTTACTCAGGGCCAACAAGGCTCGAGAGGCCGTCAAGGGAGACCAGGCTATCGAGGTTTTGATGGAAGGCATGGAAGAGATGGAAAGAAAGGAGTCAAAGGCAGGCAAGGATCCACGGTAAATTAATATTCCATTCACTTCTATCCAGTTAGTTGGAACCGATTGCGAAATATCGTTACAAATTCACAAGGTGTTCCCAAACCATCTGGAGTTCAATAAATGATTGGTGCAAAATTGTTGAAATCGCTTATTCGTCACAAACTGTTTCAGATTCTTATCAAATCTCTTTTAAATCGTTGAGATTCATTAAATAGTCGTTTGAAATTCATTTCTGGGCTTTTTCAGCTATTTTGCATAATTCATTTACCAATGGTGATAGTTCTGTTGATTGTAAAGATATTGTTAAAGGAGATTTCATCACTTCATCTATTTCCTCCAAAGGGCTGGCCAGGTGAATATGGAAGACCAGGCCATCGTGGAGATTTCGGTGAACCGGTAAGACTTTAATCATTTTGTCTGACACTATCTGCTCAATATTTTCATTCACTCGTTTTGACAGGCTATGGGATCATAAGATAGTGACATTCGTATCTTTCTTTCGTTCTTCCTGAGGAGCCTTAGATTGTCATTTCTTACCAATTCTTAGCTTCCATTTGCCACTATCCTGACTATTAAGGAGAAGGGATTTTCTCAACCAGACTTAAGTGTGGGGTAACGATTGAGCAGCCACAACAATGTGGTATGACCAGATAATCCATTCATTCCCTGGCCAAGTAATAACCAATGTTTTTAAAAGTGGTTCTCAATCCTTCTTCGGTTTGTTTTCTTATTTATGATATTAGTTGTTACTGGAATTTTGGACTGGTCTTTCATATTTTTGAAATAATTTTCAGGGTTTTCAAGGTTTGAAGGGTGTGGCCGGCTACAACGGTACTCAAGGACTCAAGGTAATTTGTTATTTCATCAGGCTTGTGATTATTATCTACTCTATTATTCTTGAAATTGTCTGGTTTTTGTACTGGGTATTGTTACAGACAGAAACACGACATCGAGCATACAAACTTATACCAAAACTGCAACGTACCAAAAATTATATTCCTATTTACAAACTTAATCTTAAGTATTCAAAACCTAGTCTGTTCTGTAGTGAATGTAAAGAGATAATAAATCACACTGTGAACATACTAACACATACATACACATGACGTGACATAACGTGATATGACGTGACGTGACTCCACGTGAAGGGATCATGTATAACATAAACTAGTGTCCCTAGAGGTCTGGACCCTACCGATTCTCGCTACGGCATTAACATTTCAAGCTAACTGACAAGGGCGAGATTTTCAGAGATGGTTATATTGGAGGGGTAGGATATTATTTCAATTCCTTGAATTCAAACTACAGATTATTCGCCCAATCTTGAAAAAAGATAGGACTACCAAGGAGAGGGGTAAAAGAGAAGCGGGAGTAAAGTAAAATATTGTATTAAAAGGTGGGTACGATGTGATGTTATGCATCGATCACTACGTAAACAGAGTCTTCGACCTTTCTCTGGGTAGACTTTCCAGTAACCAAGGTTCTACCTGACTTAGGTCTGATTGTATTCTAGGAAGGCTAAGTTATAATTCACATACATCAACAGAGTAAACCTTACCAATATGCCAGAATAAACATCAAAAAGACAAAAAGACTTCAATGTAGCTAGAATTTACCATTTTACGATGTTATTTAATTTTATTTAATGTTATTTAATGTTATTTAATGGTACATACCATGGAATTTGAATATGTTGGAATCCTTGCTCATTTGCTCAGTTCTTTCTTAAACTTCCTCTGGTCGATGACCGTGTGGTCGTAATGTTTTCCTGACTCTTTACATGTATGAGATCAGATTTCATTCGGTTTAAAGCTCGACCCTTTTTATATCTTGATTATCATTTCATTCTGTCTTTCTTACAGGGTGACAAGGGAGATCGTGGTGCAGATGGTCTACCAGGAGACCAAGGGGACGATGTAAGTTAAATTCAATTCGTATCGAAATATTAAGGCTAGCAAAAGACTATGGCTTCGAATTGAAACTGGATTTTTTTCATAAAGTTTTCGCTCGAAACTGACACAAACTTCCATGTATATAATTGTATTTCTTCTCACTTATTACCTACATGATTATCTTTTTAGGGTGAGAAAGGGGATGTCGGGCGTACCGGCCAACAGGGAGACAGGGGAATGCCAGTAAGTCGTTGTAAACATTCTTATTTTTTACCTTTCTCTTTGAGTTAATAAATTCCATAACATCAAGTTCATTTCAAGAATCAGTTTTACTTTTATTTCAGGGTGCGCGGGGTAAACGTGGCCCCACTGGATACCGTGGGGAAAAGGGGCGAAAGGTAAGTTCTACTTCATTATTATTATTCATTGCGAAAATGCGCAACCTTCACAGGTTTGGCTGCCAACAAAACAAGGTTACATTACAAATAAGAATAGAATAAATTAAAAGAAGAACAAAAACAAATCTTGCGTATTAGAACAACCAGGGCCAATACAATCTAGCACATATTTGTGGATAGTTGCGAGTCTCTGATTTGATTAGCCTCAACTTGGAATTCAGCTAAGAGTGCAACAACCGTTAATTTCTTCACTACTCGTAATCTTTGTATATTGCACATTTGGATCTAAGGTCTCAACCCTTGCTGTTAGAAGTAAATTAATTCTTAGATTTTGATAAGCAGGGCATGTAGTTACTAGAAAGTGAAGCTCGTCTTTAACCAGTTTTGAATTGCAAATCTTGTAGAGTTCTACTTTTAGCTCCAGTTTGAATTTCTTAAATCCAGTTGGTAATCAAATTCTCTTTAATCATGAGTGATCTGTTATTTCGAATTTAATGATAGTTTTCTTTCAGGGTGTGATGGGAAGACTTGGTCGTGATGGTAGTTACGTAAGTTTTGTTTTCCCTTTCAATTTGTTTGTTTTCGATTAACTTTATCCATCCTTGGGTTCTCTTCAAAACTTAAAGGACCCACTGGTTTGCTAGATAGGTTAAGGTACCATTTTCTGCCTGGAAACCAAGAGTGCTGGTAAAGTCTCTTCTCACAATTTGTTTGGGAATGGGAAGAAATCCCGCGACCCTTCGAATAAGGGTTTAATTGCGATAATTTGTGACAATGAAAATGACCTGAGTAGTACTCGAACCCACGACCTCTGGGTTTTTCACAAATTATAACAAATTATCTCGATTGATTTTGAAAATCCTGCTTCTTCTCAAATAAGGGTTAAGTGATCTAGTTGCTCGACCACCCTTCCTTGGTTCCTTCTGGTAGTGTCTTTAGCTAAAGTCCGAAAACCAGTTTTCATGAGTTTTCATCCATTATGACGTCACACTGATGGCCGTTATGGTTGGAAACCACCTCCAATCGATAGTATGTTGAGCTCTCATCCGGTCAGCGTTGATAGTTGTAATTTACCTTGTGGACAGCTGATTTTATTTCTAATTGTCAAGTAGGTAGTTATTTCTAATAAAAGTCTTCTTTATTTGCAGGGAAGGAAAGGGCCTCCAGTAAGTATATGTATTCAAAACCACCTGAGTTACTTAATGAAATAATTAGTGGATAATAGTCATCTTTAGATTTTATTTTTAAAATGCTGATTACTCTCTTGTTTTGACTTGATATTATGTCTTATTTTTCAAGTGAATGTTCTCTTTTACTCGCATACCAAACACTAAATCAACCCACGTAATTAGTAAAAATTCATACTGATCCAAATCTTCTCTTCGACAGGGTACGCCTGGAAAACATGTAAGTTCTCTTGTTCTCAATATTGATTTTTTGAGCTGCATTTGTGTCAGACTAATTAACCATGCCTCAGAACCTTGGCCCAGCACCTTACCATGCTTCTGTCTCACAGCTTTATATTCACATTTTCATTTGTAATCGTCGAAACAAATAATAGTCATAATTGTCTTGTGTATTTAGAACAACTTAACTTTAGTGTTGTGCTTCTTGTGTCTCTGACGCATTGAACAATTAATCAAGTTAACTCCGCAGATGTGTCATTAGATAATTCATTTTCTCAATCCCCTTTTTGTGCTTTTTATTCTAGGGTCAGCCAGGACCCCCTGGACCGCCTGGACCTCCTGGTAACTCGGTAAGAGATTTATCTTTAGAAGTTTACTGTCATTCAAGTTCTGATTATCTTCTTTCCGGATTAGTTTGAAGTTTTGTAAACCTGCATATAGAAACCACTTATTTTCAGAAACTCTACCCTAAAATGTTAGTATTTAGAGTCCTTTTTTTTTAAATATTTTAGGTAATTGCTCTGACTCAGTATATAATCTGTTGAAAAAGTAGACAAGTGCTCAAAAATACACAATTATGTAAATTTGTACCACCGATCCATCTCAACATAAATTTGCTAAAAATGCTTGAAGAATGAGAACCATTGAAGCTAGAACAAAAATTTACAAGTTCTTATATACGGGTTTTTGAGGATTTAGCTGAATGGTTGTAAAACTGAAACAAAATGGAACTTTGATTTTCAGGGTGGTTTTGGATACGGCTATGGTTATGGCGGTTATTATGGATACGTGAGTATGATTTATTTGAAACACCGTCTTCAGTTATTCTTTAATGAAACTACGAAACTCTAGCTTCCCACCTCCGTTCCCACCTTTCAGCATTTCTGAAGCTTTTTTTATCTTTTAGGGTGCTGGCAGAAAATCTGGGTATAATGTAAGCTGAATTTAAACTACATTTGTTTTTTACGAGCATCTAAATGTACTTTGATAAATTTGATAGTGAGAACGTTGACAATAATTTTCATTTTGTAGCAGCTAAAGGAGAAGGACTAATAAATATATGTTTTTCAACCCATGACAAATCCAGACTATTTCGTGATACTTTAATGAAGGAAGAATCCCAATAACAAAACTTTTACTGAACCAAATCGATGCTTAAACTTAAGGAACACAGACAGGAACTTAAAAAAAAGAATAAAAACGATATCGATTTGGTGATATGATGCCAATATTTCTCTCTGGCATGTAGGGCTTCTTCTGAACAAAGGATATGAAAATATTGTTTATTATATTTGCCCAGTTATGAGAACATATTCTCCCAAGATTTCGGTTCAAGTCTTATTGATTAGGCAATTATTCATGCCTCTAGAGAGGAATTATGTTCCAAAACACTAAAAAAAACCCTGGCTATTACCTTACTAGTAAAACTTCACAAACTGAGCGCTAACCCTCTTCCCTGTTTGGGACATCGAGCTAGTGCGATGGTGTGATGGACAAGGTTTCAAGTGCGAGACCTGATTAAGCTTACAAAATCACAAGTGTTTTAGCCCTTTATGAAATCATACATCATTTTCATCTATTCTTTCTCTTGTATTTCAAATATGATTCTTGTTATTTTAATCATTCGCGTTAATTTCCATTTTAGAGGCACCAGCCTTTTTACGGTTCATACGGGGTAAGTGACTCTTATTTTACTTTTATTTGGATTTTCTATTGTTTCTGATGATCACCAAAAGCATAAATTTTCTTCAGCTTTATTGATTTTTCTGGCTGTCTTAATATTGTGTTATCAAATTGTTGCCGTTAATATTGCATTGTGTTACTGTGGTTACTGTTATTTAACTTATTTTTCCTTGTTTCTTCATTATTCTATATGCAAGCCACCATGGTTTGTTCATGTATTCATTCATTTGCTTGTAACTTATTTTGATAGCCTCGTTTGCCACGACCTCGTCCTCAAACAGACAACAGGAAGAAGGGTTTGCGAAGAATGCGATATCAGTTTTACAGAGGAAAGCTCAACCTTACCGATGTAAGTAGACATTTATTGCCCTTGCTCTTTTGAGTCCTGGGCGGAATAGAATGAAGTATCAAAGAACCAATGCTCTGCAGTATAATCATGACATCTGGTGGGTAACTTCTCTCTAAGGTCCTGTTCTTATGATCAGGCCAATATGCCGAGCTATCTCACTTAAGTGGGATAATTTTTAATACGTTTTCATTTGGAGAAATATTTTCCCAGAGACATGAGGCAGCATCCTTTTCGATTCAAACTTCTGAAACATTTGACAGTGCTAAAACCAAAATTTCAAAAGGAACTGGCTCATCCAAACCTCATTATTGGACCAGGGAAGTTTGGTCACTTTCCTATTTCAAGATGAGATAAAATGGTGTCAAATTCAGTATGAGATGTCTTTGTAACGTTATGCCCCAAATGCACCATTTAAGTCTTGTCGTGACCAATGGCGACTATGTCAAAGACAGCATTAATGATACATCACGGCAGATCCCCCCTTAGAGAGCATGTTACGTAAAGAAGACAACCGTTTTAATTGATCACACGATTCTTCTGCGTTATCAACAAAGTTTGTTTTTTCAGGAAAAGGAAATCGAAAAGATTTTGGATCGGGTATAATATTTCAGCTTCCTTGATCTTTCTTCTTCATTATTCCAACTCTCTTTTTTCTTCTTTGCGAAATGGGGAACATAAACAATTAATTTAAGAATAAACATTCTTTTGTTTGGACGCAGCAATTAATTCGTTTCCTCACCGTCTCACATGATTGTAGCTCCTGGTCATTTGCAGAGACTTTTCAGCTACTTTGTGATGCAATCCCTGCCAAAAGTTGTTTCAACGAAATGTTTTTCAGCTGAAATTTCAAGAAGCTTTTTATCAAAGGAAAGATGCGAAGAAGACAAGACTAAATGTCTTAGTGTGAACAGAAGACCTATCTGGCATGACTCCAAAAGCCATCCGTTGCAGTGAGAACTGGGTCATAATCATGTCATTTTGTGAGATCAATATCGTTTTCAAGCAACCTTTCCATAGATTACCCAAATGAATCCATTTTTCTTTTCATATGTTACTCAGTATTAGCGCACTGTAAATGCATAGTTCACGGTTGCCTACCTATTAAGACTAAATGTGGATGATGATTTGTGATTTATTTCATTAAGTTGATTGTTGTTTGTGTAGGAAGATGAGACAGAAGACAGTCTAGATGAACTGTACATTCGAATTGGAAGGATGAAAATCAAACTTGGAACCGTAGGAAACCCGGCAAGAACTTGCAAAGATTTGTTTATGATGTTGCCAAATGCAGTTTCAGGTAACTGTGTTCTCAGATTGAAATTCTAGATCATATTCGATTTTCTATCACATTTCTTCTTCTCAGTTGCGTTGCCTGAAAACAGAGCTTTCTCTGCGCGCAAGTAAATTTTTATGCGCTGCTTAATGCAGGGAGGCTTGTGTTCTTTTGACGCCAAGTCTTCCTATTGTACAGTTACTGAAAGAGGTGTATTTCCTATTTTTAACTTTGCTTTCTTCACCTAGTTCCATCTTCAAAATCCTTTGGAAAACTATCAACTTCCGTGATTACCTTTTCACTAGATGAGACAATAGTTCAAGGTATAATGATGACTAATTTGTGCATGGAAGAAATGTCCTAGGATGAATCAAAATCTGTACAGTAATGAGTAAAATGAAGCAAATACACAAACGCTATTAACGTAGCTCTATGAGTAAAATTTTAAACGTATGCCTCAGCAACATTGACCCTACCAAAGCCACTAATTTGTCATTTTTGTATTGATGAAGAATTCCTTAAATCATTGCTTGTAGAAGATCATCCCTTTTAATTTCTTTTCGCCAGGTGACTACTGGATTGATCCAAACGAAGGTTCGCCGAGAGACCAGGTTTTGGTTTTTTGCAATAAAACTTCCAGTGAGACGTGTGTTTATGCTAAACACCCAGAGGTAAATCCAGTCTCCTTTACTAGTCCTCCGGTCAATTCATCATGATATAATATCTTTTGCAAGCGGCCTTGATGGGGTGACTTTTGAGCGTGGAGGTTTTTTCACTTGATAGGCGAATACACTAACTATCTTCGTAAGGTTTATGTGCTAAGCACAAAGGGCCCGCTGAATAGTTAAACTAATCGAAAAACTCGTGATTCATTTTTCCTAATTGCTTGGAATTACAGAGAGCAAATCCTCTCTGCGTATTTCATGTGACAGGTTTGATGGTGGTTTGGAACCAAGGACTCTTTGAACCAGGGTCAAGTCATCTAACCATTTGTCTATCTTAACCTTCGAACGGTTGATTCGAAATCAGATGCTACATTTTGAGCATTGCCTCCTGTGTCGCCATTTCTATATGCCTTTTCAGAAAGCTAAATCTAGGTATAATTGAGAAACTCGAGATCCGACGTTTGTCTGAAAACTTTGAGATATTCTCAGAACCATAATTTGCGTTAAAGAATCGTGTAACTGCTTCGACTTATGTAACGTCTCATGATTTCGTTCACTTAATTTCACAGCTGGAGAAAGACAAATGGCACACTGGCAAAGATGGATACCAATGGCTGATGCAAGATATCAATTTCTCTCCTGAGGGTGTAAGGCGCGATTTCAAATTATTTTTGTCGCGAAGCATTTGTCTCGGGTGTTTTTGAAGTAGATACAGTAGTTGCGATGGTATCAATTCGTGATTGATTCTCTGAACAAAGTTTGGCCAGGAGCACTAAATGGTCAACTCCTTCCGCGATGCATTCCTTTGGACTCTTTCATAATCCATAGTGCCAAATACGGTGGAGGATAGGCCATGATAAAGTAAGCACCCGCTTATAAGGAACTCAAATTATCAATTTAGGCTGTCTTTTTCAGGCTGATTTAGCCTTAGTGCTACCTTTCTCCTTAATTCTCAAATCATTTCGTCCACTATGGCTGTAACCCCTGTCAGAAACCTTCTTTTTAGAAGGTAGACATGATTGATTAGATGTAGACAAGCATTGATGTTTAAATGGAATTTATTTTAGATTCAATATGCAGCAGACGTCTACCAGTTGAAGATGCTGCGAGTTCTGAGCAAGCGAGCCAGCCAGAACATCACCTACCACTGCAAGAACTCACTTGCTTGGCATGATAATCATAATGAAGTGTACGAGAACACGGTGAAGATTCTGACTGATGACGAGGTTGAGCTGCATGGCGACTCAAAGCGGGATGATATCCGTCTCAGGGTTCTCAATGACCAGTGCAAGGTATTCGAATATTCTGTAAACGTTTTTACCACTCTCTGATCGATCGCAACAATAGTCTTCGGGTCTTAGATCAAACAATACAAAAGTGTTTTTGTAGGCTGTAACCCAATGTCACAAATAACTGGAAACTTAATTGAATAAGTCATTCTTACGACAATTGATCGAAGAGAATTGTTAGATCTAGGTGATAGGGTCTAGGTAAATAATGTGACAATGATTGGTTCGTCTATTCGCTGTTTGCAGTAATATAATTAGAAAAATAAAAAGAGATATCAATCATTGAAAGTCAAGGAGGTTACATTATTGCTGCGAGCTGCAATGAAAGGACAAATTGGACTAGAAAAAATTTTGAAAAATACTGGAGAAAAAGGAATTACAATTGAAAAGTTGACTTATGAAAATAGAATTGTTGCCAGTGTTTACTGACTAATCGGCAGTCTGTATCTTTTCCCTGGCTAAAACCAAATATTTAAGAATTGGTGACATCAGTCATACGAGGAGAGATCTCTAAAACTAGCAGAATGATTTCTTTTTGTGCTGAAAATTGTAGTTCCTTTCATTTTTTCCATTTGTCAGTGTTCACTCTCGTTCTGCTCTGCTGGCGTTTTGCATTTTTTTATGTTAGTGTGCATGGATGGCTCTTGCCAGGGTCTACTGAGTCACTGGCTGATATAATGAAACTAAAACTACAGTAACCATCTGTTAAGTTCCTAGACTACATCTAATTTCACAGTGGTAATGATGATATTTTTATGGTATTTGAGCCTAAAGAAATCAATTATTTTGCAGGCAAAGAATGGAAAGTGGGGAAGTGCAACTTTTGATGTCGAGTCGAGCAACACGGCTCATCTCCCCATTCTGGACGTTGCTTCTTTCGACATTGGCGGAGCATCTGAAGAATTCGGCCTGACGATTGGACCTGTTTGCTTTTCATGATAATTAGAAATTTCTTCTTAGCTGGCCGATCCTTCTTTCTTCCCTCCCAATTTTAGTTGTGGGATAACTTTTGATAAACTGTCATTGTTGAAAAATTAATTTTTCGATTCTTCTTGTTTAGATTTTTGTAATAAATGCTTTCGGGATATTTTTCATATTCTTTTCCTGCAGCTCTCTCTGTATTACAAATTATCTGTGACATTTTTAGAAAAATCGAAATCAAAAGTATCTCTAAAGTAGTTTCAAAGCAATATCGAGTATGATCATTTGAAAGAATGTGTAATTGTTTATCGTTCTGTTCACAGTATTACCAATTAAAAATTACAGTTGAAACTTAAATTGACCTAGACCGAATTAAGGCAGTCAGCCCACTCATAGGGATCCCGTGCAAGTCTCTTTAGTAGCACACTCTGATGTGTCATCTTTTCAAGTGAACCGTACATAACTTAGGGTCTGTTAACATGGTGGTCTAGAGGCACAGATAATAACATTTGTTCAAACGCATTTCGTTTAGCCGAGATCGATGAGACTTTCTCAAGGATTTCGTATGCCTGGACTGGGTAATTGCCCATACGCAAAATTGAAGAGATTGTTTTCGCTGATATTGCCTAACCAAGCCAGCTACCCCCAAAATACAGCCAGATTTAAGAATAAAATCGGCCAAAAATTGGGAAAAAGTACCAAGGTTTGTCCTTGGTTCCTTCTAAGTGAAAGCACTGTCGTTCCTCTTTAAAAAAGGAAATTTCCTTCCTAGTGAAAGCACTATCGTTTCTCTTTAAAAAAGGAAATTTCCTTCCTAGTGAAAGCACTGTCGTTCCTCTTTAAAAAAGGAAATTTCCTTCCTAGTGAAAGCACTGTCGTTCCTCTTTAAAAAAGGAAATTTCCTTCCTAGTGAAAGCACTATTGTTTCTCTTTAAAAAAGGAAATTTCCTTCCTAGTGAAAGCACTGTCGTTCCTCTTTAAAAAAGGAAATTTCCTTCCTAGTGAAAGCACTGTCGTTCCTCTTTAAAAAAGGAAATTTCCTTCCTAGTGAAAGCACTGTCGTTCCTCTTTAAAAAAGGAAATTTCCTTCCTAGTGAAAGCACTGTCGTTCCTCTTTAAAAAAGGAAATTTCCTTCCTAGTGAAAGCACTGTCGTTCCTCTTTAAAAAAGGAAATTTCCTTCCTAGTGAAAGCACTATCGTTTCTCTTTAAAAAAGGAAATTTCCTTCCTAGTGAAAGCACTGTCGTTCCTCTTTAAAAAAGGAAATTTCCTTCCTAGTGAAAGCACTGTCGTTCCTCTTTAAAAAAGGAAATTTCCTTCCTAGTGAAAGCACTGTCGTTCCTCTTTAAAAAAGGAAATTTCCTTCCTAGTGAAAGCACTGTCGTTCCTCTTTAAAAAAGGAAATTTCCTTCCTAGTGAAAGCACTGTCGTTCCTCTTTAAAAAAGGAAATTTCCTTCCTAGTGAAAGCACTGTCGTTCCTCTTTAAAAAAGGAAATTTCCTTCCTAGTGAAAGCACTGTCGTTCCTCTTTAAAAAAGGAAATTTCCTTCCTAGTGAAAGCACTGTCGTTCCTCTTTAAAAAAGGAAATTTCCTTCCTAGTGAAAGCACTATCGTTTCTCTTTAAAAAAGGAAATTTCCTTCCTAGTGAAAGCACTGTCGTTTCTCTTACAACATGATTTGTGGTTTCGAATGGAATTTCATTTGCATTTTGTTTGTAAATCTGTAATTGTAATTGAGCGCCTACGAAGTTGTGTGAAAGCAAGTTTCAAAATGGTGGATAAATATGCTGAAGTATGAGCCAGTACAGCAGCAAGTCGATACAAGTATGGAAAATAGGGATGATAGCTCGAAAGGTAGAGTTTACTATCTTTTTAATTATGTTTGGACGATAAAATGATTTTAATTGATACTTAGGCCCAAGTTAGACACTATCCTATGGCCTGTTTCCATGTTGTGAATACTACAGACTGCTGCACGAGCTTTATCCACCTAGGTCTGGAAACGTCTGCGAAGTTAAGGAAAGGCTGACACTTCTCATGATAGACAGGTCACAGTGGCACAGTGGGGGTGGGAAAGTAATGTTCGCAAAACCACAGAACATGCACCAGGCGAAATGTGGCTCAAGACCTAGGACCTAAGGTCTTTTGGGCTCGATCAAATTTTGACTTTCCCTACATTTCACGTGATAGAATTGTTCTATATATTGGTTGCAATCCTCGTCAATGAAATGAACAAAATTTAGATAAATATTTAATCAGTCAGGGGGCGATGCATATTGTTTGTAAACACGTAAATTAAGGTAGAGAATTATCCTTAGGTCTTAGGATCCATTCTCGTAGTTTTTATTCTTCTGAATAGCCTAACATTTGCCTCCCGTAGCTGTGCCTCGCAGCGGGTTGAGTGACAAAGTTGACTGACATCCCTGATCATAATTCTCTTCCGTTTCTTGTCTCGTGATCTGCATTTGCAATTTGTATGCATTGCATAATTTAAAGTTTCCTGGGAGATAAGCTTGCTATTATTGGGCAACTTTCAGATTACAAGGAGAATTTTGAAATGTCAAAGTTGGAAATAAGTGAACCAGACAACCTTGGATCGATAAACGCAGCGATGGAAACTGACGCAGTCACTACGAGAACCAAGTCCCCGAATGAAAATACTGGCCTAAACCAAATGAAGAAAAGCACGGATGACAATGCCAGCACCTACTTCACTCAGAAAATCCACATACCAAAAGGAGATGACCAGGTTAATTTCATTCTAGTATATCCTTGCAGGGTTGATTTAAAATCCGAATTAGGATGGCCTAAGTATCTAGCCTAGGCCTAAGTTCTGTTTCTAAATCGGAAATGAAATCTGGATTTTCAAACTAGACAACTTGTAATGGAGGCCTGTAAGTACAATTCAATAGCATTTTGTTAGAAAAATATGTTATTCAATAAATCTATTAAGAAATATTTGTTCTATTGCTGCATGCTTTATCTTCCATCACCTTCCTCCCTGTTGTTTTACGAAATAGGCCATAAAACAAATAGTCTTGCCTCACCTTTGAGCATTATTGCGAAATATGCCAATGAAATCTCATTTAGGCTCGGCAGCTAAGCTAGGGATACTAAGCTAGAACAGGCTAATTTTTTTGAAATTAGCTCGTTCTGGCTAATTTTAGCCTGTTTTGGCTAATAGATACATAATTATTTTCTTGAACATTTTCAAGCCCAGAGCCCCAGACGGGCTAAAACATTGATTTCTTGGATTTCCAGGAACCGGGGCACTATTTTGAAGTGATATATGAGTTCCACGCATCAAGAAACAGGGATTTTTGTAAAAAAATTTTGGGGTTTCTCCGGCGGAAGTTTGAGGAAAATGTGACTTTAACTTTTGTGACGTTTTCTATGGTTTTTTCTGATGCGATGAAGTTCGCGTAATGATGCCCGTGCCCTGCGGCAAAATGAAAAAAATTGATAATTCAGACTTAAACACCAGCTTTGTACATTTCTGTAATGAGGTCTTTTAATTAGATGTTTATCAATACAATGTAAATTACAAAAATGCTTACTTTAAAAATTGCACTCATAAAAGCCTTGTTTCTGAAGCTTCCCTGCACGGCGCAGGCGTCATTACGTGGACTTCACCGCATCAGAAAAAACAATAGAAAACGTCACAAAAGTTAAAGTCGCATTTTTCTCAAACTTTCAAATCCCCAAATTTTTTTACATAAATCCCTGTTTCTTGATGTGTTGAACTCATATATCGCTCAAAATAGTGCCCTTGTTCCTAGAAATCCAAGAAATCAATGTTTTAGCCCGGTTTGGGCTTGAAAATGTTCAAGAAAATAATTTTTTATTAGCCAAAACGGGCTAGAATTAGCCAGAACGAGCTAATTTAAAAAAAATTAGCCCGTTCTAGCTTGGTATCCCTAGCTGCTTGGTACCTCTTGATTGGGAGTTTTCCTTCAATTTTTAAAATTTAAACGGTTTAAACCCTTTTTCTTTTGCAATAAACAACTGGACATTGTCCCAGCCCTTAAAACCCAGCCCTTATTTTTTCATTTTTCTTTTACAGTACAAATTTAGTTTCAAGAAACTATGGGCCTTCACGGGGCCTGGTTTCCTAATGAGTATTGCGTACCTAGACCCTGGAAATATCGAATCTGATCTGCAACAAGGAGCCGTGGCTCAGTACAAGGTATATCATCTGTATGATATTTCTATATGGTGTATGGGGCCCATATTTTATATGGCATGCATTATTAGTAATTTGTAGTCTGTGATATTGATAAGTCAGCAGTTAGATAGTACTATGTGGGAATTTAAATGATAGAACTTTAGAACTAAACCCATGTAAAAGCAGGATTAGGAAATCAAGATAATCTTTGAGAATGAAACTGACCTGAGTGGGACTCAAGTCCCACGACTCACTGAATGCAGAGAAAAACTTATCAGGGCTCTTCAGCAACTGCACAGGAACTGCTGAAGGGGATGACTTCCCCCACCAGGAGGACCATGGTTGTCCTACATCAGGATAGGTGGTGGGGCTGCAATTTGTGCGACTAAAATCTCCTGGGTTTCTCAAGTCCTGGATGGGAAGTAGAATAGCACACTAAAGTGCCAATCTAGAGGTTGTGGGTTGGAGTACTACTACGCGCTACGGTCATTTTCATTCCCGCGAATTATCTCAATTAAAGATAGAACTGTTGGAAAGAACAATAGAAAATGGCCTTGCACACTTATAAGATACACTGGCCAGAATTGCTATACACGCTTTTTTGTAAGGAACCTTATAAGAAACCTACATGTGAAAGGTTGAAAAACTTGAGGAACTTCTACTACTAAAGGTCAAATCACTAAGGAACTATATTGTGTCAGACTATATCAGTGATGTAGCTATGCAACTCTTATCTAATGACTCTTATTAAAGCTTTACGTTCTGTGGGCCTGGCCTAAGCTTTTATGTATTGTAACATGAATTCTTATCAAGAGTTTATTGCAGAAAGCTAAATTTCAATGGTTTTCTTGCGTCGGTACTTATTCCTTACTTAATGAGTACTTATGATTAAGGAACTATTAAGGAACTTTTAGAACTACATAGTGGTCAAAAGAGCTCTCTAAATAAGAAACTTAAAAAACTAGGCCCTGAGCTTGGTTCCTTATAAAAAAACATGTACGCTTGAAAGGGGATTAAAGCTACATACTACATCAGCAACAGGTATAGTGTCGTATATGAACAGTCACAATTATATGTACAGGAGGAGCCTGAGAGAGGTCCTCCTGATGCTAGAAAGCATATTCATGTCGTGGGATGCGGGGCAAAGTCATGAGATGGGACAAAGTCAGGGATATGGGATAAAGTCATGGGGTATGGCATAAGTTTATGGGATAGGAAATGGGACATGGATTCTCTGAGGATGTTCTAGTAGACATATAACTGGGAACACCTTCCTGCTTTAATACCTCTGTAAGAGTCTTTTTGAAGGAAAAAACACATTTCTCAAAACCTCAATTAATGAACCGACAAGGACTCTCAAAATCGGAAAGGAAATATTGATAGCGAAAGGGAAAGCCTATTATTATAATTTTATTTGATGTTTTTGCTGATATTGTTTTCCTTCATCTTTTAGCTCATATGGATCTTATTCGTTGCTACTGTCATGGGGTTGATGATGCAGGTAATTAACAATAAATGTATGAATTCTTTTCAAAAATTGTCCCCTCTGTGTTTGCAAAGGTTAAACTTTGTGGTCTTCCCATCATTTTCGTTCAATAAACTTTTGCAAGCTTTAAGGCTGAAATACACGATCAGTTTTTTCCGTCAGTTTTTTCTTTTGAGTTGAAATTTGAAACGTTTTCTGACGTTTTTTACTGATCAGTTTTTTCGAAAGAAGAACGTGTTAAAACTTCCAGTCAGAAAACGTCACGAAACGTCTCAAATTTTGACTGAAGAGAAAAAACTGATGAAAAAACTGACGAAAAAACTGATCGTGTATTTCAGCCTTTAGAGTATGTAGTAAAAGCTCTCAAATGAGAAAGAAGAAGCCAACTTTGTAAATAAAAGCCCAAATTAAAGATTGAAGGCTAAAAATCTTACTAAAAATTACATAGCTTGCAGGTTTGTCTACTTCCTGATATTTTATTTGACTGAAATTTGATTTGGGCCATTTTTTCTTTCTATGCCCTCCTCTCTAAACGCTTTATTCAAAAAAGGTTCTAAAGCTAACAGCATAATCTTTGTTATGTTGCTTGATTTTTGTTTTCAAAAACTGCTTATTTTTCTCGAAAAAGTTTGATTTTCATTTTGATATTTTTGTTCCTTCTAGACTTTAGCTGCAAGACTAGGGACTGTCACTGGCTCACATTTAGCAGAGGTCTGCCACGAAAAGTATCCCAGAATTCCCAGAGTTATTCTGTGGGTTATGGTTGAGATTGCAATCATTGGAAGTGATATGCAGGTAGGATTGTAGTTAATAGGCCAATAGGCAAAGCAAATCCAAGATTCAAAAATATTGAGTTGGATCAAGGACACTTGGTTTAGGAAAGATGCCTCTAAACTAATGCATACTTCTTTTTGAATAAACCGCATTGCAAAAGGGAACCAATGATATTATTGTCCATAAATTCCTTTTTTGAATTTACTTCTCCCAGAGCTGCCCATTCCCAAAGCAAATATTTTTAGACCTATTCCATGAAAGCCTAACCCTTTAAAACTTTGTAAAGATAAGACATTTTTTACCTTATCTTGGATTCTATTAAGTTATCATGACACCAATAGTATTCCAATAGAATTCATGCACATGGGGTAAAATTTGTTAACTTTTATTTGAATGTTGTCTGAAACTGAAAAGTAATTTATACCTATACTTGTATCTGAATCCACTATTCCTTGTTTATTGTAGGAAGTAATTGGCACAGCAATAGCATTCTTTCTACTCTCTGATGGAAGGTTAGTGAGCTTAGAAAAATTAAAAAAACATTGTCTGCCTTTTTTTCTTGGTAAATCTTTGATATTGTTTAGCCATGCCTTGACCCTTGCATTGCTTTTATATATATCATAGTACAATAAACCACTGAATTTTTCTCATTGTGTAGGATTCCTCTCTATGCTGGTGTTCTGATTACTATAACAGACACGTTCATCTTCCTTTTCCTTGACAAATACGGTTAGTACATTAACATTTCTATTTACTTCAACCTTTTAGGTTAGCATAACAGGGCATGGTGTAGAATTTGATTCATGACATAAGTCTGTGCTTTGCTATTTGTTTGATAGGTAAATGCTGATTTGACTATCAGGCTGGGCCGTGTATCGGCAACATGTGCTTCATCGCTATGTGTTGAAACAAAAGACGTCCTGTAGTGTTTTTGCACGTATTTTTGCTACAGAACTAAAAAAGCATAAAGTTTTTTCATATTTTTTAACTTAGCATAGTTCAGGAATTTATTGGGTGAGCAATGGCTACTATAGACTTATGAGTTTATCAAGTTGGTTGATAAATAGCCCTATAATATGTTACTCATGTTTTTACTCATGTTAGGCCTGAGGAAGTTGGAAGCGTTCTTTGGACTTCTAATCACTATAATGGCGTTCTCTTTTGGTTATGAGGTTAGTTGTAGCAAGTTTCTTTATTAACTTTGTATTTCTTTGAAAATGATAATTGGAATTTCTGCGAGGCCATGGCGTCCCAATACTGAGTCTACCTCTCTTCCCATTCAGGGCAGTCGTTTCTATCTTAAGCATCAACCATAAAAAGCTGATGTCTGAATGAAAGCAAGCATGATTGAATTTAATTGTAGAATGCACATCCGAATAAACTGAAATTACCAATGAATATGACACTCATCAGAGCTGTGCTTGTTAAGACTATGGCTGGTTTCCTACTAGAGGTCCACGTGTTCATAGACTAGAGGGATAAAACTACCCTCTTTCTAATTTTTTTTGTTCTTCAACTTCTTTGTCCCCTCTGTATGTAATCACTGTGTTGTGTTTTCAGTACGTTGTCGTGAAGCCAGATCAGACCGAAGTTATGAAAGGTTTTATTCCTGGTTGTGGATCATGCAGTCAAGCAGTTGTGACGCAGGTAGGATCCAATATCTTTCAACATACCTGTTGAAAACTAAAGTCTTGTTATCTAAATTCATCATTTAAACAGTGGAAGACTGATTTTACAAGCCTTGCAACCTGTTTTCATGATTTAAATTTATGGAAAACTTATAAACAAGCGCTGTAACCTGTTTTCATCAATTAGATGGTTGAAGACTGGTATGACGAGCCTTGTAACCTGTTTTCATCAATTAAAGGGTGGAAGACTATGGTATTACAATCCTGGTTTACAGTTTTGCTATTTTGAGCTTTCTGCCAAAGGCCGTGGATTCTTGGATGATCATCTACCACTTACTATCCTAAAAATGGGATTGGACTACTAACCAATTTTCTAGCCTACTGGTGAGATGTCCCACCTAAAGACGAATCATAATTCTGTCTGGTTGACCCGTTTCTTCTCTGTGATGACAATAATAATAATGTATCATATTTATACAGGATAACCTTTTCAGTAAAGATTTTACTGCTATCACTAAGGGTCCTGTTGAATTAAAGTATTCAAAGTAAAATATAAACTTTCACTTGTTAAAGTGTAATGCTTAAGAATGGTCTCCATCTTCTTTCAGGCTGTTGGAGTCGTTGGTGCTGTTATTATGCCGCACAATTTTTACTTGCACTCTGCCCTTGTCAAGGTATTTATTCTGATTTATAACATCTTTATTTTCATGGTCGGTTGTCATTGTTTGAGGACATGAATGAAAGGACCTCCTGTGGACTTATGAAGTATCAGACCGTGTCGAGCTACAAGCACCCAAGAGAAGCCTGTTTGTAATGGCTGGTAAAGACTCTTTAAAAATGATTAACATCCATGTACGTTAACCTAAACCCTGACTCTTAACCCTTAGTTGAACCTTAATCCTTCTGAATTCTTATTCCCAAACTCTTAAAACTGCCTCTGCATTTCTAAGACCCTATAAACTTGTTGGGATCCCCATTCTTGTTATTGATAAGTTTCAATTTTTTATATGCGTTATAGAAAGATCCAGCTGACTAACTCCACAATTAGATCTTTTAGTCAATTTTGTGGTTAATGTTCACATAAACTGATGACTTGTTCGTTCTTATTTTAGTCCCGAGAAGTTGACAGAAAGAATAGAAAAGATGTAAAAGAGGCGAACATGTACTTTTTCATTGAGTCAGGTAAATAATTGTTTGTTCGTTTGAGCTTATAATACGACCTTTTTTTGTACAATCACACTCCCTGAATGCCTTAATGAAATAGTACAACTGAAGCTATCTGAGAAGATAGAAAATTGTGTTAAAGTATCTGTGTTGACTCTACTCTACAGGCATCTTAGATAGATTGCCTTGGTTGTCAGTTTCACATTTAAAGTTAAAAGTATCTGTCTTGTTTTTCTGTTTTCAAAATTGTGAAGAATAACTTTTTATTTTCTAGCAATAGCCTTGTTCGTATCTTTCATCATCAATCTGTTTGTTGTTGCTGTTTTTGCAGGGGTAATTCCACAATTTTTTCATCCTTAATTTCTGTTTTAGTTTATACAACAGTTGAGTTGGTAACAGTCAATTTTAGAATCGAAGAATTACTGGTCAATATCATTTATTGTGCTCGTTTTATTAGTATTGATTTAATCTCATCGAAACCAATATCATTATATATTTTCATTAGCCGCATTTTAGCATCGTCTAACAATCTAAACAATTCTTCAACTTTATTAAAGACTTATCACCTAACAAATATGTCAGAAGTTACTAAAAAAAGTTTTCGTCTACACAAAAAAGGTTTTTAATTTTGGTCAATGTTATGCACATGGAAAGATTTCGATTATCTGGTGTTTTCCAGCAAACGCTTGAAATAATATTCAACTATATTCAACTGTATGTCTTCCAACAAAACCAAAATCACTCACGATCTTCTGTTATTTCTAGGCATTTTTCAACCAAACATACGGGGATGTTGTGAGTATTCACTTTTGCCTTTGCTTTGACTTGATTATTGCTTTCATTTCATTCTCAATTTCATTTTGTCTCTCCTAAACGTAAACTTAAAAATGAATGCTTCAAAGTCTGAATTATTAAAAACTTTGTTTCTCTTCTAGTTTCAAATGTGCACTAAAGCTGGCAATACTCATGCCAAAATTTTTGACAACAATGTAAGTTTTGATTCTTTACGTGTAAGTCTCTATTCTGGGAAGAACTTAAATATCAGGATTATCAAAATAAACAGAAAGGTAGGAATCATGCAAAACGAGTGAAACATTGCAAAGATCGTTTTAGCCACATGCCAAAATACTCTTCCATGATTTTCGTTGAAATGTGGTGTGAGTTTTTGCGTCGCTGTTAGATTAACTTGCGGCCTTTCTAATCCCTGGACTTGTAGTCATAGATGCAAGGCCCTGTGTGGTATTTTGACAGGTTATATTGACTTGTTTTTCAGAATCCCAACAAGACACTTGAAGGAAACCTTTATTTTGGTGTAAGTTGTGTTTTTGTTCGATATTTATTGAATATTGTTATTTTGATCCGAAAGGCTCCTTACACATCATGACACTATTGTTTTTGCTGTGAGGTAAGTTAAAGGCCTGTCCTTAAATATGGAGGCAGGAAATTGTGGCATTTTCATGGCTCATATTGACATAGTAATAGACTTTTTGAGTACCTCTAGAGGGATGGACTCAATTGCTTCTGCAGTTGATTGTTGGCTAAAACATCGTTTATGTTTCAGGGTGTATTTCTTGGCTGCAAATTCGGTAACATTGCGATGTACATTTGGGCCATTGGTTTACTTGCAGCTGGTCAAAGTTCTACAATGACAGTAAGTCGACAGTTTTTCATTCACATTTTCCCCATCATTAACCTCCTTAAAATGCACCGCCAAAAATAATCTTTGATAACTTGTCCTATAAATGTCTTATATTTAGTGGATTGTATGGATTCTAGTTTATATTTATTCTGGAGTAGCTGAATAATCAAACAGATATGCAATGCAATGACTTGTAAATGTGCTTTAAAGTTTGATCTATTTTGAAACAAACATCAACTTGAATTTTTGCAACAATGAATGCTGAATTTTATATAACCTGTCAAATGCTATGTACTTTTTGCACGACGCTAGTCAGTGCAAATTTCCTCAAACATTTATTTTATGTGTCTAAATGCTGAAACAAATAGGCTTGTCTTTAAATGTATTTCGTCTCATTTCAGGGAACATATTCCGGCCAGTTTGCCATGGAGGTAAAGACATTTATTTCTATCATTTTTCTGTTTATTTCTCGATATAATTTTTCCAGGCCTTGTACAAAAGTAAAGACCATTAAAGATCCACCCAATATACTCTTTGATCAAATAAACTTTTTGGTTGCAGGGATTTCTTAAACTTTCTTGGGCAAGATGGAAGAGAGTATTGTTCACAAGATCAATCGCAATTGCACCAACTCTTTTAGTTGCGACTTACAAAGGGATTCAGGATTTAACAGGGATGAACGACTTTTTGAATGTCCTGCAAAGTCTGCAGGTATGTCAATAATCAAAAAATTATTCTAATTCACTAACACTGGAAAAGAACTTATATGTTTAGTTTGCGAAAGCACAGCTACATTGAATTGTTGGAGCCCACAGGCCCCACTATCTGGGTCTGGTTAATGATTTTCTGTGGAGGAAAATTGACTAGTTAATGAATGAGTTAAAATGAGTTTGGGATTATGTACATTGTATTGTACATTTAAGCACTAATTGGCAGAAAAGAAACAGGAAACTACACTTTCATCTCGACAAGCCTGTTTCGTGATTGCTCACTCATCAGGAGTCTCTTTTCTGCCAATCAGTGCTTATCTATGCTCTACTTCAATGTATTGAGCACTATCTTCTGAAAACCAATACACTGGCTTTATTGTACATTTACATTTGCTTTAACCAATATACTGATTACCTTCTAAAAAGAAGCTTAACATCAGTGTCATAAAATGAAAATGAAAATTGATGAGAGGAAAAATGAAGAAATTGGTTTAGTAAACAAAACTTTTTTTAAGTGAAAAGGTATCTTAGCATAGTTAATCTATTCCGTGAAAATAGCCAATCGCATCTGGAGAGGATTTGGGAATTTTACCTGAAGCACGAAAAATAACCAAAGGACGTTAGAACATTTGGGACACTTATTAAACGCTGAAACTTAAAAATTTAAGTCCAGTTTCTTAGGACCAGAGAGCGAGGACTGGGAGTGTCACTTGCCACCATTGCCCACTGGCATCTTTTATCTAATAATTATTGCTAGGAAAATTGTCACTGACAGAACCATATCACACGAAATTACATTTCTATTTCTGCTGTGGACAGCATAGAATGGTGTTCTGTCTGCTTTGATGTTTTTATCCTTGATATATAAACAAGAATTTATTTCATGTTTTATTTCAGTTGCCATTTGCTGTTCTGCCTTTGCTCACTTTCACAAATGACAAGGGGATCATGAGAGAATTCAAAAATAATAAGTATGAATTTCTTTGCATGTTTTCCTTCTAACTTTTACTTTGATGCTTCAAACTAACCGGTATACGTGTCCACTCGCTGTGTTGCCCTCTCTCACCTACACAAATGATAGAACAATGAGTCAAAAATAATCAAAATCAAAATAATTAGTTTGTATGTATCTGTTTATTTTGTATAACGTGGCCAATAGAGCCTAAGGCTGTTCCTTTCAATTATTCTAATACTTTGCAACCCCAATTGTTATAAATGAGGAACTGGCATTCAAAAGTTGATCTTGGTAAAGGGTTTGAAAAATCTTTGACTTAGACAGGCATGATTTCTGGATAAAATATTTGATAAGTTAAGAGAATATATAATAGAATTCTGAAATTATTCGACATTGATATTTATGACGATGCCTCCAGGCTGTTGTTTTAGGACCCCCTCTTGGATCTTGTAGGTTGATAGATTAGCAACATTACCAGGTTGATTGTGACACTAATGTCTTCTTTTTTAGGATAACGATTATAGTGACTTGGTTGCTGGCTGCGACAGTCATTTCCATCAATTTATATTTGGTCGTCGACAGTGTTCATAGCAGTGTGGTAAGTGGCGTTTCGAACCATTGCAAATGAGCTGCAAATAAACGCAGAAAACTTTAGCATAAATGACATTTCGATATTTTTACTTGAAAACGCAACTTTTGGATCGTGAAAATGAAGTCTCTCTAAATATGCTCAGCCTTCAGATTCGATGGAATGTCTTGAATCCATGAACGAGATCGCTAATTTCTTTGAAATAAAACTGTTTTCTGCGTCAATTCAACATTAGTCATCCATTATGATGCAAAAATACACCGAAAAATATTATTTGATTGTTTTTCTTCGTTCTACTGGCTCTCCCTTTCTATCCACTGTCGGAGGTCGTTGGGTCGAGTCCTGCTGACTAATTTTCTTTCACTCAAACTACCTCGATTAGTTTCTCGAATCCTGCTTTGTCTCAAGCTCGTATTCTATCGTTGAATTTTTTATTTCACCAGCCTACTAGCTCTGTTGTGTATGTAAACAAGCTGTTGTTTTAATTGCAGATGGATGGACATAAACTCATACTAATTGCTGTCGTCCCTCTCATTATTCTATGGATCATTTTCTACCTTGTTCTGGTGAGTTTAGACATTTATGGATCATTTTATACCTCGTTTTGGTTAGTAAGAAATTTTCTCTGTTAGTGGACACTAGTTTGATGTGAGTACCCACAGCATGGTCGACAAAGGGGGAAAGGGTTGTTAAAATTGACACAATTTATCATTACGCCCTCTGGTCTACCCTGGGGTTCAACGAATACTCTGGAGGGGCCAGCGTGCAATGGCTCATGCTTTGCTCTTCATTGTCTTTACATTCAAGGTTGATCCTTTAGCTGGTGTGAAAACCGCTTACTCACCATTAAATTCAAAGTGCAAGGAGAGATGCACTTTGAAACATTTTAATTTGTGGTATTTTTAGAATTTATTTTGTTGCTTGTAATTCCTATGAGGAAGTTTTTTATCTCTGAAATTACCCAGAAAAAGATGGGTAAAACTCAAAACTATATTTCTATTTGATAATTGGAATAAATTGGAATAAATTGGAATAATTGAAATAAATTCTTCATTGGTTTTTCAGGCATACTATGCTGCTGGATTTCATTTTCTGGACAGATTCTCGGTATGTTGAAATCATGAAGCTCGTCTCTGTGATAATTTACCCTGTCTCTAATTCTATTTCAAGTTTCTCCCTTTTTTCCAAGTAAAGTTTTTGCCAGTGAATGAAATTAAAACAAGTACAGGAGTTATCGTTTCTGAGTTCTTCAGTGTTGGGAGAGTTCCATGATTATGAATACTGTACGGATGTATCTTATAGAGTGCTTGAATCAAAAAATTCTAAAGCATTAAACAGATGTCACAATGCAATTCTTATTATATTGTTAATCAAACATTAGGAGTCATAAAAGGGGTCGCTCGAACTGATGGCTAATTTACTTTTCTTGAATCTTGTTTTTGATTGCTGAGAAAGAAACGGCTTGAAGTCAATAGAGGCTGTGCTTGTTTATTTTTCAATAATAAGCATTCCTCATTTGTGGTCTGTCATGTGATTGCTAATGAGCTATTTTCAGCCGTTAACTCGGAGAACCTCGCAATGTGTTTTCATCTTCCCTTGAATGTACGGATGATTCTTGATATTTACTGTGGAGCCTAGGGACCGTAGTTGGAAGTGGATAGGTAGTAACGTGTTTGATATTTCTATTTGATTGAGAAGATAAACCATTAAGCTAGCAAACCTTGATGTTACAATTCTAAATCATTTTATAATCATTTAAATAAACCATGAAACATTTCGTGAATTGTGATGGTATGATTTACTTTCAGTGGCTGCAAAGAAAAGATTACCAAAGGTATTTGAATGAAGAGGACGACATCAGAGAAGTTGAAGGGGGAACAAGTCAACCGAATTAACTTGTGTTGAGCGATGATATTGTAGACTTAATTCAATACAGAACATCACGCTAACCTTATCCAGGGAGAAAGTTTATAGTTTGTATTTTAACACTCTTTTTGTATGGGTGCGTTGTCAGTTAACTAACTCGATAGTTAAGTCTCTGCTGAATTGGGCAACATTGTCTTGAAGCATTCAAAACGAATGACAACCATGCTGTTCAGCCATCGTGCCTTTTTCATACAAGTAGGCCTAAGTCGGCCATTTTCATCAACAGATATTCACCTGAAAATACCTGACTATATTCTCCACTCTTACGATTATACGACAGCCCAGTTAAAAAAGTTAATGATAAAGTAGGAGACTAATTCAAAAATAACCATTCATTAACATCGCTAAAATCTTCTTCAATAAACTAACTCTACTTTTGAAGATACAGCCCTTCTCACTCAAAACACCAATGCCCTCTCGAGGACGTGTTTCTCCAGTCCAGAGAAATCACTTTAGAAACTGCGTTTGTTACGCTCCTTTTCTGACGTCTTACACCCTTACTCTGTTGGGTTGTGTCAGACAAATGAGCACGTTTTCCTGTTTCTCAATTCTCGGGTTAATGTATGTAATCGAACAGGGAATATTAGAAATGTTTATTTTGGTATGAATAGTAACTCGTATTTGTGAGCAATAGATGATTGTTGTACTAAAAAAAGTTCTTGTATCAAAACACAAAGAGACGTCGAACTTTTTATTAAAGTAACAAATTTGATAATGTACTAATTTATTTATCGATTTGAGTGGCAAGTCATTTCAAGAAAAGTGCACAATGAGATTTTTTGATTTGGAAAGATTCGACTTATTAAAATCAGAAAGTATATGATATTTCAAAGTGGTTTGCCTCTTATGTCGATTAACTTATTTTTCATTGAGGAGTTTTATAATTCTAGGAATGAATATAGATCAAAACGTCAATGAAGTTATATTTTTTGTCTAAAAACCTCAATTTTGTTTGTAAATCCACGGTCTGTACTTTTTTACTTCTTGGACATTCAAAGTGGCTCGTGAAGCTTTTTTATGCAAAACAGTAAACCGAGACTTACGTCAAACTTCGGAGTCTATTTTTGCTGTATTGCACAGTATTTTATTTGGTACCTTTCTTAAGTGCGTTATTGGTGAGACGAGAGGGATAGAGAAATAATTCACAGGGGTACCAGATGAACAGGTTCCACGAATTTCTTTTGCCACGTGACCTGCTCGGGCTGTGATTCTAGTGCTAGTCAGTCGAAGGTCGACAAGGGAAGGAGAGATGAGACAACTTGTCAGCCATGTTTCGACGGACTACGCAGCCTTTGCCATCACATTGTTGTTAGTACTAATTGTCACCCTTGCATACCTGTTTCTGGTAAGTTTTATTAAAATCTATTCGTAATATTGTGGGCCTGGTTTGTCTATGGTATGAACAAGGCACGGCCTAAATCATGAAACTAGGCCTATAAAAGCATGAAAGTGAAGCAAGGTAGCCTACAAACTTTGAAACAAGGATTCCATACGAAGCATCATTACCAGGCACGAATAGCTCACCTCATGATCCATCAGTGTGCCAAGTAAACAATACAAGGAATAGATATGAAGTGCCCAAGTAAGTGGCTTATTAAGCCAGGGTTAATATGTCTTCTATTTGAAATCATGACCATGAGTTGTGACAGAAGACTGGCTTAAGCAGACTCGGCCAATTTGGAATGGCCCATATGTTAAAGTAGGAGGGTTGTTGATTGAACCAAAAGTGAATTTCACCCCCTTTATGTTCAGAATCAGCTGACTTGAGATATTAATCGTTTTTCTTATATGATATAACATATAAGACATGTAAGACTTGAGAGACATGAGATATGATCCAATATAATATAATTATTATGCGTCTCAGCTGCATGATAAATTTTAGGAGAAGCAGGATTCGGAAAATCAACGGAGATAATGTTGTGAATGAGAGAGACTTGAACCTACAATCTCTAGGGTAGTTCTGTAGTGTGCCCACCACTGAACAATGGGGGCCCTCATTCAATGCAGGCCTTTAGTTTTTGTCGTACTTGGCTCATTGCATTAGCAAAAATTACCTCCACTAAATGGTGAACCTAAATGCAGCACCACTTCTGATCATTCCTATGAACTTTGCTGAGATTTTGTTTCTTGTAGCTTGATAGGAAGAAAAACCAATTGTCTTTTCCTGGCCTAGCTCCTTCAGACTCTGAGTAAGTATCAGATGAGATGTCAACTTTGTTTAAGAAATTTTCATCTTTAAACAACTCTGAGAAGAGTCCTTTGGTGGGATAAGCATTGGACTGTTGAAAGACCTTAAATCAGAACTTTAAACCTTTCAAAAAGTATCAATTATCAACAGTTGAGCAGTGGAACAAGAATGCTTTATGAGTCAAAGATGACAGTCATGACCATAAGTTTGAGCAGTCTAAAATTACATATTCAAATAGTGGGGCATTAATTCGTGTTTCGGATTAAATCCTTCTTCAGAGCCATATAATATTAACATTAATTCACATAATGGCTCTGAAGTAGGATTTAATCTAAAACATGAATTAATGCCCCACCGTGGATAAGCCTGGAGTTGTGAAGACATCAAGGTTACTGTGCTACCTTATTGTCCTGGTTTAGGACAGTGGTTAGCGCGCTCGCTTGTGTCCAATCAAACCCGGGTTCGAGACACGGTGGAGGCATATGTCAATTGCAGTAGCCTGCTCTGGTATAATTTAATTATATTCAAATAGTGATCAGCAAGGCCAAAGATGAAAGAAACCAGTTACCACTTGTGACCAGTAAATTATGCTTAATCAGACCATTGGCTCCAAAAACTTTCATCTGTGTGCTCATGACCATCCTTCCCCATATGGAAATACCTTAGAAAAACATTAAATATGTAGATGTCCCAAGCAGTATTTGAACCCAGGAAATTTAGTGCTGTGTTTAGTTATCTCACTAAATCATTTATATAGGTGTAAAGGGCCCAAAAAAATAAAGAAAAATCCCAAATATCGAAAAGAAACATTAAGTTTGGTCAAATCAAAGAGTTGGTCCTGGGCCCCATAATTTCGGTCGCTGACTATCTGTAAGGCAACACTAGATTGCAACAAAATTATCTCAACTTATTTTCCAACCTTTGTAAAATTCATTGATTTCATTAAATTCTGCCATTTAACTTCTCAGACTTGGTAATTTGGTGGATGTAAAGAAAGCTGGAAGTCTTCATGAATTCCTTGTGGACCTACACAAGAAATTGGGACCGATCGCCAGTTTTTGGTGGGGCAAAGAACTTGCCGTTAGTCTTGGCTCATCTATCCCTTGGAAGAATGTCATAACGCTGTTTGATAGGCCAGGTAAAGTCATAATTTTTGAGTAACTAAATGCATAATATTCATCGCCCTCTATTCTTTGCTGAGTTTTTATTATGTTATTAGAATGTAAGATGAGAAAAGTGATTGGGATGCAAAGCAAATCAACAGTCTTTAAAATATTTTCCTTTTTCAGTTGAGCAGTTCAGAATGTTCATGCCCCTGATCGGCCAAACCAGCATTCAATATGCCAATGGGGCAAACGGAAGAAAGAAACGCCAGATTCTTGATCGAAGTTTCAGCCACGCTGCTATTTCAGCATATGGTCCAATCTTTAATGAGGTATCTATTTTCAACCTTACACTCTCTTGCATATCCTACCTAATTTAAAACTTTTCATTAGAAATAGGATGTCTTTGGATGGCTAGAAACGGCTAGGGCTGCTACAATTTTCATCAACATTTGCATTAATGAATGATTGGTGTACTATTGCATTGCATTGAGATATCAAGCTCTTGCAATTTTACCTTAAATATTGATTTCTCAAATTTTCTGTCCAATTCCTCAGGTTGGTGCAGAAGTGGCAAAAAAGTGGAGCACGCTTCCTAAAGGTGAACATATTCCATTACGACAACACATGCTTGCGGTTGCTCTTAAATCAATGATGTGCTCAGCATTTGGCCTGAAAATGAACTCTACAAAAGACATCCTTGAATTTGAAAAAGGCTATGACCTTGTAAGTTTCTATTTAACACTGGAAACAACTAGATATGAATGTAGTCACGGAAATTCTTATTTACAAGCCTCTTACTTTCTATGTTTGCTCATTTGAGTAAGAAATAGCTTCAAAAATATGCTGCAAAAATTTCGAAACTTGATATATAATTCAAACATCAATATCAAAAGCTGCAACTCCTTCAAATTAATGCTCTAAGTTGAAAGGTTGCGAAATGATTGCAGGAAGGATTTAATTAATTGCAAACTTATCCAAGAACAGGGGAAACTAAAGAATTCATCTGGTTAAAGTGGATGGAGTAAAAACAAGTGATAATAAAAGTTGAGTTGGTTAAATGAAAATCAATCTCTTTTTAGTGCTGGAGTGAGATGGAATATCGATTAGGAAATGGTATGCCCGAGCCTGGAAGTGAAAGGGAAAAGAATTTTGATCAAGGTGAAAACTTTTTTTTTTCATCTTTCTGACATGCTACTTTAGATAGGTCTCATTGGAAAGGCCTTATTAGGTTTGCTATCTTTGTGATTTTTCTTGCTGTCCTAAATTTTTACATTTTAAGTTTAAATTTAACCTGTTGCTCCCATTAAATGTTAGACAATAGCTTAATAGTGATCAGCTTTGCTGTGTTTTTTATTTTTCTTGCCATTGTTAGACTTTTGCTGTCTATCATATTTTTAGGCAAGAAGATCTTGCTTGATAAAACAAAGGAGGTGATTGCCCATCGCCGGGCAGTTAAAGACAAAAAGGAGCATGTTTTCCTTGACGTTATCCTCAACGAAACTGCTGAGTTCCCAACTGAAGAATCGGTGAGAGTATTTCTTGAACGGAGGCATCACTAATACTTCATATAGGCTGCAATTATTTTGCTATAAAACAGTGTCAGAATTTTATTACATTTCTATAGGTACCAATATTAATAATTTCACTATTTATATAATTACCACAAACAGTTTCTTTTGAGATGGAAAGTCCCGCAAAAATCTATGACCAATTAAGCTTAAATCTCTGACCCTGAAGACTAGGATTTTTGTCAATAGACTATGCTATTGAATTCATGAATTCTCTGTCTTAATTGGGGAAGTACTTGATGCATGAATACAGAGACATAGAATAAATATTTATTGGTAAATCTCCCAAAAGGTGGGTAACGTGTAGTTTCCCTGAACTCTTTTTTATCATTACAGACTATGCTATGTTTGATTTTCTTCTATGAATTAAATACCCTGTGATTTTCTCATCAGATCTGTGATATGGTGATCACCTACATAATCGGAGGCTTTCACACCACTGGCACATGTAAGTCTCACATTTCATTTGATCCACCTTGGAGCCCAAACACAAAAGTAATCAAAATAACTGACTCCCTCAGAAATTCTGTGTTTTCCTGACATTATTGACTTTTATTATTTTCCTGTCTAATAATTGATGCCAGCGGAACTAGGCCAACTCCATCATCATGAATTACGAATTTAGCACTTAAGACTTGATAAAGAGGTAAGAGAAATAAAGCCATACAAACTGAACATTTAATTGCGCATGGCTCGACTTAACTTTTTATAAATAGGCTAGTATTGTTATTGTAATGCTTATTTTCATTGTTGTAGTGTTGACCTGGGCAGTCTATTATCTGAGTATCCACCCAGAATGCCAAGAGAAGCTCCTAACAGAGATCAATAACACCATTGGTGCTGATGACGTAACATTGGAGAATATCAACAGTCTTACGTAGGTTCACCATTTCGAGTTTATCTTTGGAGTAGAGAGATCACGTTTCTAGACACCTGGGCCTCTCAACCCTCTCATGCCCATTTCATGAACCTGTTCACACGGCAGGGTGGCTCCTAAACTGAAATGGTAGCCTACAAGCTGATTAATTACCCCTAATCAGAATAATTAACCCCAAAGCTGAATGAAAAGTGTAAAAGCATATTGCAAATGAAGATCCTTCTAGAATTTGAAATGATTTTTGAGAGAAGCTTGCACGATGTGTTTGTGGTGAAATTTTGCCAAATCTCAATAAGCAGACGTTAGTTGACTAGACGTTAGTTGAATTGGATTGTATCGATTCTAGATTGAATTGAATGCGACGGAGTACTCGTAAATGTTAGCAGTTAGGTTTAATTAGCTTTTGCATATGGTTAGATTATACCACAAACTTGTAAACAGATTGATAATGATGATAATAATCAATTTCAGGTACATGCGTCAGGTGATTGATGAGGCCTTGCGGGCATCAGTGCTTGCACCGTGGGCTGCTAGATTCTCAGAATACGACATCGTTGTCGCTGGACACATCATTCCTAAACAGGTACGATTCTTGAATGATTCTCTCTAATGATTTTTAAATGATTCTAAAATGATTCTCTTAAATGATTCTCAAGTGATTCTTAAATCATTCTCCCGGATGATTTTTAAATGATTCTCTCAATGATTCTTAAATGATTCTCTCAACGATTCTTAAATGATTCTCAAATGATTCCCTCAAATGATTCTCAAGTGATTCTTAAATCATTCTCTCAGATGATTCTTAAATCATTCTCTCTGATTATTCTTAAATCAATATCTCAAATAATTCTTAAAGGATTCTCTCAAATTATTCTTGAATGATTCTCTCAAATTATACTTAAATGATTCTTACATCACTCTGCCTAATGATTCTTGATTGTTTACACGGTCACGGTCTTAGTAACTAGGATTAGAAAATTTGAAGATTTCCTGTTTTCTAATAAACCATTGATGTAGCCTAGTGTACGAGTGGTCAAGATGTAGAATATCAATTCTGAGGGCACAAGCTGCATGGCCCACGTCACCTGTGAAGCTGTCACGACCCTGACCTGCGTTAACAAATAAATATGCTAGATTGCTTGCTGCTTAATCAAGAACCCTGAAATAACTTGTTGAATTGCATTATGAACAAAAGATCTATACAAAGTAGATGGCTGATATTGAATGACATATTGCATACATCATAATGAATTACTCTAATTATGAAGATTATGCAATACTTATAATGAATGATAAATGTCGTTTTGAATCATCATAGAGAATATAGTTAGAGTCCTTGAGAGTATTCTTTGACATGAAATTGTTTATTTCAGACTCCTATTATCTTGCCACTTGGAGTTGTTCTTCAAGATCCTGAAGTGTGGCCTGAACCAACCAAGTAGGTTAATTGCGTCATTCTCAACCAACAGAGCTACTTATCTTTATCAATAATCAATATATATGGAGATTAGTCGATCTATGCAACTATGTGAGCAGTGTTCATGGACTTAGCTGTCATTCCTCCTGTGCAGCCACTTGTCCTTTATTTCTCCTGTGCAGCCACTCATTCCAGCGTGTTTCAATGAATCACTTCGGTCTCTCTTATTCGGATTGGGGGTTTACTCGTTGAATATGCGTTTTTTCCAGGAGTGTAGTGTTTTGATACTAAGAGACGGAAGAAGAGAAATAATGTCAACATTCAATTTAAGTAGCTAGTTTGAAATCGCAGTATTCTTGTGATGATTTTTTGAAAAGTTTCATTTCTGGTTTAGGTTTGATCCGGAGAGATTCAGTCCAGAAAACATGAAGAGTCGAGACAGTCTTGCCTTCTCTGCATTTGGGTTTGCTGGGAAGAGGAAGTGCCCTGGCTACCGCTTCTTCTACTTAGAAGCCACCGCTGTTTTGGTCACCCTCGTCAAGAATTTCCAGTTGAAGCTCGTAGAGGGAACAAAGGTGGAGAAGGAGTACAACTTGGTCACCCAGCCGAAAGAAGAGATCTGGATAACAGTAGAAAACCGAAGATAGAAGAAAGATTATTTTGATATTTAGAATTCATGTTTCCCTGAATTGCTTGCTGCTGAATGATTTTGATACTGTAGCAGATTCGGGGTTTCTCGCTGATAATTGATTTAAATTTGTCTTCCATTGTGATTTTCACATAATATTTTTATGATAATACGCAAAGCAGCAAATTCATAGCCGTCCTCCAGTTAAGAACTCTTACCAAGATGTTGTCCTTACTTCGCTCGTCAAATAGACGTTATAATTATCGTACCTTACCCTGATTGATGTGATTCAACAACCAGCACACCAGCATGGTCGATGTAATGGAGTAGTCAGGAAGCCTCCTGTTGTTTGTTTTTGTTAATTTCGTCAACCGTAACCGTGCGTAAATCTTTCATCATTTATCGTCTCACTAGTCAACAACCAGAATAGAACGAATGAATTTACCGATAATAACGAAACAAGACTAGAAAGAAAAGGCTTCATAGCTGTTCATTCCTACGTTAATATTCCCTCGAGCATTCCTACCTCGTGATGATACGGTATGATGCATGGTAATCATGAAAAGTACCTAACTTACGATTTAACTTGATACCCTGAGAGATGAGAGATTTTAGAACATTTGCTACTTTTTAGATGATATTGAAAACCATTTCACGCAAATCATCGTATTTATTTTGTTCTTTCTATGACGGTCTGCCATCCAAATGCCACTAACGACTGCAGGCAGCTTTGTTTTCATGCAGCAGGTAGTTAGAGCTACAAGAAGACCACGTTTTAAACCCCTGAGGGGCACAACTCATCGTATTTTGAGTGGGTTTGGAAAGTTTGTATATTGCATTGGGTCATGATTTCTATGGTAGGCCATAACTTGGAATAGATAAAAGGCATTGAATTTGATTCTGATGAAGCTGTGAGTCGACAATTGTCGAAGTTTACGATGGAAATTTCAACAAAAAGATTAAAAACATAATGCAAACTTTCATTTTCGAATTTCCCTCAAGGGGATTACCCAACTCTAAGAATTTTGAAATTACGTAATGAAATTCCTTGAAGATGAAATGCGCATGCGCACCCTGTTGATTTCTTTCGAAAATAATTTTCCTCTCTTTCCCTTCTGATCAAAATGGCGGTGTGGCTTAAGTTGCAAAACTTCGATGACGATGCCCGCACGAAACTGCAAGAGATTTATGCGAAATTCAACTTCCCACTGGAAGTTCGAGGGTTGTTTGCGGAGTGGATTGAGCATCAATCATGGTAGGTACAATAAGCTCGCGTTTATGACATCCACAATGCATACTTTGCCTAACGGGCGCAGCGGCAGCTGGGCGGGTTGGAACCACCTGACCTTAGCAAAAAAGGGCCTAGTTATAGTATATAGCTAAAACCTGATAATAGTGCGTTGAAGAATGTCTGTTTTATGTGTTTCAATGCATGGACATAAGAAGAACTTCCTGTGGCTATGGTCTATGCAAGCTGTGATATTTGCGTGTTTCCTGCAAGGGGAGAAGAGACCTCAGAATGACTACTCTAAATCAAGCGAATTGCAAGGAGAATCAAAGGCAGTAGAGTAAAGAGGTGAACAGAATAACAAAATAAGTAATCTTATAGAAGGTAGACAATCCCCTAAAAAGACTGCCAGAGCAATCATGTCATTATGTAAAATCAACGAGTTAACCCTTGCACTAAAACAGATTGGAAAATGAACTGCCATTTACCTCGTTTATTTACTACTTCTAATTTTGTTTCCATTTTCTCTTTCAATTTCCTTTTCTAATTTTTCCATAGGCACCTCTTTGATAAAAACTCTGCGGAACATGAACTTCAAGTGGAGGAGCTGACCAAAACTCTTGTTAGCAAGTTGGAAGAAAAATCACAACAGGTAATAGTGACCAGATGGTCTATGCATCTTCAAAATGACTGATGCAATTCTAGATAAGAAGTGAGGTATTCCCCTGAGTGAGGGTATTTTGCAATAAATCTAGTATGTCAGAAACTGAATGGAAATTTTGTTTTTCCCTGTGCTTTATCAGAGGTCTCCAGTTATGTTCTGGTGTACTACTCTAATGTGTTTCACATGAAAAGCTTTTATATTTTGACATATCTCTGATTTTACTTTCTATTCTTTTCTTCAATACTGATGAAAATCTTTACTAGATGAGAAGCAAACAGCTGTATAATCATGAGTCGTCGTATTTATTCAGAATAATAGACCCATTCACGGTACAAAGCATCATGGGAAGGGAGGGGATTATTTTTCAATTTTCGAATCCACGCGGGAGGAAATTTTTGTTTTCAAATTTCTCGAGCAATTCAGATATTTGACGCATTATCTTGGCATGGAGTGGATGAAATTTCACAAAAACTTTAGTGAACCTACCTGAGTATACAAGGTATGTATCTTTTTCTTTCATTCTCATAAATAGCCTCTCCAAAAGTAAACGAACCTTCACAAACATCAGCGACTCTTTGCTCTGTTCACAAAATGGTGGCCTAAGTTCTTTGACCTCCATTAGCCCTTTCAGTCACAGATTCCTTGTTTTGATGCTCAGTAAACCAAATTCCAAAATGAAGGCTCTTTATTAATATATCTTTCGTTGTTAAAAATTGCAAGACTCGATCTCGCTTCATTCCTGTACAAATTCCTCCGACGTCCATGACAGAGATTTAGCCATTCAAATGGGTAGCAGCTTACAGTTTTGAAAACTTTTCATCTGCAGTTCCAGCTAAGTTTTCATCCGTTTTACAAAACAGTTCTAGCCAGTATAAAGTCTTTACAAGAGTTCTTCCATAACAGTTCTAAATAAATTTTTTTTGTGCCTAAGATATAATGGAGAAAGAAGAAATTTTTTGCTATGACGATTTTTTAGAGTTTTCTGTCCATGAGTTAAAGTTTTTCTTGAGACAAACAGTGGCGTTCCGTGAGTTCAAAGATAGGGTATTCTGTGGATAATTTTTTCTGACCACACCCAAAAATTCTAACAAGGACTGGGCCACGCCCTAATAACATTTAATGGATATCAAATTAGTTGATTTTCGCTGCTTTACTTTAGCTTAAATGTTACAAAATTAGGAGTAGTAAATTTATGCAAATAAAACTTCATTTAAAACATAATATCACTATAATATCACACAAAAAGTAGGATCGATATCACAAACAGAAACCCATACACATCAGATTGATACTGTAAGGACCATCTATACAGGAAAACGATATTCTGATAAGACTACCCTAACTATCACCTGTAGAACGGATGCTCTGACAAAGAGTGAGAAGATTTCAGGCCTATCAGTGTGGCCTTATAGGCCCATATAGCTTACAACAACAAAAGTAAGGCATAAAATATTCTTTACTTAACTTCAAGCTAGTTGCTTTCTGTCTTTTGCAACATCAGCATTAAGATTCTAAAAGTTTCCTTCTTTCTTGCTTAGACTATTTGACAAATTATTTTCTTCCCTTTATTCGATTTGTTTATGTCGTTTAATCGATATGGAAAACGCGCCTCATGAACTTGAAGGTATTTACCAACACAGTGTGAGAGTTAAATAACAAAGGAAAGGAGATTGCGTGTACGGGTTTTACAGCGCCAATTTCAAAAACGAAATTCGACCTGGGGTGGACGCAGGATCTTAATGTGCGTCTTTTGCTAGTACAAACCTATAGGACTTACCGCTTCAGTGATTTTACCAACATGGATTTTGATTGGCTAAAGGGGCTTCAAGGTTCCCTTCAGGGAACTTAGGTCAAAAGCTTAGAAAAGTATCTGTCCGCTCTACAAGCAGGTTCTAAGAGTGAGGTCAACAGATATTCCGCTGAGGCCGCAATATCAACCGCAATACATTGTCAAAAAGACATACAGACAATTACCAACTATCAAAAAGCCGCCTACTGGCCTAACCTAAAGCCCTTTGTTTGCAAAGAAACTGTACAACACGAGAAGACGAGATGGGTTTGCGAGCGCATAAGGAAAACTTATCTGATGGCAATTACTTCAGATATTTTATAAATATGGTTTTTAACAGTATGAAAAGCAATAAATGTTTTATTGTATCTATAAAACGAAATGATCTGAATAAGAAATTTAAAGCATAGAAATTATTTTTTGTGTGGAAACGCTAGGGTATTCTCTGAATACCCTGAATACCCGGACGGAACGCCACTGGAGACAAAGGGGGCACACTTTAACTGGAACAAAGAGGGACTTAGCAGCTAGAGCCTTGGTCAGCTCTGAAAAAAAGGAAGTAACCAAAAATGACAGTGAGTTCCAAAAATCTAACGCAAGAGAGTAAAGTGACATGCTTGCAAAATTTCAGCTGTCTGATCCATTAGCCATAACTGAATGGGTAGACAGTATAACCAGTTGGCCTCAAATTAATCTTGGAAAGATTTTCCACTACATAATTGATAATAAGGCATTCGACACAGATTATATAGGGCAATATAAAGTTAAGAAAGCCTATTCTTACTTTAAAAGTGGATTCGTGTCCCAAATCTTGGTTTCCAATGTAGGAAATGAAAACAAAATTTTGCTCAAGAGTAGCGTACTACCATCACAAAATGTCTCAAGTGCTGAGCATATTGTTTGGATTCTTGCAGATGCATCTGGAAACATCATCACTGCTTATTGTAGTTGTACTGCTGGCCTTTCCCAATGCTGTAACCACGTCATTGCGGTTATGTATAAAATTGAATATGCAGTGTCACAAGGTTTTACAAGACCAACTTGCACTGAGACAAAAAGTAAATTTAATGATAGGTCCACCAAAATTGTCAAAGGCTGCAGGGTTGATGATTTGATCATTGAAAAGCATATGGCAGAAAAAAAGCCCCAGAAGCAATCCATTTGCTCCGAAATTAATCATCATTTGACCCAAAGTTTGGGAACAAAAGCAAAATTGAAAAGAATTCCTTCTTTGACGGTCTTCATGAGGTAACGCCAAACTCCAGTAACAATAAAAAGAATGTGCCTGTCACTAGTTTGCTTTCTAAGATTATAGTTTGCCCTAAGTTAAATGGGGAGTTGATCATGAGGATTTCTCTATGGCTGCCTTTTACAAGGAGTCATTGAAAATTCACGATTCACCATCTTTTAGTTCATGCAGTATCTTTGCATGTCCCCAGCTGCCATTTATTTTGGCCAGTCCTGATCGAATGATGAAATGTAAATGCTGTGGTGACCGCTGTATTGAAATCAAATGCCCATTCTCATTGCGAGAAACTCCCTTTGAGCTTGGATGGAAAAGTTTGGGTTACATGAAATGTGAAGATGATAAAATCACCCTAAAGAAAACAAATCCATATTTTTTCACAAGGAAATGATGAAACCTTAAGTTTGAAATGTGGCCCCTTAATTTCCAGGTATCTGGGCATCCTTTCTTATTTTGCAGGATTTGACACAACACCGTTCTTTCCCCATAAGTCGTTTGAATTCTTGTCAACTCTGCAAAATCTAAATCTAAACTGAAAATTCCAACACTCTTTTTCAAGGAAAAGTTTACCAGAGACTGTTCAAAACTTTAAGAAGGTGAATAATAAAAACTCTTTTTAAGACTGTTCTTGAAGAACTCTTCAAATCTGTAGAAATTTTAACTGTTGTCACTGAACTGTTTATGAAGATAATAAAACTGTAAATACTTTGAAAACTCTTTGGTAATTCTCCAGAAAACAGGAACAAATTTAAAGAACAAACTCTCTTCCAGAACTCTTCCTCTCTATACACGCTGCTTACTCTTTACACCAACAGAAAAATACTTTGAAACAATTTGAAACTAAACAGAGCAGGCAAAGCGGAAAAACGACGAAAGAAACTTGGAAAAACAGTTGAAAATTTGTGTACAACTTTGAATTTGGCGCGGAAAATATCAGTTGACTATTGAGAAAAACTTTGACCCCCGTTTTTCTCCCCCGTCTTATTTTGCTACCCATTTGAATGGCTAAATCTCTGTCATGGACGTCGGAGGAATTTGTACAGGAATGAAGCGAGATCGAGTCTTGCAATTTTTAACAACGAAAGATATATTAATAAAGAGCCTTCATTTTGGAATTTGGTTTACTGAGCATCAAAACAAGGAATCTGTGACTGAAAGGGCTAATGGAGGTCAAAGAACTTAGGCCACCATTTTGTGAACAGAGCAAAGAGTCGCTGATGTTTGTGAAGGTTCGTTTACTTTTGGAGAGGCTATTTATGAGAATGAAAGAAAAAGATACATACCTTGTATACTCAGGTAGGTTCACTAAAGTTTTTGTGAAATTTCATCCACTCCATGCCAAGATAATGCGTCAAATATCTGAATTGCTCGAGAAATTTGAAAACAAAAATTTCCTCCCGCGTGGATTCGAAAATTGAAAAATAATCCCCTCCCTTCCCATGATGCTTTGTACCGTGAATGGGTCTATTAGACAGAAGTTTTTATTCTGGTGATTTTCATACATGCTGTGTGTTTGCATCAGTACTTCTCTTGTTTCTTTCATTGTCTTAACCATAATTATTCATAGAATTGTTGTTGAATTGTGGTACAAATCTCTTTACCCAGCCAACCAATGACTTGATAACACAGATGAGGTTCAAAGAACTGGCAAAACATGTAAAGGTTTGTGGCTTTATTATGTTTGAAACCAACAGCATCACATATTAAAAAATCAATTCAATATTATTCATATTGTTCAGACCTGTCCATTTCAAATGGGGATGAGCGATCCCTCATTGATCAAATTCAAAGGGAATCGCCCACCTCAATGTGAGCTTTTACTAAAGGATAGTCCACCTGGGAGCAATGAAGAGTGCGATTCATTGCCCACCTACTAAAAATCTCATGATCAGGTCTGATTGCCATGCAGAGATACTTATCATCTCACCAGATGATGAACCGTTATCTTACTCATCAGATATTTTCAACAGAGTGCATCAATTTTCTTCTGCTATGTCCATGTCATAGAATACTATCCATCCATATTACACAAATGAATGCCTCATTTAAGATCTGACAAATATTTATGCTGATTGGCTCATATCAGATACTGGAACGGAGGGCCTTGTACAAAAGTGGATTCAATAAGACTTGGGTGTCTTTATCCCCCTTTAGTTGGCTACTCTATCTGCTAGGAAAAAGGTTTGACAAGCCACCATAGATATAGATCTATAGTAGCTTATATATCCTCCTCTGTGGCATATAATATGTCCAGCTTTGTGCTATTTGAATAACCAATTCCTAGAATAAAAAAAATACCTTGAATCAGCTAAGAATTTCCTAGAAAAATGCTTTTAATTCCTGAAGTAACTTCAGAATTCCAAGATTTTTCTTACAATTTATTCAAAGATTTTAAGATTTCCCAGAATTGGAATATAAATTCCTGGAAAATATGATAACTTTAATATGTTCAGCATTCTGAAGCAATCCTCTCATAACATTGTCCTATGCCCCTACTGTGAATAGGCTTGGATAAGAATGGGGCAACTTTTGTTGGCACTGTTTGGTGTTCCTTGTTTCTTGGCTTATGATGGGCAAGATCCCCCGCTCAAGACCTGGTTGAGACCTACATTGTGGTTGCCACTATGAGAATATATTTCTAACCTGTTGAATTTCTTATCAATTCTCATGATTTCGCAGAAAATTAGTAAAGAATTCTTAGAATCAGCCAAAAAATACTTGGAAGAATTCTGATGTATGATTTACATTTTTAATTAATCTTATTAGAAATTGAGTAAGGATTCGGGGTGAATACAATACAACTACATTGTGGCATCAAGTTACTATCTTTTCATTTACATAAGTTTAGTCCTCCATTTGCTTGTATTGCATTGAGAATCTTTGTTGAAGACGGTACAGTTGTCTTTGTGTTGGAGAGAAGAATATAATTTACAATTTCAAAAGGTAGATCAACTTACTTTTACTATGGAAAAAAGAAGTTCACAGAAATAAATAACAAAATTAAAGATTTAACAATTTAGGGAGTGGTAATTTTTTCAAGTTGGCTTATATATATTTCCTATAGTTTATCCTCTTTTGTGTCCACATTTTTCATGTATGAAACCTAGCTCAAGTCGTTGTATTGGAATTATTTTTTTTCAGCTTCTAGTTCTTAAAGTTTCCTAAGGGTCTCAACCCACACCGATCGCCTACCCATCCTAACACATCGTCTGCCGCATATCCAATAGCCAGTCCCTAATAGAAGCTCAGCCTAAGTGGCTCATTCCAGTAGTTACTAGGTTTCTTATAAAACTGTTTCACTAAGTATTTAAATACGAATATATACAACAGTAGAAATTAGTGCAAACTAATTATGCAAATCTAACAAGGCAAATCCTGGTAGAAAACTGACTTGATTATTAATTGTAGTAATGAATAAACCTAAGATTTATTTTGTAATTTTGATAGTTTGTAGCCCTAAGAAATGTGAAAATGTAAAATTTTCACTTTTTCCTTTCCACAGGATGCTTATCACGAAAATCCTTGGAATTTAGTTCTGACTTTAAAAGAAATTCTAGCTGCTGAGCAAGAGCTCATTCAAATCTTTGAGCAGGTAAGGAGTTGTACTTTATTTTTACCAACCCTAAAACTCTCTCTAAAATTTAGATGTCATTCATCAAGCTATAATCAGCCATGGCCTTTATCAGCTATGCTTGTGGGTACTGTACCCCACTTATGCAATTATTCAATTGCAGAGGAAAACCTCCTTGCTTTATACACCACAAAAGGAAGAATGATTCAGATCTGATTATCAAACCTATCTTTTTAACAGGTCTAAGAGACAGTATATTTAGAAAAATCTTCAGTTATGGCCATATTGCCTGGTAGGGAAACCAACGTGTGCATTGCATACAAACTCTTTTTCATAAAAGCACACACTTGATAAGAAAACACATTTTAATAAGGATTGATTCTCCAAAAAATCAGAACAAGTGTAACCTTAAGAACATGCTCAGCTATGAATGAGAATTTAATCAAGAAAAAACAAGGGAGCTTTCAGCGTTTCACTCTGACAAAAAACTGTAACATTGCTACAACCCCTTGTCTCAAAAAGCCATACTTGTTGTACATTGTGCACTGAGATGCTATATGCGGTTTCCAATTGATTTTAGGATTAAAATCCCTGTGTGATGAGAGCAAATTTTGAGGCTCAAATTATGAACAAATTAAGAACAAAATTAAGAGCCTGAGCAAAACTATCTGGTTCCTATAAAAGAAAGTGTACGTCCTTAAAGTCTTTGAAATTAAAAGTCTCGGTAGATATCCTTGATTTGGAAGTATATCCCCCACTCCGAGTGAACCAAAGTTGCATAACCATGCAGAGGGCGTGGTCAGCAGAAGGTTGCTTGAGGAAACCAACGGCTTATGCAGAGGCCCCCCCATAGTACCCCTGGATAACGGATTCACGCGTCAATTTTTCGTTTATCACGCCATCACGGACGTTAAAACAAAATTTTCACGATCTTTTCCATCTAATTATGCAAGAAAATTTTTTTTAACGACCAGAACGCGTCACGCAATCACGCACTTGAAAACTCCTTTTCACGGAATAACGACCTCATTTTCAACAAATCACGCTGCACGAAGGATTCTTTGATCACGGATTCACAAACCGAAAATATCTAAATCACGAAATCACGCGCGAAAATATGCCAAATAACGCTTCACGTACAAATATGGGGGGGCCTCTATGCAGCGATCAGTGATCCTTGCAATTAGTTATGCTGCACCCTCAGCTTGTAAGTAGCTCGTTCTGAAGTTTGATTCTCGGGCTCTTAAAAATGTTTCTTAAATATGAATTAAGTGTAGCATGATGTATGGAATTAACATGGGACAATTTCAGCGAATCCCACAACAGCAAAAGCTGCTGTCACGTGACAATGATTGACGTGTAGAGGATAGAACAAAGAGGAAAATCTGGATATAAGTGAAGGGAACCAGGAAGGAGACACTTCCTAGCCCTAGACTACTACTTCCTCGTTTGACATCCAGGCAAAATGACATTTGCAGAAAACTTCCAAAAAGCCTTATAAATTCCGCTTCACGATTATTTGGTTTTGAAAAGAACGAGGTATTTAACGGCTCGCAAGACACTCCAAGAAGATTTTCTCGCCGATATGATAATCAATGTGAAGTTTTGTATTTCTCTATTTTCATAACCCTCTTCTACTGTTTCTTAAAAGTTTCTTATTGTTAATGCACTCATTTCATTGTTCGCAACTAGGCTCCATTGTTGCTCTGTGGTTTCTTAACTTTTGCCTTAATTTTTGCTCGAACAGTTTCTTAGTAAATCTCTTAACCCAAGTCTGACATCCCTTAATTTGCATTTCAACGAGATAAGTTACGTATCTTGTTGTAAAATATAACCTGTCTGATATATCCCTTTGGAGAACTTAACGCTCACAGGACGCATTGAAGGGAAGAAAAGCAAGAAAAGCAGAGGAAGACCACGGATAAAGTACTTGACTAGTTTGAGCACATGGATGGCAGAACATGTACCTGAAGGACAAAGACGGGGAATGAAAGTACAAGAACTGCTGAAAAAAACAAAGGAAAGGAAGCTGTGAAAAGCCATGATCGCCCACGTCTTGAAAGGACATGGCACATAAAGAGAGAGAGATATATCCCTGGAAAAAGTTCTCAATTCAGTCAGAAAGGCTCGGAGTTTCAGTTTCAGTTATTGCTGTTCTTAAGTTGTTCTTGTCATTCGGTTTTTTGAAGCTCGTAGTTTTTTACGGGGATCCTTTCAGCCTTGATGTAGATTGATACCCACAAAAAGGAGGATAGAGTCTTCCAACTAGCGAGTAAAAGCGAGTAAAAGCTTGCTGATCTGACCATTAACTTGATTCATGCGAAATTCAGGCATGATTTATATAAGATACAACCCTCACACCATGTGTTCCCTATGTAAGCTCCAGCCAATAGTCATTTAGTTTGCCTCTTATTCCAATCGTCATACCTTACATCTAGCATTCCAGAATCTCGAATTCTGGCTTTAGATCATTTTCGTTAAGAAAACTTGCCCAGATGATTTCCTTAAAACATGTACAATCGACCAGCTCAATTCTGCTCCTTCCTAAACTCTATTCCCTAGAGGTTTCAGTCTGCATGCAGGCTACTTTTCTTAAACCCTTCTCTATCGTAAAGGAAAGGCCCCGAGAACCTCTCCTTGAAGAGCTATGTTTGATAGATGATTGAGAAGTTTGATGTTTTTTAGCCTGCGCCTGTTCTTTCGCCAATGATGGACTTCGAAGCTCCAGAAAGTCCAGCCATTCCAAACATGAAAGAATTTATCGACAATCTCAAAGAAGACGCAAAGGTTAGGCTTCGTTTTAAGCTCCTGAATTTATAGTTGATTGTGAGTTAATGGGTAATGGGGAATATGGCTTTGAATAACCTCCAATCTATGAGTATCTTGAGTCTTATTACCCATTATATTGTTAAGGATAATTTCAATACATATATTTCTCTCACAAAATAGATTTACACGAAGTACATTTGGAATAAACCCCTCCTCTTTAAGAGTGAGCTAGAATTTCAAAAAGTTACTGTAGATCTCTCCTTGTTTCCAGTGAATGTTTTCCCGTCGTATTCCATTGAACCAGATTAACGACTCAAGCTAGTTACCCCTGGTTTATATTACTAAGAGAAAATATCCTTATGTTCTGTATAAAGCCCATGTGGGGCCCATTTATATTCCTTATCTAAATACAAAAATAGATTTTATACTTCAATATAGCCAGAAAAATCGGAAGCATAGTGAAAACATATGTATTACTTAAGCTTTTTGTCTGACACTCAGCAGAGTAATACGTCGGAAAAAGAACGAAACAAAAACGAATTATTATACCTAGATGTGGATCGAGATAGGACTATTTGAAAGAGGTGGATGATTGGTACCATTAAAAGGTTTTAATTTTTCTGATGAGTGTCAGACAAAAACCTTAAGAAATCGATGTTACAATGCTTGCGATTTTTCTGGCTATATTGAAGTTTTGTACTGATCAAAGACTGTGCGATTTAATGCTTCCTAATAGTAGACTTGAGAAGAAGCAATGTGTGAATGAAATGGCCTAGATTTTCTTGAAGCCCCGGTTGCGCAGTGGTAGAGCACTAGAGTACGAATCTAGAGGCTGTGGGTTTGAGTCCTACTCGAGTCATTTTCATTCTCACAAATTATTTCATCTAATAACAGACTACATGTACCATGATGAGAGAAACTTCCAGTGTAACCTTCTTTGAGAGACAGTTTTAAAACATCAGACTGCTTATGTTGTGATAAATAGCATGAATCGTTTGCCATGACATCCAAGATTTTCGATGGTTCCTTAAGTTCCTTATCCTCTTGTAGAAAACTGACGAGAATTTGAAAAGTTATAAACAACAACAAGAAGACTTTGTGATCAGATATCAAGAAATATGCAAAGTTGATGGTGAGGCCAATTTTGATGATTTGTTTCCATTGCTTCATGAGTAGCCATTCATGGGTATTACATGTATTTAATTGGATTGTGAAAATGTACGCAAACATTATATGATATTTGCCTATTGCAAAATACTTCATGCTGCGTTCACATGCTAGTCAAAATCACAATACCAAGTCCTCAGCACACTATGACTAATGTTTTAGACTCTGACTTTTTACAAGCACGTTCTTAATGTTTTTTTCTTTAGTGTACTGTATATTTCATCGTCTTGAAGTACTGTATTTATTATCTGTAAAATGTATTGTATTTCCTTACTACTTCTTCTTTCCATCACACGGTGCAGTTTTTTATTTCATTTCCGATTCTTTGCAGCGGAGATAACTCAAGCGCAGCAACTGTCGGGTGCACAGAAAGATATTAAGGTTTGCAACTGAATTCCTTTATCCTACTGCTATCACAAAGTTTTTGCAAGACTTATGAATAGATAACATTATACAATGGTCAAGTAATGGTGACAGCCCCTTGTTTTGGTTATTCTTGAAAACTATTCTTCTCTCTAGCTGACTACATTGAACAAACGCAAGGCTGATGTTGAAAACATGTTGAGGGAAAAGGCTCTAAGTATTTTGCAAGATAGAGAGGTAAGAAGGCTTCTTACTTTTATTATAATAAGCTTCATCTTAATTCTAAGATGTTTCATTTTTTTGTGATTGTAATGATAGATTAATATTTTCAATAATTATTTCCAATCACCTAATGCATGAAGACCCAAAGCATCAAAAAGGTTCATTTTTTGAGTTAAATTTTCAGCTTGGTTCTGTAATCCTCAGATTTCAAAACTTTGTAATACTCTTTCTTTCAGAAAATATTTGTACAATTGGAGGATTTAGGAAAGAAGATCGAGCAGGCTTCTAAGAAAGTCTATGAGGAATTATTTATTTGGAGGATCAATCAGCAGAAGTCTCTCAGTGGTGGGAAAAAACCTGGGCCTCTCAATGAGTTGCAAGATTGGTGAGATAGCCTCCATTTCATTGGCCATGGTTATTCTTTTCAATCAAACAATTAACTATTTCACATGACCATCATTCCCACAGGTCGCTTACTTCTTTCATGTTTCTTTAAAGAAGAGAATTATCTTTTGTTCACTTATGTTTTCCCTAAAGTCAAGAGCTTTAAATAAATGGCATCTAATTTTTTATCGAAACAGATATATGAGTACCCCCTTTCAGAAAGATTTAAACAGTGTACCCCATGCCTGCTATTCTACTTAATTTTGAATGAATTACTCTAGTTTGTAAAATAAACGTACCTCACACTGCTTGATTTATGAAATGTTAGGTATTGTGTGGAGTCACGAACCTTTGGCACAGAAGTCTGCTCAACATAAAAATGGCAATTTTCATCCATCATAACCATGTTTGAAAAACTTGGAAACTCAACACCCTCTTTCTTGACACCCTCCCTCATTTAACTTGGAGAATCCCCCTTCTATATTGACCCCTCAATTACCACCCATACAAAAGTTTTCTCTTAATTTTTCATGTCAATCTATTCCTATGTTTGTTAACTTTTTTCTACATTTTAATTGTATGATGATATTTTTCAAAGGTTTGAACTGTTAACGGATGCGCAATGGTCGATGTATCAGCTTTGTACACAAGTGAGTGTTGATACTTCTGTCTCTATTGAAATCAGTCGATCATTTTGTTGAAAACGAATTGTTGTGCTTATTACGCTCTGAGAAACCCCATCGATAAGTTTTAATGTATATGCACATACTAGTGTGGTGAGTAATATAATAATACGAGAGCCTAATTATCTAAGTTTATAAAATTCTAAAAGACTAATTCAAAAATAAACCATGTTTTCTAAATAAACTTTACTTTTGATACAAATCTTCATCAGTAACTAAAGTGAGTGAGGATAGAGGTATATAAGGCTGGAGGGGGGTCAGAATCTTTTTGCTTAAACAATCATTTCTTGCCCTCTGAATTTCTGATTGGAGCAGAGACTGGTTTTCAACAACCACAATTCTCTGACTCCACTTAAACTTTCTTGCAGTACAAGCTTTTATTTGATGCTTTGCCCATCATCCGAAGTGGAGACGAGAAGGAGAAGGTTGAACGACTTGTCGAATTATCAGTAGCCAATTTGACAACATTAATTCGAAGGTAAATAATAACATTGTCTTCTACTTAATATTTTTTCATTCCTTATAAACAGAATCCAACAATCCTTTTATTCACACCATGAAACTTTGCTATAAAGAAAACAAGGGGTTGTTATAAAGGAATTTTATTGTTCAATGATATCCAAAATGCAAGATGACAGACATGTTGTAAGTTGCTCAGTGTTAGAAGTTCGCTGCGTCCAGGAGCCTTTTCATTGCACTCCTAATGTACTTACTTATTGAATGGCGTTTCCAGCTGGTTCAATAAAGCTTAACCCAAATTTTTTTCATCATGTAAAATTTTTGCAATGATGTAAGTATTAAAAAAGTCATAATTTCATTTACCCTTGTAACAATCCCCCTACCAGTAGTTTCAATTTCAAAAGCCTGTGATGGTGACATGATGATTAAGCTCAGATCAAAAGCATTCCAAGCGAGGAATTGGAGGTGGTAGAGCGTGGGAGGTGGTAGAGGATGGGAATGGATGGTGGATCTCTGACTTGTTTTGCTATCTTTTCAAAAACAGATAGCTTTACAAAAGTATTATATTATAAAAATATAAACAATATAAAACATTATATTGAGTATATTTCTCTGTTAAGATAAGATAGGCATTTCCTCTATTTTATGTTCTTGTACATATCGAATGCGTGTGATTTCTGGTTGGGTACTTTTCATCATTGTTACACCTTTTCTTGATATCTTAAAACTTTTCATTTTAGGTCTTTCATCGTTGAGAAGCAGCCACCTCAAGTACTGAAGACCCAGACAAAATTCCAGGCCTCCGTTAGGTTTGCATTATTCATTTTTAAGAAAAGTCTAATACTTGCCTGAGCGAGAAAGGGATATTAACAAACAACTTTAAAGGGGTATAAACAAACAACTCCATCAAATTGCATTGAGCTTTTCCTCACTCTAACTGCATTCATTGTCACTTGACAAGGTGTTGTAACATAAAGAGGAAGTATCTAAGTCGCATCTTTGGTCCATTAAACCTTTGTCTATATTAATAATTCACATGTTATTTCTTATCACGAGGTGTGGCAACATCAAGAAGACGGGGATAAACATCAGCTCATTAAACTTTAGTGTAAATTAGCTATAATCACATGTCTCTTTCTTTTGCAGACTTTTGGTTGGGCCAAGGCTGAATTTGCAAATGAATTGCCCGGAGGTTGTCACAACGATTCTAAGGTGACTTACTTTCTTATTGTTTAGGCATAGATTTATTTAGAATAATTCTTGCGATGGTATAGATCTCAAACCCGATGAAAAGCACTAAAAATAGCACAGCCTCTTATCCTGTAGTACAGTTACCGACCTTCAGGGTTAGGTTACAACTTTACATGTGTTTCATTAACTTCGTTTATAAGATACATTGTATAACATATGGATAGTAATTCAACAATAACGTTTAATGATGCGTTGTTGTTGTTGGTTACAATTTGCTATGATTGCTTAAAAAGAGGCATATTCAACCTAAACAACATCTTATTATTTCATTTCAGCGAAAAGCAAGCCAAAGATTTAGTCCATGGGAAAACAATTGAGTGGGTATTTTCATATCAATTACCGAATATCTAATACAAAACAATTCACAGCTTTTCATTTAGAATTAGTTTCATAGGTGTCTGTTACACTGGAGCTCGTCTGTAATAATTATTTTGATGTCTTTGATTTCAGAGAAACTGGTAACTGTGGTGAAATATTGAACAATAGAGGGGTATGTATGATTTATTTCAAATCATCTAACTTACTTATCTGACAACATGATTTATCTTATACTGAACTAGTCCTGATCAAGTTGCATTTCTCATTTCTCACGAAATTATCAGATTTTTTCATCTTTCTTTTTAAACTTGCTGATTGATTCAATACACATTGGGGCAGGGGCATTATGTAGCCATTCAGCTTCTGAGGAAAACTCACTTAATGTTCCAATAGCAGCTCAGTTTATAGAGAATTGACGTACCAAGTGGATGTTTATGGATTCTGCCCTTTGGTCATTTTTCACTCACACAAATTTTCTCAATAAATGACTGGTCTATAATACTTGTTTTTACATAGGTAATGGAATACAATCAGCCTCTGCATGCTCTGCATGCCGACTTCAAGAATCTTGTAAGTGGTTCTATTACAGACAGTCCACATTAGAGTACTAACTCACCTCTTAGAAACTGGATGTTGTAAAACTATGCTGTCTGGTTTCTTATTGGTTAAGAAGAAGAAGGTGAAGAATTTGAAATATATTCAGGAGGGAAGCCACTGAATTTGCATGACTTGCTATAGATCTTTCCAATAAAAATTATTTCTGAAGTAATGTAAATTTTTAAGGTCAAAAATATTATCCTTGAGTATAGATGCACTGCTACCTGGCAGGCTAATGTTTCTTATGAGTCTGTTTCTAAGTGGCGAGTCAGTACTGTATCATTGTGTTTGGAGGTATCTATTCCACTAAGTCAGAGTTTTTCATTAACTGAAAATAAATATCCTGATGAAAATAGTGTACAGTTTTGTGGAAGGATCATCATATGCTTACATTAATAGAATCCCCCATATGCATTTGACTTTGGTTGTGCTTGTGCTTAAAGAGGGAACAAGACAATGCGAATCATAACCTTGCAGTTATCTTAGAAAAATTCAAAGTCTCAAAAGGATAAAGAAGTTTAGTTTGTCTTGTTTGTCATAACTGAGCAAAGGGAATCCTGACCTGATTCACAAAAGTGTGTCTGGTAAAGAGACGAACGGACGCCCAGATTTTGGTATGGCTACTTTATTCGTAAGGCTAGTTTATTAACGAAATTCATTTAAAAGAAAAACTCATTGTAAGTCGAATTTTCCTTAAAAACCTCTAGTAGACTAAAGTAAAGTGGAATAATAATTGCTCATACACACTAAATCCAATTGAGTTCCTAATGATTACGATGTACAGCATTTGGGTTAATCTATCGCTGCTGTAACGCCTGTAAATGTGCATAATTGACCACGTCTTGTCTTTTCATTTCAGTCATTGAAGAAAATAAAGCGTCAGGATAGAAAAGGACAGGAGGTATTTCTACTTATTGTATTTCATTTAGGTCGAGAATCACTCTGAATATTATCAACAGGAAAGGAACTCAGGAGGGTTAGGGTTCATTTCTCTTCAGTTGGATGATATTGTAGCCAAATGTGCAAATTATGTTTGATTGTGGGTTTACTCTAAACGTGCTGGCCTAACTACTGATTCTTATCTCAAGCAGAGACACTCTGATATTTACTACATTACTTGTAGCTTATGCAGTCCTTGTGTCCTTGATTGCCCTAGAGTAATTGACATGAAACTGTATGTTGATTTAGATAGGTGTCAGAAAAGTAAGCCTCATATGTTGCTCGATGGGGCTACCTCACCACTGAATGTGCTCAAAGATGCTCTTTAACTATAAATTAATAATTTCAAAAAATCAACCTTTTGAATAACCTCATTTGACAAGAAGAAGGAGCAGAGTTCCATCGTAAAATATGTCTAGATAATGGTCAAGCTTTTTAGATGTTTGAGGAAATGAGAGTTCATACCGCAACCAGGTGCTAACATTGCAAAATATTGTCAGATTTCACTGATATAGCAAAATCGATTTGAATCACAGAATATCATAAAGTGTAAATGAAACTGCTGTATGCTGCAAATCTTGTTATTTTAGTCTGTTCTGGAAGCAAAGAGCTGTCTCGTGTTTGCTGCTAACATTACAATCGGTGGAGACAAGCTACCCGTCACGGTATGTTACAAATCAATTATATTCTTTCTCGCGTAGTGAAATCATGAATACAAATCAAATCAAATAATATATGATCTGGAAACATTTTGATTCCCGTTTTCAAGATCACAAAAATAGATAACCTCAAAAGTGCCATGAAGATTTTTGTGGAACACTTTTGTGGAGATTTTCAATCATATAAGAATTTGATTTAGCCGTTGATAATGGGATTAACTGATAGTTTATGCTGTTTTCATTCTATTGCAGTGTATGTCAGTTCCAGTTGTTGTTGTTGTGCATGGGAATCAAGGCCCAAACTCAGAAGCCACTGTTTTCTGGGATAACTTTTTTTCTAGTCCTGTAAGTAAAGCTTCCTTTATATTTCTTCTTGCTCATCCGAAAACATAGAACAAACATAGTATGTGCAATCTCATCAAAAAGCAGTGTATAGTGGATCTAGGATTGTGGCAGCTACCGCGCAAACAATCGGAGAAATAAAAGGAAACTTCGATAAACTTGCTCTCTAATTTGCACTGGCTGCTAACATCCCTCCTCGTGGGCCAACATATAAGTGAGAATTGGAATTTGAAGCCTCTAGATCGATTGTGCTGTCTTTTAATTAAATTCAATCTGTATAATTTCAAGCAATTTTTATTATGATATGCAGATTAAAGATAAATCATAGAAGAATGTGCTTGAGACATTTGAAAAACTCCTGAGAGCTATCGAGCTTTGGCTTATTTTATTTACAAGCCATTTACAACTCAGCAATTAATTGATTGAAAGTCAACGATTTAGAAAGAACTATGAAACATTGTCTGAAGCATTTTTTAGCAAAATCTTCTGATTTACTTTTATTGACATTGAGCCTCTTAAAACTTTTGATGAATGTATCTTGCTGGGGAAGATTTGATGATAAATGCTCACAAGAGAGGTGGACAGGTAAGCCACACTGAGCCAGTTTGTAGTAAAATTTCCTGGCATAGCATTATAATTCAAGCATGGGTATGGGTCTGTGTTTAAATTAGGTTTTGAGGTTTCTGTTTCTTTGGGCTGAATAGAGAAGACAGGGACAAGGGATATCACCAGTGGTGGTAACATTGTTCCGATTTTGTTCCATTCCATTCTAATGATCCTTATCCTCTCTATCTCTCAAGCTCAGTTCCATTCATTGCTAATGCTTGTTTCCAACTTTTAGGATCGTGAGCCATTTGCGGTACCGGAAGTAGTAGACTGGCCCCAGATGGCACAGGCTTTGAATGACCGCTGGACCATGACTACTGACTGCAGTCTTGAGGACTCGCATCTTGATTATCTTGGGACTAAACTTTGTGTCAGTAAGTGGATTTTGATTTTAAAACATCTAGGGATGTTTCACTAATTTTTGATACGGGTGCCTATTCGAAATATTGCTTCAGTAGCAGGGGGGCTAATTAATAGCTGCCACCCCCACTTTTGCAAAAGATTGTCCTTGATCATTCCCCAAATCCATTAGGAAAAAGGTTGAGGGGGTAAAAGTTGTGTGTTTGTGGTCCCAAAACTCTGGACAATACCCTATAACCCAAACCTCTTGCTTCGGCACATAAGTAATCCCCTGACCCAGCAAAGATGGTAATTTAATTTTCATCACAAGTTTCTACTGATATACATTAATGTTCTTCTGATTTCATAGACCCTGGTGAAAATAGTGTGGAGAGGAAAGTTGTGTCTTGGCACTCATTCAACAAGGTATGCTTGAATAATCTCAAGGGTATTGTCTTATTAAAGGAATCAAACTGATTAACAGCCAGCATCTAGTTGGCACAATGCTCCTGTTTACTATCCAGACGATTCCTCAATAAGCAGAAATTGATGAACTCAGAAATTATGGACATATGCCAATTTAACAGAGTCGAATCAATTGAATATATTCTGAGAACAAGAATATTTCAGTAATTTCAAGTCCTTGGACCAGAGTCTAGTTGCTTTTTGAAAAATGTATTCACCTATTGACCCTTAACATCTTTTCACATTCTGACGGAAAGCTTGAAAATATATGTTTTCAATTTATGCTCCTGATTTTTCTGGCTATATTCTAATTGAATTTTGCTCGATTCAGGAACCTTTGAGGTCGAGAAACTTCACATTTTGGGAATGGTTTCATGCCGGAATGGAGGTTGTGAAAAGACATCTCAAGGACCATTGGGGTGACGGGTTAGTTATCGATTCAGCAGATTTTATTTTTGTCTAGGTGCAGCTCCCATGTAGTATTCGTGTCTTCGCTGATTTTGCTCTGCAGTGTTAGACGGTTAAAGCCCTTGCAAAACTCATTTAAAGTTAACCTTGCTTGCAGTTTTCAATCAAGTTGATTGTGGATGACGGCATTTAATAGCACGACCCTGTTACCTTCTGCTAATTAAATGTAGCATTTAGCCATGTCAGCATGAAGTGTAAAGCTCTGAACTATGTTTCTAGTAATTGCGTTTCTATGCTGCTTGCTAGTGCTAGCTGACCCCGTGCTCAGTACAGAGGTTGACTTATCCCTTTTATAAGTCCTACAACCTGCAAGTCAACATTTGTTTAAACCTTGTGATGTGAACAGCGCAACCGAAGATATCATGCACAGGAAGTATCAACATCTTTTTCTCTAAATTGAGGCTTGTGGTTATATCATTCATTCATGAAGTTTTGAAGATGATTTTGGTATACCTTGAATTGATTGGTTTATTTGCAGACATTTAGAATTCATGTCACGTGAGGAAGCTCGCTGTCGCCTTGAGATGAAGCCGCCTGGAACATTCTTAATCCGATTCAGTGACGGAGAAATCGGCGGCGTCAGCATTGCATGGGTTACTGGTATGTGCGAATCTTTTTATTATGGGTCTTTTTTCAACCTTTTATTTCATTAAGACCAATAAATATAAATCCCTCACAACTGCACAAAATTGTGTTGCAAACGAATGTTTAAGATGCTCAAATATTTCTTTTGGTCATATTTTCAGTGAGGTATTGAAAATAAAATAAATTCACGGGAATTATATCAGGTTTTGAAACATTCTTTGAATTACCTGACTAAGTCTCATGAAGGAATGGGAATATATTTTTAAGTTATTATCATTATTCTATTACTCAAAATCTAGGCAAAAGCTCCCTTTTCGTTCAAAACTTCTACGTGTACAGATATTTTTTGTTCAAACTTAAACATATTTAGACAATTTAAAAAAAGATATGGAGCAAAATGTCATGAGTACCTCGAAGCTTATACATAGCTAAATACCAAATTAAGATTAATATGATTTATATATCAGAATTTACACTTAAGAAGACATGTTCTTCTTAAACTCTGAGATTTATGCTTTGGCATCCATCAGAAAGACTGTATCATGGATGAGACTGCACCAGTGAGATGGATTTATATTTGTGTTCTGTTCAGCTCATTTTTTTGAATTATGGAATGAACCTTCATACAATGCAGATTAGATAAAAGATTCTACAGCAAAATACAAATCCAAGTAGCTGGTAATCCAAAGATTGTTGATAAACTCAAAAAGCTTTCGTATTGGGAGAATTTTCTGAAGGAGGAACTCTTTTAGTAGTTAGAGTTATCGAGAAGACAACGTCCTGTTTTGATTCAAACCTCTCTCGGTTCATTTGTATTTGAGGTAAATCAGTTACATCTGGGTGTCTATACTGACGCAAATCATCTTTTTTCAGCCAACAATGAAGTATATAATCTGCAGCCTTGGACTGCCAAAGATTTCAACATTCGATCCCTTGCTGACAGGTATTTTCACAAACAATTTCTATATGATTGCATTCAACATGGTTTAAATTGTTTTCTCTACCTGTCGGGATAAGGTTTTGGCATTTTATTTGGCATTTGGCATGAATTAAGAGATGTTTGTTTTTACAATTGATTGTAGATTACTTTCATTACTTTCAATATCCCCCATTTTAACTAAATTTCCTTATATCTAAGGTAATTAACCCTCTTGCTAGTGTTTAAGGGGACATGTTTTTAATTCTAGATTCTCAACCAGATTTGTTGTTTCTGTTTTGACCGAGTCTGAAAGCCTCAACTTTGTAATTTAGATAATGTACATTTATGCATGGTTACAGAGATGAAACGACGTATCAAACTGAGCCTTTAACTGACCCTAGAGATTTTGCATACTCAGATTTTATGCATTGACAGGCATTAAATAAGATAAACCAACTCTTCTTAGCTCACCCACTTTATTCAGCGGAATCAAACTCGAGTTTTCTACAGTTTTGCTATCATTTGTATCATTTAAGATAACCTCGGACAAGATTGATTGACTGATATTTCATCAATCTGATAATTTCTGTGGAATAGCATGGCTTGAAAACGACTGGAAGCCATGACTTCTCGCTGTATTCGGCTATCGGGTACACTTGTAATCGTAACGAGAACCATTTCAGTTAAACGAATCTCAATTAATTATTTTAGTCATTCATCACTGCTTTGTTTGTTTAGGATTTTCGACCTGAATGATTTAACGCATGTATACCCGAACATATCGAAGCAAGATGCGTTTGGAAGGTTCCGATCGCAAGAACGTGAGTAGATCAGGTTTTATTAATGGCACCATTGATTGGTGTGTTATAAGCGTGCTCGTTTTATACTTTGCACCAGTGTTTAACGACATCTACATCCCCGAAAAGATATAGCTGGTAGACAATCAGAAGATGTTTGTTCTTTGTAAATGTTTTCCTATCACATCTTGAAGAAATACCTATATTGATATGGTTATCCAATTTTCACTTGCTCGTGGTACAGTAAAAACCCTTCAATAAGAACCTTGAAATACTGGCCCTGGCCTAAAAGAAGTATTTCTTATATGCGGGTTTTTACTGTATTATGAAAACTTAAAGAGAGAACTGGTACTTTCTGAGATTTTGAGAGATTCGGATATTAAGCTTTGTTATGGAGCTGGACCTTGTGATAATGTTTTTGATTCTCATGTTTAATACATTTTTAATACTGTTCTAAGCCAGAATTGTTCTCTCGTCCAGCTCTCCAATGCTGTCTGGAGGACTTGATTAAGGGAATTTTTATTAAGCGAAAAAAGACAGAACAAGAAGATCGCGTTAAAGTAATGAATCGGAAGAAGTATTGTTCTTGTGTAATTTGTCAAGTTTTGTGAATCAGCAGTTGAGTTTTTAACAAAATTTGTTTTTCTTGCGATAGATTACTCAGGCTCTCAAGATCCACAAGGCTACGTCCTGTCTTCAATCATGACAACAATCAAGTAAGTCGCTCTCCCAAATTCTTCTTTATGACTCGTTCACAGAATGGGTTGATCATCTAGCAGAGCTGCAAAAAGTATGAGAACTTGAAGAAATTCTTTTGGGCTGGCAGAAAATTTTCGGCCCAATTTTGATAAAAAATAGATTTGCCCATTCATAGGTGTAAATACGAGATGTTTCCGTGTCAAAATGTGGTTAATTGTGCATTTCTAAGCAATCAGATATTGTCAACTTTAAAAATTTCACCTCTGCAGCAACCAGGGTGCCACCAAGTTAGCCCCTGTTAATCTTGCTTTTTTAGACCCTTAAGATTTCCCTGAACCCCTTCTAGACCATAACAAATGCAATTCCAGGGTATGTAACACATACAGCTTTTAATTTGTAGAAGATCAGTTCCTAGGTTCCCCAAAAAAAATATTTTTCGCATCTCTGTTATCTAGAATATGCAACAGCCTGAGAATTTTGGCGAACCTCTTTTCATCCTATTTACAAATGCAGCATATTTCCCAGAAGAGAAACAGTTTATCATCCCGGGCTAGAATGCAATGAGTGTTCTGCCCAACTTGGCCTTTAGGGCTTACAAACTATAATGTAAGAAGTGATAAATTTCTGATTCAATAACTTTCTTCTACAGCATCAAAGACAATGGCCAAAGAATGGTGAGTAACCTAATCATTAACCTCGCATTCATGTTGATTTGCATGCCTGCCTACGTACAGCGGTCATTGATAACTAGGAGTTACTCGCTAAGATTTGAAATGTATTATTATAACCTTGTCATTAATGGTAACACCCGATTGCGGCATAGAAAGGTTGAGAATTTGATGACATATCATCTATCTTATCACAGTTACCAACACCAATAACAGCAACAATAAATGATTGCTTTTTGCAGCCATGGCGCATTTTTGCATGCAATTTCTGTTTACTACTTTGCGCACGTGACTTACAACAGCAGTTCAGCACACTTGTTACATGTTTCGTGGGTTTGCATTTAGAGTTGATCGTGTGTATCATATCCTTATTGTCTGGTGGAGCTATACCATGGGGCTATGGAGTCAAGCCATGAGGCTTTTGGGTTAGACCATGGGGCTATGGAGTTAAGCCATGAGGCTATTGGGTTAAACCTTGGGGCTATGGAGTTAAGCCATGAGGTTATTGGGTTAGACCATGGGGCTATGGAGTTAAGTCATGAGGCTATTGGGTTAGACCATGGGGCTATGGAGTTAAGCCATGAGGTTATTGGGTTAGACCATGGGGCTATGGAGTTAAGCCATGAGGCTATTGGGTTAGACCATGGGGCTATGGAGTTAAGCCATGAGGCTATTGGGTTAGACCATGGGGCTATGGAGTTAAGCCATGAGGCTATTGGGTTAGACCATGGGGCTATGGAGTTAAGCCATGAGGCTATTGGGTTAGACCATGGGGCTATGGCGTTAAGCAATGAGGCTATTGGGTTAGACCATGGGGCTATGGAGTTAAGCCATGAGGCCATTGGGTTAGACCATGGGGCTAAGGAGTTAAGCCATGAGGCTATTGGGTTAGACCATGGGGCTATGGAGTTAAGCTATGAGGTTATGGGGCTAGATCATTGGACTACAGTGTTAGACCATAAGGCTATGGGGTTAAAAAAGCAACAGACTAATTTTGCGAGGACAATACCGGCTTCATTTCTGAAATGAGAATATTTGATTTCGTTGGAGTGTTATATGTTAGGGAGATGGCAAGTATGGAGGAAAAATGTTCTCTCTCTAATCACCTTTGGATCTACTTTGCTGGTATTTTTTTGGGAATTCTTTCTAGCTCTATTGGAGTGAAAAGGCAGCAATACAGATAATCGCTAAGAGATTTCCGTCTCTTTCTTGTAGTAACAGTGATATCCCTCAATCATAGGATTCATTGCCTTCCCCGTCATCCACTCAGCAGTTTACCATGCACAATTTCGATCCCTTGATGGGAGATAGCGCTGAGTCAATTCCCGCTGATGATCTGCAATGGGTGAACCAGACAATGGAGAGGATTCCTGCCGCTGAAGAAATAGACACAACGAGTATGGCAGACTTTCTCAGAAGTCTTGATGGATTTTAATATTTGAAGTGTATGAATGAACAATTTTATGAAGAACAGAATGATTAATTTTTTAAAGGGTGATTAAAAGAAATGGCACTCTTTCCGAATTGATAGCTGCTAATGTAGGGAATTTTTCCTGTCCCCCAAATTATACTTAATTGCCCCCCGTGTTATGATCTCCAAATAGATCGGGTAAAATATTTGAACATACTTTCCGAGTTGAATTAGATAGAGTTTTTCCAATAGTGCACTGTGCAACGTCCCATTTAACAAAGTAAACAAATAATGACAGCAGTTGGTTTACAAACCATTTTCCTTTAACAACTGTGTTCAAGTAAAACATGATGTCGTAAATTTACGCTTTTGAGAGTTGGTTTTTGTAAGAGAAACCTATGCAGCTTATTCAAAATTTACTAGAAGCATACCATAATTGAAAAAGAAATGCAATTTTATATAGCTAGTGTAATTTTTTTATCTATTCTGTATTTTGATTTTGAATGAAAGCATGATAAAAAACTTCAGTTGAATAAATATGATCATTGAAACCGGATTTTGAGCTTAAAGGATCAACTTTCAACATGAACATTTCGAGTTTGCACTGAGGACGAAAAGAAAATTTTAAATTGCAACTCAGCCCTAGCTTTGAGCAGCGCTATTTGGGTTTGACCCGCGTATCCTTGAAGCTCTAAACACAGATTTCAATGACGCTATTTCTGACAAAATGTATCTTTTTAATCGATTACTATATGTCGTTAATTTGATGAATTAAAGGTGATATTTGTAACACCAGAATCGAAACCTTTTTCTTTTCTTCCGAGTCTTGCATTGGCAAATTTGAAATTTGAAATCCACAGCAATCCTTTCAGCTTTATGACGTGAAACTTTATCAGTTAAATAAGCTTGGGAGAAAATGCAGAATCCGCGAGAATAGTTATCTAGTCAGTCATTGTGTTTCTTCATCACTCTGCAACAATGTTGTTGAGCCTAGTAGTGTTATTGCTGTGTGTAAACCAGGCTTCGGGCTGGTGAAATTGCAGTGCGGACCTTCCTGCATGAGGTGCAAACAGTCAAATACGAGCTTCAACGAAAGATTGCATGCGAATGTTGATTTTAGTGAAAATCTGCCTTTACACTAGATATCTTACTTGAAAAAGACATATTTTGTCAGTTTCTTAATGAATAGAAATTGTGAAATTGATTTTCTGTCATTTGCCAGCTTCTCGATTCTCCAGCAAGATATAAGTCCCTGCTGGGATATTCTCAACCGAAGTGTACATTCCGAGTCGCTCCAGGAATTTGTTCCAATATTTCATGATAAATAATGTCAAGAGATTTATGACGCATATTATTCCGAATATGATGAATGTCGCATTAGAACCGAAATACGTCACTACTAAACCCCCGAGCATACCCCCTCCACCGTGTCCTAATCCCCAGTAAATTCCATGTAAGATTGCTTGCAACGTCACTTGCACGCCGGGGTTCAGCCCGACATAACAAATTGCTGCTGTCCAGATCGAGGCTGAGCTGACTCCTTGCAGAACTTCTAAGAGTACTGAGAACACCGGCTGCGTAATGACGGAGTACGCAAAAAGTCGTATGACATTGGCAAGAAGTCCGATGTACAGGACGCTGTCGCACCCGATTTTGAGTATGAGATACCCAGACACGAGGTACATGAACACCTCTGAGATGCACTGCACCGCTGCTATGATGCTGAATAGGAACTGGCTGCCCCCCATGTCATGCAGATGCCAGAAGAGGAAGGTGTGCGTGAACCCCATGGCAGTCCCGGAGCAGAGTAGAGTCAGGATGAAGCATATATGCTGGCAGTCGGTGAACATCTTCACGGCCTCCCAAAACGACTCCTTGTAAGCTGTCTCGCTGACTTTCTCGAATTTGAAGAACAAGGCGCACACAAAGGCCGTTCCCATTATCAAGGCATACACGTAGAAGGAGAGAATGTAGTCGATGTGTTTCGGATCTGCACATTGGTTGATTTCTTGCATTACGCTTACCACAGCTCCCACGATGAAAGCCCCCAGCCCCCATCCAAATGCACCCCATAATCTTTGTTGGCCATATCGATATTTGTCGTCACCTTTGAAGAAAGAAGGGAAATGTTGGATGAAAATCTTTGAAAACAGTAATCCGTGATGAATACCTCATGGTTTTTATTGCCACCCCCAAGGCCTCTATTACGAAGGGAAATAAACGAACAAAATTTTACAAATCTTCAATTGATCAAATTGTAGCACAGGGATACAAGAAGGTCAGCATTGATGTATCTTAACCTTCAAATGTAGGGATAGAGATTATTTCAAGTCTATCAACTGTATTTTCATACACTTTGAATTTGCTTCTTTTGGTATACCTAGATTTATTGTTTTTGCTATGACATGTTGATTTCCTTCTGTCATTCTTTTGTTCCAACTCAATGTTTTCGACTAGCCAATGCTCAGACATGTGGAATAGAGATGACGTCCTATGGGAATTCGTAGCCCCCATTAACAAAGTGAGAACACAATGCAATGCTATTCAATAAGATACAAGAGAAAAACAATGGGATAGTAGATGGTAAAGGCATTTAGGACAGAGATGATATTCTATGGGTTTTGTACCCCCCAGTCTCATATTGGTTTGTAATTGAATCAATTGTTTATTATAAGAGTTAATGAAAGACAGTAGAGATCAATAGAATGCAATGCAATTCTATGTGATACGATATGATGTGATGCAACAATGTGAAACAAAACACTTACCAAGTGCTTGAAGGGTTGCAGTGTCCGCTAATGTTGCAGCTGGTGAGGAAAGAATCGTCCCACAAATTGTGATAACAATCAGAATTTTGAACAGATTATGAGCTTCTTTGATTTGAGACGCACTTTGAGACTCAGTAGCGTTAGTAATATCTATTTTATCATCAAGTGGCCAAAACATTCCGTTCGGTGTTTTCAGAGAGTCAAACTCTTCTTTCAGGTCTTCGTTCGCGAGGACTCGCTGGTTGGGAAGTAAACTATTCTCGTAAAATCCACCATTTACATTTTGATTTGTCATTTCCTCCAGATATTCTTCAGGCTCTAGATTATCTTTGTAATTCTCTCCACCGTTTCCTCTCTTTCTTCTATCAACTTTATATTTTACCTCTTTCTGTGAATTTAGCTGCATTTTTTCAACACCCTCATCTGACGTAACCAACTTAGGCCATCTAGAACTCACTCTTGGCAAGTTCCGATTCTTCCTGGCCGTTTTTGATTGCTCAGTCCTACTCAGTCTACGCCTAACTCCAAACATTGTTCTCAATAGTTTTATCGTTCTTGAACGGTTTCTGCTACTTCCATGTTTATTTTCTGAAGCATTGTGAAAATTTCTCGTTACATTCTCCCGACCATACTTGTTATTCGAGTTATTGAAACTTATATCGTTCCCTTTAGCAAACAACGATGAAGGTTCGTTAGGCTCGCCTGCTGCTCTATCAATCATTTTCTCGTCATAATCCAAATACACATTATTGTTATTATGTTTATTCTTATCTGGGTACGTGATGTTGTCCTTCTTGGACAGCAAGGAGTCTATTCTAGGCCAGTGCACCTCTTCCTCGTCCATGTAGTCCGACAGCGGTAGAAATGTCAAGTTCAAATCACAAGTCGGTTCGTATTCTTTTGGTTTTACCATTGAAATACTGAAGTTCGAGACCAGCCAGGCCCCGATGGACATGAGGAAAATCATTTTGCTGACGTTGTAGGTGTCTGCTAACACACCCCAAAGTGGCGACGCACACATCTGAATAAACGGCCTTAGGCCTATTAGGATTCCCACTTGATGCGCTGACAACCATAACTGTTTATAGAAAACGGCCAGGTAGGGAAATAACGCACCAACAGCACCGAAGAACAAGAAGTAAAACGTTTTATAAACGATGAGTTTCCTGTTTAACTCTGGACAGCAGTTTTTTGGCGTCGTTTTGTTGTCTTGTTCGTCGAAATCCTCGGAGCTCTCATAGCTGTAGATATGTGTGATGTTGGTATGGTCGATCTGCTCTTGCGAAGAGCTCGGGTTTGCGAATTTCTTCTGCATTTCAAATACGTCCTTTCTATCAAAAATAAATTCACTGTTTTTCATTTCCTTATCTTTAATTCGCTGCTCACTTTGCTTCAGACGATAATTTTTAGAAGTTCCTTGCAGATGTTTTCCTGCCGTTATTTGTATCGATTTAGAAATTGCGTCGATTACTGCATATTGACTTGCTGCTGAATTCGTATTGTGTTTTCTTCAGATAGAATCTCCAATATCTTGTAAACGTTGATGGGGAGACTTTCCTTGGAAATATATCAAAATTGAGACCTGTCTTCGTTTACACAGCTGTTTATGCGATTTATCCAGTTGCTTTCCTTCATTATGCCAGCTGCTGTGTCGTTCAACTTCAATATTTCACCAAATTCACTGCTTGAAGAGAAAATAGTATGGTGAATATTCAGCCAACCTGATGTATTATCGAATCGCACAACTTCATTTCTCTTGTTCCTATCTTATGATTTCGATTGGCGTAGAAATAAACAAATAAGAAGGCAGCCATTAAAATGTTACGTGATGTAACAATTTCTTCTGTTTTCACTGTTTTCTTGGAATTCTGCGATCACTTGGATTTCTGATTCAAAGTAGTTTCTCATCAACGAAATTCTGCCTTGCTTGCTGCTATTTTTGTTGAACTTTGTTGTGATTGGCGAAACTAGGAATAATTTATTTTGAATCACTTTTTATCATTCTCTCATGATACTTTGACTGCTCTCCAGTAATAAATCAAACTTCGTGAATTTCTCAAACTTCTTTTGAAATCAACAGCCTTTCCATCATATTAATATAGTCTGATCAATAACACTAATTTTAATCTTTGCTCTTCCCAACTTTGCTTATCCCACCTGCTAAACATAGACCATTACCCGTACTAAACCCGCCAGGCTGTCTAGAGTATTTCAACTGCTAGGTCCTGTCCACACGATAATGGACTCTATTCGTGTTTCAGCATCTGTTCTTTAGAAGGGCTGTGAAACTAGTGGTCCTATGTCTGAAAGGTTGTTTGAATTCTAGACCTCATTAGGGATAGCCTACTCTGACTAAAGGGACAACAACAACAACAGCAGCAGACTTTTTGGTATCACAGTATGGCCTAAAAAGAACGCAATACTCGTTCTTTGAGTGTGCCAGCTCTGTTTGTACGAAACACTGAAAATTTGATAGGAACACTATTCTATAGTTGCAAAGCAGTGTGGTTAAGGATTTTAAACCGTTATCGCTACTATGTTTAGTTCCCTAGATCAATTCCAGTCAGTTTAAACCAGGTCAGGTCAAGTCGATTTCAGTCAGGTCAGGTCAGGTTAGGCTAGGTTAGGTCAGGTCAAGTCTGGTCAGGCCTGATCAATTCCAGTCATTTTAGATAAGGCTAGATCAATTCCAGTCAGGTCAGGTAAGGTCAGATCAATTCAAGTCAGGTCAGGTCAGGAATGGTGGAGTCAGGTCAGGTTAGGTGAGGATGGCGATGCAAGGATTCACAATGTGCATCATGTGGGCTGCCTTTACTGTCTGATGAAATAATTTGCTGCATGAAGTTACAAGAATGAAATATGCAAGCTCGTTCTTTCACTTACGAACCAGGGATCAAAATTTTTTACCGGTTACCCGATTTAAAATGTTTTGGAATCAAAATGATTCAGGCTACCTAAATAGTGCGTTTATGAACTCTGTGGACTATGTGAAATTGTCTCACCACATTTCTATACATAGCAAGGCCTGTAGGCATATTGTGTAACCCTTAGTAATCATCTAATTGGCTTGGAAATGTTTCAAATGTTATTTATGAAAACTATAACTATAGCAGGTTCCTAATCTTGAACAAATTGTTTTTATATTCAATATAATATGCCTAGTTTTAGTCGCCATGCACAACCTGTCGAGCAGTAATTTTGCGCATGCGTACACCACAGCGTTTCTAGTAACGTGAAAAACAATCAGAAGGTTTGATCTTTGATCTGAAAACAAGTTTGTGCAATGTGCGCTAGATTTAGGCCTAATAACTCAAAAACTGCATTTGAATCTATTTTAACAATGCTGAGATCTTTTATGAAAAAACCCTGCCCAATGAAACCGTTCTTGAACTTGAAAACATTTCTATGAATAAGCTTGAGTTTACAATAATCTTGCTGGCTAGGTAGGTCTAAGTGGTAGGCCGTTGTTGGAAATTTCACAGCAGCCCTAACTTTGGTGCGTCGTGAGCCCGTATTTCCTCAAAGGCCTAATGATTCACTAAACTATCGTCCCAAACACAAATCCTGGGTTCCAACTAAAGTGAAAAATGCAATTTCTTGAATCCGTAAAGCGGACTATTTTGCCTTGTGCAGTCGCGAAGAATGGTCCTGCGTTCCCTGAACCTGCAAGCATACAGATCTTTGGTTGCCAAGCAACTGTTTGAATCTGATGAATGGAGACGCGTTGTTTTTGGCAATGATGGAATGCCAGGACGCCTATTGCGGACGCGAAGGCAATGTTGTGGTTTTCCGCAGAGGAGGAAAGATAAAAATGAATGGCTGCTAATTGATAATTACACTGAAATGCAAAGATTAGCAACATTTAATTTTTCTTAACAAGAATTACGCCTTTCTGTATGTTGCTGAGTTTTGAAATACCGAATGAGCGAGAATTACTTGGAGTGCACCCAACAAATAGAGGGAATGTGAGTACAACTTTCAATGTTTACACTCAAAATCATTTCTCTAATGTTCGACGTTATTATCTTCATATTTTGATTTAGAATATAATGGAGTTGCAATTAAAACATCGACAACAAGAATTCTTATTAGATATAACGAAGCTTATTTATTTGCTATCAACTTGATGTTTTACCTCCAGAACTCCCTTAAAGTTTTTAGTCCTCCCAATGTCATGCTCCGCCTCAGGACAGAATTGTTATTTTCTTCAGTTATAATTTTCTACCTATGGTGAATTATTTCCAATAAGGATCGAGCAACTTATTGAAAACTTTAGTCTCTTTAGGTCATATCTAAGGAAGCCTTAACAACTTTACAAAGAACCGTCCTGGGGCTTTTATATCCTCATTTTGAAATAATGAAAAATTTTGAATAAGGCCTACTGTTAAAATTTCACAACGATAATTTGTTACAACTATGCTGTTTTATCCCAACTGATTGAGGGTGTTATTCAGGTAATTTCTTCTGAAATAAAGTACACTTAGTTAGGTATGATATGGACGGTTCTCTGTTATTATTAATTTCCATGCTGACCGAATAGGCCATTCTACGTAAGATGGCAGTTCTAATTTCATTTGCAATGCATGATAGGCTCCTTAGCAATGCATAGCAACCAAAATGAGCGACTGAAGCATGACCCGAGCTATGCAAGATTTAGGCCATTACTTTTTAGTTTGTCTAAAATGTTTTGGAAATACTTGTTAAATCTTTTTAACTCATTCTTGAAATGAGCACTTACCTGGTGGGAATTTTAAGGGAAGGGGTAGAATCTAGGGTGATGGGACTTTCCTTATTAGTTTGCATGTTGAAAACACATCCAGGCATGGAATGATGCAGTTGAATCTGAGCTTCATGTTTGATATCAACTTTGATTGATTGCAGGACCCCGACAAGAGTTGATGGTCAACCATTTATCGTTCCAAGACGACACGACTGAGGCCAACAAGCCAGCAACCAAACACCGTTATAAAAAGTATACCAAGACTAGACGCAAGAAAGTAGAGAATCTACCCAGTCCTAAGAAAACATGGTGGAAGAAAAACGCCTTGTATCAGTTACTCTGTTGTCAAAACACGTGCTACTCTGTAGCTCTGTATTTAGCATTAGTGCTGTTTATAGCACTATTCGTTTACGCTGTCTGGAAGATCTGTGATTTACGGTTTGCCTCTAAATCGCACCAGGGAAGCAAGAGGCCACTGGATGCTAAAAACAATGCCTCAAAACCTGGTGTTACAACGGGCACTGGAAAATATAGCCATTTTGATCCTAATACCATCAACTCCATAAAAAGCATGCAGCAAAAGCCAGTAACAACTACTAAGAGACCTATTACAAGATATGAGCCTCGCAAGGTTCCGACAACTACGAGTAGTGATGATGCAATATATGGGAGTAATCGACCAAATGCCTTCAATGGAAAGACTTCCGAATCAGCGTCCATGCATGATGCAAAAACAACGGACTGGAATCAGGACACGCCTTACCAGAGATACCTGCCTGGGGAAAAGAGGTATTTGATCCCTCCCAGCCCATCTCAGGTCAATTACTTTAGGCCGTTCGATGGCAGTGGCGGTAGTACTGTGGAGGAGTGGCGAGCAATGAGGCTGGCACTACTGCGGAATCGATTGAAGCTAACCACCGGGTCGAGTTATCCAACAGATAGTCCTTACTGGAAGTCACTTTTCACTTCCAACCCGAACGTTCCCTTCTCTAACCAATACGTAACGAACGATATCTCTGACAACAATAACATCAGAAATGACGTCAGTCCAGTACACGATGACACATATCAGAGTATTACACCTTTGACTGCATATCATAAAACACCGACTGTAGGAGTATCACAGAACGAGAAACACTCAGAGATTAACAGTTTAAATCCCAACTCAACCTTTGCTAAGGGATACACTAAACTACTGGCTGACTTATTCGATAAAATGGTTGCTTTGAGAACCAAAGCTGCTAGACCTGTTCCAGCTTTTTTATCTGGTCCGTCAAATAGCTCCAACGTGACTTCAAACAGTTCAAGCATTAGTTCAGGCAAGGCCTCGAGTAATGCACTGCAGACAGTTAATGCTTCATCTAATTTTACTGGAAACAATAACTCGACGACTTTCAACCTGACAACAACTTCGAAACCTATTACGACTACAGTGACTGCAGGGCAGGTCAACATGACAGAATCTACTGTGAAGGAGAAAACATCGAGTTTTCCTCATCAGATAAGTAAAAATGGCGACCATAGTGCAAAGAATCGGCATATTTCGACGTTGCATCAGCATCCAAAGCCACAAAATCATAGAAAAGGAAAGAAAAAGGGTAAAGCCCCTTATTCAAAGAAACATAAGCACCACAGTGTTAGTGAGAAGGACAGCAAGAAGCCCCACAATCAAAAGAGTTCCAAGAATAGAAAAAAGTCGAAGCATCAAAAACACGGGTCAAGATCGAGTAAACCTAAGTCTTGGAATCATCACGTGTCACACAGACGCGAGAAAATATCGGAACAGAATCTTGGTCTGTATGGAAATGACGGGGCTGACGAAATAAGCGGAGCTGGAAATAAGCATCACGATGCCAGTGGTAGTGGGAGTGGTATTACGGCTGATACTTCGAGTGGCAGTGGTCTCAGTGACCTAAGCGGCAGTGGGTCTGATCATCGAGGCTTTTACAGTGGAGATAATGATGAAGGAGAGCATGCGAGAAAATCAGGTCACAAAAAGCATCATGAGCACGGAAAGAGCTCTGCGAAAAAAGGGAAGCGAAAATCTTACATTGGTTTGCGAGAAAAACTGATGAAATTGAAGAAGCATTCTCGAACAACTAGAGCTCATTCGCATAAGAAACGTGAGAAACGTCAGAAAAAGCATGACTCAAAACATCACGATGGGAGTGAAAACAAACATCCCAAGCATGGTGGTGAACATTCTAGAAAGGGTAGCAAGCATAAAGATAAGAGGGGAAAGAAGCACCATGCAGGTAATGCAAAGCATAAGAAACACAGCAAAAAGCACAGCAATAAAGACAAATATATGAAAATTGTCCAACAAAAGTTATTGCGTGTTAAGAAGAAACACGAAATTGCTCATCACTTGAGCAAGGTTCAAAAGAAGCTGGCTGAGTTGGAGAGACGAAAGAAATCCAGGAAACATCACAAGAAACATGCGAAGAAGTCTGGTAAGGGTTCTAAAGCGCCTAAGTCACTGGAAATGCCAGCTAAGAAGCAGCACATACCCAAACATTGGAAGAAGGGTGTTGTGACAGTGAAGGACTGCCTGGTTTTCAGAATATTTGACAAGACACATTATGTTGGAATCAGTTTAACTAAGAAGGAAGACAAGAAGAATGTGTATGCAGTGACTGATTGTATGCTGAAGAAAGGCTCGCATCATCGATACAAATGCAGACGATTCTTTTACAAGACTGAGGGGTATATGATGTTGAGAAGAAGTTCAAAACGAGGCCGAAGCAACGTTTACTTATTGTTCTGCAGACACGAATCAAGTTTTGAAGATATATCAGATCGGAATATCGGAGATGTGAAGAACGCTGTCATCAAATCAAAGAAAAATAAAGGTGATGATGATGATTATGATGACAACGATGATGACGATGATGATGATGATGACGATCATGAGACAACAACCAAACGAAATGAGATTTTCAAACACAAATCTCGTCACCACGTAAAAGCAAAGAGAAGAAAAGAAAACGGTTTAAAGAAAAAGCACTCATCTTCAGCAAACAAACGCAAGGAACATAAACGACATAAAAAACATCAGAAAAAACCTGAAATTAAACACTCGAAATCTCATTCCAAGCATCATCATCGCCGTAACCGAGGATCCAGCCATTCCAAGCGGCAGAAGCATCATTCGCGCGGTAAAGATGAAGATGTCGATGGTATGGATAGTGAAGAAGAGAGTGGGAGCGGTGAAGATGATGACTTAGCAAGCGGAGATGCGGAGGAAAGATTTGAGCGCTCTACGGCGACACAACACAAGGACGGCGATAAAACGAAGAAGGACAAAAAGCATAAACTAGCAAATGATAAACACAAACACAAACATAAACATAAACAACGACATAAACAGACTGATAAACAAGTCTCGTCAGACAAGACAATGTACGCAAACTTATTTGATATGATGAAGGAGATGAAACAAGAAATACGAAACGCCACGGCAGTGAAATTGACGTCACAAAACAATGCCACATCGATAAAGAGTCGTAACATAACAGAATCTTCACAGGGAGTGAAGAATGCGTCTAAAGGCAGCAGTCAGGATGCCCCCACTCACCAACCTGCAAGCAAAGCTCACACCACACCCCATGTCTTGACAAAAACAACGAAACAGACGAACCAGACCAAACCTTCAAGCCTGCAAGACATGGTGGCTCAAATCGTGCCCGCCATCATGAAGCAGTTCGCATCTAAAAACATCATGAAGACGAATGCCATTCACAACGACCAGACATCTACTACAACTGTTACTACGGCAGCAAAAACAACAATGAAACCGACTACTAGGCCCAAAACAACAGCAACAACAAAACGGCCATCAGCCCACCATAAGACCACCAATCCAGTGAAACCAACAACTTCAGCAGTGGGAAAAGCCCACACCCAGCACCACACCCCAACGAGACACGTGACACAACACCATACGACTGTCAGACATGTGACTGTCCGACACACGACCCCTCGTCACCATACTACACACCATGTTACACCCAAACACATGTCCAAGCTTTCCGCCAAAACAACACCCGCTCCAAACATTGCATTACTACTGAAAGGCCTAAAAGCTTTGGGGATATCACAAATTGGACAGCATATTCCGACAAAAAGTCCGTCTATTCTGCGCAAATCGTTCATTCCCAGTGCTCCGCGAACCAAAACACCCATAAAGCCACAACCGTCAGCGAGGAATACACCGACCAAAAAACAACCTCTTCCCCCACCCATTCCCAAACCCTTGGCTCCACATAACCCGTATCAGATGCATTTGCTGTGCTTTGGGGATAGTCTGACGGCTGGCTACCACAATCACGGGAAAGCCTTTTCGCCTTACGGCAACCATTTACGACAACTGATCAACTTGTCCAGCAAAATCCCCGCAGCAGTGGAAATCAAGGGCATCGTTGGTGAAATGACTCACAAGCAGATGGCAGCGAGGCTACCGGAAGTCCTCGGTAACAGCTCGGTATTTGATTGGGTCATCATTTTAGGAGGGACCAATGACATTCTACACGTGAAGAACTTTGCTGACGATCAAGAATTCTTAGGCCAACTTGAGAATATATGGCAGCCAAGAATAACGAAGGATATTGAAAAACTTCACGACACTGCGCATAAATACGGCGCACACTCAATGCTGCTAACAGTGCCGGAGAACGCCATTGAGATGTGGCCTGAGTACAAAATCCTACTGACGATGAGAAGGAAGATCAACACCGCGTTACGGCAATATGCTGCGCAGCACCGAGACAAAGTTGCGCTGTGTGACATCGCACAGAAGCTGCCCAGGCACTCGTTGACGCCACAACAAGAATCTGCATTCTGGGACGATCACTTGCACATGACAGAACGAGGCTACAGTAGAATGGCAGAAGAGGTTTTTAAGTGTTTGAAGGCGTATATCCCAGACAGAGTGCCGGGGAATTTAGGATGAAACTGCATTAGAACCCGTGATAATAACAATTTTTGTACTGGAGTTTCGTTCATACTAATTCAATTTTCAAGGAAGTATTTTCAAATAGGTCTTGCGAGATTATTAGCATCCACACTAAAAATTTTGGCAGAATATTCGTTTCCTGAATTGCCAAATACCATTGTTCTTTATTTATACTTTGCCTTTAGGCCCATTACTACATCATTCCAATTTACGTAAATGCTTTCGTTGCGAATTCGTAAAGTATAGACCAAGGTTATGCGTGGGGCCTAAGGGATTTACAATTTTTTGAATAATCTAAGGCTTCAAATGTTGTTCTAAAGACAAACAATTAATGAATATGAGTTCTTTGGCTGGTGTACCACGATTTGGTCAGTGAGCTTGTTGCTTCTGGAGATCTGGACCCAAACACGAAGCTATGAAGCTCAACTATTGCTCAAGTGAATTCATTTCTTACATTTGAACGTGAAAAACGAATGTTTTAAATCAAGGCGATATATAGCGTGTGGCCACGTCATCCGATTATTTCTCAGATTATTTCTCATGCATACTGTTGTGAGAGGATTTGAAAATATGCATATTACTACCCCATTGGTTTTACAACTCTGTTTCTTAATACCAGTAATAGTAATTTGAATGATAGGGGCGGACGTAGGATTGACTTTTCATGTCGATTGTTGCAATGATTTAGTCGAATTGCTTCTTTGAAAGGCTCAGAAGCCTCGACTGCTTTTGAGGCAGCATGGAGCTTCAGTAGAATTAAGCAGTCGATTTATCTCTCAACTTGAGCTTAGCATCTTCGTCGTCACCGTTTTTCTTCGAAAGATTAGCCAGGGAGATTTTTTGAAATCAGCATGCGAGGCACATAATAATTCAAGGGATGCTTATTCGATCAATATGTTTTACTCCTCCGCAGGGCCAAACCACAAGCATACGGAGCACTTAACATCTGAACATCTGTTTATGGAAATGAATATCTCGTCAAATTATCAGTAATCAAAGTATGGCTGACAATTTAACTTTAAGTACTTTATCATAACAAACAGCCAGAGAGGTAGTAAATAAGAAATTAGATCATTTTTCTATTTTATGGCTTCTAAATTGTATAACAATTGTAACAGAAATTCTTTACTCTCTTAATTATAATTTTATATGCTACATAATAAACAAAAATATTATCACCTCTATCGATTCATGATCTATAAATACAATACTGATGTATTATCTATGTACAGTATACGACATAATTAGGCCCAAGGAGAACTGAAATGATTTGGGAGGCATTTTTGAAAATAGTTAGTAATCATACATGCATTCTCTTCTCCGACTGAAAACGTTGAAACGTAACGCGTACAATTCATAGATGCCCAGCTTTCACAAATTATCACCTTTTTAAGCAAAGGTGTTGAGATGGAATATGATAACATGATGCCTTCTTCCAGCAAGAGAGTGGAAGCAGCAAACTTTCGCAATTGGTTTGATCATGCATGCCTTGGACCAAACAAAGAACCTAGGTTGTATTAGTTTTATAGTTTACCAGTATATTGTAATTAGTTTTGTTTTTTGCTGAAAAAAGATTTTGACTTTGACTTTGACTTTAGGTTGGAATCACTGTAGCTACTAATCAAGGTGTATTTTGATTGTTTATATTAAATCACAATGCATGTTTCCAACATACCAAAACGTATGTATTGCAAGAACTATAAAAGCATCTTACGGTATGTTAGTAAGAAGCAAAGACCCAGCAGCTTGCTATCGATGACGAAACACCTATTTGGGTCTGGGTCCTTTGGTCAAGGCCTCTTGAATCCAACTAACAAAGAAAGGTAGATGTCGGGTTATAGCCTACACGACATGTGCGAGGATTTTCTTCAATCCTAACCTTCACACTATTACTATTCTACATGCTTGAGATTCGAGAGACCCTTGGTCTTTAGAGATGGAAGGAAGATCTCCAATACTTTCTGGTGCCCTGTTATTGGTAACTATCTGCACAGCAGGGGACTGCGTCGTTTCGGTCACGTGTTAGAAGTAATCATGGTTCTTAGTTAACCAGCTCTGACATTTCTTCTCGGACTTCAACATCACTTCTTTCGGAGGCATTTGCTGTTCAATGTCGGGCCTAGATTGCAGGGACACGAGCCGCGAGTCGTAATCCATCGCGCTTATGTGGAAATCTGCCATTGAGTCCTCCTGATGCTTCAGGTTCCACCGACGTGTATAGTCCTTCCAACCAGAATTCTGACCCTCCACCGACAAATCCTTTCTTGAGCCCATACAGGACTCTGTGCTTACATGTCTGAGCCCGTGGGGCGTTGGAGTGAGTACTTTCTTACATAATATGCAAACACACTGTCTCATGCTCCGTCTGTTCATCCTATCGAATTCATTTATGTTGTTTACAGTTAGTTTTCTGCTTGGCTGTAAGGATATGCGCTGTTCACAGGCGATGCAAAAACTGCCTCTCTTTAACTCAAACTCGTCTTCCTTGGCAGCCTCGGATCCGTTTTCAAAATATCCGGCGCATATACGATTGCGCATCTGCCGATAATATCGACTTCTTTTTTCGAGCTCACTCATAACTTTCTGCCCCTCTGATGAAAGCTTCCAATTGTCTTGTTTCTGTTGATGGGGCTGTGGTTTTGCCAAAGGAGGGAATAACGAGTTTTTCTTCACTTTCTCCATCGAGTTCCAATCTCCTCCATTCCAATCCAACATCCTGAAAGATATCAACAGTGTTAGTTATAATTATGTCACTGATTTATGCGTGTGATCAGGGTGTTCGCTTGGCAAATCAGTATTCTGTAGACGGTTGGAACCAGGGGGTAACTACTGGACTGTATAGAGTGGATACATACATGGGTCTGTGACAATTGACATGATAGACCTTTGACCAGGGGTATTTGTCATTGCCAGCTACTCGGCTAACAAAAGTTTGAAGAGAGAACCTCGCAGGATGAGTGATCTATCAAGGAAGACCCATCTATCATTATTAGGCCCGGGTCTGTCAAAACAGCATTAGGCATCAATACAAGCTCATAGTCAAGTTTTTGACTCGAAGTATGGTTAACCTTCAATATATTTATACCCTTGAAGTTTTCATTTCTGATTGCTTGCTTTTGATTTAGTGTAAATCATGTAAAGAAAAAGAAATTGGGATGTTGGCAAAATATGTTTCATCTGCTATAGCTACCGGTTAGTTACAGTAGATCCGAACAACAACCTCAAACAGAACGAAAAAAACATTCGCAAAATGTGGTGAATTCGTTCGATTCGATCCACTTTTGAAAAGGTATTTCGATCATGCTAAACAAACGACATCAAAGCTCACCGAATAACATCTGTTTCAACCCGTTTTCCTTTTCATGCTAAACGTTTATAAATTGGATAAACATCTCCAGTCGTCCAAGGACGGTTTTAGATTTTGTTTAAGTCGTAGCTCGTCGTTAACAAATTTAACTCGTTAAAAATTCGTTTGCAACACAATGGCCTTCTCTAAAAAGGAAGCTCAAATTGTACTGCGTTTGGTTCATTTCTAACGCAGCCAAAATTATCAACGAGAAATCAAAATTCTATCATTTCCACTTATTCCTCGTACTTTAGCTTACTTAGACACCTTTGCTCTTTCCGCTTTGCTGCTACGCGTAAACTCTTCTTTGCGAATCCTTAACTTTGGAAGAAATCACGAAATACGGTTGAATGCAGAGTTTGATAATGATCTAAATACTTTATGAATTTATCAAATTACTCGTATAATCAAACATCAGAATTTAATACGGCACGGATTTGTTAGATTACTCGAACAATCGAATGTCAGGATTTTATCAATTATTACTTTTACCTTTTACCAACCTGCCTTCAAGGTTTTCTTTTCAGCTCTTTTTGGCGACTCGTTCAGAGCAACTCTCGTTTCGCAACTCACTACACCGATGAGCCTGACTGTCCTTCGAACATATTTCACACACGCATTGAGTTTAGTAAAGATTTTTGAAAACACCTGCACAAACCCTATTCAGAATTTCCCCATGAGAAGAATGACAAACAATAAACTAACTCACCGCCAAGCATAAACACCGAAGCCAAAATTCTTTCAAGTTTTCAATGATGATAAGAAACACCAGAAATTTCTAATTTGCTTTCAATATTCTCCCATTTTTCTTCAAGACCTGTAAATCGATAGCTCCTTAGGGAAATCCAGCGATCCTATTTTTGTGACGTGTGTCCGTATTCTGTTCAATTTATCAGCTGTTGACAAAAGCAACGCGGCAGAACATTGAGTAGAACGCAACTCCTTTTACATCTATACATCATAACCAAATATTAAGCCTGGTTACCACGGGAGCGAGTTTCGTGCAAACAAGGGATTGAAAGCGAGGTCGACAGATCCCATGCGTTGTCCTATTGTCAATATCCTTTTAATACTGATCAAATAATTTAAACCATAACTAAATTTGGAGTTTTCTCTTGTTTTTAACAGAACAGTTGATTGATGTCACTACAGTTTCTTACTGTTAAAGGTGTGCGAATTCGACATTCGTGGCTGAGAGCGATTAACCTACGCCGATCACAACTCGAGTGAGAGTCAGTGCCATGTGTTAATGGGAAAGTAACGATAAATCAAGGTCACTGTTTGGTCGTCAGGATTGACATGTTGTGCAATGATTGTTTTTATTCTAACCTCGACCCTCCCAAACCAATATTTCCTCATAAATGACCTGGCACTTATTCACATAGATAGCTACATACAAGCAGCCGAGTGCAAGTCCTTTTCAGTTCTACTCAACCTCTCAATCATCCTGTTTCAAATATCGATAAGCTAGAGAAGGGTCCTCCTCGTTTTGACGAAAAATTTATAAACAATGATGATGTGAAGAAGATATTTGTATTCGGGCAAAGAAGAAGGTATAAACCTCAGTGAAAGCAATTTTGATTTGACTGGCTATAATGTTCGGCCATTCAGATAATAACTTGAAACAAATGCTGAGCTATTGAAAGGATAACTGATTATCTGAAAGATTGTTCAGCTTCAAGCAGCTTACAAAGGATCCAACAAGAATGACATTGATAGCTACAGGTGCGGACCAGCTACTACTACATTGATAGCTACAGCGAATACTGCTCGAGCTGTAGTCAAATTTTCAGGCCTAGTATTGTCCCTTCTTCGGCAGTAAGATAAAAACCGATAATTCTGTCACTTCGACAAATTTGGCCAGTAGTCAGAGTTTTTCCTGGATCTGCCCCTGAGCCACACTACCTTCCACCACATCTATGCATCATGTCCCGTCGTATCAAGGACACAAGAAGTTTCTATTAGAGATCATTTGATGGTGTACTGCACTTAACTGTAGTATCTTTGTGAAGATGTGGATATGCTGAGATTTATTTCAGGTATATGGGAACTGTTGGCTACAAATTATGAAGTAAATGATGTTATCAACAATTGGTTCGATTTCATCCTTCTTGATGCATCTGTAGGTAAAATTTGTGTTTCCAGAAAATTATACACCAATGTCCGAATATTTGAATAGTTGAATATCTTCTGATTTGAGAATTTTTAGTGAATGGAAATAGTTGCAACAACAGATCCCTGACGAACGCCACAATGATGAAGATTTACCTTTGATTGACACAAATTGCGTACAAGGTAAAACTCAAACCACTTGAAGGCAGGGACTTCTACACCTCAATGCTCAAGTAATACATCATATATATACCTTGGACTCTCTCTCTCTCCAAAAAAACTGAAATTTCATTGAGAGCGAGAGTGTGTCATAAGTAATAAGAAAGATATGATTGACAAGTGGCAAGATTAACAGCATTTCATGTCACGTTGATAAAATGTTATGACAATAATATGATGTTTTTGTTGCATATTAGAAGGGCTATTTGGACCAAAGGGGAAAAAGGAGGCTGAGATAAGAGAAAGGAGGCCTTCACTCAAGTTATGCCTTTTGATTAGCACTAAGACACTATCACAAAAGGGCCTGAAATCCTGAAATATTATTCTCACTGCTGGTCTTGTGCGGTTTTCAAAGAAATTTCAAATGTATAAGTAATTTATCTCTGTTTTATAAAAGACTTTCATAGTCATTGTCATCGTCAGTGCATGACTCATCTTTCATATTCAATCACGTGATAACATCTATTGCTATTTTCGTGTGTTGATTGGTGGATTCCGAATGGAATTCTTCAAGCAAGTTCGCGTTTAGGAAAAACAAAAGGCCTAAACATGGCGGGCAACTCACGGCTGTCCAAGTTGTCTCGTTTCATCGTCATTTTCTCAACATTCCACTTAGTTTCCTCAGGTATGTATTAAGTGATTTTTCATTTATGAATTTTCCGTTTATTCAGGGTATTTTTCAAACGTTTACGGTTTTATTTGAGGGGAATAGCCTCGTGGAATACGGGAGTGGCTGCTTGGGTTTTCAGTGTTATGGAGTTAAGCAGGTTAGTCTGTTAGCATGCCGCAAATGAGTCCACAAAAACCATTTACTCGCTTTCTTTTTGGTGGTAATTCTACTCACAGACATTTCTATTCTTGATTTGCGTTATTTCCCCTTGTATTAAGTGCATCTGGGGTCAATCGTGTCTAGGAGATGAAGCTTAAAAGGCAACATCAAAATTAAGATTTTCCGGTCGATTTAAGGAAAGAATTAAATAGGCCCACCAGCCCGAGGCTACCTTGAGAAAAACAACAAAAATTTAGTTTCCCAATCAACTGCAAGACTATTGACATGGATGTCAGGATTTCCAGGCGGAAAAGAGCCTTGACGAAAATTACAGAACAACAGTACATAACAGTATGTTGCATTACATAACAGTAGTGCCTAGTAATTTTAGATGCTTAACGGTCAGCTTAATTGGAACTCGCAGTTCAGACTAAATCTACCTGCAAATCTCTTAATCTTCCCTCTTTCAGAGAAATAAGTGGATAACTAGATATAGGGAATTGAGGAAAAACAGAAATATAGTGGAACATGATAACTATTTGAAGATCTCTGCGTCCAATAAGGTCAGAAATAGAACAAAAATAAACCTAGAAAATTATTATACACAGAAGTGGATGAAGATTGGCCAATCAGGAATGAGGTGAATGATTTGTATGGTGAGAACAACCAATCATCACATGATTGCGATTATCCTAAAGTTTTGTTCAAATCAAAGACTGAAATAAATTAAAGTAAATGTGTGCATCACTTGTTGTACCAGGGGGTCACATCCTCCCTTGAGGAGAGGAAAACCCCCCAATGAAAAGAAGGAAGCCCTCACTGAAAATATAATGGAAAGGTTTGCAGCATTGCATAACTAGACCATCTAAGGTACAGTACAGAGTCAAGAAGTGTGAAAGAGTGTTCATTAGGGTTTACAAAATTCAAGAAAGTTTTGGAGGATTCACCAGAGTTCAGCTTGATACACAAAAGGGGGTCAAATATTCGCACAAAGACTTTATCTTAACAATGTGGTATTGAAACCAATGGTCTATGTGGCAGCCCCCTAAAAGAAACAAATCAATTTACTAAGTAGATTATCATCATGTAGGGCAGAACAACCTATGTTGAGGGCCAGAAAGACCAGAAAGGAGGGTTGGAACGTGCTTGGGGCAAATTATTTGTTTGAAGTTCATGTCTCTCATGTGTGGCAGCTCTTAACTCCAACAGGAGCACAGTAACATCAACTACCCCACTTATGTGAGGTCCTCTTGTGTTTATTCAACATATTTGACAGAAGTCCTTATAGTAATGAAGTGCCCACTTCCTGGTCCGTTTTAAAGTGTAATGTACCCCTGACATCATACTTACACAAACATTCATAATGACCCCCTAAAGTTGTGAAAATTACCCCTAAGAACATTAATCATAACACTCAGACTAGCTAGTCTTTGACCTTGTATCCTCATCTTGTCTATGACGTAAAGTCTAAACTATTTTTGAAAATTCAAATTGTAATATTGTCGAATCCTTGTTTTTAGTCGTATATTTCAACCAACCCGGTTACATGACCTACAAGCAAGCTCAGAAGACAAGCCAGTACAACACGTTTGAGCTTCAATTCAAAACCATTGATGCCACTGGGGTCTTGCTACATGCCCAAAGTGTGGAGAAAAATGACTTTCTCACTATAGAATTGGTCAGGGGAAAGATAAGGTAATACATTTTTTATTTTCTTATCACTTAATAGAAAGCATAGAAAAGGAAGCTTATTTCTTTCAAGAGGCCATTAAAAAGCATCAGAAGGTGGCATCAGACATGGCCATTCAATGCCTCAGATGATGGTCGATCTCCACATCAATGCCTTACTCTATCACTCAAGGGGACAAATAGTTACCCTACTCTTTTGAACTCAACAAAATCGTCTGCATTAAATAAATTTCTGAAGCCAATATCATCTGCCTGCTCAGTAAGAACATGGCAAGCAGATAGTCATTCATCCTCTTTATCCTCCTAGATACGCTGCTGAATTTGGGAATGGCGTCATCAATATTGACAAACAAGTTACTGGATATCATCAGCTATATGTTGGACAAGATCTGGCAGACAACCAATGGCATTCTGTCAAGGTTACACAGAGTGTACAAGATATCAGCATCATTATTGACGGAAAGCGAGAACCAAAGTACTTTGGCTTTCGACGTGCACCCCCTGCCCCAACTGACTTCAGTGTGGAGGAGGTTTTCCTGGGAGGCCTCTATTCGTATGTTGGTGTGCCTGAGGAGAAGTCTGTTGCGCAAGAAGGCACTGCCTGCTGTATGAGACTCGCAACAATGAATGGAATAAACCTACTTGGCAACTACCCATCCACTATTCGATCAAATATCCTGAGCTATTGCCCTACCATTAACTACTATCCATTATTCTTTCCAAACAAAGTTTCACACATGGCATTGAAAGACTACAATTCTCCTTCCTTGAAACTGAAGTTCGATTTCAGGACTGTGGTTTCAGATCAGAAAGTCGTCAATTACACCAATGTTGGTAAGAGAACTATCGAATTAAGCGTGAACAGAGAAGGTAGATTGGTGTTAGGTTTGATAGTTGAGAATACGGGAAGTCATTTAGTGATGAAAACAGCCAAGCAACAGTTTCATGATGGAAAATGGCACAGCGTGGAGTTTTTGATCACAAATAAAGCCCCTGGGTATGATGCAGAATTTATTGTTGATGGGGTGAAGCGAAGATCGCAGTTGAATAACCCATTCCTGTTTAATGGGGGGCCGCTGCACTTTGGGTTTGGGTACACAGGATGCATGAAGAACCTTGTACTGAATGATAGGAACTTGGATTATACGAAGCTGCAGAAAGTGGCTGTCATGATGGGTAAATGCCCCTTGAAAGATTTCTGCACCCCAAATCCTTGCATCGAAGGTGGAAAATGTAATCAGACTGATACTATCTTCCGATGCGATTGCAGACATACGCCATATACTGGAACATGCTGCAGCCAATGTAAGTTATATTTCTAATGCATTAAATTATTTGCATTCATTTCTATTTCAGAGGGTCAATAAGTTTATAATTTCAAACTAGTTTTCCTTGAGGAGAAGTTGTGCTACAGAAATGAGCTAAACAGGATTAAAAACTTCCTCTCCTTTCTTAATGCTACCATCCCTTGTGACTCTGTTTTGGTTGCCCGCAATTTCAAAGAACTTCCTTTGGGCTGAAAAGTTGGGTTGAGATCAAGACCCCTCAATAATCTTTGAATGGTTTTACCATCAGGACGTCCTGGCTCCTTATTCTTCAAGAGCCATTTTGCTATTTAAATGGTCAGTGGATCTAGGGAGGAAAGGCCACTCCAAATAGCCGTGGTCCCTTTGAAGCTTCCTCTGAAATTATAAGGATGAAAAGTAGGTTGTCAATGTTCAAAAAGAAGGGCTTGAATTGATTGCAAGTTGATTTTCCTCAGCTCGATTCAACTACTCTTGTCTGGAAGTCCATCAAAAAGCTGGGGATAGATTCAAGAATGATAAATACTGGCTTGATTTGGATGGCCTTGGTGGACTGCCACCCATTAGAGCATTCTGCCGTGGGGGAAGAACACCAATAGACACCATCACGCAAATCAACATCACAATACCACACGACATCAATGTGATCAACCCGAGTGGGAGAAAAATCATTCCAGTCACTTACCTGGCAGATGAAGAAAGCTTGCGAGAATTGCTGCTGCATCATAAAAACTGCAGACAATTCATCAGATACCGGTGTGCCAGAAGTGCCCTTTTTAATTCCCCTGCTGGTCCTAAACAGGTTTAGTATTTCCCTATTCAAATTTGCTTTATTGATATTAGTGTTTTGCTCACTGGTTTAGTTTTATGGTAGAGAAACCGCCTCACATAAAACGGGCTTCAAGCCTTTTTCTTCATCTTGCTGATTAGAAGCACCAGTCTGGAAGAGGTTTTGTTGCTAGAATGAACAAGTTTCTTATGGATTACCTGATTTTCTTTTTGAGCAATTTTGGCTATTGTTGTAACTTTCTTTGAATAGTCAGTAGAGCAAAGCTTTTCACCAAGAAACCATTTTTATAGATGTTCATAGTTTCCTGTTGCATTCAAAATTACTAGAACAAGAAAACTACTTAGTATTGCACCAATCTCTCATCCTGTTACAAAGTAGAAATCAACAAGAACTATTCTTGAGAATTTCCTCAAGTGTGACGTTTTGATTCTTTTTTAGGCCCAGTGGATGGGATTTGACGACAAGCTGCACTATTACTGGGGTGGAAGTGGGGGGAAAAGAGGCTTCTGCGCGTGTGGAATGACTCGCACTTGTAGATCTCCTGAAATGAATTGCAATTGCGACTCTGTTGGCTTTGTTCTCAATTTAGAAGACCGTGGTTACTTGAACATCAAAGAGCATCTACCAGTTCGCCGTATCGATTATTTTGATGTGAAGACAGGAACTGGGAAAGTCGGAATCAGCACCATTGGACCCTTGCAATGCTGGGGAAATGGTATGTTGAATATTTTACTGGATTCTTTTTGATAAGAATAATGATAATGATATAGTATATACTCACTTCTATAGCACTATATATCCCTAGAATTCTAAAGCAAAACTGATGAAAGTCCTGTTCATATTCAATTCATGATGGGTTTTAAAAGAAATTTAAGGCAAACCAGAAGGTAAAACATGACTGGAAACCTTTAATCTAGCTTTGAATCCCATACTTTGGATTTTACCCAAGTAGAATTTGGTGTTCCAGTCATGAATTATCTCATGTTCTAATTATTTGTGTTAACTTGATTTTTAGGTGCCGAAACTCTTGCTGCAACATTCCGGGAGCCGTTTTCTTTTCTTCAAATCGCACTGACAGATGAAAATGACTGGAACAACAACATAGATGCTGGTGATGTTGCTTTCGAGTTTTTAACAACAACTGCTGCTGGTGTAATGGTTTTTGCCAAGGGTCCGTTCTCTGGTGATTTCTTGCAAATCAAGCTGTTGGGTCGCACAAGAGCACGGGCAACAATGAATCTAGGGTATTACAAGAATCTTCATTTAGATGTGGACATTGCAAAGACACAACGCACATTTGATGATAACTTCCCCCACAAACTGCGTCTTGATTGGAATAGAAGAGAAATGAATTTCACAGTCGATAACATCACACGCATTGTTGAGTTTCATTATCAATATGGTGTCACTCATCTGGACATTGATGGGACCCCGTTCTATGTTGGTGGACGAAATGATGGCCTTGATGTTGGGTTCATGGGCTGTATTAGGAGCTTTGTGAGTAAAATATGTTCTGTTAACTTCCTGTTGCAGTAGCATCTCATTTTAGGGATATGCAGTCAATGTAATGATCTTAGGTTGATACTCAGGTTTCTTTCATAGAAAAATTGTAGGCTTCTTTGCTAATCATGCTTTCCTTACCCTTTTGGCTAAGTGATTAAGTTTCTCTCTTTGACAAAATATTTGCCTGAAGGCTTATTTTCTCCATGAAGTAAGGTGTCTTGAAACAAATGACCATGACAATTTACTTTTCATCTGTCATTCTCATGGTCAGTTCTGTCCTTGCTAGCTGCAGTTCTGTTCAATTCTGCTCCCTACTAGCATGTCCTTTCTCCCCAACCTGCAAAGTTATTTTAGGAAAATTATTTTAATCTGACTTTACCATTGAAAATCTAAAATTATATGCCATCAATTCATTGGTTATTGAAATGCCTTAAACTAAACACCAACTTAAATTTGTTAATCGTCTAAAAACAGGATTAGCCTTTCAAAGATTATCCACATCTTGACGCATTGAGATGTATTTTGCCAACTTTTTTATATTTCTGGATATATTGGATAAAGGGGATTATAAATTTTAAATTAGCTCTTTTTCATCTAGTACTATGGTGGCAAGCTGGTTGATTTGCCCCTGGAAACGGAGGGTCTGTCAAGTATTGGGGTATACCCTGGCCAAGGAGCTGCCTGCAAGTTGGTCAAGCACCCTTGCAATCAAGGATTCTGTATTGAAGAATATAACCAATACAAGTGCAACTGCTCTGTGTCTGCATTCGCAGGACCGCATTGTGAACTAGGTATGTGTGCTTGTATTGTTTAGATATCCCTTTTTATTTTCATATGCATATCTGGCCAGTGGACATATCGTTGTTGCTTGATGTAACTTCTAGCACTGAATGAAACCAACTGCCAACTTCAGATTTGAAACTAACCAACAAAGATTTCATTGAATTATGGGTTGAGGGATAATCATCTGAAAAAATCATCTGTCTGATGTGCATATATGGTAAATTTTAGTAAAATTTCATTCAGGTTTTTTGGTGGCTTTTAAAAGTCTTAAACTTTATATGGTATTGGCAGAAAGAGCCAAAAGGGTCTCATTTGAATGTACAGTCTATCCCATTGACTTGTGGGTTATGATTGTTTCCGTCTACTTTGTTCATCCATCTGCTTCCATACTAGATCTCTAAGCAGATTCCAGAAGATAATTGACTGTCCACGCTTCCACAGCGTCTTGCATGAAAGAATAAAGTACAATTTATTATTTCGTTGGCCTGTAATTGAAATGACAAAGAAGATATAGCCTAATCCCATTATTGATAGTTGTTGATAGTTGATAGGCACATACGCTTACTATCTTTGCAAGGTATGGGTTTATGTGCTAAGCACAAAGGGCCTACTGAATAGGTAGACTAATCGAGCAGTGCAACCCTCGTCCTTCATCTTGATGTGACCATACCTTGTGATTCCTTTTTCCTTTTTGCCTGGAATTGCAGAGAGCTGGCTAATTCTCTCCTCACACTTTGTGACAGGTCTGAAGGTGGTTTTGTATCCGAGACCCTTGGAACAAGGGTCAAGTGATCTAACCACTCGCCCATCCCCATATCACAAATTGACCCTGTGTGCCCGTGGTGTTTTTCTAATTCTGACAATCAACTCTCTTTCTAGATCGAAGTGCCCTAACCTTTAGATCTGGCATGTACCTCGAATACACCTTCCAGAACCAGGTGGACGTCGATGAGGGATACATCGTTGTGGCTTTTAAGACCAAGCTTGAAGATGCCGCCATTTTCCAACTGCGTGGCAAGGACAATTCCCATATCTCCCTCATGATTGTGAAGAATTCCTTGAAGCTGTTTTTCAATTTCAAATCAGCAGACGTTGATGGCCAGCTTGCCATTACTGTTCAGCATCCAACTCCATTTGGAAAGTTTAGTGACGATAAGAGACACAGCATCCGCGTGCACCACAAAGGCAACCGAATTTATGTTGATGTTCTCAATGACTTGGACAAGCCAATTAACCACCTACGTAATGTAACCTCCTCTCTTGAGCCGCAAGCCTTTTCTGGTTTGACTAAACTTTTCCTTGGCAAGCGGGATACGTTATTGACTTCCTTGCCAACCCTGTTTGACGGTTGCATCTCCGGCTTCAAATACCAATACCAACCTGCCAAATCAAAAGTTGGTGTTTCTATTGATATGATTAAATTATACACCCAAGGAAACAGAGCTATTACAAGAAGTAACCCATCTCCTACAAATACGTCATGTGGCGCTTCTCTACCCCTACCCCCACCTCTGCCAACAGTCATCCCCCCACAACAATTCAGATTCCGAAATCCCGTGGTGACGGTTGCGCCTATCGGTGTCTCGTTCTCCTTTTCGAAGATTGTGGTTGTTGTGATCATTATTGTACTGGCAATACTCTCTGTCATCCTGCTTTTCATCACCATCCGCTGTGTAGAGAAGTACCAGAAGAAGTACAAGGGGAAGGAGAAGAATTTACGGCTTCTCTACAATGCCCAGGCAGTAGGCAAGACTGATCCACCGGCCAAGAAGCAGCCTGAGCCACAAGTGGCAAGGGAACAACGCCAGGAGGTACAGCCCGCAAGATATGAGCCTGAAAGTGAGGCTGATGTCCAACCAATTAGAGGTGCTGCATCTGCATATGATAACAGAGGCGTGTCCAATGGCCGTCAGGCGTCATCTGCGATTTCTTATGCTCCAACCAATCAGTCTTCTCGTGGCGTATCTCAACCTGCAGCCTCCCGAGGTCCTTCTACCCAAGCCGGTTACGCAGCAGCACCCGCCTCACCAAAAGACGAAGATGAAGGTGATTGGTTCCTGTAGATGTTGGTCTTTTGCATGAACTGGGTTCACCTCATTTCTCATCACAATTGTCCATGTGAGTTGAGCACTAGAATTCACTATTTTGAAATAGCAAGCACTTTTGTAATTATAAAATGGCCCTTTTATTCCGCTCAACCCTCTTGCAAAATGCAGATGTCGCCATTCATTGAAAAGAGAACTTTTTGTATAAAACGATTCCAACATTTCGTTAGGTTTCTTTGCATTAACAAAAATAATTCACAAGGAGTCTGATAAACGATGTTAAGATATTGTATATAATTAGTGATTAGTGTGATAAGGTCACGCATGCAACGTCTTTCAAATAGTCGCCCAGTAATTATCATTGCAAATTGTTTCAAAATAACCGTACATATAAACGAAGATGGAACACTATTTTTGAAGGTTTTAGCTATTTGAATAATTACCAAGACTATACACACTTATTAACTTTGTTTTAAAGTCGGACTCTTTCGAGTTGGTTGTGTGTTTGTTTCTTAACAAAGAAAATTACACTCTGTTTGTCTGTAACTAATAAAATAGGCCAAAGATGGCTGGAAAGCTCCTTGATGGAATGCTACTTTATAGAAACAGTTATTTTGATAGATTTCTTGGATTTTTTCGAGTACTTAAGGAATCTGCTTATGCGATCTAAATGACTCTCGCTCGCAACCGTGTTAAGAAATCTTTTTGGAGGTTTTGCGGACCCATCTTTTAACTTATATTTCTTGTTTTTAATACAATTATGTGTTATGTGGATATTACTGTATTTACTGCATTGTAACTTTATAAGGTATTGCCTGTTCTACTCAGTTATTCCTAAGATGGTGTAGGTATTAAGTAATTTTTTGGATAATTATGCATTTATACTGGATTATTTGTTTTTCTGATCGATTTCGTGGATCAAGGGTGTTAATGAAATTGCATAATTTATTTCTTTGCATCTCTTCAAGACTAAAGCAAACTATGTTGAACAAGAAATTCCTTCCCCAAAAATAGTTTGATCCTTTCCAGCTCTCATCTGTCTAATGATGTTTCTCAGGAAAGTTTTTCAAAGATGGTGATTGCCATCTAAAAATGGATTTAGATCTTCAGTTAGGTGTCTTATAAAAAAACGTGTAGTAAATATTGTTTATTTTTGGAAAAAAATCGAATTCATGCCCCACTTTTTGTTCTATTATTTTAAGATCTGTTATATCTTGACCCTTGGATGTTTCATTTTTCTATCGTTCTAAACAATAGTGATAATTGTTTTGTCTCCTTTAGAAATCGGGCCCTGATGTTACCTATTATTTTAGTCATATGTTACTCAAATTTAGGTATTTTTTGCTAAGACAATCATAAGGTTATTTCAATGTTTATAAAGTTGAAGGATGATTTGAACTTAGCTGCAGCTTTAGCTTTCAAATGGCTATCATTTCAGAGTTCATATTGTAGACACTCAGCAAGTAAGTGACGTTTTACGTCAACGTGACTCATTGGGAAATAGACAGAAAAGAAAAGAACCTCAGCCTGTTTCTGAATGCCCAGCTCTCAGCGGGCGACCATAATTATCAAGTTTGGCAGATATGATATCCACAGTCTCGCAATCTTTCACACAGAAAGCTGAGGGAGGGATATCATGAAAAAAGCTGAAGATATCATCTGATAACGTTAAAAGCCTCTTTGTTCTGCTAGCCTGTTGACACGCCTCACATAGAATTAACGTTTACAAACTCGGATCAGTTGAAATGGGAGATGAGTTGTTCTCGCTCAGAAACTCACCATCCATCGAACGAGCTCACGAGATTTGCCTGCTTGAAAATGTGATCTTCAAAAGCATGAGGAATGTCGAAGAAGTTTGGCGAGAATGATAAACAAGCTTCGAAATGTTTGTGGTTAATCTCTGGATTGCTGGCTGTGTAGCTTTGTTGGTTTTTCCTTCACTCACTCAAGGTCAGTTCAATAACTCACTACTACGATGAAATAATTTAATTCATCGCTTTGGCTTTATTTATAAAAGTCGGGGAGTAAATCCAAATTTATTTGTCCAATTTGGAATTTGAAAGTCTTGCTTTTGGCTGTTCCTGGTGTAGAGATTCAGGTGTAATTAATTGGAATGACATGTTAATCTTCAACAGACAATTGCTTTTATCCAACACTGGGTGACCATAATAAAAGCAAAACACTAGCAGGACATTAACAGAAATCCAGAGAATGCAGGGGGTGCTTGACTGTTAACACCAGCACAGGGCTCATCAGGTCAGGCTACTTATTCCCTCAAAACCCCAAGTAGAGTAATGAGGAATTCTTTTCAGTACCCCAACAGGACAGAACAATTCAATTTCATTCATAATTACTTACTACACAGTTAAGGAGTGTCGCTATAAAAACAAATAACTAAATACTAAAAACTAACAGATACCATACAATAGGGAGCTCCAACCCCCAGGCTGCCCAAGACACACAGTTGTCCCAAGGCACAGGTCAAGCGATATCCCGAAACCCACACGCCCCGCCACAAAAGCCAATCAGACTCTAATAAACTGATGGAAGCGTGCAGGCCGCGGGACACCACCCACAGCCCCTAAAAGACCAAACTAACCCTACAGGGCCACAGAAACCCCGTTCCATGGTATATGACTAGGGACTGTAGGAAGGAGTCACGGATGGGGAGGAGGGGCGCACAAAGATTTTTCAAAAACAAAAGGTGTTTTTGGGGATTTTCATTTCTAACAATAGGATATTCAGGAAAACTTTATGAGAGTTTAGGGAGTGATTTCTCCCTCGGATGAGGGAGGGGGCTGAACAGTAGAAATCAAAGGTTTTTCATGAAGTAAATCCAGTGTTCTGGCTACTATTTAGGGCTATAGCCATCCTGCCCCCCTGCCACTTTCTATGGGCCTGCCTAAGAATACGAACCAATTTTTCCCTAACTAAAGGGGCACAGAGGGGCTAATTTTTGGTATTCTAGAGAGACTTTTTTTATAAGGAACCTAGCTCAGGGCCCAGTACTTTAAGTTCCTTATTTTGAGACCTTTTTTGACCACTTAGTAGTTCTTAAAGTTCCTTAATAGTTTCTTAATCTTAAATGCTCATTTATTGGGTAGGAATGAGTACTATCGCAAAAAATTATTGAAATTCAACATTTTGCAATAAACTCTGACAATATAACATGTTAAAACACAAAGAAGCTTCAGCCAGGCCTATATGATGTAAAAGTTAACAAGAGTCATTAAAGAAGTCTACACCATTGATTATAGTCATAAAGTTCCTTAGTTATTGAATCTTTAGTAGTAGATAAGTTTTTCGACCTTATACATGTATGTTCTTTATAAAAGTTTCTTTAAAAAAACGTGTATTAGAGAGTGGGTCCTTATTTCAAATTCAAGGCAAAGGATACAATAACTGGCAGACGGGCATGTGCGTGCATACAATTGGTAGGGTGTGTTGAGTGTTTGATTGTCAGAATATGATAATGACACAGAAAGTATTGCCTTCATCTTGAATGTTGATGCCTGTACATTTTATTTGTTAGGCTCCAACTGCTGCTCTCAGACGAAGTTTTACATGTGCCGTAAAGCATGCCTGAAGGTATCAATGCTTTATTTTTATGCTATCATTTACAATAGATTCAAAGTTACATTTTTACCCATTCATGGAGCTTTTTGTCCTTTATCAGGTGTCACAGGGCCGGAAGGGGGCTTGGTGCTCTTGCTTACCAAATAAGATATTAGTTTTATTTGATATTTAGTATTACCATATTTTGTTTTAAGCCCATACCATACTTATGTTTCTTTATATGGTAGGCGTGAAAGAAGTGTAGGTGAATAAAGATAAATGGCCGTTTTCCAATAAAAAACTCCTAACCATGTATTAACACTTTTTGAATTATGGTGATGTACCCTTCTGGTCAATATATGTTGATTTTAGATTTCATCATAACAGCATGTAACTCATTTCTTGCAGCTGAAAAAATCTGGCCCTGGGTTTACAAAAGTCAATCTCTTATTACAGCATTGTCCTTCTTATCAGGTATTTTGATTGAATAATTTCATGATTAGATACAATCTATCTGCAACAAAAAACTAGATATCTGCTCTCTTTGACTCTGTTTTTGGGAATAATATACTATAGGCTTGTTAAACCCCAAATTTTTCCATGGGTGTCCGATGTTAATTCATTTCTAACTTGCGTCATTGTCCCAAATATGCAAAATTTGTAAAAAATCGAAAATTTCAATTTAGTTGGTTCATTTCAAGGCTCCTCTTTGATCTTTGGGTTCATATATCTTGTATTTTACTATGTTTGGTTTAACTACCCATGACTCCATAGTTCCCTAGGGGTTTCCTTTCATTTTAGGCTTTCTAATTCAGTCTATAAAGAAATAGTTCTCAAGATCTGAGTATTGGCATGAAACTAAAGTTTTTCCTTGTTTTTTCGTAGAATATTTTCTGGAAATGCATCAACAGCACCTTGACTGAAAGGAAAAGTGAGTTGTTTGTGTACTGTAATGATTTACCACACTATGCATCTATAGGGATCTAATCTATCACACATTTAGTGACAGAAATTAACTACAGCTTTAAGAAAGCTCAGCAGTACTGCGGTGCGCACAGGTACAGCCTTAAACCTTTTTCTACAGCCTAAACATTTTACAGAGGTACATGGTATGCTGCCCTAATTTGCTTACAGAATAAATGTTTGAGCATTTAGAGGTCACATTGATCAAAAGGGGAACATTTTATCTTTCTAGGTGTTAGATCGCAATATTTCCATGGTATTTGCTGTCCACTTGCAGCAACAACTAAATGCTCTACTGCCTGTCACAGTCTTGCAGAAAAAGATAGCGTCCTAAAGTTTTGCAGTGCAAAACAAGATGTAAGTCTTCCTTAAAAATTTCATGAACCAATTCAAAGAGGCTGTGTAAAAAATTATTGTTTCGGAAGAAAATGATAACTACAAGCTTTTGATTATTTTTGACTAAACTTTTGACTATTGCGTACCATTGATTTTACTGTTGAAACAGTATCATTTATTTTACTTTTGAAAATCTAGACAAATGTAATAGGAATTGAGTCTCTTCTTCCTAATTAAAAATTGTTTGATCAATTAGGGATTTTAAAGAAACATTGCTGTAAATAATCTGAAATGGGTAAAATGTATCATTAAAAAAATTGCTTTGACAAGTTATTCTTATTATGATTATTTCTTATTTGATTGATTTATGAAATTTTTCATTAGCTGACTCTGCAAAGATGTATCAACAAAGTAGAAAGTAAGTGAAAGTCTACACACTAAAAGTTGCCAAAAGGGATGAGAGAGGCTAAGTAAGCAGCCAGTGCTGTTAATGGTTCATTATGTTGATCCATTTTTATCATCGATAGAATCGTTTAAAGAAAACAAAATATAGAGGCTTGTTTAACCTAATTACTTCAAACTAAGGGTTAAATCTGAAACTGGAAAGACCTATACTACAAATAATCTGACTTCTCTTGGGTTAGTTCGGATGGAAATTTTTTTTGCTCTTACTGACTTGAATTCTCCCTTAAATCATAAAATAAATCATTCTTTGTTGAATTATAGCAGACATCAATTCATAAAGGTCATTAGTATAAATTTTAGGCATTTTTAATTGATGTTTAAAGAATGTCTTTTTTCCAATTTAACCCACCAATTCTTTTTTATAAGCAAGCATTGTCTATAGGGGTGTATATGTTTTTTCAGTTTTTTATTTCATTCTTGATTTCTCTTGTTTTAGTGTTCGAAAGTTGCTGCAGTGCTACGCAGAAAGCTGAATGCAGAAACGCCTGCTACAAGGTATCTATGGTTGATTTTTTCAGGAATATGATACTTCTTAAACATTGTTATTGTTTGCACACTGATCGTGCAACTAAGCAACGTTTTATTTCTATAAACCAATGAAATTATATCTTCCATCAGCCTGAGATTGTGATGAAATTAATTGAGACTTAAAAAGTTGTAGATTCTTGAAAATACCCAACCAAGAACAACATATTTGCTGCACTAGGTAGACAACTGAAATCACTTGCAATACTTGGACTTCAACCTCTTATTCACTATGATATTTTGTATTTTTATTGTGATATGAATGTTTCCAATATTTACCATTTATAGGAGGGAAGTAGTGACCTCCGTTTGTGTTTATAAATCATACTGGGTTTCCATAAAGAATTGCTACAAATATAAGAAGAACTCTTGAATGGACTCTGACGCAAATTTTTGAAACTCAGGAGGAACCAATTGGAAAATCCTGAACATAAGATAACCAGCTCGTGAATACAAAATATCAATTGATAAAATATCAATTTAGAATTACAAAAAACCATTGTGTGCATCCTACAAAGCTAGCTGCCTTGCAAATAGCACAAGAACTCTGGACTTTGTAAAATAAATAGTGCCATGTCTAAGAAGGGTAGGCATTACCTACAAGATTAGAATATTGAAATGCATAAGCTATTGATTGGTTAGGGTAGAAGTGCATCTAGTATTGGTTTGAGATCCACCAAGCCCAAAGTCTAGAGGAATTGTTCTATCCTTTAAGGCATGGCATATGAGTGAACTATTGAGCCCCATATTGTTAGACCCTCCTAATTCAAACAAGCATCTAAGCAATGCAATATACAATGATCCCGAGAAGTCAATCAAAACAAGTCAATTTTAAAGATTGTGATGTTATATTTGCATGATTCACTCCATTTCATCCATCTGAATACTTCATGATTTGATAAGTCCCCCAATTATTGTTAACGTACTTTATTGAAAAAGATTTCATCGACAAGTTTTAAGCCTGGTTTATTTTTGAATTACTCTCTTGTTTATTTTTCAAACTTAGGAAATCTCGTATTATCATTTTCACTCTGACAGGTAATCAAATCAAAAGACGCCCCGAGTTTTCACCTGATCTCTTCCCTTCACCACATGTGCCAAGAATCGCCTGCCCTTCTGGATTGCATTGCAAGTCTAACAGGTAATTCATACACTGGAGTTTTAATTCGAATAGGCAATGCAGGTGTATCCTTTATGTAGGAATGGGTACAATTGTTAGAAATACATAAACTAGCTATGGACAACTGTTGTCTTGTATCTTCAAAATAGGCCATAACACCTATCACATGGGTTCATGTTCTACACTGGTAATTTTCATTCACTCAAATCATCTCAATTCTTTCAGACTTGTTTTTTTCTCATCAAGTGCAATTCTTAGCAGATAAAACTAAAATTCCTTGTCAATCATGTAACTATATTATTTCTTATAGGTCATGCAGATATAGTTTCAGGTGAGAGAATATCAAATATTTCTTATCCTAATCAGTCTCTTCATGTCAATATCAAGTCGATTGCAATGATTATTCAAAAGCTATTACTTGAATCTCACTTCGAACTTTAACTTTTAGTGCACAATTATTCCCGATGCTGCAAGGAAGGGAAAAGTGAAGAGTGTCGAAGAAAATGCACCCTAGTATGTAATTCTCTTCACTTATTTTTTCCGATCTCGGCATTTTGTATGAAACTTAAGCTGAAAGCCCCGAGCATGCAATTGGTTTCAAGACACTTCATCAAGGATTGCTCCGTCTAACTACCCTAACCAACTAACCCTAACTCTAACTAATTAGCCCTGACGCCAGAAGAACCTTATCCCTAACCCTTTAACCATTATGATCAAGGCCAAACAAGCAGATGAACAATCGTTTTGATTAGCAAGATTGTTCTCATCCTGTAATTAAGACATTCTCTAGCCATTCCCAAACGTAAAACAAGTTCGATCCTAGGCCTATGCCTTGCAGATCATTTTCGAATTGGAGCAGTGATGAAACCAAGCAAAGCCAAAATAGTTGATGAAAAGAAATTGAAACCTTAGATGGTATTAAACTTGAATGTTTTCCATTAGAAATGATTAACAGATGACACAATGTTTCTATTTTGTTTATTTTCTTGGTTGCAGGCATTTTCACGGAATATTGACGAGAACAACATGGTGGGATTATTGATACAGGATTGTGGACAGCCTATGCCTCAGGTAAATTACGATATTTCATAAATTCAATTCTTTTAATCAATATTTTGTTGTAGTTGTATCTGTGGTATTATGAACTAGTTGCAAGGGTCTCTCTAACTATATTTCTTCATTAGAATACTCGAAAATATTGCTCTTAAATACCCCTAAAAAACCACACAAAAATAAAAAGATACCAAAAGCCTGTTGCTTAAAAATATGTTGAAATTCTGCCTTGTTTTATCTGAAATGTAAACTTGGTGTTATTCTTTCAGGTTGGTCTGTATCAGTGTCTCTTTGAAGCAATCTCACAGAAAGGTATGTTTTTTGTTTTCTTGAGAAGACTCGGTTGCTAGTATGTAACAAAAACATTTTCAACCGTCGAATTTTTTTTACTATATTTTCAGAAATAAAAATCATCGCTTGGAGCTGTAACTTTTAGAAATTCTGACAATAAGTGCTTCTAGAGATTCTTATGTGATCTTCATTAAACTTTATCTTTTCTGATTTAACAAGTTTCCATGATTTTTCTAGCAAAATATGAAGACAAATCAATGCGAGAAAATATCCGAGGTAGGCAAGGGGATCGTTTGATTACACTAAGCTTTTATTTCTTATTTTCTACAAGCCACCCAAACAAGATTATTGCTTTATGTCTTGTAGTCTTTAACTACTTGCCATCTTAACTGTTACATCCAAAAGTCCTTTGATTCAAATGTTTACTTCCCAGAGTGACTTTTTTTAACAACTTTTAGATAACTATTTAAATTAAGGACTGGGCTCTTCATTTTGACAAGCCTGTGAAGTGGTTTCCCTCTCACCAGGAGATTTACGAAGAGTGGAATTCTTGTCTGTTTCACGAATGACACGAGAAGCCTCTTCGTCCATTTCATCACAAAGTAAAGATTCGACATCAATAAAACAGTTGGATAACTGTTCTAATGAAAAATCATCGTAACTTCGGGTCGAGGAGTATTTAAATCATCAGAGCATAATTCAAATAATTATTTTTCTTAAATTTGTTAGACCCAAATGTCTTCCGTAGTCAATGCTGTTCAAGAGCTGTGTCACTCGCTTGCAAAAACTGGTGCAAAACGGTTGGTAATGCTTTTTATGTCTCCTTTCCTTATTTCTTGAATTTCATTTTTCTTTTAAAAAGATGATCTAAATTGTTTCAAAATAAGTTCTACCTCGATTTTTGAATAATAGCTATTTGAAACAATTTTGAAGTGATCTTGCAATGAATAGAAACACTGATAACATGACTTAAGTTTTCTAGTGCTAGTGGAATATCATTGTACAGTAAATCTTCATGGTATCTTGGAAGATAAAACGAATTATTTGAATTTTATCTAAAGGTCTTTTCAAAGATGCTCAATGCTGATCACACCGACCCACTGTATACGCAGTGTATGGAAAACCCAGCAGAGGTAATGCCATTATCCAGATGAGTAATATTCAATTCAATTCAATTTATTCGAATTCCAATTGATTTTGATTTGTTCTCCATCATTGAAAAACGTAGAATGAATTGAATTTGAGAGTGAGAATGGAGAGGCCTGGAGAGACTGTGATGTCTGTATTTGGGCTATGTCGAAGAGTGTTCTGTTCATATTGGAATTTATTCATATAACTATAGGAACCAGACCTACAATAAATACGTGATAACTATATACATAATAACCTATGCATTAACATGTTCTATACATGAAATGTAGAGCAAAATACACACTTGAGAGAAAAGAGACAACAGGATAAAACACTGCATCATGGCAAGCCTGTTCCTAGATTGTTTTCACTGATCAGAATATATACTGACTGATGAAATCAAATGGAATACTGAACCTAAATTTCATTTAATTGCTCTCATTTCTGTTGATATTTGGGGTGTAAGGTTGTAAAAAGGTTGAAAAAATTCTGCCCCCTAGATAACCTCTGATAGTCTTCAGCATTTTTACTCCTCATTTTCATTGAGGGGTATCCGGTTGATGTAAACATTTAGATGTGTTATCAAAGTACTTTTTTCTTTAAATATAAATCGATTAACTGTTTCACTGTTCTTCTATTTTTATTTACAGTATGGTTTCTCAACTTGCATAGAAGATGGTAAGTGCCTAAAGTCCAGTAGCCATTCTATTAAAAGGAATGTTTCAGAAATTAAATGACATTTTCTGTAGAAATATGGATCGATGCTATAAATCATAAAAAAGGAGCACGTTGATTGTGGATGTTAACTACTTTATTTTCGCAATTACAAATGCAGCAAAGATTTTTTCATGATTTAATCCTAGATTGGGAGGGGCTACTTTGATATCAGAAGAAAGGGATGCACTCTTTAAAGCATTTTTGAACTACATTTATGAACCACCTATACCAGATTTAGGTTTTTACCTTTTTGTCATTTTGCATACCCGGTTACTTGGAAGCTCCGTTCTTAGATAGAGATAAATGGCAGCCACCAACTACACTAGAATTCGGATTGTTTTTTCTGATTGTGGATCTTAAAGTTCTTGATATGTTGTGGACCCTCCGGTCTCATTACACTTTTGAAGCTACTCGTTCTTTCTGATTGTACCTCTCCAAGTTCTTCGCATACAAATTGTTGCTTTGGTGATATATTTGAAAATAAAGTGAGTCATTCTAAAGATTTCTCTGCTCTTCTAAGTTTTAGAACCTTGCCAATACGGCTGCAAAGACAAGCTCACGTTCTGTTCTAATTTCAATAACCGGTAAGTGTTCTTAACTTGTTAGTCAAACTCGTTTAACCTCAACTCTAATGTGACAAGGCTGGCTGACAATTGTTTGGCATGAAAATATAACCAAACTTTTTTGCAAGCTATTTGCTCGTATATTCACGTTGTTCGACTGTATGTGTATATCTTACATCATTGTAATTAACTGGAGAACTATTACTAAACATTTCTTGAGAGGAAAATGCTCATATTCTAGCTCATGGTTGACTCGAATCTCGTCTAATGCTGTTTATTTCAAACAGACACAAAATTCATGTTTTGAAGCAATGCATACCTTATCTATTCAAAGGTTTGGTTTATTTGCCTTGAAAATTGCGAATTTCATACTAATTGATTTAAGCTCGATGTGATTATGACATGTCGAGGTAGAAAAACATGATTTTAGCCACCGAGTAATAGTAGCATTGGAAACTGTGAAATGCCAGATTTTAACACTTTATATGATATTTATTTTAGGCCCTTAGAGCTGTTCAGACGGTGTGACAGAAAAGCAGACATGGCAGCCAAGGAGATTTACAACTCGTGGAAAAGCGGGCAGCTTTCGTTTCTTTCCGTCAAGTTAAGATTGAAGAACATCAAACGTTGCAGCCCTGCAATTTGGAAGGTAAAGATTGTCTCAATTTCAAACACCTTAACACCTCAGCCTAGACTCCCAACTTATATCATCAATTACATGTTTACTTTTGAGCTTTTTATTATGTAATAAACATTTTCTCATCCTAGGCCCTTGCGTGCACGATGGTCATAAAACCTTGCAGTAGAAAATCGAACAGGAATCAAATATGTAGGTAATGATGTGTTTTATTATTGCTCTATGTTTTCTAATCTGGAAATTGAATTCACGAAATACCAGGAAAACGCTGGAGTTAGCAATTGATTGTTTTTTGCCTTCTTGCTAAAATTTTTATAATTTATAAAATATAGTATTTTTACCCTCTTACTAATGTATTCCGCTTATTTAGCAACTGTAGACGATCATTCCACGACTGACTACATGAAGTATTACCTTAACGTAGAAATTAGTCTCATGCTCGTGTGTTAGAATACTGTAAGTTGCGAGCTTCAGCATTCCAGTGGATCATTAGCGTTATAATTCAAGTTTCATACTGGGATGGGATTAAAGAACCTTGCACGTGTAAAATCCTGAAATCTGTACGCAAAGCATCCTACTAGATTTGAATCTTTCCTGGGCTGGGGCATAGCATCTGCTTGAGAAATGATCTTCATGGTAATAACTTCTTTGAGTTTCACTATTGATTCTTCTTCCACAGAAGTGACTGTGTTTCACTGCTGAGTAAATGTGTGGATTTCGCTGATCGCAATGCCAGAAGTGCTGGAGAATTGTGCATGATGCTTCTGCCGAATTCAGAACAATCAGACTGCATTTCTACTGCCAACTACTTGTCTACTAAATATCAAGTGCTTGCGGATAAAGGTAATGTTTCCATCACTAAGATCTATTTCGTTTCTGCTATCACGGTAAAGATTCTATGGAATATTAAAAAATACGATTAAAAATTCGAAGAGCGAAAATTTGAAATCTAATGCTAGCTAGTGTTTAAATAAAAATATTTCTAACTAGAATCATCTAGACGAGTTTACTTTTTCCTTGCATTGTACTTTTTGAATGCCAAATGAAGAAGATTCTTTATTGAACAACTACTCAAGTTTCTGAAATTAGTATCTGAAAAATTATTGTTATCCGGGTTAAGGTTATTGTACATTCTTCTTCATGGAATGACTTTCATCCATTCTGTCTGTCTTGCATTCTGTCTTCATTCATCCATTCTGTCTTGTAAGGAATGAAGTGAAACACCAAAGCATGAAAACTCAAAAGAAATATATTCTCAGTCAACCTCAACCAATTACACATGCATGTCTTTATCAGTTATAATGCACTTTAGGTAGAATTATTTTGCTATAAAAGTTCACTTGTTGTGAACTCAATGAGAAGTAAATGTATTTAATGAGATTCGGTTGAAGGGTTGAATGTTTGATTTGTTCACCATGATGTCCACTATAAACAGGCTGAATGCTGCATGGTGTCTTGAGAAAAAGCAGGATTGGGAAAACCAATCGAAACAATTTGTGTGAATGATACAGCTGGGTTGCCCTGCCATTGGAAGAGTGATTTAGAATTTAGGCATGGTCTCAGAGGCCATCTGACTATGTCATGTTTTCGAAAAGGAAAACTACAACACTATCACACTATATCAATCAGAAAGCCTCTCCGGCTTGAAGTTGGTCGAAAGTTATTTTGTATTGGGACCTATTCCAACCCGATACTCCAATTTTGAGGTCGTAAACGTTATTTTCAATTTTTTTTATTTCATTAGTGGAGTTCCCGTGTCAGAACAATCCGTGTAAAAGTGGGGAGATATGCAGTCTTCATGAGGTCTGCAGTGAAGAAAATCCTGAACCGAATTGTCGCAAATACAAATGTCTGCCCGGCTGCTCCATTGGTTCGGCGAAGAATATCAAAATTCATAATGAAGACTTAGCAAAGGTACTTGGTTGAATTCTTTATAGCATTTTAATGAGATCATCCCTGATACTTTATTATCATAACCTAGCATCGACCCTTGCATCGTCTATATTTTAAGCTCATGGTATGTATGTCGACCAAACGTCTTGGGGATTCTCCAGATTTTAAATTACTACTGGAGACGTTGATTATTTCTCATATTTTGGTATTATATAGGTAGGGTACAATCTAGGCACCTTTTCATTACTTTATGACCCAAGATTCAGACCCCATTAAATCTAAACAGTGTGCATACTTTTGGGTAGCAATGGATTTCACTGTGAGATGAGCCAACTAAATCTGGAAGCGTATGTAGACAAGAGTTTAAATTGTCCAGAATAATTTTAGGTTATCCTTCTGCTATTCTACCCCAGCCAACTGTTTACAACAGCTTCCTGCGACTGGTGAAATTCATCCATAAAATGCTTCCCACTAGACTCTTAGCTTTGATCTCTATTTTTTTTGCCAAGGTCCCCCTCGCTTCTGAGAAAGGAGAATGTTATGGTATTTGCCAATGCCTGCCAGCAAAAGACAATTTTCTTGATGCCTTTGCTTTGAGGAATTGCGTGGAATTCGGTTGCAATCGACGCATGTCATGCAAAGTAAACGGAAAACAAAGAGGTAACCATTCTGTTCGACTTTTCATGAACTCTATAAAATGATTGCTATACCCGTTAGAATCTTCCCTGTCATTAATAACTATCATGCCAACATGAAATTTACTGAGAAAAAACTGAAGGCAGGGATTAAACTCAAATAATTCTGAATAGAACTGTGGAGGGAATACAATATTTTTATTAGGCCCAGACTAAAAAGAATAGAAAAAGTAACAAACGAGTATGAGAGGCAAACAAATCTTGAAATCATTTCAAATCCGCATTTCAAATAATACCAACTTTTCCTACCAGATGTGAGATCATATGTCTTTTGCAGGTCATAAAACGACTTTCACGATCGGTTGTAACTTCTGCACCTGTTTCGACGGGGAAATTATCTGCACCAATCGGTTATGCCATCCCGTTCAATCAAGCCCCAAAAGTGAGACTTTCAACTTTTTAATTTCAGTAATTGTTTTTTTCTTCTCGCCATCCACTATACCGATCAACGACTGTCTTTATCTCTATTACATGGGCAGCTAAGTTTACTTGTCCACCTGTATTTACTGGAGCTGTTTTCAAGGCAACTCTCTGGCCGTCATCTGGTCCTACAGATCCCCCCATACCGTTCGTCCGCTTAAACAGAGCAAGAGCCATCTAGTCTATTGTTACAGGTATCATGTCGATTAGCGAGTTCAAGCTTCCCCGCTAAGCTTCTGGCTCATCAGGTACCGCGTTTGATCCGATCTTAGTAATCAATAAAGATGAAAGTGCATTTCTCATTTCCTGATTATTGAAGGAGATGTTAATCGAATCGATTTTTTGAAAAATTCACGCGAGAAGGATTCGAACCTAGGACAAATGATTTGGCGCACCAGTGTTCTACCAACTGAGATATTTGGGCAGTTGAAATACGTCGTGGGTTCGAACTCTACTCAGGTCAATTCTTCATTCTTAGTTACCTCGATTGATTTTCCAAATCCTGCTTCTTCTCAATAAAAGATGTCTGTTTGCACGGATACATTAATTATATGCCAAGTAACCCTTGAAAGTATTGGACATGTCTTATTCAAACCGTCAGCACAGCTGTGAAGATATCGTTGCAGGCTAAACCTAAAAAAACCTGTAGGACTTGTCTAGTGTGGGACTTATACTTAACATCGCGTTATCTCTCTGTGCTGTTATGCAAAAAGCTTTTTCTTTCGTGATAAGCATGTATGTGTTTCTTCAGCTTCACGTGTTTTGCAGTAACTCGTCATAAACAACCCGGGCTCTCGAATGACCAGAAGGCTAAATGATCTCAGTGGAAAAATATTTGATAAAAAACTTGATTGTTGGTTATATATTAGAGCTTTCTTTTTTGAATTTTATCTTAGTTTGAGTGTTAGATATAATTTGGGTCTTTTTTCTACAAACTAACCCGAAAATATGATCAGATTACTTTATAATTTTTAGAAACTCTAAAGAAATTTTTAGTTCTCAAAATCCAATCAATTCAAAAAATTTCACTGCAGGATTGATTTATTAGGACTGAAAAATAGGTGCTTCTAAATTGTTGATGTTATTGATTTGGTTTCATTCCTGTTGTAGAATTTCGATGTCAGTGCTTTGCTGCTTTCAAGCCAACTTGCGGCTTCAACGGTTTGACATATCCCAGCCTTTGTCACGCAAGGTAATTCCTAGTGATAATGCAAGCCTATTTTTGAAGATCTTTTGCAATGTTTTGGATACCGCAATTCTGAAGATATTGAATTTCTTTTGTAATGTTCGGTAGATACTATTTTGAACCACAAACGCGATTCCTACTTGAAGAAAGATTGCCTTCTTTCTCTTTTCTCTAATGTTTGATGCATTAGAATTCATCTCATGTAATCGAACTCTTCCACTACCTCTGACTTATGTACAAAAATTCCAAACTACTCGAACTACCAAATCAATCGTGATAGAAAGCTGCATGAGTTGATTTTGCTTGCCACGTGCTCAAAACTCGTCCGTAAACTATCATGGATTCCCATCACGCTAGTCTGCCAAAGCTCTTCTGTGATTTCAATGCTGTAATTCATATTTCAAATCATCTCTTCTTTTGTAGATGTGCAGGTCTTGCCGATGAAGACTTGCAACCAGGCGACTGTGGAAGCATAGACCCCTGTTATCCTAACCCCTGTCCAGTATCTATGTCGTGAGTTTCCCCTTCGGTATGCCTCTATCCCTGTGAAACCAAACCACACTTTGTTAATTTTTATTGGCACCTACTCCGAATTGTGTCTAACTCCCTTTCAATGCGTCTAGATCTTTTCCAAGGATTGTCAGTGATTTTCAAGTGATTTTCAAGTGATTTTTATCAACACAACAGGATTTTCATGAAAAGTGCTTAAGATTTCGAGGAATTGACTCGCCCCTCGATCAACTTGCACCGTTATGCCCATCACGCATGTCTCTTTCTTTGTTAGCTTCTGTAGTTACATTGAAACCTGTTGATCAGATTACAAAATCACCCCTTCTTATCTTGAGACCAACTTTAGCAGTGTCTCTAATATAGTCTACCATCCACCATAGCTATCCTTTACCGTGTACCAAGAGTCATTTGGAAGTATCAGTTATTCATTCTATTTCAAATACCTAACTTCCCCATGATTATATTCTAAGTGATAAGTTTACAATTCTATTCAATTTTAGGTGTTTGCCACACAGAAGAGTTTGCCTACTGCCCAACTTCATCTGCCCACAGTATGATTGCAGTAAGTTTTCTTAAATACAACAAAAATCCAAACTTTTCATTTCTGAAATCCCATTGGAATATCATTTTCCCAGGGTACTTTCAAAGACGTATTTCTGGTAATTCTTGATTTTTGGATTTTTTTTTGAGTAAAGAGCGTTCTGGAGACTTCCTTAGTTAATTTTGTAAGGTATTGAAAGCAAGGCATGTTGCATCTTTTCCTCGTTTCAGTTCCATCTCAAGACTCAAAGAATGGTAAAAGTTTGTTCGGATCAACCAATAAATCCCTTCCTTGCCGCAAGTTGAAAACACCGAGTTTCTGTGGCAAGGTAAGAGTCCTCTCGTACCTACATAGCTATTCAATTTAAAAACTGATGGAAAGTAAGTTGCATTGCGTATTTTTCAAGTTATTAATTAATTAAAGCACTGTATGAAGACTTAAATCAAGGAGTAAAATTTTATTCATGATAATTTGTTCGTTGTAATACTTTGTCATCAAATTAGATTTTGAGTTTAAATTCTGAAATTCTGATTCTCAAAAAACTCTAAGCTGAAACTTATTTTAGTAGCTACACCGAATTCAACGACATTGTCATACGGGCTAGTATCTTGAACCAGCTAATTTGGATAAGATTTCAAAAGCTTTTGATAGAGGCAGAAATCGCAGACTAGGCTTGGTGTTATGAATGGCTTGAGATATCGAAAATATGAAACAATTCTCCTCTTAATTATCATAATGATTTGGCATTGTAGGATCGATGCAAAGAGAGCGTGGACAACAGGCCAGTATGTGGATTAGACGGAGTAACATATGAAGACAGCTGCGACGCCGCAAAGCAAATGGTACCCATCGACTTTCCAGGACCTTGCTGCCCTATTTTTGATCAAAGTAAGGAATACCTTCTCCTGCAATAACTGCGGCACCTATTTCTTCACTCGGAAGTTTTACATTTCCATTGTTAGTAGATTGTCTTACATTTTGTAAGGATCTAGGCCTTAGTCCTATGATATAGATCCCCAGAGAGGCAGTCACTTTTTAGTTGCAGACAACAGTGCACAATGGAAACTTAAAGCAGCGAGAAGTAGTTTGATGACGAAACTCTTGGAATGATGGACATTGTTGTTTTCTGAAATATCTCTCTCCTATTTCTATGATTTTAAGTTGGTAAACGATCAAGCAGTTTTTCACGCATGCAGTAAGTAAATGGGTTAGCCAATCATTTAATGAATTGTGAATGGCTACCCTTCATTTGACAGAAGTTGTGAATAATCGATGCGAAGAGGTTCAATGTCCAGATCTGATGCCGAGAAACTGCAGCGCACATACTCCACTCCACGCATGCTGCCCAATATGTGGTGAGATAACTCTTCAGGTTTCATAACGAAAAGTTTCATGTGTATATCATTCTTTCTTCTAACACTTTGCTCGTAGTTTACGAATTCATATTTGATATGATAGGCAAATACGCTTACCATCTTCGTACGGTTTCGGTTTATGTATACGACGGAAAGTGTCTACTGAATAGGAAGGACTATTCAAAGCAGTGCATAGATGGTCGATAGGCAAATACGCTTACTATCTTCGTAAGGGAGGTTTATATGCCAATCACAAAGGGTCCACTGAATAGGTAGACTGATCGAGGCAGTGCATTGATAGTTGATTGGCAAATGCACTTACTATCTTCGTAAGGGAGGTTTATATGCCAAGCACAAAGGGTCCACTGAATAGGTAGACTGATCGAGGCAGTGCATTGATAGTTGATTGGCAAATGCACTTACTATCTTCGTAAGGGAGGTTTATATGCCAAGCACAAAGGGTCCACTGAATAGGTAGACTGATCGAGGCAGTGCATTGATAGTTGATTGGCAAATGCACTTACTATCTTCGTAAGGGAGGTTTATATGCCAAGCACAAAGGGTCCACTGAATAGGTAGACTGATCGAGGCAGTGCATTGATAGTTGATTGGCAAATGCACTTACTATCTTCGTAAGGGAGGTTTATATGCCAAGCACAAAGGGTCCACTGAATAGGTAGACTAATCGAGCAGTGCATTGATAGTTGATTGGCAAAGGCACTTACTATCTTCGTAAGGGAGGTTTATATGCCAAGCACAAAGGGTCCACTGAATAGGTAGACTGATCGAGGCAGTGCATTGATAGTTGATTGGCAAATGCACTTACTATCTTCGTAAGGGAGGTTTATATGCCAAGCACAAAGGGTCCACTGAATAGGTAGACTGATCGAGGCAGTGCATTGATAGTTGATTGGCAAATGCACTTACTATCTTCGTAAGGGAGGTTTATATGCCAAGCACAAAGGGTCCACTGAATAGGTAGACTAATCGAGCAGTGCATTGATAGTTGATTGGCAAAGGCACTTACTATCTTCGTAAGGGAGGTTTATATGCCAAGCACAAAGGGTCCACTGAATAGGTAGACTGATCGAGGCAGTGCATTGATAGTTGATTGGCAAATGCACTTACTATCTTCGTAAGGGAAGTTTATATGCCAATCACAAAGGGTCCACTGAATAGGTAGACTGATCGAGGCAGTGCATTGATAGTTGATTGGCAAATGCACTTACTATCTTCGTAAGGGAAGTTTATATGCCAATCACAAAGGGTCCACTGAATAGGTAGACTAATCGAGCAGTGCATTGATAGTTGATTGGCAAAGGCACTTACTATCTTCGTAAGGGAGGTTTATATGCCAAGCACAAAGGGTCCACTGAATAGGTAGACTAATCGAGCAGTGCATTTATAGTTGATTGGCAAATGCACTTACTATCTTCGTAAGGGAGGTTTATATGCCAAGCACAAAGGGTCCACTGAATAGGTAGACTGATCGAGGCAGTGCATTGATAGTTGATTGGCAAATGCACTTACTATCTTCGTAAGGGAAGTTTATATGCCAATCACAAAGGGTCCACTGAATAGGTAGACTGATCGAGGCAGTGCATTGATAGTTGATTGGCAAATGCACTTACTATCTTCGTAAGGGAGGTTTATATGCCAAGCACAAAGGGTCCACTGAATAGGTAGACTGATCGAGGCAGTGCATTGATAGTTGATTGGCAAATGCACTTACTATCTTCGTAAGGGAGGTTTATATGCCAAGCACAAAGGGTCCACTGAATAGGTAGACTGATCGAGGCAGTGCATTGATAGTTGATTGGCAAATGCACTTACTATCTTCGTAAGGGAGGTTTATATGCCAAGCACAAAGGGTCCACTGAATAGGTAGACTGATCGAGGCAGTGCATTGATAGTTGATTGGCAAATGCACTTACTATCTTCGTAAGGGAGGTTTATATGCCAATCACAAAGGGTCCACTGAATAGGTAGACTGATCGAGGCAGTGCATTGATAGTTGATTGGCAAATGCACTTACTATCTTCGTAAGGGAGGTTTATATGCCAAGCACAAAGGGTCCACTGAATAGGTAGACTGATCGAGGCAGTGCATTGATAGTTGATTGGCAAATGCACTTACTATCTTCGTAAGGGAGGTTTATATGCCAATCACAAAGGGTCCACTGAATAGGTAGACTGATCGAGGCAGTGCATTGATAGTTGATTGGCAAATGCACTTACTATCTTCGTAAGGGAGGTTTATATGCCAAGCACAAAGGGTCCACTGAATAGGTAGACTGATCGAGGCAGTGCATTGATAGCTGATTGGCAAATGCACTTACTATCTTCGTAAGGGAGGTTTATATGCCAAGCACAAAGGGTCCACTGAATAGGTCGACTAATCGAGCAGTGCATTGATAGTTGATTGGCAAATACGCTTACTATCTTCGTAAGGGAGGTTTATATGCCAATCACAAAGGGTCCACTGAATAGGTAGACTGATCGAGGCAGTGCATTGATAGTTGATTGGCAAATGCACTTACTATCTTCGTAAGGGAGGTTTATATGCCAAGCACAAAGGGTCCACTGAATAGGTAGACTGATCGAGGCAGTGCATTGATAAGTTGATTGGCAAATGCACTTACTATCTTCGTAAGGGAGGTTTATATGCCAAGCACAAAGGGTCCACTGAATAGGTAGACTGATCGAGGCAGTGCATTGATAGTTGATTGGCAAATGCACTTACTATCTTCGTAAGGGAGGTTTATATGCCAAGCACAAAGGGTCCACTGAATAGGTAGACTGATCGAGGCAGTGCATTGATAGTTGATTGGCAAATGCACTTACTATCTTCGTAAGGGAGGTTTATATGCCAAGCACAAAGGGTCCACTGAATAGGTAGACTGATCGAGGCAGTGCATTGATAGTTGATTGGCAAATGCACTTACTATCTTCGTAAGGGAGGTTTATATGCCAAGCACAAAGGGTCCACTGAATAGGTAGACTGATCGAGGCAGTGCATTGATAGTTGATTGGCAAATGCACTTACTATCTTCGTAAGGGAGGTTTATATGCCAAGCACAAAGGGTCCACTGAATAGGTAGACTAATCGAGCAGTGCATTGATAGTTGATTGGCAAATACGCTTACTATCTTCGTAAGGGAGGTTTATATGCCAATCACAAAGGGTCCACTGAATAGGTAGACTGATCGAGGCAGTGCATTGATAGTTGATTGGCAAATGCACTTACTATCTTCGTAAGGGAGGTTTATATGCCAAGCACAAAGGGTCCACTGAATAGGTAGACTGATCGAGGCAGTGCATTGATAGTTGATTGGCAAATGCACTTACTATCTTCGTAAGGGAGGTTTATATGCCAAGCACAAAGGGTCCACTGAATAGGTAGACTGATCGAGGCAGTGCATTGATAGTTGATTGGCAAATGCACTTACTATCTTCGTAAGGGAGGTTTATATGCCAAGCACAAAGGGTCCACTGAATAGGAAGACTAATCGAGCAGTGCATTTATAGTTGATAGGCAAATACACTTACTATCTTCGTAAGGTATTAGATTTATGCGAAAGGTCAACTGAAATATCCGTTAGGTTTCTGTTTGGTTCTGTCTCTGACGTATTACCTCGATGAATGTTTATTGAAAACCATGAAAAAGATATGATTTACTTTTGTATGACCTCATCGCTTTCCTGATCTTCAGCTCCAATCAGAGACCATTCTTAATAATATAATTCTCTTGATTGCAGAACCTTTATTAAGAATTCTGTACAGCACCAGAGAGCTGAATCGACATCTTCAAATAGTTTCACCGAAGCCGTTAGCTGTAAAAGACGTGATGCAACAACTGTCTTACCACATCTCTGCTGTGAGTATTTTGGAACATGGAAACCGACATGTGATTCATTCTTTTCTCTTATAATTATATACGACTTGCAATGATATTAAACTCAAAATGAAAAATGCTGGATTAGAGGCAGAAACATTCGTTATCAAGTCGCCTTCAACCCAACACAGTTATTTTGATTTATCATTTCAACAAACCTCGCATACACCACTTAGAAATAAGTACTCATGAGAAATTCTTCTTTGTTATTGGAAATCATGAATCAGACATGAAGTACTTCAAGGAGATAGAGAATGTCACATGATGCATCAACGGTCGAAGCTGGCATTAGATTAAATCTTATTTTTCTTGCAGAAAGGATGCTCTTTGCGTGGATACCTGAGCCTGGTTGGGGACATCATCGTCATCATTAAATCAGATGTTTACAAGGCAGGTCAAATTCAGGTACATTTCACCTTGTGCTGGACTTTCAAAGATTTTTTAAACAGAAAGATCGTTTTAAATATTCATATACCAACACACATGATTCCTTAGAAAAGGGAAATTTTCTATGTCGTTTCAATTTCCAATTTTCAGTGATTTCTTGGAAAAGGGAAATCTCCCTTTAGTTCCTTCGCATTAAGTATGATCCTCGTCGTCATTTTCTAAATGTTACCAGAAGCATATCTTTTCAACAGGATATAATTCATATAGAAAATGTTTGTCGGGCTGGAGCTTTGGTTTACTATATTATTATTATCCTTCTAATCTGTTTAGGTATATCTTTTGAAACTGGCACATCAGAATGTATGAAATCAAATCATTTCTAATAGTGCTATTAGTTTTTACAGTCCAATTCTACATATATTCAGAGATATCGGAAACATAATGAAACGAACACATAGATTACTTGAGCTATGTGTCCCTTCCATTATGTTTCCGATATTTCTGGCTGTACTGAAGTTCTGTACCATCCAAAGACTGTAAAATTCTATGTCTTCAAGATCACTAATATTGCCTCCAACCCACTACCCATTATCACTATCCACCATTCCAACCTGTATTGTCTCTACGAATACACGAGCAACTGCCTTAAACATCGAAAAGAGATGGTTAATAATATATATATCATCTTGTTTGCAGAGAGAAATTTGCAAGAGAGAAGCAGAGAAGCTTGCTGGCATGATAAATCAACAGAGTCCCCTGCTCACAGCAAACTATCACCTTTCCGTGGCAAAAGCAGCTTCCCTGCAATATCCCTCCTTCCACAAGTCAAGTGGAGGCTTAAGAACATCGCAACTCTGGATACTAACACTGACGTCCATTCTCGTTGCATCGAGCTTTATGTAGCCTATACGTTTATTGTAAGTCTGCAATTGATGATTGTTAGCTTGACCCAGGGCCAGCTATCTCTGGTCAAGCTATAAAGTATGCCAGGAACAGCTAGCTGAAGAATCCGAACGAGGTCATGTAGCCCAGTGTTGGGTTTCTGTAAGGTTATCAGCTAACATAGGCTAAACTTGGCGGGTGTAAGCAGGGTTTAGGGTAGCCTCAAAAGATGCACAGAATCAGCGAGCAATTTCCTTCGAAATCAGCTATTTGGGATTGGGGAAAAATGGTTAGCCCATGCTCTCGATCTGAATTTGCTCGAAACAAATTCTAAATATCCATCTTATCCGCTCAGGACTGTCCAGGAAGTGATATCAGGGAAAATAAGCCTTAGAAAACACATAAAATCACCAAAAAATCTTCTTCAATATCAGCCAATAGTTGAGAAAAAGCCTGATGTTTGGCTAATAGTTTTTGGTTAAAATTAACTAAAAGATAAATGGTTTCAAATAGGCTTTCGATCCACCCAGGACTGCTTAAGGAGCAACATCAGGCTATAATAGCCTTAAAAAACGTATAAAATAACGAACAATTTTTCATTCAAAATTAGCCAAGAATTGGAAAAAAGTCGGACCAATTTTGACTAAAAACCATTTCTTTGCTGATTTGAAGGAAAATCTTTCTGGTGATTTTATGCGTTTTCTTTGGCTATTATAGCTTAATATTGCGCCCTGGACAGCCAGCCCAAATTTAAATAAATCTGTTTGTGCTTTCATTAGCTATTAATTATTGACTGGAATAATGATTATGTGCTATTGAAATCCTTTTATATTTTAAATGTTTAGGAATATTTTGTTAAATTTCTATTTCTTCCTAGTTCTTAATGCAGTTTCGAGGGTTCCTGGCTTGGATAAGCCTCAAAGAAACCATATAACAATACCTCTCACATTAAGAGGCTGGGGTGGCCAAGTGGACCAAGCCAAGGACTCTAGATTTTCAGACCATAGATTGATTCGTTGTAACGTTTTTGATTTCTGCACCGTAAATGAAAATGATATCAACTTCAAACCTATCAAACGATTTCTGTCAAACATTATAAATCTTGGAAATCGAATGTCTTACTTATGAGGAGTAAAACTGTGGTCTAAACAAATAACGTTTGTTTTGTCCTCTCGGCTCGGCTTTCTTGACGAGAGAGGTATTACTTTGTTACATTTTCAACAAGCATTATAAATCTTAGAAATGAAATGTCTTATAAGAGAAGGGCTAGAGCTATTTGGCTGTTTTGCTACATGTTATTTTATTATTGACTATTGACTATTTTGGTATTTGGCTATCTGGTTAGGGTTAGGATTGAGTTAGAGCTAGAGTTAAGTTTAGGGCTAAGGCTTATTGGCTTTGGGTTATGGGCTTCTTTGATATGGGTTAAGGGTTAGGACTCTTTGGCTTTTTTGCGGACTACACGCATTTTTTTATAAGTAATTTCAGCTCGAGCTCAGTACTCAAAATTTCTTAGCTAGATGGCAAATTTGAGTACTCAAAATTGCTTAGCAATTGCTTAGCTATTTATGCTTGAAGATTTGTTTCTTAGAATACTATCTCAGCAGTTTATGTATAACAAATGTCAATAGTATCTTGCATATCACAAGTGTACCGGAGTACTAATATCCACTATGACCTACTTCTCAATAGCTGCTGCATGGTTTTCATTGCCAATTGGATTAGAACTAAAATTTTCAAATTGCTTAGCATTTCTCTATCCAGTAATGGAAATGCTTAAATTTTTGTCTTGTCAAAAAAAATGCGTGTACATATGGGCTATGGCTATTTTGTTAGGGCTATTGAGATCATTTGAAGAATGGTGTTCATCGTGGTCCGGTTTTTAGTAAGTTAACGGAAGGCCTTTTTGCGTGCTAGTACCTACTATCAACTGTAATGGCGCACGTTCGTCCCTCGAACTACCATGAAAAGAGGGAAAGAAAACGCAGAATCAAGCTCAAGTTGTGATTCATCATCGTCTGAAGATGAGGAAGAACTTTCAAGGCTTAGAGAAGCAGCTCTAGGATTAGCAACTGACCTTAAAGGTATTTTTGTAGCTTTTATGCAAGAGCAGACGAATATACCTGAGGCTTAAAGCCTATAGAGTGTCCTTTTTAGGCCAAGCCATGAATATAGCTAGGCCAAGCCTGATACACTCTTTTTTTATAAGAACAATTTCATAGGAACAATTTTATAAGAACACAAGCCTCAAATTTTACCAAAACTTAGGGAATAAGCTAAGAAGGAGCAATTCTAGAATACCCCACCAAACATCATTTTAAGAACGTCAAAACAATATTAATAATAATAATAATAATATAATAATGTTAATGATAATAATAACTAACTTGCTGCTTGCTGCACTGTAACAGGAGCGTCGTTATAAATTGTTAATTACGAAGATAGTTTAAAATAGTTAAAATATTACAATACTTACAATACTAACGAATGAATAAAACAAAACAAACCCTAGTAAAAAAGCATTGGGTATGTAGGAACCAGATTGGAAAGTTTGCCATGCGCGGGTAAGTTATTGCCCGCGCACACGTGAAGAGACAATAAAAAACAATGGGCATGTGACTTTTCTTGCGCGACCAAAATCGCAACTTTCCAGTCTGGTGTAGGAAGATATACAGGAGAGAACCATGACAACAAATTTCAAAAGATTTAATCTTATTTAAACTACACAGGCTTAGCTGCACTTAATTTGTGCCTTCTGCGTATTTCGAATGAACCTTTAACAAAACAAGCTATCCATTTAATTATTTTCAGATTCTCACTTCATAGCATATAAATGACATTTTGCGTTGGCGAGAGAAACTTAAAGTTTGTTACAAATTTTTCAATTATATCGTAAAGCTCATTGCGTAGACTGTTGTACTTTGAACAGACTAGAAAATGCATCTCATCTTCAATGGTGTTCCCCTTACACGCCAAACATTTTCTGTCCTCCACAGGTAAATTTTATCTTTGACCGTTCTCAATTGGCAGATTATGATCACTGCAACGGAACTTGGCAAAGCACCTTCTTAAGGATTTATCAGTAATTTTAGTGTAGGGGTCACATTGAAAGTGCCCCTTGAATGAAGCGTGAGTTCTTGGCTTATTACCCCCCCTTTATTTGAAGGGCCAACTTTCGAATTAATTTCTTCACCCCAATAGCACTCGTAACTATTTCTTAGCGTGTAACTATTTCTTAGCGCTCATAACAATAACAACTAACATAAAAACATTGGTTTTGTTAAGGCATAGCAAGAGCAATGGTGTTGGGAATTCTAGCATCTAGCCGCTAAGAGCAAACTGACTATTTTAAGCCGGATATAAGAATTTTAAGAAATAACAGTGAAAATGACATAACAAGCAGATTGACCCACTAGCAGGATATTAGACATGATGTTCAGGAAAGTCAAAATTTGCCCCAGTTAATACAACTGATAGCAAAAATAGGCTTTCCAGAATCCAAGTCATTGTAAAAGAAATAACAATTTTAGAACATTTTAGCTTTTAAATTACGGGCATCTTGAATAACAGCCAGCTTCAAATCAATTTTTTTGTTCTTATAAAAAAGAGGGCTATCAAAAACTTTTATGGTGATGGGTTAGGGTTGGATATCGACTCCTTTATTTGGGCTAACTTACAATAATTTAACGTGTTGCTTTTACTGGATAAAAGTGGATAGGCGTAGATTCATCAAATCTGCATCTTCTTCAATAGAGCAAGCATTGTTAGTCTGAAATATCAATATCTTGCAGTCTATTTTCAGCTCGTTGGTATTTCTCAATTGCCCTGAATTGCCTGTTAAAGTTTTACCTGAATCGGGTATGCGCAATCAAATTTGGCTGATTTTGTCATGTTTCATAAAGATGTGCTCATTTTTTTACAGCTAAAAATGAAAATTTTGAAGTGAGCAAAGAAAGTAAAAAACAAGTTCAAAAGAAGAGTCTAAGGTAGGCACATCTTCATGAGCCTTTTTTAGATAATTCCATTCAAGAAATTTTAGGAGCTGCCAGGCATGGGCGTTGCTTGGAGCAAAGTTTAGAGCCCATTAGGAAATTTCCTGGTATTCCAGTGGGCCAGCGTGCCCCTAATCTCAGGTGAGCAATTTCCCTCCTGCATGCAAGCAGATAATAATATATATTTTCAATTATTTCTGCTATTCTTTGCTAAATATCAACTTGTACATGATTCAATAACCTGTCAGATATTAAGCGTGTTCAACATTGGAAAGCTCACAAATTATTAGTTCTGATACGTGGTGAAGCCAGCTTTTCTCTGACAGGGGGCCTAGAAGCTCAGAAGGAGGGGCTTTTCCCCATGAATATGGCAAAAAACTAACTGAGACAAAGAAAATCTTGAATCATCTGTCTTCCGACATGAGCTCTCCCGGGCGGGGGGCTGTATGCTGCTCCTATGCCCCCTATGTTTATTTGATTGGATTATTGTCAAAAGTCATGAGTATTTACTCTGAATCTAGCTTACTTTCCTATTAATCCGTTTTAGGACAGACTTAAAGGAAGAAGTTATTGAAGATGAGCTGTTACAGGCGACTCCAGAATTCAAGAAATTTGCGTCAAAGCAGTTGGCAGCACATCTTGAAAGGTAAATAAAAGCTCTAAGATACCAAAATAAGTTTTAAACATGGACACATAAATTCCAATGTTCAAAGTTATTCCTTTATGGTTAATTAAAAAATCCCTTATTTACACCAAGTTTTCTTTTTAATTTCCAGTTTGATTTCTGATGTTGAGATTTTGAAGAGAGAAAATGGTATGGCTTTTTAACTTGGATATTTTATTAAAACTGTTACAAGTGAAATCTTGTAAATACTTTCCTTTAATACAGCGGAGTGTGCTAAGAGCAAGAATTTGATAGAATTTGAAAAAAATTTGAATCTTTTGTTTGAAAAATAAAGATCACTCAAAGATAAACCAGTGATTGAAGAAAATAGTGATACATATCTATGAAAATCCTTGTCAAATACCAAATTCAGGCTCAATTTTTACACATAAAGATAGCTTTACTTTATTTGTTGGTACTTCATTTGCTTATGGAAACTGAGAATTAGTTATCAATTGAGAACCTGCTGCCACCATGTAATTCTGTTTATCAGTGGTGAAATTTTACTTTTTTGCTTGGAATAACATAGAGCTGTTTATCAAACATCCCACACTCCATGGTCTGAGGGTGAAGACTGAAGGTGGACTCAAGTGACCTAGACTGGGCCAGTCCCCATGACATATACTATGTGCCAGAAAATGATAGACACGTTTGATGAATCAAAACCTTGAACACTTGAATTGTCCTACTTGGATAATTTTGAGTCACAAAAATTATCTTGAATAATGTTTCAATTTGACAGGATCAAAAAACCAACACCATAATAAGAATTGTGCTATTTTGAAGTTCACCATTTGAAATCAACTGACTGCAGTATACTCATAATAATGGTGCTTTTTCATTTTAGGCAAGGATGATAAAAAGCTAACAGTGGATAAAGATGATACCACCTCAGGTATAAGAGCAAATTCTTAACAACTACTGAGATTGAATAATTTTTACCATTGGACCTTTTGGGTTATTTTTGCAAAACATTTTTTTTGACATGATCATTGTTCCGATTGCAATTGAAATTAAGAAACTTTCAAAATTTGCTGCTGTAAATAAAAGTGCTACTTGAAATTTTACTCTTGGGTATGAAAAGTAACATGCATTGAGTTTGGTAGGCAAGGTTTTGTGTTTGAGACCTGGCTGGGAATATTGAGACGTTAGTGGCCCATTCAGGAGAATACAATAAGTCAATTTATTTTGTTTAGCAGAAAATTTCATGATAAACCTTGCAGAGGAGTAAAGTTGAGGAGCAGAAAATAGTAGCCAAAAGGAGGGCCTGGCAAAGTATTTTTGTTTGCTTGCTTTGCAAAAGAAATTCAGCCAGATTTTCAACACCAACTACAGGAATTTCCAAGATGGCGGTCATGCAATTTACAGCTCCAACACTCGTTGTGATTTTAGCATTATCTCTGAATCAACTTGCAGATATACAGTCTTCTAATAATGCCAGGAGGCCCATAGAATACTCTCAGTTGATGGTTCAAGTAAAAATACAAGCTTTATATTCACTTTTCAAAAGCAGAAAACTAGCAGTCGAAAATGGGCCTAAGTCAGCATACTCGAGCCTGAAGTGGATCACAACAATATTGATGCTTTGTGGAGACATCAACATTAACCCTGGCCCAAGGAATGTAAAATACCCGTGTCAAGTATGTGAAAAGGCTGTGAAATGGAAAGAGAGAGCATTGGCATGCGACAACTGCTTGAAGTGGTATCATGTCGATTGTTTACGGATGGATAGCAAAGTTTACGAGGCCCTAGCTAATACCTCCCTGGAGTGGATCTGCTGCCATTGTGGTTTCCCAAACTTCTCATCTAGTCTGTTTGCAGAAACTTCGGTTGAATCCACCAATAGTTATGGCATGTTATCATCTAATGCATCAGATTTCAATAAGGATGATGACCACGATGTGGCACCCAAATTTACATCTACACCCAGGGCCATTCAACACAAAAATGTCAAAAGAAAGGGGCCTTGTACATCAGAAAATCACAAGTCAATCAGATCTAAAGGTGATACGAAAAGTGCAAAAAATGTCAGAATTCTGGTCACCAATTTACAAGGCATCCTGAGTAAAAATGAAAATCTTGTAAATCTTATTGACTCAACTGATCCTGATATAGTTATTGCTTCCGAAACATGGCTAAACTCATCTGTAAAAAATAGTGAGATATTTCAACCTGATATTTATGAGGTATCACGTAAAGACAGACCAGACGGGTATGGAGGTGTTCTGATAGCAGCCAAGAAAAATCTAAACAGTCAAGAGATATCTGTAAAATTAGCAGGAGAGCAGGTATGGGTGAAAATATCAAGGAAAAGAAAAAGTCCTATCTTGATTGGATCTCTGTATAGGCCTCCAAAATCAGACTTGGAGTATATTCAACAGATAAGGCAAGGAGCTGAAAGTATAATAAAAAGAAATAAAAATGCTATTTTATGGATTGGGGGTGATTTGAATTTACCTGATATAGACTGGAATAGCCTCTTGATACAAAACCACCAGTACACAAAGGAAATTAACGAAGAATTTCTCAGTTTTGTTGAGGACAATTCACTGCAGCAAATGGTAGTCACACCAACTCGAAAAACGAATGTCCTAGATCTCTTCCTTACAAACCGCCCTACACTATTAAACAGATGTGAAGTAATCCCTGGAATAAGTGACCACGAAGTAGTATTCATCAACATGAATATCGAACCCCATAGAAGCAAACCAACCAAGAGGAAAATTCTATTATGGAAAAGAGCTGATCTGGATGTCATTAATGACTTATTTGAAGAATACAGCAAAAAGTTCATGAACGAGTTCAAAGAGACAACACCAGTTGAAGAAATGTGGCAGTCATTTAGAAATCATTGTAAACACATAATTGAAAAACATGTGCCATCCAAACTGTCATCATCACGTTTTCACCAGCCCTGGATAAACAAAAAGATAAAACGTCTCTCTAAAAGGAAACAAAGACTTTATAACAGGGCAAAAAGATCTGGGAAGGAGAGAGACTGGTCATGCTATAATAATCTCAAAAAGCAACAGAAATTAGAGTGCAGGAAAGCCCATAATAACTATGTTTCAAATATTGTTTGCCCTGAAATAAATGCAAAGCCTAAAAAATTTTGGTCGTACATCAAAAGCAAAAGATGCGACGCGGTAGGTGTGTCATCCTTAAGAGCTGACGATGGGATAACATATACAGACAGTAAATCTAAGGCAAACATCCTGAATAAACAGTTTGAGTCAGTTTTTTCGATTGATAACCAACACAATAGAGCAGAATTTCCTCAGTTAGGAATTAATATCATCAATGAAATATCATGCATCAAAGTAGACCAAGAAGGTGTACTCAAGTTATTGAAAAACCTTGACCCAAATAAAGCACCAGGCCCTGATGAGATTCCTGCCTATTTGCTGAAAGAATGTGCAGGTTCTATAGCTCCAGTACTAACTAGTTTATATCAAGCTTCTTTAGACCAAGGATCAGTTCCAAGTGACTGGACAAAAGCGAATGTCACACCTTTATTTAAAAAAGGAGACAGGTCAGACCCTGGAAATTACCGTCCAATTTCTCTAACTTGTGTGGCTTGCAAAGTTCTGGAACACATTGTTTGTTCGAAAGTGATGGATCATCTAGAAAACTACAAATTATTATCAGACGCACAGCATGGTTTTAGAAGACACAGATCTTGTGAATCCCAACTAATTTTATGCGTAAATGACATAGCAAAATCATTAGACTCTGGATATCAAACTGACGTTATCTTGCTGGATTTTCAAAAAGCATTTGACAAGGTATCTCATCTGAAGCTCTTATACAAGCTGAGCCAGTATGGCATCAGAGGCCAGTTAAACAAATGGGTGTCCAGCTTTTTATCAAATAGAGCACAGTCAGTGGTACTTGACGGTGCTAGATCAGAAGATATTTCTGTGACATCTGGAGTACCACAAGGTTCTGTACTGGGACCACTGCTCTTTGCTGTATTCATAAACGATCTACCATCAGTTGTATCTTCCCATGTGCGATTGTTTGCAGATGACTGCATAATATACAGAACAATAAAGAAGGATGGAGATGCCCTTGCTCTCCAAGAAGACCTTAATCAGTTGCAATCGTGGGCACAACAATGGTCCATGTCATTCCATCCTGAAAAGTGTGAGCTGCTGAGGATTACTAACAAAAGACAGCCAACTAAAACTTCATACGTAATGAGCGAGCACACCCTCAAGGAAGTTGAAGATAAAAAGTACCTCGGTATAACTATCAATGATAAATTGAAATGGAACAAACAAGTTCAAGCCGTATGTACAAAGGCCAACAACACCTTGAGCCTTTTGCGAAGAAATATGAGGACCTGCCCACGTGCTGTAAAACAGCGTTGCTATACATCACTTGTAAGACCAATTTTAGAATATTCCTCCACAGTATGGGACCCTCATAGCAAACAAAACGTTGATAAAATAGAGATGGTACAAAGAAGGGCCGCCCGATTCGTTTTCGGAAATTACAGCTACCACGCAAGTCCCACAGCAATGATTAAAGAATTAGGTTGGCAGTCGCTTGCGGAACGAAGAGCAAAAGCTAAAGCAGTGATGATGTATAAGGTTCAAAACGACATGATTTCAATACCGCAAACTTTATTTCAGCAATATTCTCGTCATTCTCGTAGAAGTCAAGCAGTGTTTATCCTGCCTTACTGCAGAACAGACGGGTACAAATTTTCATTTGTCCCAACATGTATTAAAATCTGGAATGGACTTCCTCCTCAAGTCAGGGATAGTCGGTCATTAAATAGCTTCAAAACTAGTATAGATGACATTAATGTTTCTTGTTTTTATTGAAGAGCACAGACTCTGTTTTTATTATTATTATTATTATCATTTTATTTAGAACTGAAAACGGAACACAAAATTTGATATAACTTGTTTAATTTTGTTTCCTTTTACGAAACTAATACTGCTCGCTCAACACGAACCATATACTCCAAAGCTCAATAATTACTTTCATTGCACCAACTAGTTGCATTTCGTTTGTAATGTCTCTAGCAGTATGTAGTTTCCTAAAAGGTAACAATATATATTTTATCATTAATCACTAACAAATTGTGCGTAATACCCAATTTTTGGGTTTTGTACATTATCAGATAGATAGATAGATAGAACTGGGAAATTGAGAGAAGCAAAAATTAACAATTAGCCCATAAACTCTTGGGTACAAAGGATAACACTTTTTACTCTAGTTCTCATAATGTAACCTGTGATAATCTGCTTTTTTACAAAAGTTCTTCTGTTTTATAGGAATTAGGCTGCTTTCTTCATCCTCGACATTACTGCAGACTGGCGGATGCCATGATAACAAAAATACGAAAAAGACACAGAAGATGCGCAAATCCTCTTTGCAAAGCAGGTGGGTAAACTTTCCATAATGTTCATAACTTGAGTATCACCTTTTTTAAGTTTCTTCAATTTATTAGGGAATACCATCCTGGGGCTGACTTATATAGAGTATTCTTACGTCATTTCAAGTTAGTACTTAATTGTTTAAGCTGTTGTTCCAATGTGTCACTGCTGTTGATGCAGAGACAGGAGCAAGGCGAGTGTAAACAGAAGTAGAAGTGAAACAACATAAAGCAGGGCAAGGGATGATGAAGCAAGCCATGCAAAAATGCAAAATAACTATTCACATCAATTTTATTTGAGTCTCCTTTCCAGAGAAATATGCTAAGCTTTTCAGCCATCGGATTTCTATGGCATATTGTAGAAGGATGGTTCTCATAATTTTGAAAATGCCTAAGTCTGCAGTTCACTCACTATAAACTTATATAAGCCGCCAGGTTGTGCCATAATTCACCTATGTGTTTTTTTAATGTAGTGATTCTGAGGAAGAAAATGAAAAATTGAAGGAAGCAGTAATATCTTTTGATTACATTCTGGCTAATTCTTCAAGACTTCAAGTTACACCTAAAGGTAAACTAACATTCACACTTTCCTAATCCATGAAATATATAGGTGCGATTTACACTGGTGCTCGAAAAAGTAATTAGCAAGCTTGCCCAACCACAAAGTTCTTGTTTCCGGCTTGTTTTGAAAAAGTATGCCAAAATTATTATCCGACCACAAGTGTAAATTTTTGGTTAACACCGCGTGCTCTAGATAATTCTAGAATGTCCGAGTTTGATGTTGCAAGGCCTATTTCAGACATCTTGTAAACAACAATCAATTTGAATCTTGAAAGCTTCTCCCTATCTACATTTTAAGATTTATACAAGGAGACATCTATAGAACAGATACGCAGTAAATTAATCAATGTTCACTCTTCTCATCAGACTGTTCAATTTCGGTATGACCCCTTTCCCTGGATGCTTCAGCCTCAGTAGCTGCACAGCTCCCTACATTTTTTATGGAATATATACTTTAAGGGTACTTTATGCATGATTGCATGATGCCAACCTTCTGGATGTCTTTAATCAACATTTTGGACAGTACTCAGATCTATATCGCGATCTGAATTATGGCATTCAAGAAACTCTGTTCTTTGCCTTCTATGACACCTAAGCCTCCCTGCTTCGATAGATCAGCAGGAAATATTCCACAGCTCTCAATTGCATCCTGACATTTCGAAGCCTTTGAATCTGAAAGGCAAAAGTTCGATGCCTCTGTTGCCTATTTGCTTCAAATATCAAAAGCATCATCGCTGTCGATTTTGAAAATAGTGTGCCCGGTATAAAATTACAGATTAGTTGAAGTTGGACAATATTCAACCACAGGGGAATTGGGAACAATAGAAACGAGAACTTCTTAAGTTTTCGAGCACCTCAGGACCACGACCGTTTTGCTTATGCGGCTTCTTTGATGGCGCTCGAAATTTCAAGACAAGCAAAATTGCCCAAAATGACCATGTACACTTGGCCGGAAATGGCTTAATCTCTTAATGGCGCTCAAATGCTTACTTTTGCTGCAGTGTACATGGGCCCATAGATCTATAGCATTACAAAGTTTTGCAGAAGGTTTTCTTCTCTTTCAAAAACAGTCCGTTGGCTTTTAGCTTTTCAGTTTGTTGTAGAACTGATACATGTTAAATGCTTTGATGGATATCTAAAATGGGTATCTTAAAAGCTTTGACGGCCCAAGGAACATTTCTCAAGAGAGATTCTCTTTTACATCTTCCGTTCCTTTTTGACTCAATTTTTAGAAGACCCCCTTTCTAGACAGAAATGAGTGATTATAATCAAGGTTGAGTAAGAGGATGTACATATGGTAATTTATTTTCAGGTCTGCTATACTATTGTACTGTTTCATCTTGGGGCCAGAATATAATTTCTTTATTTTACCTAACAGAATCGTCTTGTGAAAACAAGGAACAAAACGTCAGCAATCCAAAGAAGAAAAAGAAGCGGAAAGCCAGGAAGGACAAAAAAGTTGAAAATGAACATGGAACCAAACTAAAAAAGAAAAATATTTTAGATGAAGAATGAAATAGGTTTGTAGAAACTTGATTTTTCATGTTTTTTTTTACTTAGCTATTGTTCGGATTGGAGGGTAACATTTCTGGTTGTAAAGACGGTTGCGCTCTCCTCAGCAACTTCCTAATGAGCAGAGTGTACTTTTTGACCTCACAATCCAAACTGGTTATACCGTCTGTTCGACCTTCGACAGAATGTATTAAACTATTTATTCTGTTCATTGAAAAACAAACCCTCCGAAATTTGTTCTTTCCATCTGAATATTTTGGTGCCTGTAAATTTTGAGGGTATGAACATAATGTTTTAGGCCCTCTCATGCTAATACATCATCTATTAGAAAAACTCCCATGTATAAGGTCATGAATAGATGAAAAGTCTTTTACCTATTTCTACCTAAGATGAAATACACTGTAAAGGTGTTTTAAAAACTAATTAAAGTCAGACTGAGAAAAACTGACACTAAAATTGTAATGCTCTTACAAAAACTAATAATTGACAGAAGGAAATTCCATCATGCAGGCCCATAGTTTTGAAGCAACTTCAACACGAAGCAAAATTAGCACCCACAATCTCGGGTTCGGTAGTAGAACTTACTTTACTATAATTTGAGACACCCCGTCAATGATTTGTCTAGAAAGCCCTCAAATATAGGTCTGACAATTCTAAAACTACATCAGAAATATAAGCTCTGGTCTTGAAATCGTTGCAGCACTGAATTTCGTTTTCTGAGAACGACCAGGGCTTTACGAACCTCTAGCGATTGTATTGAGATTACACTAAGTAACTGATGTAAAGAAGTTGGCCAAAATAGTGGATTTTCACTAGTTGTTGTCTTTAAAGAGCATGATAATTAGAACTCCTTACGTCTTATCATGAGTTTTCCCAGGTTTAGATTGACTTGAACCTTTATTTCGATGCAGATACCTATTGTCTTACAGTCACATTTATACTCTCATGTTAAGACACCCAGCATGTGTACCACTATTCTTATAAATGGGGGAAATTAGAAATATAATGCCCTCTGGTACTGATTTGGCTACGATGTAGTGTACTATGCCTTATCACGTTTTAGAAATAAGAGCGGGTTTTGATCAGGGTAGGCAGGTTAATCGTGAACCAACTCTTCATTGCATTTATGACTTAAACGCTGTTGTAGATGAAGCCATTGATCTTATACATAAAAGGAAAGAGTTTGGCTTTCTATTGTTTTAACCTGTTTTTTGAAGCCGAAGTTTCCACTACGAGTCAGACCCGAATTATCCACATCAGAACGCAATCTTTCTGAATCAAGGTTCTGATATGATGAGCTTGCCACTACGTCCTAGGCCTGTTGAGCATATTACCCTTGACATTATTTTGACGTGGCCTTGTATCTCATATAAAAACGTACCGAGTCGGTGCGCCCTAATCCTGGGAAAACTGCCCCAGTTACAGAAAGATTTTAATTTTTGGTCCCTTTCAAACTCTTTCTCCCCCCTCCACTTACAAATCCTTGTAAAGAACACGTGTTTTATCAATTTTTCTATGAAATCGTCCTGCAGTAGCAATACATTCATTTCCATCCACTTCGGCTGTCCCTGCCTGGGTGGCACGAGCTAATCCCCCCTGCCAGCATGATTGGCTGCCATTTTGCTTTCTTACTTGGTCCGCTGCACTCGGAGCAAACGTGTTTTATGGGCTGCTACCTAAACAGCAAGGCAGTTGACATTTGAATTGGTATATTTACAAGGCCTCTCATTCATTCTGCTGTCACTTCAGCCTCTCACTGTTATCTGGTTTATCTGACTGTGGTCTCAGTAATCTCTTTGCGAAATCCTATTTCGTGGATTCAGTTGTTTTACTCCTGTCGCATGTCATAAGTCATACTTAACACCTAGTGAGGTAACGTTATTCCTGGCGGTATGCATGGCTTTTAACATGAATCATAGGAAAATATAGGCCCGTAGTGAATTGCATACATAATAGGTCTGGAGTAGCCAAAAATCCTGGAATGAGCAACCAACTCCGCATCATACTGTAACTATGGGGATATTGGGAAGGCCAACTTCTTTGCTTTTTGATTATTGTTGAAATAACCCATCGCTGCCTCTAATTAGAAAGCAAAAGATTATCTTCTATTATGGTGCAGTAGTGGAGATTGAATCTACCTAACTGACATCATCCTTATGTAGATTTCTAATAAACACTCAGCCCTATTTCCATTGTCAGGGACTTCATTCGTAAAGACTACTGCTTATCCTCTCTTCGCGGTGCCTGCAAAGGTCTTATTGCGCTGTTGACACGGAGTTCTTTAACAGAGCAGCTTTTATGAAGAGACTTACGGCTTAAGGCTACCCTGTTAGATAGTGTTGTTATGGAGTAAGCCACTCAGTTCTTGATGCCGTTTAATCACTGGAGAGAAGCAACAAACGGGTTGGATCATTTCATTCTGCTCAAAAACCACCAGCTTCCTGCGGGACTGTGTGGAAGTGTTATGTTTGAATTGAGTCTGGGTCGTGTGCATGCAGTGACGTGGTGGCTGATTTGCGTACGCCAGGACCGGCCTAAGGCCAAAGTAAAAGACGGAAAGAGAAAGAGAGAAGCCTGCAATTGATTGCCAACTATACAATAACTATCACAGGGTGGATGAGATATAAGAAGATGACATTGATATTACATCGAAAATGATGATTTATTTAATACTAATGAGATCCAGTTTCAAGGTTGACTAGTCCTTGTAACAACATGCAAGTAATGTGGAACAAATGTTGATTCAATTTTACGTTGAAGTCCAACGCTATAACTGCATAGTAATGAAATTGAAAATCCAGAGTCTAGACCTACTGTATCTTGATAAAAACTTGACAATTCGTCGAAACAGCAAACAGAGAATGACGACTAAATAGTCACGCAAAATCAACATTAAAATTGCTATTTAGGAAAATTAAGGTTTTCCATGTCGATAGGTGTATTTTGTGAAAGGGGTTTGGAAGATATCATAATGAATATTAGAGTAGATGTTCAGATTCAGATAAATAGGGGATTTCTTAGCACAATCTTAGGCCTTTTCGAATTGTTATTGCCGTGAATTGAAATAAATCCCTCCCATTTTGTTTCAAGTTGCACTCTGATAACAATATTTCTGAAAGGCCTAAGTGTTTTAAAATCTTCTTGTTTCCTAGAATCCGAAACTTTTGCCTGATAGTTTGAGGTCTGAGTTTATAAACCTCTTAACAACAGTAATCCTTTTTTTATGAGGGTGCATTCTTACGTTTCCAGAAATAACGGGTTATAACTTTGGTAAACACCTTGTAATTCTAAAGATAAGAACCATCATTTGTGGTAAAATACACAGCGAACCTAATATAGACCCAGAATCTAAAAACCAAAGGTGGAAAAACGACGAGAGCTTTGATCTGTCAATTCTCTATTCACTTTCAATATAGTCAAGCTGGATTTTTAAACCAACCCATTTTTTAAGGACAATAAGATTTTATAAAGAACCTAGTCTCTTGAAGGGCCTATTAAAAACTCCAATACTGGAAAAAATGCCCAGAGTAAATTCAATATTTCATTTGGAATGTAAGAGCTAGTATTTCCCATGCTATCTTCCAGCCCTCGAGGTGAAACCTTACCTTCCAATACAAACTTTCAAATCTCATGTAAACGCTTGAAGGTGGGATGTTATCTGGAAGGTGATAGAGGTAATAGGCAAGAGAACAATAGCACATGAAAACACTGAAAACATCACGTTAGGGGTAATTTTGTCCATAAAAACAGCCATAGCTAAAAATGTATTTTCTTGTCGTTTCCTAACAGAAGAAAAAAAATTCTATCCACGACGTTCTTTGTGCTGTCATGCAAAATGGCATTTTGTGAGACTCTTGCTGTTAGAAGGTCACAGATTTTGCCCAAGCACGTTGAGTCTCCAAACCCAGCGGTGCCACATGCGACGCTATCCCCAGATCACTCAACATGTGACCTTTTAGCGCTTAACTAACGCTAATTCCGGCTCACATCTTTAGTAAGGATATTGAAAACATTGAGACATGTACCTTGGTGTTTGCTGCCATGAAAGCACTAGTTTGGGTCAGCTACCATGAACAAGTCGAACTGGGACCTGTTTATGAAATAACAGTGAGCAAACGGTATGTTACAGCTTCATTTAATGACGCCTTTATCATTTTATACAGCCAGTTTACTTGATTAGCACCGATGCGATGTTTCGTTTTTCTGGCATTGTTCCTTGCGTTATGGAACATCGCTATCAAAACCACTTGATCTATCTATGCATAAGGAAACGTTACTGCTTTTAGTCGGTTCACGAGGCAAAACCATTGGGAAGCAATTTAGTGTTTCTTCATTTGGGCCTTACGCAATAATGACAGCACTCGAAAATGCAACGACATTTTCTTATTTTCAGAAGCCAAGCATCAATAACCTCACTCTCATGTTCCTATTTCCTTCCCCTAGAAATACTGGAGTTTTCTTTTCGAATCTTTGGCATGAAAATTATAAGTTAAAGGTAACCTTACTGTAAACCAAAACAACTTTCTTCCAATGTAGGCCTACTGAATGAAACTTCATAGTTTCTAAAGGGTATTAGATCTACTTTTCAAAGGCATTTTCAGCTGAAGGTGAACATATTTTTTGGGAGTGTTATTGCAGAGCAGTTCAAAGCAACCAGCGAGAGTATTTACAGGGTCTTCTAATTATACTGTTCCAAGTTCAAGAACGACGTGTCCTGAATTGTAAGGGGTAAATCACTCCCTAAAAATCTCACCCTCTCCAGAAAATATCTAGCCATCCATTCGCCCAAATCTTTGTCGTACGCTTTGAGAGAGTGAAATGCCCTTGGTCAAATGGTGAAGGGTGAAGTCCATTTAAGAACAACTCTCCAATTGATTTAGGCAAGACGATTTTGTAAAATGATCAAAGAGTGTACGCTGGTTTGAACAGTAAATTGCTTGCCTGTGATGCGTTGCATATTCGAAACACACCAAAAACCCCAGTCAATAGTCATTCTCTTATACCTCAAATCAAAGAATATGACTTGTAAGAATTTCATGGGGAATTTCATGTAAAGAAAATCGATTCCAGAATAGCATATCTCATGCTTGTTATGACGATTGAATATAGTACAGGCCCGGCACAATCCAACACAATTTTAAGTGTTGTCATTGTTTAACTGTTCTTGTATTGTTCCTTCATATATCCCCTGTAGTTGCTTAGCTTTTTGGGCTTTGTCAAGTCAGCTCTAAGGATTGGGTAAATAACTGGATTCCTATTTGGATAAATTTAGTGTTCTTTGCAAGTTAGAATTCTTAGGGAACATTTCTTATTCCTTTTCACCATTTTCTATAGTTGATTTCACAACAACGATGTTGCTTGGCTAAATCAAATTTCGGTTCTCTAGCCTTCAATGTTGCTTAAAAGTTGTTACGGATATGTATGCATTTTTTGCTTCTTTCAAAAGCAGAAATAATTGAAAGCAACCAGAGGCTCCTTGCATTCTATATCACTCTTATCAATGATGTGTGTTGTATGTGCATTATAACAGTTATAAGACAACAGCTATGAAATAACAACTTTAAGATAACAACAATAAACTAAATAACAACTATAAAGTAAGAACTATTAGGTAAAATTATACCCTGCAGAAAAGTCAGCTATTGTTCTACCCATTTAAGGTGGCAATCGATCGAAACTTTTATCTCGAATGGGTGTACATCAGCAGGGAAGGCTTGTTCAGTCTTTTAGTACTCAATATGCCATTTTTGAATCAGAAATTCTCCCATATTTTGAAGCTTCCTCTCCTACCTGGAGGTGGCATTAATACACGCGTGAACAGCTTGAAAAAGGTCAGAAAGGCTGCCAATGACTTGCACCAAATCACATTAAGACGTTTCACAAAGTTTAAAGGTTAAATTGTAAAAAAATTGTAGATATCTTTTACAATAGATAAGAATCGAATATACCAGCCATAGCACGTTTTTATTTCCTCTAATTTATCTTGAATTATTGGAAAACTTATGCTTGCCATAGATAATATAAATGAACTAATTTTGATACAATAAAATATACTAAATGGCACCCCCATTTACTTGGCATTTTCCCTATAGAAATCACCACACACGACGATGCTGCTACAAATCATTAAAATAAATGTCCTTCTCTTGCAAACCCATGCACTGGAACCAGTTACATTCTGTGGCCTTTCTGACTGGGATATCTTAGATAGCTGCGGGGAGGCAAGGAGTAAAATATGGATTTTTATCATGCTTTTTGCATAAGAATGCATTATGCAATTACATATGAGCTTTTCTATGGGAAACCTAATGTAGCTAGCAAAGAAAAGGACCAGAAAATATTTAAGAAACGTCAGTGCAGTTTCAGGAAAGTCACCTTATCAAAATGAGGTGGCATTGTGATATCGAGGCTTCAAAAATTATTCTCATGAGACCTACACGTACTTTTTTATAAGCAACTGCTTTATAAGCAAGTACTGGATGCAAGTACATTCTAGTACTGGATTTTGGAATGCAAAGCAATTTGAAAATTTTTGTTCTGATCCAATTGGTAATGAAAATTGTGCAGCAGCTATAGAGAAGTAGGTTACAGTAGGAATTAGCATCCTAGCACAATTTTGTATGCAAAATACCATCGACATTTGTTGTACAACAACTTGTGGGATAGTATCCTAAGAAACAAATATTTAAAGAAAAATATTTAAGTGATTGCTTAGTAATTTTTAGTACTGAGCTCGAGCTGAAATTGCTAATAAAAAATGCATAGCCAGAAAAATCCGAAACATAATGAATCGAACACATGGATTACTAAGCTTTTCGTCTGACACTCAACAGAGTAATACGTCAGAAAGAGAACGAAAATGTGGATCAAAATAGGCCAATCAGAAAAGAGGTGAATGAGTGTAGTAAAACCAATCAACACCCGAGATACAGTGAGCTGACCAATAAGATTACTTCAAGAGTCCTAAGGCGAAAACGAACTCCTTCTGTCTACACAATAGGGGATCCCTGGTTTTTATGTAGACTGATTCCAAAATAGCTAAGTGTAAGGTAGATCTTGCTCTGCCAATTATTCGAAAGCAATTCTCACTGTAGGCTTTAGCACACTCTGGGTTTTCAAGCAAATGTTGACCTATAGCAGAGTCATGTTTTAGTGATCTTTTTGGTTTTGAGGTGCGAGATAGTTGTTCTCGTTGCGGCACAGTTTTGTTGCGTATGCTAGACGGCACGTGTTGTTTAACCCTATCACATAACCTCTGAGATGTGCGACTGAAGTTCTGTACCATCCAAAGACTGTAATAAAAGATGCGTGTATAATGGGTGAAAAACTGATCTTGAAAAGTCACATCGGGTCGCTGTCGTTTTCCATGTATGGTATAACGCGAAAATGTCAATTTTTCAGAACAGGTATCCTACCCCTCGAACATGCCACTTTTTGGAAATTCTTAATTTGAGAGAAATGAATCACCACGCTTCTGCCAAGCGTAAGACTTAGAATACGGAAAATCGCACGGTACATATAGGCTTCCAAAGCCAATGATTTGAATTAAGAGTTAAAGACAAGTAGATTTCGACGAAATTCCCTGCTAAAGAAAAACTCACTTTACTTTTGTTTACTCTCCCTAGCTCTGAAAGGATATAGTTCTAACAGAAACCTTCAACCTTTTATGCTGTATACACTTAACTGCCGCCTAGAAATCATACTAGAAGTACTAATTTAGTAAAACCGCCGTGTTTCTGTCGCCATTGTATAGTTGAGGCCCCCCGTTCATGCGATCTTATCGCCTTGTGTGTGAAACGTGTTTATGCAGTGATGTTACAAATGTACGGGCATGCGCGTAGCCACTATTTTGCTATGGGCGGGACATCTTCCGCGTATCCGTCTGCAGCAGATTAGATAACGGGTTTTCCGGGGGTCTTTCAATATTTCCATGCCGAGGCTGATGTGCCCCCAGTACTCTTGGCCACTGATATTATAACTCAAAACTCCGCTAAGTTCTCAGAGGAACAAAGAGTTTTGGGATCCTCACACAGACAGTTCCGAATAGAGGTCTTCGCAATACCAAGTGTTGCATCCATCAAACCCATGAACGGACACGGGTTCATCAGAAAAAGCTTTAATTGGGGGCAGTATCTGATTGTACAATTTAATTCTTAAGTTTTATATCTGAAGTTAGCACTGACTGGACTTTCTATCTCTGATTCAATGGTACAGTTGTTTGAAGTACTAGACTTCACGAAACTTACAAATAAAAAATTTTCATCCAACTCAAATAAAAACCAAAAAGATTTTTCAAAATGATTTTAAGCTCGTAACTTCACTTCTCTGGTGATGATTGGTGAATAACAATATTGCAAAATCGTGCATCTTACACCAAGACTCGCAAGCTTTTGCATGAGTGGCTACAGCGATAACGATCGACGGCTTCAGGTTCAATTTGCTTCATGTCTTATCAAGATGTCTGCGTGGAAATAAGACGCTCGGGTGACGAGAGCAATGATCTGCCCATTATTAATTAGGGTCGGCAAACAGAAACTCGCCTTTTCGAGCAACTCCGCTCCGTGATTACATGTTATCAATTAGAGAAAATCCTGCCTAGCAAACAGTGTTGGGAGAGTATATTAATTTAATGAAAAGTGTTTTTGTAAGTGAGGTTTCAATTTCAATCAGCTTTCAAGTTCTTGCAAAGAAATGTCTGGCGTAATAGTTTTAATTTAAGAAACTAATGCAATTAGTCAACGTTTGTCCAGCCTGATTTCCACTCTTCAGGTTGTCGTAGGAGTTCATGTCCTCTCGCGCAGAGCTCTCCAGCTCTTTCAAGTCTAGCTAGATGAAGATGACTCGCCTCGAAATAGTTCTTGATTCCCTTTCCGTTCAAGATTTAAATGTTGGAAATGAGTGTTTTTTATGAAGAACATTTTAGGTTGCCCATTTACAATTAGAATGTTGGAAATCTTAAGAATCCCAACTGCTACCGGCAAAGACTCGACAAGAAACCTTTGATTTGGAATATGTCCTTCTAAGAAGTCGGTATTCTCCTGATGAGTGAGCAATCATGAAACAGGCCTGTAGAGATGAAGGAGTAATTTCCTGCTCTCTTCTGCTAAGAAGTATGTGTCCTGCTACACATGAATCTTGCCTGTAATCCAAAATAATGACAGTCCCTTGAAAAGAGGATCTTATGAATTTATCTTGCTAACTTTTTAGTCTTTTCTCTACTGTTACATTGCTCTGAACTTCGGTGCCTCGTGCTCTTTCTACAGTATGGACATCAGCGTCTTTCCATATCTTTCTGCACAAACTTAAAGCCAGGGGTCAGTTTGAATTGTTTCCATGAAAACTTGCCATGCTTAGGGGATGTTATATACAAATTAACCTTAAGTGGGTGGTTCTAGAACTGCTTCTTACATCCAAACCCTTTTTATTTGGTTTTAAGGTTTATAGTTATGCTTGTTTTGAAGTTACTTAGAGAGCTAGAGTAGATTATTCAAAACCGTCAATTGACGGTATAGAAAAAACGAAATTACTGGAGTTTTTCCCGCTTCCCCGATGCAAGACTTTTTCCCACTAATCACCGAATACGCAACGCTTTTTCTGGACGCATGATCCGTCCTTGTTTTCAAGGCAGGCTAGATAGCAGACAAATTAGGTTGGCAATTATAATTGTGGTTCCTCTTCCCTTACTTTCAGTTGCTATGTCAAGAAATAACAACTGCAAGCGATTAGAATTTAATCACCAATCACAATACTGTCACATGGCTGCAAGGATTTTCGGCTGATGACTTCTCGTCGTCTTCCTTGCAGATCAGAAAGTCAAATGAACATTAGTAGACGCAGGCAAATAAACCATGCCGTCTTTCATCTCAGCTTCTCAACTTCTGTTGGGCGCCCTGTGCAGGCAGAACCGTTGCGTCACTTGATCTTTTATCAGAACAGAACTTGTATTTTTGTCAAGGGTTGCATCATGACGTATATTAATACATAACAACATCCTAGTTGTCGTCGTACCCCTCCTTTTTCACTCGTGCTTTTTCATCTTCCACCTTATATATATCCTTAGTTAATTCCCTAACGTCTGAAAGATCGATACGCGTGATTTTTATGGGAAATCCCACGTGTAGTGATTTTCAGTTCTTCTGCTAGAAATTGAAGGACTGAAACTGTGTTAGTTGATTGATATGTCAGAGGCTCGATCATTGTAAGTATTAAAAGTCATCAAGTATAGAGAGTCGAAAACTTGCACAGGCTATTCCTGTTCAAATGAAGGTGTCTCACGCACTGAATTCTAAATTGCTTAGCAATCCTCAATCCAGTACTGAAATCGTTATCGAATTGCTTTGCTCATTGCACTGAACTGACTCATAAAAAAAATTATAAAGATATCTATCTGTGAACACCCTGTGGATTAGAAAATAGGATGTTCAAATCTGAAGTCACAGGCTGTCCAAACAATAAAAAAACACAGGGTGACATATCTGAGACTCAGTAGAGCAGGGTTACTGGTTCGGTACACCTTCCCCCCTGATTTGTTGAGAGATAGTGAGATGGAATTAGACGTGACGCCAGAGCGTTGAGTTGCCCAGACGCCATGTACACCTCATTCTCGGCCACGACGGGAAGAGAGGTGTGAACAACACGTCTGTGCTGAGGCTCCAAGTGTCAACAGATGCAGCTAACTCTGCGCTGATTGGTCAATACCTTGTTTAGCCTTCAGACTACTAGATTGACATTTGGAGGTGTGACATTGATGTTTCCCTATCCCAGTAATGAGTTTTCTGTCAGTATTCATCGTTGATTTCGTATGCGTCAGGGTCTCCGTTTCTGTAACTCTCCACTGTTTAGCAATCACCAGTCTATCTTGTTGTTTCCCTGCAGTTGAGCAGAGTGGTGCCAGGAGTAGACGCCATTTGAGAAAGACAAACCCCGCAGCAGAGACTTGCAGACAGACGTCGACGTAAAGAATCGTCCGATTGGAGAACTCGTGGTAAGCATCATTCAAAGTTTTTTATCGAAAAGTTTTCTATTTGACGAGAAAGCAGTGCTCGACTCACGAATACGCTAATACCTTTCATTACTCAGTTCTTAAACTTGTGAAAAAGTTATTAGAATTCGCTCCTGCCGAAAATTAGAAGAAACTGTACCTATCTAAGAGAAACAATTTTAGTACTAGTCTATTTCTTTTAACTTATTTTGGAAATTTTTATGATCAAAAACATGGAGAGAAAAATTAAAGTTAGGTGTAGCTGAAACTGTTGATTAATACTAGTGCTGGAACAATGCAATTTGTTGGCAGAGTTTGGGTCTGTTTCTTGTATTGCCGTGAATATAGTCTCGAAGCAATGGATGAATGCAGACTACCATGTCCTTGTTTGGTAAAATAAGATAAATCGATATTTTCTCACTTCGAGACATTTCTAAACAAAATTGCAACTTTAATTAAATAGTTACTTATTGTTCCTTTGCCATTTCTCTTTGTGCTCTGTTTTTCCATTGTTGCATAGGACATTGGAAAGATCGAAAAGAATTGTAAATCTTTATAATTGCTAGAGAAAGTTGTTGTGCTTATCTGTACAGAGCCGTCTTATTTTACGAAACCTAGCCCAGTTGGAGATGCTCCATCGGGTTACTGCCAGCAATGAGGCTAGACTCGTTTCAACTCTGTAGTGATTTGTGTGAGTTGAGTTTGAATCCTTTCTCGTCAAAGTGATATCAAATATTAGGGTAGGCGAACCAATTTAAGTCTTAAGTCATCATAACAATGCGTTAGTTTCGGTTTAATCTTTCTTTTTAGGGAAATGGAAGCACCAAGCAATCCAACGAGTGTTTTTACGCCGAAGTCAAACTCCTTCTCCATCAGCTCCATACTTGCAGACAAAAAGAGCAAAAGCAGAAACGCCCTCTCTCAAATCAAGAAGAACAGCGAGCCCATAAAGGTTGTAGTCGGAAGGCAAGGCGTCGGTCATTACATGAGTCCTGGCTCTTTATTTGGACCAATCAGAGTAACTCTAGAAAACAAAGGACTCTGGGATATATTTCATGACGCAGGCACTGAAATGGTTATCACTAAATCAGGAAGGTTGGTGATTTCGAATCAGCTTTGTGATTTTTGATTGTTTTTAGTGTGGCCTACAGCGCACTAATATCCAAATACTAAAATATAATTCTGAACACAGTGAAAAGAGCTTTGTCATTTTCTGGCAAAATATCTATCACAATAACTAGAAAAAACTCTCCATATCGACAACCCTGCTCCGTTGTGCCGTGAAATCAAGAAACAGGCTCGTCGAGATAGAGAGTTTTGTCTTCTTAGTTTTTTTCTTCTTGGGGCATAAAGCTCTACTTTATGTATTTAGCACTCTTATGGAAAACCGATTCCCAGACTTCGTATCATAATCCCTTTCTTTTTTACCGAGAAACTTCTGGTAAAGAAAGTTAGTCGTGTCATGTTAGCTATGAATATGATACAAAATTATCATTTTTCTGGAGTAGTTCGACTGTTGTCATATATTGATTATGCATTAAGTGCCGGCTGAAAGTTATTTCCATTTGGGGGTTTGAAATAGGTAGCTACGCCATATCCCCTTCCTAAGCTTTGGAAAACACACGTATTACGATCTTCCATGTTAACTTGCCCTTTGTGTCATAGTTTTGAAATATGTATGCGACCCAGTCATAAAATTGTTGAGAAAGAAACATGTTGAAAGGACTTCATCCTTGGTATGCATCTCATCATTACCTTTTCATTTCAGGCGCATGTTTCCAGCTTTAAAAGTAACCGTGTCCGGACTCGACCCAACGCTAAACTACATGGTTTTGATAGACATGGTCCCGGCAGATAATTACCGGTACAAATACCACGAGTCCGAGTGGGTTGTGACCGGCAAAGCGTATCCGGATGTCCCACGGGCAAAGCGAATGCACGTCCACCCGGAGTCGCCCGGCAACGGTGCAAAATGGATGTCAACCGTCATTTCTTTCCACAAAGTCAAGATTACTAACAATTCAAACGGAAATAAGACAGGCCATGTAAGTGATTTGATTGAGTTTTTGAGAAAAGTTTGACTGATTTTAAATAAAGTACCTTTAAAGTACCTAGATCATGCCAAACTGTTTTTCTTTCAAACCTTTTCTGACCTCTGATGAAAGGAAACCTATTTTCAATCTCCAATTCAAGGGATTTCTGTTTCAAATACTCCTTTTATGTTTCCAAATATGGAGAGAAATTGAAGACCTGGCAGAAAATAACCATTTGTAGACACAAGAGGCAACGAGGAAGATATTTTAGCTGGCTGTCCTCTTCTTTGTTTATTCTGTCGAAATCAGTGGTGGCCTGTTTTGATTGTTTTGATATCATGATGTGTCGTCTGACACTGATCGAAGTAGTACGTCAAAAAGAGATCGTGAATGAAGTGTTGCAAATGTTGCAAATTATGCACTGACCAAGGAAGTTCCATGTTTCCTTCCTTTTTCTAGATCGTGCTAAACTCTCTCCACAAGTATCAGCCTCGTCTTCGTATCGTTCAAGCTTCAAGCCTTGATGACGTGACTGATGATGACTTTCTGACGTTTTGGTTTCCAGAGACGGCATTCATGGCAGTAACTGCTTATCAGAGTGAACAGGTATGTTAGTTAGCAATGCATCAATTCTCTTTTTCAAATTATTCAAATGCAAGCTAATTCATTGCTCTCCTCGAAAGCGAGGCCCTTTTTTTTCCCATGCTTTAAGAGATACCGAAAGGGGTAGAAACAGATCTGGAAATATTCGTCTTTCCTAGTTCGTCAATAATGTATCGTTAGGAAATGGGCACTTCAGGTATTTCCCATTTACCAATTGCTAGTTTATTTTTAAGATACTCTTAAGACTTGCTGGTATTTTGGTATTATAAGGGTGTTATATTGCGACTGCTACACCAACCACGAAATCTCTCATAACTTTAGGAATTTATGAAGCAACTGAAACTTTAGAGCGTGAGTTCAAGGACCCTTTGCCACTAGGGTAGGATACTGCTGACTATACACTCTTTTTTCTTATCAAGTATTCTTATAAAAAAAAAGAGTGTATCGCAGAATTATGATCCTGTAATTATCAATCCTGTCCCCGTGCTGCAAATATATAGTAGTAAACCTCAAATATACAAAAGTAAACTCAAATATACAATAGTAAACTCCCACCCTTAAATGGTATTTTGAGTGCTGAATGGAGAGAGACAATCGATAGTTGGCCTACTTAGGTGTCAGCTTTTTGGTTAGGAGGGATGTTCCTGATTGCGATTGAATATTCTCCCTCCCACCCTCAGTAATTGATCACCATGACTTGACTGCTAGACCTTAACCCATATTAGACAGTGTTGATAACCGATCAGCCAACAGTTCTCGCTGATTTTGATGGATGCTTGAAAAGCATTGGTTTCCTTCATTCACCATCTCACAAATCTAGCTTTGGAAGGCCCATCCGCTTGGCCATAATGGTGGTTCAAATGCCTTATTAATTATGTTAATCATGCAGCCTGTTCTCGAATGGTAAATTATATCTCATGTTAACTATTCAAGATGTTCTAAGATGGTGAAATAATACTAACTTCTCCTGACCCTGAATTGAAATGAAAGCCACAGAATATTAGAGATAGAGACATTGATGGAGTTTTTTGCTTTATCATAACTCCTTCGATAACTTCTTCGATAACTTTAGTCTCCATAGAGCGTCATCCAATTACTGTTGCTTATTTACTTCTCAAATTGCTGAAAAATGAATTTCTACCCATCTCGTTTTTCTACAAACTCTTAATTGGATTGAATCAAAAACTTCCTTGGATGACACCCGTAATGCCAGCAATACAATACAACAACAACAACAACAGCAACAACAACAACAACAACAACAACAAGGATTGTGATTTCGAATAATAAATCGGACTCTCTCCCATAAGTCTACTCTTTTATCATTTGAATTTTATCAATTGTAAAAGTTTTCATTACAATCCCTTTTCTTTTCAGATAACGCAACTAAAAATCGACAATAATCCCTTTGCAAAAGGCTTCAGAGACCCAAGTCCCAGTGATTTAGAAAGGTAAACTTTTTTCAAAGTTGTTATTGATCGATGTCCCCCTAAGAATCACTCTAGTTTTCATCTGTTTCCAGATATTCCGGAAAAGAAAGAACAGAAATAGCAGTAAATCGGAGTAGTTTTTATTCCATTCAGCTCTTAACAACTACAGCCTCGAAATCCTTTCTTTCATTGATCAATACAGTACAGGATACAGCGTAGTATAAAAGTATGGAAACTAATGCAAATGACGTCACGAGCAGTAAATCAATGTCTACGTTTGAGTTTTGGTCTCGCAAGTGATTTCCATTATGATTAAGTTCAAATAACTATCACTTCATTTAGAATCTGCAGGGGGCTTTTTTGAAAGGGGGTTTGATAGAAATTTGCTATTGAAAAGGGGCTTGTTTTAAAAGTGAGGCTAAATGGAGCCGGAGAAGAGGGGGGCAGGGGGGCTAGAAAGGGAATTCATGGTAATCACAGCCCTGCTGGTTTATTTTTGTTGCTCTTACTGATAGGGCATTGCCCTCCTTATAGACTGAACTCTATTTTCTTATAAAGTGCATTCTTATAAAAAGACTGTATTTATTTTTCTACAATATTGTGTTGCATATTTACTGTAACTTTTGTTAATAACTGGAATCACCAATTTCTGTTTGATCTCAGCACTTGTAAAAGTGTGTAAGACTGAACTTTCAAGTGAGAGTAAACTGGAACGTCTATAAGCTCTGTTTCTTAAGTTGCTAAATCTGTTTTGTTTCAGAGCTCGTCTAATGACTTATGGTCATTATGATCTCCATGGTCTCCTTGGCAACGAATTAACACCAATGCACCCTGGGATACCGAATCTATACATTTCGAACGGTAAGTCACTTTTATTTCAATATGTCCAAATTGATGCTAACGCTTTCTTACGTTTCTTAATCGAAATTTGAAAACAACTATGTGAAATTCGACGTGGAGGAAGAGATGATAAACTTCAAGTACTAAAGTTCATGATTTTCAAAAAGAAACCCAAACTTTCGAACGGCCAAATATTTGATGAAGTTTGTTACTAGGAAACTATTTCTGAGAAACTTATATATTTGGTGAATTATCAGAGTTGCTATTTTTTGCTATTTATTTTCAGTTTTAGTATTTTGTGTTCTTTAAAAAGTTTTGATTATTTTAATTAGCATTTGTGCTCAAACTTCCAGACTAAAACCAAAACTTTGATCGCCATCATTTAAAAATCTTAGCTCATTCCCAAATTTAAGAAACTCATAAAGAACCTTATTATTCCAAATCCAAATGAGCAAATTGTTTAGCGTTTAAAATTTAAGTGTGCAATGATTTTGAAATGGATTCTGACGGGCACTTGGGGAGTGAATGAATTGGATGACTCCAAATATTACATGATAGTGTGTTGACGTAAAAACAGCCAATATAGTAGCGTTAATGGGATTTCAGGAGATAACCAAACCTTAAGATTAGCACTTGAAAGGTGCAAGACGTGATACTGTTTCAAAATCCATCCACAGCTTTCCTAAATGGCGTCTCTGTAACCCTGTGGTTTCTTCCCAGTATACACTGCGAGACCACAATGGTTGCAAAAAAGCTGTCACTTCTAAAGAGGGAGGATGGCGCCCGTGTTAATTGGGTTCTTAGCCATTGGTTGATTCAAGGAAGGCAAGTTATAAATGAAGATGGGTGCCCGGGCTATCAGTCCTCTACCCTGTAGGTAATAAATGTAGAAATTGCAGCTACACATGCAAGTAACAAATACAGTGCATGAATAAACGTTTTTTGAAAGGAAAGTCTCCAATTGTACTATCCACTTTCTCGGCACTTCAAATGTAAGATAACTTTAGTTTATTGTCCCTGAAAACCTTCATGATTTAATTTGACCTTGAATCAGAATTCATCAACTATACAAACCTTTTTAGTTTATTATGCCAAACTCTTCGGCTTTCATAACCTATAAACCATACAAAGAAGAGTTTCAAATTGGTTGTACTAGAGAAACATAAGGATAAAGAGGGAAATGCAATTGAAATTCATAAAGGTGTGGTTGTTGAAAATGCCATCGATTTAGTATGATTTCCGTTTGGATTCCATTCGACTCTGAGCTCTATCTTCCTTCGAAAGACAGCTCCTATAGAGAAAAAGAAATGATTAGCTACGACGTGCATAACGGAACAGATATAAATGAGGTGTTCCTGAGATTTATTTCCACTTTCGTCAAGAATTCCCAAAGCATTAAACAAGACTGAACCGAAGTAAATACAAACGAGGCAACGAATCTCAGCTCATTCATTCTTTCCTTGAGACTTCATTCTGAAGACGTCGAGGGCAGGGCCTATTAAATGAGTCTTTGAGGTGTGCACGATCGCACCAGACCTGTTAAAAGCGATTGAAGTAACTCTTTTATCGTGTCAGTGGCCCTATTTTGCCACATATTCTCATCTCATTAAGCAGTGGTTTTACCTGTCTTTTGGTCCATCTGATATTCATATCTTATTTCAAGACTTTTTTATCAGTTCCCATTCTTTTTACAACAAACGTCAACCTCTTGATCACTTCGGATATTTTTTTCCAACCAGAATGCGTTGCACTCTCATTGACTCATCTTATTGGCCATTTTCGACCCATCTGAAAGAAAAGCAATTCGTTAGGTTTCATTTTCGCTCACTTTCTGACGTACTACTCCGATGAAGGTCAGACAAATCCCTTCAGTGGTGGTGGTTATTACGTCTCGCCATCCTGCCTCCATCCAGCATGTATTATCAACCTTGTTATGATTTCTCAGAACACTGCAAACACTGGACAGCAGAAGAAAAACGTTGCAATTATAATACTCCAAGGTGGCACGATTCCAGTACCTGAAATTCTCTTAAATGTTACCCAGGACCTTTTTGCTGAATTGAGCTGTTTTCTTCTTTTCAGGCCCGTATCTCCACGCACGCCCACCGCCATACGTTCTACCGATCGTTAACAGCAACCACAACAACCAACTGAAGCCAAAAATGCTGACAATAATGCCTAGGCCATCAGTCGGAGATAACTTCAATGAACCACCAAGACCAAAGCAAAGGAGAATGCAAGACGACCACCATTGCTCGGATTTCTGCGCATGCTCAGAAAAACATGGCAACTCTATGCTGACCAGCTATGCTCCTAATTTCGCCAAAGCGTTTCCATACGAGTTATACCCTTGTCCGTCAAAAATGCATGGTCACTGTGCTTTACCAGATGCATTTAGGCCAATGGATTCGACAAAAAGCCCAGATAGACTAGAAACAATCAGAGGACAGAGAATGTTGGCTTGTTCGCTGGTGCCGCATGAGAAGCCCCCATGTAGCTGCTGCTTCAACTCGGAACAAAAACATCTGGAGTGGAACACGCAGGCTCATTTCAGAAACGAATCACATGCTGTGCTTTGACCCTGATTACTATTTTGTCCCAAAAGTCGAACTGGAGGGAGGTGATTGCTAATGACAGAATACTCGATTGAAACTCAAAGTATTCTCTTGAGTATTGTCTGGGTAGTAGGACTGAAGTGACGTGATGATATAAAGCTCTCGATGTTTCAGGCTCCAATTTATGAGATATTAAAATCCAACTATTCATACATCAGGGCCTAAACATAAACACAAACTTTGAACCTCGAATACCGTGTAAATACAGTAGAATCCTGATAACTCGAACAAGCAAGGGACGATCAAAATAGTTCGAGTTAACGAATGTTCGAGTTATCGAGGCTCTTTATAACATGAATAAGGCTCAAGGGGAATGCCAAATCTGTTCGAGTTAGCGAGAGTTCGAGATATCGCATGTTCGAGTTATCGGGATTCTACTGTAGCAACGTAAAAGTTTCATCACGGCCTCAAATAAGTTACAACCACCATCTCGTTTATTGTTATCTTTCTTGCCGTCTTTCCCAGGTTCTGTGATCTATGAAACAGCAAATGTGAACTGCGACATAAGAACTTGATCGATGTATCTACTCATCTATTCAGAGTTTATATTGATACAAAAGGAATATTTCATTACATTATAACCTCCTCCTAATTTTCTGTGAATATGTGTAAATATGTAATTATGACCATAGATAAACAAATTACAAATTATATTTGACATGCCTATGCTTAAAGAGTTAAGTGATGATTATGATGGTATTTCATGAATTAATTAATTAATTAGTAAGAAGAACTGTCAAATTACCGAATGAACGAATTTTTTCTCGGCTTTTCCTGCTTAGTACCTACTAACCGTTTTGAAATTAACTGCTAATAAACGAATACTATTACTATCTTTGTAAGGTATTCGTTTTAAGTCAAAGCACTAAAGGCCTTACTGAATTCAGTGCAGTGCATTGATAGGCAAAAACACTTACTACCTTCGTAAGGTATTGGTTTACGTGCAAAGCACGAAAGGCCTAACTGAATTGGTATACTAATAGAGCAGTACGACCATGGTCTTTCATCTCCATGCGACCACACCTCGTGATTCCTTTTACCTGGAATTACAGAGAGCCAGAAAATTATCCCCTCACACTTACCAGAACAGGTCTGAAGATGGTTTCGAACCCATCAACATCGGTCGGGTAATCTAACCTCTCGGCCATCCCCATCTCAAGATCAAGGTAACTCAAAGTCAATCGAGATAATTTGTGAGAATGAAAATGACCCGAGTAGGACTCGAACCCATGACCTCTAGATTTGTACTCTAAAACGCTACCACTGCGGCACCGGGGCTACGAGAAACTCATTTTTCTCCTCAAGTTAACTCAAAGTCACGTTTAATGATGTCGTTTTTTCTTCAAGTTTTGAGCCTCATCACCAATCACTTTGCACTTTTATCTTTTCAATAAGCAACATGACTTTGGACTTCCCAGCCCTCAAGGTTACTGAAATATTTTTGATTTTCAACCAGTAATAGTTTCTTAAGAATTGCTTCAATTTTAAAAACTCCAAAATGTAGACATTTCCCTGTACCCCACACTGTGAATCATATTGATGGTATACCTGTAAGAAAATTTTCAAAATACTATGCTTCTTTAAAGAATGAAACGTAGTGTGATCCAGCACTTTCAGCATAGTTGCTTAATTGCTTTGTTGATTGATTTATCTCATCCCCCTACCCCTTGAAATCGGTCAAGGAGTCCATCAATAGTCCAGACTAATTCCAATAAGTTTTGAGTTTTGCTTATTGAGTTGAATTGCCAAACATTAGCAAAGTGCTACCCCTGCGAAGGAGAAAACCAATACACGGAAAGAAGAAGTCGAAGGCAAGGCCCAAAAAATGGCGGAAGACTCTCTGTTGAACTCGCTGATTGAAAAAGAAATCCCTGAGGGAAGACAAGCACTGATAGACAGCCACAAAAACCTTGCAGAGCTTGCAGCTTATTGCAAAGAGAACTACAGACAGAGCAGTGACCAAGCGAAGGTATTGAGGGAGACAAAGCAGTATGCCTCGCAATCATTGGCCAGTGTGGCCTATCAAGTTCACTCTCTGGCCGTCAACATGTTGCAAATGATGGACCAGCAGATGATTCAACTGAAGAAGATGGAGTCTGATGTGGACAATGTCTCCTTGGTAGGTATGCTCCGAATCTTGTGAATAAAGGGTGAAAAAGGTACTCGAAAAGGGAATTTTATGTCAAACCTTATCAGGCATTAATTGGGCTCAATCAACCAGTGGCGTAGTCAGGGGGCTAGCAAATTTAGCAATACCCCACTTTTGAGATTCTTCGCCCCACTTTTATATTCAACCCACATTTAAAGGGAAATTCCTTACCCTGTGGCTACCAGTATGGGAGCTGTATCCTGTACACAATCCACTACGAATACGGGAATCGTTATGAGCATGCATTGTGGATAATTTTGAAGTAAATAAAGACTATTATGACAAGAGATCTTGCTTGTGGAACAATACACGATCACCTCCCTAGTGAGTGGAGCAGTGAATTTTATTAATATTTGATACAGCGCTCAACCTATATTTGAAAACTAAGTATTTAAATCAGGCAAAATGTGGGACTTAGATAAACTAACGCCGCTAACGCATGCGCTTAACAACTCCCGTATTCGTAGTGGATTGTGAACAGGATACGGCTCCCGTACTCGTAGCCACTCTGAATTCCTAAAGAGCATATATTGAAGGTGGACTGAAAGCGGTTCTGTTGGACCCAAAAAAATGCAAATTTTAAAAATTTTTTGGGGCTCCAAACCAAAACACGCTGATGGGCTTCTAACACCTACCTAGACCCCCAAGCTGAATCAACTTGCTTTGCTTTTAATGAATTGACTCACTCGACTCTCTTGCCTTTCTCTTTTATACTCGCAGCTAGGGACTTCACACCTCCCTAAATTCTTCTTGATTCAAGACTTTATTCACCAAGAAAGTTACACGATCAGCTCCCTAATTGATGGATCAATCGCTAAAATTGACTATAGTGATGTTCAATCTACATTTATATGATATTTTTTAAATTACACTATGCTTATGGGACGATCAATCTACGCATGCGCAAGTCTTTGGAGGTATGCAGTCCCTAGCTGTGAATCTCTATTATTATCATCCTTGCCCTCTAACATATCATGGCCACGCCACTGTTCAACAAGCTACCAGACCATACCAGGTGGAAAACAAATCTAAATAAAAATCCGCGCAATATTTGAACCAACCACACCACAAACATGTAATTGCAAGCATGTTGCTCTTTAAATGTTCTGTGTCATAGGTGTTTAGCTACTTTCCAAGGTTTTATGTGTAATAGGGCAATGTGGTGCAAAACTTCCCCTAGCTCGACGACTAAAGGACACTGCCTAGTAAAAGGAAGAGTAGATAATTCTTATGAGTATTCTTAGGAGACTAAAAATGAAAGTTCATTCAAGAGATGAAAATGCCTTCAAACAAAAATGAGGGAAAATTAATACTCAGGAAAGAAACTTGATTGAAAGGTTTAGACAAAATGACTTGACCCATGTGAGGAGAATGCTGGTATTTGAAAAGATCCCTGCAGCTCAGTGTCAACATTCTTTTCCAGACGGAACTACCAAAAAATCATGATTTGATCTGATAGGTTGAAATGAAAAACTTTCCAAGCATAGGAAGCTGTTAAACCTTTTTAGATCTGTCCCTCTGAGAGTGACCAATGTTGGATCAGTCTTATCTAACCCCTTTATTCAAAGATTAATATGACAATTTTCATTAGATTAAGAGCCTGGAAAGCTTCTTAACTGCAGACTTCAAATTCAGCATGGTCTGTTACCGTTGAGAAATCTCCTAGTTAGTTCACAGAGCAATGCCAATCATTCCAAGCCTGTATGCTGAAAATACAAACTGACATTTCTTATTTTTAACAGACGGTTGACATCCACAAAGAGAAAGTGGCGAGAAGAGAAATTGGAATCTTAACAAGTAGCAAGAATGTTACCAGAGGACATAAAATTGTAGCTCCGCCCCAGCAGGAGAAGCCAAGAAGATACAAGAGAGAAGAGATTGATTTCACTGCCCTTGATGATGTTGGTAAGTTTTTCTTACGTTGCGTCAGTAGACTTGAAGGTTTGCCTATTCCAATGTATTTATGGCTTTGATCAGCCAGAAAAGGGAAGTAGATATATATGTCATGACATTCATGTACAGGCGCAGATCCAGCATTGTAGTTTTGGTAGTTTGAGTGAGACAAGGTCCTGAAATAAAGTTAAGAAACTACTGAAGTTATTGACTTCCTTTCATCCTTTCCCCTTTGATGCTTCTTCCTTTTTAGGACATGGCATAAGAACAGAGCCAAAGAAAGTCAAGAGAAGACCTTCAATCTCTTCCACTGGATCTTCCCAAGCAGGTGGACTTCCTTCAAAGGACAGTTTTAGCTCAAGCTCAAATTCTATTAATGAAATCAAGTCAAAGCCGGAGAAGCCATTGCAGCCACCTATAGCCCCACCCACCGCTCCGTCTGCTCCTAAACTCCCAGGCTACAGCAAAGAGGGCCCACAAGCCCCGTCTGGACACTCCCAGCCTCCTATCTATAATGAACCACCCCAGACCCCAGCTGTTCCACTTCCCCCTCCTTATAGTAAGCTGCCCCCAACGGTCCAATCAAGCCCAGCCCCTCCTCCGCCACCACCTCTTCCTGGTAATGTACCAGCTCCCCCACCTGCACCAAATACCGAATACATACCTCCTCCCCCGCCTCTGAATACTGGCGGCCCACCACAACCTCCTCCTCCTCCCCCTCCTCCTAATGCTGCAATGGCAGCCCCTCCACCACCTCCTCCACCTCTTGCCACTGCAGTTCCACCACCTCCTCCCCCACCTCAAGCACCAGGCTTTGATAGTCCTATGCCCCCACCTCCCCCACCCCCTGCTCCCGTATCAGCATCAATGCCTTCACCTCCGCCACCTCCACCACCTATCGATATGCCAAAGCAAAGCAATTCAGCAGGTAATAAAGCGTACCACTTTATCTATGTCTTAGATTTTTGGCATAATCTGATAATCTTTATTTTCTCTACTAACTCCCAGATACGGATTGTTTCAACAAATATCTTTTGCAATTAGATAAAGACAGTGGTGGCGCTAGGTTTCCTCCGACAAAGGGGCAAGCACTTCCGACAGAGGGGCTAATTTTTTTAGAGAACGATAGGGCTAGGGGGCGACAAGGAATTGTAAGGGCACTGGAGACCAAAGGCGAGCGATGCGAGCCGAAAAATTGGGGGGTCCGGGGGTACCCCCCCCCCAAGAAAATTTTGGTGGCTACACCCGTTAGATTGGCTAAATATGCTATCAAAATGGTGTAATCGTGTTTTTTACTACGTTTTTTGACATATTACTAACGGCACGTTTGCCCCCCCCTTGCCCCTCCTAGCAAAAGCTTAAAAATTTGCTCCGACAAAAAAAATTCAAGCATAATTTATCTTCCAACGGAGGGGCTAGCCTCCTCCGACGGGGGGGCTGCAGCCCCCCCTGCCCCCCCTCTGGCGCCACCACTGGATAAAGAATTGGTTTCATTTCCAGTGATCTAAACCTGATTAATGAAATTTGATATGAAGGAAACAAGAACCAGGACAGGAGAGGCACTCATTCCATTAATTTTAACTGAGGGTTTATTTGGAATGCTACTTGTCAGTATTTTTGCTAACATTTTATTTTGAACTTGATTTCGTTTATTTCAGATCAATACCTCAGCAACCCACCTCCGCCTCCAATCTTGCCACAAGAAGGAGGAGAAGATTATTTGCCCCCACCCCCAGTGGATAGCGTATATGCCATACCTCCTGCTCTACAGCCGGGCAGAATACCTTATGTGAACAGTGCAGACTCGGCACCAGTGCAAATGCTATACAGAGGTATTTCGTTGCTTCATTTTTCATATTTATTCTATTGATATACTGCCCGTGCGATGTCTCGCTTTGATTTTTCAACTTTGGATTATCTTCAATCATTCTCAAAATAATCTTTGTGCTCACATGCAATTTTATTGCCGGAAAAAATTGTATTTGCATGAGATCAGTTCTATGCCTGAACCACTCCAGTGAAAAACACTGAGTCACCCTTTTGATTATTGGTTGATTCATAATGTTAATCTCGTGTTATCGCATAGCTCTCATGCAGAACTCGTGCAGCCACTCTGCTGCGATAGAAATGCACTGTAATCCATCCCTACCTTTATGAGATGAGATGTTGCTGAATAGTTGGCCGGAGATGCTCTCCTACCTGAAGTTTCTCTCTTTTCTTGTTTTTTTGAGCTTTCATCTTATTTCGTTGTATGAGGACTTAAAAGAATTAGATGCTTGTTTTTGCGCAGCACGTTGAGCTAGATGGGGAGCTGCAAAACTTGTTCTGAGAAGAGCTGGAGTTAAAACATGTTATCTATAACATACATTGCTACACAGAGTTGTCTGATGATCGCATGAATGCGTGAAACTCAGAGTTACAACAAAGATATGTGTTTTTTCTGAAGTTTACCTCTGTGTATTCCGCTCTGCCTAAGGCATGGAGCACTGTATTCATCCAGAATAGACAAGCGAAATAATATAATAATATAAGATACATTGCTATGAATATCTGTCGAATTATTAGTGATTTCAGGCAGTAATTTCAATACTACGTTTCTAGTGAAAGCGCTGTACAAGTACAATAAAGACCGAGATGACGAACTGGAATTGCTCGAAAATGAGATCGTTGACGTCATGAAAGAAAATGATGATGGCTGGCTCGACTGCATGTCGGAAGATGGTCGCAAAGGAGTCATTCCTGGCAACTATGTTGTCCGTATCACCTGAATCGCGTTTTATTTCGCCAAAACGCTTCAATTCAGACTGTAATTTCGTAGTATAGAATATATAGCTCTTATCAAGGCCCATTTCTTATGAATAATCGTACTAAAGTAAAGTAGCGAGGCTTTAGCACCTTATACAACACATGTAAGTAAATGAATTGTGTGTATTAAGTAATACCAGCCTGTTTAGGCCTTTGAGAATTGAAGCCTAATACCTATAATAATTTTAAGGTAAATGTTTATAAATTTTTGTATTTTCATCTTTAAATCCCTCTTTTTTCTATCGAATCTACGATCTCCAATCTCTTCTCTACAATCAATCTCTACCCCTATACAGACCTATTTATAGTTAGTAATTCGTTTGCTGTCACTGAGCAATGCCTGAGAAACTCCATGAGTACGGAAATTGAGATTTTCTCTGAACCCGCTATGACAGAGACAGCATTCCTACCGGAGGAACAACAAACATCAAGATTATCGAGTACAAATCTATGATGTTATATAATGTTTCATTCGTTTGCATTTTCGTAAACTATGGCTTAAGCTGTATGTATACACTCACACTCACTTCGTGGACATAAGTGATTTCCTACTGATATCTTTAATGTGTGTGACAAAGCCTCGCCCCTCACCAAAAGCAAACTTCTTTGAACTAAAATGTGTCTTAAAGTAGCCAGCCAGAACCAGTCAGAACCAGCTTGAACCGGTCAGAACCACCTGGAATCAGAACATCAACTCGAACTGGGTATATAAGAACTGACCAAGCTCAAGATGAGTGAATGCATTATTTCATGGTAAGTTCGGTTATTCGAATGATTTTCTTGGTTTTCTTTCATCCCAAAGTCTGATTAATATACCTTCAGGGCTGGCTCCAGGAAATTTTCAGTTTCTGATGGGCTATTTTGTGTCGAGAAAAGATTGTTTAAGAATCTTATACTGCGGATTTGATGTGTATTTTCGTGACTTAGTTTTACCGATCAAGTATCGAACTTGCCCCCATGGAACTGGCCCTGTGTACTACCTGCAAGATAAAATAAGAAGAACTAGGAGTTCTTTTTAGAAGAACTGGAACCTTCCCTTACTACGTTTAATAACACTACCAAGCACGAATTCCATATAGAGAAGCATCAAAGTTAAGAAGAGGGAATAAAAGAATATTATTTCAAACATGTAAATCTATTCTTATTCAATGGTGAATGAGATGTCAATTTTTCTGTGATTCTTTTGTTGTTTTGTAAGCTAAATCTAAACGAATACTATCCACAACTCTGTTGGGAATTGATGCTATTCACTTCGTAGTTATTTTCTCGTGAAATTGAATGCCGTTTGCGAAAATTGACTTTTATATCTTCACAGTTAAAGTTCTGCAACACTGCCTTCAGCATTTCGATGAAAGCGAGAAGACGTCTTGTCTTTCGGAAGCACGATAATTTGGAGCTACAACAGTTCCACCGCTGACAGAAGTAAGTCTGTGAAACTTGTTTACTTACTAATAATGTTCTTATAACAGCAGTAAGTTAATTCATCGTATTTTCATTCATTTGCTAACCTCTTGAGAATCGACAACGAGATGCATGGCTCATAGGCCTCTTAATTAATGTTAATATTCACTAGGCTGATATCCATTCTAAATTTTGACACGAGCAAATTAGGCCCAATGTTAGGATTTTATTGCATGTCTTAAAACCAATTTAGACTGATGTGATACATTGACAGTGAAAATATTTTTTTTTCAAAATTTGAATTAAAAATGCCGGTATTATCATCCCCTGAATGTAAAAGAAAAGGAGGGAATTAATAGGCCTACTTACTTAGAACTTAGCAACAGTTTAACCTATTCTTTGGAAGTCTTTAATCTGGGTCTACGTACTGTGTACCAATTGTCCAGACAAGTGCTAGTTGATATTGTCCGATATTGTCAGTGTGTGTCGAATGACTAGGAACTGGAAAGAGAATTTCTTTTAATATTTCTTTCAAATAATATGTTAATCAAAAATAGGTTACGAAAATTTAGATCTACAAAAATTTCTTAGCAGTCAAAAATACTCGAGGTGAAATCGTATGATATTTATCTATTGTTTCTTGTTTCTTGTTACTCAGTGGTTTTTCTATTATCACTAATATTAATTTATATTACATCTGTTTGTCTATTACTACTAATATTGTTTTTTGAAAAATCTTCTTCATTACCTAACAGGAACGAAATGAAACATCGGCTGTGAACCTAAAATGAAAAATTATATACAAATGTATTTATATTTATATTATATTACAAATGTACTTTCATTCAGGCCTAAAAAGGTTTTCAATAGATGTTTTGTGAAGCCAACCAAGTCTTATTGGGTTTAATGCGTGCTATGGGGTGAATTGGGTAACCACGTGGAGGCCATCTTTAACTTTTCAAGCTCTGATGGAACCCATTGGGTTGGATCTCTGCTTTCAACCTTTCCCATGTGTGATGAGTGAATTCTCAAGTTCTCTAGTATTCAAGAGAATGATTAAAAAAGAATTGTTAAAGGAGCAGGGTTTTATTAGTTTGATAAGGTTATCTATCCACTTGGTTCTTCTCACTTAGTGTATATTCCAATGACTTATGAAAATAAAGATTGTTAGTTTACTTATCCATACAGTTCGTACCTTAAATATCAGGCCTATCCAATCTTCGCTCCATCAAATTTCCCTGCTCCTATATTTGCCTACATTTAGTATTTGTGTACCTTAATTGTAAGTGTGTAGGCTTCAACTGTTTGCCATTCATTGGACAGGTAGACTAATTAACAAGTTTAACCAACCAAGACGGATTAATGAAATGTCTTCTTATCGATGAAGGTAAAACATTTCAGTTAACACCCTGCAAACTTACCCGAAACTTTGGGAGAGCCAGGCATAAATGTAGTGGATTGGGAAAACTGGTACAACTGTCGGACGGGGGTAGTTGCCTGCGATTCTCCAGCCTTCGGAGTTCCAGGCCTCGACCTCGACTTCGACCTTGACCTCGATCTGAAGCCAGTGGGACTGGTTCCCCTTGAACTGCAGCAGGATCTGTTCGGACTTTGCGGTCGTGATGACGACGGGGACGTTGGTCGGGACCGGTTTTTATCATAGAGTATCGAAGAAGTAGCCGGATGCTTGTTGTGAAGGTTCGGTGTTGTAGGAATCGACCGGATGCTGGATGACCGGCTCAGGCAGTCCCGTCTGGGTGGACTGCTAATACGGTATGATGTCTTCTGCAGAGGGAGACTTGGGGTGGGCGGTCTTCGGGTTTGACTTCTCCCTCTTGTAGGGCTGATGCTTGATGCCCTGCTGGAGGCTGCGGTAGAGCTACTGCGGCTTGTTGCTCTTCCCCTCCCATGTCGACCACCTAGTTTCAGTTGGTGGTCCTGCCTGGCAAGTCTCCGGGCTATTTCTTGGAATTCTTGTGGTAGATTACTATACATCTCGACTCCATGTGTGTCAGTACGAGGCTCGGCATTTTTCTTGAATTCTAGTTTTTGATTGAAAACCTGGAAATAGAAATAAGCTTAAAATGACGAACATCATAGTTCATCCTGAAAATTTCACTCAATACTGACAGCTAGAGAAGCATGGTAGAATATTTCTTATCAATGATTATTGTAGAGGGAGGTGTTTAAAAGAAGGGGGCTTTATTCTTGGTTCGTAGAAAGGGCATAGGGTATGGGAATAACAAATAAGTCATGTAATACCTTATTTTGTCCTCCTCCAGGTGTATGGCTGACATTCTCCAACGATCCAACTTTTGGTTTAGCTTTCTTTTTGAATTCTAGTTTCTTTGTTTCGACTGTAGGACGACCAAAGTGCACTGCAATTCAGAAGGAAGGTAGTCAGATGTCGTCTATGGAATACTTGCTTGGGAAGGTAAGAGATTCCTTAAATCTTATATTCTTTAATGAACTAAATAGTATCTTAAATCATTCTTCAGTTTAAGAACTTTGGTCAAAACATTTGGGTAGCACATCTTTCATCATTAGTGGAAGTTAACACTCTGGTGAACGTCTGTACAGTAATGTGGAGGATATTAAGCATTGCGGGGAATACCATCAACTCTGTTGAGGAGATACCATCAGTACCATGGAGAGAAACCACACCCTCCCGAGTACTGTAGGCAGAAAATAGCCACAACCATATAGCAGATTGCCCTATTCACAACATTCTCGATGGATTCATTGAAAACTACCAGGGGCCTTTTTGGGCGCGGTTTCTATGTCACGTAACCGACCACATACCATGTGCCCATTCTGAAAAAAACGGAAATCAGATTTTCTTGGGATCCTATGGTATCAAGCGAAAGAGAATCCAAATCCATAGAGGACTGTATAAGGAACTTATGTCATTGCTCTTACTGTTCACGATTTACAAGCTCGCAAAGTTTCAAAATTGCCATTTCATGATAGATTTTTACATTATAGAATAGTTTGCCAATACCCTGCAATTTGATGTACCCTACCAATATGAAATTTGGTATACCAAGGTAGTTTCGTGTGATGACAAGGACAAGAGGTACATCTCCAAATTGCGCCCAAGTGTTGTTTTTAGTATCGTTAATTTGGTCCCAGTCCTCTTAAACAAAACGTTTTATGTAAGATGAACGAATAAAACTTAGTATTCTCGCACATTTTAGTAGGTTGAACAAGAGGAAATTGAAAGGTCGTGGCAAAATGACGTGTAAATGATATTTCTAGCATAGGTTAATTGGTCCTTGGACTATACTCCATAGTACAGATGGTCCCTTCACGGTACTGAACATCCTCAACAGTACTGAACATCCTCAACATTACTGAACATCCTCTACAGTACTGAACATCTTCAACATTACTGAACATCCTCTACAGTACTGAACATCTTCAACATTACTGAACATCCTCAACAATACTTAACATCCTCAACATTACTTAACATCCTCAACATTACTGAACATCCTCCACTTTACTTAACATCCTCAAAAGTAATGAACATCCTCTACAGTACTGAACATCCTCAACATTACTGAACATCCTCAACATTACTGAACATCCTCAACATTATTGAAAATTCTCAACATTACTGAACATCTTCAACATTACTGAACATCCTCAAAAGTACTGAACATCCTCAACATTACTGAACATCCTCAACAGTACCACACATTGGTTCCCCGAGGTGCTGAAGTAAATGATGTTTATTCAAACGGTTTGAATTTGAAATATGGAAAACTAACTTGGTTTGAATTTTGTTTCTTTCAACTGTTTCTGTTTGCTGCTTGATGTTGATGAAGGAGTTCTTCGACCAGGTGAGACTGATTTCGGTGGTGGGGAGGTCCTTCGTGGGGTAATCCTTCCCGGTGTAATTCTTCCCGGTGACGACGATGATTTTCGCTAGAAAAAAACCGTCATTTACCGTTACAATCAAGTGAGATTGTAGGTGTCTCTTTAACTTCTTTAATCAAACGCATGTCTTCAATCCTATCAATGTTTAAAGACCGCAGCCTCGCATATTTTGAAATACACCAGCCTTTTAAAGAAACAATCTTTTTCCGAAAAAGCATGCAATATATTGCATACCTATACCTAAGCATTCATTTAAACTTTCCCTCTGAGTGGGTCTTAATTTTACAGTTTTTAGGTGCTGGAAGGTTCGCCAGGCATAAGTTCTTACATTTAGAAGTTCGGGTAGACATGCTTTTTTACGGTAAGATGGTAAAACTGGTCTCAAGGGTATGGCGGATTCAGCGGACAGAAGATCTGCTTCGTATTTTTAAGAAGGCGCGGATTCTTATCTCGATTATCCTCATCTCAGAGGACACAGAAAGGCCAGACTCACCAGACAATAGCTTTAATGAGATTACGTAATGATGAAATAACCAAATAATGAAATAACGTAATATTGAAATAATGTAATAATTTAATAACGGGTGACATTGAAATAACGTAATAATGAAATAATGTAATAATTCAATAACGGGTGACATTGAAATAACGTAATAATGAAATAATGTAATAATGAAATAACGGGTGACACTGAAATAACGGGTAATAACTCTATTTGCATTACTGCACTTACCCTTGTTTGCACTTTAGCTTGGACATGGCTGTACTTTGTTCCTGACTTGATTGCCACCGGCTTTGTTATTGTTGGGGTATCTGCAAAATTATGGACAGAGTTCTACTGATAATGTTTTGCCTATGTCCTCTGGTCCCTCTTTTAATCTCACCCATCAACATTCATATATGTTAAACACTCGATTAATAATGTTCGACACCAATAAACGAAGTCTAAAACGCAATACTTTGATGATACTTTAATTTTCTGAGACTTAATACAATATCTTAGTACAATAGATTATGTTAGTAATCTAGCATTCACTCAATTTCTCGTATCGAAAAAAGGAAAAACATCCAGAAAATGTTGAGCTCAACAAAGATCAGTAGTGAATTGATATGCTGACGAGTGTGATGACAAATGTTGATAAAAAAGGCTTCGCAAGACCCAAATCTGTAATGAGATAATAAGAATCATGATTTAGGTTTGTACCATGCAATAATAATGAGTCGCAGTCGCACTGTTTTTCGTTAGAAGAGTAATCATAACCATTTGTGATAATCTGTCGTTCTTCCTTCTCTTCTTGTAGAAAACGGTTCAGTATCCCTGCATAGAAATTCGCATCAAATAGTCCTTGCAACGTTACAGTATACATATAAAGGTATGAATCTTTTCACCCAGTTAACTGGGGGGCATTGCATTTCCCTATCTTTCTCTCTCTCTTTCTGAAAGTGCATTACAAGAGCAAAAGGATTTCCAGAGGTAGCCTAGTGCTTTATTTCATTTATGAACATTGTTGTCAGTTGTGTTTTCCAAGAATTTATTTTGAAGGTAAAAGAACACTTGTAACCTTTTGCAATCATACTTAATCAATTAACATTGTGTCTATCAACTACTTTAACAGGCCAGAATGCCTTTCTTCAGCCTAAAGAACTTGCTGCGTTTTGCAATGTTGATGGCAATGCCCCCAGTACTACATGAGTACATTATTAAAAGATTCAAATGTCATTAATGAAGACGATATACCAGCAACTATACCTCCTCTTCTTACCATCTTCTCCATCGTTTTTCTTCGCAGCTTATTTATTATAAATAATTGGTTATGAATCTATGGTTAAATCTATATTAATCAAGACCTTAAAGCTATTGCTTGCATTCCATAGTGTATCTGAGGAGCTTCACATTTCATTCTTGTTGATGAAATGAATGTCTTCGAATGTCTTCGTAATTAAGTGCACAAAAACCAGTTGATCGAAACCAGCAAAACATGCTGTAGATTGTGGAGTCATTCAACGAAGCAAGCAGGCAAATCAGTGCTCAAGTTAACAATTAATTCAACTGATACCCAAGACATAAACAAATGATGTAATTTTCAAGAGTACAACGTTGATCACGTCTATGTCTATTAGGAAGTCAAATCTGTATCAAATCTGTTCCTAACTTTCCTGCTAAACTTGGTTTCGCTGTTGATTTCGACTGCATGAAAATGCGAAATGAACTTGACACTACAAAACTGCTAAAAGTACTTTGCATATGCAAGCCTTGGAAATGCTTCCTTGCCTACCTCCTTTATATTTGACAGTCTGCTTATCATTGAGCAGGGCTTTGCATGGCTTGCTTTATTATCAAAGGGTTGTTTCGTATGTTTTCGCAGGTTTTTATTTCTTAGTTTTCCAGTTGGGGGAAGTGTTGGTGAAAAAGGGTTGAAACCTGTTAAAGGCAAAATCAGCTGTAGCAACTTTAATAAGCAGTACGTGAAGGTGCAAAACAGTACTTAGTGAAGAATAGAGAAAGCTATTACGTGGCATTTACGTAAATGGTTTGTCCTTCCTTCTCCTCTTGGATACTGGAAGGTTGAACAAATGCATAACCCACCATTCATGGGCCAAGAGCTAACACTTTATTACTTTCTATATCTTTGCTTGATATGTAGCTAGCCGAGGAGCTGAGAGCCTGTGTTTCTGCAATATGAGCCTTGATGCAAATGTATTCTATTTGAAGCTATTTATTCTCAAACTGTTAGTAATTGCTAAAATCTGCTGCTGAAATGACAGGCACTCTTGGTACATTAAGGAAAGAAAGATTCTAGGCTTCTTGTTTTAGCTCAATTTCAAATTCGTTTTAGTTCGAATAATTCATTGCTTGCTGTGTACTTGCTTTTCTGAAAAACTTTAGAAAATCAAATCGAAACTGTTTGAAGTGAAGCGAAAATATTTAAAAACAAGTGAACTCGTTTCCTGTTTTCTTGTTTAACTCACGCACTTTTTGGTCGATCTGTGATCTCGAAGTTCCCCAGATAGAGCTCCAGATATTCCGGTGTGCAATAATAAGAGATGGATGTCTGATCCTCGCTGCCGTTCATTATTCTAAGCAACCCAAACATAACCAAGAGCCATTTCTAACTAATAAGCTTCACTGATCTTAATGAGCAAGCGGGTTTATTATCAATTATTCATTAGTGAGATATATCTGCGCGCGCATTTCTCGAGATCATTTACCGCTGTGCATTTTCTCGGATCCCTCCTACCTGCTCTGTTGGATGTGGCTACCTCATGTAAAGTTCGGTCTCCAATCAATTGATTCATGCTTTGCTCGATTCTTGTTGATAACTTGTAGTATAGCTAAGGTGCTATAGCTCTGATTCTTCTCGTCATTCTGAATTTCTGAACTATACAGTAAGTATCTGTTACTGTTAGAAATACAAATTAAGGTTCGATGACTGCCAACTAGTAATGCTCACCTTTCCTCGAGGCCTTTCTGCCATTAATTCTGGACAACTTCATTTCTGGCTCAAACTTCTGCGGAGAGCTGCTTGGAGTCTTGAAGACGGTGAGACGCTCCGACTGACCCGGGATGAACTCGTCCATTTCCAGCTCTCCGTCGTGGAAGAATCCATGCTCGTCCAACTTCACCTCAGATGGATGCTTGGATAAGTCGGAAAATACCTCATCTTCATAAATACCCGAGTCCTGGTATTTGTTTGTGCTCTCTGCATCTGACGTGTAACTTCTCTCTGCGTCCTTCCTTAGACGTTGCCCCCCGGAACTATACCCAGAATCTTCGTGTATTCGCAAGTTTGACAACTGTGGAGTGTGCTCATGACCTGAGGATAAACGTAGATTCACAGGGGTGTTGTCACTGTCAAGATTATAGCTATGATACGTTGCCTCGTCAGCTGAATATCCAGCCTCTTGTTCATTCGATGATCTCCGTGATCGATCGTCATAGCCTCGATCGAATGATGCCTCTTTTACAGATGGAGTTGCTGGCGGATTAGATATCAAATCGAGGCTGTCGTCAAAATCAATTGAAGAGTCTAAAGTCTTGTTATAAGTGTCTGCTTCTGTAGTCTCTTTTTCGTTCTTAACAACCTCGGTATCATAAAGACTTTCAGATACTGAGTTATACACGAAGCCTGCTTTTTCATCCGGATCGTAGAAGATGCTGGACGGGTCGTCAATCACAAAACCAGGCTCTTCCTGTATTTTATGCTGCGTGTATCTGGGCAAATAATTCTTACTTCTTCGAAAAACATCATCAGCAATGAAGATCAAGACTTTTTCTTCGTTTCTGAAAACAAAAAAGTTGGGAATTTTTGATGAAATCGAGTAGAACTATCGTGAATGTGATATCATGTTTTTGTAGGGAAGAAATTGTCAATCAATGGTATTCAGATAGACAATACTCTCAGTTTAGATGAGTGGTGTATACATTGATACCATGACGGGCATTTTGTGATCTTTGAGATATTGGGGGGCGTTAGATGTTGCAGAGCAAAGCAGATGCAAATGATCTTGATTTGCCAATATCAGATTGGTAGTTTGCAATTTCAATTGCTTTTATAGAAACATTTCCACCCAGCAGATTTAGAGGCCAGTCATTTAAAAACTCTTGGTACTGGGATGGTTCACCACTCCTAAACCTTTCAAATGATTTCACGTGTGCTTCCGTGTGTAATATAAGAGATGCAACAATTAATGATCGTCTATTCTAATGATATGCAAAGAAGTTTCGAAAAATTGATAATGGGAGGTTTTTCTTTACAAATGATCATATTGTGATTTGAAGATAATTATATGAATTTACCTTATTTTCTTATATTTCTGATTATTCTTTCCCGATAGGAAGAGCCTAAAGAATACAAGGTGACACATTATCTCCTCCTCGAAGTTTATTTGTCTGGTCTAATGTCGGTGAGTTGCATATTTATTCAAATATTTTCGTTTCTACTTCTATGATGTTAACTCTTACTTCTATACTAATGCTTCTAGAAGCAAAAATAAACATGGTTCATTCTTATGCATAAGCCTGGTATTGACCCCTACACAAACTAACTAAAGCATCGGACTTAGAACCACGTGACGTATGACGTAGTTCGTGAATAGTTGAGTGCAGTGTATATACAGTACCTCAGATTGTTGAGTTACTCAGTTGCATGTGGACATGTTTCGTGAATGATGAAACTAATTTGCTAATCTCAATATCGGCAGCTGCAGCTTGTTCCATCGGTCGGAAAACAGTTTCGAAAGAAGTTTGAACCCTGCTTGGTCGTTCATTTTATGAAGGCATTTTGTAGAGCTGGTTCATTTCATTTCTTCATGTACAGTTTGATCGTGAATCATCCAAATTGGAAGGAAATGGCCAAATTGAGATGAAATAAAAGGTCTAGCAACTTTGATTCCATCAAGCAGGATATTCGAGAGCGTGTATATATTGACTAGCCCTTAAAAAAGAGTTTGAAGAGAAGGTCGATAAACGGTTTCATGGAGATTTATTCTTCAATATTTTCACTCGAATTGGAGCTTTCCCTGTTTGAGTTTTATTTCGTTAGAAAGCTTTAGATAGGAATAATCAAGTTCCACTAATTTCGTTCCATCATTCGGAAACCATTCTTTACATCTGGTTAATAATCTGACTATTGCTTCACGGTATTCTCGATATTGGCAAGATTGGTATTAGTCCTATCATCTGCATAAACATATTCCCAACTTTCAGCCTTTTTATCAAAATATAAGAAAATTTCTTCAAAACACTTGTTTTACTGATGATCAAAAGAACCTAGTATAAAAAAAAGCAATTATTGAATGAAGGTTGTGTGAGTTTATTCTGTTGTTTAGCTAATTGTGAGCTCAGAACGGTTGTGGAAATGTTTAGAGTTGACAAGAAGCAGTGGATGGGCAAAGTTGTTCTTTTTACTTTGTAAGGTGTTTTTATTCATTCGATGAAATTACTGATAAATCTAAGAGTACCCATGATTTTAGCATCAACATTCGTTCAGCTTAGAATGTTTATGTGCCTCTTTACTGTTATTTTGTGAGTATGCTAAACCTCAATTTCTCTCCTACAAACTTATCTTTTAAATACCGCTGCTTTATTATTTCCTTTCTGGTCTCAAACTTAGGTCCAACGTTATCACCGGCCATGCGTATGTTTAAAGAAAGGAGGGTGTTGACTGTAATAATGCACGAGTCTATCACATGGATGGCAGTAGACCTACTGTATATCGGATTCAATTTCAGCCTAAAATCACGGGTCATCCTTATTAACTATCATAAGAGGGCTACATTAACACCTGGTATCACTTTCATGCAGTGCAATGTTTTAATTGCGTGATCAGCTTCATGAACACAACAACAACAAAACGACTCTCGCATAATTGTTTGTTGTTAACTCAGCTGTACATTATGTAATTGGAAATGGATATTGGAGAATTACTCACAGCTTTCTGATGGTCGGTGAAGCACAGCAAAACATCGTGACCAAATCATGAACTGCCTAAGCTGTTCCACCAAGCGTAGAGGCTCCAACCCAATTCAGTCCAATCACTCACTCACGAACAAAACTCGAATCTTCATCACAGATTTCCAATCAATTCACCAATAATTAAGCTAACTAGTTCATCCAACAATTAATGTAGATCATAGGGCCTGAAACTCAAATTTTCTTCTGCAATTAGGGTGTTCTTGATCTTTTTTCGACAGTAATTGAACGTGGCGAATGAGACTGGTGGCCTGCCATTCAAGAAAAATTGAATCACCAATTTATCTCGCCGTGCGCAGGTTGAAGATTTGTGCGAGTAAGAATGCGGGTAGAGATCACTATTTTGTTTATGACTTGGCCCGAGCGTCGATCAAACACCGAGAGGTCACAAAACGCGAGGCTTATAACACTTGAAAGGCTGTTTTTGGCAGCTTTTGGGTACGCTGTCTTGAACTGCTCTTTATAAGGGAACTTGTTAGGATATTCAACCAGGCAAACACTAACCAATGACGCCATTAATGTGAGAATGGTAAAATGATGGTGACAAAGTGCAAATTAAGCGTTCGAGATTTCCGGATAAGTTAAGGGGAAACGAATTCAACCAAACTGACTTTTGTATTACACATATTGACGTCATTCTGACAGCAAATTTAAGCTTTTTGTCTAATAATTTGTTTGTCATAGTTATAAGCTTTCAATCAAAACCAACTCTTCAATGAAGCTAATTTTCTGTTACAAGCTTCAAAATATGAACATGTGACATGTGATCTGTGTTGTTTAATTTCTCCTGTCAAGTATGGTTAATTGATGAATATGCAAAGTCAGGGAGGACATAACTTATTCCGTTCAAAATGTAGCCAGGGAAAACTCAAAAGGGGTAGCCCCTCGTGAGGATATCAAATCTCTCTTTCCATTCAGCTAATTCACGTGTTTGGTGTCCTAGTCACTGCATCACACCGATTGAGCCAAACACAGAAGAATGACCCTTAGGTCTTTCCCATCTATAACATTGCAAAGGAAAGGAGAGAAAATAAAACAGACTCGTTGCTCCAAGAATGAAATCAACGATTGGTTTTAAAATAAGAACATAATCAAATTTATTCATTTAAAGCTGTAGAGGATTTTCAACATAATGCTACAAATTATAATAAATACGAAATTTACTGAAAAATCCAAAGAAAATAGCAAGAATTCAACATTTTCAAATCTATTTCTTGATAAATAAAAATGTTACTGTTTTCTAATAAGTTAAGAATTGTAATACTGAAATTTAATATTACAGTGGATGTATATTTCACAGAATCATTGCTAAGAAAGGTGACTTTGTTGAAAGGTAGAACTCATTTCAACTTTAATATTTCACCATGTCATAATTACATGTATCCCACGTATATAAGGATCATTTACATGATTTCTGCTAATTGTTTGTTACCGCCTATTGTTGTCAAACACTGAAGAGACATTCCAATATCATGGAAATATAAATCTAGGGACAATAGAGTACTAAAGTGATGACGTCACAAAAATCTTTTTTTAGAATTTTGGAAGTTTGGCCCAATAATGTGAAAGAGCTTCCAAAATTACATCGAATGGATGCAAAATCACCTCTGTATGTTGAATATTAACTGAGATATAACCATTTGAAAAATTGACTTTCAATAGGAAATCCCTGTATTTTTCGGCCTGTTCATAAACTTTTGAACAGGCCAAAAAATACAGGGATTTCCTATTGAAAGTCAATTTTTCAAATGGTTATATCTCAGTTAATATTCAACATACAGAGGTGATTTTGCATCCATTCGATCCATTCGATGTAATTTTGGAAGCTCTTTCACATTATGGAGCCAAACTTCCAAAATTCTAAAAAAAGATTTTTTGTGACGTCACACTTTAGTTCTCTATTAGGGTTTTCTACCAAGACAACAAAACTATGAGTACTAAAATACATCTGAATCTAGGAAAAATGGAGTTACTAAGAGCCTTGACACAACATGCAACGAAGAACTAGGCATTTTCTTTTAAGATACGTGTACGGAAGCAAGCCATAGAGAATCGAAATAACTTGACAGATCAAATGGTGTTTGATACTTCATAGCTACAATCTTCGATCTTTCAATCTTCGTTATGATGATATACTCTCATGAAGGAATGAATTTTGGCCAGATTTGAATTTTGGTTTTACGACGTTAAATAAAATACTTTTACTCAAGACACTTGTGAACGGCAGTTTGAAATGACCGCACAGCAAAGATGATCTTGGTAGAGGAGATGTTATTACAACCATCTTCACAAGAAGCCGGAGTAGTCTTTAGATGTAAACCTCACGGTTCTCGTCACGTGATGACGCTCATCCTGTTAAAGAATTGAAATTGTTAATAAACGGAAAGCTTGATTAGATAAGAAGTGAATATTCTTTAATCATGCATGCAGCAGACTTTATTCGCACAGAGCTTGAAAACATCCCAAGTAATGTTTCAAGGCACATTCAATAAGCAAAGAACAGTTCTGGAAGCTATTGCTGTAATAAGATGCATGTAGCTATTCGAGGTAATAACTTCTAGAAAAAAATACTCTCGAAGAAACGATGACGATCAAAAAATACCTCAGAACCGCCATCTTCGGAGCTATGTGCATTGACGCTTACTCTATTTTGATTGATCTATTGAGAAGAAAAACAAATTCATTTAAGAGGATAGGAAATCGTCAAATCTGTTACTTGCAGCAGACAACTCACTACTTACTTTCAGAGGTTCAGGAGAGAAGTGTGTTCTAATCATTTGTGCCCTTGTGCAACAGAAAACAGAACAAAAATAAGCATTTTCATTTGCAATTTCCCATATTTATGTGAGGATAATTACAATTTAAGAAAATCTTCAAGCACTGCAACTTCAAATTATTACTCACGTCTTGCCTTTCTCCTCCGTCTGGGCTTGCAAGTTGCTGCACAGAGGCAAGCCTAAGAAACAAGTAAAGTGGATGAATGCAAGTTAGTCTTGAAAACATCTTCAATAACAAAATTTTACGTATTTTACTGCTGTGTTTTTATACAATCAGTTTGATTGCTTTCCCCAATGCTGCTACATTCTGCTTCTTTCCCTACTCAGCATCAAATTGTTTATCTAAAACATCAAGTTTTATTGTATAATGTTGTCAACTCTACCAGACAAAACCAGTCAGTATGAAGTTCACATTTTGACTATGAGATGCTTCAGGGCTTTCTATCTAACATTCAAGAAATCACGATAATAAGTAAAATACCTCTGAAGGGTAAAGAGAGTTCCAGCCAGATGTTTGCAACGTGCGAATAAATTATCCAGATTGCCTGGCTCGTCTTTCAAAAACCTGAAAAATTGAATATTCAGCATTCAAATAATCCTTAAAAACTAGTTATGTTGGTTGGCATTCACAGGGCATCAAGGCTTAATTTTAAAATCACAAGTTTCAATTTAATTTACAAAACTTTCAACATAAGGACTCCGAATTGGACAATGTTGAAAACAAACCATTCAGAGATCCAACCAACAAAAAAAGGACAATGAAGGACAGTAGACATTACAAAAGTACAGTGGAAATAAAACGAAAATCTTCACTAATGATGGTATGATGCATGTATTAATATAAAGAATTATCAGTTGATGACTAAGTCCACTATTTCGGGAATTCAAAATCACGTAACAAATGCATAGAGAGAGAGCACTTTTAATTGTGTCATGCTTCCTTCTTTAGCGGACTAGCAGATGAAGACTGTGTTTTGAGAATGCATTGCTTTCGTGGCTGCACATCAAAAATTGCTTTCTTACTTTGAAATTCCAGCAAGGTAACTGAATGAAATGTTAGAATCTAACTCACACAGACCTTAAAATGATGTCAGACAGACCCCTCATAAATGATTGTAATGAATGGTAATTACCTTTCTTCTGTAACAATTATTTCAAGTTCTCCAGCCATCACGATCTTCAGCATATCATGCAAACCGGAAAATCGACCTACGTGAGGAAATGACATAATCAGTATAATGATGATGGATTCAAGTTAAGAAAACTATAATGAAACAGGAGTTTTTGAATGGCTTATAATGTCAAATTGGTCATAAACTGATAATGTTTTGAAATGTTTTATTCGGCTCCTTCTAGAGTTACCGAGAGGACATAAATTACTAACTCTTCAGTTCAGCCAAATGTTTGCCGAGGGATTCCAAATCGCCATTCAACCGGTTGAGCTGTGACACGTCTAAACCTCGCTTTCGTTGCACCACTTCACGTCGAATTCTCTCTGTGTCGTCTTCAAGATGACTGGAATAAAAAAAGGAGTGAAAATCAAACGCTTCGCATGATAAACGAGAAACTTGAGTGTTGTAGTGTTACTGTCGTCCCAGATTTCATGCCACAGGCTCTTCGGTCCAGTTGCAGTTCGGTATACTGTAACACCGACCCGAGTAGGTAACTTAAGAAATCCGACTTTATAGACCGAGCGAGCCAATAAAATTGACTCATTTCTGCAAAAACTTTTAACATGCTTTTGTTGAAAACAAATGTGAACTTCTCTTACCTGAGCTGGCCTGAGACGTGTGAAATATGAAAAACAGCAGATTTTATGTTATACTATAAATGGGCCTAAACTCTGAAAGTTGTTGTTCCTATAGTGTCCGCTTCGCATGATAAACGAGAAACTTGAGTGTTGTAGTGTTACTGTCGTCCCAGATTTCATGCCACAGGCTCTTCGGTCCAGTTGCAGTTCGGTATACTGTAACACCGACCCGAGTAGGTAACTTAAAAAATCCGACTTTATAGACCGAGCGAGCCAATAAAATTGACTCATTTCTGCAAAAACTTTTAACATGCTTTTGTTGAAAACAAATGTGAACTTCTCTTACCTGAGCTGGCCTGAGACGTTTCGCATTCTCTTGATGTAAGCATCATGGTCTTCCTGCACTCTGAAACGCCGATCTCGAATCGAATGACCACTTTCTTCAAACAAAGATGACAATTTCATTAAGAAAAGCTCTTGATTACAATAAAAATTGTTTTACTTATGAAAATACTTCTTTGATTGGGGCCTGCTGACCCTATATTGGATGGAAAACTTCCTAAATATTGTATCATTCCTTTTGAATATTGCAAATCACTCGTTCAACTAGTCAAGCTCGTCGATGAAATTATAGAAGGCACAGCCAAGACGGCAAAGAATAACCAAGCGCAAAATCCCTATATGGGTTGAGAAAGCTATTATCCAATCACCAATGCGGATGTAAGCAGTTTGAAACATTCATATTGTAGTAAACACTGACCTTTGGAGCGCAGATTCTGACTGACATTACTCGCCAGTGCGTTGAACTCTTGCAAAGACTGACTCATGAAGTTCTTGAAGTTTCTCGTTTGGTTCGTTTGCAGCAGCCTCAGCTCGTCAATTTGACTTCGCAGCGTCAAAACACTACTCCGCAACGCAGCAGCAGAGCTGGCAATACCGATTCTCCTGTCCATCTGGAATTCCTTCGGCTGGGGTTCGACCCTGGTGAAAGCGCTCCACGACATCTGTTGTTGTTCTTTGGTGGGGCTGATAGTAGCTTTGATGTTCTGTGCAGCTATTCGGCTCGATTGGTTTCGGTTTGGTGTTGGAGGAGGGGATTTCAGCTGAGAATCTACAAATAATATCAACTCTTTTAAATCATCTTTCAAAATCGAACCTGGAATTTGATTCCTTCATAACTCGTCACTGAAAACTGACAGATTATCAAGCCACATTTTGTCAGTTGTGAAACCATGGTGGGAGTTGAGTTGCACAATTAGGTTAAAATACAATTTTCAGCAAAGAATAAAAAGTGGGAATATCGAGGTTTCACTTTTAAAATCTCGTGCTCTCATTACAATTGCGGTAGCCTAATGTTGAGTGTATACACTAAACAATGGTTTTACAAAGTTTGAAAATATTTCATTGCAACCATTGTGAGAATCCTATATCGTAAAACCCTAAATTATCATAACAAGTATTAATCATTTTGTTGCTTGAATAAAACCAGAATCATTCAGCAACGATTCAAAATAATACAAAAATAAAGTTTGTGTAATTTGCAATTGAATAGAACACCCAGACCGTGTTTTTCGTAGGTTTTAAAAACACCACAGGAATGTGTCGAAATTAAACAGCATTGTAGCATTTTTTGATTCAGAGCCAGCTTTTCAACATCAATTCTTTCCCTTTATCAAAATGTCTTATCTAAAAAAGTATCACGAATAAGAAACTTATATGCTTTGATTTCCACTTCTAGTTTTGTATCATTTTATATATTGCTTTGATAAACTGAACAATTTAATGCCTAGGATACAGTGCTAACTTATGATGCACTTTCGTCTTACTTTTTCACATGTTTCAGGGACTTTTAGTCGCATTTTTTAGTAGACCCTTAAATCACACTATCCACAGTACCGGCGGTAAAAGAAGGGCTACTAAAGTCTCACATGTCTTAGTCTTCGATTTATCAAGCCTATTAAAGAGAATCCATGTTTCACTAGATAATCAAAGAGCCATTGCTTCTTTCAGCTTTTCATCAAGCAATAAAAGTTTCTAGTATTTCTGGTAATAGTAACTCAATTCCCTATTTCTCACGAGTTATAGTTGACAAATCGTTCACTTTCAAGCAAGATAAAAGGACTGACTAAAAACAACAGAGAGGAAAAGATTGCAACTCACCACTCGCTTTGTTAGCAGCCTGGTTGTTGATATTCTGAGACGCTTCTCTGCTATTTGACGATATCTTGATTGTTGTTGCTGTTCTCGATTTCGTCTTCGCTTCCGAGCCGGTCTTCTGGCCATCCTCAACGGTCCGCAAAGATTGCAGAATAGAATCCGCAAGGCCGGACTCAAATTTCTTTCCCTTTCTCATATACTCGTCCGGGCCATCGTGCATATAGCCCTTTTCAGGGTCTTCACTTTCCTGTCTCGTAATAAAGGACTTGGTGTAAGTGGTATCTGTAAAGTTGAAAACATTTCCGTCCTCTGGTGAGCCTTCGATTTGCTTTTTCTTTGCCGCAAGAAGTGCAGTCGGCGTGTAGTAGACCCCCTTACTTGGAGATTTCGAGTAGTTGTCTTCCGATAATGCTTCCAGATTATCCACTAAATCCTGGTCGAGTTTTCCGGGGGCTCGCTCAGAAGATACTCCGTCCTCTTCGTCGGAATTCAGCGCTGTATGAAGGAGTTTGGTTAAATCAACGAGCTGTTCCTCGACGGTCGGACTGAAATGCAAAAAAACATGTTTAACCTCATCTAATATCTTGGATAGGTATTGTTCTAGTACAAGCAGTGTTGTGATTATGACAACTCAACCAGTTTAACCAATTATCAAACATATTTTATTAAGTTAAGTTAACACAAACAATAACTGTTGATACGCAAATAAGCTTATCATCTTCGTAGGTTTTTGTTAATGGGCAGCACAGCACTACTACAGTCCATTAATAGAGAAAGGTAGACTAATTGAGCAGTGCGACCCTCGTCCTTCCTCTCGATGTGATAAACCTAATGATTCCCTTTGCGTTTTGCCTGGAATTACAGAGAGCTGGTGAATTTTGACGAACTTCCATAAGGCCACACATCTGAAACATTATTCAAATAACGAAAAACAGACGGCAAGAATTGGTTTTTGAAAATTTTCACTGCTTGTCTTCTTACTTACGTCCACTCCTCGGTATTGTCCTTCTAAGTCTGTAGCTTTATTAAATCCACCATTGAATACCGCGTCTTTGTCAGTAATGTTTTCATCAAACATAAATCTTCTAACAAAGACTTAAATTTAGGGCGGCTTATTTAGGGGGATTATCTAAATGTGGAACTTATGGAATTCGCTATTTTCTACAGATTCATCGGATTAATAAGAGCTCGCGTTCATGAGTAATATAATGGTTCTGATTGGCTCGTGTACTAATTGACAATAACATATGTTTCTCGTAGCCAATCATATTTTGGAGCTGGAGTTAAACTGGCGACAAATAAAACATTTAAAACCAACTCACCCCTTCTTCTCCTTTTCACTCAATCTTTTCGTCTTCAACTTTGGAGGTTCCGGGAGCGGTTCAAACGATTGACCGACTTCATGCCCGGCAATTATCTGGGACCCACCTCCACTTTTCATCGTGTTGTATCGTGTTGTGTCAGTCCTGACGGTTCGGATCTCCCGTTTCTGACTTCTGGGTGACAGCATACCGGTATTGTAAGGATCTCTGGGATTCTGGTAGCTATTCTGCCATGTAGGCTTCGTCAGCACCGAGTCGGAGCGAAGAGACGACCCTGACCCTGATCGGGGTCTGACATCGAAGTCTTGCAGTGACTCGGCGTAGTGTTCATTCCGGTGCAAGCGGTTGTGTGTAGGCAGTGTTGCGGCGTTGTATACATTGGTGTATTTGCGATCGAATGCACTCATGTCCGTGTGCGTACTCGCCAGCGACTCGAAGCTTGTTGATCTCTCGCGGAGCTGGATGTGTGAACGCGGTTGCACGTCCCTGGGAAAATATACACAGCTCGATTTAGACAAAGAAAGAAAAACTTCAATCACAAATATTGGATGTTGGCTGACATGTCAGACGAATAACTAAAACGCTTGCATACATGGCTTCGTATAAAAGCCGGACTCTAAGATCAATGAGACCATTGGAACCAAGGAACAAACATCAAAAGGAATTTCTAACACAACTAGACCAATGTGGAGAAGTGAATGAAAGCCACTCAGCCTCGTTTCACTTTTAAGAATCTCAAAGCAAACTCCGTTTTTAAATAGTTTTAATAGGCCAAAGTCTGTTGATGTCATACACATTCCTTAGTTCATCTTGGGGCCTTAGAATCCAGTTATTACAGCATAGCAGAATTGAAACAAAGGAAGAAAAACTTTCTTTCACAAATATTGGAAATGTTTTGACACATCAAACGGGATGGTTTTAGAATATTATGGATTTCCAAGCCAAAGAGTAAATACGAAGCGCGGTTTCACAAAGCAATTCTAAAGCCATTTGATCTGGAATTAACCAAAATAACTAAATAATTTTCATGAAATCTTGATCATAAGAGATCTGTTATCTTTAGTCATTAAGATGATAAATAAAAATAGAAATTATGTTTGCTCAGGTTTTCAAAAGGAAAGGTGCTTGGCTTCAACCACGTGATAAAATTACAAACATCCATTTCGCTTTTTGGACAAAGATCTGCCGCCCAAGAAGCAACTTCATTGTCATATTTTTCTCAAGTGTTTAATGATCAAGAAAACATAAACCTGTGGCAGCTCTTCCTTAATTTCAAAGACGTGAAAGCCCTTCTATTACTTGATTCTCCACAGTGTGAAATAGCAATGTGTATGATCCGTGCAAATTGTTTAAATGATTGAGTTAATTTATTCAAATGACGATTAATTACGTGTATATCAGCATTTGCCATTCTAATCCAGATTATTGACAAACACCCTTCTGCTTAAACAGGGCAAAGAATGTTGACCTTGAGTGGTCTGGCCAATCGTTCAAGTAAATCGGTTCACAAATGACAATCAAATTAATTGCTGAAATTAATCATCAATTTAAATGAAAATCAGGATGGGCACATCCAAGGTGTTGACAAAACATCCCACTTCACTGCTCTCTGAAGAGGCCCCTATACTTACGTTTAAGAAGAGAACCATTTGTTAGAAACCATTAGGCCCTTCTCAAAACTACAGTTTTCCAAACTCAAGCTGTCTTCTCGCCAACCCCTGTATATACTTCTTGCTGAATAATTTAAATGAAGCACATCCATGTTATTCAAGTGAAAATAACCATACTTGCTATTTCCAGCCGAAGATTTCTCCATTCCTGTATCTGTGACGTAACAGGCGTAACGTAAGGAAGATTAACCTAGTACACATATGTTTGTCTTATTCGAGACAACTCGGAAATGGTTATATGGCACAAATCATTTCTTTATATTCTAAAAAGTCCAATTGGCAATTTGTTATGTCACTCGCTCCATTATTCAGGCTAGTTTGGCTCTACCAACTTTCTCCGGTTTCGAAATTTGACAATCTGGGTTGACTACATACTAGCCGAGGTCGAATTATGAGACGAACACAAACTGAGTGAAATAAAATGAACGAAAAAAGTCTTCTCTAAAGCTTCTCAATAATTAGGTGAACAAGTTGACTTTATTAGAAAATGTTGAATACACTAACTTAAAATAATTCGTAAACAACAGAAAATAACGAAAATCACCTGTTATCTGAAGAGCCAAAACTACCCCAGCAACGCGCACCAAATATCAAAGAGTAACTTACTTTCACTCCAGCAAACGAGAACGAACAACAACCATGCTCACAAATACCTGAGAACTGTGAAAATCAGGCAAAACAAAACGAACTCTTCGCTTACCTGATGTCTTCGAGCTCGTAGAAAAGATCAGCTTCTTTATCCTTTATGTAAATCAATGCGCGATCATCCAGTCTTACCATGCTTAATTTCCCAGGGAAGGAAGTGACGAAAATCGCTTTTAGAGTGTCTAAGGAGCTCACACTGGACGGCATACTGACCCGCTTGATTTCGTCTTTATATTGTAGGTACAGAACTCCTGAAAAAAGAAAGGACAACATCAAATTTTATTCAAGGTTTCAGCTCTTTAAGGTCATCATTGGGTCTCTACAGCCAACGGGGTTGGAAATAAAATTGGGTGCCTCGATGGATCCTCAGACTCCATCCTGTAAAAAGGGACATTGTACGTCTCTATTTACTACATCATTTGCTATGTCGCCATTTGTATGACAGGTGGTTAAAGACTGCAATCACTCCTGCCGACCCTCGATGTGTTAAGCAAAAACATTTCACTGACCAGTCACACAAGATAAACACTTGAATATAAAGTTTCTACTCCTATTCATAATAAATCCCATCAGATTCATATCTCATAATAATAATAATAATAATACATCATGTTTAAAGTGGGTAGCCTTTGATAACCGGTGAAACCAGTTCTTTACAAAAGGGCCCACTGACAACAAAAAGTTAAAAAGAACATAACAATTGAAAATGACTGAAGTGTACCTGTAAAACTCTTAAATAAACGAATGAATGAAAGTTCTTCAACCAGTAACTATGTTCAGTTTTTATCTCGATAATAGTCTTCTATACTAATTTTAAATCTCAAAAAGCTATCTAAAGAAGTCAATTCATATGGTAACGAATTCCATAAACTTGCTGCCCTTGTCGTAAACAGTTTGGCCTCTGACTTAGTGTTTCTTTTCTCAATAAAAATTTTCTTTGACAACGCAGATCTTGTTGTTCTCGAATGAATTTCTCTTGCTAATTTGATTCGTTTTTGCAGATATACTGGACTAATCTTGTTCACGCTCTTGAACATCATCTTCAGAATATTCTTCTCCAGTCTGGTATTCAGATTGCAATACTTATCATTCTTTCCTTCTAACAGTCGTAATGAGCGGTTATAGACACTTGCAACTTTTTTCAAACATGCATTTGAAGCGGAACTCCAAACCTCACTACAGTAATCTATGTGGGGTAAAATAAGAGCATTAAACAAAAGTTTTTTAGTGTCATTCGTCAAATATGGTAGAGCTCTTTCAATCTTATTTAGTTTGTTTTTCAATTTTCCAGCGGTAATATTTATATGTTCTTTCCATGATAATGTGGGATCAAAGTATACTCCAAGGTATTTAAATTTTTCAGTCCTTTTGATCTTGGTCTCATTTATATTCAGGTCAAAATTTCTCACTAACTTCAGCTTTCTTTTATTAGCAAAAAGCATGTACTCTGTTTTTCCAACGTTCAAAGTGAGCTTATTAGATGAAAGCCACTCGGCTACTGACTTTATTCCAGCTTGTACATTTTGATTTAAGGCTTCTACTTCAGGGTTTGAAAACAAGAGAACAGTGTCGTCTGCGTATATATGAGAAACACAGTTCAATGAGGCTTGGATGTCATTGATGTAGCAGATGAATAGAAGTGGTCCTAGGACTGACCCTTGAGGGACTCCATACTCTTTTTCTTGAAGTTCAGCCGACTGGCTATCATTTACCGATGTTACTTGGCGTCTGTCAGATAAATACGATTTAAGCCATTTCTGTTCAGTTCCTTGTACCCCATATCGGTCCATCTTTTTCAACAAAATACTGTGGTCTACAGTGTCGAATGCTTTTGCTAGATCTATGAATACGGCAGCAACAATTTTTCCCTTTGCCATCTCTGATAAAATATGGTCTGACACATCAATAGTTGCTGTTGCAGTCGAATGATTCCTTCTGAAACCAGATTGCTTTGGATTAATGATTTCTCTTTTTAGCAAGTAGTCATACAACTGTTCGTGAATAAATTTCAAGCATTTTGGAGGCCACCGGTAAGATTGAAATGGGCCTGTAGTTTTGAGTTGATGTTTTGCTCCCAGATTTGTAGACTGGGCAGACACGTTTATGTTTCCACAGATTAGGTACTTCCCCTGTCATGATTGAAAAATTGAACAAATATGTAAGCTTGTCACAAAGAGCTGAACTTCCTGCCTTAAGCATTCTAACACTTATTCCATCAAGCCCAGTTGCTTTACCTTTTTTCAGACTCTTTATCAAATGTAGAATTTTATTTCCATCAATGGTGTGGGCTCGAAACTTATATTGATTTGATTTTGTAACATAAGTCAAAGGATTTTTCCCTCCACTTATCTTTGCAGCCAGTTTTGCGCCAATATCAACAAAGAACTCATTGAAATGATCTGTAATACTTCTAGCCTCTGTTTCTTCTTTTCCATTCACTTGGATACGTTGCACTCTCGAGGACTTGCCATTTCACTGACCAGTCACACAAGATAAACACTTGAATATAAAGTTTCTACTCCTATTCATAATAAATCCCATCAGATTCATATCTCATGAACATATCTCATGCAACTCATCAAGAAGCCATCTGATGTAAGTCATCAAGAAGCATCCCAAGTAGCATCATTAAGCAGCATCATCAAGTAGAATCATCAAGTAGCAACATGAAGAAGCATACCACTCGTCAAGTACAGTCATCAAGAAGCATCATCGAGTAGCATCATCAAGTAGCATAAATATAATGCAACATCAAGTAGATGATGGCGACCCTTTAATGCATAAGACAATAAATAAAGCAACTGCCATGTCAAACAAGTGATGCATTTGCTAACACCAAATGTGACATGTCATCATTGTGAATTGGTGGGAATAAAAAATTAGTTCGGGTTCTCATAACTTAAAAAAAAGGTCGAAAATACTTACGATCTGCTGGATGAACATGTAGTTGTTGTTGTTGTATTTGTTGCTTTTCAACGTGGACACTGCTTTGACTGCCAGACAGAAGCTCTTGTTGCTCCCTGTTTAACTGCTCAAGCTCACGTAGACGCTGTTGTTGTTGCTGTTCCAGCTCGATTTGTCGTTGCTGCAGGTGGTTGATATGTTGTTGATGTTGCTCGAGTGAATTATGCGGTTGTTTATCTTTATTTTGTTGTTGCTGCTGTTTAGAGGTTTGAGTTATCTTATATCGTTGGGTCTGCTGATGTGAGTTATGTTGCTGCTGTTGTGATTCTGGATGATCTTCATGATTTTCTGAGTTCTGCGAATATCGTTCGTGTTGCTGATACGAATTATGCTTTTGCTGCTGAGTTTCCTGGTGTTGTTGTTGCTGCTCACTATCCTCTGACTTCTGAGTGACAACATATCTCTTCGTGACAGTATGCCGTGTTTGTTCAGTATAAGGTGTCACGTGATGATTTTCGGAAGAATAATCACTTTGGACGGAGCTTCCATTTGAAACTGTAAGAAAGAAGTTTAGATCACTCGATGACGTAAAACAAATCATAAACAATTCAGGCGTGGTTGTCAGATGTACCGAGCATTAGATCACCAAACCTTTTGCTCCCACGACATAGAGTAAAAGCAACTTAGGGTAAGCCTCTGGGTGATTGTTAGCGTTTGAATGCCCCCCCCCCCTACCAATAAATATGCAGAAAACATATTCGTCAGATTTCTAACAGTGTTTCATTCAACCATTCTGCTGCCATATTGCAAAATGACCCACCAATAGTGGTGTTTAGGAGCTGTGATGACTGAAATTCTTGGATAATGGAGGTAGCTCTGCCCTAACCTCATCCATCACGCCAACTCTGAGATGGACGTTTCTGAAACACAAAAATTCCCTCTTTTCTATACAACCCATTTCAATTATCTGTAAGACTGTTTAGATATCTTATGTTTTTCTTTATATTTCTAAAAATATCGTTAGCTGCATAATGAACTGTACTAGACACTGCACACCGATGTGCAGTTATTGATGTCCCGAAGAGAGTTGGAAAATACAAGCCCTGGAAAATACTGAAAAGGGGGTCGAAAATACGGACAGGGGTTTGATAATACTGTAAAGGGGTTGAAAATACTGACAGGGGTTTGATAATACTGACAAGGGGTGGAAAATACTGACAAGGGGTGGAAAATACTGACAGGGGTTTGTTAATACTGAAAAGGGGTTGAAAATACTGACAGGGGTGGAAAATACTGACAAGGGGTTGAAAATACTGACAGGGGTTTGATAATACTGACAGGGGCTTGATAATACTGACAAGGGGTGGAAAATACTGACAAGGGGTGGAAAATACTGACAGGGGTTTGATAATACTGACAAGGGGTGGAAAATACTGACAGGGGTTTGATAATACTGACAAGGGGTGGAAAATACTGACAGGGGTTTGATAATACTGACAAGGGGTGGAAAATACTGAAAAGGGGGTCGAAAATACTGACAGGGGTTTGATAATACTGAAAAGGGGTTGAAAATACTGACAGGGGTTTGATAATACTGACAGGGGCTTGATAATACTGACAAGGGGTGGAAAATACTGACAGGGGTTTGATAATACTGACAGGGGTGGAAAATACTGACGTGACAGGGGTTTGATAAAACTGAAAAGGGGTTGAAAATACTGACAGGGGTTTGATAATACTGAAAAGGGGTTGAAAATACTGACAGGGGTTTGATAATACTGACAGGGGTTTGATAATACTGACAGGGGTGGAAAATACTGACGTGACAGGGGTTTGATAATACTGACAGGGGTGGAAAATACTCACGCTTTCTATTTCGTTGAGCGTACTGATGTAGAGCAGCAGCTTGCATCTTCGTATTCGAATGTGAGTCGTAAGAAGGTGGAGCGGCAGAATATGGGACACTTTCTTGGGACGTTTGCGAACCCTCAAGACTACTCACACTGCCCCTTCTTCCATGCCCGTTCAATTCTGATGATGTCCTGTACGAAAGGGTCCTGTTTGATTTCTTTGCTCTTTGTATCGTGTTGGATTCCACAGTCCGATGCTCCACGTCTTCCGTTTCTTTTTGCTAAAAAAAACAACCGAAAGATGGTGGAAAATGTAACTCCCATTTCCCTTTCCATTTCAAGTTAAGTTAAGTAAGGTTTTAACATTGCAAAAATAGGCACTGCTCTGGGGCTAGTTCAACTCTGCATCATATCAAGTGTGAAAAGCATTGGTACATGCAACTTATGTGCGAGTTGACATGCAGCCATACTTCTGACTCTGGTTTGTCTCAACTATCGAGGAAGAAGCCTTTCGGTTGGAATGTTGGTGTGGGTGACATGGTGTGATCGAGTGGCAACACCTGCGAGAAATCAGACAACCGATCTTTTTGAGCAAAAGTCCACCTCAGTCAAAGCCATGACATTACAAAGGAATCTGGCAATATCCTAGTTGATGAGTTTCCATAATAACCATAATTAGTAAACACTTGCACAGTAAACATTCACTGCACAACAACAACAACCAATGGTCAGTGAGATAAGAGCTCAACAACTCCACCTCAGTCAAAGCTATGACATTACAAAGGAATCTGGCAATATCCTAGTTGACGAGTTGAAGATAATTAATAAACACTTGCATATTAAACATTCACTGCACACCAATATCAACAAATGGTGAGTGAGATAAGAGCTTACGAAAGAAGAGAATGAGAACACACCTTTTTCAAAGACCGATACTTTTCCATGTCGTTTCCATACCTATTCTTCAACATCGATATAAGCTCTTTCCTTTTCAGAGTGCCATAATTACTGTCATCCATTTTCGCTTCTTCGGAGCCACTGTTAGCTACCATGTCCTTTGCTTTCTGTATAGCATCCTTATGTTGCGACCCCCCTGTCGTGTGTCTTCTCGGTCTTCGTGACTTTGTCTTTTGTGTGGTGCTTGTGTCCTCCTCGCTGTAACGAACTGTCCGGTCATCTAAATCAAGGGAGATAACAGTTAAAACTAAGTATGGAATTTCTGAGAAGGACTATCGTAGCTACTATCGTGTCATACCGGACTATCTACTTGACTCCAGATGCGTTTTCCATCAAAAGCAATTCCCAGTAAAGAGAGTTTTCAGGTGCTAATTCCAGCATATAGGACATATCAATATTCAGCTCCTTGTTTTAGGAATCGGGTCGAGTGACTTAAAAAAGCAATGCACAGAAATGTGTTGTTTGAATTCTGGTGAATCTGTTTTATAAATTCAAGTCGTCAACCAGCTGTTGAGCCAGAGAAAATCTTTGATGACGTTTGTAAAAGGAAGATTCGTTTTCCAGGACCACTCCTTAGACGCCCTCCATTGAATTGATCCTTGGTCGTATCCACAGCTTGACCGTTTATTCCAAAGCTTTGTTCTTGATGTAGACAGATGAAGGCTATGCATTTGGGCTTGAATGGTCCTAGGTTTGCATCTTCCAAGTTCACCTTTTATCAAAGTTACATTTTTATTGTCCAGGCTGCTCGTTCAAAAGAGCTGAGGGAAAGGGGTCTATCTTACTCTTTAAAAGCAATACAAAAGGCAAAGGTTGTTCGCTGTAATCCAAAGCTCGATTGATGACAAAGTGTATTCTCATAACACTTTAGAGGCTCTCCTCATTATAGCTGAAATACAGATGGACACAAACATTACACGTAAACAGTAGTAGTAGGCATGGGAAAGATCGGTGACAAGAGATGATTGGCGGTAAGCCCCTCGCCAGTAGATTTGCTCGCATTTCAGCAACATGTCATCATACTTATAATTGCCAATGCAACTAGTTAAGTCATTAATCCTATATCAGAGAAGTCTTTAAAGGAATTATCACTCTGTCTTCATCTATTCAAATCGCGAACTGAGAATTTCGTAATCTTATCAAAAAGGCCTAAATCCTTCTTCTCAATATATCAATTCTACTAAAATCAAAGCTTTTCCCGTTGATGGGTGAGCGTGTTTCCTAGCAGTACGCAAGATTGACAAGATTAGCTTATGTGCGTAAAAATAAATGAAATTACGAATACACCGGCATAGAAAAATGGATGGTAATTGATTCGTGCCTGTGACTTTTCATGGGAACATCACTGGAAGGATATTTATCAATTGTATAGAACAGTAGGAAGGCTGGAGGGGTAATTTGCTATCTACTATTTGAAAAGGAATATGACAACAATAATTAAAACCTCGCGCTATTCTTTGCAATACCCGCAGCCTTTATTTCAATTTATGGTTCAGAAGAGTCTAAGGATCTTTTTGTAACTTTTTATTCCTATAGTGATGTTGATAAGTATAATGAAAATATAGTTATCGCTGAGTCTTTGTCATATTTTAGCGTCTAACGCACAAATACCATTAAAATAGAAAATCATATAAGAAATCTTGTTAGAACGGACGGGAATAAGACCAAAAGAAGCCGCTAGTCCTATGCACAATTAGGCCATCGTCCGATTTACGCAGTTTTAAGAATCATTATTATCAGCTGCTTCCTGCTTATGATGCTGCAAAACGCAGAAGTGTAAAAATGATAGTCTAGAAGCACGTTTTACTTTCTGAATAAGGACGCATGCAGCCCAACAAACAACAGCAGCAACAACTACAGCAACAACAACATAAAATCGTGATATTTGCCAGAGGCAAATGAAATTGCATCCTATCAAATAGGCCAAAAAAGCACAGAAATGGAATAATTATGGTTGAGCTTATTATTAGTATATACTGATTAGATTTAAAAGATTTTTTCCCAAATATGAGCTCGTTTTTTAAAAGGAACCTAGCGTTTGTCCTAGTAGTAGAAGTTGCTTTATTTTCCATCAGTCTCCGTTGCTAAAGATTATTAATAAATTATCAATAATGAAACATTTTCAAGTGATCATGCACGCCAAAATCAATATTTTCAAGTCTTTGAAACAAGAACGGATGAAAGATATGTGTCAGCAATTTTAAGTCAGGCAGATGTGGAGTGTTGTTGCAACTATTTTCCAGCATAACAATAATTCCTGTCTGCTTTTGGGGTGCCCGTTGCTTGAAAGATTCTGTCATACAGAGGTGTCCGCTGATATCGAGGTTGGAGCCCTGAGAGCAGTTCAAGTAGAGGATTGGGAAGACAGCCATTCCTGTTACTCGAGCACATTCATTTTTAACACAGGTAGATAATCAATCGAGATTATTTGTGAGAATGAAATAGCCTGAGTTTCTCGTAGTCCCGGTTGCGCAGTGGTAGCGTTCTGGAGTACAAATCTAGAGGTCGTGGGTTTGAGTCCTACTCGGGTCATTTTCATTCTCACAAATTATCTCGATTGATTTTCCAAATCCTGCTTCTCCTAAAGTTTACCACAGGTAGATAAGTAGGGAATGGTCAAACAGGGGTGTACAGGTAGCAATGTTTAATGAATCAGCATTTTATTGAGCTTTTAGATGCTACAATACATTTTAAAAGATCAAAATACCCAACACAAACCAAAAATGTTCAAATGAAACTTACTAAACGCACTCTTACCTCTCATCTGGCATTTTTGAGGAAATGTTAGACTGCCTTCCCATTCACCTTAAAATTTTTAATTTCTGACACAGGTCTTAATTGCCTTCAGTCTCTTCAGTTTTTGGCTTTTGCATTAAACATAATAGGCTCATAATAGCCACAATGGGCTTATGGTTGTTCACAGGGCTTTTTCAAAGCAAAGAAATAAGTGGGAAGGTTTTCGAAGTCGTTATTTAAAGACCACTCGGGGATAACTCCTTCTCCTTACCGTTTAATCGCTCTTAAGACTTAACTGACTAATTGAATTTCATCTCTCTTGTGCATTGATTCCTTAAAAAACTCTTGACAAGATCTAAGGTATTCCAGCCTCCATAAAACGAGGTCATTCAAAATGAGATCAATCGAAAATGGATTAGAAACGTTTGCTCAAATTAGATAGTACTCCAATTTCACTGAGTTTAAATACGGTAGAGCAGATTAAGTAATACGTTTCTGCAAGAGGTATGGGCTTTAGGAAATATTACAACTGTTTATCAAGTCTATGGTTGGGTTAGTTCCGTGAAAAGTTGTCGGCCTAAAACTGAGAAGGGGGATAAATTTGAGGCCGTGCCCTGGCAGCTAGCACAACAAAAGTGTCACTACACAGTCTTGATTTAAGATGTTGCTAAGGAGCCACATCCCTCCAGATTAATATTCTTAACCTGTACTTGTCTGAAAAGCTTGAAATTTAAATCTAAAAATGGTTTGCATTATTGTTCTAATCCATGGGCCTAAGCTAAGTCTGTTAACAAATTGTCAATTATAACTGAATAAAATGGGGGTCAGATTTTGTTATGTAAAAGAATGAGACAGAGGTCAAGAAAGGTGTGTTATCTATCATGGGTTTCAGCGCCGTTCCGTTTCTAAAAACTCTTTATTAATAATTTGTTCGCATGTAAATTCTCTTCTGTTTAAACAGCAAAACTGTATGACGTCACTTGGCTCATTTAGTACAAAAGCCAGATTCTCACAAACCACAGCATGCCTAATGGAAAGAGCTTACAAAGCCTTTTTGAATAAACTTTCCTCCACTACTTTATGTGTTTCTTATTTCTAAAAGATGGTAATCTTTCCTAATTCCTTGAAAATTAGGTGTTAATCATAAGAAAGGTATCAGCCTTTTGATCTAATCCTAATTTATGCTGAATATGACAACAATTAGGCTGTCCAAGAAAAGTTAAGAACTTGGTTTCTGGCAGATTAAAAAAGATCCCAGTGACCCAGAATGAAAACCCTGAAAAAATTCCCAATTCTATAATAGCAAGATCACACTTTTGAACTACTTTACTAGTTCAGTACCATTATATTTCATATTAAGTTACTTTCAAACAGCTTCTAATAAAAAATGATTGAAATATACTTCCTCAAAAACCGTAAGGAATCGTAGAATTCTATGAAAGTTTTTAACAGTTCGAAGTTATTCTCTCTCTCTGTTAACCAGAACTTACCACAATGAATCGAATTAACTGGTGGTTTTGTTTGGTTTTGTAAAGGTTAGATAAAGATATTTTACTTTCTTCTTTCCAAACAAATAAAATATTCGGTTTCAAAGGATTCTTTTACAGTCAATTTCAAAATAAACACAATTCGACTAAACATTACAAAATACAAGTAGTATAGATATTAATAATATTTCACAAATAGAAGTAATGGAAATAGAAATAATGACTAAAAATATTTATTTTGAAAATAAACATTCCCTCACCATCGCGTGCCGGGTCGTTCGATTCATTGTCGCTGTTGCAAACCCTTGTACTGCGATTGCTGTTTTTCTTTGGGCTCCTCATAGAACTGTTCACCCATTTGTTTCGGCGAAAGACGTTCATGATGGCCTCGACAACATAGGCAGAGTTGAAGTTTTAGTATCAACTATGTTAAAATTTCAGAGCGAGCTTCAGGTAGCGGTTTCTTGTAAAGCCAGGTCGTTTGCGGAGCAATAAAGTTTGTGTAATCACAGGCAGAATATTATTGACTTTGTCAATTCGAGTGTTTTGACTGAGATTGTTGCCAGTCTCGTCGAGAATAGATTGTTTTATTGACTGTAGATTACGAATCAGTTGAAAATCCGAATGGCTTTAGTCTTGTTGTATGTCCTCACTTCCCGTAGGAAACCCACTGTTTCCTGTAGTCGTAGCATTGTGTCACTAGGCCTAGACGAGGCCATGTGCAATTGTGAAGGATGGGTACCCAGTCAAGTTGACTGTATGTAAATTTTCTCGCCTGAACCGGCGAAAAGCCGTAGAAAATACGTGAGAATTTAGCAGGAATTAACTCCAAATCGCAGTAAACTCTTGTAAGAGCAGATATGCGTCAGAATATGATTTATGTGGAGGATTCTTAAATGATACCGCGCTCACATTGTCTCTTGTTCATTTGATAGCCTATTCAAATTTAATTACACATGTGTAAATACTGCATTTTAAACAATTTGTATTGAAAAATATTGTTTTGAATTATTGAAAACAATTTACCTGTGGCGACTCTGTTTTTGAAATCAGGTTTTTTCTTGTCTTGTCCACTGAAAGACCTTGAACACTTGACAGATGTGATATGGTAAACTTTGTCATCCATTGCTCGTATCCTTGTGTAACCACCATTTGTTCCGATTCCTAAGAACAGACAGCTTTGCCGAACATTTATTTAACTTTACTATTCTTTTTAAAGACTTAGGATTAAATAGTACTTATCTATTGTATGCGATTGTGCATAACGACATTTCTGTTTGAAAACCTTTGTTTCATCTTGGAAAGTATTTTCATCTGACGAAATGATTTTTGCGTTTGCTTTCCTGTGCACAAATTTCAATGATTTTGTTTACTTGGTTTCTTTGATCGATAACACATATGGTTGTAAGATGAAATCATAATGCCCAAATTGATGTTTTACGCTCTGCTGACTTTTCGTAATCAAGAGAGAAAGAACCGCACAGCAGTTGTTCTCTGAAGGGGGAAATTAAGGATTGAATCGTAGACAGCAATCAAACGGTCATCAGAAATGTTGGTTTTACTTGCATTTGAGAAGTAAATAAGAAATTTAGTCTGAAGCAGTACTTTCCTTTTTATATCAATCTAAGTCAATACGTCTCTGTGATGTAAATGTAGTTAAAACTTATATCGTGTATATTGTATTGTGTTGATGACAATGGGAAATCAGATTCTGTTTTGGGAATAATTCGATCATTACTTGCTCACTGAACTTGTACCCCTGTCCTGTCCTATCTCGTCCTATCTTTCCAAGTATTTCCTGCCTGGAGTGTTTCGTAACGGAACGATTCAAACAACAACTCATTTCCGGACTAAGACCAGCCTCGTTTGCTTGGAAGTTGAAGCAGGAAATATTTTGTGTTGTTGTTGTCTTTATTCATACTCTCCATCAAATGGACTAATGATGGATTTACTTTTTTGAAGACAGGGGTCTGGTAGATTTTCAGGGGCCTTCTCTTAACCTCCTTGCACATAAATCGAGTTGGTGGGGCTTTGTTTAAATGTACTGCTACTGCTACACGTTTCCTTTCTTAAAGGAATTCTAGCTCGGGTTTTAGATTTTAAAGTTGCTTAATATTTTACCCGCTTCTAGAACTAAAAGTTGAATATCGGTTTGTGCTCGATGTGTTATGATGTGCTGAAAGATGCTAATGAGCTCTTCGCAACGAATCTTGAGTGGATTTCCTGAATTAGTTTGTTGGTCACCGCTCACGTGATTTACTCATATGTTTATAGCAGCAACAGGCGTACAAGCATTTTTCTTTATAAGCAATTTTAGCTCGAGCTCAGCGCTAAAAACTGCTTTGCTGGAGAGCGAATTTGATTACTCAAAATTGCTTAGCAATGGCATAGCTTTTTTACTCAAAAATATGTTACTTAGGATACTATCTCTCAAGTTGTTGTACAACAAATTTCGATAGTATCTTGCATACAAAAGTGTGCCAGGGTACTAATATCAACTGTAATCTACTTCTCTATAGCTGCTGCACGATTTTCCTTTGCCAATTGGATCAGTACTAACATTTTCAAATTGCTTAGCATTCTTCTAACCCAGGGGTGGATCCAGGAAAAATTCTGACTACGGCTCAAATGGTAAAAGTAAAAATGGGCGTGGCCCAAGAGGCGCTAGAAGCATGCTGAAGGCATTTGAGATTTTGGTAATTCTGAGGCATAAGATAGCTCTGCTCATGCTATACAAACCTTGATTTCATTCAAACGTTTGAACAAATTCATTCAAACGCTTGAACCATTTCATTCAAACGTTTGAAACATTTCATTCAAACCTTTGGGGTATTTATTCAATCCTCGACACAGTCCCCCTACCAAAGACCTCGTGCTGTCACACTGTGCGAAAATGGCGGTGGTGAAACGAGCAGCAGAAATGTTCAGAGAAGTATCCAAGTTATTGGAAGAGGAAGCAAATGCCCTGCAGCATCAAAGCACAGAAAGTGCAAGGCCTAGTACAGGAAACTCAGCAGCTACCAGGTCTCGTGATGATGACAGTTCTGCCGCCGCTTCAAGACCAGGTTTGAATGAAATGGTTCAAACGTTAGTATGAAATGGTTTAAATATTTGAATGAAATGGTTCAAACGTTTAAATGAATTAGTTCAAACGTTTGAATGAAAAGGTACCGATAAATCACTAACGAAATGTTTGATGAAATCACCTGCAAAGGTTTGCATTGGATGAATAAATTGTGTATTGAACTGAAAATTTCATGGTTTGAATTTTGCTACATATGGGCAGGCATAAAGGGCTTATTGCAAACAATTTTTTCTCAGGGGAAAATTTTATTCAGATCAGAACTGGACAAAAGTACACTTGGAGCTCTTTTAAAATGATTTCTTTTCAAAAAATGTCATTTGAATTCCGAATGGAATCGCTCTGTCATCAAACTGTTTTCAAATTATGGGCTTAAGACTTCAAATTCATTTTAATTTCGATCTGGTTGGCAAAACTACATTCGAGTCTAAATGGAGAGCAAATACAGGATGACTTAAATAAGTCTCTCTTAATTCTCTGTGATTTTCAATTCGTTGGATTGATCCTTCCAATATGGCTACATATTTTGAACATTGGTGCATTCTTCATATAGAGCCAGGGCACAGATCAGACTCAATAAAATCTTACCTCATTTCTAAATTCAAAGAAAAACTTGTTCTCGATATAACTAAATAACCGCTTTTAAATGTAACATCAAATATTAAACAGCATATAAAAACTGACTTGTATATCTCAAGCTTAATTGATTATTATGGTATACTAATATGGAGTGAAAAAGTCAAATTTGGCAGCATGCTTGTTAAACCATCGTGTTGAGGGGAAGCTTCTACCAAGTCTAGTACCAAGACAAAGGAAGAAGAGCGCAATTGGTTGGTGTCGCACACCTGGTCACACTGTAGTTATCCGGAGAAAAGGTGGATCGAGTTTCTGTTCCTTGTGCTCAAGTCATCTCTCTGTGTTTTCATGGTGGAGGATAAGAGTAAGGAAAAGTACGGAATGAGCAATGGCTACTGAAACACAAGTTATATCAGCGGAATGTAATGAAATAGCAACATTGGAATGTAGTGAGCATTGCGAGTTGACCCAACTAAATAAAACGCATCAAAAGGAATAGGGGATTTAGTTGACAAATTTGAACTTTTTGGCACTCCATATACTAAACGAATATGTTTTTCACACTAGTATACGCAGCAGTGCCTTGTTACAAACGTACTACAATTAAAATTACCTAAATTCTAAATTGATAGCTGGAAAAGGTGTCTTCATATAGAAAAGGTTTTCTTTCAAAATCAGGGCTTAGTAATGACAATATTTTGCGCAACTTTGTATATAACATGGGTTACTATCTACAATCATATTTTGTGAGGGCAGCTTACAAGCACAAGTTAATCATTGTGGTATTGCTTTGTTCCTTTAAATTTCTAGATGGAACAGAAATGGGAATATGAACGGTTTGTTTTCATCCAAGGGCTGGAGATCTAGTCCCTCCTGCTTTCTCTGCTATCTTCCATGCTTGGGCAAAGACTAAATTTCAGTCAGAAAATAACCTCTTGAAAACCTTTCCCATCTAGTTAGAAGTTACCTCAAAACATATTGTAAAATATACCTAAAAAAGTCTTGGAAACAAGGGACATTTCTTGTTACATCGAGAGTTCTTATCCTTGGGGTCACATGCCGACACGACGCAATTGATGAATACACTTGAGTGGATTTTGTTGCTATACTCGAATGGGGAGACACTGAATCTCCTTTTATGGGTATCTTCGTTGTCGTAGAATTGCACCGTATCGTCTACAGCACAACTGCAAAGAAAACATGTCGTATCTTAGTATCAACACGTATCCATTTATCTTATTATAATTCATTTGAAAATGAAGCCAGGCTGGCGAATTCTTCTATTGATAGACTATCAGGCTGAGCCTTAGTCATCCCGAAGCTTATTTACTTGTACCGAGGCTTCTAAGATCCCGGCGGTGTCATCTATATTTGTTACAGCCACTATTTTAAAACTTTTGTAAACATGAAAGTAATTTGAGACGAATAGGAAACCCCCTCTATAACAAGTTATCCCGTTTCTAATGAGTACCCTCTCTAGAAAGTGATTGATTGCAATCAGCCAGACTAGGGTGATCATGAATTTACAGCATCCAAGTTGTCTCTGTTTTTTATCCCTTGTATTTCTTGGCTTTGCTGGCTAATTATAATGCTACTTCGGTAAAATATCCTTAAACAAATGATAGACATAGAAAATAACTTACTTATCCTTGATGAAAGTGTACCGCTCATTTTCGTCTGTCGAAAAGAATGGTCTGCCATAACAGAGCTCCAAGTACAGTGGCACCTTGTGGTTGGTGCAGTCAATCGATACCTGGAAATACATGGTCGAGCCGGGATTCACTTTGGCATTAGCGGAGTCCATTTTCTTGGTGAAGTCTGAGTTTGTAAACAACATCAGACGAACGCTATAAGCACCAGATGACACACCTAAGAAATAGAAAATCAATTTTGACTCCTTTTATCAGTTGTCAATGAATCAACCAGCTTTGAGAATCACGGAGATAGGTTTCAATTAAATATATCTATATAACATTTTATTTATTGGGTTCTGAATCACATACCAAACACATTATTCACAAGAAACTAACCTTCGAATAAGTGCATAATAGTTTGCCATTAATCGTGTCTATCTTAGCACGAGAAACTTAAAAGCTTATCAAGTGTTTGTAACCAGTAGCAGGGCTAGTTGTGCCTGCACCTATTGCTACACTTACCAAAGTAGGCTGAGAGTAAAAATCATCCCCTGTGCATACAGTGAAGATAAATAACATTAGTAATCAACGTAAAAATACCTGAAAATTTAACCAAAGTCTTCTTTGCACGGAAACCAGTTATCTTCGTTCTTGACACACGGGGAACAAAAATGCATTTAAACGGCAACTCAAAAAGACCAGTTCTTTGGATGACCGCGTGTTCCTGCGTGTCTTGCTGCAGGATGATGTTGCTGTATTCAATAGCTCGGCCAAGACTTTTGAAGCTGGTCCTGCACTCGTAAGGTCTCGTATTGAAGATGATGTGTGTTGAGTTCTCGCTGGCCCGACACTTGTCTGTTCTCAGATGGAGGTCTGTCGCGTTGAGTTGAGGAACTGATGACTTCAGAAGAGCAACTGTGATTAGTTTTGGTGAGCACGATACTGAAGCCTTCACTCTTGCGTAATCTACAAACAGAATTCAAGAACCTTTTGCATAGCATATATTACTGACTTTCTTATAAGAATGTTAACTTCATAATGGCAATATTATGAATTCACCTGCTTTCAAGATTTATCCCAAGGGAAACCACCTTCGAAGGAGGAACCCCCCCCCCCCCCAACTCACCAAGGTTTAATTGTCTTGCATCCCCAACTGTAAACGAGCAAAGCAAACTCAAACAGATGAATAATCTGAAACAATATTTCTCGACGTTAGCGACATGGTTTGCTAAATGTATAGTAGTGTGGTATCATGGCTGCTCATATAGTCTGTATGCTAAGTCTTTAATCAGTGATAAACAAATTATCGGTCAGAAGCGTTTAGTATTTTTCAGGCCTTCCAACTAATGAATATAATTCTTTAATATTCAGATAACCCCGAAAACAAAACTAGTTTCAAATAAGAAATTCCTTTACCGAGTGATCTTTTTCCTCGCACAGGGTGTCCAGACTCACCACAGGCCTTGTTGGCACATTTGGACGAAACGACGTTCTTGTGACAAACTGTGAAATGGCACTTGACGAAAACCTTGTTGGCGCCAGTGGCCCACTTTCTGTAATCGATGAAAATTCTGCTGCTGTTGGAGGAGCGTTGCATAAACACGTGTTTGTCATTCTTCACACAACTAGGTAAGAAAGAAATATTTACTTGAATGTATTTCTCAATTCATTTATCCTTAATATCAACAACATTCGGGATGGCGAGCAAATCGGACACATAACGGAGCATATAAACCACTCAGGCATTCATATGGCACACGTACACTCATCAGAGTGGTACATTACAAAGGAAAATAAAACCAAACAAATCGTCAGCAATTTTAGGAGGATTGCTGACCTTCCGATTCATGGTAAAGCTAATGTCAAATCAATAAACAATTTATCAACTCAATAAATCACGAAGAGTTTTTAAAAAAATTGTACTTACTCATTTTCGACAAGCACAACTTTAGTCTTCGAAGAAAGCGAGGGTTTCACTTTGCAATGATCGACAATGAAGGATAGACTCGGAGACATTGGCCTAACTAAAATATCCAGATTTCCATTTATTTCCACGGCTTGAATATCCAACGGGACAGCAGGGAAGAAATCAGCGAAATTCGAGTCAAAGATGACTTTTTTGTTCAAGTAGTAATTCCTGCTGATCGTCACACTCACAAAGCGTCTGTGATTGGCTATAAATAGCGACCGACTCGCTGAACTACCTACTTTCTCCTTGTACTTGCATTTGAGTGGCACATTGAAGATTTCCATGCCATTCACTCGGTAATAAATCGTATTGCTGATTTCAACCTCGCCTCCCGTGCTTTTCGACAGTGTGCCACATTTGCCTCGTTTGACGTTCAGAAAGAAGTGGGTTTTGTTCAGGTTTGCGATGCAGTTCGGGTCGTCGAGTTGGAAGTTTTCTGACTTTGAGGTGGGCAACATGTCTCTTGCGATCGCCACGTTTATCGTATCAAACATGCATCGTTTTGTAAACCCTGAAAACATGAAATATCACATGAAAAATTGTCAAATTCACTTTCATATATTTCAACTTTTAAAAGCACCATATCATGAACTGATCGGCCTGAAGAGCTTATTTTTACTGCATCTTGGAAAATATTCCCCTGTTGCATAAACCCTGAGGAGGGTGAAAAAGGAACTTCCCGATAATGAAGACCACCCTCGTTCATTTCACCCCTTATTTTACAAGCAGCATTGTTTATAAACCTTCCATCCCCTCTCTGTTTAGCTCTTTATCAGACCTCTCACTTGTAAACACGTTGCTTGATGCTGGAGATATATTTACGTAAATATGTACGTAACTGCGTAGGTCGAAACACTATGCGTGCTGACATAACATCGAGGGCTGGCCTAGAAGGTCTAGAAACATATGTAAACCAAAATATTAATTTTCATACAAACATTTAGATCCTATCAAAAACAGTAGAGTACTACAAAGTTCACCTGTGTTGACTTTTCTTCTTGAGGATCTGAACGCTCTTCGTTTCCTCGAACTCCTTGGCTGACAGGATCTCGCGCAGACCGACTCTTTATCCTCGGAATCACAAATCGCAGCATCACAATGCACAAAGAACATCGCATCCGGGTAGCCACGGAACCGGAAGGATTTTATGCTGAATCTGAATGATCCGGCCGGAGATTTGTAGAACTGGACGGTCTCGTCATCTGTACATCTGCCAATAAAAACATGTAAGTCATTATCGAAGCAAAAATAATAAAAAGTCAACCAATGCCAGCAAAGATCATATTCAGCCACTTTGAGTCTTTGGAAAGACAATCACATTACCAGACTCATCAGATGACATTGAACGGCATCGAGAAGGGTTGATGCTTGGGTGGGTTCGAAAATGCAACCCATTACTTAAGGTTTCTGCATCATTGTTAGATATTGACCCTGTGTGAGAGTTGAATTGAAAACCTTCAGAAAATGAGGCTACTGGTATGACAGAAAGACCTTTTATTTCATATATTATGTTACATCAAATAAAATGTCCGATTGCAACCAGGGTGATAGAATAGAATGATCATAGAAGAAACGATGGAATCTTACCCGTCCTTGATGAAGACATATTGTACAGTGTGTTTGGGGTCCTTGTTGGGCGTTGCGTAGCATCTTGATGGGCTGATGGTGAGGAAGCTGTCCGGGGACTTGATCCTCATTTCGTAGTAGATGTCAATGGGGTCTGGACTCGACAAGATGACAACGTCTAGGAAACAGATAGTCACATGTTTCGAAATCAGTATGATGTTTATAGAAAGAAGATAACGAATAAAATCATTTAGTCAGCCTCTTATATTTTAGTAGAAGCGAAGGTTGAGTGAGTAAGTTTCTGATTAACAATATACCTCTTATTTTTCCTGTTTGCAAGGATGTACAGTAGAATCCCGATAACTCAAACATGCGATAACTCGAAGTCTCGCTAACTCGAACAGCTTTGGCGTTCCCCTTGAGCCTTATTAATGTTATAAAGGGCCTCGATAACACGAACATTTGATAGCTCGAACCATTTTGATCGTCCCTTGCTTGTTCGAGTTATCGGGATTTTACTTTATGACAACATCATTGTAGAACGAAATCATTGAATGTTAGATGGTAGCTCTGTTTTCATACAGAAGAGTCATCACTTCCTGACTCATTACATGAAGGTGTAGCTCTATTTTTTGATGGAAGAGTAATGAAACATTTAACATTTCAATATCCCCGCCTCCGTAGCACAGTATGTAGACAACTGCATGAGTGACTCGATCTTTTAAGACTCGATTTCGCAGAGTTAGGAAAACATTACGTTGGCACGGTCATTTACCGGAGAAAGGTTAAGAAAACCTGAAAATTGAGAAAGGATTCCCACATTTTCAAATCAAATGGCATGAAAGTGCTGTCTAATAGCATTGTAAAGTGGTAAATTCTAGCTGCTTTGAAGTCTTTTTGGTGCTTTTGGGATTCTTGGGTAAAAATAATGATCAAATTTCTCTAAGCTACAAGTCAAATACGAAGATACTTACCTTTAATTGGATCTGTAAATTCCTCGTTTTTGTACGCTTTTAACTCGAGGGAATGAATGCCAGAACTCTTGAGGGGCTTGCAGAGAATCATCGTCGTCCTGACTCTGAAAGCTCTCGGGGCCTTGACAGTAACTCGTGCGAAAATTCCATCCATTACAGGAGGGCCTAAGCCAATCAGCGTCGGACACGTCATCAGTCGAGACTTCATCCTGATCTTCACTGATTTTGTTTTTACTTTTCTGATAACGCCGTTACGAATACGAGGTCCAATCGCAACAATGTGCTCGCATTCAATCTGTTTCGAGGCTGCCCGCGAGAACCTTGGTTTTGGGAACTGGAAGTGCGAGAAAACGCAGGAGAATTTGATGCTGACGACTGGACAGGTGTTGACGTAGTTGTCCATGTCTGGGTAGCCGGTCATGAGGGTGTTGGTGTAACTGATGCCGTTCCATTTGACGCTCTTCGTCACCCCGCACGATCTGTATGGGGTTGATGCGATGAAATGGGTTCTGTTCTCCCCGCCTGCAAAGTATAAGAAACAATGGGCTTCATCTCACGATTATTCATTCCAACAGCAAATAGTTATTCACGGTGGAAGGTAACTATAGCTCTACGTTTCTATCATTGAATGGTGAAGTGATTCTCTGCTTGTGGTCCAGGGCATTTCTGATGAGATAATTTCTGGTAAGATGGAGCATTCGTTCGTTGGAGTTGAAGATACTCCCTATTGCAGGCAAACGCTGGGAATGTGGAACCAAGGGTATTTTAAAGTAATAGATATGATACGAAGTACTGTTTCATATTAGCCAGGTGGTGCATCCTTTTAGTGAATGCCTCCGTCCTTCTTGTTCCAAGCCCGTAAGGAGCCTTCTAACTTTATAGTAGTGAGTATGAAAAAAACAAAAAAAAACAAAACAATTCCAAGACATGTTGCAGGAATATTTTGCTTGGCTCAAAGCAGAAGCTGTTTTAAGATGAAAACATTGCTAGAGAAAGAGGCTCCTGAAAGATAGATTGCTTGCATATTTAAGAAACACTAAATGAGAAAAAGATCTGAGCTACACCCACCGTAGCAAGCTGGGTCCATGAAATGCAATTCGTCCCCAGATTCGATTCGGGTGAACTTTGTTTTGTCGATGATAACTCGTAGGCCATCTGGATAACACTCGACGATTACATCTTTAGGGTCAATACCCGTCACCTCTTTCGTTGGCTTCACTTTCGGGAATGAAAATTGAGCTAAGATGAAAAAAGAGAAAAATGATGGAGTGTTAATCAAAAACTTGTTTAGATAAATCATCTCAAACATTTGAAAGAATCACGATTAAGCCAGAGAGGTGATGGTTGAAGAATCAAATCGAATTTTGGACTAGATTCATACAGCAACAGGCATGTCGCCAGGTCTTTTTATCTTATTATCATCGTTATTATTTATTACTTATTATTATTATCATTATCATTGTTATCATTATTATTATTGTTATCATTATTATTTATCAGTCGAGGAGGCAAAATTTCGAAGAAAAAACCTTTTTTGAGGGGAGAGGGTTTAATATGAAATTGGGTCTTATTTTTTATCATATTTGAAATCAAATCTTCATCCAGTTTGCAGTGCAAAGCTGGCATCACTCACAAGAGAAGTCTTGGCCTGTCACCATACTATGCGGGCAACCACATTTCTCGAAAGTCACCTAGTGCAGCTACCCACAGATCGATTCTGGCAGTAAACTTCCAATAAATCTGCAACAATGCTATGTTTGTAACTCTTTGTAATTAATTTCGCAGTGCTGCTATCCAAGATGGCACCAGGGGAGGGCTAAAAGGCCTTATCCCATTTAATGGCATCTATAGGGGGAATTCCAGGCGTGGTCTAGTATGAATCTACGTAAATTTCATACTCAAAAACGTTAATATCAACCCCTTACCGAAAGCTTTGTATTCTAGCCTTTCTAGAAAGATATTTTTAATGCCATCCTGCAGAGTAAAAAGAAAGGAGACTGGCTCTCTGCAACTTAGCTACAGAGAGTCGGTCTCCTTCTTGTTTCTCTTCAATATCGCTCTGTACTCTTGTACCTCGAGCACTACGCTGGGCGTTAGACAACACAATCGCTATAGAGACAATATTTCGACAATTTTTAATGGACTTCTGCTGCTAACTTTATCTAATTCCGCTATCACCTTCTAAAACCTAAAAAGTGCTTGCATCATTTACCCCTCAGAGTATGGTGGTTGCGAAATTCTAGACGCCGGGTTTTACAAGGGTAACGTTGGAGTACCAAGTTCCCTTGAGGGATTAGTCCGTTGTTTTCTATCGAAACAATGAGCTTAAGACACGTTTATAACGCTGTTGCATCGGACCATTCTTCCTGATTCACACACATCGTTGTAGGTGGCAACATCCTGTCTTTCCTGGAGTGGCAGTCTTGAATAAACAATGTCAGTATCAACTGTTTGAAGTTTTCCTGAAATGTCCTTCATGCTGAGGCGAAATAAATGACACAGGTTCTGTTCGTGTCGTTTAGCGTTTGGAGGCGTTTCTTCTTATTTTTATCTAATAAACACGTTGACAACATCAATATCATTGCAGTTGGAACAAAAGAAACGCCTCATAATCTACAACAGTAAATTAGCATATAGCAGCATTAGGTTGTGATGCGGGCGTTTGGGTAGAATTAGGCAATTATTCCCCTGTAAGTGGGAAATGGTAATACCTAATAGTACCCCTGATACTGGCTTTCTATTGGGAGCATTATCGTACATTTTCAACGAATCATGAGATTTTAGATTCAATCCAATCGAATCGCTGCAGCATTGTTTCCCTGTCAATGTCGTACTTTTGTGCTAAGAGTTTGGGGCGAGACATGAGGTGGTGAGTGAAACGACACGGAGAGATCGACTGTGCCCTTCCTTCCAAAGGTATTAGTGGACTAATCTTGCGATTATACCCATCACCATGTCTTGACGAATCGAAATTCCATAGTTACCCTCAAGCTAAGATTTATTCTGCTGAAACCATGAACTTTGTCCAAATAAACGTTGCTCTAAGCATCAGACAAACTGCCCTTCTAGCCATGGTCTTAGAATCTAATTTCATTAGCTTTGAAATCGAAAATACAGAACGTTGGTAATTGAAACGAGGTTAACTCAAAAGTTTATCCCGTGGAGTTTGAAACCACAATGGTGTTACAAATCAAATCGGATTTTCTGGGCTTTGGAGCTTTTGAATTTGTGATTTGTTTTTCGATTATAGAAATGATTTATATCTTGAAAGGAAAGGATTACTTTCATCTTTAACAGAGAGAAAGAAAAACTTAATGCTCTGGATGTTTGTGTAGGGTGTGATATGAAGCATGTTAGGCCCTTGAAATTGCACGCCTTTCAGCCTCGGCATGTTTGTGGCTAGTGATATTAAGTTGAATGCAGATCTGGAAGTTCCATTCAATTAGAAATCAGTTCTTTTTACCCAATTAATGGTTCATCCTGTTCAACTCACAACTTAACAAAAACCAGTCAAGTCTGTAACACAAGCTTTCTAAAAGTGTCTGCATACGAAAAGCACCCGTAAGACGTCACGCAAGAACCGGGAAACAGGCTTTGAGGCACCAAATTTTCTCTTTATGAAACAGCTGAGACGTTTCTGATCTGCATTATAGCCTGTTGTGCCATTTTTCTCCGGATGGGCCTATTTTGGGGTTTCCAATCTTCTCCTGGCCTAGGCCCGAGAAAATTTGAATATTATTCAAAGCTAATGCTCTGTCTGATTCAGCAGTAAAATTCTTAGTGAGCTGCGAACGTGTGAACTGCACTTTAATCTGAAGCAAAACCACTGAATGGTGCGGTGGAGAATTGTAAGCTTCTCAAAAAAGCATTTTTGCAGCCTGGCTGCAGTCTGGAGGTATGAAGAATTTGATTTGATGAATTTGCTGCCAGGGAGGTAACCAGAAGCAAAGGGGGGGGGGGGTATTGAGTACTTAAAGCACGTATTCAAATGTGGGTATGTTCTACACTCTACTTTTGTAAGAACCAGTAGATTTGATTTGAAGCTGGCTGTTCTTAAATAATTCTCTATTTTCAGCCTGAAACTTTCTTAAATTGTTCTTACTTTATAGTGATTTGGAAGCCTGTTTCGCCATCAGTTTTGTTATTTGGTTCAAATTTGGACCCTCTAGACAATCTGATACATCTTTGTGCTGTCAATCTGCTTGTTTTGTAATTATTTTTCAGTGTAATGGTTTTTTCGCATAATTCTTATATTGACCTGAATTTCGTCAGCCATGGTTTGTTCTTAGCTTATTCTTACGTTTTAGCAAAAGTTGAGGCTTTTGTTCTAATAAAATTGTTCTCATAAAAAAATGGGTAACGCATTTAGTGACAACAGTCCTACCTCTTATTTAGAACAAAGAGGTATATACACGCATTATTTTTTATTAGAAATTGCTTTATAAGCAAGTAAGTACTCGACATGGCAAAAACTTAAGCGATTTCAGTTCTGGATAGAGGAATGCTAAGTAATTTGAAAATATTAGTTCTGATCCAATAGGCAATGAAAATCGTGCAGCAGCTATAGAGAAGTAGGTTACAGTGGATATCAGTGCTCCGGCACACTTTTGTATGTAAGATACCATCAACATTTAGTATCAACAACTTCTGAAATAGTTTTCTATGAAACCAATTTTGTAAGTAAAAAAGCTAAGCAATTGCTAAGCAATTTTGAGTACTCAAATTTACTTTTCAGCTAAGCAATTTATAGTACTGGGCTGAAGCTGGAATTACTTATAAAAAAATGCGTGTAAAGTGAACTGTTTTGTTAAACCTGGGGCTTATTTTGAATTTTGCTCATTCGATTACCTCGGCTACGTATAAATAGTTTCTTAAAAATCGATGTGTATCACACAGTTGAATCTTATACTATTCCCGTTTTATATATTAGCACACACTTATTAAGAAAATGGAGGCTCAATTTCTAAGGAAAACGATAGAGATAATAATAACTTAATTTGTAGAACAATAGAAAAATTAGGATTATTTATATCAACAACGGATAAATTTTACTGGTTCTTTATAAAAATATGACGACGTATGTCGTTTATGGAATTCTAAGAAAATTTTGGTCAACAATATGGGGAAACGTAAATTTCATAGCACTGGGTACCCCCTGTCAACCTAAGATACTGTTTAAGTTGAAAGTTAAACAAAACTGCTTTCATTGTCAGGCCAAACAAAAAACTCTACTAAACTTCTATAAACAATACTAACACTTCGGATAATGGGGATAATGGCTCAAATCCCCACCATACTTTACATCACCATCTCCCATGCTTAACATAAAATCAAGCATCAACAACAACTTCCTTAAACATTAACAATAACAAGTTCTGACACAGCTTGAAGGATCTCAGGCTGTCACGGATATAATTTGGCCTACATATCTATTCCTAAAAAAATATATAACAGACTTTGTCCTTTATATGCTTGATTATTTGAGTGAAGCTTTCCCCGCGGGAGGATTGAAAGTCGATCTCTTTGATTTCGTACAAAGGAAATGGTAATTAAGACGTTAGGCTCAGAAGCCTTACCCCCTTCAACTTCAAATAAAATTTGAAACTTCAATGTAACTCGAAACTTGAAGTCTCTTTTGAGTTTCTACTTTGTAAATATTTTCTCATTTCATTTCATAACACATCAATGGCAGGTTTGCATTGTTCTAAGAAACTATTAAAATATCAAAATTTTCAGCCATCATGTCTATCAGGTTTACAGCATTTCTTAAAGCCTTTATTGCTACAGTACGGTGAACAAGGTTCAAGTAAACAGAAACGTTCTATTAGAAATTATTATAGCAACCTAGTTTGATTTGTACGAAAACCTAAGGGAATTCTGTTTTTCTACCCAACACTCCATTGTTTAAAAGGAGTATATGAATATAAATTTTGCTTGCACGCTATTCAAAAGCAAGGACGAAAATGAATACACACAAAACAGAATCTTACACCTTAGACAGGTAGAGTTCCTTATCATCGGTTTGTGAAAATAATTACTCATAAACAGTACGCTTATAGACAATGTAACCTTTTGCACCCTTGGAGCACTTTTATGACAACTTTCGGAATTCAGCTTTTTCCTTGAACAGAGACATGTAGGAGAATCGCAATAAATAGAAAAAGAAGAACATATAATTCACGTAGGTAGAGAAGCTTTCAAAAAAACCACAAATTCAATTCGCTAAACACTTACCACTTGAAAGAGCCAAAACTGCTGAGATAATCACGGCAAACGTTATCGAGAGCATTTCGCAACTTTCACAAATAAAGTCTCTTCTCCTTATTTCTTAAGTTGTTATCGAAACCTCAGAAATATCTTGATAGATATCTTCATAAACAACCAAAGCAAGTGGAATTGTTCGCATTTAATTTTGAAGTTCCATATGTTTGTATTTCAGCTTCAAAAATGGGATTTCTAAGGATTTTTTGAGCTAAAGAAAATAAGGATTTGACTGTGATCCGGTGATTTCTCTTCTAAGCCTGTGTGATGAATTGATCGTAATTAAATTCGGCACTCCAAATCCGACACAACCACTCGGAACCAAGTCCACCGCATTTGTCTCGAGTGGGGAAAAATTGGAGTGAGATGACGGGGGTCGTTGACAACTCAGAACGATACCATATCCCAGTTGATTGGTCATAAAATGACTACCAGATGGCCACGAAAGATAGGTATTGATCTATCCTATAAAAAAGTAACCGAAAAATTGGCCCAGGATTTGCAGATCATTATATTCCTTTGTTTTCCATCTTGAAGCATAAAAATTTATTGTTTAAGCATGCGTTTCGGTTGCATTCGATTCACATTTTATTGTGGCCTCCTTTGGGTCCTCAGGCTGCTAAGCAACCAAACAAATTGATTGGGAAGAAAATGGCGACTGCAAAAGATGACGAAGGACCGTTCTACTTTGAAAGTATCCTTTCCTTTCTCTATTCTTACCAGCTTTAGAGATTAAGGACTAAAATATCATATGCTCTTTTTTTATGTTAAGTCTGAAAAAAGTGTAGAAACTAGCTAACTAGTTTCATCCTAAAACATTTTATGTAGGCCTAAAAATGAAAATAAGGAGGGGGTTTTAACTTTAAGGCCTACTCGGACCGGAAAAAAGGGTAATCTGCAAGCTCCTACTCGACAAAATACTGAGCGTGCCTATGCAAAAAGAATTTTTGTGTGCATTTAAGAATTAGCTGATGTTTGTTTGCAGTGCCAGTGTTCTATCTGCTGTAGTATAAAGTGTGAAGAGGCCCCCCCAGGGGGGGTCTGGGTTCCCATGTTCCCTAAAAAAAATCAAAAAATCTCCCTTGTTCCCAATAATATTTGTTGAATATTCCCTAAAAAGGAAATGTTGAAATGTTCCCCAGTTCCTTAAAAGTAGTCCTTTTTAAAAAGTAGTTCCTTGAAAGTTACCAGATGTTCCCGTGTTCCCATTAATAAAAATGGCAAGTTCCCTTGTTCCCCAAAACCCGAAGTATAATTTCTGAGCAGCTGCAATGTTTTTGTTTGGTGTTGCCATATTGCATTCAGCAAACCACTATCTAGAAAAAGGCTGGATGAAATATACCATCTTCCCATTCCTGGAGAGAGTTTAAATATTACAGTCTGCAGAGCACGCTCGGATTCGACAAGATCTTGCAGATGTATAAGAGCCGATTTTAGTCCAAAAGAGCGCAACCAATTTTTTGAATTAATTAACAAAATTCTTTGAATTATAAGTCTTTTGTATTGCCTGCAATATCTAATTTGATAGAGGCCCAAAAGAAAAAAAAATTATTAACATAAGCATTGTGTCGGCTGCACTTCGTGAAGCTTGTTTAAGTGTGGTTGATGTTTGTCATGTAAAATTGGCATTGTCATCCCAAAATTGCAGCCTAAATATTTGAATCTTGGGAGGTAACTTTACATCTTCTGCAGGTTGGTAAAAAATTCTCTTCAATATTTTATCCTGACCTGGACTAAAAGCTTCTGTGTGTGATTAAGGAATGGTAAATTAAGATGATGATGTAAGTTAAGACAATAGTTCACTGCGTGACTTCTGCACGTGTGGATCCCGCATGTGCAAGTTCAACAACAGAAAAATAGTTGGGTTTTTCAATGTTCCTTAACCGAAATTCAGAGGCATCCATTCCCAATGACAGCGATGATGAGTTTTCCTATGAAGAGGTACAAACTTATGCCATCTTCTCCCTTTTCAAATTTGATGTAAACAGAAACTGTTTGGGCCAATATTCTATGAGGGCCCTGTTTTGCAGGAGACCTACTCTAACTTAAGTCTAAAAGTTTCTTATTTCTTCCTAAGTTTCTAGTACTCAAAGTTTCTGAAAAGTTTTTTACATATTTTATGTGATTAATCATGATGCAGGTGATTATGCTCTGCAAAATGAATGTTTATGAATCTACCAAAAAAGTGCAAGAAATGCCTGGAGGCATGGATCGTGCAAAATTGTGTTTTTGTTCAAATTTCTAGCTTAGATGCTTCTTGATTCTGAAAAATGGTCTACATTACAATACACATAAGTTTTGAAAGTTTCTTAATTTATTGGGGATTCGTGGAAATGCATTTTGACAAAATTTGATAGTTTGATGTGGATTGGATTGGAGATGATGAATACAGCTTCAACCAGACTTATGGGCATCAGCTGTCTTTAACAATTTTGTTGGTTTGAAATAACATGAATGGGAGTAAATGAAAACACATCCTTAAAACTAGTTGTCAGATTGGCTGAAAAACACAATGATACTAAGCAAGTTTCTTGAACAAGCATAGCTTTCTCCTTTTTGGTCTTGGACAACACGCAATGGTGTAACAGGGGTGGTCAGGTCTCTCATGAATTACGCACAATAGGGCCCTTAAGCTGTATGGGGAAAATGGGGGCTCGGAAAGAAAATGTTTGAGGCATGCCCATTTCCATGCCAAAAAATAAACATGGTTAGTGAGGGGTGTAGGATAACCATAAAAGCATAATATAATCAAAATCGCAAAATGAAACAAATTTTGGGGCCCCTCCAGGACCTCTCTTACTTTGGGGCCCTTAGTTTTGGAACTAAGGTGCCCTAAACTGTATTATGCTACTGCATGGGGTTAGTGTTTTTCAATACCAGCCAAGGAGCAGCCCAACAGGATGGATAAGACATAATGAATAAATATTTGCAACTTGTTCTTAAACGTCTTGAGTGTGATTTGAATTTCAGGTGGCTGAAGATGACCAGTTTTCAATATCTGGTGAGTTTTCAGCTCAATATTTTCAACTTTGCTTTACAGAATAACTTTTGGTGTATGTCTTTTGATAATGTATTGTGCACACAATCAAAGGTGCTCTAGCTTTATGATATATCTAATTAGTAGAAAGAAATTCTGCCAGGGCTCAGCTTCAAACGTGACTTTTATCACAATCTACTCTCTCCAAAAAACTTGGTTTTTCAGCAACATTTAAAGATGAAAATTATTACTAAAATGATTATTACTGTTAGATATCATATAGCTACTTCCTGTTATGCATTTTATTTTGGCTTTTACTTTTACCTTTATTTTTGTCTTTATTTCAACTTCATTCTTATTACTATTCCTATCTTTATTTTAATATTTATTCTGCTGTTTTTCTTTACTTATTCTTCTTGTTGATGTTGCTGTTAAGAATTCGATTCATGTTTAGCGTGTAATTTAACGAAGGGAACTTGGCTTGATAGCTCTTCAGACTTTTTTCCAAGTGTCCGAAGCTTATTTTTAATATCATGGAATTTGGTGGTGAAATTTAAGTTCCTACCTAAGCTGAATTCTTAATTGCATTTTCATTGTATAGATACCGAAGAAGACTTAAATGCTGTGGTGAAATCAGCAAAAGAAAAGGAGCTAGATGAACTACTTGTGGTAAGTAGTTAGACAATTCTAGAATATTCCTTGATCAACACCAAACTTGGGAATGATGCGGAAATTTAGAAACATAGCAAAACCCAATAACCACTAAAGGCTTTTGTCTTCCACTCATTAGAGTTGTTTATCAACAGTCTTTGATCGTATAGAACCTCAGGTTGCTGAAACTTACTATAGTCAGAAAGAGAATAATAAAGAAACCTAGCGAATTATTATTCCCAGTTTTCTGAAATCTTTGTCAAGTTCTACCTCTTCCAGTTTTAATTCTCGCTTAGCCTCGAGCATATTTTTTGGGTTCGATTTTAAACTTTTGGGCTTCCAAAACAGAATACAGTTCCCAAAATAGTAACTCATCAGACATGATCTTACAAGTCGGAAATGTATTATCATAAGCCGGTTAACTCATGGCGTCAGGGCGTTGGTCTATAGTTGGCCAGGTTCCAAGCTCGACCTCGATATCATGCAGAGGAATGTGACAATGGTGGCTGGCGACTTATGAGTAATAAGTACTCAAAATAGAATACTGCTCCCTGGTTTGATGTTACAGGAATAAAATACACCTGCGACTGAAAGAAATTAGACCCTTCTCAAGTCTATCACTATAGTGTCTGCTATGCTAAATATATCTGAACATTTTTAGGGAAAGATAAGAAAAAGTGGTTTGATTTTGAAATTAGAAACTTCCAGGCCTTGTTGCTTATTACTGACGTGCTGCTCATTGAAAAAGCAAGTGTATATGTATGGGAACGTGGTGTTTTCATTGATTTATTACATGCCAACTCCCCAGTTAGCTGAAGGGTGAACTAAGTTTCTTTACTTAAGAAGACTTGTAGTGGAGGGAACACCCCCTGGGAAACGGTAGGAGAAAAACTGCCGTTGTGTGATGATATATTGAGTGTAATTGACCCTATCGTCTCTGGTTTACCATGTGATTGAGTTGGTTTTGTGAATTACGCAGATGAAAATCCTCATTTAATGCTTTAGCCATTTACATAATATGGCAATCATCTTCTTTGAAAGCAACTGATAGCAAAACTTTTCAAACCGTCACCAAATCGTTCCACGTTATTTTGTCTCAACGAATTCATGAAACGAGTTTACAAGAATATTTCCTTTACGAACATGTTTCTAATCATTCTAATACCTTTCCCGATGACTCAAGACTTCAAAATTGCAAGTTCTCCCTTGCTGTCAAAGATTAATCTTATTTTGATTTTAGGGTGACAATGAAGAAGCTGTTGTCAAAGTTACCAGGGTATATATTTTCCCTTTATTCCTGAATATATTAGTTAACTTGTAAAGAAGCGAGACGAGGAAAGTCAGTGAAAGTAATTTGTGTGCATGAAAATGACGTGGGTAGGGTTCGAACCCACAGCCTCCGAACCCACAACCTCAAACCCAATGCCAGTTTCTATCAAAAAAAATGTTTCGATTTCATAGATAACAATCGTAATTGTCGCCAATTGAGTAAACTTGCTTTTGGAATTAACGTTTAAGATGCTTGGAATAACCCACAATAAGACGAGGACAGATTGAAACAGGCTGATTACAGCAATACGTGACAGGGAACTGAGGCTTTGTTAAGTTAGATGTAACAAACAGGGGTTATTTCCCTTGTGTGATAAATGGCTATACAAACAACTTAATTATTACTAAATTATTGATGAATAATTGATAAAATGATTAATACAAAAACGGCGATGTTATGATCCAATGAAATTTTCAATCTTTAAATAACCAAGATTTGGGATCTGTTAGGTTAAACATATTCCTTGAAGGCTCTTGAAAATACCCCGCGTAAAAGGGGGGCTGTCACTTGATCTTTCTGGGTTAGATAGCCTACTGAATGACGAAAAAGCATGATGGAAAGGGAAAGGCCTTTATCAACTGAACTAACATTGCTTTAATTCTTCATTCATTTATTTGTTCAATCTTTCTGTAGCGGCCAGAGGTCGTTGAAGATTTCGTCAGGAATTTCTTGGTGAGAATGGGGATGTACCGAACACTGGATTGTTTCCAAACAGAATGGTAAGTTGTTTTGCCAAACATTCAATCAATGTTTTGCTCGTCAAATAAGATGACATTCGTAGGATTCGGAATTTAATAACTTCCCACTGATAAAGCTTCAGACATTCTTTTTTGATTTCGACCCCAGAAGCTCACGAACCACAATTATTTCTATCCTGAGCAATGTAATTATATTTTGCCTTGGAGTCAAAATAAGGATCAAAAGCTCCGTTTTGTCTGTCGTCGATAAGCTTTAATTGCAAAATTCGCTTATAAAGAACTGTTCAATTTCTTTTCAATTAAAACAGTTTAATACTGCAGCTTAGGAAATAACTCCAAGAACTTAATTGCCCAATAAACCTCTCTGCATTCCTTCCATACTTCAACCAACCAGAATCTGGAACATCCTTTGAAATGAATCTATATCAACTCTGATTTATTTCAAAAACTAATGATAAAAGAAGACGGCTTAGGCATTAGATTTCTTCATTGTTATCATGACAATCCTTTGTAAATTGAAGATATGTACCAATTGGCATGCAGTAAGGCTTGAAGGAGGGACAGCAATTATTTCATATCCGTCGGCTACCTTGAGACTGGATTAGAATGTACAATGTGATGCCATCGTTTTTAGACAGATTAGTTTAAGGGATAAATTGCTATTAAGAAAATCCATTTTGAGAGTAGCGGAAAGGCCAAAATGGAAAATGGTGCTTTCTAAACTATTCGACTACGTGTGAACGAAGTTTATGTGTCTCGTAATTACTGCGCAGTTCCTTGAGGTCCGGCTGTAGTTGATTTGCCGTCAGATAGGTGGAAATTAATGATAAACAATCTTCTCCTCTTATCAATCAAAAAACAGCATTGAACTCTACTCTCTGCTACTTATTCACGCCATTACCATCGTGGTAAAACTTAACTCCAAGCTCAGAAAGACCCCATTTCTTATTGCTTGTTTTTTAATAGGTATGAACTGCGAGAGAAAGGCCTTTTGATCGAAGAAAGCAGTGAGCTTGTTCCAGATGTATACGTAAGGTATGTTTTGATACGCCTATACCCATTATCTTGAGGTTCCTTATTTCTGGGTTGCCACGAAGAAGGTTACAAGTTTTACATGACCCTTATTAGAGTTTTAAAAGGCTTAGCAAAGCAAACGGGCTCTCAATGAATAGATTTATGCCGACGTGTCAGTCTTAGCACACACTGGCACGCAGTCCAGTTCATCACCACATTTTAAAGGAATCTGAGGTCCAATAATGTTTAATTTTGCTTTACAACTTTCCAATTTCGTTTATCCAGTTGAGTTTTTACCTTTGATGATTTTCCAGATTTTCATGATTAATTTTATTCTCCCCGGCTATCAGCCTATCATACATGAGAAATTCACGAGTTTCAAAATAGAAATATTTGAGATTTTCAAGGAGTGCCATGTTCTTTGATCGCCCTGTATGTCATCTTAAGATTAGCACTTAGATATCCATCCCTTGAGATGGGTCCAATTTTGATCTTGTCAACTATAGAGTTACCATCACAATTTTTGTGCTAGTCCCCTGTGATGTAAGATGAGGCTTATATCCGTAACTTTGGATGAAAATTACCAAACCTTTCTGAATTACCATACCGGAGTAGCTGAAAGTGTCTACTGTTTGGACTTAGAATTTGAATTTGTTCTTTTGTTGACCACCATGTGCTCTAACGATTCTTTTGATTTGCTAATTTGATATTAATAGAATTACATAGTTTTCTTACTGTAGCCGATAATATAAGAACTATTGGTTCTTCTTACAGAAACCAGCAACTTGAAGACTCTTTGAAATCTCTTCATATTGAGAGTGAAAACTTTCAAGTTGCAGCAAAGTAAGACAATAAATTTCGATTTTCCACCATCTTCCTTATCTTGCCAACTCTAAATACCATCTGCTTCTTTTATTACAGAATGACTGACTAGTTATCACATACAAAGTAGAAAATTAGATATTGTGAAAAATCGTTTGGATACCTGAGAGCAATTACCTAGATCGAGATGTTAAAGCTAATACAGGACTCTAGTTATATGTTATTGGACACCCCGTGCTATGCCACCCCTGCTAAGCGTAACCAACCCCTTGCAAGATAACATACCGTCTCCTGGTTAGTCTAACTACTGTAGTAAACGTATAGGTTTTCTGATATGTCTTCAAACGGAGCAGAGAGAAGTTGGTTCTGGAATTAAAAGTCAAAGTTTGTTTAGGAAAAAAGTTTTTAAGAAATTATGATTTGCCTATCTATCTATCCAATAATTTGATTTTCTTCAGGAAAGCCAGCGAGACACACGTGAAATTGCGCAAAGAACGAGACTACCATCGAATGCACCATAAAAGAGTTGTTCAAGAGAAAAACAAACTGATCAATGACATCAAAAGGTATCAGAAATTTAGTATCTTGAATTCATGTTACATTTCCATGTTTTAAGCGGAATGCTAGTGAATTGTTCCTGTGGGAAACAGTTAAAGAAGGCCTGAAACGAAGCCTATCTGTCATGGCATGAAGACTGAACAGATGCAGCATGAGCTTAGGAAGTGGTTTATCTAAACTTCAACATTCGCCGTAAAATCAGCTTAAGACGTAATTCTCCTTTCACAATCGGAGGAGATCGTTTCAAATGCGTAGCGAATCGTTGCGACTCGTTGCGAACGTGGATGATACATGAGAAACAATTACCGTGAAACAGGTATTGAAAATCATGACCTGACATGGATGGACGAAATATTCATAAACCTGAATTGTGTTGCAATCTCTTTTCTACTTAGGTTGAAACAGCACTACGCTTCTTACGAACCAACATTGAAAACTCTGAAACAAAAATACGAGGTAAGTTTTACAATGGCTTAAATTTCCGACATGCGTTAGATGCTAGTTTAACATAAAATCTTTGCATCCCAAATCGAATGTAACATTCGCACTCATCGGACTGCACTTGCTGCAACGAAATCGGTACTAGAGCTTACTTTGACTTTCTGAATGAATGTACCAATAAAGACTTATCTATTGGCATGATTAGCACTGGCCTAGTGGGAAAGATCCGGGTTCAAGACCTACTGGATGCATATTCTAATTACGGGTAGCCCACTTGCGAGAATTCTTCTCCCCGTGTTAGACCATGCCTTGTGAAATAATAATACGAGAGCCTAACTAAATAAGTTTATAAAATTCTAATAGATGACGACAGTTACTGATGAAGATTTTATCGAAACGTTTAAGACAAGCATGGTCTAACTTCTATTTTTTAATTTACCTTGTGAAATAATGTATTCATAAATGGTTATGAAGAAGGATGTGATGCCAAACCCAAATCTCAACCCTGTTGATTGCATCTTGTCACAGAAGCATCGTTGTGATAATGACGTTTTCTGTCATTAGCTAAACTTAGAAGAGAGGCTTCAGAATTCCTTCTCAACTCAATAAGGAAACCAGGCACGTCTGTAATAGAGGCTAATCCACTCGGGTGAGACCCCCTGTTGCATTGGTTTTTCCAAGACTTGACACATCCTTACCAGTTACCGTAAAAGTGACAGACGCTTCGCAGGGTGAAGGTTTTTATTGTTAGATGGGAGAGAAGAGAGTTCCAATGTCACGTGACCTGATCTTGATGATCAAATCTATGATATTGAAGCAGAGTTGGTTGGGACGTGTTGATTTGCTACTAGAAATCGAAAGGGTGATTGTGTGCATCCGGTGCATTTGGGCCCAGAGTGAGAAATGCGTGTTAATTTTCAGCTTGAAGATAGAAAATTGGGTTTAGAACCTCAATAACTATAATAAGCTCCATCATACTAGCTGATGTTTGGTCAACTATGATAACAACGATGTGGCTGGGACATTGCAGAACCACACTGCAGAAAGACACAAACAAAGAAAAACACAGGAAGAAACAAAGTAATTCTGACTACATTTCACTCTTTATCAAACTAGAAACGCAGTTCTATAAAAGTTCTGTACGTCTGGGTGAAATATGGATAAAAACTCTCGTCTTGCTTTTATACTGCGTGATAGTGTTGTGCAGTGCCCCTTCTAATTCATTGTTATGTTTCACAGAAGCGTCTGAGACCATCCTGTGCAAAACTTTTTAGTGGACATCCTTCGTCAAATATCATTATCATGCTGTGATGTGTTTTTGGCAGATATATTCATGAATGAACTAATCATGTGATGAACGAGCTCACAACGAACACCAAGAAAGTGTTGGCCCTGAGATCGACCTAGGGCAACCCAGAATCAAAACGTGAACTGGAGGGCATTGGCCATCTCAACTTTCATGAAAGAGAAATCATGTTATGATTGTTACTATGGTACATCTACTGATGATAATTCATTTCAACAAGGTCCTGATTTTCAACCATGGACGTTGTTAATGCCAAATTAAGTGCAAAGGACAAAAAGGTTGCTAGCTGAAATACCTTTTCTATTTCAGGTCGCTATGAAAGAAAAACTTTTGACCAAACTGGAAAGAGATCGAGCTATCGGACAGGTAATTGAAACGGTCGGCCAGAAAATAAACTTGTGCAGATGCAGAAAATAACATCTGATAGCAAATAAAACTGTCCACACACCAACTCTTAGAAAATATATGATTTAAACGATGTTACAAGAAAGCTTGATAAAATGTCTTTTTCATGCTTTGCTGTTTAACCAGTGGCACTATCAGTGAACTTCCACACGAAAAGCATTTCAGTCCCATCTCAGTTAAATAGGTTGCCTCAGATGATTAACGAATCTCAGACGAACGAATACTGATTATCATTAACTCATCTAATACCAATATAGCAGGTCTTCTAATACCAATATAGCACATGGATAGGATTTAATCTCTTTAGAATTGATAATTCTTTAGAGACTTAAGAGGACATAAAAGGAATGAGTAATTTGCCTTGCTTCCGATATTTTGAAATAATTTTATTCATAAAAGTCATATTATTGTCTGACACCCATCACGACAGTAAACCAAACTTAGGACAATAATGATTTTTGTTAATATCTTGTTTTTAGGTTCAAGGACTGCAATCAACAATATCACAAATCGAAGTTGGCAAAAGCCCAAATACTCGTAAGTTTACCACCCTGGACCTCTTAATTCAGTTGCGTGACAAGATTCAAGTTTATAGTTATGGTTAGATGAAAATCCAGACTAATTGTTCTCTTCACGCCTTAGGGCTCTCAATTTGACGACCTACGACTCTCCTGTACCCCCTTAAACCAATCATTTGTTTGCTAGAACTGTCTTCATCATTCAGAGGAACTATTTTGTTAAACACGTTGTGTGGCATGACAAACATTTCCAAAAACCTAAATCATCCAAATGTCTTATTACAGGTGGAAATTAGAAAAATGGAATATCAGCTGATGATATCTACTTCCATCATTACCTTAAAAGTATCATCTCATGATTGTTTTGAGATTTTCATTGTGAATAGTTGATGTTTATTAGTTTCGTATAAGCCACCACCACTACCAATTTCATTATTTTTGTGATTTCAAATAGATTCAAATAGACGTCAAGATTGTCTCTAGACTGAATTAGAATTTGCTCAACTGCTTAAAGCTGAAAGCTTAATAACATTAAATCACGTTATGTGCAAGTCACAGATCTCGTTCTTTATTTCACTCTGATTAGAGAAGACATATAGATATTGAGTGCCCATTTTTCAATCTTTTTTTTGGCTCCTGTCTCACACAGTTCATTTCAAACACATAATGGTACCCATTCTCTTGATGCTTTTAATGGATATTTATTGAAAAAAGATCTGGTATCCCTCCTTTGTATCTTTGAATAAAGCAGAGGGGCGAGGTAAAATTCCAGATATTTTTCTAGAAGTCCCACATCCTCCTCCAAAGCGGACTGCTGGAAATGCTCCACCGGGGCCTCCTTCGCAGCCACTTGCACCACAGACAAACCCTCTCGTGAGTATCAGGACTTTATTTCTATATATTGAGTATTGTGGATGATTGTTAGTTTATTTGCTTCATTCGTCAATTGATCGTAGTTTTGAATTGGATTCGTTCCATCAAAGGTTATAGAATAGAGACAAACAGTTGTTACTGCAACTGCACCACTGTATTAGCGTAGTTTCTTTTCCAGACCGGCTTTGCCACCAATTCTTTTGAGGTTATTCTTTATCAGTAAGTGAATGGCAATTTGAGGTGTTGTCGAATTTCATCATTTTTCTAGGACACCGAGTTTCCTCCAGATAAAGGCGTGAATCCATTGCTTTCTAAAAACAGAGCCCCATGTGCTCATTTGACCCGCACTGGGGGTTTCAGGCTAACCAACACGATCAATGCACACGATCTTGCTGTCAGTGGGTAAGTTTTGCTTGCTTTGCTAATCATGTTGGCAATGGAGAGACAGCAGTTGTATTACCATTGCACTACCCTCAAGATCAACAACTAAATAGTTTTTCTAAAACCTAATGTCATTCTGAAGAAGTTGCCATCTCATACGAAAGACATGCAGCACATAAAAAGTGTATGATATGCACCTTATCTCACGGTGAAAATTCTCAAAAATACGTTTTCAATCACCGGCTTCTCTGAAATCAACACCAGGTAAGTTCGTCGAATTCAATGAGATGCAGAATTCATACAGCCCGTTAGAATCATGCCTTTCTTGGTACACGCGTTATGCTATTGGATGAATCAGATCTTATGGAAGTCCAAGGCAAATAAACTATAGAAATCATCAAATAGTAAGTCTAAGGCATATAAACTGTATTAGATAAGAAAATATAAGATAATGTCTTGACGGTCTATAAGCAAGAAAGTGCTTATACCATAAGCAGAGCTACATAGAAATCCAAACAGAAACAATCAAGTAAATACCGCTACTTTAAATTTCCTGCGCACTCAATCACCAGATGGTTATAGATAGGATATATGTTATTTGATTTTACAATTTTGATTATTTTCTGCAGAGTATCATTGCATCCCCGTAAACAAGTACTCGCCACAACTAGTGATGACAAGATATGGAAACTGTGGGCTGTGCCTGGGTAGGTTTCAAATCTATGCTATCCAATCGCAAATGAGAATATGTAGGTGTTGTTAAATATGCTATTCAGAGTTGCTCAGATCTGCAAGTCACTTATATGGAGACAAAATGTTCTGCGTTGATGGTAGCGCTGTCTAGGAAAAGGTGAGGTTTTAGGAGAAATCGTTGGAATATTTCAATGGGCCTACTGATAAACGTTATTTTAATGGTAGATGTAATGAAATACCAAGTTTCTCATAATATTTCAAGGTTGAATTATAAGTGGATAGTTATTAACTCTGAAACAGTTTATTGTAGTTTGCGACACGGAAAGGTGAAAACTTGAAGTGTTGGAAGATAGCAACTTATGCATCACTCCTTGGCTGTGTTACTCTTCTACTATCGAATCCATATTCTCGTATTAGTTGTCGACGATTGCATGAATTGCGTGCGTCTAAACGAATGGTTCTTCTTCTTTCAGGGGTGAGCTCATTATGACAGGAGAAGGACACGAAGACTGGGTTTCCGATTGTGACTTTCACCCAGGGTATTCTTAATTTTGCTGCATTTCAAATATATGTTCTTGAATTTAAAAAGTCTTTTACCAATTCTTCCTACATACTGTTTCCCAAAATTTCTGATATAAACGAATTGAAATTTCTATATTGCTTTACGATGGGTGCACATCATCAATAATGCATTACAAGCACTTGTGGGTGTAAAATACTTGAAAGTAACAGGGGTACAAGTGATTTAACAGACACAATCTTTATTTCTATATTGATAGATCTGATCAGCTGGTTCTAAAGAGTCATAAAATCTTTTGAGACCTGCTTGGTAATGATGAATTTCGATATTTTTCAGTGGAAGCAAGTTGGCAACAGCTTCGGGTGATTCCACGGTGAAAATCTGGGACTTCGCCAAAGCACAATGCGTTCAGACGTTCACAGACCACACTCATGCTGTTTGGGGGTGTAGTTGGCACTCAGCAGGAGACTTCTTAGCCACCTGCTCCATGGATAGCACGGCAAAAATCTGGGACTTAAACAGGTTAGAATACTTTCCTACCTATCTGTCGTTCAAGCGAATATATCTGGGGGGTTTTTATCGCTTAAACTGCATTTAGAGGGCATCAACCATGTTTGTGCTGGCTTGCGCCAAGTCAATCCAAGTATTCAACAATTTGATGCCAGTGGTTCCATTTTGTAGTGTTTGAGACCATGGGACCTGGGCGTTTCTTCGGCCTATTTGTAGCAGCTTGTAGATATGGCTATATGTCTAATCGGACTGGGATAATATCTCAGTGATTGATGAAGATAAGAACTGGAAGAACAGACTAGTGAAAGAGAGCATCCATTCCGTTCTATCAACTCCGTGTATCAATCAGATATCATACAGAATCCCAGAAATCTGGTTAAACAATGTCAAGAGCACCGAACGCAACTTTGGCGCCACTAATGATAGAATTTAAGCGCCAATATCTCAGAAACCTCCTTTGAGGTTCACTCAGTGTTAACACCTCTCGATCCGACCTTTGCTTAAATAGGGATGAAACCACATTTCTCATTGCCCGATGATGGGATACGGATCTCTCCCGAAACGTTGCCCCACTGAATATCAAAGGTTTGTCACGATAAGTGGTCACTATCATGTTGAATATTGTTTAAATTTATCTCTCTTGCATTTCAGTTCACGCTGCAGAAACACGCTGCGTGGGCACACTGACTCAGTCAACAGCATTATGTTTTTACCGTTCTCAAACACAGTGTGCACCTGCTCAGCGGACAAAACCATCTCGTTATGGGACGCTCGCACTGGGCTCTGTGCCCAGACTCTGTATGGTCATGTTCATTCAATGAATCACGTGATTTTTAACAACAAAGTAAGCTGCATTTATATTTCTCGTGGTGGATATAGGCTCTAATATTTTATACCATAAAATGGCTGGACAAATATAAGGTCTGAATATATGACCGCTCAAAATTCTGATGCTTGATGGAATTGTGTGGAACATATTTACTACCACTTAACACCCCATCGGTGTAACAGCCTGTTCCTCGTGTCGATCCAATGTTTTTTGATAGAAGTGGTCAATGATTGTATTTTGTCTTTCTTTTAAGTTTTAATGTAATTTCTGGACAGGCAGCTCTTTGAATCCAGTTGCTGAAATAAGGCTGCTCATTTTGAATGGAAATTCTGAAAAGAAGGATTATTTCTAGACAGTTTAGGCTAGAGCGGTTTATGTTCGACTTTTAAGTTACAAATGAAAGTGCAATTTACTTCAATTCCAAGTGATACTCAACGCTTATCGTTTTAACGGTATTCTATTTAAGTATCGTAAATAAATCGAGATAATTCGCAGTGTTAGTGCACAAGAGTACCAATCTAGAGGTCGTGGGTTAGAGTCCTACTCTTGTCATTTTTGTTCTCACAAATTATCTCGATTGATTTTGAAAATCCTGATTCTTCTCAAGAATCACATCACAAATGCTTGCTTATCGATATTCAACATCAAATGCATCGACAAGAAACATGAAAGATACTATTAATTAGCGACAAGCCTTTTCCAGCCCAAGATGTGCTCTTTCTCCTGAACCAAATGGCTAATTCAAATGGTCCCTTTAACAACCCTAACCCTTATCACTGTATTACACTTTCAGGGTGACACATTGGCCTCTTGCGATTCATATGGCATTGTCAAGCTATGGGATATCAGGACTGCCAGTACCATGACCACTCTTGATTTCGGTCCACACCCGGCAAACAGAGTTGCATTTGATCCAAGTACAACTATTTTGGCAGTGGCAAGCAATGATGGAATGGTGAAGATGTATGATATATCCGGGGGTAGTGTAACGTCTCTGACAGGACACGAAGATGCAGTTCAGGCAGCTGTGTTTGATAGAAATGGGGAATTTCTCATTTCTGGTGCTTCAGATGGAACCATGAGAATCTGGTCCTGATCTTCAAACATTTCTATATCCGAAAACTGCTTCATTTCAATACTGTTATCTTTTACGACTAGAATTATTCACCAATTTATTCGATCATTATGTTTGTTAATGAAAGATTTGTAAATAACAGCAATTGAGTTTTGTTAAATCATTGCTAACCCGGTATAGACTGGGTCATGTTTGCAGCAAGGGCACGGTAGGACTCACTGCATCACTTTATATAGTGGTATGAGAGTCATTGTGTGTTTATGTGCTAGAGAGGTTTAATCAATTTGAAAACAGCAGCCAACTCACAGTGCGATTTGTGGAGTGTGTATTTTGCTAAGTTTCTACCTGCAGAGGCATTATGATGGCATTAGTGAACAATTTACTCTTCGTTGTCGATGCTTAGGTATGAAGGCGGTTCATTGGTCTGTCTGCTTGCTTGAAATCGCCACCTATCAGTACATTGTTAAAGTAATTTATCGGAATTTCTATTGTTCAATTTTATTTATTTTATACTAAGGAATGCACATTTGGAAAAAAACTGTTGTATTTAGAATACCATATTTCATTTCATTTTTTTTTTCATTTCATATATTGAATTCAAACTTTTAATTACAAACTACAGTGATAAAATTTAAAAGATAACATAAGTTTAGGACACTTGTACAAAATCAGCTTTAGTATCAATAATGACCGATAGAAATTCTTTGTGGCCAAATTGCTATGATCCCCCTTCAACCCACAGTAGAGTTATTTCCTATTCCTTTCGAGAAAGAAATTTGGTCCTCGGGTCGGGAAGTAGAATTCAAACAATAGACTTTGGGAACAAAGAATTCTCGACCCAATCGAGATCCTTTATAAATACTTTTGCTGAGAACTCTAATGCCCAGTCTTAATCGGCGAGGCGTGAAGCGGACTGACGTCACAGATCACTATCAGCAAGATGGCGGGCAGAAAGAATAGCAAGAAACTTTTCTTCCCTGATGGTGCGCTGCTGAATGCCATGGAAATTGCCGTGGTCGAGTCGGAGAGAAGGAAATCCGACATTCTAAAAGAGCCGTACACTGTCTATCTTGTTGAAACAAGGTCAGTATCAACTACATTCAAGCAAAACACAACAATAACGATGCTGGTGTCCTACAACATAAGCTGCTCAAACAGGGTCTACCACCAAAAGATAATTACTTCGCTGGATTATGAATATTCCCAACCACTTTAATTTAATTCAGCAGCCTATATTCATATTTCATTTTTTCTCTAACTCCTTTTCGCTTTCAAAGCCCTCTTCTAGCTGGCAAAACAGGGTCAGCAGCCACTGCCCACAACAAACAGGAAACGCACTTTTAAATTTAAGTAGGCCTAATCGAGAAGACTATACAATGTGACCTTGCATGATTTTCCAACAAAGCCTGCCACTCTAGATTAAGAAACTTGTCCGGTGAAAAGCGTGAACTTCTCAGGCATGTCTCTGTTCCACTTTTCTGCTTTCCTGATTGAATTTCTGCACTGATTAAACAAATAATTTTCTAATAAGATTAAGAATCCTCAAAAAGGGAATTTAAGCTGCAACGTTCATGACCTCTCCCTTATAATCAATTGCTTATCCTGTTGAGCATTTGTGCAAATAGGCAATGTTTCGTAGTGGGGGTTAATTTGTATACATACAGCAATTGACATTGGGTGCCCTAACTTATGCCAATACTTCTAATCTGATTTACAGGTAAGGTAATTTTGTGTCAATACTTCATTTTGTGCAAATCATTGATTTTAGGCCAATTGAGTCTGGTCTCAGTGGAGATGCGGGCTCGGCATTGTGGAGGCGTTACAGTGAATTTGAGCTGTTGAAAAATTATTTAATGATTACGTATCCCTTTGTAAGTATGCAAATATTGATTTTGGAAGACATCTGTCCATATACTTTTGGAATTATAATTTTATGAATTTCCCATCAGTCTAGCGAGTCAAGAGCATGACTTTAAACATTACTATGCCAAACTTACTGGTCTTTCATCGCTATTGCTGGGTTGAGAGTTATGATACCTACATCCTTTGAGATTTGATCCCGGAACAACTGCTTTCTGCCCCCCCCCCCTAATGGTCAATTGCTTGAAATTATAAAGACCCAAAGAGGTGCTATCATATTGCAACATGAGAGATGTTTTAGGTTGAAAAGCCTTTGCACAGAACTCTAGAATTGCAAGAATATTCAGAAACACACCAAGAGATATCATCTGAAATCTTTTTGCTCGATACTCATCAGAGTGATACATTAGAAGAAGAAGAATGATGTCTTGCCGTATTCCTGATGTTTTGCCATTCCAGAAATTGATGATGTATATATGTAAAGCTGTCTTGAAGTTGATTATCGTTTGAAGTTGATATTTTTATTCTAGATTGTGATGCCTCCCCTTCCAGAAAAAAGGGTAATTTTGGTTTTCTCTTTATTTCTACATGATTTATCATCAACCCTTATGCTAGTGGATTGGTAGGCAGAGATCTTATGTTAATCCCTTGGGACAGTGTTGTCTTGCAATGCCAAACAGCAACTTTCCTAAGAGGAAAGTAATCGCTCTGCTTTCTCTAAGTTTTTTTGCCAGGAATGATTCTTGAGAAACAGTAGGATTTGGAAAATCAATCAAGATAATTTGTGAGAATGAAAATGACCTGATTAGGACTCAAACCTACAACATCTAGATTTGTACTCTAGTGCGCTAGCACTGTGGTAGAGTATGAATTTTGAATTCGCACTAGAGTACAAATCTAGAGGTTGTGGGTTTGAGTCCTACACCGGTCATTTTCATTCTCACAAATTATCTTGAGAGAATGATTGCAAAAACAAAAGCCTCCATTTTCACTGAAAATCAAGAACAAGCTAATAAAAGCTAGTGGTTTTCAGTAAAACATTAGAATAAACTTGAGATTTTTTTGTTTTCTTAAATTATCTTCATAAAATATAAGAATATCAAACAACAAGATAACCACAAAATATGCAAAACAAGATCATTGGTAGCACTTTGTGATATGAGACCAGCGACAATTGGCAACCCTCTTAAAATTGTAATCAGAATCTAGTCACTCAAACCACTTTCACCAGCACCCAGCAGATGCTGAGAAGAAGCATCTCAGTTCTTTAACAGCCACACCACACCTTTCAAGATTTGTGCCTTTCAACAACAACACTTAAGAACCCAAGCACCTCTATTAGAATATGAGTTTTGTTATCACTTTGTTACTTAGAATAAATGACATAGAAAAAACTTTTGCTCTCTCTTTGAGAAATTGAATGAAAAGATGATTCTTTGTTAATTTTTGAATGCTCATGTTATCACAGACAAAACATACAATTGCCATCTTTTTCAGATCAGCATGACAAAACTCCAGTTGGCCACTGATAAATTTGACCCTGATTTCATTGAGAGGAGAAGGCAAGGGTTAGAGGTCAGTTCTCATGTCTTTGATACTTTTTGTTATTGTTCTTATTGCTTTTTTGAGGATCTTTTTGATAGTTTCCAAAATAATGGTGACTTTGTAATTTCTTCTTTTCCAGTGTTTTTTATTGAGATTGGCGTCTCATTCTACCATATCTCAAGATAAGATTTTCATTGGGTTTCTAAATCAGGTAGGCCCCTTTCTTATGTAATTCAATATCTTGGTGTTTGCCTTCTGTCCAGGCATCTTTCAGATCAGCAATTTCTTTCTCAAAAAATTACACACAGTTAAAAACTAATCAAACCCAATACCAAATTAAAAGACAAATGTTTATATCTTTCAGGAAGTGAATTGGAAAGAAAGTGCTACTTCAACTGGTTTTCAGTCCAAGGTAAAACTTCATTGCCTGTTTGCAATTCTCTACTGCATTAATAAATGTTTTTCTTAGTTCTTTTTCAAATTATTTCTTTTTGCTCTTAACTTAGTTACTCAAGTAAGTCCAAGGCAAAACTTGATTGCCTATAAGTGTCTCCATTCTGCATAATTGATTTTCTCCCATGCCAGCTCATGTCTATCTTAGACAGAAGGGATTCATGTACAGAAGTCACGTAAATATAACGGTAGGAATAGAGCTAGAAAGTAGACAAGACCTCTGTTTCTCCAGGGTCCATGTTTACAAAATCATTATACAGACGGCCTTAGCTCTATGCAAGGTACTAAGCACAGACATAGTGGAGCTGAATTTACAATGGGAATTTCAAAAAGAGATAGAAAGTAAATCAGATGCCCATGCTTAGTCTTAGTCTCAGTCACAGATGTAGAAAGTCATAAGACATGTTGCATTCCTGCGCTGGTCATGTTTCACACAGGTTGTCAGTTAGAGTTTTCAAATCCTACTTCTTATGTTCGCCAAATGTAAGATTTTTTGGCTTTTAAATTGAAAAATTTCAAAATGCCGTAATGAAATATTGGCCTCGCTCTGCCCATTACTTGAAAGTAGTTTCCCTGCTGCCTTGATAAATTTTTGAAAGATAATCTCTCAAATATTTTACCGCCTGGCTCTTAATTTCAGCTAAGTCTTGCAAAATGGAGAATGGTTGCCGCGGCAGCAAGCGTCAAGAAACCTGACCAGTGAGTTTTTTCATGCAGGCTAGCTTTCTTATGCCCAATTTCCCGTTTTCATTTCAAATTGATTCACTTCATGCAATAAGTATCATTCAAATCTTTGGGACAATTGCAGTTTAGCAGGCGGCAAGCACATGAAAACTAGATTATCATGAATAAAATTTGTAATTAGCATCGAATCAATGGTGATTCTTTTGAACAACCAATAAGACTGACAGATATTGGGAGAAAATTGCTATTCATCAGTAATAAGGGCCTGGAGATAAGATAAAATGTACGAAATTTGCGAAAATAATACCTTGTTCTTTGTTGCTAGTTGTTTCTTTAAGTGGGGTCCACCGCCCCCAAAAACCTGTTGTTTTTAATTTGTTAGAGTAGCGTTAATGTTCAAAGATCATCCTGACTTGCCATGTGAGGCGTAAAGGCCAGGCCATTTTGGGTCTGATTCCGAACACAAAGTCCCCGCTTGAACAACTTTGAATTGTAATCAGCCTGTGATATTAGTAGACTTCTTCTTTTTTGTTTTTAGTTGTTTCTTTGATTGGGGGTAACAGCCCCTAAACCGCCACTATTAATCATTCAGTATTAGTTGTGTGTGCTTGCACGTAAAGGTAAAAGGAAAGCATGTTGTTGTTGATCGTTGATTTCAACTATGTAACTACGGAGGAGACCAGCAAGTAAACTGCAATCTAGCCAAAACTTCTTCATTGTCATTTGCTTGAAATACCTCTTTGTTTCTGATGTATGTTTTAGTTAAGTTTCTTTTTTGTCTATTAAATTGTGATTTGCCTATTGCATTGTAAGTGTCATATGGTAGCAACCAGACAACCTTGTGTCTTTCCCTGCCATGCATGCTACATTGTTAATTGTATTATTTTGGATACTTGGTTTTAATTCTATTTATAAAACTGATAATACTTTACTCATAATGCTAGAAGATAATACCCTATACTTCTGAAAAAACCCCACCCACGTACTTCTCAACGATAATACCCTATTCTACTCCACACATTTCAGGGTATTGATATTTTCATGAAACCCATAACTTATTTTAGCTCTTCAGGTTCGTCATTTCAGCCCTGATAAGGTAATGATTGTCAAAAGCATTGAACTTTTTGAAATTCTGATGATAATAAGAGTGTTCACATTTCAGACGTTTTGAAGACATAAAGTGTTACAGCGACAGTCTATCGTCAAACATCAGCGCTGTTCTGAAACTGCAACAGGTTAGGAATAATACTGTTATTTTCATCTTAGTTGTTTCAGCCAATTTGATTTTGCTTAGTGACTGACTATCATTCTTTCTTTATTCAGAGCATAACCGACAGACAACTTAGAATTGCAAAGAATCATGGAGAATATGGAAAAATGTTCAGGTATTGCTTAAACCTGGTAGTCACATGCAGGATTTTTAACCGTAACCAAATTAATTGGTGAGAATGAAGAAACCCCAACATGATTCGAACCCGTCATCACTGATTTGTGTCTCAGTCCTGGTGATGGGCTCCAATGGGTAGTTGATGTGATCAACCAACCCAAGTCACTACCATCTCACAAATTGCACCACCACTCACCAATCGTAGAGATGAATCTATTTGGCTCTACACCGACCTACCGAGGGGTGACAACTCTCCCACACCGGGAGAACCATTACGACCCCACCAATATATATGATTGAGAAATAAACTTTGAACAAAGCATGATTTGGAAAATCAATTGAATTATTTGGGAGGATGGAAAATGATCAAAGCTGGGTTCCAACCTGTGATCACTGATTAAGCGCATCAGTTCTCTACCCAGCTATCACGGCGTGTGACTTAATCAACCAGCCAGTCACATCAGTCTCACAATTGCACCAATCACTCAGTTAATGTAGAGACAAACATAGACAGCCTCTTTAACTGCAGACTTGCTGAAGGGTAGCCACTCTCCCACAGCAGGAGGACACAGCAGCTTCCCCAATTGATAGTGTCGAGAAGTAAACTCAAAGAGGTAGGATTTGGAAAATCATAATGTCGCCCTTCGTCATCCTAAACAAACTCATCTTAAGCTAATAAATTACTTAAAGCTAATACATTATGTCATACTGGCAGGTAAACCAGGTCTTGCAATAGGAGACTCTGATTAGTAATTTCGATGATTCAAATGCTTTTCATTGGCTGTAAAGGAAAGGAGCCTAGAGTAAATTAAGCTGAACTAGCCATGACTGTCTGAATGTTCTTTTTGATTACGAATTTATTTCAAATTCTGATTCCAACAAAATCCTGATTAGGAATCTTCAAGCATTAAAATTAACAAAATAAAACGATTTAGAGATGGTTCAAGAGGCTAGATAATCTTGATATTACAAATGTCTGGCTTACCAGGCTTGAATGTGAAAAAGAGTTTTTGTTCATTTCCCTGCTAACAGCTCCTACCTTATTAGGACCCCTTAAATCCTACAGTATTACTCATTAGTCAACAAGTATTTACTTAAAGTAACTGAATATAACTTCGAGTAGAAGAAAAACAAGCTTCTATGTGAAAGTGATGGTCTTGTTTTTCAGTGAATGGAGTGGTATTGAAGGTGAAATGGCAGATAGCCTCCAAACTGGCGGACAACAGTTGGATAGGTGATTGCTATTTTATTATTCTTATTATCCTGATGATATAAACTTCATTTTCGTGGAAAATGATGATTATTGGTTCGAGAAGTATTTTTGATTCTATAACATTTTACTCAGCTTCACTAAGGGTTTGGTTATAAAACTGATTTCTTGTTCACGGTGATCATTGTATTTTATGCTTATGAGACGTAATAACATAAATAGTGTAAATTCAACTCTTTAAATTCTCTTTACGCAGATATAGTCAGCAAATGACGGCAGTTTTAGAAGAGGAGGGAACCGTTTACATCGACCAATTGAAAGAATATTTGTACTTCACTGAATCTCTAAGGTTTGAATCTGCAACTTGAATTATCTGTTTACTGTACAAAAGATAGTTTCAAGATTGATCAACATCACTAATTTACTTCCGTGTTGGGGATTTTTGGCGAAATATCACAAAATTGAATTATTCTTTCACCTCTTCGTAATGATTCGTCGACAATCTGAATCGCTTCGCAACGATTAGCCACAGCATGATAGATACCATTTACGACCAGAAAGCTTCTTCATTTAGATGGATCCCATTTTGACACATACCTCTCCCCCGTCATAAATGATTAACCAATGAACCTGATAGGAAGTATATCTTTCACTAACCCTCTCTCTTTATGTATAAACTATATGTATAAGATATAGCAGGAGTAAATGCGAATCCGGTTTAAACATTTTGTTACTGGTTCTTGTTTTGATTGCAGAGCAATTGTAAAAAAGCAACAACAAAGGCAAAGTGAATTGGAAAAAGCTGAAGAAATACTCAACACGAAAGTCACAAGTCGCAATGCAGTCCAGCAGGAAGTCCAGGCAGAATCGGTAATCAAATTATGAAATGTTTCTTGGCACTAATTCATTGATAGCTTGATTACTCTCAAAGCCGAATTGTTTACCAAAGCACTTTGTTTGTTTAGTTTTGAAATTTCTTTTTGAGCGAAATCGGTAATTTGATGATTACTCTGTCACATAAAGTAAGAGGGGAGAATCAGCTGGCTCTCTGTACTTCCATGAAAGAAAGGTGAATGGAAGCATCTGTTGATGTCACGTTGAGAGGAAAGACCAGTATTGCACTGCTTCGATTGGTCTAGAGCACCCCTAGTCATATTCCTGTAGTATATCTGCCTACAAATCCACTTAGAAGTTGATTAGTTTTCTGTAATGCAAAAAATGATCAAAAATTAGCAGTTCGTGTTCTGCCACGCCTCAGCTATTGCACGTCAAACTCACTCGCTCCCTCTTCATTTGCTTGTTAAATAAGTTAGTGATATCTCTCAGGCACTTTGCTTGTTACCTGATAGTGGGAGACGGATCTCTCCTGAGACTATGCTCTAATGATTATCAAATGCTTTTCATGAGAAGTGGCGACTATCATGTTAATCATTGTGTCTGAAATTATGACACCCTAGTTCATGAGGTTGTATTATTGAAATATTCACCTTTCACCTATTTTCTGATTTTTCATCTTCGAAATCGGTAATTTGTTTTTAAACAGAGCGGTGAATTTGTACCTCCCCCGCCTGGATTCTCGATCAAAGGAATTTCTACCATGATTTTTGGAGCAGAAACGCTTGAAGAAAAAGAAGAGAAACTACGTGATCTTGGGAAACAAGTTGATGAGGCGGAAGAAATTGTAAGAGAAAGACAGGCAGAGGCTAAGTAAGTGGCAGATTTTAATATTTTTATAAAAGCTATCTTCTCACACAAATATTAGATGGCATATATCCCACTTTGATATGCTTAATTTCGGGTTTTTGGCATCAATATTCAAAGCTTCAATTAGTTTTTCGGACACAGCTCGATTATAAACTCTGTTCAAATGCATGCTCTTAAACGTAGCAATATCACCATAAGAAGGGATGCTCGACCAGATAGTCAAAGGTCAAGAGTTTGTGCGGAGAGAGTGTCCCTAGAAATGTAGGCCCATTTGACACTTGGCCGTTTTCAAAATAGAAAAAGATCCTTTAACTTGTGTTATCACCCACCCTCGATAACACATCTTAGTTTCTCTCCTCGAGAACGAGGCTTTTGCTGTCTTTATTCCTTGCGACTGTTGCTGTTACGTGTTCAAACTGCTTTATCTGAAATTACAAACATAAGCCCTTGCTTACAGCTGTCTTTCTAGGTTTTTATCAGAGCATTAATGTCCTTCTCCCTTTTCGTGTTCAAGCTGTGCGGCTTTCTTTCCACGTTTTTAGAGAATCTCGAGCCTGTCTCACTTTCCATGTCCATTACTATTTCTTGCTTGATAGTTCCTTCTTTAAATTATTGAACTCTTTTTATCTCGGCTACAGTTTGTTTGTGGACCGATCTCTGAAGGACTACGATCGCTTCAAAAAGCAAAAGGTTCGTGACCTCACAGAAGTAACGCAGAACTACATCAAAATGCAAATAAAACTCTGCAAATCGGTGAGTGGTTGAAACTGCTTTTAATTAGTACAATGATTATGGGGGCTATTAGTGATCGCCTACCTGTGTGAACGAGGAATGGAACCATCATATCACGTCGACAGGCAAAAGCATTTTAACGAAAGTTCAACTGTCATTTCTACACTCTGCGAATTTCAAATAGGAAACTGAAAGGAGCAAGAAACTTGAATTAAATGCATTGTCCCCCCACGAATAATGATATCAATTCTTCATTTTTATTACCAATCCAGCTTTGACTGGGAGTCGCGAGGGTCATGTGAATTATTTCTGAGACATATCCTCCGAGTGAAGTGTTCAGTCTGCATAGAAATCAGTTAGAATTCCATAAAGTTTAGAAGGTGTGCTGGAAAATGTGCACAGTTTGTCCCGCATCGGTTGACCAGGTGATTTTAGCTTGCTTGCAGCTTTCCCAGCGTATCTCGCACAAAGTTATCCCGACCTCTGAGTGAACTCGGGTTTCTAATATTGTTCTACTTTCTCTAGGGATTGCAGTCTTGGAAGGCCGTTAAAGAAAGTTTCGTGAAACTTTGAAAATGAAATCGTCACTGAACCTTGGAGGAAGGAAATGTTCTTCAACTCGAATAGAATTTTCCAAACTCCATTGACTTTCTTTTTCATTTCGTATCTTTTGTATCAAGATAATTTCGATTATTTGGATTAAGATTATTTTCCTCAAGCTGCCAAATCATGATTTATTTTTGTGGACTGAAAAGCCATTTATGCAACTCAATTAGGTAGGATCATCACATTTAAGAAACGCAAGTTACTGATGTACGCATGTCTGCTGTTTCTTGCCACTTTAAATGAGGTTAATGAAGATAGAGAAAAATTTTAATTCGTTGTAGAATTTTCTATTTTGTCTTGTAACTCTTTTTGTAATTCTTTAACTCTTTAACGCAATTACAATAATGGTGCACTCAGTATCTTGTAATCTCTGAAGTAGACCTCTGCATTTGTTTGAATATCTTGTAATGTCACTAGAACTGCCAAAACACTCAGAGGAAGAAGGTAGAAGCCAATCGATATAATTTGTGAGAATGAAAATGACCCGAGTAGGACCCAGTGTCGTAGTGGTGTCGCAGTGGTGTCGCAGTGGTAGCACTCTAGAGTACGAATCTAGAGGTCGTTGGTTCGAGTCCTACTCGGGTCATTTCTATTCTCACAAATTATCTCGATTGATTTTCCAAATCCTACTTCTCCTGAAGGAAGAAGCCCTAAGCCCACCTTACCTCCCGTCTTGTAGGTAAAATGATCTTTTAAAATCGAAAAAGAACAGGAAAAGTTTTTCCGCAGTTTCAAAAGTACTGTCTTTTATTATAGTTCGTAAATTAAAATTATGATATGATGTTTCCTGACCCTATCTGAAACGAATCGGATTTCCATTCAGTATTCTGCCATTTGAAATAATCGTTTATATTCGCTCTAACAAACCCCTTAAAAATTTTACTGAATACGTCAGAGAGCCATTTTCAAATGTTACCTCAAAGATTTTATCCAATAATATAATCATTCAAACAAAGATAGCTTTATCTATTTTCCCTTTACTCTCACAGTATCGTCTTTGAAAGGTAGAAAAGGAGAGAGAGACGCAGGTCGTGTTTAATATACTGACCAAGCTGCAAGTCAATTAGTAAGCAACCAGGGCTGAAATCACCAAAACAATAAGCAACTCTACGACTCCATGAAATGAATTAAGCAACTTAAGCTCTTATGCTACTGAAAAGAATTTTTTTTTAAAGAAATATTTCTTTTCAAAGAGAAATGACTATGTTTTCAATAAGAAGGAAATTTTTTTCGAACAGTTGCAAATTGTGACTCCCTTGACCTGTCTGACTTACCAGTTTGTTTCTAATCATTTCTCAGTATTAAGGTTATTCCTTCGAATTATCATACTTTATGGACAGCCTCAGTTTGTTCTGATTTTGTTCTTGAATTCTGGAAAAATTTGCGGCTCGCGTTCTTATAAAATTGTTCTTATAAAAAGTGAAACCCGAAAGTGCTAATCTTTGTTTGATCACATATGCTTAATTATTGAAATAAGCATTCTTAGTATTTGAAAGGTTTTCCTACATATACACCATGAATTTAAAAGGTTTGGGGTACAAGAAAATGTTATTTTTGGTTTATTTTTCGAAACTTAAGCAACTTTGGGGGCTGAAAATCATTAGTTGTAGCAACCTTGAGGGTTTGGACGAAAGACCAGTTGCTTATTGAAACCAAGCGTATCCCTCAAAGGAATTTAAAGACACGAGAAGTGAAAACTTAATTGATTCAGAGAGTAGAAAAAATGGAACCTGGCGTTGCAGTCGAACTGGGCGTCCTTGCAGCTTTTTTCCTCCACAGAAATTAAGCACTTTGGGAATACCAAATCAAGGAAATAGTGTGAGGTCTTGTGGACTATCCCATAGGATGAGGTTGAACTAGAACTGCTTTATTGGTCCCATTATAACGCATACCTACCAACAATGGCATACTGAAGGTCGATTGTTCTGATATCCCATTGGAATTGAAACCCACGGGTTGCTTTGCTCCAATGCAAAATGCAAATCAAGTTGGGAAGTTCGAGTTCGTCGGGTTGTTTCATTTGCAGTTGCCTCCTCCTCAAGACATTGGATGAGCTCCTTCTCTGTGCCAAATGTAAGATTATTTGTTTACTATTTTCGTCTAACTTTGCTTTTGCAGGTGCAACTTTCTTGCTTATATTTACAGTTCACGGTTTATAGGAACATCAATTATTCTTCACTATCTGGACAGGTCTCTTCAATATTTTCGGTTTCGTAATAGCCTAAATTCGGTCAGCAAGGAAAAGGTTTACACCCTCTAAACTTGAAATAAAGGTATCATCATCGCCCTGAACTGTCCTTAGATGCTCAAATTGAATGCAAAATACTTTGTGATTTTTACGAATGTTTGCTTCCAGCCAAGAGGTTAATATTCTGATAAATGGTTGAATTCTGGCCTACTTTCTACCACTATGGCACACTTCAAAACTAACATTGATGTAATGGACCTCATGAATTACGCGGGATTCTGCGTGATTTGAATTTACTGCGTTTTAAATTATTTATCTGTATTCCTTGTTTGATTCATTCAAGTAGTTTCTTAATTTGTATTTAATTGCATTTCCGTTCTGGTATGCACGCATGCGTAAGATATTTAGCTTTGTCATCTGTTCATTTCAGTTGGTTCCCTAAATTCAACTCTGTAAATCTCTTAACCATAACCCCTGAGCAATACACTCTTTTTTCTTTATAAGAATAAATTTTATAAGAATATCGAGGCTCAAAATCGCCAAAGAACAATGGAAATTTAAGAATAAACAATGGAAAATTTAAGGCTCAGAAAAATTTCAAGAATTCTTATAAAAAAAAGAGTAGAACAGTCTTTGGATGGTACAGAACTTCAAAATAGCCAGGAAAATCGGGAGCATAGCGAAACGAAAACATAGATTACTTAAGCTTTTCGTCTGACACTCAACAGAGTAATACGTCAGAAAGAGAACGAAACAGAAACCTAACTGATTATATACCCAGATGTGGATCGAAATAGGCCAATCAGAAAAGAGGTGAATGATTGGTATAGTGTAGGAAAACCAATCAACACCCACGATACAGTGAGCTGACCAATAGGATTACTAGATATTCCATCTATTCGCAAAGATAGTGTGCCTACCACACAAAACAGCGGAAGATCTAACAAATGGGCAATTTGGCCACAAGGGGAGTATCATTAATATGAACAAACATAAGATGCTCACACTGACTGCCAATGACTTTTCAATCTCTTACAGTGGTTGCTTTTAAAACTCAATCCTTATTTCAAATCGAGCCCTAGTTCTAAACAAATCTCTATTTCTAAACCTTAACTCTAATCATAGCCTTTAACTAATTCTAAACTTATCTCTAAACCTTATTCTAGCCTCAAATTTAGCCCTCACAAACACTCTAAATAAAACCCCAACCCTAAATTCAACTCAAATCCCCTAACTCTAAACCCTGAGCAATTACCAAAGAAATTGAAAGGTTGTGAACCGTCCGAGAATCTTAACCTTGGCTCATCACTGCATAGTCTTTATTTCTTTAAAACATAATATGATAAAGAGATATGTTGAACGCATTTAATTTTTTTTTGGGTCAACTGTCTTGGATGTCAAGAAATCAACCTATTGGTCAATTCCAAATATATGATGAAAACAAGAATTGAAAAAAGTTGCTTGATTCACTGGCTAAGAAAGGTCTTCTTACCAACCAATATAAAAAGGTACTGCTATTCAAATATTTCATTTTCTAATTATGTACGATCATTTTCTTTCTATTCGTGTGAAATTTTAAGATGCGAGTACATTCCATATTTTCTATACAGGGTAAGGTCAAACTAAGACTGGCCCACTTAAATACCTTAAAAGGAAACCGAAAATTCTTACATCGATGGAGGGAGAAATGTATTACTTAAACCACCAGAGTCAGAGTAAATGTTATCATCACTGACTAGCAAAATCGACAATGTGATAACAATTCTTCTTTGTAATTTCTAACGATTGCATTCTCTAATATTTTCAAAGTAGCTTCTTAAAACCTTACCAAAATAACAGTTCTTCGATGTTGGTAAGGTAAGCTATATTACAGAAATGTGCTGTTTAGTTAGTCAGTTAGTCAGTAAGCTAAATAGTTTGGTGATAAGTTGGTTCATAATTTTTTTTACCTCAACGTGAAAGCCTCTTTATCTAGAAGGGGTACAACAATGCAGGTGTCGCATCGAAACAAGGTGTGTTGTATAACTTATTCAAAGTAGCTACTTCTTCCTTTCTTTGATAACACTTTTATGCAAATCTGATTTTTATTTTATGTTAAGGAAGTGCGGCTGTTTATCTGGGAGTAGTACAACAACAAATATTTCATCTAAACAAGGTTTGTTGTATAACTTGTTCATAGTATTCAATTCAATTCAATTCTTTTCATAAAACTATTATCAAAATTGTGTTGTTATTTCACCTTGAGAGAGTGCAGCCCTTTACTCTAGAAGGAATGTAGAAATTCAGGCATATTCAATCTGAGCACCTTGCAATAAATAACTTATTCATAGTAGTTGCTTGATTATTTATTTGATAGCACTGTTATTCTGATATTGTCTTCCTTTTGCCTTTAGGGAGTACATATCTTTCACATCGAAGAGGTTCAGAAATACAGGCATCTATCCAACAAGGTATGATGTATAACTTATTCATACTAGCTGCTTCTTCCCTTCTCTGATGACACCATTAAATGAATTTCGTTTTCATATAACCTTAAGAAAATGCAACCCTTTCATTAATAATTTCTTTGAAAACACTGTTATTCAATTTAGTTTTCTACTTGATAAGACATAGTCGAAATATGGCAAAACGGTTGACTAAATAGGGCCAAAAAATTGGTAAAATGTGAAAAGACAACGGCTGATATGACCCTATTGCTAAGCTGCCAGATGTCAATTTAACTGCAAAGTTAGGTAAAAGGGACGGGACTAAAGCTAATATAAATCTATGGCTGCAAGAGTAAATATGGCTGTCTAGTTGGCTAAATGTGACGGGACGATGGCTAATGTGACCCAATTGATGCCAGGGGTAAATATGACTGCACAGTTGGCTAAATGTGACGGGACGATGGCTAATATGGCCCAATTGATGCCAGGGGTAAATATGGCTGTCAAGTTGCTTAAATGTGACGGGACGATGGTTAATATGACCCAATTGATGCCAGGGGTAAATATGGCTGTCTAGTTGGCTAAATGTGACGGGACGATGGCTAATGTGACCCAATTGATGCCAGGGGTAAAAATGACTGCACAGTTGGCTAAATGTGACGGGACGATGGCTAATATGGCCCAATTGATGCCAGGGGTAAATATGGCTGTCAAGTTGCTTAAATGTGACGGGACGATGGTTAATATGACCCAATTGATGCCAGGGGTAAATATGGCTGTCTAGTTGGCTAAATGTGACGGGACGATGGCTAATGTGACCCAATTGATGCCAGGGTTAAATATGACTGCACAGTTGGCTAAATGTGACGGGACGATGGCTAATATGACCCGATTGATGCCAGGGGTAAATATGACTGTCAAGTTGCTTAAATGTGACGGGACGATGGTTAATATGACCCAATTGATGCCAGGGGTAAATATGGCTGTCTAGTTGGCTAAATGTGACGGGACGATGGCTAATGTGACCCAATTGATGCCAGGGGTAAATATGACTGCACAGTTGGCTAAATGTGACGGGACGATGGCTAATATGGCCCAATTGATGCCAGGGGTAAATATGGCTGTCAAGTTGCTTAAATGTGACGGGACGATGGTTAATATGACCCAATTGATGCGAGGGGTAAATATGGCTGTCTAGTTGGCTAAATGTGACGGGACGATGGCTAATGTGACCAAATTGATGCCAGGGGTAAATATGACTGCACAGTTGGCTAAATGTGACGGGACGATGGCTAATATGGCCCAATTGATGCCAGGGGTAAATATGGCTGTCAAGTTGCTTAAATGTGACAGGACGATGGTTAATATGACCCAATTGATGCCAGGGGTAAATATGACTGCACAGTTGGCTAAATGTGACGGGACGATGGCTAATATGACCCAATCGATGCCAGGGGTAAATATGACTGCACAGTTGGCTAAATGTGACGGGACGATGGCTAATATGACCCAATTGATGCCAGGGGTAAATATGGCTGTCAAGTTGCTTAAATGTGACGGGACAATTGCTAACATGACCCAATTGATGCCAGGGGTAAATATGGCTGTCGAGTTTGCTAAATGTGACGGGACGATGGTTAATATGACCCAATTGATGCCAGGGGTAAATATGGCTGTCAAGTTGCTTAAATGTGACGGGACGATGGTTAATATGACCCAATTGATGCCAGGGGTAAATATGACTGCACAGTTGGCTAAATGTGACAGGACGATGGCTAATATGACCCAATTGATGCCAGGGGTAAATATGACTGCACAGTTGGCTAAATGTGACGGGACGATGGTTAATATGAACCAATTGATGCCAGGGGTAAATATGACTGCACAGTTGGCTAAATGTGACAGGACGATGGCTAATATGACCCAATTGATGCCAGGGGTAAATATGGCTGTCCAGTTGCTTAAATGTGACGGGACGATGGTTAATATGAACCAATTGATGCCAGGGGTAAATATGACTGCACAGTTGGCTAAATGTGACGGGACAATGGCTAATATGACCCAATTGATGCCAGGGGTAAATATGATTGCACAGTTGGCTAAATGTGACGGGACGATGGCTAATATGGCCCAATTGATGCCAGGGGTAAATATGGCTGTCAAGTTGCTTAAATGTGACGGGACGATGGTTAATATGACCCAATTGATGCCAGGGGTAAATATGGCTGTCTAGTTGGCTAAATGTGACGGGACGATGGCTAATGTGACCCAATTGATGCCAGGGGTAAATATGACTGCACAGTTGGCTAAATGTGACGGGACGATGGCTAATATGACCCGATTGATGCCAGGGGTAAATATGACTGTCAAGTTGCTTAAATGTGACGGGACGATGGTTAATATGACCCAATTGATGCCAGGGGTAAATATGGCTGTCTAGTTGGCTAAATGTGACGGGACGATGGCTAATGTGACCCAATTGATGCCAGGGGTAAATATGACTGCACAGTTGGCTAAATGTGACGGGACGATGGCTAATATGACCCGATTGATGCCAGGGGTAAATATGACTGATCAGTTGGCTAAATGAGACGGGACGATGGCTAATATGACCCAATTGATGCCAGGGGTAAATATGACTGTCAAGTTGCTTAAATGTGACGGGACGATGGTTAATATGACCCAATTGATGCCAGGGGTAAATATGGCTGTCCAGTTGCTTAAATGTGAAGGGACGATGGTTAATATGACCCAATTGATGCCAGGGGTAAATATGACTGTCAAGTTGCTTAAATGTGACGGGACAATGGTTAATATGACCCAATTGATGCCAGGGGTAAATATGGCTGTCTAGTTGGCTAAATGTGACGGGACGATGGCTAATGTGACCCAATTGATGCCAGGGGTAAATATGACTGCACAGTTGGCTAAATGTAACGGGACGATGGCTAATATGACCCGATTGATGCCAGGGGTAAATATGACTGTCAAGTTGCTTAAATGTGACGGGACGATGGTTAATATGACCCAATTGATGCCAGGGGTAAATATGGCTGTCTAGTTGGCTAAATGTGACGGGACGATGGCTAATGTGACCCAATTGATGCCAGGGGTAAATATGACTGCACAGTTGGCTAAATGTGACGGGACGATGGCTAATATGGCCCAATTGATGCCAGGGGTAAATATGGCTGTCAAGTTGCTTAAATGTGACGGGACGATGGTTAATATGACCCAATTGATGCGAGGGGTAAATATGGCTGTCTAGTTGGCTAAATGTGACGGGACGATGGCTAATGTGACCAAATTGATGCCAGGGGTAAATATGACTGCACAGTTGGCTAAATGTGACGGGACGATGGCTAATATGGCCCAATTGATGCCAGGGGTAAATATGGCTGTCAAGTTGCTTAAATTTGACAGGACGATGGTTAATATGACCCAATTGATGCCAGGGGTAAATATGACTGCACAGTTGGCTAAATGTGACGGGACGATGGCTAATATGACCCAATTGATGCCAGGGGTAAATATGACTGTCAAGTTGCTTAAATGTGACGGGACGATGGTTAATATGACCCAATTGATGCCAGGGGTAAATATGGCTGTCCAGTTGCTTAAATGTGAAGGGACGATGGTTAATATGACCCAATTTATGCCAGGGGTAAATATGACTGTCAAGTTGCTTAAATGTGACGGGACGATGGTTAATATGACCCAATTGATGCCAGGGGTAAATATGACTGTCAAGTTGCTTAAATGTGACGGGACGATGGTTAATATGACCCAATTGATGCCAGGGGTAAATATGGCTGTCCAGTTGCTTAAATGTGAAGGGACGATGGCTAATATGAACCAATTGATGCCAGGGGTAAATATGACTGCACAGTTGGCTAAATGTGACGGGACGATGGCTAATATGACCCAATCGATGCCAGGGGTAAATATGACTGCACAGTTGGCTAAATGTGACGGGACGATGGCTAATATGACCCAATTGATGCCAGGGGTAAATATGGCTGTCAAGTTGCTTAAATGTGACGGGACAATTGCTAACATGACCCAATTGATGCCAGGGGTAAATATGGCTGTCGAGTTTGCTAAATGTGACGGGACGATGGTTAATATGACCCAATTGATGCCAGGGGTAAATATGGCTGTCTAGTTGGGAAAATGTGACGGGACGATGGTTAATATGACCCAATTGATGCCAGGGGTAAATATGACTGCACAGTTGGCTAAATGTGACAGGACGATGGCTAATATGACCCAATTGATGCCAGGGGTAAATATGACTGCACAGTTGGCTAAATGTGACGGGACGATGGTTAATATGAACCAATTGATGCCAGGGGTAAATATGACTGCACAGTTGGCTAAATGTGACAGGACGATGGCTAATATGACCCAATTGATGCCAGGGGTAAATATGGCTGTCCAGTTGCTTAAATGTGACGGGACGATGGTTAATATGAACCAATTGATGCCAGGGGTAAATATGACTGCACAGTTGGCTAAATGTGACGGGACAATGGCTAATATGACCCAATCGATGCCAGGGGTAAATATGACTGCACAGTTGGCTAAATGTGACGGGACGATTGGCTAATATGATCCAATTGATGCCAGGGGTAAATATGGCTGTCTAGTTGGCTAAATGTGACGGGACGATGGCTAATATGACCCAATTGATGCCAGGGGTAAATATGGCTGTCCAGTTGCTTAAATGTGACGGGATGATGGTTAATATGACCCAATTGATGCCAGGGGTAAATATGACTGCACAGTTGGCTAAATGTGACGCGACAATTGGCTAATATGACCCAATTGATGCCAGGGGTAAATATGACTGCACAGTTGGCTAAATGTGAAGGGACGATGGCTAATATAACCCAATTGATGCCAGGGGTAAATATGGCTGTCTAGTTGGCTAAATGTGACGGGACGATGGCTAATATGACCCAATTGATGCCAGGGGTAAATATGACTGCACAGTTGGCTAAATGTGACGGGACGATGGCTAATATGACCCAATTGATGCCAGGGGTAAATATGGCTGTCAAGTTGCTTAAATGTGACGGGACAATTGCTAACATGACCCAATTGATGCCAGGGGTAAATATGGCTGTCGAGTTTGCTAAATGTGACGGAACAATGGTTAATATGACCCAATTGATGCCAGGGGTAAATATGGCTGTCAAGTTGCTTAAATGTGACGGAACGATGGTTAATATGACCCAATTGATGCCAGGGGTAAATATGGCTGTCAAGTTGCTTAAATGTGACGGGACAATGGTTAATATGACCCAATTTATGCCAGGGGTAAATATGACTGCACAGTTGGCTAAATGTGACGGGACGATGGCAAATATGACCCAATTGATACCAGGGGTAAATATGGCTGTCAAGTTGCTTAAATGTGACGGGACGATGGTTAATATGACCAAATTGATGCCAGGGGTAAATATGACTGCACAGTTGGCTAAATGTGACAGGAGGATGGCAAATATGACCCAATTAATGCCAGGGGTAAATATGGCTGTCCAGTTGCTTAAATGTGACGGGACGATGGTTAATATGACCCAATTGATGCCAGGGGTAAATATGACTGCACAGTTGGCTAAATGTGACGCGACGATTGGCTAATATGACCCAATTGATGCAAGGGGTAAATATGACTGCACAATTGGCTAAATGTGAAGGGACGATGGCTAATATGACCCAATTGATGCCAGGGGTAAATATGGCTGTCTAGTTGGCTAAATGTAACGGGACGATGGCTAATATGACCCAATTGATGCCTGGGGTAAATATGACTGCACAGTTGGCTAAATGTGACGCGACGATTGGCTAATATGACCAAATTGATGCCAGGGGTAAATATGACTGCACAGTTGGCAAAATGTGAAGGGACGATGGCTAATATGACCCAATTGATGCCAGGGGTAAATATGGCTGTCAAGTTGGCAAAATGTGACGGGACGATGGTTAATATGACCCAATTGATGCAAGGGGTAAATATGGCTGTCCAGTTGCTTAAATGTGACGGGACGATGGTTGATATGAACCAATTGATGCCAGGGGTAAATATGACTGCACAGTTGGCTAAATGTGACGGGACGATTGGCTAATATGACCCAATTGATGCCAGGGTAAATATGACTGCACAGTTGGCTAAATGTGAAGGGACGATGGCTAATATGACCCAATTGATGCCGGGGGTAAATATGACTGCACAGTTGGCTAAATGTGACGGGACGATGGCTAATATGACCCAATTGATGCCAGGGGTAAATATGGCTGTCTAGTTGGCTAAATGTGACAGGACGATGGCTAATATGACCCAATTGATGCCGGGGGTAAATATGGCTGTCCAGTTGCTTAAATGTGACAGGACGATGGTTAATATGACCCAATTGATGCCAGGGGTAAATATGGCTGTCAAGTTGGCTAAATGTGAAGGGACGATGGCTAATATGACCCAATTCATGCCAAGGGTAAATATGGCTGTCAAGTTGGCAAAATGTGACGGGACGATGGTTAATATGACCCAATTGATGCCAGGGGTAAATATGGCTGTCAAGTTGGCTAAATGTGACGGGACGATGGTTAATATGACCCGATTGATGCCAGGGGTAAATATGGCTGTCAAGTTGGTAAAATGTGACAGGACAATGGTTTATATGACCCAATTGATGCCAGGGGTAAATATGGCTGTCTAGTTGGCTAAATGTGAAGGGACGATGGCTAATATGACCCAATTGATGCCGGGGGTAAATATGGCTGTCCAGTTGCTTAAATGTGACGGGACGATGGCTAATATGACCCAATTGATGCCAGGGGTAAATATGACTGCACAGTTGGCTAAATGTGACGGGACGATGGCTTATATGACCCAATTGATGCCAGGGGTAAATATGGCTGTCTAGTTGGCTAAATGTGAAGGGACGATGGTTAATATGACTCAATTGATGCCAGGGGTAAATATGGCTGTCGAGTTTGCTAAATGTGACGGGACGATGGTTAATATGACCCAATTGATGCCAGGGGTAAATATGGCTGTCAAGTTGCTTAAATGTGACGGGACGATGGTTAATATGACCCAATTGATGCCAGAGGTAAATATGACTGCACAGTTGACTAAATGTGACAGGACGATGGCTAATATGACCCAATTGATGCCAGGGGTAAATATGACTGCACAGTTGGCTAAATGTGACGGGACGATGGTTAATATGAACCAATTGATGCCAGGGGTAAATATGACTGCACAGTTGGCTAAATGTGACAGGACGATGGCTAATATGACCCAATTGATGCCAGGGGTAAATATGGCTGTCAAAATGGCTAAATGTGAAGGGACGATGGCTAATATGACCCAATTGATGCCAAGGGTAAATATGGCTGTCAAGTTGGCAAAATGTGACGGGACGATGGTTAATATGACCCAATTGATGCCAGGGGTAAATATGGCTGTCAAGTTGGCTAAATGTGACGGGACGATGGTTAATATGACCCGATTGATGCCAGGGGTAAATATGGCTGTCAAGTTGGTAAAATGTGACAGGACAATGGTTTATATGACCCAATTGATGCCAGGGGTAAATATGGCTGTCTAGTTGGCTAAATGTGAAGGGACGATGGCTAATATGACCCAATTGATACCAGGGGTAAATATGGCTGTCAAGTTGCTTAAATGTGACGGAACGATGGTTAATATGACCCAATTTATGCCAGGGGTAAATATGACTGCACAGTTGGCTAAATGTGACGGGACGATGGCAAATATGACCCAATTGATACCAGGGGTAAATATGGCTGTCAAGTTGCTTAAATGTGAAGGGACAATGGTTAATATGACCCAATTGATGCCAGGGGTAAATATGACTGCACAGTTGGCTAAATGTGACGGGACGATGGCAAATATGACCCAATTGATACCAGGGGTAAATATGGCTGTTAAGTTGCTTAAATGTGACGGGACAATGGTTAATATGACCCAATTGATGCCAGGGGTAAATATGACTGCACAGTTGGCTAAATGTGAAGGGACGATGGCTAATATAACCCAATTGATGCCAGGGGTAAATATGGCTGTCAAGTTGCTTAAAGGTGACGGGACAATGGTTAATATGACCCAATTTATGCCAGGGGTAAATATGACTGCACAGTTGGCTAAATGTGACAGGACGATGGCAAATATGACCCAATTGATACCAGGGGTAAATATGGCTGTCAAGTTGCTTAAATGTGACGGGACGATGGTTAATATGACCCAATTGATGCCAGGGGTAAATATGACTGCACAGTTGGCTAAATGTGACGGGACGATGGCAAATATGACCCAATTGATGCCAGGGGTAAATATGGCTGTCCAGTTGCTTAAATGTGACGGGACGATGGCAAATATGACCCAATTGATACCAGGGGTAAATATGGCTGTCAAGTTGCTTAAATGTGACGGGACAATGGTTAATATGACCCAATGGATGCCAGGGGTAAATATGACTGCACAGTTGACTAAATGTGAAGGGACGATGGCTAATATGACCCAATTGATGCCAGGGGTAAATATGGCTGTCAAGTTGCTTAAATGTGACGGGACAATGGTTAATATGACCCAATTTATGCCAGGGGTAAATATGACTGCACAGTTGGCTAAATGTGACGGGACGATGGCAAATATGACCCAATTGATACCAGGGGTAAATATGGCTGTCAAGTTGCTTAAATGTGACGGGACGATGGTTAATATGACCCAATTGATGCCAGGGGTAAATATGACTGCACAGTTGGCTAAATGTGACGGGACGATGGCAAATATGACCCAATTGATGCCAGGGGTAAATATGGCTGTCCAGTTGCTTAAATGTGACGGGACGATGGTTAATATGACTCAATTGATGCCAGGGGTAAATATGACTGCACAGTTGGCTAAATGTGACGCAACGATTGGCTAATATGACCCAATTGATGCCAGGGGTAAATATGACTGCACAGTTGGCTAAATGTGAAGGGACGATGGCTAATATGACCCAATTGATGCCAGGGGTAAATATGGCTGTCAAGTTGCTTAAATGTGACGGGACGATGGTTAATATGACCCAATTGATGCCAGGGGTAAATATGGCTGTCCAGTTGCTTAAATGTGACGGGACGATGGTTGATATGAACCAATTGATGCCAGGGGTAAATATGACTGCACAGTTGGCTAAATGTGACGGGACGATGGCTAATATGGCCCAATTGATGCCAGGGGTAAATATGGCTGTCAAGTTGCTTAAATGTGACGGGACGATGGTTAATATGACCCAATTGATGCGAGGGGTAAATATGGCTGTCTAGTTGCTTAAATGTGAAGGGACGATGGTTAATATGACCCAATTTATGCCAGGGGTAAATATGACTGTCAAGTTGCTTAAATGTGACGGGACGATGGTTAATATGACCCAATTGATGCCAGGGGTAAATATGACTGTCAAGTTGCTTAAATGTGACGGGACGATGGTTAATATGACCCAATTGATGCCAGGGGTAAATATGGCTGTCCAGTTGCTTAAATGTGAAGGGACGATGGCTAATATGAACCAATTGATGCCAGGGGTAAATATGACTGCACAGTTGGCTAAATGTGACGGGACGATGGCTAATATGACCCAATCGATGCCAGGGGTAAATATGACTGCACAGTTGGCTAAATGTGACGGGACGATGGCTAATATGACCCAATTGATGCCAGGGGTAAATATGGCTGTCAAGTTGCTTAAATGTGACGGGACGATGGTTAATATGACCCAATTGATGCCAGGGGTAAATATGGCTGTCCAGTTGCTTAAATGTGACGGGACGATGGTTGATATGAACCAATTGATGCCAGGGGTAAATATGACTGCACAGTTGGCTAAATGTGACGGGACGATGGCTAATATGACCCAATTGATGCCAGGGGTAAATATGGCTGTCCAGTTGCTTAAATGTGACGGGACGATGGTTAATATGACTCAATTGATGCCAGGGGTAAATATGACTGCACAGTTGGCTAAATGTGACGCAACGATTGGCTAATATGACCCAATTGATGCCAGGGGTAAATATGACTGCACAGTTGGCTAAATGTGAAGGGACGATGACTAATATGACCCCATTGATGCCAGGGGTAAATATGGCTGTCTAGTTGGCTGAATGTGACGGGACGATGGCTAATATGACCCAATTGATGCAAGGGGTAAATATGACTGCACAGTTGGCTAAATGTGACGCGACGATTGGCTAATATGACCCAATTGATGCCAGGGGTAAATATGACTGCACAGTTGGCTAAATGTGAAGGGACGATGGCTAATATGACCCAATCGATGCCAGGGGTAAATATGACTGCACAGTTGGCTAAATGCGACGGGACGATGGCTAATATGACCCAATTGATGCCAGGGGTAAATATGGCTGTCAAGTTGCTTAAATGTGACGGGACAATTGCTAACATGACCCAATTGATGCCAGGGGTAAATATGGCTGTCGAGTTTGCTAAATGTGACGGGACGATGGTTAATATGACCCAATTGATGCCAGGGGTAAATATGGCTGTCTAGTTGGGAAAATGTGACGGGACGATGGTTAATATGACCCAATTGATGCCAGGGGTAAATATGACTGCACAGTTGGCTAAATGTGACAGGACGATGGCTAATATGACCCAATTGATGCCAGGGGTAAATATGACTGCACAGTTGGCTAAATGTGACGGGACGATGGTTAATATGAACCAATTGATGCCAGGGGTAAATATGACTGCACAGTTGGCTAAATGTGACAGGACGATGGCTAATATGACCCAATTGATGCCAGGGGTAAATATGGCTGTCCAGTTGCTTAAATGTGACGGGACGATGGTTAATATGAACCAATTGATGCCAGGGGTAAATATGACTGCACAGTTGGCTAAATGTGACGGGACAATGGCTAATATGACCCAATCGATGCCAGGGGTAAATATGACTGCACAGTTGGCTAAATGTGACGGGACGATTGGCTAATATGACCCAATTGATGCCAGGGGTAAATATGGCTGTCTAGTTGGCTAAATGTGACGGGACGATGGCTAATATGACCCAATTGATGCCAGGGGTAAATATGGCTGTCCAGTTGCTTAAATGTGACGGGATGATGGTTAATATGACCCAATTGATGCCAGGGGTAAATATGACTGCACAGTTGGCTAAATGTGACGCGACAATTGGCTAATATGACCCAATTGATGCCAGGGGTAAATATGACTGCACAGTTGGCTAAATGTGAAGGGACGATGGCTAATATAACCCAATTGATGCCAGGGGTAAATATGGCTGTCTAGTTGGCTAAATGTGACGGGACGATGGCTAATATGACCCAATTGATGCCAGGGGTAAATATGACTGCACAGTTGGCTAAATGTGACGGGACGATGGCTAATATGACCCAATTGATGCCAGGGGTAAATATGGCTGTCAAGTTGCTTAAATGTGACGGGACAATTGCTAACATGACCCAATTGATGCCAGGGGTAAATATGGCTGTCGAGTTTGCTAAATGTGACGGAACAATGGTTAATATGACCCAATTGATGCCAGGGGTAAATATGGCTGTCAAGTTGCTTAAATGTGACGGAACGATGGTTAATATGACCCAATTGATGCCAGGGGTAAATATGGCTGTCAAGTTGCTTAAATGTGACGGGACAATGGTTAATATGACCCAATTTATGCCAGGGGTAAATATGACTGCACAGTTGGCTAAATGTGACGGGACGATGGCAAATATGACCCAATTGATACCAGGGGTAAATATGGCTGTCAAGTTGCTTAAATGTGACGGGACGATGGTTAATATGACCAAATTGATGCCAGGGGTAAATATGACTGCACAGTTGGCTAAATGTGACAGGAGGATGGCAAATATGACCCAATTAATGCCAGGGGTAAATATGGCTGTCCAGTTGCTTAAATGTGACGGGACGATGGTTAATATGACCCAATTGATGCCAGGGGTAAATATGACTGCACAGTTGGCTAAATGTGACGCGACGATTGGCTAATATGACCCAATTGATGCAAGGGGTAAATATGACTGCACAATTGGCTAAATGTGAAGGGACGATGGCTAATATGACCCAATTGATGCCAGGGGTAAATATGGCTGTCTAGTTGGCTAAATGTAACGGGACGATGGCTAATATGACCCAATTGATGCCTGGGGTAAATATGACTGCACAGTTGGCTAAATGTGACGCGACGATTGGCTAATATGACCAAATTGATGCCAGGGGTAAATATGACTGCACAGTTGGCAAAATGTGAAGGGACGATGGCTAATATGACCCAATTGATGCCAGGGGTAAATATGGCTGTCAAGTTGGCAAAATGTGACGGGACGATGGTTAATATGACCCAATTGATGCCAGGGGTAAATATGGCTGTCCAGTTGCTTAAATGTGACGGGACGATGGTTGATATGAACCAATTGATGCCAGGGGTAAATATGACTGCACAGTTGGCTAAATGTGACGGGACGATTGGCTAATATGACCCAATTGATGCCAGGGTAAATATGACTGCACAGTTGGCTAAATGTGAAGGGACGATGGCTAATATGACCCAATTGATGCCGGGGGTAAATATCACTGCACAGTTGGCTAAATGTGACGGGACGATGGCTAATATGACCCAATTGATGCCAGGGGTAAATATGGCTGTCTAGTTGGCTAAATGTGACAGGACGATGGCTAATATGACCCAATTGATGCCGGGGGTAAATATGGCTGTCCAGTTGCTTAAATGTGACAGGACGATGGTTAATATGACCCAATTGATGCCAGGGGTAAATATGGCTGTCAAGTTGGCTAAATGTGAAGGGACGATGGCTAATATGACCCAATTCATGCCAAGGGTAAATATGGCTGTCAAGTTGGCAAAATGTGACGGGACGATGGTTAATATGACCCAATTGATGCCAGGGGTAAATATGGCTGTCAAGTTGGCTAAATGTGACGGGACGATGGTTAATATGACCCGATTGATGCCAGGGGTAAATATGGCTGTCAAGTTGGTAAAATGTGACAGGACAATGGTTTATATGACCCAATTGATGCCAGGGGTAAATATGGCTGTCTAGTTGGCTAAATGTGAAGGGACGATGGCTAATATGACCCAATTGATGCCGGGGGTAAATATGGCTGTCCAGTTGCTTAAATGTGACGGGACGATGGCTAATATGACCCAATTGATGCCAGGGGTAAATATGACTGCACAGTTGGCTAAATGTGACGGGACGATGGCTTATATGACCCAATTGATGCCAGGGGTAAATATGGCTGTCTAGTTGGCTAAATGTGAAGGGACGATGGTTAATATGACTCAATTGATGCCAGGGGTAAATATGGCTGTCGAGTTTGCTAAATGTGACGGGACGATGGTTAATATGACCCAATTGATGCCAGGGGTAAATATGGCTGTCAAGTTGCTTAAATGTGACGGGACGATGGTTAATATGACCCAATTGATGCCAGAGGTAAATATGACTGCACAGTTGACTAAATGTGACAGGACGATGGCTAATATGACCCAATTGATGCCAGGGGTAAATATGACTGCACAGTTGGCTAAATGTGACGGGACGATGGTTAATATGAACCAATTGATGCCAGGGGTAAATATGACTGCACAGTTGGCTAAATGTGACAGGACGATGGCTAATATGACCCAATTGATGCCAGGGGTAAATATGGCTGTCAAAATGGCTAAATGTGAAGGGACGATGGCTAATATGACCCAATTGATGCCAAGGGTAAATATGGCTGTCAAGTTGGCAAAATGTGACGGGACGATGGTTAATATGACCCAATTGATGCCAGGGGTAAATATGGCTGTCAAGTTGGCTAAATGTGACGGGACGATGGTTAATATGACCCGATTGATGCCAGGGGTAAATATGGCTGTCAAGTTGGTAAAATGTGACAGGACAATGGTTTATATGACCCAATTGATGCCAGGGGTAAATATGGCTGTCTAGTTGGCTAAATGTGAAGGGACGATGGCTAATATGACCCAATTGATACCAGGGGTAAATATGGCTGTCAAGTTGCTTAAATGTGACGGAACGATGGTTAATATGACCCAATTTATGCCAGGGGTAAATATGACTGCACAGTTGGCTAAATGTGACGGGACGATGGCAAATATGACCCAATTGATACCAGGGGTAAATATGGCTGTCAAGTTGCTTAAATGTGAAGGGACAATGGTTAATATGACCCAATTGATGCCAGGGGTAAATATGACTGCACAGTTGGCTAAATGTGACGGGACGATGGCAAATATGACCCAATTGATACCAGGGGTAAATATGGCTGTTAAGTTGCTTAAATGTGACGGGACAATGGTTAATATGACCCAATTGATGCCAGGGGTAAATATGACTGCACAGTTGGCTAAATGTGAAGGGACGATGGCTAATATGACCCAATTGATGCCAGGGGTAAATATGGCTGTCAAGTTGCTTAAAGGTGACGGGACAATGGTTAATATGACCCAATTTATGCCAGGGGTAAATATGACTGCACAGTTGGCTAAATGTGACAGGACGATGGCAAATATGACCCAATTGATACCAGGGGTAAATATGGCTGTCAAGTTGCTTAAATGTGACGGGACGATGGTTAATATGACCCAATTGATGCCAGGGGTAAATATGACTGCACAGTTGGCTAAATGTGACGGGACGATGGCAAATATGACCCAATTGATGCCAGGGGTAAATATGGCTGTCCAGTTGCTTAAATGTGACGGGACGATGGCAAATATGACCCAATTGATACCAGGGGTAAATATGGCTGTCAAGTTGCTTAAATGTGACGGGACAATGGTTAATATGACCCAATGGATGCCAGGGGTAAATATGACTGCACAGTTGACTAAATGTGAAGGGACGATGGCTAATATGACCCAATTGATGCCAGGGGTAAATATGGCTGTCAAGTTGCTTAAATGTGACGGGACAATGGTTAATATGACCCAATTTATGCCAGGGGTAAATATGACTGCACAGTTGGCTAAATGTGACGGGACGATGGCAAATATGACCCAATTGATACCAGGGGTAAATATGGCTGTCAAGTTGCTTAAATGTGACGGGACGATGGTTAATATGACCCAATTGATGCCAGGGGTAAATATGACTGCACAGTTGGCTAAATGTGACGGGACGATGGCAAATATGACCCAATTGATGCCAGGGGTAAATATGGCTGTCCAGTTGCTTAAATGTGACGGGACGATGGTTAATATGACTCAATTGATGCCAGGGGTAAATATGACTGCACAGTTGGCTAAATGTGACGCAACGATTGGCTAATATGACCCAATTGATGCCAGGGGTAAATATGACTGCACAGTTGGCTAAATGTGAAGGGACGATGACTAATATGACCCCATTGATGCCAGGGGTAAATATGGCTGTCTAGTTGGCTGAATGTGACGGGACGATGGCTAATATGACCCAATTGATGCAAGGGGTAAATATGACTGCACAGTTGGCTAAATGTGAAGGGACGATGGCTAATATGACCCAATTGATGCCAGGGGTAAATATGGCTGTCAAGTTGCTTAAATGTGACGGGACGATGGTTAATATGACCCAATTGATGCCAGGGGTAAATATGGCTGTCAAGTTGCTTAAATGTGACGGGACGATGGTTGATATGAACCAATTGATGCCAGGGGTAAATATGACTGCACAGTTGGCTAAATGTGACGGGACGATTGGCTAATATGACCCAATTGATGCCAGGGGTAAATATGACTGCACAGTTGGCTAAATGTGAAGGGACGATGGCTAATATGACCCAATTGATGCCAGGGGTAAATATGACTGCACAGTTGGCTAAATGTGACGGGACGATGGCTAATATGACCCAATTGATGCCAGGGGTAAATATGGCTGTCTAGTTGGCTAAATGTGACAGGACGATGGCTAATATGACCCAATTGATGCCGGGGGTAAATATGGCTGTCCAGTTGCTTAAATGTGACGGGACGATGGTTAATATGACCCAATTGATGCCAGGGGTAAATATGGCTGTCAAGTTGGCTAAATGTGAAGGGACGATGGCTAATATGACCCAATTGATGCCAAGGGTAAATATTGCTGTCAAGTTGGCAAAATGTGACGGGACGATGGTTAATATGACCCAATTGATGCAAGGGGTAAATATGACTGCACAGTTGGCTAAATGTGACGCGACGATTGGCTAATATGACCCAATTGATGCCAGGGGTAAATATGACTGCACAGTTGGCTAAATGTGAAGGGACGATGGCTAATATGACCCAATTGATGCCAGGGGTAAATATGGCTGTCAAGTTGCTTAAATGTGACGGGACGATGGTTAATATGACCCAATTGATGCCAGGGGTAAATATGGCTGTCCAGTTGCTTAAATGTGACGGGACGATGGTTGATATGAACCAATTGATGCCAGGGGTAAATATGACTGCACAGTTGGCTAAATGTGACGGGACGATTGGCTAATATGACCCAATTGATGCCAGGGGTAAATATGACTGCACAGTTGGCTAAATGTGAAGGGACGATGGCTAATATGACCCAATTGATGCCGGGGGTAAATATGACTGCACAGTTGGCTAAATGTGACGGGACGATGGCTAATATGACCCAATTGATGCCAGGGGTAAATATGGCTGTCTAGTTGGCTAAATGTGACAGGACGATGGCTAATATGACCCAATTGATGCCGGGGGTAAATATGGCTGTCCAGTTGCTTAAATGTGACGGGACGATGGTTAATATGACCCAATTGATGCCAGGGGTAAATATGGCTGTCAAGTTGGCTAAATGTGAAGGGACGATGGCTAATATGACCCGATTGATGCCAGGGGTAAATATGGCTGTCAAGTTGCTTAAATGTGACGGGACGATGGTTAATATGACCCAATTGATGCCAGGGGTAAATATGGCTGTCAAGTTGGCTAAATGTGACAGGACAATGGCTTATATGACCCAATTGATGCCAGGGGTAAATATGGCTGTCTAGTTGGCTAAATGTGAAGGGACGATGGCTAATATGACCCAATTGATGCCGGGGGTAAATATGGCTGTCCAGTTGCTTAAATGTGACGGGACGATGGCTAATATGACCCAATTGATGCCAGGGGTAAATATGACTGCACAGTTGGCTAAAGGTGACGGGACGATGGCTTATATGACCCAATTGATGCCAGGGGTAAATATAGCTGTCTATTTGGCTAAATGTGAAGGGACGATGGTTAATATGACTCAATTGATGCCAGGGGTAAATATGGCTGTCAAGTTGGCAAAATGTGACGGGACCATGGGTAATATGACCCAAATGAAGCCAGGGGTAAATATGGCTGTCAAGTTGGCAAAATGTGACAGGACGATGGCTAATATGACCCAATTGATGCCAGGGGTAAATATGGCTGTCAAGTTGGCAAAATGTGACGGGACGATGGATAATATGACCAAATTGATGCCAGGGGTAAATATGGCTGTCAAGTTGGCTAAATGTGAAGGGACGATGGCTAATATGACCCAATTGATGCCAGGGGTAAATATGGCTGTCAAGTTGGCAAAATGTGACGGGATGATGGTTGATATGACCCAATTGATGCCAGGGGTAAATATGGCTGTCAAGTTGGCTAAATGTGACGGGACGATGGTTAATATGACCCAATTGATGCCAGGGGTAAATATGGCTGTCAAGTTGGTAAAATGTGACAGGACAATGGCTTATATGACCCAATTGATGCCAGGGGTAAATATGGCTGTCAAGTTGGCAAAATGTGACGGGACGATGGGTAATATGACCCAATTGATGCCAGGGGTAAATATGGCTGTCAAGTTGGCTAAATGTGACAGGACGATGGCTAATATGACCCAATTGATGCCAGGGGTAAATATGGCTGCCAAGTTGGAAAAATGTGACGGGACGATGGGTAATATGACCCAATTGATGCCAGGGGTAAATAAGGCTGTCCAGTTGGCTAAATGTGACGGGACGATGGTTAGTATGACCCAATTGATGCCAGGGGTAAATATGGCTGTCTAGTTGGCTAAATGTGACAGGACGATGGTTAATATGACCCAATTGATGCCAGGGGTAAATATGGCTGTCAAGTTGGCTAAATGTGACGGGACGATGGCTAATTTGACCCAATTGATGCCAGGGGTAAATATGGCTGTCAAGTTGGCACAATGTGAAGGAAAGATGGTTAATATGACCCAATTGATGCCAGGGGTAAATATGGCTGTCAAGTTGGCTAAATGTGACGGGACGATGGTTAATATGACCCAATTGATGCCAGGGGTAAATATGGCTGTCTAGTTGGCTAAATGTGAAGGGACGATGGCTAATATGACCCAATTGATGCCAGGGGTAAATATGGCTGTCAAGTTGGCTAATTGTGAAGGGACGATGGGTAATATGACCCAATTGATGCCAGGGGTAAATATGGCTGTCAAGTTGGCTAATTGTGAAGGGACGATGGCTAATATGACCCAATTGATGCCAGGGGTAAATATGGCTGTCAAGTTGGCAAAATGAGACGGGACGATGGGTAATATGACCCAATTGATGCCAGGGGTAAATATGACTGCACAGTTGGCTAAATGTGACGGGACGATGGCTAATATGACCCAAATGATGCCAGGGGTAAATATGGCTGTCAAGTTGGCAAAATGTGACAGGACAATGGCTTATATGACCCAATTGATGCCAGGGGTAAATATGACTGCTTAGTTGGCTAAATGTGACGGGACGATGGCTAATGTGACCCAATTGATGCCAGGGATAAATATGGCTGTCCAGTTGGCTAAATGTGACGGGACGATGCCTAATATGACCAAATTGATGCCAGGGGTAAATATGGCTGTCTAGTTGGCTAAATGTGACGGAAAGATGGCTAATATGACCAAATTGATGCCAGGGGTAAATATGACTGCACAATTGGCTAAATGTGACGGGACGATGGCTAATATGACCCAATTGATGCCAGGGGTAAATTTGACTGCACAGTTGGCTAAATGTGACGGGACAATGGCTTATATGACCCAATGGATGCCAGGGGTAAATAAGGCTGTCTAGTTTGCTAAATGTGACGGGACGATGGCTAATATGACCCAATTGATGCCAGGGGTAAATATGGCTGTCTAGTTGGCTAAATGTGACGGAAAGATGGCTAATATGACCAAATTGATGCCAGGGGTAAATATGACTGCACAGTTGGCTAAATGTGACGGGACGATGGCTAATATGACCCAATTGATGCCAGGGGTAAATATGACTGCACAGTTGGCTAAATGTGACGGGACAATGGCTTATATGACCCAATTGATGCCAGGGGTAAATATGACTGCACAGTTGGCTAAATGTGACGGGACAATGCCTTATATGACCCAATTGATGCCAGGGGTAAATAAGGCTGTCTAGTTTGCTAAATGTGTCAGGACGATGGCTAATATGACCCAATTGATGCCAGGGGTAAATATGGCTGTCTAGTTGGCTAAATGAGACGGGACGATGGTTAATATGACCCAATTGATGCAGGGGGTAAATATGACTGCACAGTTGGTTAAATGTGACGGGACAATGGCTAATATGACCCAATTGATGCCAGGGGTAAATAAGACTGTCTAGTTGGCTATATGTGACAGGACGATGGCTAATATGACCCAATTGATGCCAGGGGTAAATATGGCTGTCTAGTTGGCTAAATGTGACGGGACGATGGCTAATATGACCCAATTGATGCCACGGGTAAATATGGCTGTCTAGTTGGCTAAATGAGACGGGACGATGGTTTATATGACCCAATTGATGCAGGGGGTAAATATGACTGCACAGTTGGCTAAATGTGACGGGACATTGGCATATATGACCCAATGGATGCCAGGGGTAAATATGACTGTCAAGTTGCTTAAATGTGACGGGACGATGGCTAATATGACCCAATTGATGCCAGGGGTAAATAAGACTGTCTAGTTGGCTATATGTGACAGGACGATGGCTAATATGACCCAATTGATGCCAGGGGTAAATATGGCTGTCTAGTTGGCTAAATGTGACGGGACGATGGCTAATATGACCCAATTGATGCCACGGGTAAATATGGCTGTCTAGTTGGCTAAATATGACGGGACGATGGCTAATATAACCCAATTGATGCCAGGGGTAAATATGGCTGTCTAGTTGGCTAAATGTGACGGGACGATGGCTAATATGACCCAATTGATGCCAGGGGTAAATATGGCTGTCTAGTTGGCTTAATGTGACGGGACGATGGCTAATATGACCCAATTGATGCCAGGGGTAAATATGGCTGTCCAGTTAGCTTAATGTGATGGGACGATGGCTAATATGACCCAATTGATGCCAGGGGTAAATATGGCTGTCAAGTTGGCAAAATGTGACGGGACGATGGCTAATATGACCCAATTGATGCCAGGGGTAAATATGGCTGTCCAGTTGGCTTAATGTGACGGGACGATGGCTAATATGACCCAATTGATGGCAGGGGTAAATATGGCTGTCCAGTTGGCTTAATGTGATGGGACGATGGCTAATATGACCCAATTGATGCCAGGGGTAAATATGGCTGTCCAGTTGGCTTAATGTGACGGGACGATGGTTAATATAACCCAATTGATGCCAGGGGTAAATATGGCTGTCCAGTTGGCTTAATGTGACGGGACGATGGCTAATATGACCCAATTGATGCCAGGGGTAAATATGGCTGTCCAGTTGGCAAAATGTGACGGGACGATGGCTAATATGACCCAATTGATGCCAGGGGTAAATATGACTGTCAAGTTGCTTAAATGTGACGGGACGATGGTTAATATGACCCAATTGATGCCAGGGGTAAATATGGCTGTCCAGTTGCTTAAATGTGATGGGACGATTGTTAATATGAACCAATTGATGCCAGGGGTAAATATGGCTGTCCAGTTGGCTAAATGAGCCAGGACGATGGCTAATCTGACCGAATTGATGCCAGGGGTAAATATGGCTGTCCAGTTGGCTTAATGTGACGGGACGATGGCAAGTATGACCCAATTGATGCCAGGGGTAAATATGACTGCACATTTGGCTAAATAAGACGGGACGATGGCTAATATGACCCAATTGATGCCAGGGGTAAATATGACTGCAGAGTTGGCTAAATGTGACGGGACGATGGCTAATATGACCCAATTGATGCCAGGGGTAAATATGGCTGTCTAGTTGGCTAAATGTGACGGGACAATGGTTAATATGACCCAATTTATGCCAGGGGTAAATATGACCGCACAGTTGGCTAAATGTGACGGGACGATGGCAAATATGATCCAATTGATACCAGGGGTAAATATGGCTGTCAAGTTGCTTAAATGTGACGGGACGATGGTTAATATGACCCAATTGATGCCAGGGGTAAATATGGCTGTCCAGTTGCTTAAATGTGACGGGACGATGGTTAATATGAACCAATTGATGCCAGGGGTAAATATGACTGCACAGTTGGCTAAATGTGACGCGACGATTGGCTAATATGACCCAATTGATGCCAGGGGTAAATATGAATGAACAGTTGGCTAAATGTGAAGGGACGATGGCTAATATGACCCAATTGATGCCAGGGGTAAATATGGCTGTCTAGTTGGCTAAATGTGACGGGACGATGGCTAATATGACCCAATTGATGCCAGGGGTAAATATGATTGTCAAGTTGCTTAAATGTGACAGGACGATGGTTAATATGACCCAATTGATGCCAGGGGTAAATATGGCTGTCCAGTTGCTTAAATGTGACGGGACGATGGTTAATATGAACCAATTGATGCCAGGGGTAAATATGACTGCACAGTTGGCTAAATGTGACGGGACGATTGGCTAATATGACCCAATTGATACCAGGGGTAAATATGACTGCACAGTTGGCTAAATGTGAATGGAAGATGGCTAATATGACCCAATTGATGCCGGGGGTAAATATGACTGCACAGTTGGCTAAATGTGACGGAATGATGGCTAATATGACCCAATTGATGCCAGGGGTAAATATGGCTGTCTAGTTGGGAAAATGTGACGGGACGATTGTTAATATGACCCAATTGATGCCAGGGGTAAATATGGCTGTCAAGTTGGCTAAATTTGACGGGACGATGGTTAATATGACCCAATTGATGCCAGGGGTAAATATGGCTGTCAAGTTGGTAAAATGTGACAGGAGAATGGCTTATATGACCCAATTGATGCCAGGGGTAAATATGGCTGTCTAGTTGTCTAACTGTGAAGGGACGATGGCTAATATGACCCAATTGATGCCGGGGGTAAATATGGTTGTCCAGTTGCTTAAATGTGACGGGACGATGGCTAATATGACCCAATTGATGCCAGGGGTAAATATGGCTGTCCAGTTGGCTTAATGTGACGGGACGATGGCTAATATGACCCAATTGATGCCAGGGGTAAATATGGCTGTCCAGTTGGCAAAATGTGACGGGACGATGGCTAATATGACCCAATTGATGCCAGGGGTAAATATGGCTGTCAAGTTGCTTAAATGTGACGGGACGATGGTTAATATGACCCAATTGATGCCAGGGGTAAATATGGCTGTCCAGTTGCTTAAATGTGACGGGACGATTGTTAATATGAACCAATTGATGCCAGGGGTAAATATGGCTGTCCAGTTGGCTAAATGAGCCAGGACGATGGCTAATATGACCCAATTGATGCCAGGGGTAAATATGGCTGTCCAGTTGGCTTAATGTGACGGGACGATGGCAAGTATGACCCAATTGATGCCAGGGGTAAATATGACTGCACATTTGGCTAAATGTGACGGGACGATGGCTAATATGACCCAATTGATGCCAGGGGTAAATATGACTGCAGAGTTGGCTAAATGTGACGGGACGATGGCTAATATGACCCAATTGATGCCAGGGGTAAATATGGCTGTCTAGTTGGCTAAATGTGACGGGACAATGGTTAATATGACCCAATTTATGCCACGGGTAAATATGACTGCACAGTTGGCTAAATGTGACGGGACGATGGCAAATATGACCCAATTGATACCAGGGGTAAATATGGCTGTCAAGTTGCTTAAATGTGACGGGACGATGGTTAATATGACCCAATTGATGCCAGGGGTAAATATGGCTGTCCAGTTGCTTAAATGTGACGGGACGATGGTTAATATGAACCAATTGATGCCAGGGGTAAATATGACTGCACAGTTGGCTAAATGTGACGCGACGATTGGCTAATATGACCCAATTGATGCCAGGGATAAATATGAATGAACAGTTGGCTAAATGTGAAGGGACGATGGCTAATATGACCCAATTGATGCCAGGGGTAAATATGGCTGTCTATTTGGCTAAATGTGACGGGACGATGGCTAATATGACCCAATTGATGCCAGGGGTAAATATGGCTGTCTAGTTGGCTAAATGTGACGGGACGATGGCTAATATGACCCAATTGATGCCACGGGTAAATATGGCTGTCTAGTTGGCTAAATGAGACGGGACGATGGTTAATATGACCCAATTGATGCAGGGGGTAAATATGACTGCACAGTTGGCTAAATGTGACGGGACAATGGCATATATGACCCAATGGATGCCAGGGGTAAATATGACTGTCAAGTTGCTTAAATGTGACGGGACGATGGCTAATATGATCCAATTGATGCCAGGGGTAAATAAGACTGTCTAGTTGGCTATATGTGACAGGACGATGGCTAATATGACCCAATTGATGCCAGGGGTAAATATGGCTGTCAAGTTGGCAAAATGTGACGGGATGATGGTTGATATGACCCAATTGATGCCAGGGGTAAATATGGCTGTCAAGTTGGCTAAATGTGACGGGACGATGGTTAATATGACCCAATTGATGCCAGGGGTAAATATGGCTGTCAAGTTGGTAAAATGTGACAGGACAATGGCTTATATGACCCAATTGATGCCAGGGGTAAATATGGCTGTCAAGTTGGCAAAATGTGACGGGACGATGGGTAATATGACCCAATTGATGCCAGGGGTAAATATGGCTGTCAAGTTGGCTAAATGTGACAGGACGATGGCTAATATGACCCAATTGATGCCAGGGGTAAATATGGCTGCCAAGTTGGAAAAATGTGACGGGACGATGGGTAATATGACCCAATTGATGCCAGGGGTAAATAAGGCTGTCCAGTTGGCTAAATGTGACGGGACGATGGTTAGTATGACCCAATTGATGCCAGGGGTAAATATGGCTGTCTAGTTGGCTAAATGTGACAGGACGATGGTTAATATGACCCAATTGATGCCAGGGGTAAATATGGCTGTCAAGTTGGCTAAATGTGACGGGACGATGGCTAATTTGACCCAATTGATGCCAGGGGTAAATATGGCTGTCAAGTTGGCACAATGTGAAGGAAAGATGGTTAATATGACCCAATTGATGCCAGGGGTAAATATGGCTGTCAAGTTGGCTAAATGTGACGGGACGATGGTTAATATGACCCAATTGATGCCAGGGGTAAATATGGCTGTCTAGTTGGCTAAATGTGAAGGGACGATGGCTAATATGACCCAATTGATGCCAGGGGTAAATATGGCTGTCAAGTTGGCTAATTGTGAAGGGACGATGGGTAATATGACCCAATTGATGCCAGGGGTAAATATGGCTGTCAAGTTGGCTAATTGTGAAGGGACGATGGCTAATATGACCCAATTGATGCCAGGGGTAAATATGGCTGTCAAGTTGGCAAAATGAGACGGGACGATGGGTAATATGACCCAATTGATGCCAGGGGTAAATATGACTGCACAGTTGGCTAAATGTGACGGGACGATGGCTAATATGACCCAAATGATGCCAGGGGTAAATATGGCTGTCAAGTTGGCAAAATGTGACAGGACAATGGCTTATATGACCCAATTGATGCCAGGGGTAAATATGACTGCTTAGTTGGCTAAATGTGACGGGACGATGGCTAATGTGACCCAATTGATGCCAGGGATAAATATGGCTGTCCAGTTGGCTAAATGTGACGGGACGATGCCTAATATGACCAAATTGATGCCAGGGGTAAATATGGCTGTCTAGTTGGCTAAATGTGACGGAAAGATGGCTAATATGACCAAATTGATGCCAGGGGTAAATATGACTGCACAATTGGCTAAATGTGACGGGACGATGGCTAATATGACCCAATTGATGCCAGGGGTAAATTTGACTGCACAGTTTGCTAAATGTGACGGGACAATGGCTTATATGACCCAATGGATGCCAGGGGTAAATAAGGCTGTCTAGTTTGCTAAATGTGACGGGACGATGGCTAATATGACCCAATTGATGCCAGGGGTAAATATGGCTGTCTAGTTGGCTAAATGTGACGAAAAGATGGCTAATATGACCAAATTGATGCCAGGGGTAAATATGACTGCACAGTTGGCTAAATGTGACGGGACGATGGCTAATATGACCCAATTGATGCCAGGGGTAAATATGACTGCACAGTTGGCTAAATGTGACGGGACAATGGCTTATATGACCCAATTGATGCCAGGGGTAAATATGACTGCACAGTTGGCTAAATGTGACGGGACAATGCCTTATATGACCCAATTGATGCCAGGGGTAAATAAGGCTGTCTAGTTTGCTAAATGTGACAGGACGATGGCTAATATGACCCAATTGATGCCAGGGGTAAATATGGCTGTCTAGTTGGCTAAATGAGACGGGACGATGGTTAATATGACCCAATTGATGCAGGGGGTAAATATGACTGCACAGTTGGTTAAATGTGACGGGACAATGGCTAATATGACCCAATTGATGCCAGGGGTAAATAAGACTGTCTAGTTGGCTATATGTGACAGGACGATGGCTAATATGACCCAATTGATGCCAGGGGTAAATATGGCTGTCTAGTTGGCTAAATGTGACGGGACGATGGCTAATATGACCCAATTGATGCCACGGGTAAATATGGCTGTCTAGTTGGCTAAATGAGACGGGACGATGGTTAATATGACCCAATTGATGCAGGGGGTAAATATGACTGCACAGTTGGCTAAATGTGACGGGACAATGGCATATATGACCCAATGGATGCCAGGGGTAAATATGACTGTCAAGTTGCTTAAATGTGACGGGACGATGGCTAATATGACCCAATTGATGCCAGGGGTAAATAAGACTGTCTAGTTGGCTATATGTGACAGGACGATGGCTAATATGACCCAATTGATGCCAGGGGTAAATATGGCTGTCTAGTTGGCTAAATGTGACGGGACGATGGCTAATATGACCCAATTGATGCCACGGGTAAATATGGCTGTCTAGTTGGCTAAATATGACGGGACGATGGCTAATATAACCCAATTGATGCCAGGGGTAAATATGGCTGTCTAGTTGGCTAAATGTGACGGGACGATGGCTAATATGACCCAATTGATGCCAGGGGTAAATATGGCTGTCTAGTTGGCTTAATGTGACGGGACGATGGCTAATATGACCCAATTGATGCCAGGGGTAAATATGGCTGTCCAGTTAGCTTAATGTGATGGGACGATGGCTAATATGACCCAATTGATGCCAGGGGTAAATATGGCTGTCAAGTTGGCAAAATGTGACGGGACGATGGCTAATATGACCCAATTGATGCCAGGGGTAAATATGGCTGTCCAGTTGGCTTAATGTGACGGGACGATGGCTAATATGACCCAATTGATGGCAGGGGTAAATATGGCTGTCCAGTTGGCTTAATGTGATGGGACGATGGCTAATATGACCCAATTGATGCCAGGGGTAAATATGGCTGTCCAGTTGGCTTAATGTGACGGGACGATGGTTAATATGACCCAATTGATGCCAGGGGTAAATATGGCTGTCCAGTTGGCTTAAATGTGACGGGACGATGGCAAATATGATCCAATTGATGCCAGGGGTAAATATGGCTGTCAAGTTGCTTAAATGTGACGGGACGATGGTTAATATGACCCAATTGATGCCAGGGGTAAATATGGCTGTCCAGTTGCTTAAATGTGACGGGACGATGGTTAATATGAACCAATTGATGCCAGGGGTAAATATGACTGCACAGTTGGCTAAATGTGACGCGACGATTGGCTAATATGACCCAATTGATGCCAGGGGTAAATATGAATGAACAGTTGGCTAAATGTGAAGGGACGATGGCTAATATGACCCAATTGATGCCAGGGGTAAATATGGCTGTCTAGTTGGCTAAATGTGACGGGACGATGGCTAATATGACCCAATTGATGCCAGGGGTAAATATGATTGTCAAGTTGCTTAAATGTGACAGGACGATGGTTAATATGACCCAATTGATGCCAGGGGTAAATATGGCTGTCCAGTTGCTTAAATGTGACGGGACGATGGTTAATATGAACCAATTGATGCCAGGGGTAAATATGACTGCACAGTTGGCTAAATGTGACGGGACGATTGGCTAATATGACCCAATTGATACCAGGGGTAAATATGACTGCACAGTTGGCTAAATGTGAATGGAAGATGGCTAATATGACCCAATTGATGCCGGGGGTAAATATGACTGCACAGTTGGCTAAATGTGACGGAATGATGGCTAATATGACCCAATTGATGCCAGGGGTAAATATGGCTGTCTAGTTGGGAAAATGTGACGGGACGATTGTTAATATGACCCAATTGATGCCAGGGGTAAATATGGCTGTCAAGTTGGCTAAATTTGACGGGACGATGGTTAATATGACCCAATTGATGCCAGGGGTAAATATGGCTGTCAAGTTGGTAAAATGTGACAGGAGAATGGCTTATATGACCCAATTGATGCCAGGGGTAAATATGGCTGTCTAGTTGTCTAAATGTGAAGGGACGATGGCTAATATGACCCAATTGATGCCGGGGGTAAATATGGTTGTCCAGTTGCTTAAATGTGACGGGACGATGGCTAATATGACCCAATTGATGCCAGGGGTAAATATGGCTGTCCAGTTGGCTTAATGTGACGGGACGATGGCTAATATGACCCAATTGATGCCAGGGGTAAATATGGCTGTCCAGTTGGCAAAATGTGACGGGACGATGGCTAATATGACCCAATTGATGCCAGGGGTAAATATGGCTGTCAAGTTGCTTAAATGTGACGGGACGATGGTTAATATGACCCAATTGATGCCAGGGGTAAATATGGCTGTCCAGTTGCTTAAATGTGACGGGACGATTGTTAATATGAACCAATTGATGCCAGGGGTAAATATGGCTGTCCAGTTGGCTAAATGAGCCAGGACGATGGCTAATATGACCCAATTGATGCCAGGGGTAAATATGGCTGTCCAGTTGGCTTAATGTGACGGGACGATGGCAAGTATGACCCAATTGATGCCAGGGGTAAATATGACTGCACATTTGGCTAAATGTGACGGGACGATGGCTAATATGACCCAATTGATGCCAGGGGTAAATATGACTGCAGAGTTGGCTAAATGTGACGGGACGATGGCTAATATGACCCAATTGATGCCAGGGGTAAATATGGCTGTCTAGTTGGCTAAATGTGACGGGACAATGGTTAATATGACCCAATTTATGCCACGGGTAAATATGACTGCACAGTTGGCTAAATGTGACGGGACGATGGCAAATATGACCCAATTGATACCAGGGGTAAATATGGCTGTCAAGTTGCTTAAATGTGACGGGACGATGGTTAATATGACCCAATTGATGCCAGGGGTAAATATGGCTGTCCAGTTGCTTAAATGTGACGGGACGATGGTTAATATGAACCAATTGATGCCAGGGGTAAATATGACTGCACAGTTGGCTAAATGTGACGCGACGATTGGCTAATATGACCCAATTGATGCCAGGGATAAATATGAATGAACAGTTGGCTAAATGTGAAGGGACGATGGCTAATATGACCCAATTGATGCCAGGGGTAAATATGGCTGTCTATTTGGCTAAATGTGACGGGACGATGGCTAATATGACCCAATTGATGCCAGGGGTAAATATGATTGTCAAGTTGCTTAAATGTGACGGGACGATGGTTAATATGACCCAATTGATGCCAGGGGTAAATATGGCTGTCCAGTTGCTTAAATGTGACGGGACGATGGTTAATATGAACCAATTGATGCCAGGGGTAAATATGACTGCACAGTTGGCTAAATGTGACGGGACGATTGGCTAATATGACCCAATTGATGCCAGGGGTAAATATGACTGCACAGTTGGCTAAATGTGAAGGGAAGATGGCTAATATGACCCAATTGATGCCGGGGGTAAATATGACTGCACAGTTGGCTAAATGTGACGGGACGATGGCTAATATGACCCAATTGATGCCAGGGGTAAATATGGCTGTCTAGTTGGCTAAATGTGAAGGGACGATGGCTAATATGACCCAATTGATGCCGGGGTAAATATGGCTGTCCAGTTGCTTAAATGTGACGGGACGATGGTTAATATGACCCAATTGATGCCAGGGGTAAATATGGCTGTCTAGTTGTCTAAATGTGAAGGGACGATGGCTAATATGACCCAATTGATGCCGGGGGTAAATATGGTTGTCCAGTTGCTTAAATGTGACGGGACGATGGCTAATATGACCCAATTGATGCCAGGGGTAAATATGGCTGTCCAGTTGGCTTAATGTGACGGGACGATGGCTAATATGACCCAATTGATGCCAGGGGTAAATATGGCTGTCCAGTTGGCAAAATGTGACGGGACGATGGCTAATATGACCCAATTGATGCCAGGGGTAAATATGGCTGTCAAGTTGCTTAAATGTGACGGGACGATGGTTAATATGACCCAATTGATGCCAGGGGTAAATATGGCTGTCCAGTTGCTTAAATGTGACGGGACGATTGTTAATATGAACCAATTGATGCCAGGGGTAAATATGGCTGTCCAGTTGGCTAAATGAGCCAGGACGATGGCTAATATGACCCAATTGATGCCAGGGGTAAATATGGCTGTCCAGTTGGCTTAATGTGACGGGACGATGGCAAGTATGACCCAATTGATGCCAGGGGTAAATATGACTGCACATTTGGCTAAATGTGACGGGACGATGGCTAATATGACCCAATTGATGCCAGGGGTAAATATGACTGCAGAGTTGGCTAAATGTGACGGGACGATGGCTAATATGACCCAATTGATGCCAGGGGTAAATATGGCTGTCTAGTTGGCTAAATGTGACGGGACAATGGTTAATATGACCCAATTTATGCCACGGGTAAATATGACTGCACAGTTGGCTAAATGTGACGGGACGATGGCTAATATGACCCAATTGATGCCAGGGGTAAATATGATTGTCAAGTTGCTTAAATGTGACGGGACGATGGTTAATATGACCCAATTGATGCCAGGGGTAAATATGGCTGTCCAGTTGCTTAAATGTGACGGGACGATGGTTAATATGAACCAATTGATGCCAGGGGTAAATATGACTGCACAGTTGGCTAAATGTGACGGGACGATTGGCTAATATGACCCAATTGATGCCAGGGGTAAATATGACTGCACAGTTGGCTAAATGTGAAGGGAAGATGGCTAATATGACCCAATTGATGCCGGGGGTAAATATGACTGCACAGTTGGCTAAATGTGACGGGACGATGGCTAATATGACCCAATTGATGCCAGGGGTAAATATGGCTGTCTAGTTGGCTAAATGTGAAGGGACGATGGCTAATATGACCCAATTGATGCCGGGGTAAATATGGCTGTCCAGTTGCTTAAATGTGACGGGACGATGGTTAATATGACCCAATTGATGACAGGGGTAAATATGGCTGTCAAGTTGGCTAAATGTGAAGGGACGATGGCTAATATGACCCAATTGATGCCAGGGGTAAATATGGCTGTCAAGTTGGGAAAATGTGACGGGACGATTGTTAATATGACCCAATTGATGCCAGGGGTAAATATGGCTGTCAAGTTGGCTAAATGTGACGGGACGATGGTTAATATGACCCAATTGATGCCGGGGGTGAATATGACTGCACAGTTGGCTAAATGTGACAAGACGATGGCTAATATGACCCAATTGATGCCAGGGGTAAATATGGCTGTCTAGTTGGCTAAATGTGACGGGACGATGGCTAATATGACCCAATTGATGCCGGGGGTAAATATGGCTGTCCAGTTGCTTAAATGTGACGGGACGATGGTTAATATTACCCAATTGATGACAGGGGTAAATATGGCTGTCAAGTTGGCTAAATGTGAAGGGACGATGGCTAATATGACCCAATTGATGCCAGGGGTAAATATGGCTGTCAAGTTGGCAAAATGTGACGGGACGATTGTTAATATGACCCAATTGATGCCAGGGGTAAATATGGCTGTCAAGTTGGCTAAATGTGACGGGACGATGGTTAATATGAACCAATTGATGCCAGGGGTAAATATGGCTGTCAAGTTGGTAAAATGTGACAGGACAATGGCTTATATGACCCAATTGATGCCAGGGGTAAATATGGCTGTCTAGTTGGCTAAATTTGAAGGGACGATGGCTAATATGACCCAATTGATGCCGGGGGTAAATATGGCTGTCCAGTTGCTTAAATGTGACGGGAGGATGGCTAATATGACCCAATTGATGCCAGGGGTAAATATGACTGTCCAGTTGGCTTAATGTGACGGGACGATGGCTAATATGACCCAATTGATGGCAGGGGTAAATATGGCTGTCCAGTTGGCTAAATGTGAAGGGACGATGGCTAATATGACTCAATTGATGCCAGGGGTAAATATGGCTGTCTAGTTGGCTAAATGTGACAGGACGATGGTTAATATGACCCAATTGATGCCAGGGGTAAATATGGCTGTCAAGTTGGCAAAATGTGACAGGACAATGGTTTATATGACCCAATTGATGCCAGGGGTAAATATGGCTGTCAAGTTGGCAAAATGTGACGGGACCATGGGTAATATGACCCAATTGATGCCAGGGGTAAATATGGCTGTCAAGTTGGCAAAATGTGACAGGACGATGGCTAATATGACCCAATTGATGCCAGGGGTAAATATGGCTGTCAAGTTGGCAAAATGTGACGGGACGATGGGTAATATGACCCGATTGATGCCAGGGGTAAATATGGCTGTCAAGTTGGCTAAATGTGAAGGGACGATGGCTAATATGACCCAATTGATGCCAGGGGTAAATATGGCTGTTAAGTTGGCAAAATGTGACGGGACGATGATTGATATGACCCAATTGATGCCAGGGGTAAATATGGCTGTCAAGTTGGCTAAATGTGACGGGACGATGGTTAATATGACCCAATTGATGCCAGGGGTAAATATGGCTGTCAAGTTGGTAAAATGTGACAGGACAATGGCTTATATGACCCAATTGATGCCAGGGGTAAATATGGCTGTCAAGTTTGCTAAATGTGACAGGACGATGGCTAATATGACCCAATTGATGCCAGGGGTAAATATGGTTGTCAAGTTGGCAAAATGTGACGGGACGATGGGTAATATGACCCAATTGATGCCAGGGGTAAATATGGCTGTCAAGTTGGCTAAATGTGATGGGACGATGGTTAATATGACCCAATTGATGCCAGGGGTAAATATGGCTGTCTAGTTGGCTAAATGTGACGGGACAATGGCTTATATGACTTAATTGATGCCAGGGGTAAATATGACTGCACAGTTGGCTAAATGTGACGGGACAATGGCTTATATGACCCAATTGATGCCAGGGGTAAATATGACTGCACAGTTGGCTAAATATGACGGAACGATAGTTAATATGACCCAATTGATGCCAGGGGTAAATATGGCTGTCTAGTTGGCTAAATGTGACAGGAGGATGGCTAATATGACCCAATTGATGCCAGGGGTAAATATGGCTGCACAGTTGGCTAAATGTGACGGAACGATACTTAATATGACCCAATTGATGCCAGGGGTAAATATGGCTGTCTAGTTGGCTAAATGTGAAGGGACGATGGTTAATATGACCCAATTGATGCCAGGGGTAAATATGGCTGTCAAATTGGCAAAATGTGACGGGACGATGGTTAATATGACCCAATTGATGCCAGGGGTAAATATGGCTGTCAAGTTAAATAAATGTGACGGGACGATGGCTAATATGACCCAATTGATGCCAGGGGTAAATATGGCTGTCAAGTTGGCAAAATGTGACGGGACGATGGTTAATATGACCCAATTGATGCCATTTTTTTCATTCATTTTTAATTATTTTTACACGGTAGCCTCATCAATATGTACTGTTTTACAGGGGGCCGTGTCAAAATTTACAATATTATTTTAAAAAAGAAACTGATTAAAACTACATATATTATACAATAAAAAAGAAAAAAGCTGAATAAAAATCAAAAATTAAAGACTTGACTCCTGAGCCTATTTTTAAATGTGCTAAGAGAGGGTGCTAGTTTGACCTCCATGGGCAAATTATTCCAAGTCTTTGCACCCCGGAACGATATTGCTCTCTGCCCATTGCAAGTTTTCATCCTAGGAACTAGGACGTCAGCAGTGGCATTGCGTAGATTCATTTTAATTCCACGCGCAGAGTTTTTCTTAAAAATGTTCGAAAGATAACCGGGGGCAAGACCTGATAATGCTTTGTATGTAATAGTGGCTGTTTCGCATTTTATCATGTCGTTAACTGTTTGCCATTTTAGGTCTTTGATTAGATTTGAGACCGAAACATCGAAGCTGCTGTTGGTGACAATTCTTGCAGCTCGATTTTGCAATTTCTGCAAGATTTGCAACTTTGTTTCACCGCAGCCTCCCCAAACAGAGCAGCAGTAGCGGAAATGTGGCTCTACGATGCCATGATACATTTTTATCAAAGTATCCTTAGGGACAATCTTTTTGGCATATTTTAAAAATCCAAGAGCACGAGATATTTTGCTACTTAGATACTGTGTATTCAAATCCCAAGCTAGGCTATCATCAAGTTTTACTCCTAGATATTTCACATTGTTGACGATATCAATTTCAGCACCATCGATAACAAAAGCTGGGGCTTCTACCTTTTTATCAGAAATATTTTTAAGGTTTGGTCGAGAGCCTACAACCATCGCCTGAGTCTTTATGACATTTAAAGACAGTTTGTTTCCCTGTAGCCACCCCTTTAGTCGATCGAGGTCGCTGTTAAGTGCAAAATTTAGATCGTTGATATCTTTAGTAGAATGTGATATGCTTGTATCGTCAGCATACATTGTGACATTGCATTTGCGGAGAGACATTGGAAGATCGTTAATATACATTAAAAAAAGAAGGGGACCGAGGCATGAACCCTGTGGCACTCCGCAATCAACACTCTGTAAACTTGAGGATGTGCCATTAACCTTACAAAACTGGAGACGGTTTTGTAGATAAGACTTGAACCAAGAATGGTCCGCCCCATCTATACCATATTTCTTCAGTTTTGCAAGTAAAATTTCATGATCTACGGTATCAAATGCTTTCTTTAGGTCTATAAATACCATTCCGGTATATTTCCCTTGATCCATATTAACATACCAATCGTCAGTGCTTTTTAACAAGCAGGTAACCGTAGAGTGTAGAGACCTGAAGCCAGACTGGTGTGAGAAAAGGAGCTTGTTTTTGTCCAGATATTCGTAAACTTGATTATAGACAAGCTTTTCGAAAACCCTAGCCAAAAAAGGGAGAACCGATATTGGTCTGTAATTAGAGCGATCATCTCTTTGTCCACTTTTGAATATAGGGGCGACTCGTGCAACCTTCCATGAATCCGGGAAGATATTTGTTGCTAAAGAAAGGTTGAAAATGTTGCAAAGGGATTCGGCTATGACGGGCAAACCAACTTTCAGAAAGAAATTGGCAATCCCGTCAGTACCGAAACCCATTGATGATTTAAATTTGCCCAATACTTGCTCTACTTGACGAATACTTATCGGTTGAAAATGAAACTCGGACTTTTCTTCGTTGATTTGATACTCATTTTCTAAAAGAGGATTTTCTTTGTGTGGTATTTTACTGCTAAGGTCATTCCCAATGTTGCAGAAAAAATTATTCATTGATTCTGCAATACCTGTACTACTTGAAACTTCGTTTCCATCTATATTGAGGGTGGAAATATTAGTAGTCTTAGACTTTTTGTTTATAACCTGGTTGATAACTTTCCACGTACTTTTAATGTCCCCTTGAAAAGAAGTAATCTTATCTGTAAAATATTTACGTTTCAAGTCCATGTTTAGTTTGTTGACTTTGTTTCTCAGTTGTCTGTAAGCCTGTTGTAGAATTTCAGACTTGGATCGTACTGCTTGCTTACGAAGCTTATCCCGACTGGCAGACAACTTGCGAAACTCTTTCGTTAGCCAAGGGGAAAATTTTTCCGATACCCTTCTGTTCCGCATAGGGGCATGCTTTTCTAAAATAACTGAAAACATATTGGACCAGTTTTCCACGACGATACTAATATCATCTGTATTGGAAACAATACCCTTCCAATCAACTGACAGCAAGTCATTTAAAAACTGTGTTTCATCGAAGTTTTTCATACTCCTTGTTAAAATACTCTTATGCTGCTTATGAAGAGAGCCATTGAATTTTCTGACCATATAAATTAAGTAGTGGTCACTCAGGCCAATATGCCGAACACCCGACTCTACAACATTTAATTTATTTGTTGTAGCAATATGGTCTATTAGCGTAGATGATGAAGTTGTCTCCCTAGTAGCAGTCTCTATCAACTGATGCAAACCGAAAAGATTATATATTTGCAGTAGCCGATTCGATTGTGGTTGGAGATTTACTTCCTTGCTGTGTTGATCAGAAGAGTAATTTGGCAATATGTCACAGTTTGTGTCCCCCAAGATAATTATCTCTTTCCCTTCCCTGTCAAGAGTCTGTAGGGATTTTTCAAGATCATTAAAGACCTCATTCAATGCATTGGGAGGACGATACCAGGCAAGCACAATAAAAGGTGCTGAGCGGGTTGGCTTCAGTTCAATACACAATGCTTCGAGCGAGAAAACGGGAATATCATCCCTTACTGTACATTTATCAATAAGGGCATCGTTGATATAAATAGCCACCCCACCACCACTGCGATTGCGGTCACATCTCTTAATTGAAAAACCATCGATACTAACAAGATCATCATCAACATTTGTATCAAGTTTAGTCTCGTTAATGGCCAAAACATGTATGCCATGATCCTTAACGAGGAGTCGGATCTCGTCAATATGCAAAAGAAGGCTGTTCACATTAAGAGACGCAACCACCACCCCCTTTTTGTTACCTAGCGTATTACTGCTATTTTGAAAAGAAACATTAGAGGATGTAGCTGAAGTGTCATTTGGGGAAGCATAGGTAGAATCTTGGTTTTGAGGGGTCAAACTAGCAACCTGAATACTTGGCAGTCAACGACCAGGTGTTGATATTGTAGCCTTAAAAAGATTATCGGCCATAATACCATCACCTGTGCTGTTTAGATGCAGCTTGCTCCTATTTAAATGCTTAGAAGGGTCAATGTTACTATGATCTAAATACTCTATACTTTCCACATTACACATGCCCCTTAAAACAAAATTAACTTTAACCCGTTCGGGCTCCAGTTTATCATATCTGGGCACAAGGCCAGACACGACGACTTGAATTCCATGGCTTTTGATGTGCTTCGCCAGTGTTATTATACCAGAAGCAATGTCGACATCAGACTTTTCTTTTCCAAGATCGTTAGTTCCGACATGCAGAATTATTCTGTTAGGCTTTCTTGCAATGGAGGGCTCAACATAACTTTTCATATCGTCGATGGTGCTGCCGCTAAAAGACTTGACGTAAATATTAGCAGATGACGCGCATTTCTTCTTTAAATCCCAGCCATTTACATTTTTAACCATTGAATCACCGACAATGATAGTGGTTTCTTTCCTGGTTTCATTCCTATTGCTACTCTTGCTTCCATCTGTTTTCCCATTTCCAGCATTTTCAATCTCGCTGCTATCATCACTATTGATATTACAATTGACATTATTTGCCGCTTCACCAGATTTTTCATTCTCAATAACAATAATACTTGCATTGATCGGATGGTTGCCTCTTTTCTCATCACTATTGTTGGGACTCATTTGGGATTTCTTTAGCTTTGCTCTTCTCTTTTTGTTTGGTCTTTTCTTTTTCACTTGCATCACTTGCCTGTTTATAATATCTTTATTTCCATTTACAATGCCTGCATTGTTTAGAGGTGGACTTGAAAGATTTATTTTAGGATTGCTGTCCTCCGAGATTACATAATTCTGGCTACTGGGAGCACCTGTCCCTGAAGTCTTTCCGTTTCCAATAAGCTTGAGATTCAAATTTTCCAATTTTAATTCGCAATTTTCCGAAATTAATTTTTCGATTCTATCCTGCCCATTAGAAACTTTTGCTTGCAGATCACGAATGTCATTCGTCAGCTTTTCAATCAGTTCTAGGAATTGAGAAAACTCGGATTTCTCTGCAAACTTCTGTGTAGTATCACGAGTTTCGTTCTCGGCGGCTATTTGTGTACACTCATTGGCAAAACTCTCCACCAAGCCAGAACTAGCATCATCCAAAGGTGAATCCACACTTGTACTACTCATTCCTTGTCCCCTTGATTCCAGATTCACTTCAGGGAAAGCTACAGGGCTTGACTCTGAGTTCTCTGCTTCATTCAAAGCTTTCTCTAGCCGCTCGACAAGTTCTGTCTTTAGGCCCTTCGTGTCTAGGCCACGGCTTTCCAACTGCTGCCTCAAATCAGCGACTTTTAAATCAATTAATTTTCTTCCATCAATAACAGTGCTCGAAGAAGCCATATCAGCGGTGAGTTTTCCCTTAGTTTCACAAGAATTTTCTTTAATACTTCGTTACAAAACAGAATAATAGATTTCTAATGTCGGACCGCCAAACCAACGTGCTGCTCTCATTCGTCTCTTAGCCTTATCATGCCAGGGGTAAATATGGCTGTCAAGTTGCTTAAATGTGACGGGACGATGGTTAATATGACCCAATTGATGCCAGGGGTAAATATGGCTGTCAAGTTGGTTAAATGTGACGGAACGATGGTTAATATGACCCAATTGATGCCAGGGGTAAATATGGCTGTCTAGTTGGCTAAATGTGACAGGAAGATGGCTAATATGACCCAATTGATGCCAGGGGTAAATATGACTGCACAGTTGGCTAAATGTGACGGAAAGATGGTTAATATGACCCTATTGATGCCAGGGGTAAATATGGCTGTCTAGTTGGCTAAATGTGACGGGACAATGGCTTATATGACCCAATTGATGCCAGGGGTAAATATGGCTGTCAAGTTGGCTAAATGTGACGGGACAATGGTTAATATGACCCAATTGATGCCAGGGGTAAATATGGCTGTCCAGTTCGCTAAATGTGACGGGACCATGGCTAATATGACCCAATGGATGCCAGGGGTAAATATGGCTGTCAAGTTGGCTAAATGTGAGAGGAAGATGGCTAATATGACCCAATTGATGCCAGGGGTAAATATGGCTGTCAAGTTGGCTAAATGTGATTGGACAATGGTTAATATGACCCAATTGATGCCAGGGGTAAATATGGCTGTCCAGTTCGCTAAATGTGACAGGACGATGGCTAATATGACCCAATTGATGCCAGGGGTAAATATGACTGCAAAGTTGACTAAATGTGACGGAACGATGGTTAATATGACCCTATTGATGCCAGGGGTAAATATGGCTGTCAAGTTGGCTAAATGTGACGGGACGATTGCTAATATGACCCAATTGATGCCAGGGGTAAATATGGCTGTCAAGTTGGCTAAATGTGACGGGACGATGGCTAATATGACCCAATTGATGTCAGGGGTAAATATGGCTGTCAAGTTGGCTAAATGTGACAGGACGATGGCTAATATGACCCAATTGATGCCAGGGGTAAATATGGCTGTCAAGTTGGCTAAATCTGACGGAACGATGGTTAATATGACCCAATTGATGCCAGGGGTAAATATGGCTGTCTAGTTGGCTAAATGTGTCGGGACGATGGCTAATATGACCCAATTGATGCCAGGGGTAAATATGGCTGTCAAGTTGGCTAAATGTGACGGGAAAATGGCTAATAAGACCCAATTGATGCCAGGGGTAAATATGGCTCTACAGTTTGCTAAATGTGACGGGACGATGGATGATATGACCCAATTGATGCCAGGGGTAAGTATGGCTGTTTAGTTGGCTAATTGTGACGGGACAATAGATAATATGACCCTATTGATGCCAGGGGTAAATATGGCTGTCTAGTTGGCTAAATGTGAAGGGACGATGGCTAATATGACCCAATTGATGCCAGGGGTAAATATGGCTGTCAAGTTGGCTAAATGTGACGGGACGATGGATAATATGTCCCTTTTGATGCCAGGGGTAAATATGGCTGTCAAGTTGGCTAAATGTGACGGGACGATGGCTAATATGACCCAATTGATGCCAGGGGTAAATATGGCTGTACAAATGGCTAAATGTGACAGAACGATAGCTAATATAACCCTATCTAAACCAGGGTGAATATGGCAGCACAACTGGCGTAAAGGGACGAAAGGATGCCTAAAATGACCCTATTGATGCCAGGGGTGAATATGGCAGTACAGTTGGCTCAATGTGACAGAACGATGGCTAATATGACCCTATTAATGCCAGGGATAAATATGGCTGCATTGTGGCTGAATGTGACGGAACGATGGATGATATGTCCCAATAAATGCAAGGGATTAATATGGCTCTACAGTTTGCTAAATGTGACGAAAGGTTGCCTAATATGACCCTATTGATGCTAGGGGTAAAAATGCCTGTAAAAATTCCTAAATTTGATTCAACGGTGGCTATATAACCCTATTGATGCCAAAAGTAAATATATCTGTAAAGTTGGCAAATTGTGACGGAAGGATACCTAAAATTACCCTATCAATGCCATTGGTAAAAATGGCTGTACCGTTGGCTAAATGTGACGGAACGATGGGTAAAATGACTCTATTGATGCGTGGGGTAAATATCACTGTACATATGGCTAATAATGACGGAAATATGACTAATATGACCCTATTGTTGCCGATGGTAAATATGGCTGCACAATTGGCTTAATGTGTCGAATGGATTTCTAAAATGACCCTATTGCTGCCAGGGGTGAATATGGCTGTCCAGTTGGCTAAATGTGACAGGACGATGGCTAATATGACCCTATTGATGCCAGGGGAAAATAAGGCTGTCCAGTTGGCTAAATGTGACAGGACAATGGCTAGTATGATCCTATTGATGCCAGGGGTAAATATGGCTGTCCAGTTGGCTAAATCTGACAGGACAATGGCTAATATGACTCTTTTGAAGCTAGGGGAAAATATGGCTGTACAGTTGGCTGAATGTGACAGAACGATGGCGAAAATGACCCTATTGATGTTGGGTAAATATGGCTCTACAGTTTGCTAAATGTGACGGAAGGTTGCCTGATATCACCCTATTGATGCCCGGGGTAAATATGTTCCTCTAGTTTGCTAAATGTGACGTAAGGGTGCCAAGTATGACCCTATTGATGCCCGGGCTAAGTATGGCTCTACAGTGGGCTAAATGTACCGGAATGATGGATAATATGTCCCAATAAATGCAAGGGGTTAATATGGCTCTACAGTTTGCTAAATGTGACGGAAGGTCGCCTAATATGACCCTATTAATTCCAGGGGTAAATATTGCTGTACTATTGGCTGAATGTGACGGAACGATGGCGAAAATGACCATATTGATGCCTGGGGTAAATATTGCTGTACATATGGCTAATAATGACGGAAATATGACTAATATGACCCTATTGATGCCGATGATAAATATGGCTGCACAATTGGCTTAAAGTGTCGAATGGATGCCAAAATGACCCTATTGCTGCCAGGGGTAAATTTTGCTGTACCGTTGGCTACATTTGACAGAAAGATGGCTAATATGACCCTATTGATGCCGGGGGTAAATATGGCTGTACAGTTTGCTAAATATGACGGAAAGATGTGTTATATTACCCTATTGATATTAGGGGTAAGTAGGGTTCTACAGTTTGCTAAATATGACGGAAAGATGTCTTATATGATCTTATTGATGCCGGGGGTAAATATGGCTCCACCGTTTGCTAAATGTGACAGAAGGGTGCCTAAGATGACCCTATTGATACCTGGGGTAAAAATTGCTCTACAGTTTGCTAAAAGCGACAGAAAGATGTCTTATATGACCCTATTAATGCCGGGGGTAAATATGACTCTACAGTTTGCTAAATGTGACGGAAGGATGTCTAATATGACCCTATTGATGCCAGAAGTAAATATGGCTCTACAGTTGGCTAAATATGACGGAAGGATGCCTAATATCACTCTATTGATGCCAGGGGTAAATATGGCTTTACCGTTGGCTAATTGTGACAGGATAATGGCTAATATCACCCTATTGATGCCAAGGGTAAGTATGGTTCTACAGTTGGCTAAATGTACCGGAACGATGGATAATATGTGCCTATTAATGCCAGGGGTGAATATGGTTGTACAAATGGCTAAATGTGACAGAACGATGGCTAATATGACCCTATTAAAACCAGGGTGAATATGGCAGCACAATTGCCGTAATGTGACGAAAGGATGCCAAAAATTACCCTATTGATGCCAGGGGTGAATATGGCTGTACAGTTAGCTTAATGTGACAGAACGATCGCTAATATGACCCCTATAAATGCCAGAGGTAAATATGGCTGCACCGTTGGCTGTTTGTGACAGAACGATGGATAATATGTCCCAATTAATGCATGGGGTGAATATGGCTCTACAGTTTGCTAAATGTGACGGAAGGTTGCCTAATATGACCCTATTGATGCCAGGGGTAAAAATACCTGTAAAATTTCCTAAATTTGATTCAACGATGGCTAATATGACCCTATAGATGCCAAAAGTAAATATATCTTTAAAGTTCGTAGATTGTGACGGAAGGATACCTAAACTTACCCTATTAATGCCTTGGGTAAAAATGGCTATACCATTGGCTAAATGTGACGGAACGATGGCTAAAATGACCCTTTTGATGCCTGGGGTAAATATTGCTGTACATATGGCTAATAATGACGGAAATATGACTAATATGACCCTATTGATGCAGATGGTAAATATTGCTGCACAATTTGCTTAATGTGTCGAATGAATTTCTAAAATGACCCTATTGCTGCCAGGGGTAAATTTGGCTGTACCGTTGGCTAAATGTGACAGAAGGATGCCTAATATGCTCGGATTAACGCCAGGGGTAAATATGGCTGCACCGTTGGCTGAATGTGACGGTAGGATGTCTAATATGACCCTATTGATGCCAGGGAAAAATATGGCTGTATTTTTTGCTAAATATGACAGAAAGATGCCTAATATGACCCTATTGATGCCGGGGTTATATACGGCTCCACAGTTTGCTAAATGTGACGGAAGGGTGCCTAAGATGACCCTATTGATACCTGGGGAAAAAATTGCTCTAAAGTTTGCTAAATGCGACAGAAAGATGTCTAATATGATCCTATTAATACTGGGGGTAAATATGACTCTACAGTTTGCTAAATGTGACGGAAGGATGTCTAATATGACCCTATTGATGCCAGGGGTAAATATGGCTCTACAGTTGACTAAATGTGACGGAAGGATGCCTAATATGACCCTATTGATGCCAGGGGTAAATATGGCTCTACAGTTGGCTAAATGTGACGGAAGGATGCCTAATATCGCTCTATTGATGCCAGGGGTAAGTATGGTTCTACAGTTGGCTAAATGTACCGGAACGATGGATAATATGTCCCTATTAATGCCAGGGGTGAATATGGCTGTACAAATGGCTAAATGTGACAGAACGATGGCTAATATGACCCTATTAAAACCAGGGTGAATATGGCAGCACAATCGCGTAATGTGACGAAAGGATGCCTAAAATTACCCTATTGATGCCAGGGGTGAATATGGCTGTACAGTTAGCTTAATGTGACAGAACGATCGCTAATATGACCCCTATCAATGCCAGAGGTAAATATGGCTGCACCGTTGGCTGTTTGTGACAGAACGATGGATAATATGTCCCAATTAATGCATGGGGTGAATATGGCTCTACAGTTTGCTAAATGTGACGGAAGGTTGCCTAATATGACCCTATTGATGCCAGGGGTAAAAATACCTGTAAAATTTCCTAAATTTGATTCAACGATGGCTAATATGACCCTATTGATGCCAAAAGTAAATATATCTTTAAAGTTCGTAGATTGTGACGGAAGGTTACCTAAACTTACCCTATTAATGCCTTGGTTAAAAATGGCTATACCATTGGCTAAATGTGACGGAACGATGGCTAAAATGACCCTTTTGATGCCTGGGGTAAATATTGCTGTACATATGGCTAATAATGACGGAAATATGACTAATATGACCCTATTGATGCAGATGGTAAATATTGCTGCACAATTTGCTTAATGTTCCGAATGAATTTCTAAAATGACCCTATTGCTGCCAGGGGTAAATTTGGCTGTACCGTTGGATAAATGTGACAGAAGGATGCCTAATATGTTCGGATTAATGCCAGGGGTAAATATGGCTGTCTAGTTGGCTAAATGTGAAGGGACGATGGCTAATATGACCCAATTGATGCCAGGGGTAAATATGGCTGTCAAGTTGGCTAAATGTGACGGGACGATGGATAATATGTCCCTTTTGATGCCAGGGGTAAATATGGCTGTCAAGTTGGCTAAATGTGACGGGACGATGGCTAATATGACCCAATTGATGCCAGGGGTAAATATGGCTGTACAAATGGCTAAATGTGACAGAACGATAGCTAATATAACCCTATTTAAACCAGGGTGAATATGGCAGCACAACTGGCGTAAAGTGACGAAAGGATGCCTAAAATGACCCTATTGATGCCAGGGGTGAATATGGCAGTACAGTTGGCTCAATGTGACAGAACGATGGCTAATATGACCCTATTAATGCCAGGGATAAATATGGCTGCATTGTGGCTGAATGTGACGGAACGATGGATAATATGTCCCAATAAATGCAAGGGATTAATATGGCTCTACAGTTTGCTAAATGTGACGAAAGGTTGCCTAATATGACCCTATTGATGCTAGGGGTAAAAATGCCTGTAAAAATTCCTAAATTTGATTCAACGGTGGCTATATGACCCTATTGATGCCAAAAGTAAATATATCTGTAAAGTTGGCAAATTGTGACGGAAGGATACCTAAACTTACCCTATTAATGCCTTGGGTAAAAATGGCTATACCATTGGCTAAATGTGACGGAACGATGGCTAAAATGACCCTTTTGATGCCAGGGGTAAATATGGCTGTCAAGTTGGCTAAATGTGACGGGACGATGGCTAATATGACCCAATTGATGCCAGGGGTAAATATGGCTGTACAAATGGCTAAATGTGACAGAACGATAGCTAATATAACCCTATTTAAACCAGGGTGAATATGGCAGCACAACTGGCGTAAAGTGACGAAAGGATGCCTAAAATTACCCTATTGATGCCAGAGGTGAATATGGCTGTACAGTTAGCTTAATGTGACAGAACGATCGCTAATATGACCCCTATCAATGCCAGAGGTAAATATGGCTGCACCGTTGGCTGTTTGTGACAGAACGATGGATAATATGTCCCAATTAATGCATGGGGTGAATATGGCTCTACAGTATGCTAAATGTGACGGAAGGTTGCCTAATATGACCCTATTGATGCCAGGGGTAAAAATACCTGTAAAATTTCCTAAATTTGATTCAACGATGGCTAATATGACCCTATTGATGCCAAAAGTAAATATATCTTTAAAGTTCGTAGATTGTGACGGAAGGATACCTAAACTTACCCTATTAATGCCTTGGGTAAAAATGGCTATACCATTGGCTAAATGTGACGGAACGATGGCTAAAATGACCCTTTTGATGCCTGGGGTAAATATTGCTGTACATATGGCTAATAATGACGGAAATATGACTAATATGACCCTATTGATGCAGATGGTAAATATTGCTGCACAATTTGCTTAATGTGTCGAATGAATTTCTAAAATGACCCTATTGCTGCCAGGGGTAAATTTGGCTGTACCGTTGGCTAAATGTGACAGAAGGATGCCTAATATGCTCGGATTAACGCCAGGGGTAAATATGGCTGCACCGCTGGCTGAATGTGACGGTAGGATGTCTAATATGACCCTATTGATGCAAGGGATAAATATGGCTGTATTTTTTGCTAAAAATGACAGAAAGATGCCTAATATGACCCTATTGATGCCGGGTTTATATACGGCTCCACAGTTTGCTAAATGTGACGGAAGGGTGCCTAAGATGACCCTATTGATACCTGGGGAAAAAATTGCTCTAAAGTTTGCTAAATGCGACAGAAAGATGTCTAATATGATCCTATTAATACTGGGGGTAAATATGACTCTACAGTTTGCTAAATGTGACGGAAGGATGTCTAATATGACCCTATTGATGCCAGGGGTAAATATGGCTCTACAGTTGGCTAAATGTGACGGAAGGATGCCTAATATGACCCTATTGATGCCAGGGGTAAATATGGCTCTACAGTTGGCTAAATGTGACGGAAGGATGCCTAATATCGCTCTATTGATGCCAGGGGTAAGTATGGTTCTACAGTTGGCTAAATGTACCGGAACGATGGATAATATGTCCCTATTAATGCCAGTGGTGAATATGGCTGTACAAATGGCTAAATGTGACAGAACGATGGCTAATATGACCCTATTAAAACCAGGGTGAATATGGCAGCACAATCGCGTAATGTGACGAAAGGATGCCTAAAATTACCCTATTGATGCCAGAGGTGAATATGGCTGTACAGTTAGCTAAATGTGACAGAACGATCGCTAATATGACCCCTATCAATGCCAGAGGTAAATATGGCTGCACCGTTGGCTGTTTGTGACAGAACGATGGATAATATGTCCCAATTAATGCATGGGGTGAATATGGCTCTACAGTTTGCTAAATGTGACGGAAGGTTGCCTAATATGACCCTATTGATGCCAGGGGTAAAAATACCTGTAAAATTTCCTAAATTTGATTCAACGATGGCTAATATGACCATATTGATGCCAAAAGTAAATATATCTTTAAAGTTCGTAGATTGTGACGGAAGGATACCTAAACTTACCCTATTAATGCCTTGGGTAAAAATGGCTATACCATTGGCTAAATGTGACGGAACGATGGCTAAAATGACCCTTTTGATGCCTGGGGTAAATATTGCTGTACATATGGCTAATAATGACGGAAATATGACTAATATGACCCTATTGATGCAGATGGTAAATATTGCTGCACAATTTGCTTAATGTGTCGAATGAATTTCTAAAATGACCCTATTGCTGCCAGGGGTAAATTTGGCTGTACCGTTGGATAAATGTGACAGAAGGATGCCTAATATGTTCGGATTAATGCCAGGGGTAAATATGGCTGCACCGTTGGCTGAATGTGACGGTAGGATATCTAATATGACCCTTTTGATGCCAGGGATAAATATGGCTGTACAGTTTGCTAAATATGACAGAAAGATGCCTAATATGACCCTATTGATGCCGGGGTTATATACGGCTCCACAGTTTGCTAAATGTGACGGAAGGGTGCCTAAGATGACCCTATTGATACCTGGGGAAAAAATTGCTCTAAAGTTTGCTAAATGCGACAGAAAGATGTGTAATTTGATCCTATTAATGCTGGGGGTAAATATGACTCTACAGTTTGCTAAATGTGACGGAAGAATGTCTAATATGACCCTATTGATGCCAGGGGTAAATATGGCTCTACAGTTGGCTAAATATGACAGGATGATGGCTAATATGACCCTATTGATGCCAGGGGTAAATAATGCTCTACAGTTGGCTAAATGTGACAGGACGTTGTCTAATATGACTTTAATAATGCCGGGTTAAATATGGTTCTACAGTTAGCTAAATGTACCGGAACGATGTTTAATATGACCCTATTGATGCCAGGGGTAAATATGGCTCTACAGTTGGCTTAATGTGACAGGACAATATCTAATATGACTTTATTGATGTCGGGGGTAAATATGGTTCTACAGTTGGCTAATTGTACTGCAACGATGTCTAATATGACCCTATTAATGCCAGGGGTATATTTGGCTGTACTGTTGGCTACGATGGTTAATATGACCCTGTTCATGTCAGGGGTGAATATGACTGTACCGTTGGCTGAATGTGACGGAACGATGGATAATATGTCCATATTTATGCCAGGGGTGAATATGGCTGTACAAATGGCTAAATGTGACAGAACGATGGCTAATATGACCCTATTGATGCCGGGGTTATATACGGCTCCACAGTTTGCTAAATGTGACGGAAGGGTGCCTAAGATGACCCTATTGATACCTGGGGAAAAAATTGCTCTAAAGTTTGCTAAATGCGACAGAAAGATGTGTAATATGATCCTATTAATGCTGGGGGTAAATATGGCTCTACAGTTTTCTAAATGTGACGGAAGAATGTCTAATATGACCCTATTGATGCCAGGGGTAAATATGGCTCTACAGTTGGCTTAATATGACAGGATGATGGCTAATATGACCCTATTGATGCCAGGGGTAAATAATGCTCTACAGTTGGCTAAATGTGACAGAACGTTGTCTAATATGACTTTATTGATGCCGGGTTAAATATGGTTCTACAGTTGGCTAAATGTACCGGAACGATGTTTAATATGACCCTATTGATGCCAGGGGTAAATATGGCTCTACAGTTGGCTTAATGTGACAGGACAATATCTAATATGACTTTATTGATGTCGGGGGTAAATATGGTTCTACAGTTGGCTAATTGTACTGCAACGATGTCTAATATGACCCTATTAATGCCAGGGGTATATTTGGCTGTACTGTTGGCTACGATGGTTAATATGACCCTGTTCATGTCAGGGGTGAATATGACTGTACCGTTGGCTGAATGTGACGGAACGATGGATAATATGTCCATATTTATGCCAGGGGTGAATATGGCTGTACAAATGGCTAAATGTGACAGAACGATGGCTAATATGACCCTATTGATGCCGGGGTTATATACGGCTCCACAGTTTGCTAAATGTGACGGAAGGGTGCCTAAGATGACCCTATTGATACCTGGGGAAAAAATTGCTCTAAAGTTTGCTAAATGCGACAGAAAGATGTGTAATATGATCCTATTAATGCTGGGGGTAAATATGGCTCTACAGTTTGCTAAATGTGACGGAAGAATGTCTAATATGACCCTATTGATGCCAGGGGTAAATATGGCTCTACAGTTGGCTAAATATGACAGGATGATGGCTAATATGACCCTATTGATGCCAGGGGTAAATAATGCTCTACAGTTGGCTAAATGTGACAGGACGTTGTCTAATATGACTTTATTGATGCCGGGTCAAATATGGTTCTACAGTTGGCTAAATGTACCGGAACGATGTTTAATATGACCCTATTGATGCCAGGGGTAAATATGGCTCTACAGTTGGCTTAATGTGACAGGACGATATCTAATATGACTTTATTGATGTCGGGGGTAAATATGGTTCTACAGTTGGCTAATTGTACTGCAACGATGTCTAATATGACCCTATTAATGCCAGGGGTATATTTGGCTGTACTGTTGGCTACGATGGTTAATATGACCCTGTTCATGTCAGGGGTGAATATGACTGTACCGTTGGCTGAATGTGACGGAACGATGGATAATATGTCCATATTTATGCCAGGGGTGAATATGGCTGTACAAATGGCTAAATGTGACAGAACGATGGCTAATATGACCCTATTGATGCCGGGGTTATATACGGCTCCACAGTTTGCTAAATGTGACGGAAGGGTGCCTAAGATGACCCTATTGATACCTGGGGAAAAAATTGCTCTAAAGTTTGCTAAATGCGACAGAAAGATGTGTAATATGATCCTATTAATGCTGGGGGTAAATATGGCTCTACAGTTTGCTAAATGTGACGGAAGAATGTCTAATATGACCCTATTGATGCCAGGGGTAAATATGGCTCTACAGTTTGCTAAATATGACAGGATGATGGCTAATATGACCCTATTGATGCCAGGGGTAAATAATGCTCTACAGTTGGCTAAATGTGACAGGACGTTGTCTAATATGACTTTATTGATGCCGGGTTAAATATGGTTCTACAGTTGGCTAAATGTACCGGAACGATGTTTAATATGACCCTATTGATGCCAGGGGTAAATATGGCTCTACAGTTGGCTTAATGTGACAGGACGATATCTAATATGACTTTATTGATGTCGGGGGTAAATATGGTTCTACAGTTGGCTAATTGTACTGCAACGATGTCTAATATGACCCTATTAATGCCAGGGGTATATTTGGCTGTACTGTTGGCTACGATGGTTAATATGACCCTGTTCATGTCAGGGGTGAATATGACTGTACCATTGGCTGAATGTGACGGAACGATGGATAATATGTCCATATTTATGCCAGGGGTGAATATGGCAGCACAATTGGTTTAATATGACGAAAGGATGCCTAAAATGACCCTATTGATGCCAGGGGTAAAATTGGTTGTACTGTTGGCTACGATTGTTAATATCACCCTATTCATGCCAGGGGTACATATGGCTGTACAGCTGGCTGAGTGTGCCAGAACGATAGTTGATATGTCCCTATTAATGCCAGGGGTGAATATGGCTGTACAGTTGGCTCAATGTGACAAAAGATGGCTAATATGACCCTATTAATGCCAGGTGTAATTATGGCTGTACCGTTGGCTGAATGTTACGCAAGAATGGCTAAAATTTCCCTATTAATGCCAGGGTTAAATATGGCTGTACCGTCGGCTGAATATGACAGAACGATGCTTATTATGACCTTATTGATGCAAGGGGTAAATATGGCTGTACCGTTAGCTGAATGTGACGGATCGATGTCTATTATGACCGTATTGATGCAAGGGGTATATTTGGCTGTACTGTTGGCTACCATGGTTAATATGACCCTATTCATGTCATGGGTAAATATGGATGTACAGCTGGCTGAATGTGCCAGAACGATCGTTAATATGTCCCTATTAATGCCAGGGGTAAATATGGCTGTACAGTTGGCTGAATGTGACAGAACGATGGATAATATGACCCTATTAATGCCAGGGGTAAATACTGCTGTACCATTGGCTGAATGTGACAGAACGATGGCTAAGATGTCCCTATTAATGCCAGGGGTAAATATGGCTGTACCGTTGGCTGAATGTGACGGGACGATTGCTAATATGACTTTATTAATGCCAGGGGTGAATAAGGCTCTATAGTTAGCTGAATGTGACAGAAAGATGGCTAATATGACCCTATTAATGCCAGGGGTAAATATGGCTGTACCGTTAGCTGAATGTGACGGAACGATGGCTAATATGACCCTATTAATGCCAGGGGAAAAATGGCTGCACCGTTGGCTGAATATGATAGAACGATGGCTAATTTGACCCTATTAATGCCAGGGGTAAATATGTCTGTACCGTTGGCTGAATGTGATGGAACAATGGCTAATATGACCTTATTAATGCCAGGGGTAAATATGGCTCTATAGTTGGCTGAATGTGATGGAACGATGGCTAATATTGCCTTATTAATGCCAGGGGTGAATATCGCTCTACAGCTAGCTGAATGTGACAGAACGATGGCTAATATGACCCTATTAATTCCAGGGGTAAATACGGCTGTACCGTTGGCTGAATGTGACGGAACGATGGCTAATATGACCCCTTTAATGCCAGGGGTTAATACGGCTGTACTGTTGGCTGAATGTGACGGAACGATTGATAATATTTCCCTATTAATGCCAGGGTTGAATACGGCTGTACGTTTGGCTAAATGTGACAGAACAATGACTTATATGAACCTATTAATGCCAAGGGAAAAATGGCTGTAGCGTTGGCTGAATGTGATGGAACGATGGCTAATATGACCCTATTAATGCCAGGGGTAAATATGGCTGTACCGTTGGCTGAATGTGACGGAACGATGGCTAATATTGCCTTATTAATGCCAGGGGTGAATATCGCTCTACAGCTAGCTGAATGTGAAAGAACGATGGCTAATATGACCCTATTAATTCCAGGGGTAAATATGGCTGTACCGTTTGCTGAATGTGACGGAACGATGGCTAATATGACCCCTTCAATGCCAGGGGTTAATACGGCTGTACTGTTGGTTTAGTGTGACAGAAAGATGGCTAATATGACCCTATTAGTGCCAGGGTTGAATATTACTGTAGAATTGGCTTATTGTGACGAAAGGATGCCTAAAATGACTCTATTGATGCCAGGGGTTAATATGGCTGTACTGTTGGCTGAATGTGACAGAAAGATGGCTAATATGACCCTATTAATGTCAGGGGTAAATATGGCTGTACAGTTGGCTGTATGTGACAGAGCGATGCCTAAAATGACCCTATTGATGCCAGGGGTAAATTTTGCTGTACCGTTGGCTTAATGTGACAGAACAATTTTTAAAATGATGGTATTGATACCAGGGGTAAGTCTGGCTGTACCTTTGGCTTAATCTGACAGAACGATGGTTAATATGTCCCTATTAATGCCAGGGGTAAATATTGTTTAATAATTGGCTAAATGTGATGAAATGATGGCTAATATGACCCTATCAACGCCAGGGCTGAATATGGCTTCACAATTGGCTTAATGTGGCGAAAGGATGCCTAAAATGACCGTATTGATGCCAGGGGTAAATTCGGGTGTACCGTTGGCTTCATTTGACAGAACTATGGTTAATATGACCCTATTGATGCCAGGGGTGAATATGGCTGTATAGTTGGCTGAATGTGATGGAACGATGGATAATATGACCCTATTGGTGCCAGGGATGAATATGGCTGCACAGTTGGCTTAATATGACAAAATGATGGCTAATATGACCCTATTAATGCCAGGCGTAAATATGGCTGCACCGCTGTCTGAATGTGACGGAACGATGGATAATATGTCCCAATTAATGCTAGGGGTGAATATGGCTGTACAGTTTGTTAAATGTGACGGAAGGTTGCTTAATATGACCCTATTGATGCTAGGGGTAAATATTGCTGTACATATTGCTAATAATGACGGAACGATGACTAATATGACCCTATTGATGCCGATGGTAAATATGGCTACACAATTGGCTTAATACGTCGAATGGATGCCTAAAATGACCCTATTGCTGCCAGGAGTTAATATGGCTGTATAGTTGGCTGAATGTGACAGAACAATGGCTAAAATGACGGTATTGATACCAGGGGTAAATATTGCTGAACAGATGGATGAATGTGACGGTACGATGTCTAATATAACGTTAGTGATTTCAGGGGTAAATTTGGCTGTACCGTTAGCTTTACGTGACAGAAATATGGCTAATATGACCCTATTGATGCCAGGGATTAATATTGCTGTACAGTTGGCTGAATGTGCCAGAACGATGATTAATATGTCCCTATTAATGCCAGGGGTGAATATGACTGTACAGTTGGCTAAATGTGACGGAACGATGGCTAATATGACCCTATTGATGCAAGGGGTAAATATGGCTGTACTGTTGGCTTAATGTGACAGAACGATGGCTAATATGATTCTATTAATGCCATGGGTAAATATGACTGTGCAGTTGTTTAGATGTGATTGAAAGATGGCTAATATGACCCAATTGATGACAGGTATCATGAAAATGGCTGTATAGTTGGCTTAAGGTAAATATGGCTGTACAGTTGGCTTATCGTAACAGAACGATAGCTAATATGACGCTATTGGTGCCAAGGATATATATGGCTGCACTATTGGCTTAATATGACGGAAGGATACCTAAAATTACCCTTTGGATGCTAGTAATGAACGATGGCTAATAGGACCCTCTCAATTTCATGGGTAAATGTGGCTTTACAGTTGGCTAGATGTGATCGAACGATTGCTATAATGACCATATTGATGCCAGGGGTAAACCTGGCTGTACAGTTGGTTTAAAGTGACGGAACGATGTCCAATATGGCCTTTATGGTCCTAGGGGTAAATTTTGCTGTAAAGATGGCTAAAAATGATTGAGCAATTGCTAATATGGTCCTATTGATTCCAGGGGTAAATATTGTACTACAGTTGGCTAAATGTGACAGAACGATGGCTATAATGACCATATGGATGCTTTGGGTAAACATGGCTGTACAGTTGGTTTAAAGTGACGGCACGATGTCTAATTGGACCCAAATGGTTTCAGAGGTAAATACTAGATAATATTAATGATATTAAAGATGAAAATTGTAAAGAAATATTGATAATACAACATGAATCAAGCTGGCCTTACCCCTTTTTTTCTTCTACAACGATACTATATTAACCCCTGACCAGCCTTCATAACAATTATTTGTTTATAATCATGGTCTCATAGCAACGGATATTTATATCTACATTTTTAGGATTTCATTTTTTATATTTGACTCTTGTGAATAATCTCAGAAGGAAGATTAAGCCCGGCCATCTGCATTTTTGTCGAGTCAAAACCATGCACACCACGCCATTCTTAGCTGAGCTTCTGCATCCATTTTTTCTCAAAAACTCACATCGATATCTTTTTGAATTGTATGTGTATTCTACCTTTTTTGCCTTAAAAGTGATGTTTTGCTGTCTATAAAGTACCTTTGCGCCGCAAACCGAGTAATGATCACAGTTATATTCACATAAAATTATTTAGGCCCCAATCTCAATATTCCTCTCTGACGTCAGAATCGATACCGAGACTGAAATGAAAGAGTTGTCCTGCAATATAGAAAATAAAATTCAAATAGCTTCTTACAGAGGAACAGGGCTTTAATTAAAAACAAGATATTTTCATTTTCGTTTTTGGACGTCAAGGGCTTTTTACTAAACACAAGTTGTTTTACCTTTGAGAGTCCCTTTTAAGGAAGTGAAGTCCTGTTATCAAGAAGAGGTGCAGAAATATAAGACTTTCATTCAGACAAGGTATGTTTACGACCTATTGATTGCAATTTCTCCTTAATTTTTTAATCAAACGATTATATAAATTTCTTTTTTCCTCTTGCTTTTAGGAAGTGCAACCCTTATTTCAAGAAGAGGCACAGAAATATAAGTAATTCATAAAATACAAGGTTTGCTCTTTCAGTTATTCATATCAATTTCCTCTTTTTTCTTTGACAGCACTGTTGTTTGAAATTTCATTTTTCTTTCAAGCTGTAGGAAATGCTGTCCTTTTATCAAGAAGAGGTGCAGAAATACAAGACTTTCTTTCAGACAAGGTATGCCTTATTACCTATTGATTGCAATTTCTCCTGGTCTTCTTAATCAAACGATTATATAAATTTCTTTTTTCCTCTTGCTTTTAGGAATTGCAACCCTTATTTCAAGAAGAGGTACAGAAATATAAGTAATTCATAAAATACAAGGTTGTCTGTTTAAGTTCTTCATAGCAGTTCCTTCTTCTTTCTTTGACAACACTGTTGTTTAAAATTTCATTTTTCTTTCAAGCTGTAGGAAATGCAGTCCTTTTATCATGAAGAGGTGCACAAATACAAGACTTCATTTCAGACAAGGTATGCTTTATTACCTATTGATTGCAATTTCTCCTTGTCTTTTTAATCAAACGATTATATAAATTTCTTTTTTCCTTTTACTATTAGGAATTGCAACCCTTATTTCAAGAAGAGGTACAGAAATATAAGTAATTCATAAAATACAAGGTTTGCTCTTTCAGTTATTCATATCAATTTCCTCTTCTTTCTTTGACAACACTGTTGTTTGAAATTTCATTTTTCTTTCAAGCTTTAGGAAATGCAGTCCTTTTATCAAGAAGAGGTGCAAAAATACAAAACTTCATTTTAGACAAGGTATGCTTTATAACCTATTGATTGCAGTTTCTCCTTGTCTTTTTAATCAAACGATTATATTAACTTCGTTTTTCTTTTACTATTAGGAAGGGTGACCGTTAAATCAAAAACATGTACAAAAATAGAAGTAATTCTTAAAATACAAGGTTTGCTCTTTCAGTTAATCATAGCATTTCCTTCTTCTTTTATTTATCAACACTGTTTTTTTCAATTTTTGTTTTTGTTTTACCTGTAGGAAATCACGGCCCTTCATCTATGCGTAAAACAGAAGAATAGGTATTTCATCTAAACAAGGTATGTTGTCTGATTTCTTCATAGTAAAATTTTTCTTCCTTCATATATGATAACGCTCTTATTTGAATTTTGGTTTAATTTACCTTAGCAAAGTGTAGTCCTTTCGTCTAGGAGAAACACAGAAATACCGGTATTTCATTTAGATAAGGTCTGTTGTTTAACTTATTCATAGTAAATTTTTCTTATTTCTTCGATAACGCTCTTATTTAAGTTTTGGTTTAATTTACTTTAGCGAAGTGTAGTCCTTTCGTCTAGGAGAAACACAGAAATACCGGTATTTCATTTAGATAAAGTATGTTGCTTAACTTAATCATAGTAAATTTTTGTTCTTTCTTTGATAAGGCTCTTATTTAAGTTTTGGTTTAATTTACTTTAGCGAAGTGTAGTCCTTTTGTCTAGGAGAAACACAGAAATATCGGTATTTCATTTAGATAAGGTATGTTGCTTGACTTATTCATAGTAAATTTTTCTTCTTTCTTCGATAACGCTCTTATTTGAATTTTGGTTTAATTTACTTTAGCGAAATGTAGTCCTTTTGTCTAGGAGAAACACAGAAATACCGGTATTTCATTTAGATAAGGTATGTTGTTTAACTTATTCATAGTAAATTTTTCTTCTTTCTTCGATAACGCTCTTTTTTTAATTTAGGTTTAATTTACCTTAGCAAAGTGTAGTCCTTTCGTCTAGGAGAAACACAGAAATACCGGTATTTCATTTAGATAAGGCATGTTGTTTAACTTATTCATAGTAAATTTTTCTTCTCTCTTCGATAACGCTCTTATTTAAGTTTTGGTTTAATTCACTTTAGCGAAGTGTAGTCCTTTCGTTTAGGAGTAACACAGAAATACCGGTATTTCATTTAGATAAGGCATGTTGTTTAACTTATTCATAGTAAATTTTTCTTCTTTCTTTGATAAGGCTCTTATTTAAGTTTTGGTTTAATTTACTTTAGCGAAGTGTAGTCCTTTCGTCTAGGAGAAACACAGAAATACCGGTATTTCATTTAGATAAAGTATGTTGTTTAACTTAATCATAGTAAATTTTTGTTCTTTATTTGATAAGGCTTTTATCTAAGTTTTGGTCTACTTTACTTTAGCGAAGTGTAGTCCTTCCGTCTAGGAGAAACACAGAAATACCGGTATTTCATTTAGATAAGGTCTGTTGTTTAACTTATTCATAGTAAATTTTTCTTCTTTCTTTGATAAGGCTCTTATTTAAGTTTTGGTTTAATTTACTTTAGCGAAGTGTAGTCTTTTCGTCTAGGAGAAACACAGAAATACCGGTATTTCATTTAGATAAGGTATGTTGTTTAACTTATTCATAGTAAATTTTTCTTCTTTTTTCGATAACGCTCTTATTTGAATTTAGGTTTAATTTACCTTAGCAAAGTGTAGTCCTTTCGTCTAGGAGAAACACAGAAATACCGGTATTTCATTTAAATAAGGTATGTTGTTTAACTTATTCTTAGTAAATTTTTCTTCTCTCTTCGATAACGCTCTTATTTGAATTTTGGTTTAATTTACCTTAGCAAAGTGTAGTCCTTTCGTCTAGGAGAAACACAGAAATACCGGTATTTCATTTAAATAAGGTATGTTGTTTAACTTATTCTTAGTAAATTTTTCTTCTCTCTTCGATAACGCTCTTATTTAAGTTTTGGTTTAATTTACCTTAGCGAAGTGTAGTCCTTTTGTCTAGGAGAAACACAGAAATACCGGTATTTCATTTAGATAAGGTATGTTGTTTAACTTATTCATAGTAAATTTTTATACTTTCTTCGATAACACTCTTATTTGAATTTTGGTTTAATTTACTTTAGCGAAGTGTAGTCCTTTCGTCTAGGAGAAACACAGAAATACCGGTATTTCATTTAGATAAGGTATGTTGTTTAACTCATTCATAGTAAATTTTTCTTCTCTTTTCGATAACGCTCTTATTTGAATTTTGGTTTAATTTACTTTAGCGAAGTGTAGTCCTTTCGTCTAGGAGAAACACAGAAATACCGGTATTTCATTTAGATAAGGTATGTTGTTTAACTTATTCATAGTAAATTTTTCTTCTTTTTTCGATAACAATCTTATTTGAATTTAGGTTTAATTTGCCTTAGCGAAGTGTAGTCCTTTCGTCTAGGAGAAACACAGAAATACCGGTATTTCATTTAGATAAAGTATGTTGTTTAACTTAATCATAGTAAATTTTTCTTCTTTCTTTGATAAGGCTCTTATTTAAGTTTTGGTTTAATTTACTTTAGTGAAGTGTAGTCCTTTCGTCTAGGAGAAACACAGAAATACCGGTATTTCATTTAGATAAAGTATGTTGTTTAACTTAATCATAGTAAATTTTTCTTCTTTCTTTGATAAGGCTCTTATTTAAGTTTTGGTTTAATTTACTTTAGCGAAGTGTAGTCCTTTCGTCTTGGAGAAACACAGAAATACCGGTATTTCATTTAGATAAGGTATGTTGTTTAACTTATTCATAGTAAATTTTTATACTTTCTTCGATAACACTCTTATTTGAATTTTGGTTTAATTTACTTTAGCGAAGTGTAGTCCTTTCGTCTAGGAGAAACACAGAAATACCGGTATTTCATTTAGATAAGGTATGTTGTTTAACTCATTCATAGTAAATTTTTCTTCTCTTTTCGATAACGCTCTTATTTGAATTTTGGTTTAATTTACTTTAGCGAAGTGTAGTCCTTTCGTCTAGGAGAAACACAGAAATACCGGTATTTCATTTAGATAAGGTATGTTGTTTAACTTATTCATAGTAAATTTTTCTTCTTTTTTCGATAACAATCTTATTTGAATTTAGGTTTAATTTGCCTTAGCGAAGTGTAGTCCTTTCGTCTAGGAGAAACACAGAAATACCGGTATTTCATTTAGATAAAGTATGTTGTTTAACTTAATCATAGTAAATTTTTCTTCTTTCTTTGATAAGGCTCTTATTTAAGTTTTGGTTTAATTTACTTTAGTGAAGTGTAGTCCTTTCGTCTAGGAGAAACACAGAAATACCGGTATTTCATTTAGATAAAGTATGTTGTTTAACTTAATCATAGTAAATTTTTCTTCTTTCTTTGATAAGGCTCTTATTTAAGTTTTGGTTTAATTTACTTTAGTGAAGTGTAGTCCTTTCGTCTAGGAGAAACACAGAAATACCGGTATTTCATTTAGATAAAGTATGTTGTTTGACTTAATCATAGTAAATTTTTGTTCTTTCTTTGATAAGGCTCTTATTTAAGTTTTGGTTTAATTTACTTTAGCGAAGAGTAGTCCTTTCGTCTAGGAGAAACACAGAAATATCGGTATTTCATTTAGATAAGGTATGTTGTTTGACTTATTCATAGTAAATTTTTCTTCTTTCTTCGATAACGCTCTTATTTGAATTTTGGTTTAATTTACCTTAGCGAAGTGTAGTCCTTTTGTCTAGGAGAAACACAGAAATACCGTTATTTCATTTAGATAAGGTATGTTGTTTAACTTATTCATAGTAAATATTTCTTCTTTCTTCGATAACGCTCTTTTTTGAATTTAGGTTTAATTTACGTTAGGGAAGTGTTGTCCTTTCGTCTAGGAGAAACACAGAAATACCGTTATTTCATTTAGAAAAGGTATGTTGTTTAACTTATTCATAGTTAATATTTCTTCTTTCTTCGATAACGCTCTTTTTTGAATTTAGGTTTAATTTACGTTAGGGAAGTGTTGTCCTTTCGTCTAGGAGAAACACAGAAATACCGGTATTTCATTTAGATAAGGCATGTTGTTTAACTTATTCATAGTAAATTTTTCTTCTCTCTTCGATAACGCTCTTATTTAAGTTTTGGTTTAATTTACTTTAGCGAAGTGTAGTCCTTTCGTCTAGGAGAAACACAGAAATACCGGTATTTCATTTAGATAAGGTATGTTGTTTAACTTATTCACAGTAAATTTTTCTTCTTTTTTCGATAACGCTCTTATTTGAATTTAGGTTTAAATTTACTTTGGCGAAGTATAGTCCTTTCGTCTAGGAGAAACACAGAAATACCGGTATTTCATTTAGATAAAGTATGTTGTTTAACTTCATCATAGTAAATTTTTGTTCTTTATTTGATAAGGCTTTTATCTAAGTTTTGGTCTACTTTACTTTAGCGAAGTGTAGTCCTTTCGTCTAGGAGAAACACAGAAATACCGGTATTTCATTTAGATAAAGTATGTTGTTTAACTTATTCATAGTAAATTTTTCTTCTCTCTTCGATAAGGCTCTTATTTGAATTTTGGTTTAATTTTACCTTAGCGAAGTGTAGTCCTTTTATTTAGTCAGGGTACAGAAAGAAAGTATTTCATCTAGACAGGGCATGCTCTACAAATTTCATTTGTGAGAATGGAAACGAAACGAGTAGGACTGAAACCAACGACCTCTAGATTTGTACTCTAGTGGGCTTTTACTGCTCAAATGAGGCTTTTAGAGACTCATGTGAATGAAATGGAGCCCTTGTGTAGAGGAAGTTAATGTATATAAGTATTTCACCTTAAGATATTATGTTGTATGACTTACCTATAGTAAAATCTTCAGCTTTATATTCTATATTTTTTGCGAGTATCCAAATGTAAAAAGTTTTATAATTTAGAATTCGTTAATCATCATGCTGCAGTCAGTTATTCATGATACCTATGACGTCATGAGTTTGAATGACTTCATTTATATCATAGAAATTATAAAATGGTTTTATTCAAATGTAGGTATCCAACTGTTTGAATCTTTATTTTACAGAATATCATTTACAAGCTGAAATCAGTTGTAAATGATATGTTATACCTATGATACATATGACGTCATGCGTTTGAATGATTTCATTTATATCATAGAAATTATAAAATTCTTTTATTTAAATGTCGGTATCCAACTGTTTGAAGCTTTATTTTACAGAATATCATTTACAAGCTGAAGTCAGTTGTAAATGATATGTTATACCTATGATACATATGACGTCATGCATTTGAATGATTTCATTTATATCATAGAAATTATAAAATTCTTTTATTTAAATGTCGGTATCCAACTGTTTGAAGCTTTATTTTACAGAATATCATTTACAAGCTGAAATCAGTTGTGAATGATATCTATTATACCTATGATACATATGTCGTCATGTATTTGAATGACTTCATTTATATCATAAAAATTATAAAATGGTTTTATTTAAAATGTCGGTATCCAACTGTTTGAAGCTTTATTTTACAGAATATCATTTACAAGCTGAAATCAGTTGTGAATGATATCTATTATACCTATGATACATATGTCGTCATGTATTTGAATGACTTCATTTATATCATAAAAATTATAAAATGGTTTTATTTAAAATGTCGGTATCCAACTGTTTGAAGCTTTATTTTACAGAATATCATTTACAAGCTGAAATCAGTTGTAAATGATATCTGTTATACCTATGATACATATGTCGTCATGTATTTGAATGACTTCATTTATATCATAGAAATTATAAAATTCTTTTATTTAAATGTCGGTATCCAACTGTTTGAAGCTTTATTTTACAGAATATCATTTACAAGCTGAAATCAGTTGTAAATGATATCTGTTATACCTATGATACATATGTCGTCATGTATTTGAATGACTTACTTCATTTATATCATAAAAATTATAAAATGGTTTTATTTAAAATGTCGGTATCCAACTGTTTGAAGCTTTATTTTACAGAATATCATTTACAAGCTGAAATCAGTTGTAAATGATATCCGTTATACCTATGATACATATGTCGTCATGTATTTGAATGACTTCATTTATATCATAGAAATTATAAAATTCTTTTATTTAAATGTCGGTATCCAACTGTTTGAAGCTTTATTTTACAGAATATCATTTACAAGCTGAAATCAGTTGTAAATGATATCTGTTATACCTAGGATACATATGTCGTCATGTATTTGAATGACTTCATTTATATCATAAAAATCATAAAATGGTTTTATTTAAAATGTCGGTATCCAACTGTTTGAAGCTTTATTTTACAGAATATCATTTACAAGCTGAAATCAGTTGTAAATGATATCTGTTATACATATGATACATATGTCGTCATGTATTTGAATGACTTCATTTATATCATAGAAATTATAAAATTCTTTTATTTAAATGTCGGTATCCAACTGTTTGAAGCTTTATTTTACAGAATATCATTTACAAGCTGAAATCAGTTGTGAATGATATCTATTATACCTATGATACATATGTCGTCATGTATTTGAATGACTTCATTTATATCATAAAAATTATAAAATGGTTTTATTTAAAATGTCGGTATCCAACTGTTTGAAGCTTTATTTTACAGAATATCATTTACAAGCTGAAATCAGTTGTAAATGATATCTGTTATACCTATGATACATATGTCGTCATGTATTTGAATGACTTACTTCATTTATATCATAAAAATTATAAAATGGTTTTATTTAAAATGTCGGTATCCAACTGTTTGAAGCTTTATTTTACAGAATATCATTTACAAGCTGAAATCAGTTGTAAATGATATCTGTTATACCTATGATACATATGTCGTCATGTATTTGAATGACTTCATTTATATCATAGAAATTATAAAATTCTTTTATTTAAATGTCGGTATCCAACTGTTTGAAGCTTTATTTTACAGAATATCATTTACAAGCTGAAATCAGTTGTGAATGATATCTATTATACCTATGATACATATGTCGTCATGTATTTGAATGACTTCATTTATATCATAGAAATTATAAAATGCTTTTATTTAAAATTTCGGTATCCAACTGTTTGAAGCTTTATTTTACAGAATATCATTTACAAGCTGAAATCAGTTGTGAATGATATCTATTATACCTATGATACATATGACGTCATGTATTTGAATGACTTCACTTATATCATAGAAATTATAAAATGCTTTTATTTAAAATTTCGGTATCCAACTGTTTGAAGCTTTATTTTACAGAATATCATTTACAAGCTGAAATCAGTTGTGAATGATATCTATTATACCTATGATACATATGTCGTCATGTATTTGAATGACTTCATTTATATCATAGAAATTATAATATGCTTTTATTCTAATTTTTTTCACAATAGATCCGATGAATAAAATCAATCGCTTTATTAATAGGTTTCGATATTTGACTGTTGTGTTTTTATGTCGGTATCCAATTGTTTGAAGTTTTATTTAACTGAATATCATTTACAAGCTGAAGTCCGTTATCTATGATACCTATTACAGTCTTTGGGTGGGATATAACTTCAGGATAGTCAGAAATATGTGTTCCTTTCATTATGTTTCCAATATTTCTGGCGATACCTATGTCATCATAAATTCAAATGCCACAGGAATAGTGGAATAAATGCGAAAATTTAAAAGTTATGCTTTTCCATGTTCTTTTCATTGCCAAAAGAACATGGTTTTCCTTTCTCTTGGAGAGTTAACAAAAAAGAACTTGGGGAAAAATCACAGACTTTTGCATTTAGGAAGTTTAATTTAAGCCTAATTCATACGTCAAACTTATGTCAAAGTTATGTCGAGTCAGATAATTATTTAAACTGTTATTTTGATTAAGTCTAAGTTAAACCCATGATAGATCTATATTCTGAAGTCAAATGATGAACTTGACTGAAATCTGGCTCAAGTTGATGATTTTCGGAAAGATCTTTGTTCAACTGCAACATCTTTTAAGCGAGTACCAGCGTTAAAAAAATTGGTGTCAGACCTCGATCACAACACACTAAAAAACCGTCACCATGTCAACAACGCAATGTTTCCTTGTTGTTCAACAATTAAATCTGACACAAATTCGAGGAATGAACCCAACTGAAATTTTAGTACCGTTTACGTTGGATTCACTAGCAATTGGATTTAACTCGACATTAGTTCGGCGTATGAATTAAGCCTAAGTTAAAATGGCTGGTAATATTTTCATAGAATATATGCTTAGCGAGAACAAGGATTGCAATTCCAAGAGTAAAGAAAAGAACCAATTTCCAATTTGTAGCTTTGTAACAATGTTGACTCTCCGAAAAAGGAAATCCCAAGCTTGGGTGATGCCTTGACGTGGCGCTTGGGCTTTCTTACTAAACTCACCTATTGGCAATTTTCCACTATGGTCGGAACATCTGAAGTACTCGGCTGAAACGACTCAACTATCTTTGGTTTCTTAGTAATATAGGTATTAGGTTTGGATTTGGATCATTTTTACTAAACTTTGTGAAGAATATAAGAAAAATATGTTCTTGTTAGAAGTTATAGCACTGTCAGTTCTCTCTAAAAGAATTTATTTCTTAGGGAAAACACCTTATATAAAGAAATGGTCGTGCAATTGCAAAGAAATTCATTTGAGGCCATATGGTGAAAGCACAGGCATGATATTTGTACTCTAAAGTGTTTTTCTTTTCACTGCAAAGGCAGAAGTTTATCATCAATATCAATGAGATGAAAAACTACTTAGCATCTCATTATTTATTTCTGTATATTGAGAAAGTAAAGCAATGTAGAAGGAATGGGCACTAGAGGCTTAGGTTAAAACTATAAAATTAACTTCATTACACATCATTGTTTTCTGTGTATTGAAAAGGCAACTTAAGGTTGAAGAAACTACCTTAGGTGTATTAGATTTTGTGGTGTATCATAACTCGCACGTACTTGAATTCGTGCATTTCAAATTTTCACACAAAGATTTCACATTTTCGTGCAGTCATGAATTCGCGCACGCAAGAAGATATATAGAAAAATAAAACCATTCCATTTGAACGAAATTATATTTTGACTTAAGATAGCTTGTTACAAGAATAGGACATTATACTGGCAGTCCTTTACAAAGAAATCTTTAATCCCTTATATAAAGATTAACTTAAAGATTGAAACTTAGATGTCTATCCCTGAAAAAATATTCACCTTTGATGTTATTATTAGTTTTCCTAATGACTGTGTAACCAGTAAGTTGAGGGTTATCAGGTAGTGGCGATAAAAAAAACTATCCAACCCATTTTTGAAAACAAATATTAAAAAGCAATCATGAAGGGTCAAAACTAGGGCACGAGAATAAACCCCTAGGAAACCTGTTTTACACAACAGTCTTTCTATCTATAAATTGAAGAGTCAATACTATTATGACGAGTCTAAACTAGGGCACGAGACTAAGCCCCTAGGAAAACTGTTTTACACGTCAGTGTTTCTTTCTATATATTGAAGAGTCAATACTATCATGAACAGTCTAAACTAGGGCACAAGACTAAACCCCTAGGAAAACTATTTTACACAACAGTGCTTCTTTCTATATATTGTAGAGTCTAAACTGGGGCACGAGACTAAACCCCAAGGAAAACTGTTTTACTCGTCAGTGTTTCTTTCTATATATTGAAGAGTCTAAACTAGGAGACGAAAGTAAACCCCTAGGAAAATTGTTTTACACCACAAAGTTTCTTTCTATATATTGAAGGGTCCAAACTAGGGAATAAGTCTAAACCCTTATGAAGACAATTTCACAGCCATTGTTTCCTTTTATATATAAAAGTGACAATACCATAATGAAGGGTCAGAACTGTGGAATGAGGCTAAACCCTTAGGAAGAATATTTTACACGTCAGTGTTTCTTTCTATATATTGAATAGACAATGCAATGATGAAGTGTTCAAACTAGGGAATAAGGCTTGACCCCTAGGAAGACTATTTTACACGTCAGTGTTTCTTTCTATAAGTTATAGTGAAAATCACATGATGAAGGGTCCAAACTTTGGAACAAGGCTGAACCCTTAGGAAGGATATTTTACATGTCAGTGTTTCTTTCTATACATTGTAGTGACAATCCAATGATGAAAGGTCCAAACTTTGGAATAAGGCTGAACCCTTAGGAAGGATATTTTACATGTCAGTGTTTCTTTCTATCCATTGTAGTGACAATCCTATGATGAAGGGTCCAAACAATTTAATTAGGCTAAACCCTTAGGAAGAATATTTTACACGTCAGTGTCTATTTCTATATATTGAAGTGTGAATCTCATGATCAAGAGTCCAAACTAGGAAATGAGGCTAAACACTTAGGAAGACTATCTTACACGTCAGTGTTTCCTCTTATATATAGAAGTAACAATCCCTAATGAAGGGTCCAAACTATGCAATAAGGCTAATCCGTTAGGAAGACTATCTTACACGTCAGTGTTTCTTTCTATATATAGAAGTGACAATCCCGTGATGAAGGGACCAAAGTAGGGATTGAGGTTAAACCCATAGGAAGACTATTTTACACATCAGTGTTTCCTTCTATATATATAGAAGTGAAAATCCCATGATGAAGGTTCCAAAGAAGAGAATGAGGCTAAACCCATAGGAAGACTATTTTACACGTAAGTGTTTCCTTCTATATATATAGAAGTGAAAATCCCATGATGAAGGTTCCAAAGAAGAGAATGAGGCTAAACCCATAGGAAGACTATTTTACACGTAAGTGTTTCCTTCTATAAATATAAATGACACTCCCATCATAAAGGGTCCAAATTAAGGATTGAGGCTAAACCCATAGGAAGACTATTTTACACATTAGTGTTTTCTTCTATATATAGAAGTGACAATCCTATGATGAAGGGTCCAAAGTAGGGAATGAGGCTATATCCTTAGGAAGCCTACTTTACACGTTAGTGTTTTTTTCGATACATTGTAGTGAAAATTTCATGATGAAGCGTCCAAACTAGGGAATAGGCCTAAACCCTTAGGAAGACTATTTTACACGTCAGTGTTTCTTTCTATATATAAAAGTGACAATTCCATGATCAAGGGTCAAAACTGGGGAATGAGGCTAAACCTATAGGAAGACTATTTTACACGTCAGTGTTTCCTTCTATATATTGAAGTGTCCATCCCATGATGAAGGGTCGAAACAAGGGAATAAGGTTAAACCCTTAAGAAGCCTATTTTACACGTCAGTTTTTCTTTCTATACATTGTAGTGAAAATTCCAAGAGGAAGGGTTCAAACTAGGGAATAAGGCTTAACCCTCAGGAAGACTATTTTACACGTCAGTGTTTCTTTTTATATAATGAATAGACAATGCCATGATGAAGGGTCCAAACTAGGGAATAAGGCTTAACCTTTTGGAAGACTATTTTCCACGTCAGTGTTTCTTTCTATACATTGTAGTGAAAATCCCATGATGACTAGGGAGTCAAAACTAGGGAATAGGGCTAAACTCTTAGGAAGACTATTTTACACGTCAGTAATTTTTCCTATATATAGATGTGACAATCCCATGAAGAAGGATCGAAACTAGGGAATAAGGCTAAACCCTTAGAAAGACTATTTTACACGTCAGTGTTTCTTTCCATACACTGTAGTGAAAATTTCATGATGAAGGGTCCAAACTAGGGAGTAAGGCGAAACCCTTAGAAAGTCTATTTTACACGTCCCAGTTTCTTTTTATATATAGAAGTGACAATCCCGTGATGAAGGGTCGAAAGTAGAGATTGAGGCTAAACCCTTAGGAAGCTTATTTTACACATTAGTGTTTCTTTCTATACATTGCAGTGAAAATCCCATGATGAAGGGTCCAAACTAGGGAATAAGGCTTAACCCTTACGAAGAATATTTCACACGTAAGTGTTTCCTTCTATATATAGAATTGACAATCCCATGATGAAGGGTCCAAAGTAGGGATTGAGGCTAAACCTATAGGAAGACTATTTTACACGTCAGTGTTTCCTTCTATATATAGAAGTGTCAATCCCATGATGAAGGGTCCAAATAATGGAATAAGGCTAAAACCCTAGGAAGACTATTTTACACGTCAGTGTTTCTTTCTATTTATAGAATTGACAATCCCTTGATGAAGAGTCCAAATAATGGAATCAGGCTAAACCCTTTGGAAGAATATTTCACACGTCATCGTTTTTTTCTATACCTTGTAGTAACAATCCAATGATCGAGGGTCCAAACTAGGGAATAAGGCTAAACCCCTAGAAAGACTATCTTACACGTCAGTGTTTCCTCCTATATATAGAAGTGACAATCCCATTATGAGGGGTCAAAACTAGGGAATAAGGTTAAATCCTTTGGAAGCCTACTTTACACGTCAGCGTTTCTTTCTATACCTTGTAGTAACAATCCAATGATGCAGGGTCCAAACTAGGGAATAAGGCTAAGCCCTTAAGAAGACTATCTTACACGTCAAAGTTTTCTTCTATACATAGAAGTGACAATCCCATGATGAAGGGTCCAAAGTAGGGATTGAGGCTAAACCTATCAGAAGACTATTTTACACGTCAGTGTTTCCTTCTATATATACAAGTGTCCATCCCATGATGAAGGGTCACAACAAGGGAATAAGGTTAAACCCTTAGGAAGCCTATTTCACACGTCAGTGTTTCCTTCTATATCTAGAAGTGACAATCCCATGATGAAAGGTCCAATGTAGGGATTGAGGCTAAACCTATAGGAAGACTATTTTACACGTCAGTGTTTCCTTTTATATATTGAGGGAATAAGGGAAAAAGGTTGAACCCTTAGGAAGCCTATTTCATACATCAGTGTTTCCTTCTATATATAGAAGTGACAATCCCATGATGAAGGGACCAAAGTAGGGATTGAGGCTAAACCTATAGGAAGACTATTTTACATGTCAGTGTTTCCTTCTATATATAGAAGTGTCAATCCCATGATGAAGGGTCCAAATAATGGAATAAAGCTATAACCCTAGGAAGACTATTTTACACGTCAGTGTTTCTTTCTATTAATAGAATAGACAATCCCTTGATGAAGGGTCCAAATAATGGAATCAGGCTAAACCCTTAGGAAGAATATTTAACACGTCATCGTTTTTTTCTATACCTTGTAGTAACAATCCAATGATCGAGGGTCTAAACTAGGGAATAAGGCTAAACCCCTAGAAAGACTATCTTACACGTAAGTGTTTCCTCCTACATATAGAAGTGACAATCCCATGATGGAGGGTCAAAACTAGGGAATAAGGCTAAATCCTTCGGAAGCCTACTTCACACGTCAGCGTTTCTTTCTATACCTTGTAGTAACAATCCAATGATGCAGGGTCCAAACTAGGGAATAAGGCTAAGCTCTTAAGAAGACTATCTTACACGTCAAGGTTTTTTTCTATACATAGAAGTGAGAATCCCATGATAAAGGGTCCAAACTAGGAAATAAGGTTTTATCCTTAGGAAGCCTACTTTACACGTCAGTGTTTCTTTCTATACATTGTAGTTACAATCGAATGATGCAGGGTCTAAACTAGGGAATAAGGCTAAACCCTAAGGAAGACTATCTTACACGTCAGTGTTTCCTTCTATACATAGAAATGACAATCCCATGATGCAGGGTCCAAACTAGGGAATAAGGCTGAACCGTTAGGAAGACTATCTTACACGTCAGTCTTTACTTCTATACATAGAAGTGACAATCCCATGATGCAGGGTCTAAACTAGGGAATAAGGCTTAACCCTAAGGAAGACTATCTTACACGTCTGTGTTTCGTTCTATGCATAGAAGTGACAATCCAATCATGCAGAATCCAAACTAGAGAATAAGGCTAAACCCTTAGGACGACTATCTTACACGTCTGTGTTTCCTTCTATACATAGAAGTGACAATCCAATCATGCAGAATCCAAACTAGGGAATAAGGCTAAACCCTTAGGAAGACTATCTTACACGTCAGTGTTTCCTTATATACATAGAAGTGATAATCCAATGATGCAGAATCCAAACTAGGGAATAAGGCTAAACCCTAAGGAAGACTATCTTACACTTCAGTGTTTCCTTATATACATAGAAGTGAAAATCCCATGATGAAGGGTCCAAATAATGGAATAAGGCTAAACCCTTAGGAAGACTATTTTACACGTCAGTGTTTCCTTCTATATATAGAAGTGACAATCCAATCATGCAGAATCCGAACTAGGGAATAAGGCTAAACCCTTAGGAAGTCTATCTTACACGTCAGTGTTTTCTTCTATACATAGAAGTGACAATCCCATGATGCAGGGTCTAAACTAGGGAATAAGGCTAAATCCTTAGGAAGACTATCTTACACGGCAGTGTTTCCTTCTATACATAGAAGTGACAATCCGATGATGCAGGGTCTAAACTAGGAAATAAGGTTTAACCCTTAGGAAGACTATCTTACACGTCAGTGTTTCCTTCCTTCTCTACATAGAAGTGACAATCCCATGAGGCAGGGTCCAAACTAGGGAATAAGGCTGAAACCTAAGGAAGACTATCTTACACGTCAGTGTTTCCTTCTATACATAGAAGTGACAATCCCATGATCCAGGGTCCAAAGTAGGGAATAAGGCTAAACCCTTAGGAAGACTATCTTACACGTCAGTGTTTCCTTCTCTACATAGAAGTGACAATCCCAAGATGCAGGGTCCAAACTAGGGAATAAGGCTAAATCCTTAGGAAGACTATCTTACACGTCAGTGTTTCCTTCTATACATAGAAATGACAATCCAATGATGCAGGGTCCAAACTAGGGAATAAGGCTAAATCCTTAGGAAGACTATCTTACACGTCAGTGTTTCCTTCTTTACATAGAAGTGACAATCCCATGATGCAGGGTCCAAACTGAGGAATAAGGCGAAACCCTAAGGAAGACTATCTAACACGTCAGTGTTTCCTTCTCTACATAGAAGTGACAATTCCAAGATGCAGGGTCCAAAGTAGGGAATAAGGTTAAACCCTTAGGAAGACTATCTTACACGTCAGTGTTTCCTTCTCCACATAAAAGTGACAATCCCTAGATGCAGGGTCCAAACTAGGGAATAAGGCTAAATCCTTAGGAAGACTATCTTACACGTCAGTGTTTCCTTCTATACATAGAAGTGACAATCCCATGATGCAGGGTCCAAACTAGGGAATAAGGCGAAACCCCAAGGAAGACTATCTTACACGTCAGTGTTTCCTTCTATACATAGAAGTGACAATCCCATGATGCAGGGTCCAAAGTAGGGAATAAGGCTAAACCCTTAGGAAGACTATCTTACACGTCAGTGTTTCCTTCTATACATAGAAGTGACAATCCCATGATGCAGGGTCCAAACTGAGGAATAAGGCTAAACCCCAAGGAAGACTATCTTACACGTCAGTGTTTCCTTCTATACATAGAAGTGGCAATCCCATGATGCAGGGTCCAAACTAGGGAATAAGGCGAAACCCCAAGGAAGACTATCTTACACGTCAGTGTTTACTTCTATACATAGAAGTGACAATCCCATGATGCAGGGTCCAAACTAGGGAATAAGGCGAAACCCCAAGGAAGACTATCTTACACGTCAGTGTTTCCTTATATACATAGAAGTGACAATCCCATGATGCAGGGTCCATACTAGGGAATAAGGCTAAACCCCAAGGAAGACTATCTTACACGTCAGTGTTTCCTTCTATACATAGAAGTGACAATCCCATGATGCAGGGTCCAAACTGAGGAATAAGGCTAAACCCCAAGGAAGACTATCTTACACGTCAGTGTTTCCTTATATACATAGAAGTGACAATCCCATGATGCAGGGTCCAAACTAGGGAATAAGACTAAACCCTTAGGAAGACTATCTTACACGTCAGTGTTTCCTTCTATACATAGAAGTGACAATCCCATGATGCAGGGTCCAAACTAGGGAATAAGGCTAAACCCTTAGGAAGACTATCTTACACGTCAGTGTTTCCTTCTATACATAGAAGTGACAATCCCATGATGCAGGGTCCAAACTGAGGAATAAGGCTAAACCCAAAGGAAGACTATCTTACACGTCAGTGTTTCCTTCTATACATAGAAGTGACGATCCCATGATGCAGGGTCCAAACTAGGGAATAAGGCGAAACCCCAAGGAAGACTATCTTACACGTCAGTGTTTACTTCTATACATAGAAGTGACAATCCCATGATGCAGGGTCCAAACTGAGGAAAAAGGCGAAACCCAAAGGAAGACTATCTTACACGTCAGTGTTTCCTTATATACATAGAAGTGACAATCCCATGATGCAGGGTCCAAACTAGGGAATAAGGCGAAACCCCAAGGAAGACTATCTTACACGTCAGTGTTTCCTTATATACATAGAAGTGACAATCCCATGATGCAGGGTCCAAACTGAGGAATAAGGCTAAACCCCAAGGAAGACTATCTTACACGTCAGTGTTTCCTTCTATACATAGAAGTGACAATCCCATGATGCAGGGTCCAAACTGAGGAATAAGGCTAAACCCCAAGGAAGACTATCTTACACGTCAGTGTTTCCTTCTATACATAGAAGTGACAATCCCATGATGCAGGGTCCAAACTAGGGAATAAGACTAAACCCTTAGGAAGACTATCTTACACGTCAGAGTTTCCTTATATACATAGAAGTGACAATCCCATGATGCAGGGTCCAAACTAGGGAATAAGGCGAAACCCCAAGGAAGACTATCTTACACGTCAGTGTTTACTTCTATACATAGAAGTGACAATCCCATGATGCAGGGTCCAAACTAGGGAATAAGGCGAAACCCCAAGGAAGACTATCTTACACGTCAGTGTTTACTTCTATACATAGAAGTGACAATCCCATGATGCAGGGTCTAAACTAGGGAATAAGGCTAAACCCCAAGAAAGACTATCTTACACGTCAGTGTTTCCTTATATACATAGAAGTGACAATCCCATGATGCAGGGTCCAAACTGAGGAATAAGGCTAAACCCCAAGGAAGACTATCTTACACGTCAGTGTTTCCTTCTATACATAGAAGTGACAATCCCATGATGCAGGGTCCAAACTAGGGAATCAGGCGAAACCCCAAGGAAGACTATCTTACACGTCAGTGTTTCCTTCTATACATAGAAGTGACAATCCCATGATGCAGGGTTCAAACTAGGGAATAAGGCTAAACCCCAAGGAAGACTATCTTACACGTCAGTGTTTCCTTCTATACATAGAAGTGACAATCCCATGATGCAGGGTCCAAACTGAGGTATAAGGCTAAACCCCAAGGAAGACTATCTTACACGTCAGTGTTTCCTTCTATACATAGAAGTGACAATCCCATGATGCAGGGTCCAAACTAGGGAATAAGGCTAAAACCTTAGGAAGACTATCTTACACGTCAGTGTTTCCTTCTATACATAGAAGTGACAATCCCATGATGCAGGGTCCAAACTGAGGAATAAGGCTAAACCCCAAGGAAGACTATCTTACACGTCAGTGTTTCCTTCTATACATAGAAGTGACAATCCCATGATGCAGGGTCCAAACTAGGGAATAAGGCGAAACCCCGAGGAAGACTATCTTACACGTCAGTGTTTCCTTCTATACATAGAAGTGACAATTCCATGATGCAGGGTCCAAACAGAGGAATAAGGCTAAACCCCAAGGAAGACTATCTTACACGTCAGTGTTTCCTTCTATACATAGAAGTGACAATTCCATGATGCAGGGTCCAAACTAGGGAATAAGGCTAAAACCTTAGGAAGACTATCTTACACGTCAGTGTTTCCTTCTATACATAGAAGTGACAATTCCATGATGCAGGGTCCAAACTAGGGAATAAGGCTAAAACCTTAGGAAGACTATCTTACACGTCAGTGTTTCCTTCTATACATAGAAGTGACAATTCCATGATGCAGGGTCCAAACAGAGGAATAAGGCTAAACCCCAAGGAAGACTATCTTACACGTCAGTGTTTCCTTCTATACATAGAAGTGACAATCCCATGATGCAGGGTCCAAACTGAGGAATAAGGCTAAACCCCAAGGAAGACTATCTTACACGTCAGTGTTTCCTTCTATACATAGAAGTGACAATCACATGATGCAGGGTCCAAACTAGGGAATAAGGCGAAACCCCAAGGAAGACTATCTTACACGTCAGTGTTTCCTTCTATACATAGAAGTGACAATCCCATGATGCAGGGTCCAAACAGAGGAATAAGGCTGAACCCCAAGGAAGACTATCTTACACGTCAGTGTTTCCTTCTATACATAGAAGTGACAATTCCATGATGCAGGGTCCAAACTAGGGAATAAGGCTAAAACCTTAGGAAGACTATCTTACACGTCAGTGTTTACTTCTATACATAGAAGTGACAATCCCATGATGCAGGGTCAAAACTGAGGAAAAAGGCGAAACCCCAAGGAAGAATATCTTACACGTCAGTGTTTCCTTCTATACATAGAAGTGACGATCCCATGATGCAGGGTCCAAACTGAGGAATAAGGTTAAACCCCAAGGAAGACTATCTTACAAGTCAGTGTTTCCTTCTATACATAGAAGTGACAATCCCATGATGCAGGGTCCAAACTGAGGAATAAGGCTAAACCCCAAGGAAGAATATCTTACACGTCAGTGTTTCCTTCTATACATAGAAGTGACGATCCCATGATGCAGGGTCTAAACTGAGGAAAAAGGCGAAACCCCAAGGAAGACTATCTTACACGTCAGTGTTTCCTTCTATACATAGAAGTGACAATCCCATGATGCAGGGTCCACACTGAGGAATAAGGCTAAACCCCAAGGAAGACTATCTTACACGTCAGTGTTTCCTTCTATACATAGAAGTGACAATCTCATGATGCAGGGTCCAAACTAGGGAATAAGGCTAAACCCTTAGGAAGACTATCTTACACGTCAGTGTTTCCTTCTATAAATAGAAGTGACAGTCCCATGATGCAGGGTCCAAATTAGGGAATAAGGCGAAACCCCAAGGAAGACTATCTTACACGTCAGTGTTTCCTTTTATACATAGAAGTGAAAATCCCATGATGCAGGGTCCAAACTAGGGAATAAGGCTAAACCCCAAGGAAGACTATCTTACACGTCAGTGTTTACTTCTATACATAGAAGTGACAATCCCATGATGCAGGGTCCAAACTAGGGAATAAGGCGAAACCCCAAGGAAGACTATCTTACACGTCAGTGTTTCCTTCTATACATAGAACTGACAATCCCATGATGCAGGGTCCAAACTTTGGAATAGCGCTAAACCCCAAGGAAGACTATCTTACACGTCAGTGTTTCCTTCTATACATAGAAGTGACAATCCCATGATGCAGGGTCCAAACTAGGGAATAAGGCGAAACCCCAAGGAAGACTATCTTACACGTCAGTGTTTCCTTCTATACATAGAACTGACAATCCCATGATGCAGGGTCCAAACTAGGGAATAAGGCTAAACCCCAAGGAAGACTATCTTACACGTCAGTGTTTACTTCTATACATAGAAGTGACAATCCCATGATGCAGGGTCCAAACTAGGGAATAAGGCTAAACCCCAAGGAAGACTATCTTACACGTCAGTGTTTCCTTATATACATAGAAGTGACAATCCCATGATGCAGGGTCCAAACTGAGGAATAACGCTAAACCCCAAGGAAGACTATCTTACACGTCAGTGTTTCCTTCTATACATAGAAGTGAAAATCCCATGATGCAGGGTCCAAACTAGGGAATAAGGCTAAAACCTTAAGAAGACTATCTTACACGTCAGTGTTTCCTTTTATACATAGAAGTGACAATCCCATGATGCAGGGTCCAAACTAGGGAATAAGGCTAAAACCTTAGGAAGACTATCTTACACGTTAGTGTTTCCTTCTATACATAGAAGTGACAATCGAATGATGCAGGGTCCAAACTGAGGAATAAGGCTAAACCCTAAGGAAGACTATCTTACACGTCAGAGTTTCTTTCTATACATAGAAGTGACAATCACATGTTGCAGGGTCTAAACTGAGGAATAAGGCTAAACCCTAAGGAAGACTATCTTACATGTCAGTGTTTACTTCTATACATAGAAGTGACAATCGCATGATGCAGGGTCCAAACTAGGGAATAAGGCTAAACCCCAAGGAAGACTATCTTACCCGTCAGTGTTTCCTTCTATACATAGAAGTGACAATCCCATGATGCAGGGTTCAAACTAGGGAATAAGGCTAAACCCTTAGGAAGACTATCTTACACGTCAGTGTTTCCTTCTATACATAGAAGTGACAATCCCATGATGCAGGGTCCAAACTAGGAAATAAGGCGAAACCCCAAGGAAGACTATCTTACACGTCAGTGTTTCCTTCTATACATAGAAGTGACAATCCCATGATGCAGGGTCCAAACTAGGGAAAAGGCGAAACCCCAAGGAAGACTATCTTACACGTCAGTGTTTACTTCTATACATAGAAGTGACAATCCCATGATGCAGGGTCCAAACTAGGGAATAAGGCTAAACCGCAAGGAAGACTATCTTACACGTCAGTGTTTCCTTCTATACATAGAACTGACAATGCCATGATGCAGGGTCCAAACTAGGGAATAAGGCGAAACCCCAAGGAAGACTATCTTACACGTCAGTGTTTCCTTCTATACATAGAAGTGACAATCCCATGATGCAGGGTCCAAACTAGGGAATAAGGCGAAACCCCAAGGAAGACTATCTTACACGTCAGTGTTTCCTTCTATACATAGAAGTGACAATCCCATGATGCAGGGTCCAAACTAGGGAATAAGGCGAAACCCTAAGGAAGACTATCTAACACGTCAGAGTTTCTTTCTATACATAGAAGTGACAATCCCATGTTGCAGGGTCTAAACTGAGGAATAAGGCTAAACCCTAAGGAAGACTATCTTACATGTCAGTGTTTACTTCTATACATAGAAGTGACAATCCCATGATGCAGGGTCTAAACTAGGGAATAAGGCTAAACCCCAAGGAAGACTATCTTACACGTCAGTGTTTACTTCTATACATAGAAGTGACAATCCCATGATGCAGGGTCCAAACTAGGGAATAAGGCTAAACCCTTAGGAAGACTATCTTACACGTCAGTGTTTCCTTCTATACATAGAAGTGACAATCCCATGATGCAGGGTCCAAACTAGGGAATAAGGCGAAACTTCAAGGAAGACTATCTAACACGTCAGTGTTTCCTTCTTTACATAGAAGTGACAATCCCATGATGCAGGGTCCAAACTGAGGAATAAGGCTAAACCCCAAGAAGACTATCTTACACGTCAGTGTTTCCTTCTATACATAGAAGTGACAATCCCATGATGCAGGGTCCAAACTAGGGAATAAGGCTAAACCCTAAGGAAGACTATCTTACACGTTAGTGTTTCCTTCTATACATAGAAGTGACAATCCCATGATGCAGGGTCCAAACTAAGGAATAAGGCTAAACCCTTAGGAAGACTATCTTACACGTCAGTGTTTCCTTCTCTACATAGAAGTGACAATCCCATGATGCAGGGTCCAAACTAGGGAATATGGCTAAACCATAAGGAAGACTATCTTGCACGTCAGTGTTTCCTTCTCTACATAGAAGTGACAATCCCATGATGCAGGGTCCAAACTAGGGAATATGGCTAATTCATAAGGAAGACTATCTTACACGTCAGTGTTTCCTTCTATACATAGAAATGACAATCCCATGATGCAGGGTCCAAACTAAGCAATAAGGCTAAACCGTAAGGAAGACTATCTTACACGTCAGTGTTTCCTTCTATACATAGAAGTGACAATCGAATGATGCAGGGTCCAAACTAGGGAATAAGGCGAAACCCCAAGAAAGACTATCTTACACGTCAGTGTTTCCTTCTATACATAGAAGTGACAATCCCATGATGCAGGGTCCAAACAAGGGAATAAGGCTAAACCCTTAGGAAGACTATCTTACACGTCAGTGTTTCCTTCTATACATAGAAGTGACAATCCCATGATGCAGGGTCCAAACTAGGGAATAAGGCTAAACCCCAAGGAAGACTATCTTACACGTCAGTGTTTACTTCTATACATAGAAGTGACAATCCCATGATGCAGGGTCCAAACTAGGGAATAAGGCGAAACCCCAAGGAAAACTATCTTACACGTCAGTGTTTCCTTCTCTACATAGAAGTGACAATCCCATGATGCAGGGTCCAAACTAGGGAATAAGGCTAAACCCCAAGGAAGACTATCTTACACGTTAGTGTTTCCTTCTATACATAGAAGTGACAATCCCATGATGCAGGGTCCAAACTGAGGAAAAAGGCGAAACCCCAAGGAAAACTATCTTACACGTCAGTGTTTCCTTCTATACATAGAAGTGACAATCCCATGATGCAGGGTCCAAACTAGGGAATAATGCTAAACCCTTAGGAAGACTATCTTATACGTCAGTGTTTCCTTCTATACATAGAAGTGACAATCCCATGATGCAGGGTCCAAACTAGGGAATAAGGCGAAACCCAAAGGAAGACTATCTTACACGTCAGTGTTTCCTTCTCTACATAGAAGTGACAATCCCATGATGCAGGGTCCAAACTGAGGAATAAGGCTAAACCCCAAGGAAGACTATCTTACACGTCAGTGTTTACTTCTATACATAGAAGTGACAATCCCATGATGCAGGGTCCAAACTAGTGAATAAGGCGAAACCCCAAGGAAGACTATCTTACATGTCAGTGTTTCCTTATATACATAGAAGTGACAATCGAATGATGCAGGGTCCAAACTAGGGAATAAGGCTAAACCCTTGGGAAGACTATCTTACACGTCAGTGTTTCCTTCTATACATAGAAGTGACAATCCCATGATGCAGGGTCCAAACTGAGGAAAAAGGCGAAACCCGAAGGAAGACTATCTTACACGTCAGTGTTTCCTTCTATACATAGAAGTGACAATCGAATGATGCAGGGTCCAAACTAGGAAATAAGGCTAAACCCCAAGGAAGACTATCTTACACGTCAGTGTTTCCTTCTATACATAGAAGTGACAATCCCATGATGCAGGGTCCAAACTAGGGAATAAGGCTAAACCCTTAGGAAGACTACCTACACGTCAGTATTTCCTTCTATACATAGAAGTGACAATCCGATGATGCAGGGTCCAAACTAGGGAATAAGGCGAAACCCCAAGGAAGACTATCTTACACGTCAGTGTTTCCTTCTATACATAAAAGTGACAATCCCATGATGCAGGGTCCAAACTGAGGAATAAGGCTAAACCAAAAGGAAGACTATCTTACACGTCAGTGTTTCCTTCTATACATAGAAGTGACAATCCCATGATGCAGGGTCCAAACTAGGGAATAAGGCTAAAACCTTAGGAAGACTATCTTACACGTCAGTGTTTCCTTCTATACATAGAAGTGACAATCCCATGATGTAGGGTCCAAACTGAGGAATAATGCTAAACCCCAAGGAAGACTATCTTACACGTCAGTGTTTCCTTCTATACATAGAAGTGACAATCCCATGATGCAGGGTCCAAACTAGGGAATAAGGCGAAACCCCAAGGAAGACTATCTTACACGTCAGTGTTTCCTTCTATACATAGAAGTGACAATCCCATGATGCAGGGTCCAAACTGAGGAATAAGGCTAAACCCCAAGGAAGACTATCTTACACGTCAGTGTTTCCTTCTATACATAGAAGTGACAATTCCATGATGCAGGGTCCAAACTAGGGAATAAGGCTAAACCCTTAGGAAGACTATCTTACACGTCAGTGTTTCCTTCTATACATAGAAGTGACAATCCCATGATGCAGGGTCCAAACTAGGGAATAAGGCGAAACCCCAAGGAAGACTATCTTACACGTCAGTGTTTCCTTCTATACATAGAAGTGACAATCCCATGATGCAGGGTCCAAACTAGGGAATAAGGCTAAACCCCAAGGAAGACTATCTTACACGTCAGTGTTTCCTTCTATACATAGAAGTGACAATCCCATGATGCAGGGTCCAAACTGAGGAAAAAGGCGAAACCCCAAGGAAGACTATCTTACACGTCAGTGTTTCCTTCTATACATAGAAGTGACAATCGAATGATGCAGGGTCCAAACTGAGGAATAAGGCTAAACCCTAAGGAAGACTATCTTACACGTCAGTGTTTCCTTCTATACATGGAAGTGACAATCCCATGATGCAGGGTCCAAACTGAGGAAAAAGGCTAAACCCCAAGGAAGACTATCTTACACGTCAGTGTTTCCTTCTATACATAGAAGTGACAATCCCATGATGCAGGGTCCAAACTAGGGAATAAGGCTAAACCCTTAGGAAGACTATCTTACACGTCAGTGTTTCCTTCTATTGATAGAAGTGACAATCCCATGATGCAGGGTCCAAACTAGGGAATAAGGCTAAACCCTAAGGAAGACTATCTTACACGTCAGTGTTTCCTTCTATACATAGAAGTGACAATCCCATGATGCAGGGTCCAAACTAGGGAATTTGTCACCCTATATCGGAGTCCCAGTCAGGATAGTGTGCAGTTTGAAGATTTCATCGACAAACTGCAGAGCTTGATGGAAATACTCCAAGCCGAAAATCCACACTCTCTGATTCTCACTGGGGATTTTAATTGTAGATCCTCGCAATGGTGGGTAGGTGATACTCAGCAACCAGAGGGAACTGCGTTGGAGGAACTGATTGAGACAAATAATCTCCATCAGTTAATTGAAGAGCCAACAAATATTCGAGAGGGTAGTATGTCATGTATAGATCTAATAATAACTGATCAACCAAATCTATTTGCTGATTATGGTGTACACCCTTCATTGGATGAGCACTGTCAACACCAAATAGTATATGGTAAAATAAATATCTCTATACCTTGCCCCCCACCATACAAAAGAACTATTTGGGATTACGCTAAGGCAAACATACAAAATATTCACCACGACTTGCAGGCTATAGACTGGCATACCCAGTTTGATACACTTGGTCCAGAGGAAATGGCTGAGAATTTTACTTCCTCCGTTTATACCGCACTGTCCTCTTACATTCCAAATAAGGTTGTTAAGTGTTGTGACAAGGACCCGCCCTGGATCAATCCCGGTTTAAAATCAGCTATTAAGCGGAAACAAAAAGTTTATCGGAATTTTTGCCGGCGCGGAAGAAGGCCCCAAGATTGGACTTATGTAAAAAGTGTTAGAAATGAAACATCTAAAATGATTTTGAATGCTAAAGAGGAATACTTTAAAAGGCTCGGAGGAAAACTTTCCGATCCAAGTGAGGGTATTAAGAGTTATTGGTCTACCCTGAATAGGCTTATCAACAAAAAGAAAACCCTCAATATTCCCCCGTTATTGGAAAATGGACAATTCATCACAAATATACAAAGTAAGGCTACTATATTAAATGATTTTTTTGTAGAACAATGTAGTGCTGAACAGACAGGAAGCACTCTCCCAAATATTCGTCCTAGATGTGATACAGTTCTTGAAAATGTAGAGATTGACAGGGCAAAAGTGCTTAACCTGATACGATCACTTGATGCATCAAAGGCACATGGCAGTGACAACATTTCTATAAGTATGATAAAGATATGCGACTCCTCAATTGTTGAGCCACTTTGTGTGATTTTCGAGAAATGTCTTTCAACAGGTCAGTATCCCTCAATTTGGAAAAAGGCGAACATTATCCCTGTACATAAGAAGGGAAGCAGACAATGTAAGAACAACTATCGCCCCATTTCGCTGCTTCCTGTCTTTGGAAAATTGTTTGAAAAATTATTGTTTGATTCCATGTACTATCATTTTTGTGATAATGGTCTTCTAACCGACCACCAATCAGGTTTTCGTCCTGGTGATTCAACCATAAATCAATTATTATCCATATCCCATAAAATTTACACTGGTTTTGATGAGACACCTAGCAGGGAAACACGTGCTGTTTTCTTAGATTTTTCCAAAGCTTTTGACAAAGTATGGCACGAGGGATTACTGTATAAGCTTGAGTGTAATGGTATATCTGGGAATCTTCTCAAATTAATTCGAAATTTTCTTTCTAATCGCAAACAACGGGTCTTGTTGAATGGCAAAAATTCCGAATGGGCTGACATATCGGCGGGAGTACCCCAAGGATCCGTTTTGGGACCCCTCTTTTTCCTTATATACATTAATGACCTTGTTGATGGTGTAAGATGTGATGTAAAGCTATTTGCTGATGACACGTCCCTTTTCTCAGCTGTCTATGATGTATGGAAAACTGCACAAGACCTAGAAAGGGATTTGGTAAGAGTGCGAATATGGGCGTGGCAATGGAAAATGAAATTTAATACAGAGAAAACGGAGGAAGTTATTTTCTCAGCCAAGAGGGTTAAACCAGAGCACCCCCCTTTGTCTTTTGGCAATGATGACGTAGTGAGAAAGAGCGAGCATAAGCACCTTGGTATGATTCTTGATTCAAAGCTAGATTTCGAGAGTCATATTACAGAGGCAATTCAAAAAGCCAGGCGCGGCATTGGGATGATACGTCATCTTTCCAAATATGTTTCGAGGGATATTTTAGATCAAATATACAAGCTTTATGTTAGACCGTATCTTGATTATGGGGATATCATTTATCATAAATATGATCCTCCTATGCGTCTAAATTTTACACAGCGACTTGAGCGTATTCAATATTGCGCAGCCCTTGCAGTGACTGGTGCGTGGAGAGGAACAAGTAGGGAACGTCTTTACAGGGAACTTGGTTGGGAAAGCTTATATCATAGCAGGTGTTATAGACGACTTTGTCATTTTTATAACTTGATAAAATCTCATTCCCCTGAATATTTGTTTGCTCAAATTCCACCTGAGCGTAATGTTAGCCAAAATCTTCGAGGAATCAGAAGTTATGACCAAAATATCGGAAGAACCGCACGATTCGCAAACACGTACTTTCAAAATGCACCTTTTGAGTGGAACTTGCTTGATGATGACACAAGAAACTCAAAAACAATTTCCGAGTTTAAACGTAAGCTACTTGCTACCATAAGACCAAACAAGAAACCCATTTACGGTATAAATGATATTATCGGTATCAGACTTTTGTCAAAATTGCGATTAGAATTTAGTGGACTCAATGAGCACAAGTTCAGACATAACTTCGACTGTCTTGATCCCATCTGCTTGTGTCGCCAAGGTAATGAAGATACTGAACACTTTCTCCTGCACTGCCCAATTTTTGAAGAAGCACGAAGAGATCTCCTTGGCTCTTTATCGGATATCCCCGGGTTAGATATAACAAGACTGGACGCACAATCTCTATGCATTTTAATTCTTTATGGAAAAGCAAATCTGACCCTAATTGCAAACAGGATGATAATAGAAGCAACAATTACCTATATTAAGGCAACAAAAAGACTCGATTGAAGCGCGTTTCGAGCTGATGGGGCTGGGTCCCCTCTTATTATGAAGTCTTTCGATTTGAGGTTCCTTCTCACTATGAGGACGGCAAAAAAGTTGGGATTCTCGGGGTGGGTCCGGTCCCAGCAGCTTTGAAACGTGCTTCAAAAGCAAACAGCAGCACCCATTTTTAACCTTTAGGTGTCTTTAAAGTATTAGTAACTTTTGTGGATAATCTCTTTCTCACATCTGATGTTAGGTGAAATTCATTGTTTTTCAAATTATGTATGATATAGAGGGTGACAGTCAGATTTTTCATATCTTATTCTTGAAAAAAATTAAAAATCTTTTCATTGCTGTCATTATTGCCTGTATTAGATGTGGGAAAGACTCTTGTATTTGTACCTTTCAATATTTCTTTCCTTTTGTTTGATGTAAAACTTTGTATTGTAAGTACCTTTCATGGTGGGAGCTCCGATGACCTAGTGTCTATTCCCGCCATGATTGGTATAGAAGTTGTAATTTTTGTTATCTTTCTTTTAATCAATAAAAAAAAAAAAAAAACAAAAAACTAGGGAATAAGGCGAAACCCAAAGGAAGACTATCTTACACGTCAGTGTTTCCTTCTCTACATAGAAGTGACAATCCCATGATGCAGGGTCCAAACTAGGGAATAAGGCTAAACCCCAAGGAAGACTATCTTACACGTCAGTGTTTACTTCTATACATAGAAGTGACAATCCCATGATGCAGGGTCCAAACTAGTGAATAAGGCGAAACCCCAAGGAAGACTATCTTACACGTCAGTGTTTCCTTCTATACATAGAAGTGACAATCGAATGATGCAGGGTCCAAACTAGGGAATAAGGCTAAACCCTTAGGAAGACTATCTTACACGTCAGTGTTTCCTTCTATACATAGAAGTGACAATCCCATGATGCAGGGTCCAAACTGAGGAAAAAGGCGAAACCCCAAGGAAGACTATCTTACACGTCAGTGTTTCCTTCTATACATAGAAGTGACAATCGAATGATGCAGGGTCCAAACTAGGGAATAAGGCTAAACCCTAAGGAAGACTATCTTACACGTCAGTGTTTCCTTCTATACATAGAAGTGACAATCCCATGATGCAGGGTCCAAACTGAGGAAAAAGGCTAAACCCCAAGGAAGACTATCTTACACGTCAGTGTTTCCTTCTATACATAGAAGTGACAATCGAATGATGCAGGGTCCAAACTGAGGAATAAGGCTAAACCCTAAGGAAGACTATCTTACACGTCAGTGTTTCCTTCTATACATAGAAGTGACAATCCCATGATGCAGGGTCCAAACTGAGGAAAAAGGCTAAACCCCAAGGAAGACTATCTTACACGTCAGTGTTTCCTTCTATACATAGAAGTGACAATCCCATGATGCAGGGTCCAAACTAGGGAATAAGGCTAAACCCTTAGGAAGACTATCTTACACGTCAGTGTTTCCTTCTATTGATAGAAGTGACAATCCCATGATGCAGGGTCCAAACTAGGGAATAAGGCTAAACCCTAAGGAAGACTATCTTACACGTCAGTGTTTCCTTCTATACATAGAAGTGACAATCCCATGATGCAGGGTCCAAACTAGGGAATTTGTCACCCTATATCGGAGTCCCAGTCAGGATAGTGTGCAGTTTGAAGATTTCATCGACAAACTGCAGAGCTTGATGGAAATACTCCAAGCCGAAAATCCACACTCTCTGATTCTCACTGGGGATTTTAATTGTAGATCCTCGCAATGGTGGGTAGGTGATACTCAGCAACCAGAGGGAACTGCGTTGGAGGAACTGATTGAGACAAATAATCTCCATCAGTTAATTGAAGAGCCAACAAATATTCGAGAGGGTAGTATGTCATGTATAGATCTAATAATAACTGATCAACCAAATCTATTTGCTGATTATGGTGTACACCCTTCATTGGATGAGCACTGTCAACACCAAATAGTATATGGTAAAATAAATATCTCTATACCTTGCCCCCCACCATACAAAAGAACTATTTGGGATTACGCTAAGGCAAACATACAAAATATTCACCACGACTTGCAGGCTATAGACTGGCATACCCAGTTTGATACACTTGGTCCAGAGGAAATGGCTGAGAATTTTACTTCCTCCGTTTATACCGCACTGTCCTCTTACATTCCAAATAAGGTTGTTAAGTGTTGTGACAAGGACCCGCCCTGGATCAATCCCGGTTTAAAATCAGCTATTAAGCGGAAACAAAAAGTTTATCGGAATTTTTGCCGGCGCGGAAGAAGGCCCCAAGATTGGACTTATGTAAAAAGTGTTAGAAATGAAACATCTAAAATGATTTTGAATGCTAAAGAGGAATACTTTAAAAGGCTCGGAGGAAAACTTTCCGATCCAAGTGAGGGTATTAAGAGTTATTGGTCTACCCTGAATAGGCTTATCAACAAAAAGAAAACCCTCAATATTCCCCCGTTATTGGAAAATGGACAATTCATCACAAATATACAAAGTAAGGCTACTATATTAAATGATTTTTTTGTAGAACAATGTAGTGCTGAACAGACAGGAAGCACTCTCCCAAATATTCGTCCTAGATGTGATACAGTTCTTGAAAATGTAGAGATTGACAGGGCAAAAGTGCTTAACCTGATACGATCACTTGATGCATCAAAGGCACATGGCAGTGACAACATTTCTATAAGTATGATAAAGATATGCGACTCCTCAATTGTTGAGCCACTTTGTGTGATTTTCGAGAAATGTCTTTCAACAGGTCAGTATCCCTCAATTTGGAAAAAGGCGAACATTATCCCTGTACATAAGAAGGGAAGCAGACAATGTAAGAACAACTATCGCCCCATTTCGCTGCTTCCTGTCTTTGGAAAATTGTTTGAAAAATTATTGTTTGATTCCATGTACTATCATTTTTGTGATAATGGTCTTCTAACCGACCACCAATCAGGTTTTCGTCCTGGTGATTCAACCATAAATCAATTATTATCCATATCCCATAAAATTTACACTGGTTTTGATGAGACACCTAGCAGGGAAACACGTGCTGTTTTCTTAGATTTTTCCAAAGCTTTTGACAAAGTATGGCACGAGGGATTACTGTATAAGCTTGAGTGTAATGGTATATCTGGGAATCTTCTCAAATTAATTCGAAATTTTCTTTCTAATCGCAAACAACGGGTCTTGTTGAATGGCAAAAATTCCGAATGGGCTGACATATCGGCGGGAGTACCCCAAGGATCCGTTTTGGGACCCCTCTTTTTCCTTATATACATTAATGACCTTGTTGATGGTGTAAGATGTGATGTAAAGCTATTTGCTGATGACACGTCCCTTTTCTCAGCTGTCTATGATGTATGGAAAACTGCACAAGACCTAGAAAGGGATTTGGTAAGAGTGCGAATATGGGCGTGGCAATGGAAAATGAAATTTAATACAGAGAAAACGGAGGAAGTTATTTTCTCAGCCAAGAGGGTTAAACCAGAGCACCCCCCTTTGTCTTTTGGCAATGATGACGTAGTGAGAAAGAGCGAGCATAAGCACCTTGGTATGATTCTTGATTCAAAGCTAGATTTCGAGAGTCATATTACAGAGGCAATTCAAAAAGCCAGGCGCGGCATTGGGATGATACGTTATCTTTCCAAATATGTTTCGAGGGATATTTTAGATCAAATATACAAGCTTTATGTTAGACCGTATCTTGATTATGGGGATATCATTTATCATAAATATGATCCTCCTATGCGTCTAAATTTTACACAGCGACTTGAGCGTATTCAATATTGCGCAGCCCTTGCAGTGACTGGTGCGTGGAGAGGAACAAGTAGGGAACGTCTTTACAGGGAACTTGGTTGGGAAAGCTTATATCATAGCAGGTGTTATAGACGACTTTGTCATTTTTATAACTTGATAAAATCTCATTCCCCTGAATATTTGTTTGCTCAAATTCCACCTGAGCGTAATGTTAGCCAAAATCTTCGAGGAATCAGAAGTTATGACCAAAATATCGGAAGAACCGCACGATTCGCAAACACGTACTTTCAAAATGCACCTTTTGAGTGGAACTTGCTTGATGATGACACAAGAAACTCAAAAACAATTTCCGAGTTTAAACGTAAGCTACTTGCTACCATAAGACCAAACAAGAAACCCATTTACGGTATAAATGATATTATCGGTATCAGACTTTTGTCAAAATTGCGATTAGAATTTAGTGGACTCAATGAGCACAAGTTCAGACATAACTTCGACTGTCTTGATCCCATCTGCTTGTGTCGCCAAGGTAATGAAGATACTGAACACTTTCTCCTGCACTGCCCAATTTTTGAAGAAGCACGAAGAGATCTCCTTGGCTCTTTATCGGATATCCCCGGGTTAGATATAACAAGACTGGACGCACAATCTCTATGCATTTTAATTCTTTATGGAAAAGCAAATCTGACCCTAATTGCAAACAGGATGATAATAGAAGCAACAATTACCTATATTAAGGCAACAAAAAGACTCGATTGAAGCGCGTTTCGAGCTGATGGGGCTGGGTCCCCTCTTATTATGAAGTCTTTCGATTTGAGGTTCCTTCTCACTATGAGGACGGCAAAAAAGTTGGGATTCTCGGGGTGGGTCCGGTCCCAGCAGCTTTGAAACGTGCTTCAAAAGCAAACAGCAGCACCCATTTTTAACCTTTAGGTGTCTTTAAAGTATTAGTAACTTTTGTGGATAATCTCTTTCTCACATCTGATGTTAGGTGAAATTCATTGTTTTTCAAATTATGTATGATATAGAGGGTGACAGTCAGATTTTTCATATCTTATTCTTGAAAAAAATTAAAAATCTTTTCATTGCTGTCATTATTGCCTGTATTAGATGTGGGAAAGACTCTTGTATTTGTACCTTTCAATATTTCTTTCCTTTTGTTTGATGTAAAACTTTGTATTGTAAGTACCTTTCATGGTGGGAGCTCCGATGACCTAGTGTCTATTCCCGCCATGATTGGTATAGAAGTTGTATTTTTTGTTATCTTTCTTTTAATCAATAAAAAAAAAAAAAAAAAAAAAACTAGGGAATAAGGCGAAACCCAAAGGAAGACTATCTTACACGTCAGTGTTTCCTTCTCTACATAGAAGTGACAATCCCATGATGCAGGGTCCAAACTAGGGAATAAGGCTAAACCCCAAGGAAGACTATCTTACACGTCAGTGTTTACTTCTATACATAGAAGTGACAATCCCATGATGCAGGGTCCAAACTAGTGAATAAGGCGAAACCCCAAGGAAGACTATCTTACACGTCAGTGTTTCCTTCTATACATAGAAGTGACAATCGAATGATGCAGGGTCCAAACTAGGGAATAAGGCTAAACCCTTAGGAAGACTATCTTACACGTCAGTGTTTCCTTCTATACATAGAAGTGACAATCCCATGATGCAGGGTCCAAACTGAGGAAAAAGGCGAAACCCCAAGGAAGACTATCTTACACGTCAGTGTTTCCTTCTATACATAGAAGTGACAATCCCATGATGCAGGGTCCAAACTAGGGAATAAGGCTAAACCCTAAGGAAGACTATCTTACACGTCAGTGTTTCCTTCTATACATAGAAGTGACAATCCCATGATGGTTAGGATTAGGATTAGGATTAGGATTAGGGTTAGGGTTAGGGTTAGGGTTAGGGTTAGGGGGTTAGGGTTAGGGGGTTAGGGTTAGGGTTAGGGTTAGGGGGTTAGGGTTAGGGGGTTAGGGTTAGGGGGTTAGGGTTAGGGGGTTAGGGTTAGGGGGTTAGGGTTAGGGTTAGGGTTAGGGTTAGGGTTAGGGGGTTAGGGTTAGGGTTAGCTCTTGTTTGCAGAAAACTCTTAATTTCACCTTATAACAAGCAAGTTTTAAAGAGCAGCCAATTTCACCAAGGATAGTTGACTCCCTTCCAGCCCTCAAAGTTGTGTGGATAGGTACTTTGGATTTTTGCAAAGTTGCTTTAAATTCTAAAAATTAGACTCTATCTCTCTATGATTTTGAAAGTAATTAAAAGTGCCAAAAAGCAGTCATAATGCCTCGTCACTAAATGGTTCTTAGAATAAAGCCATACATTCACAGTAAAACTTCAGCCTTCTAGAAAAGTTGCTTACCTGCATTTGCTTATTCAATTCAAATCGAGTTGTGTACTTTTTGTTTAAGATATCGTTATCTTTGTGAGAAAAGGTTCAGTTCAATATGTTATCTTTAAGATAATAACCTTTACTTTTACTTTTCTCTTCAGGGTGAAAAAGAGAACAAGAACAGCTTCATTAAAGACACCCCGATTTCAAAGATGCCCAAGTAAAGGAAACTTAAAGATGGAAACTTAAAACCAAGCATGCGAAAATATAAAAGCAAAAAGACGTTATAATTGCCTAGTGTTATCGTATTTAGCCTTTTATTTCTGTGTTTGAAATTCGAATCAATTATCAAATCATCTATTCGTTTACCTTGCGTTACTTCTATCAGTACCTATTCAAAGTTCCCTGATGAGGGCCAAACAGCCCCCTGCGGCAGCAGCCGTATCATTTTTAGGGAAATTATCCCTAAATTAAAGAATCTAGAACAAAAAGCATCATTATGGACTATGTCCCTAAAAATTTATGGATAATTTAGGGATAAAATCACTAAAACAGCTACAAAAAATCCTATTGTGAAATTAGGGACCATTCATGGCTAATTTGTGGACGATTTAGGGAAAAATTGACAATTGAAACCCTTTATGTAAAATTAGAGACAAATTATGGACAATTTATGGATAATTTAGGGACGAATTATGGACGAAAAAGTGACCAAAGTATAGGGTGGAATTTTGCCATTGTCCATAAAATTTGTGGACGATAATTTTTACTGTGTATAAATGATATTATCGGTATCAGACTTTTGTCAAAATTGCGATTAGAATTTAGTGGACTCAATGAGCACAAGTTCAGACATAACTTCGACTGTCTTGATCCCATCTGCTTGTGTCGCCAAGGTAATGAAGATACTGAACACTTTCTCCTGCACTGCCCAATTTTTGAAGAAGCACGAAGAGATCTCCTTGGCTCTTTATCGGATATCCCCGGGTTAGATATAACAAGACTGGACGCACAATCTCTATGCATTTTAATTCTTTATGGAAAAGCAAATCTGACCCTAATTGCAAACAGGATGATAATAGAAGCAACAATTACCTATATTAAGGCAACAAAAAGACTCGATTGAAGCGCGTTTCGAGCTGATGGGGCTGGGTCCCCTCTTATTATGAAGTCTTTCGATTTGAGGTTCCTTCTCACTATGAGGACGGCAAAAAAGTTGGGATTCTCGGGGTGGGTCCGGTCCCAGCAGCTTTGAAACGTGCTTCAAAAGCAAACAGCAGCACCCATTTTTAACCTTTAGGTGTCTTTAAAGTATTAGTAACTTTTGTGGATAATCTCTTTCTCACATCTGATGTTAGGTGAAATTCATTGTTTTTCAAATTATGTATGATATAGAGGGTGACAGTCAGATTTTTCATATCTTATTCTTGAAAAAAATTAAAAATCTTTTCATTGCTGTCATTATTGCCTGTATTAGATGTGGGAAAGACTCTTGTATTTGTACCTTTCAATATTTCTTTCCTTTTGTTTGATGTAAAACTTTGTATTGTAAGTACCTTTCATGGTGGGAGCTCCGATGACCTAGTGTCTATTCCCGCCATGATTGGTATAGAAGTTGTATTTTTTGTTATCTTTCTTTTAATCAATAAAAAAAAAAAAAAACAAAAAACTAGGGAATAAGGCAAAACCCAAAGGAAGACTATCTTACACGTCAGTGTTTCCTTCTCTACATAGAAGTGACAATCCCATGATGCAGGGTCCAAACTAGGGAATAAGGCTAAACCCCAAGGAAGACTATCTTACACGTCAGTGTTTACTTCTATACATAGAAGTGACAATCCCATGATGCAGGGTCCAAACTAGTGAATAAGGCGAAACCCCAAGGAAGACTATCTTACACGTCAGTGTTTCCTTCTATACATAGAAGTGACAATCGAATGATGCAGGGTCCAAACTAGGGAATAAGGCTAAACCCTTAGGAAGACTATCTTACACGTCAGTGTTTCCTTCTATACATAGAAGTGACAATCCCATGATGCAGGGTCCAAACTGAGGAAAAAGGCGAAACCCCAAGGAAGACTATCTTACACGTCAGTGTTTCCTTCTATACATAGAAGTGACAATCCCATGATGCAGGGTCCAAACTGAGGAAAAAGGCGAAACCCCAAGGAAGACTATCTTACACGTCACTGTTTCCTTCTATACATAGAAGTGACAATCGAATGATGCAGGGTCCAAACTAGGGAATAAGGCTAAACCCCAAGGAAGACTATCTTACACGTCAGTGTTTCCTTCTATACATAGAAGTGACAATCCCATGATGCAGGGTCCAAACTAGGGAATAAGGCTAAACCCTTAGGAAGACTACCTACACGTCAGTGTTTCCTTCTATACATAGAAGTGACAATCCGATGATGCAGGGTCCAAACTAGGGAATAAGGCGAAACCCCAAGGAAGACTATCTTACACGTCAGTGTTTCCTTCTATACATAGAAGTGACAATCCCATGATGCAGGGTCCAAACTGAGGAATAAGGCTAAACCCAAAGGAAGACTATCTTACACGTCAGTGTTTACTTCTATACATAGAAGTGACAATCCCATGATGCAGGGTCCAAACTAGGGAATAAGGCTAAAACCTTAGGAAGACTATCTTACACGTCAGTGTTTCCTTCTATACATAGAAGTGACAATCCCATGATGCAGGGTCCAAACTGAGGAAAAAGGCGAAACCCCAAGGAAGACTATCTTACACGTCACTGTTTCCTTCTATACATAGAAGTGACAATCGAATGATGCAGGGTCCAAACTAGGGAATAAGGCTAAACCCCAAGGAAGACTATCTTACACGTCAGTGTTTCCTTCTATACATAGAAGTGACAATCCCATGATGCAGGGTCCAAACTAGGGAATAAGGCTAAACCCTTAGGAAGACTACCTACACGTCAGTGTTTCCTTCTATACATAGAAGTGACAATCCGATGATGCAGGGTCCAAACTAGGGAATAAGGCGAAACCCCAAGGAAGACTATCTTACACGTCAGTGTTTCCTTCTATACATAGAAGTGACAATCCCATGATGCAGGGTCCAAACTGAGGAATAAGGCTAAACCCAAAGGAAGACTATCTTACACGTCAGTGTTTCCTTCTATACATAGAAGTGACAATCCCATGATGCAGGGTCCAAACTAGGGAATAAGGCGAAACCCCAAGGAAGACTATCTTACACGTCAGTGTTTCCTTCTATACATAGAAGTGACAATCCCATGATGCAGGGTCCAAACTGAGGAATAAGGCTAAACCCCAAGGAAGACTATCTTACACGTCAGTGTTTCCTTCTATACATAGAAGTGACAATTCCATGATGCAGGGTCCAAACTAGGGAATAAGGCTAAACCCTTAGGAAGACTATCTTACACGTCAGTGTTTCCTTCTATACATAGAAGTGACAATCCCATGATGCAGGGTCCAAACTAGGGAATAAGGCGAAACCCCAAGGAAGACTATCTTACACGTCAGTGTTTCCTTCTATACATAGAAGTGACAATCCCATGATGCAGGGTCCAAACTAGGGAATAAGGCTAAACCCCAAGGAAGACTATCTTACACGTCAGTGTTTCCTTCTATACATAGAAGTGACAATCCCATGATGCAGGGTCCAAACTGAGGAAAAAGGCGAAACCCCAAGGAAGACTATCTTACACGTCAGTGTTTCCTTCTATACATAGAAGTGACAATCGAATGATGCAGGGTCCAAACTGAGGAATAAGGCTAAACCCTAAGGAAGACTATCTTACACGTCAGTGTTTCCTTCTATACATAGAAGTGACAATCCCATGATGCAGGGTCCAAACTGAGGAAAAAGGCTAAACCCCAAGGAAGACTATCTTACACGTCAGTGTTTCCTTCTATACATAGAAGTGACAATCGAATGATGCAGGGTCCAAACTGAGGAATAAGGCTAAACCCTAAGGAAGACTATCTTACACGTCAGTGTTTCCTTCTATACATAGAAGTGACAATCCCATGATGCAGGGTCCAAACTGAGGAAAAAGGCTAAACCCCAAGGAAGACTATCTTACACGTCAGTGTTTCCTTCTATACATAGAAGTGACAATCCCATGATGCAGGGTCCAAACTAGGGAATAAGGCTAAACCCTTAGGAAGACTATCTTACACGTCAGTGTTTCCTTCTATTGATAGAAGTGACAATCCCATGATGCAGGGTCCAAACTAGGGAATAAGGCTAAACCCTAAGGAAGACTATCTTACACGTCAGTGTTTCCTTCTATACATAGAAGTGACAATCCCATGATGCAGGGTCCAAACTAGGGAATTTGTCACCCTATATCGGAGTCCCAGTCAGGATAGTGTGCAGTTTGAAGATTTCATCGACAAACTGCAGAGCTTGATGGAAATACTCCAAGCCGAAAATCCACACTCTCTGATTCTCACTGGGGATTTTAATTGTAGATCCTCGCAATGGTGGGTAGGTGATACTCAGCAACCAGAGGGAACTGCGTTGGAGGAACTGATTGAGACAAATAATCTCCATCAGTTAATTGAAGAGCCAACAAATATTCGAGAGGGTAGTATGTCATGTATAGATCTAATAATAACTGATCAACCAAATCTATTTGCTGATTATGGTGTACACCCTTCATTGGATGAGCACTGTCAACACCAAATAGTATATGGTAAAATAAATATCTCTATACCTTGCCCCCCACCATACAAAAGAACTATTTGGGATTACGCTAAGGCAAACATACAAAATATTCACCACGACTTGCAGGCTATAGACTGGCATACCCAGTTTGATACACTTGGTCCAGAGGAAATGGCTGAGAATTTTACTTCCTCCGTTTATACCGCACTGTCCTCTTACATTCCAAATAAGGTTGTTAAGTGTTGTGACAAGGACCCGCCCTGGATCAATCCCGGTTTAAAATCAGCTATTAAGCGGAAACAAAAAGTTTATCGGAATTTTTGCCGGCGCGGAAGAAGGCCCCAAGATTGGACTTATGTAAAAAGTGTTAGAAATGAAACATCTAAAATGATTTTGAATGCTAAAGAGGAATACTTTAAAAGGCTCGGAGGAAAACTTTCCGATCCAAGTGAGGGTATTAAGAGTTATTGGTCTACCCTGAATAGGCTTATCAACAAAAAGAAAACCCTCAATATTCCCCCGTTATTGGAAAATGGACAATTCATCACAAATATACAAAGTAAGGCTACTATATTAAATGATTTTTTTGTAGAACAATGTAGTGCTGAACAGACAGGAAGCACTCTCCCAAATATTCGTCCTAGATGTGATACAGTTCTTGAAAATGTAGAGATTGACAGGGCAAAAGTGCTTAACCTGATACGATCACTTGATGCATCAAAGGCACATGGCAGTGACAACATTTCTATAAGTATGATAAAGATATGCGACTCCTCAATTGTTGAGCCACTTTGTGTGATTTTCGAGAAATGTCTTTCAACAGGTCAGTATCCCTCAATTTGGAAAAAGGCGAACATTATCCCTGTACATAAGAAGGGAAGCAGACAATGTAAGAACAACTATCGCCCCATTTCGCTGCTTCCTGTCTTTGGAAAATTGTTTGAAAAATTATTGTTTGATTCCATGTACTATCATTTTTGTGATAATGGTCTTCTAACCGACCACCAATCAGGTTTTCGTCCTGGTGATTCAACCATAAATCAATTATTATCCATATCCCATAAAATTTACACTGGTTTTGATGAGACACCTAGCAGGGAAACACGTGCTGTTTTCTTAGATTTTTCCAAAGCTTTTGACAAAGTATGGCACGAGGGATTACTGTATAAGCTTGAGTGTAATGGTATATCTGGGAATCTTCTCAAATTAATTCGAAATTTTCTTTCTAATCGCAAACAACGGGTCTTGTTGAATGGCAAAAATTCCGAATGGGCTGACATATCGGCGGGAGTACCCCAAGGATCCGTTTTGGGACCCCTCTTTTTCCTTATATACATTAATGACCTTGTTGATGGTGTAAGATGTGATGTAAAGCTATTTGCTGATGACACGTCCCTTTTCTCAGCTGTCTATGATGTATGGAAAACTGCACAAGACCTAGAAAGGGATTTGGTAAGAGTGCGAATATGGGCGTGGCAATGGAAAATGAAATTTAATACAGAGAAAACGGAGGAAGTTATTTTCTCAGCCAAGAGGGTTAAACCAGAGCACCCCCCTTTGTCTTTTGGCAATGATGACGTAGTGAGAAAGAGCGAGCATAAGCACCTTGGTATGATTCTTGATTCAAAGCTAGATTTCGAGAGTCATATTACAGAGGCAATTCAAAAAGCCAGGCGCGGCATTGGGATGATACGTTATCTTTCCAAATATGTTTCGAGGGATATTTTAGATCAAATATACAAGCTTTATGTTAGACCGTATCTTGATTATGGGGATATCATTTATCATAAATATGATCCTCCTATGCGTCTAAATTTTACACAGCGACTTGAGCGTATTCAATATTGCGCAGCCCTTGCAGTGACTGGTGCGTGGAGAGGAACAAGTAGGGAACGTCTTTACAGGGAACTTGGTTGGGAAAGCTTATATCATAGCAGGTGTTATAGACGACTTTGTCATTTTTATAACTTGATAAAATCTCATTCCCCTGAATATTTGTTTGCTCGATTGAAGCGCGTTTCGAGCTGATGGGGCTGGGTCCCCTCTTATTATGAAGTCTTTCGATTTGAGGTTCCTTCTCACTATGAGGACGGCAAAAAAGTTGGGATTCTCGGGGTGGGTCCGGTCCCAGCAGCTTTGAAACGTGCTTCAAAAGCAAACAGCAGCACCCATTTTTAACCTTTAGGTGTCTTTAAAGTATTAGTAACTTTTGTGGATAATCTCTTTCTCACATCTGATGTTAGGTGAAATTCATTGTTTTTCAAATTATGTATGATATAGAGGGTGACAGTC